>OZ007563.1:50676027-53176027 GCA_963931875.1 Pollenia griseotomentosa
TTAAAGTGGTGGTTCCACATTTTGATTCATAGCTCTGATCCTACTGAACCAATTTTGCTGGATTTCAGTCCCAAACTGCTTAGGATAACAACAAGCAATTTGACACCCAGTTCGTTCAATTCTTTTGAGTTTTCAAAAGTGAGCATGTTTTCAACAGACGGACACGGCTAAATCGACTTAGAATTAGTCAAGGAACCGGAATATATATACTTTGTGGGGTCTGAGATGAATAATAAAAAAGTTTTACACGGAATGACAACTTATTGTGGTGGAGGGTATAAAAAGATAAAATACATGTTGCACAACAACAATTTTCCGACAAACATTGCAACAAAACTTATTAAAGATTTTAAAAAAACAAAAGATACGCAAAAATAAGTAATCCTCCACCAAATATAAATCGTTGACATATGTTCCAGATCTGTCCGAAAGAATTGAAAAATCCCGACTACATAATGCCGAAAAATATAGAATGGCTCATAAAACATGCTATAATTTAGGGCAGTTATTTAGCAATACTAAAGATAAAGTAGAAATATTGGAGAAAGCTAATGTCGTATATAAAATGCCATGCAACGGAAAGAATGCTGAAAATTGCAATAAAGTGTATGTAGAGACCACAAAAAATTAACTTAAAACTAGAATGCCAGGCCATAAATCCGATCAAAGCGATTTTAAATAATTCGTCACAAAAAACTGCACTATTAGCCCATTGTGCCAGTACACTCGCCAAATTTTGATGATGTACGAATATTACAACAAGAACAAAATTACAAACGACGCTTTAAGGCCCAACCATAATGCTTAACCAACTGTCAAAAATTACCAAAAAGTCTCTCAAATGTATATAAAAAAACAAAATCAAAAAACATTTGATTCCGTACCGAATGTGCGATCAGTTTCGCACTTTGCTTAAGCAAATGGCAGTTTCATTAAACTTAACAAAAAGTTTACTTAAGTTCAATATGGTTTGCTTCATATGATGCGAATACATGTATCGCACATTTGCTTAATTCAACTTAAGCACATTATGGTTAGGCCTTTATGTTGGAGATGTTAAACATTTTCAATATACCAACAACTATAAATTTTAAGAGCGATGTAGAGAGTGGCTGTGCATAACAATATATATATATAGTTAATAAGACAAAGTACAGTAGTTTTGACTTAACTGCCTTTTATTTACGTGCACTTTTGACTTAGCTGCACAAAATTGATAATTTTTGGCATTATTCTTTATAATCCCATACAAATTCCTTTTTTAAGTGCACTTTCTTTACCTGCACATTTAAGATAAGTGCCCAAAATTTTTGGCATTTTAAAATTATTTTCATACAAAAAATTCAAGTTAGCTGCACTTTGACTTAACTGCCCAAAATACATATTTTCTGTAATTATTCTTCAAAATCCTTGTTTACGTGCATTTTGGAAACCTGCACATTTTTTGTATTTTTGGGCAGCTTTAAAATATTTTCATATAAAACATCAAAGTTAGCTGCACACATGAAAAAATATGGTGGCCACTTTTTCACATAAATATCCAATTTTAGCAGTTTATAAAATCAAAAATCGCAAACAAGTCAAGTTGGTATCATTATAATTTATTTATTTTGTTTGCATATATATACATTTATACATATGGGTTGTAGTAACAGCAACTTTACCACGATTATATGAAAGGAATAGCAAATCTTAGGTCTGGAACAGAATAAAGTAGTTGTAGTAGTATTTGATGCTGACGAATGCTCTGTAGCGCAACAAAGTTCAAAATTTCGAATTTTGCGCTTCGACTGCAACGACTACTACAACTACGTTTTCTGTTGACACTACTTTGCAACTGCCGTTTTTAACTTTTGAGAGCTTGCAGCTCTATTCTTAACGTTGTACTACAGCGACTATTCTGTTCCACACTTTTTTGTTACCAATTTGGCTAGCGTAACAAATGTCTACAAGTTGTTTGAACGTCATTGTTTTTAACAATTTATTAATAAAAACGTTGTTACTTCTCTTTCAAACACTTTACTTTAGCTGCACTTTTATGCAGGTAACCACAATTGCGTACCTGCACATTAAGGCAGCTAAATACATTTAAGATAGCTGCATTTTTGATTTACCTGCACAAAAAATCGTTCAAAGGAGATTGTGCAGCTAAGTCAAAATTACTGTATTCAAATTTAGTGCAATCATGACGACGGTAGTAAACTCTACATACATAGATAATAAGAAAAATTTGTTTGTGATTTTTTATTAATAATATATTAAGTTCTTGTTGTTGTTATTGTTATAACTGTTTGCATTTTGTGTGATTTTTGTGTTTGTATTGATTTAGTAAACTTATATTGTTGTTTTTAGACTATCCCTGATGATGATTTTCAAGGAATAAAGAAATATTGGATGTATTTGAATAAATGAAAATTATTTAAACAATTTATGATCTCGAGCTTGAGTATTTATTTCTTTGAGATTCTATAAAGAAAAAGTCGAATATTTTTATATAAAGAGACACCTCAAGCTTATATAAATTAATATACATTTACATAATAAAGTCGAATAAGAAACAATTTATATTAATAAAAATAGTTTTTGCAAGATGACGTCAGTTTTTACACTGCACCTTCTTCCTTGATCCCACGCCTTTAACATAAGCTGAGCAATAAGAAATATTGCTCTCATATTCTGCCGACGTTGTTGTCAAATTGCGAAGCCGGTTTTTGTTATACCATAGAGGAGAAAATCCTTGGGCCCAAGAGTGTTTTCGTTATTTATTTAATATATACACCCAAAGAAAAAGCAGCAAAACAATTTTTATAAATTGTTTAACCATATTATGTTTAATTTAACCAAATCATTGTCACCGACAATCATATTATGGTTAAATTAGTTTCTTTAAAAATAGTTTTGTTGGTTGTGACCAAAATAAAACATGTTTTTCTCTGTGAGTCTGTAGATTTTTTTTTTATTTAACTTCTTTAGTAATTTAAAAGTGTCATAGTGTCCATGGACACTTTTTGGAGTGTCATATTGTCCATGGACACTACGACTTGTCCCTAGCTTTTTCTCGTCTTTTGTTAATAAAATCAAAATTTGTAAACAGATTTTAATCATTTATGGCTTGTTTTGTTTGCAACTTCGTTTTTTAATTGTCGCCATTTTCCAATTTTTTTATGAATTTTAATCAAACAAAAATCTCGAAATTATGCTAAAAAATTGTTTATTTTTTGCCAAAAAAAATTAAGTTTCCAAAGTTTAAGTTTACTTAAATTTAATTTTATTTTTGAGTTACGCGAACATTTGTTGTGAAACCTAAAAAAAAAACGGTTAGCACCACTGGGTTCAGCGTACCCGAATTAGTAGGTTTAAACAAAAGGTGCCTGTCTTTTCAACTAGCACAGTGTTATTGTTAATTCATAATTAATATACTATCACTAATGTTTAGTGAGGCTGCTGGTTTTCAATTCATAATAAATCACTCAACATCAACGAAATGACTGACATAATTTTGGACTATCACAAAAGGTCCAATTGGACGTGACATAAACATAAAGCTATAGCCGTACCAATGACCATAGAAACCAATAAAATTCAATTAAAGGGTGGTTAAATTGTAAGGGCCGATGTTGAATGTGAACCACACCTAAACGCCAAGTTTTTTTTCGAATTTTATTTGACATTTCTCTATTTCAGACTTACTCAATTTGAACCATTGAGAGATACACAATCCAACAACGTGTTAAAGTTATCCAGACTTATTAGGAAAATGGATGATAAATTTCGAAGAAAATCATCTTCAGTGATGAGGCACATTTTCACCTCAGTGGATTTGTCGATAAGCAGAATTTCCGCATTTGGGCGAATAATAATCCAAGAGTGATTGTCGAAAAACCAGTGCACCCACAAAGAGTGACTGTTTGCTGCGGTTTATGGGCTGGCGGCATCATCGGGCCGTATTTTTTCCAAAATGAGGCCGGTCAGGCAGTTACTGTGAATGGTGTTCGCTATCGTGAGATGATAACGAACTTTTTATGGCCCGAATTGGAAGATATGGATGTGGACGATATGTGGTTTCAGCAGGACGGTGCCACTTGCCACACAGCTAACGAAACGGACGGACAATAAAAACATAAAAGGTGCAATAGATAAAAATGACATGAGCTTTGCTTACAAACCAAACAAAACAAACAAAAACTCCAATACACAAACTACAACAAAATAATGTAGTGTATGAAATACCATGCAAGGGAGACAACAACAACAGCTGTGACTTAGTTTACATTGGTACGACCAAAAGGAATTTGGAGACAAGAATGGGAGAACACAAATCAGACATAAACAAAAACAAAGAAAGCACTGCATTATCACAGCACATATTACAAACAAAACACAAACCTGATTTTGACAACATAAGAATACTTGACAAGGTAAATAACGTGAGGAAAAGATATACAACAGAAAGCTTAAGAATTCAACAGAAAATAAATAGAACAATGAATAAAAAAGAAGATACTGACAATTTAAGCGCCAGTTATAGAGTTGTTTTGAAAAAGAGTAGATGACACCACTAGTGTTGGCTTTTATGTTTTTAAAAATATATTAATGTAATACAAATTTGTTTCTTTTCACTGTAAGTTCGTTACATTTATATTTATTGTATTATTAAATGTTGATGATTTTATTTTATATTAATAGACGAATCCCCTGAAGAAGTGAACATAAAATTCACGAAACGTCGGGAAAAATGAAATAAAAAATTTTGCATTTTTATTTTCACAAATGGAGTTAGGCCTCACCAGCTAAATATATATAATAAAAATATATATTAATACAAAGAAACAATGGCTCTTTTGCGCAACAAATTCAATGGCCGTGTTATCTCACGTCATGGCGATGTCAATTGGCCGCCAAGATCATTTGATTTGACACTGTTGGACTTTTTTCTTTGGGGTTATTTTAAAGAAAAGGTGTACGTCGATAAGCCAGCAACAATTAAAGAGCTAAAGGATGAGATAATTCGGCACATTAACGGCATAGAACCTCCATTATGCCTCAGGGTCATCGAAAATTTGGACCATCGGATAGATGTGTGCCGCCGTGGTCGCGGGGCCCATTTGTCCGAAATTTTGTTCCATACATAATTGAGTAATACCAATATATCATAATAAAATAAAATTACAATAATTTCCTAAATAGTTTGTGTTTTATTCAAAATCAACATCGGCTCTTGAAATTTAACCACCCTTTAGCATTAATACGATTTCAATATGACGTGCTAAATTCCCAATTTTTCATATTTGATAAATATACTAAAATTTATTGTTGAGGGAAAGCTAGCTTCTATGCGCATTTCACTGGTTGCTTAGACCAGCTCATCAGGAAACCTTTTCCTAAGATTTTAGAAAAGCTAAAAATATTATACGAATAAAACTCTAAAGCGATTAGTTTGTATGGTTACATCGTTATGGTTAGTCATTAATAATCAATACGGTGTTGCCCATAAAGTTTGCTCGAACGGCTTTTTTTGTAT
Source organism: Pollenia griseotomentosa (assembly GCA_963931875.1). Taxonomy (NCBI): domain Eukaryota; kingdom Metazoa; phylum Arthropoda; class Insecta; order Diptera; family Polleniidae; genus Pollenia; species Pollenia griseotomentosa. The sequence continues at coordinate 50,681,549 of OZ007563.1, forward strand.
TTATCACGTATAATTCGAGCTTTAGTGTGAGTTGAAACTGCAAATTAGAGCACTACCTGCATCTATGGTACTTTAAGAAAAAGAAAACAAATTTTGAGGAAAATTTTATTTATAATAGGGGTAATTGTGTTTGCTTGTACTGTATGCAAATTAAGGCAGGAAAATGCGAAAAAAGGTTATTAAAAAATCATTTTATAATGCAATATCAACCAGCTGCAGGACACAATATCTGAAATTTCAATGATCCTAAAATTTTTTTCTGAGTTTTTTGTTAAACCTAGTGTTGTCTTAGAAAAATTAAAAGCCAGTGGAAATTATTCTATACAGCAACATTTTTAATCGATTTTGTGATATGATTAGATTTCAAATTTAGGACAATACAAACTCAAAACTTACAAAAATTTTATAAGTTTTTCCTTCAACCTATAATAACCGCCCCACTGTATTTTCCCTAAAATGCTAGTCTTCTTTTTATTTTTTATTGCACGATTTGCCTATTTTTACATTGCTCAATTTTTTTTTTCATTTCTTAGTATTTAACATTTCTCTGGAAATCAAACATGCGTGACAATTTTTAAGGTAGTCACGTTTCAACTTAAATTTAAGCCTGCATTTTGCTTTCATTTTGTCTGTCACTATGACTGTTTGTTTGTTTTTTTACTACCTATTATTTTCGATTTTTATTTTACCTTTCGTATAAGCGAAAGTATACAAGCAAGTGTAAATGTAAATAAGAAAGACTGACTCATGCTGTAGCACTCTTATTATTTTCATTTCTTTAGTATCATGTTAACGAACCCCAACCAAAACAAGTAAAAATACAATGTTTGTCTGCGCCGAATCTTCAATACTCTACACTAATGGCGATTTCTATTCTGAGAAAAAAATGCTACAGTATATGCATGTAACACTTTTTCATGTTACCTATAATCACTCGAAGTGTTACATGTTGTACAACTTCAATCGAACAGAATTAGCTGCCTTTATTTACAACTGTTACACTTTTATTATTAATGTAGTTCATTAGCGATTTTTAAAACTATTCGACTATTTGCTAAACACTTTACGGTTTGGAAATAGACATTGACATCACTTATTGCTTGCACAAATTTAAAACGATAATAAATACATAGAATTTTCCACCAAAATAAAAAAACGATTTAATTCAAAATGGAGTATGCCGTCAAAGAATATTTAGATGTAGAATTCTTTTGGCAAAACTTTTAAAATATTATGACAAAAAAAATAAAATATTAGTTGTACAAACAAAGTAGTAAGTACCAAAGTTGTAAAACAGGGCAGTATGAACACTTAAGTAAAAGTAAGGGTAAAACATGTAACATGTTTTGCATGTTTTTCATCAACATTTTCACAAAAGAACTTGAAATTTTTTCCCACAGTTGTATTTTTTGTACAAACGAACACAAAATGTAGAACATGTAAAATGAATGCAACATTTTTCTCAGAAAAGAAATCGCCATAAGAAAAAGCATTGTTGCGAAAGTTAACTTTATATGGTAACTGTGATCAATAACGAACTAATCTTTTGAATCTGATATCAAAGTTTTGTAATAGAAATTGGTTTTAGTCCTGTTAAAGTGTACTCCTTACAAGAAAATATTTCCATTCGATTTTTATCAATCAAATTGTTTTAAAATGTTAAAATCAATCAATGAGTCAATTATTTTTTTACCAACTTACTAGCTTACTAAATCGGCTATTACAGAACATTGGTTCCTGTAGCCTAACTAACGTAGAAAATATTTCCAAGCGTTTTGATTTTCAGCGCCTCTTCTCCAATTTGTGACACCAAGTTTTGAGATGACTTCTTCTACCTGAACTTTCTAACGGAGTTTTTGTCTTCCTTTACTGCGTGACCGAATGACCTTTTAGCTACATGACCTAGGCAACGCAATCGCTGTAACTAAATTTTACACTTCATATTCGGCCGAGTTGTGAAAGCTATGAAATCGGGAGTTGGTCTTATTAATATATTTTCTGAGAGTTGACTTTATATGGAACCTATAAAAATTATAAAGAATTCGTTGTGTGTTATTTCTAGTCTTATTAAACAAGATTCAATCACATTTTACTGCAATGTGTTATTTACTATAACGGCCTTTGTATTACGCCTTCGGTAAAAAATGGACTTATTATCATTAAAATACCTTCATTCCGCCACCCATTAATGGCAATTTTTGGTATTTTGATGAGAGTCACTGTATACAAAACTCGGATATAGTTGGGAATTTTGTATCAGTTATCAGTGTTTCTAGAACCTAAAATGCAAAATTAGAATTTTTCTTTTACAAAACTAAAGAAAATGCATATCGTCGTTGTTCAAATATAATGGGTAATTGGATGTTACATTGTTTAACAGGATAGCCAAATGTAAGTCCTACACCACATAATGTGCCTGAAAAGGCATTTTTAGATGTATGTTTTTTAAAATGTAGTTTTACCGGCAATAAATCAATATTGTTTTGTTTTTTTTTTTGGATCAAACCATATTGATTTTTTTTAACCCATTATCCACCACCTTAATTATTGAAAACACCTTTTCAGAGCAATAGTTTTATAGTATGAAAAAAAAACAATTGACCGATGACTCACTTTTCTTGTCAACGATGCTATATTTAAAATGTTGTTTGCAGCGCTGCCACAACGAATACAATTTTTACAACCAAAATTTTTGAAAAAGTTACCAAATGTAAAAAAATATAACCAAATTTAAGGCCAATTTCACCATGTTCGGCTATAATTAACTACCGGTTATAGCTGTCAAAACATATTGGTAACTGGAACTTTAATTGAAAGTTAGTTTTAACCGAACTTGATGAAATTGGTCGTGAAGGTGCTTTTTATAAATTGAGAAAATCATTAAAATCATTGTAATACATTGTAACACAGAGGTTATTTGCACTTTGTAGTAAAACAATAATTATAAATCAAAAAAAAAAAAAAAAACAAGAAATGTAATTCCTTTACATATTAAAAAATAACGTGAAACTTAATTAAAAGTTTTTATTTATTTGAGACTGTTTTCGTAAAAATTTTTTTTATTTTTTGGTGCCCTATGCTCCATTGGGAGTAAGAGGAAAATATAAAAAAAAAAAATTAAATATTTTTTAATATGCCAGTTATAAATAACAACAAACTTATATATACCCTACCCTCTTCTACCTGTGGTGAAGGGTATAAAAATGGATAATAGTTTTCCGCTTTTTAGTTGTTATTGGTAGGACTGTCAAATGTGGCGATTTCTTAATCCTTTTGTCGATGGAAATTTACGTTTGGCGATATGGCGATTATTTTGGCGAAATTTAAAACGATTGGCGATATGCGAAATTCAGTTTATGTAAATAGTTTTTAATTAACATATATCTAAGATATTATAAAAACTTTTTTCTCTTTTGTGTAAATTTTATTTCAAATTTATGATTCTTATTATAAAAAATGTTTCAAAATTGCTCTAATACATATATCAAATATTTTGTAAATCATTGTAAAATATTACTGCCTTTCGCCTTTCGTGACGTACATTCAATGGGGAAAAAGAATATGACTGACAGTCAAAAGTTTTTTTTACCAAATAATTATCTTATGGTGTTTTCTTTTCTACAAAAAAGTGTGACATTTTATTTAAAAAAATGCATTTTGGTGTCTGTTTCTTAAAAAATTTTCTCCCGAAAAGGATGTGTTTTTTTAGAACAAAACAAGCGACCCTTTTCGGGAGCAAAATTTTTAAGAATCAGACACCAAATTGCATTTTTTTTAAATAAAATGTCGCATTTTTTTGTAGAAAAGAAAACACCATTAAATAACATTAAATAAATATGAATACCGACAAGTTATAAACAGTAAAATTTCAAATTTGTTTAAACTTACAGCCATTTCTTAAAGAAAATTCCATAAGTTTTTAAATTACATTGATTTATCTTTAAAATTCCTACGTGTATTTTTAAATATGTATATAAATATACTTCTGGAAATAACCTAAATTCAGAACCTTTAACTAATTTTCAAGTTTTTAAAAACACTAAAACGACTTTTGTGTAATTCTTCAGTAATTTTCTACAGTCGATTCCGGATGATCTTATGCACTTCCTACTTTAAGTACTTATTATCTTTACTTCTCTTAAAATCAAGAAAAACTACGCTCATTTAAAAAAAAAATTAATTGAAAATCTCCATTGATTAAAACTTCATTTGTTTACGATTTCAGATCATGGCGTTTTTAATATAAAAATCACAAATGACAATATTTTCTAAGCAAAAATCTTCAAAAAATTATTTGGTTGCTGTTTTGAAAGGGATTATAAAAAACTTCCGTTCATTGGCGACAAATAATGGAAAAATCGTAGTACATAGTACAAATTATTCGAGCTCGTAAATAATTGTACCAAGAAAAACATATTCGTACGTAATTATTATTGTTTTAGAAAAAGGACCAAAATGAAAAAAATATTCACATCTCCACATTGAAAAAAAATATAACCAATTTTAGTTAGAAATATCCAAAAACGGCAGCTCTGGTTGTTTGATAAAAAGTATCTTACCTCGGTTATTCCTTCATATTATCTGCATAACATGATACCACCTTCACCCTGTCTGGCTATAATCGGTTCAGAGTTGGTAACTACTTATTTATTATTTACTTGAATTTTTTTTACATAGGATATGAACGAGTTAGCGACAGAAAACGATGTTCTTAATTTTTCAGCTAATAAATTTAAGCCGTGTGCCAAACAAGTTATGTGTATGAGATTTGGATAAAACAATTTTAAATGTTTACCAGCGTTGAACATATAGCCGCAGCATATGATTCTGTATTGATTGCACTTTAATATTTTACGAGGGGAATTTAATTTTTCGAGGAAATTCGTTTACATTTATTTGCATATGCTGCATATATTTTGCAAATGCTTCATATTCTGCATAAATTTTGCATATGTTTGGCATATATTTTGCATAGATATTTTCTGCATATTTTGAATATGCAATAAAATTTGGTATATTTGAACGATAAAACGTCTATTTACAAAGTTTGGTAGCAATCTGATGAAAAATAAAAATACATATATGCAATATCAGAGGTCTAGTAATTAATGTTGACTAAGTAAATTTTTTGGGAAGGTTGGTCCACCCGTTTTGTACTGATCTGATTGTGCTAAATTTTAAGCCGCAACTGCTTTCAGCAGTTAAAAATAATTTTGACGCTCCTTATTTTCTGTTATCTCGTTCGTAACTGTTTTCATCGAAAAGACCGACGGATATGGCAAAATCGACTACTAATAACCAGTGTTGCCAAAACTTACTGAGGAAAAAATGCTAAATTAATGCTAGAAAAAATGCTTAAACTAGAAATATAACAAAAATGATTAAAATATCTAAAGACTAAATTAAATATAAAAAAAAAACTACAAAATTGCAATAATATTAAAATACGTACATGCGTACACTGAAAGAAAAATGCTTCATATATTTAATGAATCGTTTTCATAAAAAAAATTTTACTGGTTAAATGAAAATTTCCATGTCCAAATGGAATTTCGTAGTTATAATGAAGAATTTTCGTTAAAATCGATTAATTGGATTTCGTAATTAGGTTAAAAATTTTCATTGGATATATGAAAACCAAAGTTTGTCCAAGTTAAACAAAAAATTTTAATTGGGAACATAAAAAACAATATACAAAAATAACTATATTCATAAATTAATACAAAATTATAGTTTCCTTAAAAATATGTTTAATTGTTAATTAAAAGATGTAAGATTTAATTATTTCATAAATCTAATGTAATATGAAATCAAAAATTTTTTTATAAAAGCAACATATTTCAATGATTGAAAACAAAAAAAAATATTTTTAACATTCAAATAACTCTATAGTCTCAATAATTAAAAGTATAAAAATATTTCGAAAAAGCATGCCTTCATAAATTTAAATTTTCATTATTACAATGAAAAATGTCATTATAGTAATGAAACAAACACTTTTAATCCATAAATACGTATGTTTTTAGTTTTATTTAATATGAACATACCTAAATACATATAGTATGTACTTAGTAATGAACAAATAAATGTTCTCCTTAAAAAAACACCCTTATTTTAAACTGTTGTCACCAAATGATGTATACGAAAAAGCTTGTTCTCTATTTATGTGGTCTTTTTTTATTATGCGTTAGCAAAATAAAACCAACGTTGTTATTGTTGTTACGATATGACAATTAAGTCTCATATTTACGCTCTTAATTGAGTAATGACAAAAAACATAGTTTTTTTATTCAAAAGCTACACTGCCCCAGTAGGCTAGCTGGTAGTGAGCTAGTCTATCAGCGCCGAGGTTGCGGGATCGATTCCCGCCAGCGACTCCTGTTAAAAAAAAGTTGAATAAGAACAACTTTGATTTAAAAAAAAATTAAAAATAATATAATTTTTTTTTTACTTTTTTGAAAGTATTCATCCAATGAATAACATTCATATATCTAATGTATTGTTTCATTAAATACATTTTAATGAAACAGGTTTCATTAAATTTATTTTAATGAAACAGGTTTCATTGATCCAACGAAGCGCTGCATAGGTTCCTTTTTAATGCAATTTTTAATGGGATCAATGCCAAAATTCATTGGTATTCTGAAGAAAATTCTTTCAGTGTACGAAAGATATGCATTAAGGTTAGGGCCAATCACATTGTGTATAATACTACTGCATTTTGTGTTATGCAGCGACGAGCAGTCAAATTTGCTTTTGCAAAGGTTAACCAAATGATCGACAGGTGCAACTAAACTGTGCACAGCCTTAAAAAAACTAAATGCCGCCTCCTGAACTTTTTTAGCTGCAAAATTTTAAAACAATATCACATTTGCAAAAGGTTTTATATAATTGGTCTGTTTCTTGCACACATTCTTTTAACTTTGGGTGCTTGAGCCAATCTTTGCAAAAATTTTGTGTATACGTTTACTTATATTTGAAAATGTTCCTTTTTTGATTTTCGTTTCAGTAAAAGCGTTCCATATCCACATTTATGGGCATCTGAATAGTTGCATTTTATTATGTATACATATTTAATTCGATGTTAAAATTTAACGTTTTTTTTCTTCTTTTATATTTGTATTATACATTATAAAAATACAAATTCGTGCTTAATTCCCAGTTTTTATTCTTGATAAAAACACTTGCAATTTTATTGTTGATGGCATAAGCTATTCCTATGCGCATTTCACTGGTTGCTTAGGCCAGATCATCAGGAAACTTCATCCATAAAGATTTTAAAAAAACTAAAGATATTAAACCAAATAAAACTGCTAAGCGTATAAGAATCATAAGCAACAGCTCTACTTGTAACAATATCAAAGTTTAAATAAAAACATCAACAATAAACAGTGAGTTTATCTCTTGTTTCATGCACCACTACAATTGATTGAAATACTTCCAACATTAATTGTAGTTGTAAGTAGGTTAAGAAAAAACAAAATGCAAAAAACAACTTGCAAAAGCATGTTGCCAGGTAGTTTATTATCAAGAGTAATTTTTGGGAATACAAAATTTTAATTTAAAAGATTTTGTTATTCGTGCTTCAAGGCAGAATAAGTCTTTACTTTCTGTTCTGTTACGAATCAGCTGATTTGTTTTTGTTATTAAAAAACATGTGAAATAGATTAGTTTTCTGTTCTGTTACGGTCCAATCTGTTAATATCAAAAACTTGTTAAGTAATTGTAAGTGACAGCGTATACATATATAATATATGTTTATACTTTTTTTGAATGCTTAATTAATATTTTCATTGTTACACACGGAATGATAAGCTAAGTATGCCCTCATTTTCCGCTCATGTTGGTGAAAAAAAATGCAGCCTCAAACTTTTTTCCAGCATGATGTTTATACCAAAAATTGCTTTAGAAACTGGGTTCCTCCTATATGATAAAATTTTTATCGCATGCGAATGTTTGAATTTATAACTTAGACATGCTAATACACAACAGTAACAAAAATATAAAAGGGAAAAAAGGTGAAAATTGTGAAATTATATATATGTAATTGTAAAGAAACGTACAGTGGTTTAAAGATACATATTTTGGACTGAATAACAAGACCATGTGCTATATTCGGCTGTAAGAATATTTCAGTAAAGTAATTCTGTAACTTCTTGTAGTAAATTTTTAAAATTTTTACTTGAAATTTTCTATTTAACGACAAATTTTTGTCGTTACAAAGTTACAGCATTGCCCTACAGGAGTGGGCTTTATATAGGATCTAAAAATGATGACCTAATCTTAATAAATACTGACCTCACAGTATTATAATTTGTTGCGGTTTAAGGTGTATTGAAGCCTTTTAAAAAATTACGCTTTATATGGGGACAATGTTTTTCAAATGTATTTTCCTTGTATATTTGTAAATTGTAGTTTTGTAAAACTGAGCCCTGTACTTCGCGCACAATATTAACATAGACAGCCAGCCAGCCGGACGAACATCGATTCATCGATACAGATGGGTCTAGGACAATATGGTTATGTGTTACACACATCAGCACTAACGCATATTATCCCTTCACTTTGATCGTGCGGGTATTAAAAGATAAGCCATATATGTTGGAAGAGGTTTTTTCACTTATTAATACAAGAAGTCAAATTTATTTTAAACTTTTTTGGAGGCTCCACTTTTCATAAAATATATTCTTTACACTTGATTTATTACTAGCGATAAGTTAAATTATGTATTGTTAAATTAGCAATAATTTTAACATTATATTTTATCACTTCTTAACCACTGTATCCTTAACTTTAAAGCCATTGTAATGTGTTTAAAATATGTTTTGTGTTGCCCAACACGTTATTTCCATCTATTGATGGCATTATCATAAAAAAGCAAATCCCAGTTTATATACATATATGTCAAAATATGTATTAACGTTATATACAACGAATACATAAAGCCAGACTATATTTGCAGCTAAAAGCATAAAAAAATATTTTTTACGTGGATTGAATATTTTACAAAAAATTTCATTAACACTCAAATCCCTACAATTGGTTTAGCAATAGTGTACAAATTCTTGAATGTATCAGTGTTAACAATGGTTTTGAAATTTTACTGCGAATTCTGGGAAAATAAATCTGTGATTTCTTGAAAATAGTTTTTCAATTGAAAGTTCTGTTTTATATAGTTAGTAGGCATGTCTTTAAAATTTTTTAGGCAAAAGCCTAGTACTCTGTTCCAATTTGTGAAAAATGTTGAGCAACATGGATTAACTATTTCACATGAAAATTTTGACATGTATCAATGTTACCTATCTTGCGAGCTTGTACAATTTGACGTTTTTATTCTTGCAAAGAATGCGACACTGTTCTTTACTAAAAATAGTTTTTTTTTAATAAAAAAATTTATTTTTTTTTTTTTTTTTTTTTTTTTCCAATTTTATTGTTATAATAATATTTATATTTACACAATAATTTAATCTTTTTTTAATTTAAGAGATCAATTAATACTACATTTTTCTTCTTAATTATCTACAGGGGTTTTTTATAATATTAGTTTTATTTAGTGTAACATGTATTTATTTAGGGAAAAGAAACAAAAAAAAAACCCATAAGGAAAAAAAAAAAAAAAAAATTTATTAAAATTGAAAGTAAATATGGATAAACAACTGTTACCGGTTGTGTTTTCTTAATTTTTTATTTCTTATTTAAAAATCAGTTCATACATTTTTGCTTTTGCTTAAAATTTTACGTGAAAAAAGTGCAGCTTATAGCCTTTTCACACTTGTCAACATTTAACATTAGTTAGCGAAGATGTTGGAATTTTCCCATAAGAAATACATAGGCCAAAAAATCAAAATTTTTCAACATCTTTACAGAATGTTGCTATCTCATTTTGTACCCTTTTACATTTTTCGATTCTTTTAGTGTTATCTCTAGAAAAGTGGCAATAAATTCTGTAGTTATTGTGGCATCACTAACAAAATGGAAGTTGTTTCAAAAGCAGCGTTACCATTTCTCAAGTTTTTTTCTTTTTGGCAAGCTTTATTTTGCTAAAATTATTAAACAAAATGAATTTGAAATACATTTTGGTGTTATCTTTTAAAATGTTGGCTTTTTTGTAGAAAAAAAGTGTTTAAAAAAAATAAAAGTTTTTTTTTCAAAAATGGTGACATTTTTTATTGAGAGTAAATGTTAGATGTTTCAAGTGTGAACGCGTATTTCACATTTTCAACATTTTCCATACGTTCCTCCGAAATTTATGCAAGTGTACAAAGGGTATTACATTATTTCGCAGTTGTAAAAAAATGTTGCCAGAAACATTTCGGAACTTTTTCACAAAATGAACAGACTACAACTCTATCAATATTATTTCATAGATATTCCGCACAAGTTTTTTACATATGAGTTTTGACAGCATTTCACGTCAAATGTTGAACAGAAGAGTACCAGTCTAAAGGGATAAAAAAAGATCAATATCGTGCCTGTTTTCCCAAGCAAAAAAGTCGTTAAGAAAATCCATTTTTTATTTTATAACACAAGGGAACAAAATTGAACTTTTTTGTGCGACCTGAACCTTAATTGCAAATTTTTACTAATTTGAGGTCGCGGATTTCAAATCTAATCTCCGTTTTTTTTCATCAGCTCGCGTTTTTAAGCTACAGGTACTAATAGTATTTTTTACTTTTTTCCAAAAATTAATAGTTCAAAAATCATAACTGTACTCTACATTGTGCGATTTTCAAAATTGTTATTTTTTTTTTTAAATGGTATCTTTGAAAAAATTCCAAAACGGGAAAAAGTTAAAGTCTTATTACGTATACGTAATTTCACATAATCTATGAACAAAATGAGACATGGATCATAAAAATCGATATAGGAAAAAACGTTCATAAATACAACTTAAAAAAAATTTATTTTTGTATGGAAATCGGTATTTTTATCAATTCAGTTTTCTCAGTAAATTGTGAATAAAATCAAAAGTTGTATACCGATTACAATGACATAAAGCTCATTCGATTCAATATATGTTTAGGTTAATGTTTTTAAGACAAAACTCTGATTGTTGTCGCGTTTTTATTTTTTATTAATGTTTTTCTTTTGAATTGCTACTTTTTTCAAAACTTTAAGGATATCTCTGAAACATCTAAGAAAATTTAAAAACATTGTAAGCGCGGCTTAAAGATAATATTTTTGCCGGGTTTCGTATTTTTTTAACTGAATATGGTGGACCGTTTTAAAGTTATTCCAATATATGTAGAAAAAGTGCCTTATTTTTGGACATAAAAATGGGGATTTAATTTGAAATCAGAGACCCCAAATTAGTACAAATTTGCAACAGAAATTCCAGGCTGCAAAATGACTGTTCCCCAGTGTAATTTGCTAACTAACACAATAGTAAGAAATAAGCACAGCTTCCTGATGTTAGTCACTTTGATTTTTGCAGCAGCTAGGGAAATTAAAATTAGGATAAAAGTGTAGCACCCTAGTGTTAAAGCTTAAAATAAAAACGTAAGTATTACAATTTACAAGTAACTTGTATAAAAATAAATGATTTTCTTAAACTATTATAGTATTTGAAATCTACTAAAACAACCTCATTACAGTTAACAGCAAGAGAACAAAAATAAGAAAAGTAAAAAATAATAAAAGCACCACCCATATCTGCTGAATGGAGAATGTGTATGTAAAGCAGCAGTGGCATGTTGTAAATACAGAAGTACTAATACTAGTTATTCTTCTACACTTAAAAGGACTGTTTAAGTTGCATCTAAAAATCTTAAATACTCTTTGGTCTTTAAAAGAACTGCATCAAAAAGTTAAGTCTTAACAACAACTGTGGTCGTTTGAGCACCCTCTTTAAGCATTTCTAAGGTTGTTGTCCCATTCACAATTTAGCCAAACATTTTGCAGACATAATTATAGCTATACTATAGTTGTTAAAACGAGTGATGCCAACTTTTTGAGAGCAAAAAGCACTTTAAAATTTAAAAAAAGCACTAAAAAGCACTATTTCGAGCAACACAAAACAACTTGCATTTGGCTCTACCAAATATTATATACTTGCAAAATTAAAAAAAAGGCGACGGCGCTGAATCATTTAAGATTAAATAATAAATACCTATATGTACTTACATTTGTATATAAACATTTTTAAATGTATTATTATTATCTTCAATAAAAATAATATCATCCAAATCATTTGGATCATCATCAGCTGAGTTTGAATTGGCCATAAAACAGTTTTGAGGTAATACAGTGCGAGCTCGATTTTCGTAACTCGAAAAAAACCGGCCTGTTGCAATTACCGAAAGTTTGCAATGAACGACCATTGTTTATTAAACTTAATGACAGCCTATATTTTAATAAAAAAAACTTTATATTTTATCGTTCAAATAAATTAAAATTGTGCAAAGTTTAATAAAACACTTGGTGTATGATATTATCCAACTATTTTAACCTATGTACGCTTCTGAATAAAGAACACACATAAGGCGTAAAATAGAAAAACATGTATGTTTGCATTCTGATACTCAAACCTTTTTGCAATAGCACTAGAAGTAGAAGTGCTCAACACGGGGAAAACTAAAGCGCATGAAAACTGGCAGGTTACACAACTCTCGTTATAAAAGCATATCTGTCAGCTGTTTTTTTATTTATTTAACACTTTGCTTATATCAAGCTACGGCTCTTTGTTTTTGGTTTTAAAATGTTTGGGTTTTTTTTTTTTTGTACGGTTTCTTTTAACAATTCCTAATATTTTTCAAGCCATTTTCTATTTTTAAAACATTGTCTACATCTTTAATGTTTACCGAAATACATCGTTTTTATAACGATTACTGAATATGTTGTCAACGCTAAAGTGTGCAACGATTCGTAAAATTTCAAAATTGCTCTAACCTCATAAATAAAGTTTTTGGTAAAACGAATGCCACTTTCTTTTATCACTTTTTTTTTATCATTTGAAATCTTTAAATCTTTACAGGCCTTCTCCAAATTGTACTTCAAATAGCAAAGCACATCTAAATTATCCACTATATAATCGTAGTTTTAAAAAATGGTAAAAAAAATAAAAATTGTAAAAAGCACTTAAGGCACTAACGAAAAATTGAAAAAGCACCAAGTTAGTGTTTTTTCTTAGTTTGGTACTAAGGATACAATTTTGGCGTTTTGAGGCATCAAAAAGCACCATAAATAGTGCCAAAAGCACTAAGTTGGCATCACTGGTTAAAACATTGACATCAGGGGTGCCAGATGATTTTAATGAGAAATCGTCATATTTTTAAAAAAAAAGTCGGCATTATCGGCACTTTAATTTAAAAAAATCGGCAAAAAATCGGCAAATTAAAAATACTTTTTTTAAATACAATAAAACCTATTCTTACATACAAATAAGAACAATTCAGCATTAACTAATGTTTTTAAATTATGAAATTACAAAAGAATCAATCAGCATTAACGTTTTTCAAATAACTTGTTGTTAAATAAAAAAATTTTTTAACTTTGTTATTTAAATACTGTCCTGACGCCTACGTCACGAAGACAGGTAGTAGTGTGTTTGGCAACTAATATGTATTTTCTAACTGCCTTGCCAATACTGTCAAATGTAAACGCTGTGTTACTACGCCGCAGGTTTGTAAGGGAGAATACTAAAAAATAACTGTATCAAAACATTCAGTGTGTAAAGCTGATCGTTACATCTCACAATTTTTATATGCGCTGAATAATACGCATTAGGTGTCAAAAATGTATTGCTTCAAAGTGGGAACTCGCCATATAAAATGCATGTCTTCCGTAAACGCAATGGTAAGCTAAACTTTTATACTTCTCCCTTACAAACCTGCTTCTTTGGAAGCTCCATTTTTTATTAATCTTAAAAAAAATGTTTTATTTAATTATCAAAGTAATTCTTGTTTAAATTATATTCATTAATAGTAAATATAAATTTAGCTTACCTTTATTCTTTTAATTTATCAATCCATTTTCAAACACAAATATAAAGTGTTTTATATTTTCCTTATAGAAAAAGAAATTTTAGCTGAATTATTTTAGGTTTAAAAATTATTTCTCTTTAACTTTGGTCTTTTATTCTTCATAGTGGAATATTTTTCAAATAAAAATGTACTTTTCCAACACATTACAAACACTGCATTTAATATGGAATAAAACTAACCCTTTTTTCTTTAGTAGAAGCGCTGACTTAATAACAGTTGTCTCTTTTTAATCTTACAACTATTTTAGTATAGCTTAAAGTTAGTATATTATTATCAAACAAACAAAAAGTAATCGGCTTTTAAGTGTTAATCAAAAAATCGGCATTTTTGGATCAAAAAAAAATCGGCAAATATGGCAGGCCTGATTAACATCCTTAAAATTTTTTTCTCTCTCTCTCTCTGGCAATTATCTTTAAGTTGTATTTATGATTTTAACTACCTATTTCCATGATACCGCTTATTGCAGAAATTTGTGTAGTCATTGTTGTTGATGTTGCTATTTAAAAGTACGAGTATATAAAACCAAAAGTGAATGAACTTGATTGTAGTTTTGTTTAATAGCTGTGCTATTAAACGGTTCGATGCTTTAAAGGTAATTATTGAAAAATCAATATTAGATTGTGCACTAAAAGTAGTTAAAACTTAGTTTTTAAAGTAGTTAAATAATTTTGATATTCTTAGTTAGACTTGAGTTCATCAAATTTAATTTTAATTAAATTATTTTTACTGAAGGAAGGCCTGTTACAACATGACATTTTTATTAAAATTTATTGATAATTTTCTAATTAAAAATATCAAAATTAAAAATTAACAGTTCAACTAAAAAATCACAATTTATCTTTAACACTTTTTGGCTAATATTTTTTTCATTGATTTTTTATGTAAATTTATGTGTCTACAGTAATTTTTTTATAATTACAGAGGTCATGTGGTAGGAAAAAAACGATTTTATTATGTACATTAGGGTGGTCTTTATTTAGGAAATGTTCTTCACGATCGATCTAAAAATTCGTACCAAATTGCAGCTCTTAATTTTGAAATTAACCCAGCCGCCATGCTATGCTCTGCTATGATTTTTTGCTAACTTAATTGGTTCAAAAGTTATTGCATTTCAAAGTCAATGTTGTAGTCAATTCTATGAATTTTTCATTTTGATCGTAGTTTAATGATTTATGTAAACATAAATAAAGGCTTATAATAAAAGATAAATATTAGTTGATTAAATATTGTAGAAACCCCAATGCATAGTATACAACTCGGGAGAGCGTTCTCAATTATTGATTTCACCTATCACACATATAGGTTCTGTGTGAATTCAAAATTCGTAAAAACAACAAAAACAAAATTTAAAATTTTTTAATTTTAAATTTTTCACAATTGTGGTATTCACAAGGTGTGCTATCCTGTTGTATTGCTATCCTGTTGTATTGTCATTTTACAATGGTTTACAAACCTGCGGCTAGTATTTTTTGCAACAAAACACTTGCGCCGTCAAATTAGATCGGCTTAAGCTACGGTCACACTTATTAAATATTTGACCAAATAAGCATAACCACTACTTTGGTTAATATTTAGTGAGATTTAACATTGTCTTAACATCACAAATAAAAACTAACTATACTTCTAGACATAGCAAAAGACTGTTTTATGTAAGATGTGGTATTATTAACAAAATAAATATTGAAATTAAAGAGAATTATATTTTAGTTTGCCTGTTGGTCACGTTTTACTCGTCAAATATTTGACAAGTGTGACCGTAGCTTTAGGATTCTGATGTTTGGTAAACAAACAAAATAAAATTTATTTGTGATTTGCGTCTAAAAAATGGAAAATAGTCAGAGAAGATCTAATTTAATTTATTAATTCATGGATTATAATTAAAAAATATTTTGATGTTCGGTAAATGTTTATTTTTTATATTTGATTTAAGTCAGCTGATTTAAATTCAAAATGGCACACTAAATTATGAGGGGATGTTCACAACAGTCGTATTTTTTCATGTTATTATTTTAAGACATATGACTTTATGACACCTTGTGAATCACCCAAAAATATGTAGTAAGCTTTGTTAAATTTTATGACACAAACACATAATTAATATGTTTTTCTTTTTTTTTTTTTGCAATTTTTCACAAACTAAAATTTTTTAAATAAAATTTCTTGACACAAAATTTTTTCACACTTATACAAACATCTACTAGTTAATACTGATATTTGGGTTTGGTACCTGTCAACGAGTCGGCATACTAGTTGTATACTATGCTTCAACTGTTTGAACAGAAATTTAATTTTATTTCTATTAAAGATATTCTCATGCGTTTACTATATTTGTTTTTTTTTTTAGTGCGTCAGGAAACATTTGAAGATTATCTTTAACCAATTGCAATACATATTGCATTTGTTTTTCGTCCTAAGTATAATATTAAAAAAAATCTTGCATTAGTTTAACTCCTCTCTCAGCACAGTCATTCACAACCGACAGTTTTTAAGCAAACAGTAATGCAGTCTTATTGCTTTCATTTTCAGCCCATTTAGAGGAATGAATTTGCAAAAATTCAGATTGGTACTAAAGAGATGCACAAGCACAAGAAATATTGCTTACAAGCAATTTTATTAAATTTAGAAAGTGTGTGTATATTACTCTCTCATTACAAAACACATACTTCCAAAAACAATTGTTTTGCTTTACAATCAAAATATAAAAGAATAGAACAAAGCTGCACTAGAACAATGCTGAACTAGAATAACGCTGAATTAGAACAAAGATGAAGTAGAACATTAAAACAGAAATAGAACATTCCAAGCATGTTTGAATGTTTTGAAAAAGCCTAAAAAAGTTTATAGTTAGTATTAATTTTTATTTGTAAAAATTTATTGTTTATTATTTACATTACATACATATATATGAAGGTACTTAGGTCTAATATTTAAATAAAATTAAGAAGAATTCATTCTTTTTATAGAAATAAAAAATAAAAACATATGTAATACATATAATGGTGTGTTTTTGCAAGATCTTTTTCCGCAGTCTCCAAATGGAATTCTGTTTTATAGGATTTTATGTTTTAAACAAATCTATGATGTTTTTTTAATGATGTGTATGCCCAGAAAGAATGATGAATTTTCGTTCAAAAGTACAAAAGTGTGCAAAACCATTAGATAACAAACTGATATAAAACCTCATTGTTTTAAAAATTTACTGTTTAAAAAACTGTAAAAAAATGATGTAGGTATGTTTTATAAACTTAAAGTTAAAAATCTTAATTTCTAAAAATAAAAAATCTTAATTCGAGAAAAAAAATCTTCAAATCTTATTTTGTTCAAAAAATCTTCAAAAATAAGATAAAATCTTAATTCTGGCAACGCTGCACTCGATGCTTTTACTATAATTTACCGTTTCTTTATTTCATTGTCTGTTTTTGTGTTGATATTCTGTTTGTTTTGATAATACAAGCACTAACAAAGCAGAAAAGAAAAACTTTTCAAGTTATGCTTGTTTTGTTTTGGTGGGAGTAATGTGTTGTTATGTTTGTTTTGCTATGTATGTTTACAGTGAAATAATATGATTGATAGTTGTGTGAAGTAGAACACAGAACATTTAGAATATTTTGCGCAGCCCTTTAATTGGTACTCAAATTTAAACTACGTTAAAAATTCAAAATTCATAGAATTGACTAGAACATTGATTTTGACATCGAATAACTGTTCAACCAATAAAGTTAGCAAAAAATCATGGGATACCTTTTTTGTAGAGCGTTAAATTTGCTACAAGGATTACCATACGTTGATATGATCCTTTCATTAGTGCATAACTTACAAAATTCCAAAGAAATAACATGACTCTTTCCATGTAAATCCAACTTAAAACTTTGACTGTCTGGGGGCCGGGCTAATTTCAAAATTAAGAGCTGCAATTTGGTACAAATTTTTTTTGATATACATATGTATTTGGAACCTATTTAGACAGATCGTGAAGAAAAATTCGAACATCTTCTAAATAAGGACCACCCTAATGTACATGTATGATGTTTGATTTTATGCATATAAATATTTTTAAATGCAATATTAAATGGTCTCAACAAACCAAAAATAATCTTGGAGTTGATGTGTTTGTTTAAACAGAATATGAACCAAATTGGTCTCGAATTTTAATAAGTATATATAAACAAAACTAGTACAAAGTCGCGCAAAAGTTGTCACCCGATGTTCGTTGACTGGAATTTTTGTAATAAATAAAAACTTTAGTTTGGCTTTTGTATTGTTTTTATTAAACGACTAAATTTTATTTCATTAGATAGAAATTTTATAGTTCTTTAAACATTGATTTGCTTCATTCGTCACTTTTTGTGGTATGAAGCAAATTTTTAATGTACAAGTAAAAATATTATTGCTTGTAGTTGTTATGCTGCAAGTTCTATTCAAAGCATGAAGATCAAAACATTTTTGTTCCGTGCGGTACACCAGTAACCACCCGACGATACACTTTGTGGTTTCTATTTTGTGTTCGCTTTAACAAATACTTTTACCTAATTGAAAAACATTTTTAAATATAAATGGAATAAATGGTAAATGGGGCACAAAAATGGCTTGCATTCTTTTAATTAAACCTTGACAATTGTTTATATGTTGTGCAAAAAGTTATAACGAATTGGAATTTCAATAGAAAACATACCTCGCACCCCAAGTTATTTTTAACAAAAAATTTATCGTGCAGTTTATATTAAAAATTAATTTAAACTCTAGCTACCGTTTTGCTAGAAAAAAAACATTTTTGTTTCGTGCGGCAAACCAGTTACCACTCGACGATGTGTTATTTTATCAACTACTTTTTCAACTTATACTAAGCAACAACCTTTCAACTTAAGTCTTATTAGAAAATTTCAAAATTTGGCAAAAAGGAAAAAAAATTAAACAAAACTCCATAACAGCCACATAGTCAACCCTAGATGGCTTAACCGCAGGCCCGACCACACTTTATTTTTCATCTCTAATTTTTGTTTCTAACATACCAACCCGCTATCTCCATTCCTTACGTGGGCTCCCATACAAAATATCTAAAACAGACAAGAAATATATTGAAGATAAAGTACTATAGCTGCCTAGGAGTCCCCCTAGCAAGGTCAATTTTATGACCGATCTCAATAATTTTTTTCCTAAGCATTTCCTTAAACATATATCACCACTTAGGGAGCTCCCACACAAATATGTCGGTTTTTAGCCCATATAACCTGACCTTGCGTCAGTAAAATTGTTCTGGTTCACACGGGCGGAATTTGGCGCATATGCAATAAGTAAAAGCGACGAGAGGAGGGCTACAAAATGGTGCAAGATTTCCTTGACTGCTTTTGACGGGAAGGAGTTATGCTCTATTAGGTAGGAGATTTACGGCTAATATGGACCTTTTTAAAAAAAATTAATTTCTAAGGGACACAAAACCTTTTTTAGCACTTAAGTGGCATAATGATACAAAATTTATTTTGCTTTAAAATCTCTTAAAACAAAGAAGATATAGCCATTTAAAAATTAAAATTTACTAAGAAATTTTTATTATTAGAAACATACTGAGAAAGTCCATTTTGGATCACAGCGAACAGTGTGATATAGTTGATGAAGAGCTGCAGTTTTTTTGTCGCCCGAGGTTCACTATTGTTTACTTTTAAATTAGTGACATAACTTTTGAATCGGTAACCTTAAAAAGATGATTTTTCTCCGCCTTCTCAAAATGTGGTCCACAGTGTGACGCCATAACTGATGACCATATGGGCCCAATTTATAGCATTTTCCATCACTCATCACAAAAAGTCTAAAACGATTGAATCGGACGACATTGCCTGCAGTGAAAATCATCAAATCGAAAGTTCGTGCTCTTGAGGGGTATAATGCTCCATTTCTTAAAGGCCGGACCCCGATGTCGATCGTTATCGTTCTCTAAAGCGGCCCACTAACTATCGACTTGTCGATCGACTGGTGTTACATTTCTAACATACATAATTTATTTATTTATTGTTAACTGACTGTATTGCCACATCAGCAATTACACAAATAAAACGCTAGTTTGAAAATAAAAATCGACAAAACATGTAAATTAAGCCATAAAAATTTTACTCTGGCTACACACAAAGCATTTTAAAAATATATAATAAAAAAAAAATGTTTAGTTTTAGTGTGTAAAGAAAATTTTGTTAAATATTTAAACAAAATGCCTCTCATTAATACGATTTCTGTATGACGTGCTTAATTCCCAATTTTTCATATTTGATAAATACACTGAAATTTATTGTTGAGGGAAAGCTAGCTTCTATGCGCATTTCACTGGTTGCTTAGGCCAGCTCATCAGGAAACCTTTTCCTAAGATTTTAGAAAAGCTAAAAATATTATACGAACGTCGAACCACAAGTGACTGATTTTGACATTTGTCGTCGCATAATATTTCTAAGTGGGCCCCAAATTTGTATGAAAACTGTTACGTTATCGGTAGCTTGTATTGTCAATCGACTAATGTCGAAAATGCAAGCAAACGATAGCGGTCAACATCGGGGGCCGGGCTGTTAATGACGTGTATTCACGGCTGCCAGATTTGACGATTCATCGTCATTTTGACAAATTTGGGTTTCAAATATGGCCGATTGATGATTAGACGATTTATACCCTTAATTTGACGATTTTTCAAATGAAAAATTTCGTACTTATTTACAAAGGTATTTTTCGTATTTTTAAACGTCAAGACGAGCAAGGTTGTCGGTTGAAAAGCTTTGAGATTTCGATTTTTAAAAAACTGAACTTTTCATATTTGAAAACCGGTTGCCGCTCGTATTTATGTTGGTATGTAAAATAAGTTAAAACTTGCATTTATAATCAATTTGAGTGAGAAAAGCGGTTTTATTTTTAGAGATTTTTGGAAATAATTTTGTATACCCTCCACCACAATTAGTTGTGAAGAGGGTATACTAAGTTTGTCATTCCGTGTGAAACTTTTTTATTATTCATCTCAGACCCCATAAAGTATATATATTCTGGCTGCTTGAGTAATTCTAAGTCGATTTAGCCATGTCCGTCTGTCTGTCCGTCTGTTGAAAACACGCTCACTTTCGAAAAACTCAAAAGAAATAAATTAACTAGGTGTCAAATTGCTTGTAGTTATCCTAAGCAGTTTGGGATTGAATTTCAGCAAAATCGGTTCAGTAGGACCAGAGCTATGAATCGAAATGTGGAACCACCACCTTCAAAAACTTGATAATTTTGTTACAAAAACTAACATAAATGATGCAAAAATGCACGGAATGACATAAGATTTTGCACAATTCCGTTTTATTCGACTAGAAATGACACTGTAAAATTTCGCGAAGGTCGGTCCATAATTTACCCTAAGCCCCATATAAACACTACTCCCGGAAAACAGTTTAGTACGCCTAAAACCGTAAAAAATAATGCAATCATAACAAATTTTGGCTCGTCACAATTTTATAGGACTATAAATGATACTGTGAAATTTCGTGAAGATTGGTACATAATTTACCCTAGGCCCCATATATGCCCTACTCCCGGAAAACAGTTTAAGATAATAATAATAAAAAGACATCATACAGATATTACTCCTTAACCATTCGAACTGTCGGTGGAGGGTATCAAAGATTCGGCACAGCCGAATATAGCACTCTAACTTGTTTTTATTTCAATTAAAACAAACATTTTCTAATACTAAAAAAAGTTAGTGTTATTTTACAATGACGATTTAAGTAAGTCAATTTTACGATTTTTATGCAAAGTTTGCCGATTTTCGATACCTTTTATCTGGCAGCTATGCGTGTAATTTGTATATTTTTGCTTCGCAAATGTCAAATTGGAAGTTGTTTCAAAATCAACGAAATTAATCCATCATCTAGTCTTACTGTCATTTTTTGTAAACAATTAAGATCAAAACGACTAGAGTATGCTTCACAGTCAAAAACAATAAATATGTATTAAACATTATTTTTTAACAGCATCCCAGAAAGACAGAATCTTAAAATATTATTAAAAAAATCGTATACCTTTTAAAACGGATACTTGCTTTTATATTTTCGATTTTATAGATTAAATGTATTATATCAAAACGAAGGATAATAAGGTAACACAAATTGAACAAGTCAAACGTTGATTTCTACCCTGAAGATCCCATAGTGCTGCCCATGGTACAATTAATAGGGTAACCCTTGTTCTACAACAAGTACAGAAAGGCAAAAATCACATGTATCTTGTTCTTAGCAAAACCTAAGAGATTGTCAAAAATAATTGTATTGCGACATAATGTCTGGTTCATAACCAATATTGAGCTGGGCAATGGGGGTGACTTTATATTTTGTACCATGTTTTTGTACCCCTGAAAAAGTTATGTTTTTTTTTTATTTGTTAGTTTTCGGATTCTATTGAGTATAAAATGAGTCTCAAAATTGTTATCTTTATGCCCTTCACTATAGTATAGTAAAGGGTAATATTTTAATTTTTCAAAACTAATTTGAGGTGAAAGTGAAGAAGGTTTAAAGATTAAGCGAAGACTTAAAAATTAAAGATTAAAGGTAAAAATTAGGACAGTCGGGGTTTTTTTTAGCAAACTATTCCGGAGTATCCGGTTTTCCGGGTTTTTTAATGTATAAGAACATTACATATGACGTTTTCGAAAAACATATTTCAACCAATTTACGGACAGACACACTGATGGACGGACAGACATCGTGAAATTATTTCCTCTTCTCAAAAGGATACAGTATACATACATATATACTCGATAAGGTCTAAGGTGTGGGGGTGCTTTAATACCATGCGAGATAAGGCCATGATGGCTCTCATTCAAAAGGGAGATAAAGTCTTTTATTTTTTTTGTTCATTTGAATGGGAGATAAAGCCATCATGGCCTTAGCTCACATTAGCAATATTAGAAAATGGCTTTATCTCTCATTTCAGTTCCGGAGACACTAAAGTTAAGTATTGAAATCTGGCTTCGCATACTAAAGTTTTTCTGCGTGGCGGCCTGCGGCCGCGCTTAGGGGTTTTTTCCTCCAGTAGGACGCGGCAGGTGGCTTCGCTGAAAAAAGTTTACCTGTGTGCGTCTCAAGAATAAAAAAATGTTTTTCAATGATAACTAAGGATTTTCCCTTTTACAGAATGTTTACACCATGCATAACAATTTTCTGAAAAAATATGGCTTTATCTCTCATTTGCGAAAAAAAATATGGCTATATCTCTCATTTCGCAAAATTTTAAATATGACCTTACCTCTCAATGATTGGGCAAAAAGGCCATTATGGCTTTATCTCCCATTCAATTGAGCAATAAAGCCATCATGGCCTTATCTCCCATGGTTTTAAAGCACACTCCCCTCTAAGGTCTATGTTTAAGGAATTAAAAGCGGAATGGCAAACTTAAATAAAAACTTACATATACACTAGAGTTGCCAACCGATTAAGAATAATTCGATTAATCGATCAAACAAAACCAAACTCTTGTTCGAATAATTTTAAAACGACGATTTTCGAAAAACGAATAAATCGATTAATTAATGTCGGTTAATCGAAGTTTTTTTTTATTAAAAAATAAATTAAATAAAAGCTTAGAATTTGATTTTTCATACGTTTTTAGTGATTTTATATAAAATGTGGGAAAGTTAAAAAATATTGTTGCCATACCCTGCAGATAATGTTGGAATACGTGATCCATTTTGATCAAATGGGCTACTCCCTGGACTGGTTTAATGTTATGCAAGCATGGACCATGTTATTGTTAAAAAGATTTTGTAGTGAAACGACATGTCTTCGTTTTTAAACGAAGTTAAAACTAATCCTCTGGTGTATACCATGGAGTAGTTTCAAAACTAATCTACTAGGAGTATGTATGAACATGGAGTAGTTTTAAGACTACTCCGTTGTAATGCAAAACTGGGTTATATGGGCCTTGGCTAGGACATCGAAATGTTAAATTGACCATGTTTTTTCAATACATTTGAGTTACCTTTGGAGTACTCCTACTTCTTTATGGACTACTCTATGTATGGACTAGTCTCGTTATCTGTACAAAAATGTACTTTATATTCTTATTTAACAAATCTTAACAAACAATTGAGTAGGTGAGTTGCAAAACTCGTTCGTTACAAAATTAAAAATACGAGATGACACTTGATTCCAACAGTATTTTTGGCGCTTTATGAGAAAAAATATACTAATTGTATCAATGCATGTCCTCTGCCATGTTTTTAGCACGGACATGCATTGATGCAATCAGAATATTTCGTCTAATAAAACCCCAAAAGAACTGTTAGAATCAATTGCCATCTCGTATTTTTAATTTTGTACCGAACGAGTTTTACTACTTACCTTCTCAATTGTATCAGCTGCTTTATTTTTAAATCAAACGTTAAAAAATTTTCAAGAAAGGGAATTTTCAATTGCGGGTGAACAATTTTGAAATAAACAAAAAGCTTAAAAATAAAGAATTGATTTATATATGTAAGTCATATCTTGAAAGTAGAAAATGTTATTGTATTATTTTTTTTTTTAAATTTTATACTTATGTATGTATGTATATCGTTACCATTTGCGTAAGTATCACAATGTCACCATTGAAAACGATGGAGTGGAAGATAATCCAACGACATCAAGAAATGCCGAACTTAGTCCAATGAAAAAATACATTAAAAGAGGCTGTTTTTTTTTTGTATACAGAAGTTTGGCTGAAGATGGTAGGTCTACTTCCTTTTGAAAATCCAAAGTAATATCGGATTATCGGAATAATATCGGAATTAAGGGTTTTACGATGCCTTTAAGTTATACAACGATATGGAATTAATAGAAAAATGTTATGCATCATAAAAAGAAGAAGTTATAGCCGATGGAATGGAAGATTTTCCATAGTATTTTTTTTGTAAAATTAATCTTTTTATTCGTTATTCTCATCGATTAATTGAATAATTTTTTAGATTTAATTGTTTGATGGAACGAACAAAAACAATTATTTGAAGTATTCGAACAAAGTTGAAAGGCGAATAATTGAAAACTCTAATATACACAGAAAAAAATTACCACAAATCAATTGTCATATTGAATACCATACTCGTCAATACAATTGACTTCTTAATTGAAAGGCACCAGCAACCGAATTTGTAAATATAAAAAATAATTTTGTTAATTAAAATTTTTAAAACTCGACAAATATTTTTAACAAAAAGTTTGTTATATTGAAAAAAATATTTTTCAACAATTAAACATCAATTTTTATTTGGAGTTTGCCATATTAACAAAATATTTTATTGTTAACTAATTAGAATAAGAAATTTTATTTAAGATTGGTTTTTATTAATTTTTCAGTAAAACATATTTAAAAACACATTACAAATAGCATTATAATCTATTTCAGCAAATTTAAAATTTCTTTACAATTCATTTAAAAAAGCTTGACTTACCCTGTAGATTGATGCAGCTTTTCAGTAATCGAATATCCTTTATTTCTTTAAAGATTTTGAACCAAAGATATTTTATTTTTATTTTGTATTTTGAACTTTTTGTTACAAAATAATTTTTTACTTGATATACAAATTAATTTTCTACAAAAAAAAAAAAAGTACAAGTTTTGAATATGACAATTTACAAACATATTAATTAAGAAAATTGTTTAACATAGTAGAAAACTTTTAAAAAATGTTCTTCAATTACTTTATAACTTTAGTGTTTTTTCTGTGTACCCATTCCCCCTGTGGGTGGGGAAGGGTATAAGAACATCTGCATTTTTTTATCTCATTTACTTGCATTTAAAAGGCAATTTAATGTTGTCTACAGAAAACCAAACCCTTTCTTTAGCTTTAAAAAACCTAACAATAGACAAATAACCATGAAAATGTTTTGAAGTCCTTTATTTAGACAAAGTGAAAACTATTTTTAGTTTCTAAAGATTTTTAGCCCACAACTATAAAAAACCCATACAAAAAATAATCTCTACAGACAGATACATTTTTGAAGAAAATAAAATCTCTTAAACACACATTACAATACAATCGCAATGAAAAACATGACACACTCACTACCTTAAATAACAACAAAGGCCTGTCTAAAAAGTGAAGGGTTACAACAAAACAAAAAGATCATCCCAAAAATCGTCATACTTCGAGAGGAAATTGTAACAAAAGGCAGAGGAAAAAAGGTCAAGACCATGAAAAAAACCTTAATCTTAAAGAAATAGAAAGTGAAAAGGAAAAGGAAAATGGGAAAAATTCGTAATTGTTCTCTCAACGAAAGTCAACGTTAAAAATTACAACACAAAAAACTATTTTCGTATATTTACTTATTGTTATAGTTTCCATGAAAATTGGAAATAAGCAATTACTTTAATATGTATTAACCATAAGAAACAAAAAACACAATATAAAAGTATATATCGCTCATTTGCTGCAAGACCGGCATAACTCAAAAAAATCCATTTCGAGATAAACGCATTTAAAGTTTTTGATTTGCTCTAACTACTTAGAAAAAAAGAAGACATATTCTCTTCAAACTGGGAAAGTGAAAAAGATATAAAGATGAATTTAATACACAATATAAAGAAAAACAAAGCGAACAATTCTGCATCCCTAAATCCAAAATTTCATTTCTTGAGTTATGCCGGTCTTGCAGCAAATGAGCGATATGTACATTAATATGTATGTACAGCTACTCACACTATAAGTGGAACACATAGAAAAAGTCTTATGTTGCTATGTTTGAATCTTCAAATAAAGCCGCGTCAACGAAAAACTGCTGAATTGCGTCCCACTGAAAATTTTCAGCTCTACAAGGATATCAATACCGTAATAGTTTTCATACAAATTTGCGCCCTACTATGAAATTTTATGAGACCATAAATGTCGGTATCCTGCACTACAAGCGTGTCGAATCCAACTTGGATGCCTCAAACGTTTTTAAAGTCGTGATTAGGGGCAACCCATAAGAAGAGGAACTATCACCACTTCTTTGGAATCTTAATATCAATACCCTGCTCAAGGCCATGGAGGTGACGTGCTGCACAACTGTTACATATGCGACCGATGTAAGGATCCTAGACATTCGGTATGGTGAGATATCTGGAAAGAATATTTACATTATTACCGATAGTAAAGCGGCCATAAGATCCCTTGAGAGTGTGTTCCTCACAACGAAAATTGTCCGAGAATACCGGATGTCTCTGGAGAAGATAGCGAGACATTTAGTGCTTACCCTTAAGTGGCTCCCTGGACGCAGGGACATACATGGAAACTGAATGGCTGATTCGTTGGCACATGTAGGAAGCACCTTGAGTCGTACTTGGCCCACAGGACCCAGCGTGCATTAACGCTGTCCAGACATCACCTAAGAAACCTTATTGCGGTTATTTTTAAGCTAGCGTTTAGGGTGTGGAATAGTTGAAGTGTAAATATAGTCCTTTGACAATGAAGAAATAAATTACATAAGTAACGTAAAGCCTGACGACAGTTAAGTCGATACTTAGTGAGGCGCTTATGTGCTTAATTTTATAATTATTTTAATTATCTGAATTTAATTCAGACCTACATAAAATAATTAACATAAAGTTAGTAAACCTAGTATTTTTTCGAGGTGTCCCATTTATACTTTGATTAGCTGTATAGGATATAGAATAAAAGGAAAAGTTTGAAATTACCCAATTACAATTTCAAACTTGTTTGTGCCACCCTTCAGACAAAATGTGCCCATAAGTCTTAAGATAAAATGGAAAAAATAGCCAAAAGCTAAAAATTGGAAGACACAAATAATAAAGAAAAAAGCTTAAAATATATGCACAATCAAAACACACAATGTTGTTTGGTCCCTGCAAACAATTTCCATCGCCGAATCATCGCCCGCGAATCGCCGGCAAGTTGTCTAACATCGCTGCGATGCATCGCGTGGAAGCTAAATGCGATCCTCTGGCGAATCGCAAAAACGTTCGCATGTGTCAACCACGCGTACCGCGATCCGCGTGGACATCGCGTACCGCGATTGAAACCAAATATTTATTTTCCCGTTACCTTAACAAAACACCAAGACAAAAAAAATTCTATCGAAAGTTATAAAAAAACACTGATGATTGCCGCTACTTGTGTGCGCTCGAATATTCATCGCCTTAGGCGATGGTTGGCGATTCGTATCCCCTGAGAAGGATCGCGTAATCATCGCCAAACAAGCAAAAATTTCAAAAATTGATTGCCGCTACTTGTGTGCGCTCGCATATTCATCGCCGTAGGCGATGGTTAGCGATTCGTATTCCCTGAGAAGGATCGCGTAATCATCGCCAAATAAGCAATCGCCAAAAAATTTCAAAAATGTTTGAAGGGGTGGTTTATGTATTTTGTAGTATGTATGTGTCTGGGTATTTACATATAAATGTATGTATACTGTGTATTCATATCATGCGTAAAGGAACTCACACCTTTAACTTGGGATATCAGAAACACTAAAATGTTGCAAAATTGCTATAAAAAGCCCCCCGTATAGAAAGAAAACATGTACAAAACAAAACCCCAGTGATAACCAGTGTAAAAAGATATAAAACATGGTGAGTTCCGGCCAAACTAAGGCGCCGAGCTAATGCGTTGAGTTTAAAAACTTTTGATGGTATTCAGTGATAAGAATTTTTACGCGCTTCCAACTAGTGCTGGCAAAGTTTTGAGTAGTGGGTATCAAGTATTTACACGTTTTTTTTAATAAAATATATAAAAGTTATTTAAAAATACAACACAGTCAAAATTAAGCTTATAATAAAAAAACGAAGTTATAAGAAACATTTTAAAGAATTATACAATAATTACAATAACTGACTGCAGTTTATTTAAGAAGTATTCCGTGCAGTCATTTTTAAATAAATAAACATTTAAAATTCCGAGCAAATTTATGTTTAACTGGTTCTTACAATTATTCAAAAAACTAAGTGCAAATAAATACGGATTTTCGGTTGCATTTGATATGTTCCGTTGATTAAGTTTAAGTACGTTAAATTAACTGAATTTCCAATAAAAAAATGAATGAAAATTCACTTAAAAAGCGATATGCTTGTTTTGTGTAGAAACAACAGCAACATTACGAGAAGAAATAAATTCATTATTTTCATGCGTAAAAAGTAAAATATAAAGCAAAAATTCCCATTCAATTTGGTAAATTATAAAGGCCAGGTTTTTGAGATGTGGATTTAGTTTAAGTTTAAGTTTGAAATAACTGAACATTCATTTGTTTTTACGAAACATGTGGTTGAATTTTTGACAGTAAAAATTAAATCAACTTTTCGTTATTTTAAATTACATTTTTATTTAATTTTACATAAAGAATAATCAAAAGTAAATATCCGTTTAAAATTATTTATAAAAAGTATTTATTTTCCGTTTTCTTTCTTATTTCCCCCCTACAATATTTTCACTATTTAATGTAGAAGAAATTCATTGCCTCGTGCCTATAATAGTACCATCCTGTTATCATTGTTATAGTGTTAAACAATACAACTAAAAAACAAGGTTAGGAGCAAGGTTCTATCGAAAACAGAAGAAAAGAATATTTCAAAACAAACAAAAGTTAAACAACAACAAAACAGAAAATACTGTTGTAAAAAAAGACTTTTATAGTAAATTTCTGGGTTTTGTAGGCGGTCTAAAGACACATTGTTCTACATGCATATCGAATAGTTTTAGTGTTTGTTGTAAGTGTAACCATGAATATAGTTTTTGTTAATACATTTGCACTAGTATCTCTGTATAATTTTGTATTAAAAAAAAATGTAAAAGAAATTTAAGATACAATTCGTTATCATCCTGAATTCAATACACATAAATCGCTTGCACAGAGAAGAAAAAGTATTTCTAAGATCTTCAACAAATTCAAGCGCTCAGTTTATTTTCATTTTCTTTTTGTATTTTCTGCTTTGTTTGTTGCGAAATAAGAAAAGCGTCTTAATAAAAGATAAAGAAAAAAAAGCATTTTAATTCATTCATATTTGTTCTGTTCGTTAAATAAATGGCTGCTCGCATAATTTTCTTTTTGTTCCTTAAGATTTTAAAGAAGATAGAAAAATTGCGTTTGTTTGCAAATTTTTTTTTAACTCAGACTTTTAGACTTTTGAAGCCACATATGTTCACATTATGTGTATTTGTCATGGGGAATGCCACTTTTCTACCCACATTTGATGTCATGTGTATGTCAAAATTTGAGTGTTACATAAAGTTTTTGATTTGCATGTCCACATGTTGGTAGTAACGTATATTTGACTCTACCTATCAAAAATAAAAAAAAAAAAAAAATACATACATACTTAACATTTTCAATAATAAATTTGTGTATTTCTTATCTCTTGTAAATATTTTTTATTTACTATAATAATTTATATATATTAAAATTTCAATTAATTTTTGCCGCCACAAGCAATGTTGTTAAAAAAAACAGCTGATGTCAGATTCTTTGTCACTTGAAAATAGAACTCGTTCTAAATCAAAAATGCCATGTGTACTGTACACAGAGAAATAACACATGATATTGCTTGGAGGGGTTCAGGCGATATGTACAAATTTAACATGTGGAAAAGTGACATTCCACATGACACATAATGTGATGTGTCGTAGCTAAAGAAATGGACCTAAAATAGTAAAAATGTATGAAAGCAGGCGTTAGTTAGAGGAATTTTACTAACAGTGGAGCGAAACGTTTTAATTTTGAACAAGTTATAAAAAACTAATAAAAATTGCATTCGTAATCCTAACCATTCTTTAATATGCATTAATCATTCTAAAAAACCTTTAAGCTTCGTTCACAATGGCAGCAACAATTTCGTTTTTTCTTCTATCTTATTTCTTCCTAAAGTATTTCATATATTTTCCAAGGTATATTTACACAACGTAAACACGTTGGCCCCTATGTTTGTCAGCTGTTTACCCCTAGTTGGAACCCAAACGTAAAATTTCGTGAATATGAGCCAAAATTTGTACATGTATGCGTTAAATTGTTTTTGTTTTACATGAAGAAAATTTTGTCAACTCGGTTCCTTTTATAGAGCAGCATGTCTACACTTCCAAATGAGTCTACCTTGTGTAAATATACCAGGGCTGTGGAGTCGTCCGAAAAAGTACTAACTCCGACTCCGACTTCAAACGCTGAAATTTTTTAAGTGCGACTCCGACTCCTACCATAATCTTGATGCTAAATGTATATGAGACTGAGTGATGTTAATTTTTATTTTTTCATTACCGTACGGCCTTCTAAAAATTACCGTTTTTAGAAGAAATTACCGTACGCAAACATTAATGTGCTGTTTCCAAATGACAGGCGATTGATTATGTAGTAAAAATTATATGAAAAGCACTCAGTTCATCGCCTGTGATTTGGAAACACCACATTAGAGCAGTATTCCTAAACCATTTATTTAAATTTTAAATGTGTTTTAAGAAAAAATTTGATTAGAAATTTTTGTTTAAAATACATTTTAATATTTCTTCTTATTTTTAATTCAAGCTCAAGGTCAGGTTATGCAAAAAAATATTTATTTAAAGTTTATCCAATATTTCGCTGCCACAATGGACAGCTTCTTCAGAGATCTTTGGTTTATAAATTTCAAACAAATTTTTAAAAAACAAACAAAATTTAAATTAAATAACAATAATTGTCAACATGAAAAAATAATACACAGGAAACAAAATTATTCTATTACATTTTTGAAACTTATTCAATTTCCTATCTTATTCTTATAAATTAAATGTCTGTAATTTTTAATATTGTTGATTTTTAAACAAACAAAAAGTTTAATATAAAATTAATAATAACTATACAAGCATAACTTCAGTTTTCTTAATTGGACTTATCGCTGTTACGTAAACATTTGCAAAAACATTATGTTCTTAATTTTTTGTTATAAAATTGATATATTTTTAAATTTAAAATCACCTCTCAAACGTTCAAATTATTAAACATTAATATATATGTAAGCATGTATATGTGTATACTAAAAATTCAAATTTCTTTTAATTACGGTTTTTTAAATAAAATTACCTTGCTACCTTTTGCGGCCCAAAATTACCCTAAAAGGTAATTACCGTACGGAATGAGGGTATACTAAGTTTGTCATTCCATGTGAAACTTTTTTATTATGCATCTAATACCCCTGGTTTCTTGAGTAATTCTAAGTCGATTTAGCCATGTTGAAATAATACCATGCAATTTTCTGATGATCGGTCGATATTTACCTTAGATCCCTTATTAAGCAGCTTACTGAAAAACACTAAAAAACTAAAACAAATTTCACTACTGTATTGAAATTTGTTCCATTTAGATATTTAATAACGGAAACCTCTTATTTCTGAAAAAAAAACTTTTTTTTTACAAAAGTGCCAAAATTTTTAAAAGAAAGAACAAAAACAAGTAAGACTTTTTATATTACTGTTAAATAATTAAATGAAAAAAAGTATATAGAATTCATTTAATTTTTATTTAAAAATATATAAAAATTAAATCTTAAAATGTTTTTATTTTGAATACGCGAAAATGTTCAATATTTTGCTCTTTCTATTAATTATGTTCCTAAAAATTAACGCTCAAGCTATTCATTATTCACTTCTTCAATATCACTCAAATAGACTAAATTTGTCACAATAGCAAATAATTGCGAAATACTCAATTGGTAACTTCTTATTACATAAAAAGGTGCAATATCTTTGACGTGTTTAAGAAAGTCGTTATCAAAATCGAACTTTTTTAACAGACCATTAAAAAGTGCAAAAAAAAATTTAAATAATTAACTCAAAGATCTATTACATTAACTTCAGAAAATTTATATGAATCTAGTGCTTAAGATATTTCAGAATCTAAAAAAAAAAAATTGGGATCTTTACAAACAAGGTTAACACAATTAAAATAATAAAGAACAGAGAAAATACAAGACCATTTAATAACATGAAAACAGCACTTAATATTTGTAGCCAATATACTGCCAATTTTAAATTATGTATTTATAAAAAACTTGAAAAAACTTTGTTTAAACATAAAACTTTTTTGCATCTCAAAAAATTTGCAAAAAAAGGGTAAACTTGATAAATGACATGGCTGTCATGGGATAATATAAATGTCCCTCCTGAAAATCATTTTAGTTCGGCATAAACTGTTACGAATCATGATATATTATTCAAGTTAGTTTAAATTGCTAGGAAAAAATGCATAAAACTTTCTGATTGTCGTACAATTGGTTTGAACCGGAACAAATTTTAATACTGACGTCAGTTTTATAAAGATTATTTAATAATTTATAGCTCTCATATATTCTAAGTGTCGGTGGAGGGTGTCAAAGATTCGGAACATCCGAATATAGAACTCTAACTTGTTTAATGCATTAGCTTTTAAATGGTTAAATATAGCATGAAAATGATTCTTAAAAATATCAAATCGATATTTAAAATATTGTATCGGCAATTTCGAATAATTTTTATTTTGCAAAATTTTTTTTAAATTTTTATGCCGAAAAATTTTGGAGTCGGAGTCGCGAGGTTTTGTGGGTACTACGACTCCGACTCCGGCACAAAAACCTCAACTCCGACTCCGACTCCACAGCCCTGAAATATACCTTGATATATTTTCCTTTAATTTTTTTAACAAAAATGTAACTAAAGTTTTTTTAAAAAGTTGAGTCAACTTCTACACTGAAAGAATTTTCTTCAGAGATCCAATGGATTTTGACATTAATCCAATGAAAAATTACATTAAAATTCAACCTATGTAACGTTTCATTCGATTAATCAAGAATAATTCATTAGCCCCACGTTAATGAAATGTTTCATAAAATCGATAATAATTTTAATTTGTTTAATGACATAAATTTATTAAATTACTGATTAAATTTGGTAATTTTTATGACCATGTATACATTTATGTTTATTTATTTCAGCCATTTCAATGTGCGTTTTGAGTTGTTGTTAATTTTATTTTTTTTCCTGTTTCAAATCATCAAGTTATTCTGTTACATTATGTTATGTTCTACTTGCATAAGATTATCTTTTAGTACATTGTATTAAATTCATTTTCCAGCCCGGGACGACCTTCATCTTGCTTCTTTCCATTTTGCTGGCTTGTACTACATACTACGTAAATTTTGTGTATTTAAATCAGAGTACCGAAACGTTCACTCATTTTTCAGTCATGAGCGAGCGTGAAAAATTAAAAATTTTACTGCTTTTTCATCCTCATGAGGGTGAGGAAAAAAACTAATTTGAATTTCCTCATTCATGAAAAATGAGCAAACAAAAAAATTCATAAGTGAATTTGTCAGATATGAAAAATTTAAAAAAATTCACAATCAAATTCCTCATAATGAAAAAAACGCAACCATTAACAGCAGGAAAATGAAGCAGTAAAGAGGCCTTATAGAAGGCCTCTTTGCCGATATAAAGTTTTCTAATTTACACAGTGTGTTATTGGAGACCAAAACCCTGACTTCTTGCATCTACTTTAAAGGCCTTCTTAAAATAATAAAGAATAAAGCTTTATTCCAGTGTAATTGTATTTGCTAATAATGCGAAGTGAATAAATTAATAATTAAACTTGGTACATATTCCAACATAACTACTAATAAAACGATTTCGATCTTAGAATAGAAAATTTAAATTTGTAAAATATTTTATAAGAACCCTTCTAAAAGAACTTTTAAAATAAGGCAGAGTGGAATAAGTAAAAGTTTATTAAAAATACAGCTGTAAACCTTCTTTAAGGCCTAAAAAGTGAAAGCGCTGGCAATTTTTCCCGCTGGACAACACGACAGCATGTGTGTGTATTTGTTTGTGTAAAATATTTTTGGTAAAGGCAACCAGCCAAAGTGTCTGTTGGATTTTTTGTAGGAAACAATTATTGAAAAAAAATTAAAAGAACTGCACATATCGTCATCTTAAATGCAGAATAATGTAACATCACATTAATAAGTTTACATGCAAAGCATAAAATTTTGTAACATGTTAATTATTTGAAATTTAAAAGAATTTTAAATATTTCAGCTCAAAATGCGATATCCGATATATTTTTGAGGAAAAAATATTATATTTATTGTTATTTTTGAAGTTGTGTGTGTTACGTTAAATTAATTTGTAATTTTCAGAAATAAAAAGTGAAACAAACATTTAAAATAATTAAATATTTTTTGTTAAATTACCGGAAAAATAGAATATATATATGATAACCACACGAATATTTATATTATTATAGATACATATTATGATATACCTATTATGTATAATTTTTTATTGATTTTAATTACTAATAAGTAGTGGTTTAAACTAAAAATTGTACCTATTAAATTTAGCTATGAATTAATTTAAAAAGCTATCTTTTTCATTCTAATTTAATAGTATTTTGATCTCCTTAAAATGAATTTTTTTTTACAACGAACAAATTTAGCAAATAAATATTTGACCTATTTGTCTCCATATAACGAATTATTTTAAATGAACTCTGCATCGCATACTTACAAAGATCCACTTGGAAGAATGCAATCCTTACAAAAAAAAAACAGATTTTTTTAAATAAGCTAATAAAAAATATTTCTTTTGTATTATAAACTTTTTATATGATGAAGAAATTTTGTGGTCCAATACAGATTCATTATAGGGAAGTTCGACTGCATTTAAATTTATTAAAAAGGACATACATACATATATTAACTCAAAAATCTAAGGACCTGCAGATGTTGCCATTTATTCTTGGAAATTCTTAGCGTTTGGGAGTGCAATGAGGTAGGCTGCAAAATTTCAAAATAACTAACGGTTCGGTTCTTTTAATTTTAAAGCACTTTTTTATTTTTTCTTATGCAATACTGAAAATTATTATTATAAATCATTATCTGTTCACTAATTTCACTAACACCGTAGTGACAGTTATAAAACAGATTACCCAGTTTTGATGTTTAAAAATATTAATGTGCTCTTATAAAAAGAATTAAAAACTCTGCTAATTTTTTTCTTGAGTGTGATTATACATTATGTTTTTAAAAAAAATTATATATGTATTTAATGATACGTCATTTTTAATTTTGTAAATAACTTGGTTATGTTTTAAGATAGAAGTTTAAAATTTTATAAAAATATGTAACGTGAATCGTAATCAACAAAAAAAGTCAACTTCAAATGTTCCAATAATATCTCCATTGTTTTGCATTTATGCTAACGATATGTGTTTTGTTTGTAAAAAAAATTCCTTGATACCTTTAAAAGGTCCCTGTTTCTTTCGTCAAAAAGACGTACCTAAAGGCAGCAATTATTAAGAAAAAAAAAAATAGCCACAAGAATTTGTTGGTATTTTGTGCTTGTAAAAATATTTTGGTTTCTGTACCA
The DNA here is from genome assembly GCA_963931875.1 of Pollenia griseotomentosa. Taxonomy (NCBI): domain Eukaryota; kingdom Metazoa; phylum Arthropoda; class Insecta; order Diptera; family Polleniidae; genus Pollenia; species Pollenia griseotomentosa. Next base: position 50,717,864 of record OZ007563.1, read on the forward strand.
ATCGCGACGGTGGTTTTTTTTTCTTTGAAAACACTTTTCTTAAGTAAGTAAAAATATTTGAAAAAAAATTAAAAAGGTCTTGTTTTGCTACAATTTATGTGTAAGTAACCAATATACATAAAAGCAAATGTGACAGTATCAAAAAATCTGTTTTGTTAATTGTAGTGTTTAACTTTATTGTTTTTTTTATTTTTTTTTGCAATCAGGGATATCATCACTATCACTTTCATTATCACTTTTGATGTCCTGCCGATGAACAAGTTTATAATGATTTTTTATGTTCGATTTTATCTTTCCACAAAGTTCTTTTTTGCATGATGTTATTAAACAAGTGCTTTTGTTTGAAGATGCTTTATACGACACAAATTTTTTTATGTTGAACTGTTTTTTGGCATTGTTAAACTTTTGAACTTAGACACACACTCCACGTCAATCACCTATTAAGAACTGCTTTCAGTAAAAACTATCTATATGAATATATGTAAATATTTTGCATTGCCAGTGCAAAATATTTTGCAGTTATTGCCTGTCACAATGATAAAAAGGTAACCACAATACTTAGAAAAATGTACAATAAGAAAAGGCAACAGGACAATTAATTCAAACATCTGTGCATACATTTTAATTCTACCTAATGGTATATCATAACTCTTTACAAAATACCAAATGCGCACCTGTGTTTGCCTGCAAAAATGTATAAAGTCATTATAACAGGTCAAATTTACGTTAAATAAATTACCATAAAATGGTAAGGTTAACTCTTTGGGCTCGGTAATATAATTGTAGCATAAAAAAAGTAAGAAATAAATTTAGTGCGAAACAATAAAGTTTCATTAATACATCAATAAAACACATCTTCTTTTGCAAAAATTCAACCTAGTGTCACATTTGCTTTTATGTATATTGGTTACTTACACAAATTGTAGCAAAACAAGACCTTTTTAATTTTCAAAGAAAAAAAAAAAAAAAAACCAACGGCGCGATTTGTACAGAAACCAAAATATTTTTACAAGCACAAAATACCAACAAATTCTTGTGGCTATTTTTTTTTTCTTAATAATTGCTGCCTTTAGGTACGTCTTTTTGACGAAAGAAACAGGGACCTTTTAAAGGCATCAACGAATTTTTTTTACAAACAAAACATATATCGTTAGCGTAAATGCAAAACTATGTAGATATTATTGGAACATTTGAAGTTGACTTTTTTTGTTGGTTACGATTCACGTTACATATTTTTATAACATTTTAAACTTCTATCTTTAAAAATAACCAAGTTATTTACAAAATTAAAAATGACGTATCATTAAATACATATATAATTTTTTTAACAACATAATGTATAATCACACTCAAGAAAAAAATTAGCAGAGTTTTTAATTCTTTTTATAAGAGCACATTAATATTTTTAAACATCAAAACTGGGTAATCTGTTTTATAACTGTCACTACGGTGTTAGTGAAATTAGTGAACAGATAATGATTTATAATAATAATTTTCAGTATTGCATAAGAAAAAATAAAAAAGTGCTTTAAAATTAAAAGAACCGAACCGTTAGTTATTTTGAAATTTTGCAGCCTACCTCATTGCACTCCCAAACGCTAAGAATTTCCAAGAATAAATGGCAACATCTGCAGGTCCTTAGATTTTTGAGTTAATATATGTATGTATGTCCTTTTTAATAAATTTAAATGCAGTCGAACTTCCCTATAATGAATCTGTATTGGACCACAAAATTTCTTCATCATATAAAAAGTTTATAATACAAAAGAAATATTTTTTATTAGCTTATTTAAAAAAATCTGTTTTTTTTTTGTAAGGATTGCATTCTTCCAAGTGGATCTTTGTAAGTATGCGATGCAGAGTTCATTTAAAATAATTCGTTATATGGAGACAAATAGGTCAAATATTTATTTGCTAAATTTGTTCGTTGTAAAAAAAAATTCATTTTAAGGAGATCAAAATACTTTTAAATTAGAATGAAAATGATAGCTTTTTAAATTAATTCATAGCTAAATTTAATAGGTACAATTTTTAGTTTAAACCACTACGTATTAGTAATTAAAATCAATAAAAAATTATACATAATAGGTATATCATAATATGTATCTATAATAATATAAATATTCGTGTGGTTATCATATATATATTCTATTTTTCCGGTAATTTAACAAAAAATATTTAATTATTTTAAATGTTTGTTTCACTTAATACTTATATACATTTTTTGATGATACGTCTTTTTATTTCTGAAAATTACAAATTAATTTAACGTAACACACACAACTTCAAAAATAACAATAAATATAATATTTTTTCCTCAAAAATATATCGGATATTGCATTTTGAGCTGAAATATTTAAAATTCTTTTAAATTTCAAATAATTAACATGTTACAAAATTTTATGCTTTGCATGTAAACTTATTAATGTGATGTTACATTATTCTGCATTTAAGATGACGATATGTGCAGTTCTTTTAATTTTTTTTCAATAATTGTTTCCTACAAAAAATCCAACAGACACTTTGGCTGGTTGCCTTTACCAAAATTATTTTATTCAAACAAATACACACACAGGCATTTCGAGCTGTGGCCATGCAAACTGTCGAGCAACAACAACATTACTAGTGAGGATCGTTTCTAAAAATTTTTTTTTCCTCATTCCTCATGACTGAAGAAAGGCAAAAATGTATTTTTCCCCAAAAACATAAATGAATTTGGCGAAATATTAACAATTCAGTTATGACTGTGAAAAAAGTTACATATTTTACATTTTTCATTTATGAAAAAAATTCAAGAATGGTTGAATATGAGTGATCACATATGAATTTCTCTGAACTCTGATTTAAATTAACAATCACAGAAAAAAGATGTTGAGAATTGTTTGCTCTTGTTTTTTCTTTCTCGTTGTATGTTTTTGAACCTTTTACTAACATTTAGCTAAATTCAGTGTTTCGTTATCGTTATGAATTTTTTCATTGATGTTATGAAACATTGAAATGTGCAATTTTTTTCATATATTTTCATGTCTATCGCTTAAAATGGAATTAAAAAAACGTTTCTACAGCAGTTATAGGAAGAAAGTATTTTCTAGTTATAAGTATTTTGAAGATAGAGAACTTTATCTTGTTTTCATTGATTTAGTGACATTTTTCATGAAAAATATGAAGTACACTTTTTTTCATTAACTGAAAAATATTTGAATACATTAATTAATAGTTAATTTTAATCTTAAAAACCCTATTGCAATAATGTATAACAATAAGTTGAATTTTTCTTTTGAAAGAGATATTAAGTTGTCATTAATTAAATGAAAAATTTTACCAAAGTACGAAACACAGTTTCGTAGTGGTAATGAAATTGCTTCATTGGATTAAAGAAAAAAATTTAATTAAATTGATTCATTAGATTTATGAAGCATAATTCTTTCAGTATACTGCAGCAACAAGTTGTATGAAATTGTTGATGACTTTTAAAATAATTTTATTTAGTTTTGAATGAAAATTTTAATAAAATGTTTTAAAAAATAAAATAATAAATATAAATAAAATTTGGAAACGTTTTTTTAATTTAAAATATGTGTGGTTGCGAATAAAATTGTTACTCTATTATGAACACCAGTGAAAATGTTGCTGCCTTCTGTGAACGAAGCTTTCAAATCATCATAAATTTTAAATAATTATTATGTCAAAACCTGTTCTTGATGAAAATAATTTATATTAAGATATTCTGCAGTAAAAACTTGTAAATATGCCCTGAAAATTGTTAAAAATATGCCCCAAAAAATTCAATTTGTAAACAAAATATTCAACAATTTAACAACAGTTCCATTTAATATAAACAATTCTCAAGTTATAGTCGGTAAAGTCCAAACATCATATTATATACAGACGAATTTTCATCGGCTCGCAAAAACAAAGTTATGTTGAGGTTAAAATTTATAAAAGATTATTTTGCGCCGAATATTATTTAGATATTAACATCCATATGAGATTTTTGTCTTAAAGGGATTTAAGCGACGGTTGCTAGATTGTTTATTAATGCTAACATTTGAAAGGAAATTAAAGCTATTTATAGATATGAGCTTTGGACAAATGTGAACCGATTCTAAAAGAATTTAATTTGCAATGAAATATTTTACTAATTAAATAGAAATCGCTGCTAAATAATGTTCTGTTTATTTCGAACACTGACAGCAACATTGATTTTGTGGTCCGATTGTCAAAAATATTGCTAGTAAAGGAATATGTTTGTTTGTTGTATACAAACTTTGAAAACTCGACCACCGAAAAAAAGCTATTGACTTGACCCCACCTTCAAGTGAATTCACCTTGCCCCCAACTAACTCATCAGTTAGTTTGCAGAAACTGTATAATGGGTCTTACCGTGATGATATCCGAATTAAAAATAAAAATAGTCTCTGTCGTTTATTGTTGCGGACACGTTAACGTTGCCTTCAATTTAACGTTCTGCAGTGTCAACTTAACTTAAAATATTTATACGAGACATAATAAAGGCAGTTAAGTACAGGAAGACTGTGGTGTTCTTTTGGAAATAAAACATAAGCGTAAACCTTGATTCTTGGATAATAACACTGTGCTCGAAATTGACACTTTTTTTAGACAAACCGCGCACATGGCGCTTTAGAAACATAATTTTTTTTTGGAAAAGAGAATAATTTTTTTATCAAAATTTCGAAATATTTGTTTTTTAAAATTCATTTAAAAAAATGGACAATGCAGCTAGGCTTCTAATTTTTTGCAGACATATAAAAAGCGAAGCTGCAAACAAAACATTATTGATTAAAATCTGTTAGCAACTTTTGATTTTATTCTTTATAAAACGCAATATTTGTATGGGAGCCCCCATAAGAAGTGGAGATAAGGGGAAAGTATGTCTCGAGAAAATGTTAAAGACAAAAAACTAAATGAGGTCGGTAATTCATTTTATCCTACTAGGGGCAACTCCTGGGCATTTATGGGACTTTTTCTTTAATATATCTCTAGTCTGCATTGAACATATTGTATGGGAGCTCCCTTAAGGAATGGAGATATTCGTGGGTATGTTAGAAATAAATGATTGAGATGAAAAAAGTGGGGTGTATCATACATTTGACCCATCTAGGAGCATCCTACACGCTGTACCGGCTCAATTTAAGAATTTCAACCATACATGTATGTAGGTTTTATAAAATTCTTTATTTTATTCTTTATTGCGGAATTTCGGTTTTTTTATTAATTTCAATAAACTAAGCCATTTTTGAGTTACGCGAATACATGTTGTGCAACCTCCTCCATTTTAGAAATAACGGTATATCTCGAAAACAAGAGCTAACCTAAAAAAAACGGTGGGCACCATTGGATAAAGCGTACCCGAATTATGCTAAAACGCCATGTGCCCGGCTTGTCTAATTTAGCAACAATCACAGCGTAATTGATTTTATTAATTAAATTTTGTTGGCTTAAATACTACTTATGAGAATACAGCTTAACCTAATATTGAGTAACTTTACAAAATATATCGTATTGTAATAGTCACACAGAAATATTTGAGTCATTTAATAAATGTGAATATTTTTTTTTTATTGGTATGAGTGGTGTTGGAAAAGAAATTTGTTAGATCAGCATAAAATTGTAGCAACGTACATTGAACTATTCTTCGGCATTCGACGTCGACCGTTGTTTATTTAAAATATTCAATTACTTAAAAGAACTTATAATTGCGACAACGTGTCGAGAATTTGTTTTGTTGGTGGCCTATCTCAATATTGTGGTTTGTTTACTTTTATTTATGAATATTTGCATTACTCAAATGTGTGGATACACTACAAGACTCAATTGAGATTAGAACTCATGTTTTTGAGGCAGAATTTAAGGCCTTGGTATGATGCGACGAAGACCAGCATCGAGCCGACTCAATCACTTCAGCTAAAAATTCAGTATAAATCAAAAAAGTATTCTACAGTTTTGTTCTCGTTCAAACGTCAACACGAAACAAAAAAATTCAGTAAGATGTATGAATCGATAGCAAAATTGTGCTTGTATTTGTTTAGTCTGAATTTACACGTTTCATCTTTTGATGCTCAACTTCTTTTCAATTCTCTTTTAAAGATGCCAATATAATCACACGCAGCAACGGGTTTCAACTTTTTACGGTTCAAAACAACAATAATTTTAATAACAGCAAATCAAAGAGAAAAAGAAAAGAAAAAATTACACGCAGCCATCGTTGTGCATATACCAACGAATAAAAACACTGTACTGACCGAGTACAGGCATCTCCGTACTAACCCCCTTTCTTCTTTCTTCCCTCACCTGAAAACATAGGAGTTGAGCATCAAAAGATGAAACGTGTGAAAGCAGAACGAACATGAATGTATATATTTCTTTGGTATGATAGTATGGTATGTGATTTATTTATATAAGCAATATAAAGCTCATATTGTGGGCGTTGCGTGTTGTTCTTAGTAGTACTGATCCTTTTATAGTTATAAAGTAGTTGATATGGTGGAAAAGCGTCAGGACGACGCAAAGGCCGAAGTTTGATATGGAATTTGCTATCAGAAATCCTTAAGGCAGACGAAACTGTACTAAAAGATTTTGTTTATTGTCGCAATTGTTGTACAGCTTTAAAGTACAATGGACACCAAACGTCCAACTTAAATCGCCACAAATGCTGCAGAGATAATAAAGGGTCCAAAGTGTTAAAAACAGTCACGCAACTAGACAAAAATGAAGCAATTGAAAAATGTACATCATGGGTCATTGAAGACTGTCGACCCTTTTCAGCAGTGCACGGTTCTGGCTTTGTAAAATTAGTGAACTTTTTTTCTGAAGATCGGTGTAGAGTATGGAGAATACGTCGATGGGGAAGATTTGCTTCCAGATGCTACAACAATTTCTCGAAAAATAAAAAAGTGTGCAAGTAAGAAAAAGGAAGAGATGAAAGACAAAGTAAAGAATGTTGTGAGCAGCGGTGGAGCATCAGCAATCATAGATATGTGGACGGACAACTATATTAAGCGAAACTTTTAAGGCGTAACCTTTCACTACCTAAAAGATTTAAAATTTGTTGACATGGTATTGGGAATAAGGTCAATGGACTTCGAAAGATCTACAGCCGAAAATATTTTAAGCAAACTAAGGCCCCTATTACGGTTCACAACTCAACTCAGTTGAGTTGTCAATCAGACAACTGGTTGTGTTGAATTGTAATTTTTTGATGTTTTTGTTCGCCGCAATAAAGAAAAGTTGTAAACCATAATTCAAATATTAAAAAATTACAACTCAACTGAGTTGAGTTGTGAACCGTAATAGGGGCCTAAATTCCATTTTTAACGAATTCGGTATACAGAATATAAACAAAATCAAGTTTGTTACTGACAGAGGGTCGAACATTATTAAAGCGTTGTCAGAAACTACTCGCCTTAATTGCAGCAGCCACCTGTTTTCGAATGTTTTGGATGAATCATTCGCTGAAACAACAGAACTGTCTGACGTTATAGAGTCCAGTAAGAAACTTTTGAAATATTTAAAAAAAGCAAATTTACAACATCTTCTACCAACGTCACTAAAAAGTTAATGTCCAACAATATGGAACTCTCACTTCAGAATGTTTAAATCAATAATTGACAATTGGATTACAATAAATAACGTTCTAAGCGAGAATGAACAAAGCCAACGTATACTGCACATAAATATACCTATACTAAAAGTTTTAGTAAAAATGTGTAAGGATTTTGAAATTATTTTTAAGAAGCTTCAACTTTGCAGTTCGCCATCTTTGTGTTATGTCTTACCATCTATTATAAAAATTAAAAGTATATGTGAAGCGAACATTAATGATATTGCTGCAGTATCTATTTTAAAAGTAAACATTAAGAAAAATACGGATGACGTATGGGTTGCTAATCTAAGTTTGTGGCATAAAGCAGCATATTTTTTATACCCACCAGCTGTAGCTATGCAGCCAAATGACTTGGACAGTATAAACAAGTTTCGTATTTCTTGCATTAAAAATAATGCAGAATTACCGTGCACCCCGCAAACAACGTCTGTCATACTTTTAGAGCCTGAATCTTCCATTACAATCACGCCCTTATCTGTTACAGCATCTATTAATGAAACTGAGTTAGACAAAAGTTGTCCCAGTCCGACTTCTAATAGCTTTAGCGATATAAACTTTTTTTCTCCAGTTTGCTTACACAATCCCTGTCTAATGCTACTGAAAAGCCTGATGATGAGGTGAACAGATATTGCAAGGAGTTAGTTGAAATCACTGAAAACTTTAATTTGATGGAATGGTGGCAAGCTAATCAAAAAAAAATATCCCCATTTGTCAAAATTGGCACTTCAAATTCACTCTATGCCTGCTAGTAGTGCAGCGGCTGGAAGATCTTTTTCTTTGGCCGCTAACATTATTTCAGAAACAGCGAAACAGACTAGGGCCAGCTTCGGTCGACAGCTTTCTATTTTTAAACTCGTTTTATAAAAATTTTTAGTTTTAAAAGCTCACTCATACTTTGGCATAAAAAAATTAAAACTAAATCCCATTTTTTTCTATTTTTATTTTTGTTGAACCAAGTGAATTTTTAGTGTATAACTAATTTATGTTAACTTTTTTTAATACAAAAATTTCTTTGAATTTGATTATATGCCTTAAAAATAATAATACATGTGTGCAAATACATACATACAACTTTTTCGCAAATTTCGCAAACACTATCAGCCATGTCACAGAACACAATTCCGTTCGGAAACAGAATTCATTCCGTATTTTGGTGCTTCAGAAAATTAATTACAAAAAAATTTTCGGAATGAAACCATTTCTATTTTCATGAACGGAATGGGAGTTTTCTGTATCTTAAACGGCAAATAATTATCAAAATATACTTTCTATCAATAAACAAATATGTTTTCTTTATTTATTTTTCAAAAGAAGTATATTTTTTAAATAATTTTTAGCAATTTATTTTACAAATATTTAAAACTCTTTCTAAAATCTTTAACAAGAAAACAAAATTTTCGTAATGGATTTATGAAGCATTGCCATATCTCTTTTGTTGTCATATTTTGCCAAAACACACAAAACAAAACAAAACTGAAAAGAACAAAGCAAAATTGGAAACAATTACATTTGTTAAACTTTTTTTTAGCCTGCATTTCCCGCATTTGGAAATGAGAGAGGATCAGAAGCATCCCTTAACTTTCGACGTCTGAGTTTTTCTTGTTTTTTTCTTGTTTTTTGTTTTGCTAAGTGAATTTGTTGCCATATTAAATTGTAATAAATACTGATGTTGCCAAATAGGTAACATAAAAATCGCTTAAACAAAATTTTTCGGATTGATGAAAACGATTGGAATCCAAAGCACCAAAAATGATTTCGAACGGAATGGCAAATACGGAATTGACAGCATTCCGAACGGAATCTGTGACAAGGCTGAATATGAAAAAACAAACATTCATTCAAACATTTGTATTTTTTGAAACAATAATGTTGCGACTGATACACACATATGTATAATGCTCAAACGAGAACGAAACTGTAGAATACATGACTGGTTTGTACTTAAATTTTCGCGTTAATGATTGAAACGACTCCATCATACATGTTGCAGCTAAATGAACATTAAATCGCATTTGAAAACGAATATTGCAAGAATGATGCGAACACCGCTTCTTTTCCTTGCGGTGATCTGCAGTCCATTGTTGCCAACTTTTTTTTGACGACTTACCGTCAAATCGTATTTCAAAAACCGCTAGAAGCCGCAAAATTGTTTATTTAGCGTAAAATGTTTTAAAATATCGCTAAAATCTCAATAACTTGGAAAATGTATATACAAATTAAGATATAGGGTGCTTTTTTTAAAGGTATACGACTTTTTAACAATATTATATGGTGAGGTTTTTAATTTCCTTGACTTTTTTAGTCCCGGGAACGTACAAGAATGTTTCTCTTAAAAAAGTGCCTAAAAGTTGGTAAAATATATTGAATAAAAAGGTTTTAAATTCGAATCCGTTTTAAATCTTTTTCTTTCACGTCTAGTTTTTTATTATGGGCTGGTGATGCTAATATATTTCATCATAACTGGAAAATGATTTCTCCGATTTTGATCCAATGATTGAGAACAAAATTTACAAATCATTACGAATAAAATTTTCTTTAAATCATCTAAATAACATTTTTTTTCATATTTTAAACTGTTTCGGAGCTATTCAGAAGTAAGTTGCGATAAATTTTGTTTTTATGCAAAAAAAAAATTTAAACAAAAAATTTGTTTTCAGAAATCAAAAAAAAAAAAAAAAAAAAAGCCAGATATATTACAAGTAAAATAAGAAATATATTATGAAAATATCTAATATTTCGCCGGATTTGTCCGATTTGAATTAAATTACCAGCATATGGCTTGGAATAAAATTCCCTTTAAAGCATAGCCACCTTATTTCGGCCGAAATATTAGTCAAGCCCATAATAAACAAGACGTAATAGAATCAATCTGTGTGCAGATTTGAATGCAGCATGCTAAAGTGAATTAAAATCACACAACAAGGTTCTTGCTCCCGCCTTTTTTTATTTTTACGCCCAGTGAAATTAGCATAATCATCTATTAAACTACGAATTATTTTTGTTAACTGAACATAATTTGACAGAATTCCAGTTTATCCTAATCAAAAAATTAATAAACAGGCGAATTCAATTTCGAAAAAAAAAACTAAATTTTTTTTCTTCTTATTTTATAATTTTAGTTAAAAAAAAAATACATGCATACATCTCTTATTTTGTGAAATAATTTTAAATTTTCAAATACCTAGAACAAAAATTTTATATTCTATTGATATTAAAAAAAACCGCAAGATTTCCCGCTAAACGTCAAAACGCAAATTTTGCCGCGATGGGCACATAAAAACCGCTAGAATCGCGGTATAACCGTCAAGTTGGCAACAGTGCTGCAGTCATACCAAAAAAAAATTTACAAACGTTCATGTTCGATGCGAGTACAAGAATTCAAACTGATTGTTTGAAATGAGCTCGTTACTCCAAAATCATTTTTGTTGTTGAACAAAAACGGTTTGAATTATAACAATTCAGAGAAAATGATTGAATAGGTATACTGCAAATTTTAGTATTCGTTGCAGTTCTCTGTACCTTACCATATGAGAGATAAACATCAAATTGTGGCTGGATTTTAAATTTGTTGCTACATGATTTACCCTGGAAGCGTCTCTCCACCCTTCGTTTTCAATATGCTATTTTATGAAGTAAGTCTGTGCGACATTTGGCAGTCAGTTCCAAAACTCAAAAATCATTTGTATGCTAAGTACTTTTTTGTGCATAACTTTGGGCTGGATTTGCCAATCAATACCAAACTTTTATGGTGAACCATACTCAATTCAAAAACGTAAAAAAATTAATTAAATGGAATTAATTCCATTTAATTGTGTAAATAAATACTTTGTATCTTTACAATCAATTAATTCACATCGATTTCGCTCTTAGACCCTTAGTTCCTTTGCACTAGTCTATAGATATTTTTTAGTTATTTTAAAAAATGATAAAACCGCAGAGTTTTTTAAAAATTGTTTATTTGGGTGATTTTTTAGGGAATTACCCATCTCGAAAAATCTCAAATTCACGAAAGCAAAATCAAGATTTTAAAAACCTTTTCCGATTTGAAACTCTATCCCTAGTAGAAAAATTTTACCACAAAAATTTGTAAGATCCAACGCATAATGGCCCTAAAGCGGGTCGGGCTCCATAAGAGAAAAAAGTTATGCAGTCACCCCCTAGAATGAAATTTTTTTATACTTATAAAATACAGTACTTTTTGTTTTTTTTTATATACCATTTTAAGTCCAATCTCATCATATAGCATATCATTGTTTATTGCTTGACCGTGACTTAACAATGATACCCAGTAAAGACAATTTAAAAACCATTTAAAAATTTTTGTTTGCAGTCGTCCCATTGTGTTTATATAGTAAGCCATTAATGACTAGGAGTAGACGGTGCAAACAAATTAGGCTTTTATACTAATGACATTAAAATAACGAAATACAAAAGCAACAACTAGAACACAAACACCAACAAAAATAAAAAAGGTTAAAATTCTTGGTCTAAAATGTTTAACATTCACTTTGCTCCTTGTTTGCTAAATCGTTGTTTTATTTTCTTAAGCTTAAAAACTCTACTGCTGCAGTCCTTTTTTTATATTATTTTATTTGGGTGTGTGAATCTGATTGTGTACATGTGGAATTTAATTCGAAACTTGAATTGAAGTTCTCTAAAAGTATATAACAATATTTGATTTCGCTCACGTTGCCTTCAACTCAACATTCATCATGTTTTCTTTTAGTTTTTAAAATTTAATTTTGTTTTGATTTTATAAATTGCTCTTCTTACAAGTTTGATAAGTGTTAGGCAGGGAATTTTAATGAAAAAAATGTTTAACAGCAAATTGAAGATATAAAAGTAATTTTAAATTGGCTGTAAATGTTTGTGTTCTTTTTTTAAATTAGCTATAACTTTGCATTATTTTGTTCTAGAGTGCCTTTGTTGGCTGGTTGGTAGTTAACAAGTCTATCAGTTCGAAGATTGTATGTTCGAATTTAAAGGCTTTGGTCTCTCTCACGTACAACTAAGTTATTATTGATCGGTTAATTAAATAAGAATATAATAACTAGGGAAACTATAAATATGCAATTGCATGTTTTTTCTTGTGCCACTAATGAAGGCAGAAACAATATATTTATCTATTTTAGAACTTTTTATGAATTTTGACATCGATTTTTTAGTGCGTATTTTTGCATATTTTACCGTTTGTCCCAATTTACAACGTTGAAAAATGTCTAAAAATGACCAGTACAGATAGTCATGTACTACACACTCTACCTCTACAACCCATCGCCAACAAACTTCGTCTGTCTGCCTTTCACTTGCCACAAATAAGGGCTTTGCAGCATTTATTGCATAATTTAGTTAAACGAGCTTGTTCGTGTGAACCGCCGACTAATCTCATATTGAATCTATGAATTTCAAAACTAGATGTCGTTTCGAACCAGTGTTCGGAAATAAGCAATAAACATCGTGCCTAAGTGTTCGGTTCGGTAGATTTCTGGAAAACATAAACGCTAATAGTGTTTGTGTAGAAAATCATTACAAAAATATCGTTTTCCTGTTAGTCATCTTTCGAACTCAAAAATAATACTGTTATTATTAAACTCAACAAAAGATGAGAACACTAAATTCCCTTCGGTTTTATTGTTTTAAATCCACAAACTTCATTGTGTTCGGTTCGGCTCATTAATGTTCGTCCCTTTTGGCTGATAAAAAAAACCTGAAATTTTTTACAAAAACAAAATACACATACGAAAAAAAAATCAAAAAGCCAGCAAAAAATTTTGCACAAACAAAACACATACACATTATAGAACATTAAAATATAATGTTTGTCTACAGTATCACTACAATTGTTCTGTTTTTAACGAAGAACAGACATTATATAATGTTCGGTTCTTTCTTGAAAATAGTTACGAACGGTATTAAGGGTTGTGTTCGTCTACACAATCACAAAAAAAATAGATATCGTTCTTGGGTGTGTGAGCCGAACACTAAATAATGTACTGTTTATTTTCGAATACTGTTTCAAACACTTATTTATTATTCAATCTTGGTTGTGCTAAAAAATTAATTATTAACATGTAAAATGAGGCTATTAGCGCAGAAGTGGTGTAACCCCAGACTATTTATTATGAGATAATGAGGAGTTAACACTACTCTTGAACTATAGTACATACATACTTGGTTGTAGCGGCCCGTGCAAAAACTATGTTTTTAGTGACATCTGTTTTGGATACAAACAGTTGGCTTACTCGACTATTACACTGTTAAGCACAGTGCAAAGAACATATCTTACACCGGAACCATAACCAAATTAAATTGTGGGTTACACCCAGTGTTGCCAGAAGTAGGGGAAAATCCCTATATGTAGGTATTTTTGATACTAAAATAGAGCCGTAGGGAAAATCGGACAGATTTTTTATAATCACCAAAATGTAGGGATTTTTCGTCATATCGCATTATCTATAAAATAAATTCAGAAAAACGTTTTGTTAGTGATATTTACTTATCCAAAGCAGTTGAACATTTTTTCTTTTCACTAACATTGCTTGAAAATATATTTTCAGAGTTGCTTGTGGTTTAAAAAATTGGCGACACTAATGTGTATGTATATTTTTTTTCTAAGATATCATTTAATTGAATTTTTAAGAGTACATACATATCGTACCTATTCAACAATACTGTATTAACTCAAAACTTTTAGTTTTTCACTTTTTGGAAAAAAATCTACAGTTATTATTCATATCAAAAATATCGAGCTATTTTGAGTAGCTTTTGGCAAAGAAACGGTTCGTTAAAAAATCCTTTTTAATATGCCTTCCATATTAAATTTAAAATTGTTTTGCTTCTACTGAAAATTTTGAAATTTTGAGCTAATACAGTATTGTTGAACAAGTGCGATATGTATTATTTTTTTTTTTAAGTTTTATACTTATTTGTTGTCAAAAAATTTTTGTTTTATAACGAATGCGTGGGGATTTTTGTAGGGGAAATTTTTTCAAGGTGTAGGGAAAAATCGGATTTTTTTTAGCATGTGTAGGTATTTTTCGAAAAATCCACTGGCAGCACTGGTTACACCACTTCTGCGCTGATAGCCTTAAATATACTTTAAGTTAGTTAAGAAAAGACTTCAGCTTAGTCAACATATATTTACTGAAATAAATGCATATTATTCTGAGGAGACTGGCTTAATTCTGGTCCGTCATCTACACATTTACAGAGCCTTTTTGCAGCACTTTTATGGCATACAACAGCTTTCAAAGCAAATAATAAAAAATTTTTTTGCAAAGTTCTGGCTAAAATTCTGATAGTGCATAGAAAATATTTCTGGAAAATATTGAAGGAATAAGACTATTAAAGTATAAAATTTTTTAACATTGTAATTTGACTTAGAATACACGTTCGAATTAATATGAAAATTTATATAATAAATGTTACCATGGGAAATAAATTCCCAGATTCTAATAATTAAAAATGTTATTAAATTGTTGAATATTTTGTTTTGAAATTAGCCATTTTTGAATTATTTCGGGTCATAATTTTAACAATTTTCAAGGCATATTTTATAGTTTTTACTGCATATTTAATGCGCATAAAACGCATTTTTTAGAGCATATTTCTGCTTTCTCCAATAATAACAATTTGTGGTTTATTCAACTGTTGGTTTTTGATTGAAATGTTTAAATATTTTAAATAAGGCTGAAGTTCAAGAAATTTAATTTTTATTAAATTATCTTAATGGAGGAAGGAATTTTATAATATGAAATTTTGAGTCAAGAATAAAAATTATTAAAAATATTTTAATGCATTTCATGTTGTAAAATTTCTGCCTTCATCAAAATAATAAAATAAATTAATAAAAATTAAATTTGTTGAGTCATACCGTGTTCAGATATACCTTTTTTATTTAGTCAATAGTCGGTTAATTGACATACTTATCTTTCTGTTCACATATACACAATTTAGCTAACTCAATTAGCGTTTGACAGCCTAAAAAAACATTGCTTATAAAGGGTGGTTAAATTTCAAGGGCCGATGTTGATTTTGAATAAAACACAAACTATTTAGGAAATTATTGTAATTTTATTTTATAATAATATATAGGTATTACTCAATTATGTATGGAACAAAATATCGTCCAAATGGGCGCCGCGACCACGGCGGTACACCTCCATCCGATGGTCCAAATTTTCGATGACCCTGAGGCATAATGGAGGTTCTATGCCGTTAATGTGCCGAATTATCTCATCCTTTAGCTCTTGAATTGTTGCTGGCTTATCGACGTACACCTTTTCTTTCAAATAACCCCAAAGAAAAAAGTCCAACAGTGTCAAATCACATGATCTTGGCGGCCAATTGACATCGCCATTACGTGAGATAACACGGCCATTGAATTTGTTGCGCAAAAGAGCCATTGTTTCGTTAGCTGTGTGGCAAGTGGCACGGTCCTGCTGAAACCACATATCGTCCACATCCATATCTTCCAATTCGGGCCATAAAAAGTTCGTTATCATCTCACGATAGCGAACACCATTCACAGTAACTGCCTGACCGGCCTCATTTTGGAAAAAATACGGCCCGATGATGCCGCCAGCCCATAAACCGCACCAAACAGTCACTCTTTGTGCATTGGTTTTTCGACAATCACTCTTGGATTATCATTCGCCCAAATGCGGCAATTCTGCTTATTAACGAATCCACTGAGGTGAAAATGTGACTCATCACTAAAAATGATTTCCTTCGATATGCACGATATGCATTTTGATTTAAACGCACATTTTCATAATAAGTCTGGATAACTTTAACACGTTGTTGGATTGTGTATCTATCCATGGTTCAAATTGAGTAAGTCTGAAATAGAGAAATGTCAAATAAAATTCGGAAAAAAACTTGGCGTTTAGGTGTGGTTCACATTCAACATCGGCCCTTACAATTTAACCACCCTTTATTACTCCTATATACCAGTGGTATAATACCACACTCAACGTAAACAAAAATGTACGTGTGTGCGCAAAATCTAAACAACTTTTGAAATCTTTAAGGAATAAACATCTGCGTTTTGCTCAGCCCTAGTGGATGGGCCTAATTTCAGTTGCCAAATGTCAAAACACTTTGTTTAGTAAGTTGTGTTTTGCTCACTTAACACACTTCTGATTTACAATTTCGTGTTAATCTAGCAATAACTTAAGCTTCGTACAGACAGACGGTGGTCAGATCTTGCAATGTTGTCATTAAAATTGACTAAAAATGTCTTGTGAACATTGTACGCTATTTTCATTTGGCAGATGTGTTTAATTAGTGCATCTGGCAATGCCACCATTGTCAGAAAAATTACAACATTGTAAGATCTGTCCATCGTCTGTACGAAGCTTAAGTTGCAATTTTAAATGCTCAATAGTGTCAATTATTGCGTAAAACTTAATTAAGGTGCATATCTGAACACGTTATTAGAATAAAATTTGTAATAGGCTTTGTAACTCTTTATAAATAAATAAATAAAATGTATAAGGAATATTATTATTTTTAAGCTTTTATGTTGTATTGCCTCTTTAAAAAAAAAACTTATTGGACTTATTTAGTTAAAAAACATTTGTTTTTTTATGCAACCGTGTCCTAAATATTTATTTATTTACTCGCTGACCCGCTAAACGTTGTTCTGTGATACAAACTATTTCTAGGGAATACTTTGGATGTTCATTAAAAAAATTTGAAATGGATTTTGATTGTGTGGGGATTGGATCTATGACAGCAGGATGAATGTACCGCAGAAGACGATGACCGCCGATAAAAAAACAACAATGTATTTCATTAACGTAACAGGCATGTGCATTGTTTGATCTCTCAAAAGTTAAAAGTTAAATAAAAAAGGTAATAATTTTTTTTATTCCAAAATAGGAAAATTAAATAAATAGATTCGATGTTAATCTCAAAAAGAAATTAAACGTACGTATTTTTTGGGAGTCCGTCACAAATAAGCTCGATGGGTTGCGAACGCAAAAATATGCCACGTATAATTGACTGAATGAACTATTGCACAGCCATTGTGGTTTCAAAGACCGAAGTAAAATAACCAGAGATTTACCTTTCAATCATAGAAGGAGTGGCACTGCTGCCAACTTTTGTCGCTAAAACAGAATTAAAAAGGGTGTCCAAAACTTTAGTTATTATTTTAATTTTAATAAAAAAAGAGTTTTTTTAAGATATAAAATAAATTTTTATATCAGTTGATAACAAATAGGTTTCGGTTAAAAATGAAAAATTATGTTGGTCAAGTGACCCACCCCCCTGCTGGCTCGGCAGGCTCCCAATATTTTACCAAAATTCTTAATTACGTTTTCAATCAAATGTTACCAATGGTTGATATCAGCTTGATAATGTTGTTTTTATCGTCACCTTAAAGACGAAACTTCCTATCTGCAGTTTTCAAAAGTTTACAGTAGAGGGAAAAAACGTTATAAAATTGGAACTAATTATTTACAATATTGAAACGAAAATTACACATTTGGATTAAAATGAAACCAAAAATATATATCGCTTGAGAAAATTTGGTTTTTCTAAACATAGCTTATGTTATGCCACTAAGGTTATTTGGAATTGTAAAAATCTGAATCCAAATAACCTATTAGCAGTACTAATTAGTATGAATAAATAACAGTTTCTTTATACATATGAATATTATATACATAAATAATAACAGTAATAGTTTCTTTTACTGGTTTAAGCCAAAAAAAAGTACTTAAACTACGGTCACACTTATTAAATATTTGATCAAATAAGCGTAACCTCTACTTTTGTTAATAGTTTGTGAGATTTAAAATGGTCTTAATATTACAAAATAAACTAATTATACTACTAATTATACGACATAGCAAAAAACAGTTTTTTGTAAGATGTGGTATTTTAATCAAAATAAATATTGATATTAAGCGAAATGATTTTTTAGTTTGGTTGTTGGTTCCGTTTTTTCGTCAAATATTTGATAAGCTTTAATGTTTGTTTAAATTACACTATGCAACAAAATTAAACTTTTATCGAGATTTTTGATGATTTATTTTTCTATTTTTAGTGCGTAACGGTTCTCTTGGCACAAAAACTGTAATCACTTGGTCATTTTTAATATTACATGTTCAATGTTTTGCACACATATGCGTTATAGTGCATTAAAAAAAAAAAAACAATATATAAAAATATTTGATTCCGTACGGAAAGTGCGATCTGTTTTGCACTTTGCTTAAGCAAATGACAAATTCATAAAATTTAACAAAAAGTTTTCTTAAGTTCAATATACCAACTTAAGCATATTAAAGTTGTGCCTTAAGCCATAAAGCGAGGGGCCAACTGTATTGTCGTATATCGAGAGCTATATGCATATTTACGGAAAGCAAGGCTGCCATTTCTGGCAATATGTTTCGACACAAATGAATCATATGTGTTCGCACAATTGCATAAGCCAACTTAAGCATATTATAGTTGGGCCTTTAATAAAATAATTTTTAGCTAATACGACTTATGGCTTATAAATCACTGATGGTTTAAACTCTGGTTTAGTTGAACGAAACTTGAATTTATATGTAGTTCAAACTTAACAATTATAAATCAGTGTCCCATGTATTATCTGTTGTTAAAAAAATAACTTGTGGCAGCACTGCGATAATTTTTATCAAATTGATATGGTCTCTATTGGTAGTTTAAACGCCCAACGTTATGCGTTTAAAGATGGCTTATATGTTTAGTGATTTATAGATTTGTTGATTTAAACACATTTTAAACCAAAAAGAGAGTTTAATTAACTCTGATTTTTTAGCCCTTATGAGTAAAGAGTTTTTAGATAAATCTAAGTTTGTGACAGCATATTTCAAAGCAAACCTTTAACAATGTGGTCAAAAAAACTATATTATAAAGGTACAAAACAATAATAAAAAAGATTTAGATTTCCCTTTAGAAGTTAAAAGTTCATTATGCCAAATACACTGTGCTACTTGCAAAATTAGACAAGCCGGGCACATGGCGTTTTAGCATAATTCGGGTACGCTGAATTCAATGGTGCCCACCGTTTTTTCAGGTTAGCTATTGTTTTCGAGATATACCGTTATTTCGAAAATGGAGAAGGTTGCACAACATTTATTCGCGTAACTCAAAAACGGCTTAGTTTATTGAAATTACTAAAAAAAAAACGAAATTCCGCAATAAAATTTCCTTTAGGAAAAGTAAAACTTTTTTTAATAAGGAGCAGGCATTTTAGAAACATAATTTTTTTTTTTTTTTGGAAAAAAATATTTTTCTTATAAAAATTTAGAAATTGCAGACATATAAAAAACGAAGCTGCATACAAAACAAGCCATAAATGATTAAAATCTGTTTACAACTTTTGATTTTATTCAAAAATTAGAAGCCTAGCTGCATTTTCCAATTTTTTATGAATTTTAAAAAAACAAAATTTCGAAATTTTGATACAGAAATTATTTGTTTTTTTTTCAAAAAAAAAAATTATGTTTCTAAAACCACTGCACAGTGGTTTCCCCCATAGGCCAAAAATCAAAAAAAGTTATTGTTTTTTTTAAGCTTTATTGCACAAAATTTATTGATAACACTCTAAATTTTATGAATCTAACAAATTTTGTTGTTTTTTTGGCGAGATTTATTGTTTGTGTCCGTTGAAAGTGGAGGTATGTTTATATTGCATATATTGTGATTGCATAGTCATAAAAGAAAACTTAAGTTTATCCAAAAATTTATTCGCGATATTGTGGCAGAAGTTTCCAAAAACCCTACAAATATTAAATTTTAACTTATTTTCTACCAAATTAAATAACAAAAGCTGCAAAAATATGAGCATATAAAAAAATCGCTGAAGAATACTTTTTTGACCTTTTTAAAACACACGTTTTTCAAAAACTTCTTTTTCACGTAGACTTTTAGTGATATGGCCCTCATCTGCCCACAACTAGGGATGCAAACGATACATCGATGTTTAGAAAACATCGATATATCGTTCATAAGCATCGATGTTAATATCGATGTTTTTATTTACGATACATCGGCGATACATCGTCGTCAAAACTAAAAAACATCGACATCGTCCATTTAATATTTTCATTAATTTAATATTTTTTATAATATTTTTACTAATTTTAATTTTTATTTTTCAATTAAACCTTTTATTTAAAAATATAAAAAAGTGTTTTTCAAAGCATACGTTAAACGCAAGAATTTTAAATGTCGGTTTTTAATAAAATTTCTGTAATATAAGAATTTTATGACAAATATTATATAAATATTTCTCTATTAAACAGAATTTTAAAACAAAAATTAAAAATATTTTATTAAAAGTGTATTAAAAACGACCTCCCAAATTCTTGCGTTTTACGTTTCCGTTTTCCAGCACACCCCCAATAGCCATACAAAGTACGTATGTACATATGTATGTACATGCATGCACACTGTGCATTGCATAACTATATGTATGTATTAAGTTGCTTAAGTTGGCTCAAGCAACTGTGCGAATACATAAAAATCATATTTGTCAAACCATATTGCACTTATGGAAACTTTTTGATTAATTTTATGAATCTGTCATTTGCTTAAGCAAAATGCGAAACTGTAGCTCGTTTCTGTATTTCTCGCATCGTAAAATTTCTTACATGAAGTGTGAAACAAAAAATTCCATCGTTTCTCGATTTATGAGATAAAAGTGTTTCTGTATTTGAATGCGAAAACAGACACAACAAATTCTGTTTATACTGGAATATTTCCAGTACTTAAGTGTCAAATAAAAGCGAAACGTCAACAAAAGAAATACATATAATAAAAACAGGGCTGCCAGATTTGACGAGTTATCGTCATCTTGACGATTTTTTGTTCCGATATAAACAAAGTGACGTTTTGATGATTTTTTCTAAAAAAGTGACGAAAGCAAAAACAAAATCAAAAATATTTTATAATTTTGTTGTTACTTTCTATAGAAATTCATCTTGAATTTTTAAATTTCAAACACTTCTATTTTGTGGCGTTAAAAATTGAAAAAAAAAATAATATGAATGTCTGTAGTAAGCAACAACAAATTTATAAAATATTTTTGATTTTATTTTTGCTTTTAATGAAATTGTTGGCGTTGCGTTTTACACTATAAGCCCCTTAATCTTCGAAATAAGATAATTGTAAATATTTTTATATGTTTGTTTATCAGAAAAAAAGATATCTTTAGAAACAAGGCTGCTTAAATTTTTATATTTATCCCTATTGTGAAAATTGTCCTCGAAATTGTTTGTTTCTTCCCTAAAAAATGTATCGGCAAAAGCAAAATTGCGAGGGAAAGTAATAGACCGACTTGGCTTATTTTGAACATTAAATACTTCTTATATACATATACAAAATATGATTGATATTTGATATTCTTATCTTATATGTACACTTTTGTGCCAAAACCATTATTCCGGCAAGAAAGAAATTTGTTTGTCTCCCAGTAAAAACTTTTTCAAAATGGATAGCTTCTTTCACTCGTTATTAAGTAGCTTTCTTCCATAAGAACTTCGATAACTACTTTTTTCTGGATGTATTAAGATAAAAAAAAAAATGACTTACTTTTGAATTTGTTCTTTTTGGCACAACCCTTGTAAAATTCATTAGTTTTTCAGAAGAATTGTATGTAGTGCTTTTATGTGTTTCTGATTACTTAACATATTATTTTGTAGGCGAAGATTTTACTGGGTCTTTAACCCGTTTATTTATGAACCGATTTTTTTAATTTTAACTACAAGGTATTCTACTAAGTCTATTTCAGGTAAAAAAGAAAAAAGATTATAGGAATAGGTAAATTAAAGATTTATATCTCAATTATTAAATAATAATTATTAAATACCCATGAACTTTAACTATGTTTTTGTTATTATTTTTTAATAAAAGTCGAAACAAATTTGTTTAAAATTGATTTTAAATTGCACGATTTTTAAAACAAAAAAGACGATCTTTTTTATTTTTTTCTCATAAAGTTGACGGTTTTGACACAAATTTATCTGGCAGCACTGATTAAAACCAAAACAAGAAAAGGCTAACAAAAATTTAAACTGACAAAATATAACAATTGTTTTTTGTTTATTTGCATCATATAAATTATGCATTTATCATTTATATTCCTTCTATTTTTTTATTTATTTAAAAAAAATAGTATATAAACATATTTTAAATTCAAAATATCTACATTTTGTTTTTCTCGCCACCAATTTCAAATGTGACTTATTTTGACAGTTCTTGAAAGAAACTTTTCGCAAAATATTGTTATAGAAACACTTTTTCTCGCATCCTTCCAATAATTGCTGGAAAATTATTTAAATGACAGATAATTCTCGCAAAAAAAAGATACAGAAACACTTGTGTGAGAAAAACCATTTTTTGTTTCATTTCACACTATTTTTGTTGCAATTCACACGTTTCATGCGAAGAGTTTTACGATGTGAGATATACAGAAACGGGCTACTGATTGCACTTTGTTTTGGTGTTTTTGAATGCATTTGACAGGCTTTTTGTTAATTTTTGACAAAAGCTTATGCAAGCATATGTATATTATAGTTGGGCATTAAGATTTTCAGTAGCAAAGAAGAATTTAAACAGTCCGTAAGTATAATTGCAAGGCAGGTTTCAACATCGATGTTAAACATCGATGTATCGTGTTTTTTACCGATGTTTTTTAACATCGATGCTTATCGTGAAAACACCGATGTCTTCAAACATCGATGTTTTTCAGAGCGATGTTGCATCCCTACCCACAACGCCTTATGCATCAAATTGTAGGTTTTTTATCCCTCTTTAAATTAAAAAATATTGTGGCCGCGGGTTTTTGCATATTTTCGCATATCGACGAAAAATAGTGAATCGCATTTTGTTTTGTACTATTTCTTTTTAAGAATATGAGTAAAGAAAAATTAATTTTTTTTTAATTGTTGTTATTTTAAACTTTATATTGCAATTTTATGGTATTTAATTAACAGTTATGAATAGAGAGAAACATTTTTTTAAAGAAATTGTTGTTTTAAACTTTATATTGCAATTTTAAGGTATTTGACATTCAGTTTAAGTGAAGCTTACTCATTGCATTTGAAAAGTGTCAAAACAAAGGTAAAATTTTAATTTTTTCAAAAATATCAATAGGGAAATTAAAATAGAAGGTTTATTCTGTCAGTGCCAATTTTCTAGAATGTATGTGCTTGATATTATGAGTTCTACAGCTGGTAATTATCATTCGAAAGCAAACAAAATATTTCAAATTATGGAGGAAAAATTTAATGCTACAAATACAAATCTTTTAAATCGCCTCTTTTTAAGTTCAGATCCATTTATTTCTGGAGCCCGAAACTTACCAACAAAGAAAAGAAGTAGTTTAAGTCAAGGAGTCTTAAATTTGCTTAATATTTGATATATATTACTACTATTTTACTTTATTACCTTATATTACTTAATAATACCCTATATTGCATTATTAACTTTGTTTAACTTTTTAATTTAGTTTTTTTCAGTGTATATTTCGAATGAATTCAAATGAAATTAAAATTTACAAAACTTGTTTAAAACAACCAAATTTTCATATTAAAATACTTTATTTCAAACATTTTTAAAACAGATCTATAAGCCAATTAACCCTTAAAAGATCAAATGGTTACTGTGGCTACAGTTGTTAATATTTTTTCCTAAAAATTTGCCAACTTTAAGTTCTTCGGGCATGAAATGAGCTGAGAATTTTGAAGACCCTAGCTTTTTTAGTTTTGGAGATATTGATTTTTGACCGCTTTTCCATATAAGGGAAACCACTGTGCACTGCTCATATAAAAAAAAAGTTTTGCTTTTCTTAAAGGAAATTTTATTGCGGAACTTTTTTAGTAATTTCAATAAACTAAACCGTTTTTGAGTTATGCGAATATATGTTGTGCAACCATTTTCGAAATAACGGTATATCTCGAAAACAAGAGCTCACCTGAACAAACGGACAGTACAGTCTTCAACGGTGGTGTGACACATTTTTTGGAACTTTCTAAAATTTGGTACTTGAATTTAATTCTAGGACTTGTTTTATTGAAATAATACTACATTGTATTGAAATAATACTACATTTTAGTAATTGACACTAAGCACGTTCATTGAGAATATATCTGTGACTGGTCAAATGGTGTCAATTGACCCCCTCCAATGACAACCCCACGTAAAAGTGATAGGTCTTATTCATATAAAGTGTTAGAACTAGAACCGGTCTCTACCACCAAAGGCCTATCACGGGACTACTTTGGTGTTTACTTGTTTAGGAAGTTAATTAAATTTGTCAAATGAAGGGTTCATCATTACCATAAATTCAGCTTGCAAAGTTTTTTTTCTCCAATTTAAACATTTACTTATATTTCTATGTCAATTCGTATGGTCAATCGTCTTTATCTGTTTAAACTCAACTGCCGGTTTGATGGCAGCAAATTGATGTTCTAATCTACTCAAATGTAAATGTGTCCTTTATGCTCCCTTGGTCACTATTGCCATTTTTCATTGTGAGCCTTAGCCATACTTTACGTTAACATTCATTTATTTTGAAGGCATTTAACAATTCAACAAATGCCATGACACTAACTCATATCTGTTCAAACTGAACTCATACCTAAGCCACAATTGAACTGAGTGACTAGACAAGTCCCCATGTGTTTTGTGGTTTAACTATGGTTGGATATGAACACACATACAATCATAGATCTCTGCTTTTAGATTTGGAATAGTGTGAAAAGAGTCAATATATACAAACTTGTCCTGGCATTTCTTTAGGCAATTTTAGAAAGTGGATACAAATATGTATTCATTTGGACAGTTACTCAGTGTGGTGTGTCTTTATAAGACAAATTATTGTGGTTCGAGTTTTATCCTAAAACATACATCAGTTGTAATAATTTTTTTTTCTGCTTGGCATGGAAGTGTTAATATAAATGTTATTAGCAAAATTTATTTTCTTTTACAAAGTTTTTTCTGTATTCTTTATTTTGCTATAAATATTTTTAGGATTATATTTACTGCTGTTTTAATAAGTTACGAGTAATTTAATAAATTTTCTTTCACCGTAATCTTATTAAAAGTATTTTTTTGTACAAAAAGGACGCTAAGGGGTATAACAATTATGAAGAGTTGCTAAGTTATTCAGCTGTTTCATAAAAGATAAATAGGATTACAATTTGTAAGAAAAATCTATTTATTATATAAGGTAAAGGAATATTTATAAGTATATATTAGTTAGAAAACAAACAAGTTATAAATAATAAGTACTATATTCGGCTGTGCCGAATCTTTGATACCCTCCACCAACAGTAAGAATATTTTAGAAGCAATCTTTATATGACCCCTATGGTAAATTATGGCCCAATCGCTACGACTGTGTGATATCTAGTCTTACAAAACTGTGAACTCCAAATTATAATGTTTTTCGAGAGTAGGCTTTATATGGCGCCTATGGTTAATATGGAATTGGTACATTATTTCACATAGCCCCCATACAAGCTTTTTTCAGAATACTGTCTTTGTGACCATCAACAATCTTGTTATGTTGGTATTTATGTGACATGCTTCGTATGAGTATAAATGTTTCATCTAAGATGTCAAAGCGAAACTCTAACGCAACACGAAGCAAAAGTTTAATCTGATATGGCCCTTATTCTCTTAACAATGCTACCATAGTTTTAAAATATTTCATACATTTTATAAATAAAAAAAAATAAGATCAAAAGAAAAAGGAAGAAATATGAGAGAATTTGCAGTAACTGCCGACGCACATAAGGTTTTTTGCCAATCTAGCTGGACATTAGGCAAAAAATTAAATTTAAGAAATGGAAAAATTTAAGTAAGCAGCTCGACAGACAACAAAGTTCTGCACCGTATAGTGAATTTTCAAAACTTGCTTGAAATTTTTGGTTTTGGGACACTGTTAAAGTCAGGTAAGTTGATTAAATTGCATGCGTTCATTGACTTTTAACGGTTTTGGGAGGTTTACAATATATTTTTTCTGGGTAAACGAATAAAGATTTTCCATAGATTTTTTTTCTGTGAAAGACTATATAAACAGCTACTTATAAAAATGTTATTAGAAATTTTTATGATAAAAAAATTTGTTCGAAATTAAAAAAAAAAGATTTTTTGTTCACTTTTTTGTAAAATAAAAAAAAATTAAAAGGTGAAGCCAGTTGAGTTCTTAAAAATGTTATTCATCACGATAAAATTTGAAATCTCTACTTTTAAATTAAAAAAAAAACGTTGCGCCATTTTTTTACAATTTTTTGAAAATTTCACCTTTTTTGTGTTTTTGCTCATCTTACATATGGGAATTTCCGTCAAAAGGTCCACCGTGACCGAAAATTTAAAAGTTATTAAAAGCTGATTATTTTACGATATTGTTATAGGGAAATATTTAGATTTTACTGATTTAATAAATTTACCCATAACTTAGATAAACAATCAGACTGAAAAGTTGTGCAAACGTAATTTCTTATTTGTGAGAATGTTTTATTGTATGTTTTCTTTAATATTATCTTCCTTAAAAGAGGTAATATTTCATGCAAATTATTCCAAAAAAATGTCTTACATGGTCTGTAATCTAAGGAAGAGTTAAAAAAGAAATGTGTTATTCGGATTAACGGTAATTTTCTATTTTTTTTTTAATCATTATTCAGCTGAATTATTATGAAAAAAATTTCACGTTCGAAATGTCACGTATCGAACCAGATTTTGGCTTAAAAAAAAATACAGAAGAATTTGGAATCAAACCAAAGACATTTTAATGTTACATTGCTACGTAAAATTCTGAAAGTAGTTTGACTAAAAAATTGTGCCAGGTTTCACTGAATCACGCCTTTTTATACGTGGCCACAAAAACTACTTCTTTTTTTTCACGTTCGAACCGCTACTTCTTTTGCCATTATCTTTGACATAGAATCGCACCCCCATAAATTTTAGCATAGATAATAGAGCTTTCTTAGTGCTATAATGTAAAGGTTAAAAGAACGAAATCTTGGTTTTTTAAAATGTTATTGCATTTTTGATGCGTACGACTGTCACGTTCAACACTTTAGAATTACCCATATGATAGAAACCCTCTCGTCAGTCATAAAATGTTTTGGTTGTACGTAGATGTTTTTTATTCAAATTATTACATCTAAGACTAATATTACCAGTTTAAAAAAGGGATGTGTAAAACAGTAAGTAACGGTTTTTAACCACCTGTGCGGCAGCTAAATGACGTTATTTTATGGAGCAAAATAAATGTACCTGTTTTGCATAACTTAAAATTATTAACAACAAAAATAATATATAATAAAAAATCAATCCTGGCTCTAGGTACTTAGTTTTTTTTACTATATATTGTGGTTATTGCATAAAATTGTTATCAGAACCATTTTGAAGCTTCGAGAGTAAAATGGAAAAAGTATATACGAAATTAGAGTTATTCCAAATTATACAAGAATGCAATTCTAAACTTGATGAAGAGAAATTACAATTTTTACTTAGAAAATTGTGCAAAATTTCAAAATGTTAGGGATATAATTACATATCAGTAGTAAATCAGTGCTTAAAGAAATTCAAATATTCTTTTAAAATATTTTGGCATTCAGCACAAAGAAAAAAGGATCGATTTGTAAGCATGCATGGCAAATGGCTGGAAGGAACAGTGACAACACCTTTATTTGGGAGTTCATTCTCAAAACGACTACAAAAGCCTTTCGTTGAATTGACCGAAAGAAGTAAGAGAAGAAAAACTGAAATCTTACGAACTCAATGCGATGCTGATTTATTGATGCACGCCGCCCAAATATAACTACACACGTCTGGAAAAAAGATGCCTCAGGTCTACTTAAAGAAATTGTGTCTTCTCCGACAAGAGCTACAAAGTTAAAAAAAGCATACAAAGCTGCACAAGAGGATAAAGTAAAACAGCTAACTCCTCTAAAGGCTCTTTCTATATTTGTAGAAGCTGATCTTTCTCGAAAACAATATGAAATAGTCCGAAGTGTCGATAAGAAGGTTTATCCTAGCTACAATATTCTGCAGAGAGAGAAAAGTGAATGCTATCCTCCAAAAGAATCATTTGAAGTAACGCAAACATGTGCTCAAATAAATCTTCAGGATTTGCTTAATCATACTGCAAGTAGATTACTTACATATTTAAAAGATGTTTTATGTGATTCACAAAAATAAGAATGCAAGTCTTTCGAGCTAATAAGCAAATGGAGCTGCGATGGCTCACACCAGGCACAATTTAAGCAAAATATGGAAAATGATGTCTATGATTCTCATATTTTTCAGAGTAGTTTCGTACCGCTTCGACTAATATATGGTGCAAAAAAGGAGAAAGTATTATGGCAAAATCAAACTCCTTCATCACCGCGATATTGTAGACCTATTCGCATTAAATTTGTTAAAGAAACTGTAGATGTTATCCAAGAAGAAATAAACTATGTACAAGATGCTATTAGAACCAGTGTTGCCAATTTAGCAATTTAGTGGCTAGATTTAGCCATTTTTCACCCTGTTTAGCCATTAAAAAATTAGTTTAGCCATTAGCCATTTTTCAACTTGTTTAGCCATAAAATTATTTTTTGCCGTTTTTCTTTTAAAAGAATAATTTTTATTTTATTATAAAAATTTATAGAAGTAAAATAAGCACTTTTAACAATTAAAACGCCTTTAAATTAAATCACAACTTTTACAATGTTGAAAATCGCTATAAACTATAATTATGAAAAATCTTTCAAAAAAAAAAAAAGGAAAACAATTCCAATATTAAATTTATAAAATGGATCAGCACAAACGTCGGTGTTTCTTTCTGGTTGCAAGGATTTCAATAAAGAGAAGCAGGCGGCAACACAATTTTTTTAGAAATTTCAGAATTTTTAGAAATTTCAGAATTGCTCTCATTTCCATGGTCTAATGCTTAAGTAGAGAGGGTATTTAGCCAAGTAAATATTGTTAAAAGTAATTTGCGAAATAGGTTACATTTAGCAACCGTTAATTCGATTTTATCAATTAGGTAAATATTTTTACCATAACAATAAAATGTTTATAGCAACACCACAATACCACCACCATAAAACACCTTAAAATATTGGTCCTAAGCCCACCTTTTCGTATACCGATTGACTCAGAATCATTTTCTGAGTCGAATTAACGATGTTTGTCCGGCTGGCTGGCTGGCTGGCTGGCTGTCCATGTAAACCTTGTGCAAAAAGTACAGGTCGCAATTTTGGAGATTATTTGATAAAATTAGGTACAAAGGTTCTAATTTGAATATGATACTCTACTTATAGTTGGGGTTGACCGACTATACTTTCTTACTTGTATTTTATTGTAGATCTGGACTCAAAAGGTAGGGTATATATTGTCGTGATTATGATTTACGTTTAAATTATTTAATTCCTATGAGATGAACACTAAAGAATTTATAGTTGATTTAATTTTTTAAATATCTATCAAAATATTAATTTACGTTTATTCTTATTTATAAAGTTGATCTTAACTTACAATTTCATCGTAAACAACTTAAATGAATTATTTCTGTTTTGTTATTGAATTTTAATGTTTTTTATTTAAAAAAGCTTTTAGCCATTTTTTAGCCATTTTTTCCGTAAATTTAGCCATTTTTGGTCACCAAGTTTTGGCAACACTGATTAGAACATTACAAAACACAAATTTTTTAATAGAAGGAAAGTTATATTGTTATATATGTAACGCCGAAACACAAACTACGTCCACAATGAAATGCTATATTTGTGGGGCTACTTCAAAAGAATTCAACAATTTGAAAATCAAAAGAGATATAGACGTAGATGCACTTTCTTTCGGATTATCTACTTTGCACGCCAGAACTCGTCTATTTGAGAGCATATTACATCAATCGTATAAACTCACAGTAAAAAAGTGGCAATGAAGATCGGATTAGGACAAAACTACTGTTAATGAGATGATAAAAATTATCCAAGAAAAATTTAGAAGTGAAGACTGGATTTGGAAACAGCAACGATGGTAACACCAGCAGAAGATTTTTTTCCAATCCTAAATTAGCTGCAGAAATAACTGGGGCCTGATTCTGGCAGTCGTGATCGAGTAATTTCTCGATTCGAAAGCAATTTAATATCTAGTTACTTCAGTCAATACTGAATGAATTGGAATTATTTTTTCAGTGTTATAAAGCATTAATTTGAGTTTCACAATACTAAAAAAATAATTTTGATTCGTTCAGTATCGACTGAGATAAAATTGCTTTCGAATCGATCACGACTGCCAGAAAAAGGCCCCTGTAACTGCATTGGATTTCATCTACCAAATCAAAGTTTGTATTAAAGTAATTACAAGTGGTCACAAAATCCATTAGCACGAGTTTGCCAATTATTGCTTAGATACTGCAAAACTTTACGTTACTCTATATCCCTGGCATCCTATGACACCTAAAATGCACAAGATTTTGATACATGGCGCAACTGTAATGAGTGAGGTATTGTTGACTACCGGGCTATTATCAGAAGAAGCGTCTGAGGTACGAAATAAACATTTTCGGCTTTACAGGCAGAATTTTGCTAGAAAGTTTTCGAATGTTCAGTGTAACAAAGATATTATAAATAGACTTTTGCTCAGTTCTGACCCACTGATTACAAGCATAAAAACAACTCCAAAAAAGGTCATAACCCTTTACGAAAGAAGCAATAAAATACTTTGAAATACATAAAAGTCACATAAAATCTTAAAAATTAATATTTTTTGGAAATTAGCAAAAAAAAAAATTTTTTACAGGGTCGCTCCGGGGGTCGGGCTTGGAGGGATACCTCCCCCTACCTATAAAAGTTCAAAAATTTAATTTTTATAGTATTAAAGCGTTAGTAATCTTTTTCTTTGAATATTTACATTTCTTTTAAATATTATTTTTTGCAACCGCCCTCAAAAGGGAGCGGGGGCGAAAAGTAAAATTTTACTATCTCATGGTTCCAGTTTTAGGTTTTTTAACTTTCGCCGACGTTGAAAGTTGCATTTGCCAAACAAAAGTATGGAAAACTTTAAAAAAAAGAGCATTTTTCAGAGGTTGGATTAGTTCTTCTAAGGGGAACTTTTTCCTCCTTGGTCCGATTTTATTTATTTTTGAGGTTTACCTGCCTATGACAATAACAATATAAGCTAAAACAAGAAGTAATGTAAGGCTAGATTGGCAAAAAACCCCTATGTGCGACGATTTAATTATGGGCTTTAGTATTTTTGTTGAATACTACTCAATTCTGTTTGAACTCGTAGGCCCTAATTATGTAAAACGCAACGCCAAAGAATTACAATGAAAGCAAGTTATGAGGCGTGTGAAATTTTCAAAGTCATTGTGAATTTCTGTAAAAAGGCTGGCCATCGCTGCCAGCCTCAACAGTTGCAACGCGAAATGAAAGTAGAATTTAGGTAGAGCAAATCTGCCAAAGGGTTTTGAAAAGTTAACTCGGGTTCCCGAAATATGGGCCCCTAAAGTTTTTGAATTTTTTTAAAAGGCTTTGGCAGATTTGCTCTACCTAAATTCTAGTTTCATTTCGTGTTATAAATATTGAGGCTGGTTTTTCTTGTTGCACAGTGGTATTTATGACTTTGTTTTTGCGTTTAATGTAATTATTTGGCGTTGCGTTGCGTTTTACATAATGATGGCCTTAATGTCAACATAACGCCACTGAACACTGACAAGAAGTATGTGATATGGCATTAGGAATGAAAAATTCATGCAAGGAACACAATTGGGTCATACGTCGTAAGTAGGTAAGATAAACATAAATTATTTTCTTTTGGAAATAATATTAGAAAGATCCAAAAGATTTACCAAAATACGGTATGGGTATAAAAATATTTTTAAAAATGTCCTACTAACACAATCATAGAATAAGGTTTATGTGACAGCCTAAAACCTAAATTAGTTTTTATTTTCTCTCTTTTTCAGTTTTAGCCGTATTTTATAATTATAACCTGCAGCCATCGTTGTTACGAATTACAGAACAAACCGTACTACGAGTACTAGCATCTCCGTACCAAACCTTTTTTCCTTTTTTCTTCCTTATCTTTACCAAAAACTCAAAAGCTTAGCAGTAAACGTTTAAGGATTGGAACCACGACTAAGGAACCTCGCTTTATACATGTAGGTTTCAAATTAAAAATTTCACATCTGAAACTTAAGGTGGATACACCCATGTTGTCTGGACAAAGTTTTTTCTGCAGCACAATTTACTCATTTCGGAAAGTTGTCCGAATAATCAAAGCTGACAGATGAACACAAAATATGTTTGTTTTACAAAGTATTAATATTTTATCGATGGATTATATTTTGCTTTGTTTCTTGTATAAAACTAGGTGCATATTTCAAATTATTTTTAAATTATTGTGTGTTAATAACACTGTGCACGCTGAAACCAATGGTGCTAACCGTTTTTTTTTTCAGGTTGGCTCTTGTTTTCGAGATATACCGTTATTTCGAAAATGGTTGCACGGCATATGTTCGCGTAACTCAAAAACGGTTTAGTTTATTAAAATTACTAAAAATACTAAATTCCGCAATACAATTTCTTTTAAGAAACGTAAAACTTTTTTCTTATAAACATATTTTTTTTTTTTTGAAAAAAAAATAATTTTTTTATCAAAATTTCGAAATTTTTGTTTTTTAAAAATGCATAAAAAATTGGAAAATGCAGCCAGGCTTCTAATTTTTTCCAGACGAAATTGCAAACAAAACAAGCCATAAATGATAAAAATCTGTTACCAACTTTTGATTTTATTCACAAAAGTCGTAAAATTTTAATTAATTTAAGAATTTCATAAAACGCAATAATTGTAAGGAAAGGGTGATAAGAGGCAAGTATGGCTCGAGAAAATATGAAGGACAAATTGAGGTCGATCATACATTTTATCCCACTAGGGGCGACTCCTAGGCATTTGTGGGACTTTTTCTTCAATATATTTCTAGTCTGCATTGAACATCTAGGGGCATCCTAAGCGCTGCAGGGGCCT
The DNA here is from genome assembly GCA_963931875.1 of Pollenia griseotomentosa. NCBI lineage: Eukaryota > Metazoa > Arthropoda > Insecta > Diptera > Polleniidae > Pollenia > Pollenia griseotomentosa. The sequence continues at coordinate 50,751,498 of OZ007563.1, forward strand.
TTTTTACCTTTCCTTTCTTAAAGGAAATTTTAGTGCGGAATTGCTTTTTAGTTTTTACAATAAACTAAAGCGTTTTTGAGTTACGCGAACATATGTTGTGCAAGCTCGAAAACCAAAGCAATAAAAACCTTAACCTATTTGCATCTCAGTTCTTCCGTATGAAATATAAATATAAACCAATTTAAACTGAGAGTTTGAATCGTGAATCGACCTAGAATAATAACAGTTTCCCGATATACGGAATGAATTACTAAAACCAATTAAACTTTAAAGCTATACACAGCAATCCGGATATGTCAGACTTGTCGACGCGTTTCTTCTTAAGCGCCATTTTTTCGAAATTATTTGTATTTTTTTCTGGTAGAAAATAACCACCTGATTGCATTCTCATCTTGACAACTTTGTATGAAAAAACAAATTAAATCATTTTTGAAAACCTCGTAAGCGCCATACAAAAGTTTTAACCCAATCGGATTATTGGAGCGGCGCCAGGCCATAAAAGTCAGTAAGTTTAGTACAAACGACACATTTTAACAACATATTGCTTGGTGTAGTAACGTGACACTTCTGTGGAAGTGCCCATACGAGTTATTTTTTAAAATTGTTCGAAAAAGTGAAAATGTTTACGGTGGGATGCATAAAACATAATCTCGGGGATATAGGAATTGGGGTACCTGATTTTATTTTTTGCCAAAAATAATAAAATTAAAAATTTTATTTAATTTGCAAATTGCTGTAAAAACACGTTAGCGAACAATTTGGCTTCAGTTACTTGTAAGTAAAACTTTTTTTTTCAAAAAATGTGTTTTCACCCTTCAGAGAATCGAAAAGCTGTGTTTTGTTAAAAAAATTTAGGAAAGTTATTAAGTTTTTTTAATTTTCTGAAAAACGATCTGTTGACGCTTACGTGGTTTAAGAAGAAACGCGGCGATATATACTTTGTCAATTAACTATGGGCTTTACTAATAATCTGTTCCTACAAAATTGGAATAAACATTTTATTATTGTACTGCATTAAATGTTTTGTAATTTATTCAATTATTGAATTTTAAATGACTTTTTTACAAAAAAATTCCGTGTTGTAACTCAAGAAATTGTTGACCGCCCTACTACTTTTTAATCTACAAATTACATTTGATTTAAAACATAAACTTAATTAAGAAAATGTGGTTTTTGAAGTCATCTTATTTACAATTAATTTTACAGTAAGAACTATATACTTAATTTTGACTTGAGGGTGTAAATTGATTTTCGTTATGCCCTCTCCTTTTGAATAGCATGTTACTATGCTCATTAATACTTAATTAAAACATGTTTTATGTGGTTTTAAATTAAAAAAACATTCAATATTTACTTAGGGTATTTTCAGATAATTTATTGAACTTCAAAATTGTTTTAGCGCACAAACATTTGAACTAAAACCGAAAGCAGAGTAAATTAGATTAAGGTTTTAAAGAAAGAAACAAATATTAAATTTTAATGTTAGCATGTCTTTAAATATTAACGCAAACAATTTAAATCGCAATTTTTTTTCAATCATTCAAAAAAAAAAAAATAACAATTGAGTTTGAAACTCCCACCAGTACAAATAAAATAAAATTTTCATGCACTTAAGTGCAACAGATAAAGAAGCAGTAGTGTTTCAAAGTTTTATTATTTTACGAGAAAACAAAAGACAAAATTTGTTGTAACTGCTCATGTAGAAGAATCCTTGCACATATTTACAACAAAATACCAAATTCGATAACATGTTACTTTCTTTTACTTTGCCAAAGCTTTTGTTTTCACGTCCTCCTCATGCAAGAAAAACTCGTAAAACATTTACAATACATGCGAGTTTAACAACCCTTTCAAATATGTAGTCGAAATCAGTTGCAGAATGGAATTATTTGAAAAAAAGGACGAGTTGCAGTGCAGTAAATAAAACTCATGCATCGACACAGCGATAATAATGAAGAGATGTTTATTGAAAACTGATTGCATCGTTAAGTTTTAAGTTGATCGAAATTGTGTAAAATGCGCCATTAAATAACACTGTGCAACATTTTTGAAAACATCAAGTGCAAACCTCTTCTCGTGTAAATTTATTATCGACACTTAAGGCCCAAATACATTAATCAAAATACTCATCAAGCATTGTGGTAGTATTAAGGCCCAAATACATTGATCAAAATACTCATCAAGCATTGTGGTAGTATTAGTGAAAATGTGTTTGTATGTATGACAACGACAACGCTTGATGAAAAATCAAAAAAGTTAGATATGACGGCGAATATTACGTCCAGCACACGTACACGTTATATTCTTCGGCTGGACAAGCATTGACAAGTGTATTTTGCCCTTAAGAACTTCCCATTTGACGTATATCTCGAAAGTCAATTGGAATTTAGTTTTCCTGTCTTGGGCACAATTGTAGCTATGATTAGAAGAAAGTGTAATATTATTAGAAGAAAGTGTAATACAAAAATAGAAACTGGTCCGAAAAATAACATTTAGAGCCTCAAATATCGTATAAAGCTATGTTCACACCTACACACAGAAAAAAATCAAGTTAAAAACGTAGAAAACAAGGTTGATTTAAAATTTTTCGGTGGTGATTTTGCTTTATACGTTTTTCATGTTAATTCAACCTGATTTTACAATAACTTCGAACAACATTTTTTTTCTTTTAAAATAACTTTAATTCATGTTAATTTAACATTGCTGTAAAGTAAGAGCAAAATCTAATTTATATTGAAATAACAATCCGAATCACGTTGAATGAAAGTTATTTCAATTTGAAACATTTATTTAAAAATAATTCAAAACACTTACCCCTGTAACACATGTTTCACTTATTTTGTATTCTCCTTTGATAACAGAAGCATCAGCAGAATCGCCCAATATGGTTTTCGTCATCATTCTACTTTGAAAACTTGATGTACTATTTAACTAAATAATTTTAATTAAAAGAATACGGGAATTGTCTTCTTTTTATAACATATTTTAAAAATGAATTTAAAAAATGTACATACTTAAGTATGTATGCATGTTAATTTAACAAGATAAACTTTTGATTTTAATATAAAACAGGTTTTTATGGATTCAATATTGAATCCATATTTATTTATATTTTAATATTTTTTTTTTTTATTTTAACAGTGAATAATATTAAATAAACGTGATTTAAGGTTATTTTATTTAAAATTAATATGAAATAATGATAAATTTAAATAAAGGGCATACTTTTGCAGAAAATTACTATAATTCTCAATCAACATTTTTCCATGTTAATTTTACATTGGTATTTTTTTCTGTGTGATATTAAATATTTGACGTCCTATACGTAACCACTAGTTTTATTTAAAATTTTTTTGCTTTTGCAAAACTTTTGTATAGATAAAATGTCTTCTAACAGTTTCTAAATTAACTCATACAAATATCTTTTCACAAATAAAGTTTTGCGAATCAATAGAAATTGCTAAAAATTTATCTAAAGTTTTATCAGTTTTATCTGGTCACGCTTTTTTGGATTTTTGTCAAATAATTGTTAGGTCTGAGCATTCCTTAAATACATACATAAACATAGCATAGCCGTAACAATGACAATAAAAACATACATTCAATTGGTTTGTATGGTCATGGTTACTCAAATTCAGTGTTGCCCATAAGGTTGGTTCGAACAGATGTTTGGTTATGGTTATGTCACGTCTTATTTGAGCTTGAATTAGTTTGAACTATGTTCTGTCTACCTTTCACGTGGCAATCAAATGCTTTGCAGTATTTCAAATTTTTGCTCACTTCAAGGGTCATTAATATATTTTTAATTAGCCACATTGCTGCTCAATTTTTTAATTTTAAAATAATTAGTCAGCTATGTAATGACGATGATGTCAGTTAAGGTAATTAAAAACAATTTTGCACAAATATTTTAAAACAATGGAAAATTGCCTACTTAAAATACCAGCGAATGTTACCACATTACTGTACTAAAACATTCCAGAATGGGTGTATTCATGGGTGGGTATAAGTGAATGTTTTAATAAATACGAGTTTATATGGATGTGTGTGTACGAGCATGTGTTATAAAGGGCCTAACCTTTCTTGGTAAGTTTAAAAATTTATGCATCCCCAGTGGCTCTGGTAGCATGAAACATTAGAGCTGGTGAAGTCAAAAGTATTTAAGTATCGTGCATAGTAATTTGGAGAATGAACAAAGCAAAAATAAAAAATGCTACCAAATTTTTAGCCACAAGTGGCTTAACAGAGCGGTGATTAAAATTACATAAAATTGTTCATTAAACTCAATGTGAAGGAGTAGAAGTAGAACGAAAATGAATGTGGTAGAAAGTAATCGCATTAAAAATATTTGTTTTACTTAAGAATTTAGCCACAATTGTTTTCATCCCAAGCATTTGCCATAAAATTTATGCAAAGCTTTACGCAAATTATTTTAATAGGAAAATAATTTGGAAAAAAAAAATTGAGCAATATAACTGCGTAGACGATAAAACGCAGCTTCACTTTCGACAAACGAGATCTGACTTCGAAAGCAATTAGTTTTTATTGTTAGTTGAATAAATATGACAAGATACACGCAGATAAGAAAATTTTTACGGATAATAAAACTATTTTTAAAAGGAAAATGGTTATAGGTGCCTCAAACCATATTATAAGTCAATTCTTTCACCATATGACCACGGAAAGCATATTATGGTTGCCCATGATCAGTATATGTTTGGCACAAGCGATTGTATGGTTGCTTGTTTAACCGTGCAATTTAATTATCTATCTATATATATATGTATATAAAATTGTAACGTTACTGACTGACTGACTGACTCACTGATTCATCATCGCACAGCCTAAACGCCTGAAGCTTAACACTTGAAATTTGGACCAGAGATTGGTCACACCCCAAATCGATCCACTAAGACGGGATTTTTGGAAATTCGAATGCTTAGGGGGTAAAAAAGGGTAAAAACGGGAAAATTCGGTAATCTTATATCTCCAAAACTAAAAGAGATACAAAAAAAATGTAATACTTATCGGTGTTCTTTAAAAAAATTAGCGGACAGGTGTCTGGTACTTTTTTAAAATTCGGCCCTTTTAGGGAGTAAACGGGTAAAATCTGAATTTTAGTACTTTTTTGACACCCTATCTATCTTTTGATCCAATAAACATAGAAACAAAGTTTATACCACATTCGAAACTTATCAAAAAAATACGAATATAAATTTGGTACTTTTTCGAAATTCGAACATTTAAGGGGTGAAAATCGTAACTATTTTTGGTACTTTTTTTACAAAATATTTTTCTACATTCATTGAGATATTCGTACCAAATTATGGGCTCCCACTACAACACTGAAATTTTTGAAACTTTAATGGGGGGAACAAATAGTACCAAAAAAAGGAAATACGGGAAATTTGATATTTTTCTTTAGCTTTTTGTTCTACATGTATCCTCTATTTTATCTCCAATGCAACACGGATTCCGCAAATCATGTTCTACACTTACAAATCTGCTTGAATTAACAACTCGGGTAAATGAAGGGTTTGTCAATAGGAAACAAACAGATGTTATATATAATGATTTTAGCAAGGCATTTGATAAAGTAAATCATGATCTATTACTTTTCAAACTTGATCGTATGGGCTTTAGTACATCGATCATAAAGTGGCTGAGTTCGTATTTAAAGGATAGAAAGCAGGCTGTTAAGTTCCGAAACTCGTACTCCAATAATATTAACGTAATATCGGGTGTACCTCAAGGTAGTCACCTAGGACCGCTTTTATTCACATTATTTATAAATGATCTTCCCTCTGTATTTAAACACTCAAAGTTAATGTATGCCGATGATGTAAAAATCTTTATTTCCTTCAACAATGCTGATCAAATATCACTTTTACAGTATGACATTAACCAATTAACTACTTGGTGTAAGATTAATTTAATGGAACTAAATGTTAAAAAATGTAAATATATGATTTTTACAAGATCATTTCCAATTAATGGCCGCTATGTTATGAATAATACAGCTCTCGAATTGGTTGATAGTTTCAACGATCTAGGCGTACTACTAGATGGAAAATTGGTATTTAAGAGTCACATTTCGTTAACAATTAATAAAGCTACTGGTGTATTTGGGTTCATTAAACGATGGGCTAAGGAGTTTTCGGATCCGTACACAACAAAACAGTTGTTTATTACACTGGTTAGACCAATTCTTGAATATGGATCTGTAGTATGGGATCCACAATATCACGTACACTCTAACAAAATTGAATCAGTTCAAGTTCAATTTTTGCTATTTTGTCTTCGTGGTTTGGGTTGGGATCCAAATAAAAAGTTGCCATCATACGAGAATCGTCTTGCTCTCATTAAGCTTCCTACATTGAAAAGCCGCAGACACATGTTAAATGTTTCTTTCCTCTTGAAACTGATGAATGGTAGCCTCACTTCAGAATTTCTTCTCAGTAAAATTAACATTAATATACCATATCGGTCACTAAGAAATTATGATTTATTGAGTATCAAATATTATTGCAGTAACTATACCAACTTTGATCCATTTCGTAAAATTTGTGATGAATTTAATAAACTATATCCGTTCATTGATTTTAATATAAGTTTAGACATCGTAAGAAGAGATATCATATTACATTTAAATAAATAAGTAAATAGATAGTCTTAAATTATATGTTTGTACTGTTCAATTTCTTTTGTAATATATATATTTTAATTAGTCTGCAGGGATTATTCCATAGACTTTAAATAAAATAAATAAATAAATACAACTGGTATTTTTTTAATTATCGTTAATATTGAACCCAAAAACATAAGATTCAACATGCAATGTCCTGAGGGGATAAGAATCTATTGCGAAACTTGTTGGTACTTTTTGTTCTATAACTGGTACTTTTTGAATTTCCGTTAACATTGGACCTAGAAACATAAAATTTAAAATGCAATGTCCTGAGTGAATGAGAATCTCTAAGAGGGATCTTTTTGGTACTTTTTTATTTTTTGACTGGTAATTTTTGAATTTCAGTTGGTATTGGACCTAGAGAGATAAAATTAAACATGCAAGGTCCTGAGTGAATAAGAATCTGTAAGAGGGCTTTGTGGTACTTTTTTGTTCTTTAACTGGTACTTTTTGAATTTCCGTCATTATTGGACCTAGAAACATTAAATTCAACATGTAATGTGCTGAGTGGATAAGAATCTATGATGGAACTTTTCGGTACTTTTTTTTTCTTCAACTGGTACTTTTTGAATTTCCGTTAGTATTGCACCTAGGATGAAAATCTATAAGAGTGAACTTTTTGTTACTTTTTTATTCTTTGACTGGTACTTTCTAAATTTCCGTTGTTATTAGACCTAGAAAGATACAATTTAACATGCAAGGTCCTGAGTGAATGAGAATCTGTAAAACCGCTTTTTGGTACTTTTTTGTTCTTTAACTGGTACTTTTTGAATATTTGTTATTATTGGAACTAGAAACATAAAATTGAATATGCAATGTAATGAGTGGATAGGAATCTATAAGAGGGAAGTTTTTGGTACTTTTTTGTTATTTAGCTGGTGCTTTTTTAATTTCCGTTAATATGCAAGTTCCTGAGTGGATAAGAACCTGTAAGAGGGCTTTAAGGTACTTTTTTGTTGATTAGTTGGTACTCTTTGAATTTCCGTTAGTATTGGACCTAGAAACATAAAATTCAACATGCAAAGTCTTGTGGTCTTTTTTACAAAATATTTTTCTCCATTCATTGACATATTCGTACTTAATTATTGACTCCCACTACAATACTGAAATTTTTTATACTTTAATGGGGGAAAAATAGTACTAAAAGGGGGAAATACGGGAAATCTGATATTTTTCTTGAGCTTTTTGGTTCTACAACTGGTATTTTTGGTATAATTCCCGTCTAATACTGAGACCTAGAAACATAAAATTCAAGATGCAATGTCCTGAGTGGTTAAGAATCTATAAGAGGGAAGTTTTTTGTACTTTTTTGTTCATTAACTGGTACTTTTTGAATTTCCGTTATCATTGGACCTAGAAATATAAAATTCAATATGTGTAATGAGTGTATAGGAATCTAAAAAAGGGAAGTGTTTGGTACTTTTTTGTTCTTTGGCTGGTACTTTTTTAATTTCCGTTAATATTGGACCCAGAAACATAAAATAAAACATTCAAGGTACTGAGTGAATGAGAATCTGTAAGATAGGCTTTTTAGTACTTTGTTGTTCTATAACTGGTACTTTTTGAATATCCGTTTTTATTGGACCTAGAAACATAAAATTAAACATGCAAGATCCTGAGTGAATAAGAATCTGTAAGAGGGCTTTTTGGTACTGTTTTTTGTTCATTAACTGGAATTTTTTGAATTTACGTTAATATTGAACCTAGAAGAATTAAATTCAACATGAAATGTCCTGAGTGGTTGAGAATCTATAGGAGGGAAATTTTTGGTACTTTTTTATTTACTAACTGGTACTTTTTGAATATTCGTTAGTATTGGACCTAGAAAGATAAAATTAAACATGCAAGGTTCTGAGTGTATGAGAAACTGCAAAAGGGTTTTTGGAACTATATTGTTCTTTAACTGGTACCTTTTCAATTTCCGTATTTGTTGGACCTAGAAACATAAAATTAAACATGCAAGTTCCTGAGTGAATGAAAATCTGTAAAAAGGATATTTTGGTTCTTTTTCGTTCACTAACTGGAAATTGTTTTAAATAAACTGGTACTTTTATTTAATTTAATATTAATTTTTGTACATTAAATAAAAAAAGCTAATAGCTGTCTGGTACTTTTACGAAATTCGGCCCTTTTAGGTAGTAAACGGGTAAAACCTGCATTTTGGGTCTTTTTTCCACCATCTAGCTTTTAAATCAATACACATAGAAATAAAAATTATATAACATTTGTAACTTATCTAAAAAATACAAATGCATATTTGGTACTTTATGGAAATTCGAACGTTTAAGGGGTCAAAATTGTACCAACATATGTTTGTTACTTTTAACAAAAGATTTTTCCTCCATCTATTTATCTTTCATCGCAGAGCCTAAACGTCTGAAGCTAAAAGGTTGACATTTGGACCGGAGGCTCTCCTCTCGCCCAATTGATCCTGCTAACCTCATACCTCCTAAGCTAAAGGAAAACATTAACATTTATTGTTGTTCATTAGAAAAATTCGCTAACCTCATATCTCCTAAACTAAAAGAGATTTAAAATTAAAAAAATTAACAGACTGGTGTTTGGTACTTTATGAAGTATGGCCTTTTTGTGGAGTAAAAGGGTAAATACAAATTATATCACATTCGTACCTTATCTTCAAAAATACAAAACAGATTTAGATTTTTTTTGAATTCAAATGTTTAAGGTGTGAAAATCGTTCCAAATTTTGTTATTTTTTCACAAACTTTTTCTTCATCTATCTATCTATCTATATATATAAAATTGTAACGTTACTGAATGACTGACTCACTAATACATCATCGCACAGCCTAAACTCCTGTAGCTAAAAACTTGACTTTTGGAGCAGGGATAGGTGACTCCCCAAATCGATCCACTAAGACGGGATTTTTGGAAACTCGAATGTTTAGGGGTAAAAAAAGGGTAAAAACGTAATACTTATCGTTGTTCTTAAGAAAAATAAGCGGACAGGTGTCTGGTACTTTTTTAAAATTTGGTCCTATTAGGAAGCAAACGAGTAAAACCTTAATTTTGGTACTTTTTCGGCACCCCATCTTTCTTTTGAACCAATCAACATAGGAACAAAGTTTATACAACATTCGAAACTTATCAAAAAAATTCGAATATGAATTTTGTACTTTTTCGAATTTCGAACATTTAAAGGCTAAAAATCGTAACTATTTTTGGTACTTTTTTTATACAAAACATTTTTCTCCATTCATTGACATATTCGTACTTAATTATGAGCTCTCACTACAATACTGAAATTTTTGATAACTAAATGGGGCGAAAAAATAGTACCAAAAAGGGAAGATACGGGAAATTTATGTTTTTCTTTAGCTTTTTGTTTCTGCAACTGGTATTTTTTTATTGTCGTTAATATTGGACCTTAAAACATAAGATCCAACATGCAATGCCCTAAGTGGATAAGAATTTATAAGAGGGAACTTTTTGGTAATTTTTTATTCTTTGATTGATACTTTTTGAATTTCCGTTAGTATTGGACCTAGAAACATAAAATTCAACATGCAAGGTCATGTGGCCCTCTTTTACAAAATATTTGTCTCCATTCATTGGCATATTCGTACTTAATTATGGGCTCCCACCACAACACTGAAATGTTTCATACATAAATGGGGCGAAACAAGTATCAAAACGGATAATACGGGAAATTAACTTACTTTCATTTGCTTTTGTGTTATACGAGTGGTACTTTTTGAATTTTCTATAATATTGAACTTAGAAACACAAAACAATAGGTGCAAAGTCCTGTGTAAATATCAACCTATGAGATCATTTTGGAACTTTTTTCCTAAAACAATAAACAATAATAATAAATATGTTCATGAAGGAAAAAGCCCGATTAAAAAGTAGCGGGTTAAATGCTTGAATTTAAACAAGTTTAAGCCTAGAAAAGTAAACTTTGGCATAAAAATATGTCCACGAATAAAAGGAGACGCTAACGAAGTAGCGGGTTAAATGCTTGTGATAAATAGATGCAAAATGTAATTGTTTAATTTGAACCAAAAAATGGTAATGACAAACACTTGGCCACCAGTAAATATTGAAAGGACCACAAGTGACGGAGCTTTTTGAAGGGCTCTATACTCCTTTCAAAAAGATTCGTTTCTAATAAATTACACAGCCTGACAAAATTAAAAAAAATTTTTGCTTCTTTGAATTTGTCAACTATTCAAAACACATTCGTAAAACATAATGAACAAATGTATTCAGGTTTTCAAGACAAACTACTGAACCGATTTTTCTGAAATTTTTACAGTTAGCCCTCAAAATAAAATAGGCTACTTATTCGATAGGGGCAGGAGAATTGGTACCCCCCATAGGATGCCAATATTAAATATCGCATATCTTAAGAGCCGCCGCACGCATTTTGTTGAGCTTTTAATAGAAGGATCTTCTGAGCCCCAAAATTTAAATAAAATAGCAACGGGGGAAGTGGTACCCCCCATAGGACGCTAATGTTTATCGCATATCTAAAGAACTGTAATAGTGAGAATGTTCAAACTTTGTGGAAGTCACTCTTATGGTATACTACACTTTTGAAAGTAAAAATACCTCCCATAGTATGTATACATTAAATATAGCTCAACTGAAGAACTATTAAAGGGAGAGTCTTCAAACGTGATTAAAGCTAATATTATGGCAAACTTTAAATTTCAATATAAAAATGGGCGAGGTAGACAGAGGAGAAGCAGTACTCCTCATAGATAGAAATATTAATGAGAGCCGTTGCACGCATTTTGTTGAACTTTTGGTAGTAGGATCTTCTGAGTTCCATAATTGAAATAAAATAGCAGCGGGGGAAGTGGTACCTCCCATAGAACGCCAATGTTAAATATCGCATATTTTAAGAACTGTTATAGTGGGAATGTAGAAGTCACTCTTATGGTATACTACACTTTTGAAAATAAAAATAAAGCGGGTAGGCGCAGGGGGGGAAATACCTCCCATAGGATGCATATATTAAATATCTCTTTACTGAAGAACTATTAAAGGGAGAGTCTTCAAACGTGGTTAAAGCAGTGTAGCAAAGCGCAACGGGTTAAGCTAGTGTAATATAAAATTGAAAATGATAATTACCGCCAATTTCGAACCACCAGTACCACTGGTTAAAGATTGATGTTTGACTGTTAGCTGGCAGGCACCGCAGTGGTGCAGAGGTTAGAACTCAAAGAATTCTGATGAAAGAATGTGGTGGTTCTTGAAACATGTAAATTCAACCCAGGTTCGAGCCCCCCAGTTCAGCCAAGAAAATTATCAATAAATTTTAATACAAATTTCATGTTGTAAAATTCCTTCTTTCAGAAAAAATAATTTGATGAAAATTAAATTTGATGAACTCAAGCCTAACTAAAAATATTTAAAGATTCGTTTAGTTTTAATTTTTTTTAGTGACATTCATTAATCCCTTCTTTGGGAAGGGAAAAAGTTGTTCAATTTGTATATTATATTTTATACATATCTGTGGCATTTTGACAAAACATCTTAAGTCGAGATAAGATAGCAAAAGAGTTTTTTAAAAAAGCTCGGTGGAAAAATTATTTTTATGAAATAATAAAATAAACCGAAACTACAGAAAAATTTTGTTCATAATACAAAATTTTAAAAACGTAAGAAAAAATGTTTTTCGAATGAAAATTCGTATGAATAACAACATTTTTTTCAACTTTTTAAATTTAACTTAAGATGTTTTGTCAAAATCCCACAGACATAAAGTATAAATATTCTGGTTCCTTGAGTAATTCCAAGTTGATTTAGCCATGTCCGTCTGTATGTCCGTTTGTCGGTCTGTTGAAAACACGCTCACTTTCGAAAAGAAATGAACAAACTTGGTGTAAAATTGCTTCTAGTTATCCTAGGCAGTTTGGGATTGAGATCCAGCAACATCGGCTTAGTAGCTATGAATCAAAATGTGGAACCACCACCCTAAAAAATTGATAATTTTGTTACAAAAACTTGCATAAATGGTGAAAAATGCACAGAATGATAAAAGATCTTGCAAAAATTCGGTTTATTTGACTGAAAATCACCCTGTAAAATTTCGTGAAGATCGCGTCATAATCTAGTCTACCCCATACAATTTTTTGCAAGCAGAAGCAACTTACAAGATATCTACGGAATAAAGTGATAACTCCTTTCGTTTATCGAACTACAGAAATCTTCGTCTTTAGCCGAGTGAATGCTCATACGGAACATCTTCCCAATATAGCAACAAATTCTAAGCCCACTTTTTAAAATACATCTGCTAAAGGTAGATTTTGAATAACGTAGTTTAAAATAATATTAAGGTTGTGTTCAAAGGCGCAATGCAAATCAATGAAATTTGACGCGTTAGAATAATACACAAACAAGCATAATAATAATTAAAGTGTTATTTATACTCAAAAAACACAAAACAAAATTAAATAAATTAAGTAATATGTCACACCAATTTATTATTTAATATATTAAAATACCCATGTCCTATCCCAAGGGGTGAAAGAGCTAAAAATTGTTTGTTCAATCCAAGCAACTTTTATGGACTCCAAGATACATACTTAAAATTTTAGTTAAAATCGTACGAGTGGATCTATGGGCAGACATTTATCGGTTAAAGGCTTATTCAGCTAGCTGAATATATGATGGAAAAAAACCTATTAATCTTCTTTTCAAAGTGCTCTATTTTAATTTTTAAGTTAAAAAAAAACTTTTTAATTTCACAAATACATATTGTTTTTTTTTAAAAATTTTTTTTTATATGTTGTTGTATATTCGTATACTTTTAACAACCAAATTATTTATTTCATAAAAATTCTTACAATAAAAAAAAATTGGATTTTCTGTTTAAAATTGAATTTTGGTTAATCGCTTTTATTTTTAAAACATACAAAAATTTAAGATATTAAATCTTTGTTCAGCTGAAACCCGCCAATTTCTAAACAAGTGTTAGTTTGCTGAATAAAACAACCACAAAAATCAACTTACTTTTTAGATTACTATCTCACAACAAAGTCCAGCAAAGCATAAGAGGGAATGAATTTTTAAATTTGTTATCAAGTCGTCTATGTTCTGCAAATACTAAAATATTTAACACTCTTAAGAATCTCAAAAACACCAAAGAAATTTACAAAAATATTTAACTTAAAATGTTGTATTAAAAAAAAAACTCTAAATAATGCAAAAACTAATTTAAGGCTTAAACATTTTGTCCTTCTAATTTACAGAGTTTTTCGTTTATTTTCATGTATTCCATACTAAATAATGCGATAATATTCTATAGTAAGCCACTAATTTATTATGTTCTATATTACAATCATTTAATGCATGAGTGATGATTTCTCTGATATTGTTATTCCATGTCTGGCATCAAAACGATTGCGGGACTTAATGTCAGGCGTAAAACCAGAGAATAACAAGAATAGAAGGATCTTAGAAAAAACCTAACTCTATGTATGTATTAAAATAAATTAAATTTTTTGTAAGTCTTGATATTAAAGCCACTTTCAGCAATGTTTTCAGTTTCTTTTACAAAATGTACGAAAGCTTTACTTCGGTACTAAACAACGCAACACCTAAATTTAAAGACAGAGTATTGTTCTTTGGTTAAGAATATTTTACTTTCCTTTCTTTTATTCTCCTTGCAACAAACCTTAATAATATCCCAAAAACAACACAAACTTTTGGTACATAAGACGAAAATGTATTTAAATAGAAAAAATTAAGTAGAGCAAAAAAATAAAATCTTAATGGGTAATAAAAATGTAGACATATTTCGGCTTTTCTTTTGAGTTTCACAGCAAAAAAACAGATAAAAAATACAAAATTAAGCGTGAAAATATTCAACTTGACTACAGATAAATGTGCTGTAATAAATTTAAGACCTAAATAAAAATTGTTGAAATGCACATTATCGGCTGTAAATATCGAATAACCTGCTAGACACAAGAATAAAGTTGGAACATCATGAAGTGCGAGATACAGGATAAATCAGACTTTCTTGTCTGCATATTTTTATGTTTTAAATTTGTTTTATAAATTGAACTTTCATCATCATCATGAACATCCAGGCCCATAACTATAGTAATAAAAAGTAATTTTTTATAGACAAACAAAAGCATACTTTACACGTTAAAACCGGTGTTAATTTAAAAACTAGCTGAAGTTGTTTTAACTCATTTAACAACAGCATCAGCTGCTTTATGCAAAAAAAAAAGTTCTTGCAAAAAGTTAAAAATGTCTATGTTACAAGATATTGGTCGATATTTTGCAATTATAAATGATTTGGAGGAAAACTTTTATGGAAAGAAACACAAAATACATTTGCATAGGCCCTAATTGTGTAAAACGCAACGCCAAAAATTACATTGCAAGCAAAAACAAAGTCTAAAATATTTGGGCTATTCACAAGGTGTGCTATTAAGTCATATCGTCATAATGTCCTAAATAATATTTTACAATTGTTTAAAAAAAATATTGTTACTTCCTTTATAATAAACCGTTTCGAGTTCTTTATTGCAACTTTAATAAAATAAATAAAACACAAACGCTAACAACCGTAATTTATAGCTTTTTTTCAAAACAAACTATAATTTTCTCCGCGTTATACGTTATTGACAAAGTCTGAACTTAGAATGATCTTACTATGCTAGCCGACGCAAGTATTTATACTGCAATTCGGCCGTCTAGAACATTCGAAATGTTTTTCTGCACATTGGGATTGAAGTGTACTAAAGATGTATAACAATTTTTAATAACAATGTAAACTTATAAAATTACTTAGGAATACAAGATTAATAAATACAAGATAAATAATAAACACAACTAATTCTTAATTAATTATTACAACTAATTCTTAACTAAAGTTACTTTCGTAATATATTGTTGTGTTTGAAACAAAATGAAAATTTTAATGCATTTTTAATACATTAAAAATCTAAATTATAAGTGCTTGCCCACAGCAGCCATATATATTTCTTGTAATTATTTTAAGACATATGACTTTATAACTTTACGACTACCTTGTGAATTTGTGTATTTATTGCCTGTCTGATAGGCTTAGCTAGCAGCCCTAGCACCAGGCTAGGATGCTTTAGCATACCTTTTGTAAATGAGATGAAAGAAATAATAAAAAAAACACAAAAATATGGTTTAATTTATAATTTAAATTAAAAATTTTGTTACATCGGGTAATCGACTGAAATTAACCGGTTTAATCGTTAATCAACAGTTTGCAACAGGTAGTAATTAACCGTTAAGCGGTTACCCGAATAAATAACCTAATTACGATGCACCGCAGCAAAAAAACACGTTTCTTGGAAATTTTATACTTCTGCAATTAAAGTAATCTTCTTATCGACAAAATTCTAAAATACCTTAGTGCAAGTAGTGATGCCAACAGTAGGGAATTTTCCCTTTTTGTAATGATTTTTTCGGAAATTTTCAAGCGTAGGGAAAAAAGGACAGATATTTTTTAAGGCATTTTCAATATACATATTGCCTAAAAATACGTAAATATTCGTCTTATTTTCATTTAAATATTAAAGTTTTCTTATACAATAGCATTTAAGTAAAAATGAAGTATTTTTTAACAGACTGGCAATCTTCAACAATTGCCAAAACCGTGTACCCGAATATTCGTGGCGCACTTATATATAATTAGACGCCTACGAATATTCGCGTTCGCATTTGCGAACTTTTCTCTTAATTTTTGCTATTTGCATTCGCAATCATATCTGTAAAATGTATGCGAATATTAAAAGCGATTATCTAATTTGAAAAAAATAAAAAATTTTCTCTTTTAAACCAAGAGAAATAAAATAAAACAATTTAGAACATTTAAAAATTTTTTCTTATGAAAAGGATGACATATTAATGAAGGATAAGGATAATTTTTAAAAGGATTTTTTTATATTTTAGTTCAGAGAACTGAAGAAAAATTTTTATTTTAATTTTACAGAGCCTTCCCTTTTATTTGGTACCAAGTCACAAATAAATTATTAAGCTGTTTAAATAGGAAAAAAAATGAGGAAATGAAAAATTAAATACGAAGTTTGACTATTTTTTATCTCAAGATTAAAGGAGATATAGAGGTGTTCCTGTCAAATAGAAAAAATTTCAATTTGCCACGCAGTGCTATTTTCGAAATTGAATTTTTATATGTGCGTGTTGGGCATTTACAAATTTATTTTGTTTTTTTTCTTGTTGTTAATAAATTCTTTTATTATAATATTTACAAAATGTTAACAAAATATGTTTTTGTTTGGCTGTTAATAAAATTATAAATTTTTAAGAAAGGGAAACAGCTAACATAAAATAAATCCCGTTTGCACGACTTACCTATAAAGTTCGAAATAGTTAACGGTACCTTTAGCACTAGTGAAGAATAAAGTTACCTTCAACTATTTTTCTTTTTCACAACATCTATAAAATAAACTTAACATATTTGAAAATGTGGCAATATTAAAGAAAAAACCGACTATTTTTGCCAAAATAAAAATACGAACTGGCAACTACGTACTTTTTTACATTTGCAAAATATACGTATAACTGGAGTTGCCATATATAAAAAATATGTGAATATAATATGGCAATCTCAAATCTAAACCTTACGACAAAAGTTAAAGGTAGAACGTTCCTCTCTTTAGCTTATTAAAATTAAAAACTCATTATCTCTTCGATAACTTTCTACATTTAGCTATCGTTAAGTCGTGGAAACGGGCCTAAGAAAGTTTTTATACCCTCCACCACCACCAGTTTTGAATGATGGTATACTTAGTTTGTCATTCCGTGTGAAACTTAAAATATATATGTATCTATGGACGTATGGAAAGTTAGATCGCATGCTGATATAGTTTCTTATTTAACAAAAATCTAAATGCGACCAATTTCTATGTAAAAACTAAGTAACTCCTTGCATTTTTTGCAAAAAAAAAGATAATTCCAAAGTTGCATATACTCAGGGCTGGGCAGTATTTGAAATACATGTATTTGAAATACGTATTTAAAATACAAATACGTATTTTGTATTTGTATTTTAAATACATGACGTGCAAGTATTTTGTATTTTGTATTTTAAATACATATCCAGCAAGTATTTTGTATTTTGTATTTTTAATACATACAATAAATATAAGTAGTTTGTATTTTGTATTTTAAATACATAAAAAATGGGAGTATTTTGTATTTTAGAAACATAGTTTACAAAATATATTCTGTCAGTTTATTGATGGTTGATTGCATTTTAATCTACCAAAATATAAAAAAATATGGTGTCACTTTTCATCTTTCGTGAAAAAAGTTTCCGCACCGAAAGCGTTGAAGTTTTGTTATTTATTTTTTATTTTCATCATTAAATCAGTGGCTCTTGTCTTAAATAAGTTCATTTTTGTTTAAAATTATATATAATCTTCAACATTAAACTATTTTTCATAAGTCTAATGCAAAATCAAAAGGGTTTCAATTTCCAAAAATAAAATTTACACATAATATGGAGTTTTAGGAATCGCTTACGGTGCGGAAACTTTTTTCACCGAATCAGCTTAAAAAACAGTTTTTTATTATCAGAACAAAATTCCCCACATGGCGCTGGAGTGGTATTTTGCACTCAAAAAAAAGTTATAAACTTAATGTACATGACGTGGAAGTATTTTGTATTTTGTATGGGAAATACATACGTACAATAAATGGAAGTATTTTGTATTTTGTATTTTAAATACATACAGGATGTGTAAGTATTTTGTATTTTGTATTTTAAATACATACAGGATGTGTAAGTATTTTGTATTTTGTATTTTAAATACATAACCTGAAAGTATTTTGTATTTTGTATTTTAAATACATGACCAGCAAGTATTTTGTATTTTGTATTTTAAATACCGCAAACCATGTATTTTGCCCAGCACTGCATATACTATATAAATTCTTTGTATGGGGCATTATGTGTGTAGCGGACAGTCCAATAAAAAATTTTGTTGGAATTCCTTAATATTTGCCATAAACTATAGTTCTAGTAGATATGAATAAGTGTTCGAAATATGTTTTCTATGATGTTTGTTTGTTGCCGTTTTCTAAAAATGTTTTTTAAAATTATTTTTTCGAACCAAAAACTAATCAAACAAACAAAAAAATTTTAAGGGATTCTTATAGAAAATCAATTGATATTTAAATTAAAAATTTTTTCAAGTTAAGCAGATGTATTGACAGATGTCTTTTGAGTCATTTTGTGTCTAAACTTTATTGACTGACTGTATATATTCAAACACTTTCAGTTAAGTTGTTTTTAAGAGAATTTTTTCAAAGAACCGAAATAAGCCGGGGAATACAATATTAATCATTTATATCACAAATAGTCCTAAGCGTTTTTTATTGAAATTCAGAAAGATGAAAATCAAAGCGCTAAATAGCGGCTACGTCATTAATAACTAGAGAAAATTCGGGTCAGCGATAAATATTAAAAAAAAAATAAATTAGTCAATTAAAACCCTCTTTACAATATTAAGCGGCGAAACGACCTTAAAGATATAAATTCCTACACTTATATTCCATATGCTGCATAGTAAAGACAAAATATCTATAATTGCAAAAAATGGAACTCTAAAAGTAGAATATTTTATCAATGTGAAAGGGGAAAATAGGGAATTGACTAGAGAAGAAACTCTCTCAAAACAATAAAAAAAATCCTCTGAAAATTTTGCACGTGTGAAGTTACAACCAGTGATGCCAGAAGAGCAGATTTATCTGTATTTTGCAGATGTTATACCCCAAAATTGTCAAAATGTAGATTTGATGACTTTTGGCTCAAAAATGCAGATTTTTAGCTCGGCGGAAAATTCTTTAAATTGTCACTTAATTTCTTACTATTTGAACTTCTTGCATTGAAAAAAGTTGTGAAAAGTTACTTGTGTTTTTGACATATTGACCAACGCAAGCAACAAATAAAATACAATGTTGTGTTTTTGGTGTTGTATTTAGTATCGCCACCACCGTTTACATGAATTCGCTTACTTAAGAATTAAAAATTCGCATTGTCTTAGCACATTAATATCGCTTGACTAATGTCATCTGATTTTACATGAAATAATATGCATATGTACGTATATTTTCATATGTACTTATACATAAATATCTTAAATAATTGCAATATTTAATCTCTTGTTAATTCTCAACAAGACTTTTGGTAGATTAAATTACTAAGCATATAAATTTGGATAGATATTTTAAATGTAAAATATCCAAATATTGCACTGTGACAGTTTTTTGATTAAATGCATTTGACACCTAATATTTATGTAAAATTGCCCGCTGAATCCGAATATGAAGTCAGAATTCTCAAAAGTAGAACAGTTTTCGAAAGATAAGCCAAAATAACCGTTGTTTGTGTTTTTGAAAAAGATGCTGTCACATCTTCAAACATATTTTACATAAAGATTAGCTGCCTGGCCCAACAAGAACATTTCTTTCGTATATTTATTTTGAGAACAAAAACAAATTTTAATATTTTATTATTATTTTTAATATATATATGCAAAAGAAATGTTTTTGTCGACATTGTGGGCCTGGCGGTAATTTTCAACGACATTGTTGAAAATGTGTGACATAGTGTTATCACACATGTTTGAAAATCGCATTCGAGCGAAATGTAAATCGAACAAATTTTAAAAACTTTTCTGTGTTTAAAGTTCAAAAAAAATATTTCCTTTTTTATACTGTTACGAAAGTAACTTTAGTTAAGAATTAGTTGCAATTATTAATTAAGAATTAGTTGTGTTAGTTAGTTATCTTGTATTTATTAGTTATCTTGTATTTGTTAGTTATCTAGTATTCATTTTATTAGTTTACATTGTTATTAAAAATTTTTATAATTTAGTACACTTCAATCCCAATGTGCAGAAAGCCCGCGAAATGACCGTTAAAAAGGCTTCAGTATAAGTGGTGAAATTATGTAAACATAAGTGCCGCCATAAAACAAAGAGTGGTGAATAGTAAAGCCTCGAACCTTCGAAAAACATTTCGAATGTTCTAGACGGCCGAATTGCAGTTCTGAATAAAAGCTATAAATTACGGTTGTTAAAGTGACTTATTAGTACTAAATAGATTTGTGTAAATTGTAAACAGTGTTTAAAGTGTTTGTGTTTTATTTATTTTATTAAAGTTGCAATAAAGAACTCGAAACGGTTTAATATGAAGGAAATAAACCAAAACGTTATTGAAAGGCAGTAACGTAACAATACTTTATACTTCGAGGACCACTTATATTCACCAGAACTAGTTTTAATATCAGGAAAGCTACATAAAAAAAAAAAACTAATTATTTAAAATCTCCATCGACTTCAAATTCCTGCACATGGCCGAAAATTATGAAATGAATTGTTTTAATCTTTTTCTAAGTAAACTACAGAAAAAGGTAACAAATGTGTTTTGGAAATTTGTTGAAATCTTTACGCAGATTTTGCAGATTTTTTGATGGAAAATTATGGCTTTTTTCTAAAAGTTCTGGCAACACTGGTTAAAACACATTTTTTACTAACGCAGCTATAAAATAAAGCTTTTTTAACAACTGAGAAAACAGATTTTTCCCTCTCTCTTTCTTTTCTAGCCATATTCTGTAGTGAAAGGTGTAAAATATACTTTAACTTGTTTCGTACAAAGTGGTTCGTTCACTTTAGAAAACACTATTTTCAGAAAAACGTATCATACTGTCGTTGCTTACCTTCTTCATACACCTACTCACTTTCATTAATTTGTTTTCCAATTTCTCACTACTAAGGCAAACTCAATTAAGAAATGTTTGGCTGCATTTTAAAAATATAATTTACACTTTTCACAATTGTGTGTGCACAATTTTCAACAGCTCCTTTTTTTCTTTTGTTACTAAAATATTTAGGTCATCATGTGCGTTCAAAAATTTTTTAATTTTGTCTTTCAAAAAAAGTAAAGGAAGTAGTTGTTGGGAAAAACTTTCATTGAAACGGTTGGAGAGCAAACATTTTCACTTGCTCTTTTACACATTTTGTCACATACATTTCAAGTATTTTTGTTAAAATGGTTTATTTTCTTTTTTAGCTTCTTTTCATGCTAAACCCTGGTGGTTCTCTACTTGCAGCAGCTGAACCAAAAGGAACAAACCTTTTCAAATGTGCCATTATTAAAAAATAAAAAATAAAAAGGAAACGTACTTTAACAAACTTATTTTCTACCTTAATTTTGTATGTTACTAAGTGAGAGTTTTTCTAACATTATTTTTTTAACATTTTCATTTTCCACAACTTTTTTGTAATTTCATGACTTTAAAGTGGTCGAGTGCTTAGTGTTTTTATGGATTGGGATATTTGTTATAGCATTTGTTAGAGTGCAGTTGAAATAGTTAAAGAAATATTGAAAAATCATTTAAATATTTTCTTTCGTTTTCAATTATATTTGGGTTTTTTCCTTATTTTTAATATACTCTATTATATAAATTAGAAAGTAGAAAGTAGAAATAAATTGCGCAAAAATAATGGTTGATTAAAAAAGATTTAAAATATAAAGTTTTCCTTTAACAATGAATATTAAAACCCAAAAAAAAATCAAAATTTTTAAATCATTTTATTCAATGTAAGCCATAATAAAGACTTTCAATAACATTTTGGTTTATTTCCTTTATAAGAAACCGTTTCGAGTTTGTTGATTGCAATTCAAATAAAACTAAATAAAACACAACACTTTAATTTATAACACTAATTTATTATTTACACAGCTTTACTTAGAACTTAGTCACTTTAACAACCGTAATTTACAGCTTTTATTTACAACGCACTACAATGTTTATAATTTTTTCCGCGTGATGCGTTATTGACAAAGTCTGAACTTAGAATGATCTTATGCCATCTCTTGCGATTCTATTTATACTCTAGCCCAGACGGGCAAATGACCATAAAACGTTCGAGAACTGACGTCTAGATGGCTCCAGAATGTACCACCCTAACGTCTATTTGGTAAATTAAACTGCATTATCTATATGGCTGAATTAATTGAGTTATTATTTATCATAAACAAGGCGTACTTTAAGGTGAAACAATAAATTCAAATAACTTAATAACGAACATTCTAGTATTTACAGTGGGGTTGAAGTACAATTATGCACAACAATTTTTACATTACATCTGTACAATGATTTTTACACTAGAAGTGTGCATAACTAATATAACAATTTAAACTAATGAAATAATTAACAAATACTTAATAACTAAACAATACAAGATAACTTATAAATACAACTAATTCTTAATTACAACTAATTATTAACTAAAGTTACTTTCGTAACAATATAATGCATTGAGATAACCAAATTGTGATATTGTTACGAAAGTAACTTTAGTGAAGAATTAGTTATAATCATTAGTTAAGAATTAGTTGTATTTATTAGTTGTCTTGTATTTATAATTATTTTATTAGTTTACATTGTTATTAAAAATTGTTATTCATCATTATACATACTTGAACCCCAACGTGCAGAATGCTCTAGAAGAAAAGTTGACGTTAAAGTCCGTTAAAAAAGCTTTAGTTTACGTGATGCGTTAGTAACCCTGCCTTTACACATGCAAGTAGTGGCATGCCACTGTTGTATACATATTATCAAAGAAAAATTGTTCGAAAGAGTCGAATCTCATGCCATTGGCTTTTGTGTTTACACATGCCACTGCGAGTTCATTTTCAAAATGTCGTTGAAGCGTCAACTTAAGATAATTTGTTGACTTCTCAAATTAAAAAAAAAGTACCAAAAAACTAAATAGAGTTACCGAGTTAATCATATAGGCACATTTTTCGGGAAATGTTTTACATTTATTTATATAAGCATTATTTTAACATTATTAATGCTCTATAATTAACAAACTTGCTTTTATTAATGCGCGTTTCAAAAAATTAATCATAATAATAAACGTATCATGTTAAAACTTTAATAACAATTTGACAATAATCCAGTTAATTTGCATTAAATTTTGAACAGGGTAACATTGTTCATCGTTTTGTCATTTAGTGGCAAGCAAGTGCCAAATTTCCACTCGCATGCAATTTTTGCTGCCACTGATGCTGCCATTGCGAAAAATTTGAGTGTATTAGTAAAAAAACATGAGTGTATTGAGTTTTTCGAACTGGCAGTGGCATGTGTAAATGCTAGGTAATAACATAGACGTTTAATTTAAAATTTATAAAATAGCTGATATATTAATCGTTGATAGTAAAGCCTCGAACCTTCGAAATACATTTCTTGCAGCGGCTAGCATCGAAAAAGAGTATTAGTTCAGACTTTGTCAATTAGAAACGCATCACGCAGAGAAAATTATTAACATTGAATTGTGTTGATCACAATAGTGAGTTGTAGGGTATTCATTCGGCTAACCGTTAATCGGTTAACCGATTAATTACTACCCGATTAATTGATCGGTTAATTTAAAATTGCCTTTTTTCGATTAACGATTAAACCGGTTAATTTCAGTCGATTAACCGATTAACCGAAGTAACAAAATTTTAATAAAAAAATAATAAAAAACACAAAAAAATGTGTTAAAATACATTTTTTTGTGTTTTTTATTATTTTTTTTTGTCTCATATACAAAAGGCATGTGTTTAGAAAAATATTTTTTTTCTTCTAGCAATACATTCTTTAATTTAAATACAGTGCAAAATCAAAAATTAAGAAATTCGGAAATAAATTTTTTGCAGAATGTTCGATGCTGAGCTTTGCCAGGATGAGTCAGATGTAGAGCTGACTCTCGATTGTAACACAAACAATCTTTTAACAGCATTAACCAACGCAATTAGAAGTGTTTAAAATTTTAAAAATGAAAACTAGAATTTAATGTCGTAATGGAAGATTTTATAATGGGTGATTTTTTAAGCGTAGTTTTTTTTATATCGAATAAAACACTAAAATTTGCTTCATATGTTCAAAATTTTTATTGGAATCGATAAATTGGTCTTTGCCATTTACTTTTTAAAAATAACTTCGTGTAGATGTTTCTCGCGGCTCCGGCTCAAATAGTCCATTCGTAAGGTCCAATTTTGCACCACTTTTTCGAGCATTTCGGCCTGTATTCCATGAATAACACGTGTTATGTTATACTCTAAGGCTTTAATCGTGTTTGGCTTGTCCACATAGACCAACGACTTCACATAACCCCACAAGAAATAGTCAAGAGGCGTCAAATCACATGATCTTGGTGTCCAACTCACAGGGCCATTTCGAAAGATAAACTGCTCACCAAATTCATCCTTCAATATGTCCATTGTTTCACGAGCTGTGTAGCATGTGGCACCGTCTTGTTGAAACCACATATCAACCAAGTCCAACTCAGCCAATTGGGGCAAAAACAAGTCGCGTATCATGGCTCGATATCGTTCGCCGTTGACGGTAACACTTCTTCCACGATGGACATTTCTCACAGAGCACGAATTTTGATAATAAATTTCAACGATTTGCAGTCGTTGCTCGTTTGTGAGTTTCTCCATGATGAAAGGGCAGAGTATACTGAACACTTTTCACTTTCGCATATGTTGTTTGGAGACAATTACCAACCAGTGCCGCCAGCCCGAACAACTTAATTCCTAAAAAATCACCCTTTATGTTTAGAGAAATACAGGAAAAGAACTGAGAAATTAGATAATCTGTATTATGGATTGCTTTCAATTTAAAGTTTTATCAAAACTAAAGAAAAGAATCGATTAAGTCCTAAACATTTAAACCAAATTATTTTTCTAAAAGATTATTTTATAAGAAATACCTAAACTATTGAAAAATGTATTAATAAAATGATCTGACCCCACATTTCACCAAGTTCAGTTATAATTAACTATCAGTTATAGCTGCCAAAACATATTGTTAACTGGAAGTTAAAGTAATAGTTAGTTTTAACAGAACTTGGTGAAATTAGGGGTAAATGATACATATATATTTATGAATTACTTTTTTATTTGCTCGTTTTAGTTCAAGAATTGTTTTGTTTGTTAAGTAATATTTTTTTTTTGGTAATAAATTCCAAATAATAAATAATTTTTGCATTTTTATTTATTGAAATTACATAATTTGTAACAAAACTTTATTAATCGGTTAACCGATCAACAACAAAATTAACCGATTATAAACCGATTAAACAAAAACCTCGGTTAATTAATCGAGCGATTAACCGATTAAAGCAAAAGCCCGATTAATTGAATACCCTAGTGAGTTGTAAATAAAAGCTGTAAATTACGGTTGTTATAGTGACTTAGATCTTAATAAATAAGTGTTATACATTAAAGTGTTGTGTTTATTTAGTTTTACTTGAATTGCAATCAACGAACTCGAAACTGTTTATTATAAAGGAAATAAAGCACAACGTTATTGAAAAGCAGTAACCTAACCATTGGTGTCAGAAGTGAAATTGCATAAATAATAAATAAATAAATAAATAAATATATTAATAAAAAAAAAAAAAAATAGACAGCAATGAAATTTGAAGAGCTTAAAGTAGAAGAGCTCAAGAAAGAATTGGGCAAGTTAGATCGGCCAACTGCGGGAAATTAAGCAGAGCTGCAGAAGAGACTATTAGATAAATTCGAGCGACGCAATATGGATATTGCGGGTTCGAATTCGATGATAAAGAACACATAGAGGTATGTACTCATACAGTTGCTATCGGTATGGATTTAAATACAATGTTGTAGAAAAATAGATGAAAATTCAAGAGTTATGCTAGCTGAAACTTCTTGAAAAATGGACGATAATTCTAGAAGCATGGTGATGATGATCAAAGAAAATTCGAGCGATATCTTGGCTGAAACTTCTTAAAAGATTGATGAAACTTCTAGAAAAATTGATGAAACTTCTAGAATAATGAATGAAAATTCTAAAAAAAATGGAATAGAAATCGATCACCATCCTGGCTGAAATTCAAGAGAATTCCAGAATCACAAATGATAACCTTCAGGAGATTTCACTGAAATAAATGAAAGAGTAAATGACATGATAATTGAATTAAACAAAAAGCTGACTGATGTTAAAATAGAAGTGAATGAAAAACTACACAATGTGAAAGCAAAAGTAAATAGACTTCAATGCCAAGAGGGATCAGTACGGGTTATTCCAGAAGTTTCTAGTACAATAAAGGCCCCGTACTTTGACGGTAGTGTTCTTAAGTTCCAGTTCGATGCAGTTGCCAACAGAAATGCATGGAACTGTGAGGAAAAAGCCATCGAGCTAATTCATTCTTTTAAGGGGACTGCGGCTGAAGTGCTTGAAAGTGTACCAGTAAGTAACAGAAACAATTATGATGAAATTATGGTAGCACTGCAACGTAAGTATGATGGTGAACAGAAAAAGCAAATCTACAAAATGGAAACCTTACAGGACTTTGCACTGAAGATTGAGCCTGAGACTGAGGCATTTGTAAACGGTATTCGTGATGCTGATGTTAAACTTGCAGTATGCGCATTACAAAAACCAACCTTTGCAGGAACTGTTTCACAAGTAAGCAGAGTGCGAAGGCTCGATGTGACCGCCAATGGTGAAAGGAATATTGTGCAGGATTTAAAAGAGGCAGTTATCGAAGCTTTAAGAGAGAAGCTGGACAAAAACAAATTGAAACGCTATAACTGCGGTAAGATTGGGCACATACAGCGCCATTTGGCTACATTGATTGTAAAAAGCGCATTGTGACTATCGACACCGGAGCAGGATTTTCGATAATAAGGCTTGACTTGGTGAACCACTAAACGGGATGAGCTTGCGAACAGCTACAAGTGAACCTGCTACTGTCTATGGCAAAACACGTATGGTGTTAAGAATTGCCAATATTGTCACTTTGCATGAGTTTATTGTAGCCGACATTGTCGACGAAGTACTGATTGGCGCATATTTAAGGATAAGTCAAAACATAAGTCTGGATATGGGAAAACAAATAATTTATTTGTGTGATGATGAAATACTCCTGGATGTTTGGTATGAAAGTGAGGCTCGTGTGGGACAGTTTCTCTCTTGCACTCGTCTGGAATCGTCACCTCACAGAAAAGTTAAAAGGCGGTAAAAAGCAGTTGCTCATGTTAGACAGCTTCGTATATTGGAGGCCAGGCACTGTACGAAGTCCGATAAAAGGGAATGCATCAGTGAAGGTCGCTCGTTGAAGGTAGAGCCCAGTAAAGTTAAGATAACGGCGCAAAGAAGAGAACTCGTATTGGCCAAGGTTATGAAAGCCAAGATTATAGGTGGAAGACAAATTTTTAAAAGAAACTGCCCAAAGCGTACGACAGCCAGGGGCACAATAAACAGAAGTTGTGCGCCACTTCCGCAGTGCAATTGTAACGTACTACCTATACCAGAAGATAAGCAGGTATCTTCGTTGGAGCGGAGATATCATAACGACCTTAGAAAGTCCGTGCGTAGCCGTAGTAAGTTGTCCAGATATGATCGGGCGGGGAATTCTGAAGGATATTAGAAGAGCCAGTTGGTTTTGCCAATGATTCAACAACCAAAGGAAGGATAAGTTGCCAAGCCACAAATACATTGGAATGGACTAATGGATAAAGTAATTAAATGATGTTGTATACCAAATACTGAAATATAAAAGGCCAAGAGCGAAAATGAAAGTTGTTCATTTAGAACGATTAGCACCTTATGGAAGAGGTGATTCTGAGCCTATTTGGGACGAAAAGCCTTAAGTGGGGGGCAGTGTTACGAAAGTAACTTTAGTTAAGAATTAGTTGTATTTATAAGTTGTCTTGTTTATATAAGTTATTTTATAACAATGTAAACTTGTTATTGAAAAATTCTTAGACATCATTATACTTCAACCCCAATGTGAAGAATGCTCTAGTATAAAAGTAATTTAATGTTAAACTTATAGCATCAATGGAAACATACATAAATTTATTATGGTTACAATTAACCATAATTTGGTCGAAATTAACCATAACTTTATCAAAATTTACCACAATATAATCAAAATTAACCATAATATGGTCAAAAGTAACCATTTCGAGCCCTAACCGCGAAAATAACGCATGTGCCAAAATTCAAAATTTACAGGAGAGAGTTTTTTTATTTTATTTGTATGAAAAATTTGTCGTTTACAATTGGAATTTTAAGTTGAACTTTTAGTTTTTAATCTTTAATATTTTTAGTTAGGCTTAAATTATTTTAACTGAAGGAAGGAATTTTACAATATGAAATTTATTGATAATGTTCTTGACATAATTTTCTTGATCGAACTCGGATTAAATTTACATGTTTCAAGAAACATCACATTCTATTATCAGAATTCTATGAAGTTCTAAACTCTGCGCCACTGGCACCGCCAACCAACAGTCAAACATCAATATTTAACCAGTGGTACTGGTGGTACGAAATTTGGTGAAATTTTCATTTTCAATTTATTTACATGTTGCTTCCTTTCTTGTAGTTTTATGTATTCTTTCTGTCAAGACTTTGTCTTGAAAACCTGTATACATTTGCTTATTATGTTTTTTGTCTACTTTCGTCGACATTTTGTACAGCTTGAAGTACAAATGTAGACATTAGAGCTAGTGCCATAGCTATTTTAAGAGCAATTGTGATTTTTAGTTGAACTGTTAATTTACTTACGATAAAATTGTTACGGTACCCTGTGTGACCATGACATTTTAGTTGATGATGCAAGTGTTGCCAATAAACTAATTTATTAAAAAAAAGAAACGAAAATTTTAACTGATGTCGCTTACGTTTTTTTCGCGATTAGGGCTCGATATTATGGCGCACCAGTAGGCTAGCTGGTAGTGAGCTAGTCTACCAGCGCCGGGGTTGCGGGTTCGATGCCAGCCAGAGACTCTGGTTCCTTTCCTAGCTTAGGAAATAAAAAAAAAATAATAAGACTATGGTCAATATGATTAGAATTTAGAAGTGTTTAAGTAAATAATGTTAATTTTTCCTAAAAATTTGTTTTAATTTAATATTTATTTATACTAAAGGGTGGTTAAATTGTAAGGGCCAATGTTGAATGTGAACCACACCTAAACGCCAAGTTTTTTTCCGAATTTTATTTGACATTTCTCTATTTCAGACTTACTCAATTTGAACCATGGAGAAATACAGAATCCAACAACGTGTTAAAGTTATCCAGACTTATTATGAAAATGGATGATAAATTTCGAAGAAAATCATCTTCAGTGATGAGGCACATTTTCACCTCAGTGGATTTGTCGATAAGCAGAATTTCCGCATTTGGGCGAATAATAATCCAAGAGTGATTGTCGAAAAACCAATGCACCCACAAAGAGTGACTGTTTGGTGCGGTTTATGGGCTGGCGGCATCATCGGGCCGTATTTTTTCCAAAATGAGGCCGGTCAGGCAGTTACTGTGAATGGTGTTCGCTATCGTGAGATGATAACGAACTTTTTATGGCCCGAATTGGAAGATATGGATGTGGACGATATGTGCTTTCAGCAGGACGGTGCCACTTGCCACACAGCTAACGAAACAATGGCTCTTTTGCGCAACAAATTCAATGGCCGTGTTATCTCACGTAATGGCGATGTCAATTGGCCGCCAAGATCATGTGATTTGACACCGTTGGACTTTTTTCTTTGGGGTTATTTGAAAGAAAAGGTGTACGTCGATAAGCCAGCAACAATTCAAGAGCTAAAGGATGAGATAATTCGGCACATTAACGGCATAGAACCTCCATTATGCCTCAGGGTCATCGAAAATTTGGACCATCGGATGGAGGTGTGCCGCCGTGGTCGCGGCGCCCATTTGGCCGATATTTTGTTCAATACTTTCCTAAATAGTTTGTGTTTTATTCAAAATCAACATCGCCCCTTGAAATTTAACCACCCTTTATATTAATTAAAATACCACTTTTTTTATTATAAACAAAGCTGTTTTTTTATATGTACTCTTATACTAATAGCCTTTTTACACTGATCAACATCTAACATATACCATCAATTTGCCACAATATGCGAAGATGTTAACATCTTTCCATAAGAAATACATAGGGCTAAAAACCAACATCTTTCAACATCTTTAAAAGTTGTTCCTATCGTTTTTATTCCATGCTACATCTTTCGATTATTTTAGTGTCATCACTAGAAAAGTGGCAATAAGGTCTATTATTATTGTGGCATCACTGACAAAAACAAATTGGTTTTGAAAGCAGCGTTAACGCTTGTTAAATTTTATCATTTATTGCAATGTTTTTTTGTTAAGTATTTTTTATATTTTTAAACAAATTGAACTTCAAATACATTTTTGTGTTTTCTTTTTAAATTTTGACACTTTTGTAGAAAAAAAAATTTTTTATTTTAAAAACATTTATTTTTTCAAAAATGGTGA
This sequence comes from Pollenia griseotomentosa, assembly GCA_963931875.1. NCBI lineage: Eukaryota > Metazoa > Arthropoda > Insecta > Diptera > Polleniidae > Pollenia > Pollenia griseotomentosa. Next base: position 50,782,506 of record OZ007563.1, read on the forward strand.
CATTGTTGTTTGGTGGTAGATGTTAGATGCAAGCAATGTAATAGCCTTTTTACACTGAACAACATCTAACATCTACCATCAATTTGCGAAGATGTTAACATCTTTCCATAAGAAATACATAGGGCTTAAAACCAACATCTTTCAACATCTTTAAAAGATGTTCCTATCTCATTCTATTCCATTCTACATCTTTCGATTATTTTAGTGTCATCACTAGAAAGTGGCAATAAGTTATATTATTATTGTGGCATCACTGACAAAAAAAAAATTGGTTTAAAAGCAGCGTTACCATTTGTTAAGTTTTCTCTTTTATTGCGATGTTTTTTTGTTAAGTATTTTTTATATTGTTAAACAAATTAAACTTCAAAAACGTTTTTCTGTTTTCCTCTTAAATTTTGGCAGTTTTGTAGAAAAAAAACAATTTTTTATTTTAAAAACTTTTTTTTGCAAATATGGTGACATTTTTGTTTGATGGTAGATGTTAGATGTGAGCAATGTAAACGAGTGTTTCACATTTTCTACATCTTTGATAATAGATGTTAGATGTCGATCAGTGTAAAAAGGCTATAAACGAGTGTTTTACATTTTTTGCATCTTTGATGGTAGATGTTAGATGCTGATCAGTGTAAAAAGCCTATAAAGAGAGGGAAACAATTAGATTTTTTTTTGCAAAATACTAGAGAAATTGATCTAAGATTTTTACATATTCATAGATGTTCATCGATTTCTTCCAAAAAGTGAAAATCGAAAAATTTTTGAGTTGACTCTCTTTAGAGGAACAAGTGCGATATTTATTATTGTTTTAAACTTATTTATTTGTATTTATTTTTGTATTAATAGTGTTTTTTTTTTTTGAAATATGGTCACGCTATTATTTGATAATATTATTGAATAATAAATGTATATATAATCCGGATTCCAAGGTATTTATTTTTATAAGTTAAAAAATTTTACGTGATATTCTTGGTATTCATGCACTTATTTGACGAATTTACTCAATGATTTCGTCGTGATATGCGAAGTTCCCCGTACGTACCAGTGGTGTTTGTATCTTTAATCTAACAAGTACCTTTAAAAGATTTGAAATAAGAATTCATCATTTTCACTTTTTAAACGGTGGGGGGGAATTGTTACCAAAGTCAAATAATCTTTGAGCTTAACTGTCAAATAAAAAATTATTTCTACCTGTTTTACTAAAAAAAATTCCAAAAATTCATTTTTCAATTGTATTCTTTGTAACCTTTCTAGTTTTTTTTTAAACACTTTTTGTAAGTACAAAAGAGGGAAATTATTGTTGGTGAACAATGTTACTGAGAAAAAATTTTATGTTATCGTTAACTTTGAAATTTTTTTCATTGAAACTCCAGGAAATTGCTTAAGTTTGGTAGAGCACAATTAACAAATTTTTTAGAGTACCCAATTTTGTTTATTTAAGATTTAAGTACTTTTTGGAGTTCTTTAACAGAATATGCAAGGAATTTCTGGATTTTTCTACCAAAAGGACATAAATTGCATTAATTTCTTTATTTATAATTCCTAAGGTGCAAAAAAATTTTAAACACATAATTTTATGGTACTGGCAAAATTGAAAAAGAGAAGGTTATAAACCTTTTTTTTTTTTTTTTGATTCTCTAAAAAATAAACTCAATATTTATGTACTAAGTATTTTTTTTTAATTAACCAGAGAAAAATTAAAAATATTTAAACTAACACATTATTTTTTTTTTTTTTTTTTTTTTTTTTTTTTTTTGTCACCCTAATATTTTAATAAGTTTGAGGATACTAAAAATATATATAGATATGTAAATGAAATGATTTCGATACTTCATACTTCGTTAGCAGGTCTGACGACTGCTAAAAAAAGTTAAGATTTTATGCCCGAATATGAAAACTTCGTATTTTAAACGTACTCAAAAACAGATTAATTACACAGGTCTGCGATGAAAAAGTCGTTTACGTTTAATGTGAATAATTAGTGGAGCTCAAGGTCAGTTTTTTTATTTTTTTATTTATTTAAAAAATGTTTCCAATATTTCGAGATCCACTGGATCTCATCTTCAGGGTACTACAATTATAGTTAACAAAAATATAAAAAAATAAAAACATAATTTTAACATTAAATTAATACATATTGTCCCACTGTGTCATAACAACATATAAACAGAAATAAGCACACAAAAATGAAAAACTTACAAGAGGAACAATAATAAAAAACACGTATCACACGGTTTTACATTTAAAACTGCACTAATTCTGAAGATGAGATCCAGTGGATCTCGAAATATTGGAAACATTTTTTAAATAAATAAAAAAATAAAAAAACTGACCTTGAGCTCCACTAATTATTCACATTAAAATTACAACAAAAGGTCAAACAACACACATATTGAATATTTATTACGGAGAGCACGCCGTTAATACCAACGAAAATGGTTTACAACATTATAAAACAAAAACATCATAACATTAAAGGATATATAAACAAACATAAATCCATCAAACAACGTCAAATGAACACAAAATCAACAATAACCTTTTTGATTAAGTGCAGAAATACAGGTATTATACCAAACTTTTTATATAATTCCACCAAAAATGTACAAAACATATTTAAAACCAATGAAATGGTTCCCCCCAAAATATATAGTAGCCTAAATACAATATTAGAAAACTTCCACCGAAAACTATTAAACCTTCTGATTAAACAAAAACATGAAATCGAAAAATGTAACAACACAACAATAAACGAATTAGAAGCGAACATAAACAAAAAATTGACGACTGAAGAACAAGAACAATTCTGGAATAGCGAAAAATTACTTTCACTTAAAAGAAATAAAATTATCAAAAATAGGCATAAAACAAAATTTGAAACATTAAGAGAAACACAAAGAAGAGAACTTAATATAATAGAAAATGAAAAATGGTTTATAAACAAATCCAACACTGAAATACCTGACGATATTAAGTGGCTCCTCTCGTTGGGACAAAAACATACTATCCCTACTGATAAGAAGCAATTCCCTTTGTTTAAAATTATTGCCGACGGGGAAGATTGTATTCAAACATTACAAGACAAAGAGGGTCAAGAAACGGCTAGAACAAAATTTACTTCGATGTTAGAGAATCACATGAACAAACAACACTTGAATAGGAGGGAAAGATTTGTACTCAACACAATGGGGCAGGCGAAAACTTTTTTGAACAAAAATAAAAATATACTAATTCTTAATGCCGACAAAGGAAACGTTACCGTCGCAATGGATAAACAAGATTATGAATCGAGAATGAATGATATTTTAAGCGATATGATGACCTATAGAAGAATTGATAAAGATCCCACATCATCTTTACAAAGGAAAAATAATGAATTGGTGGATAAACTTTACAATCTAAATATAATATCTGTGATAGAGAAACGAAGACTTAAACATGACGCGGCTTTTGCACCAAGAATTTATGGATTACCCAAGATCCATAAGGAAGGATTCCCACTTAGACCAATCTGTGCATCAGTAAACTCACCATCTAGTGAATTATGTAAGCTTATAATGAATATCTTGAAGAAACTAACAGTTGATTCAGAGTTTAATGTAAGGGATGCGGTGCAATTTAGGAGTAAGGTAAATAACTGTGCAATAGAAGATGATGAAAAATTAGTTTCGTTTGACGTAATATCGCTTTTTCCGAGCATACCGGTTGATTTTGCAATTGACGTGATCAAAGATAAGTGGGAGGAGATCGAGAAATTGACAACAATACCCAAAGATTTATTTTTTAAAATATTACAATTTTGTATTAAGGAAAATCGTTATTTTAAATATAAAGACAAAATCTACACACAAAGGAAGGGGTTGCCTATGGGATCACCAGCGTCCCCTATCGTGGCCAATATCGTGATGGAGGAACTTTTGGAGACTTGTATTCAAAGATTGGACTGTAAACCGAAAATTCTAACTAAATATGTGGATGACCTTTTTGGTATTGTAAAAACCAACACCATAAATGAGATGCTAGAGGAATTGAACCGCTTCCATACACAAATAAAATTCACTTTGGAACAAGAAATAAATGGACAATTACCATACCTTGATACCCTGGTAATTAGATCGGGTAACAAATTGAAAATAGACTGGTATCAAAAACCTACATCGTCAGGTAGAATAATAAACTTTTATTCGTGCCAGCCAAAAAACATTATTATGAACACCGCTAACAACTTAATAAAAAGAGTTTTAACTATAAGTGATGAACTTTTTCACCAGGATAATATAAAGAAAATAAAAGACATATTGAAGAAAAATGCATTCCCAGACAATATTATTAAAAGACTCTTACAAGTAGAAAACAAACAAACCAAAGAAATAGATGGAAACCAAAAATGGTATAAATCAATGACATATGTGCCAAGAATATCCGAGAGGATTGAAAAATCTGACATTTATGATAAGGAAAACTATAAAATAGCACCTAGATCGGAAAACACTTTACGACAACTTTTTTCAAACACCAAAAGTAAGCTGGACAAAATGGAAAAATCTAATTTGATTTACAAAATAAATTGTAATGGTGACGAAACCAATGTATGTAAAAAGATATATGTTGGTACAACAAAAAACAAACTTAAGACAAGATTAGCAGGACATAAATCTGACCTGAAAAATATAAATAAAACTTCTACACAAAAAACCGCACTTCTAGCCCATTGTGCTGAAAAAGGGCACACACCAAACTTTGATAATGTGGAGATATTACAAAGAGAGGAAAAATACCATAGACGCTATACACTGGAAATGTTGAATATAATAAACACAAGCAAAGAGTACCGAATGAACTTTAAGAGCGATTTAGAGACGAGCTCAGCAAAACAATATAGACATATAATAAACAAAAATAGAATAAAGAATTAGTGCAGTTTTAAATGTAAAACCGTGTGATACGTGTTTTTTATTATTGTTCCTCTTGTAAGTTTTTCATTTTTGTGTGCTTATTTCTGTTTATATGTTGTTATGACACAGTGGGACAATATGTATTAATTTAATGTTAAAATTATGTTTTTATTTTTTTATATTTTTGTTAACTATAATTGTAGTACCCTGAAGATGAGATCCAGTGGATCTCGAAATATTGGAAACATTTTTTAAATAAATAAAAAAATAAAAAAACTGACCTTGAGCTCCACTAATTATTCACATTAAAATTACAACAAAAGGTCGAACAACACACATATTGAATGTCGTTTACGTTATTTCATATAAAACATGGAGATGTTGGTCTATGCATTGCAAATATAAGCTTCGTTTATAAATACCAAGTCTAACTTATTCGATTGAACGAATCGAAGTTATTTTTTATTGTTGTAAAGCATTTATTTGAGTTTTCACAAAACTGAAAAAGTAATTTCGATTCGTTCAGTATCGTGTGAAATAAAATTGCTTTCGACACATAAAAGTATTCGATAACGACTGCCAGACCAGATAAACATAAAAAATTTCACAAAAAATTATTTGGATATTGGTCATACAAAAATACTAAATTCGCTATTAGAAAAATGGGATGGTAAGCGTTGAAGAATAAAAATTTGGGCGTATACATAGGTATTTTTTGATGCCAAATAAAAAAAAGCGAAAAAAAGTTTTAGACCAAGCGGTATGAAATATACTTTACGATATCTTCTCATACTTACTAGATTTACATAAAAAAAATTAATAAAACTCGGTAGAGCCGTTTCGAAGGAGTACAGTTAAAAAAATGGGAACAAATTTGGTCATTGGGTCATATTAGAAGAAGATTGATTGTATTTTAAAGCTTGTTTACACGGTAATGCAATGTATTACGATATTGCAAAAAGTGATGTAGAATAAGAAAAATCTTATCATGTAAGAGCAAAATGTTTTGATAAAAGGAGAATACGACTACAAAATCTGACTTATGTATTCTCATCACGCCAGTGGTGTATTTGAACAGTATATATTGAAGGTGGTAACATTTTTACAAATTTTTAAAATTACAAAAACAACTAAAATCAACTCAGGAAATGTTCATGTTGTTTTTATAAATATTGTAAAACTGCAACCATCTGCTTTTTTGTTATTAACTCAGCTGTTTAATATCTGTACTTTGATTTTACTTATACCATCCGAGTAACCATGAAACATACAACATACTTTTATTCTTTTCTTTAAAGCATGGAGAGACTTTCATATTATTTTGATTCTACAAAGTCGTAATACATTGTATTACCGTGTTAACTAGCCTTTAATAATATTCGTCAGTGATAACTCTAAAATGAATCTTAACATAGTTGTGCTATAGTGAGTCCCATATTGGGTGTACTTTTGAAAATTTACCTGCGCTAACTGTGGTGCTTTAACCAGTGTTAGAAAATAAACAGTACATTATTTAGCATTCGGTTCACACACCCAAGAACGATATCTATTTTTTTAGTGATTGTGTAGACGAACACAACCCTTAATACCGTTCGTACCTATTTTTAAGAAAGAGCCGAACATTATATATTGTTCTGTTATTCCTTAAAAAACAGAACAATAGACAAACATTATATTTTAATGTTTTATAATGTTTCTTTTTTTACATTGAAAAAGAAATGAGCAAACAAAAAATTTAAGCAACGACCGTACCACGAACAGCTTGTGTGTGTATTGTGTATATGTTTTGTTTGTGTAAAATTATTTTGCTGGTTTTTTGTTTTTTTGAAAAATAAATGTTTGGTTTTTTTTACCAGCCAAAAGGCTAACAGGGAAACGTTATTTTTCTAATGATTTCTACACAAACACTATTAGCGTTTGTGTTTTCCACAAATCTACCGAACCGAACACTAAGAAGCGATAATTAGTCTTTATTTTCGAACACTGGCTTCAACACAACAGGAATTAATTACTGGACCCACGTGAGCTGTGCTTTATTGCGGCTGTCCGTGGAACCTAATTGTGGCGCTTATTGGTGGTCTTGGCGATGATGATTTTATTGTGGTTATTATGAAGTTCCTTACTTTCTTAACATACATATTGCACTTGATCATAAAGAAGGTATTAACATTCAAATTTTATTTTTTCACTTTTTTCGAAAAAAAAATCGACACGTAATATTCATATCTACCCGCTGTTAAAATATCGTGCTCGTGCTCGATTAGTTTAAAAATACTTTTTTTGCTTCGACTGAAAATTTTTACAGACAAGCCGGACACATGGCGTTTTAACATAATTCGGGTACGCTGAATCTAATGGTGCTAACCGTTTTTTAGGTGAGCTCTTGTTTTCGAGATATACTGTTATTTCGTAAATGGAGGAGGTTGCACAACATATATTCGCGTAGCTCAAAAACGGTTTAGTTTATTAAAATTACTAAAAAACGAAATTCCGCAATAAAATTTCCTTTAAGAAAGGTAAAACTTTCTTCAATATGCGCAGAAGTTTTAGAAACATAATTTTTTTTTTTTTTTTTTTGGAAAAAAAATAATTTTTTTTTTATCAAAATTTCGAAATTTGTATTTTTTTTAAATTCATAAAAAAATGCAGCTTGGCTTCTAATTTTCCCCAGACGTATAAAAAACGAAATTGCAAACAAAACATGACATAAATGATTAAAATCTGGTATGTAGCAATTTGGATTTTAGTAATAAATGATTGAGATGAAAAATAAAGTGGGGTTGGTAACACATTTGACCCATCTAGGGGCATCCTAGGCGCTGTACCGGCTAAATTTAAGAATTTCGACCATACAAATATGGCGGTTTTATAAAATTCTTAAATTTGGCCCCTGCCGCGCGTAGGATGCCCCCAGGTGGGTAAAATTTAAAAAAATTATATAAAATACGTCTGGAAAAAACTAGAAGCTTAGCTGCATTTTCCAATTTTTTATGAGGTATTTCGAAAAATCTCGAGAACTGTTTAACTGAATTGTACAAGATTTAACATTTTGCATATTGTTACGTTACTGCCTTTCAATAACGTTTTGGTTTATTTCCTTTATAATAAACCGCTTCGAGTTCTTTATTGCAACTTTAATAACATAAATAAAACACAAACACTTTTAACACTGTTTACAATTAACACAACTTTATTTAGTACAAAGTCTTTTTAACAACCGTAATTTATAGCTTTTATTCACACCAAACTATAATTTTCTCAGCGTTATACGTTATTGACAAAGTCAATAACTAGAATAACTAGAACATTCGAAATTTTTTCGAAGGTTCGAGGCTTTACTATTCACCACACTTTAATTTGATTTATGGCAGCGCTAATGTTTACATAATTTTACCTCTTATACTGAAGCTTTTTTAACGGTCATTTCTAGGTCTTTCTGCACATTGGGATTGAAGTGTACTAAATTATAACAATTTTTAATAACAATGTAAACTAGTAAAATTACTTATGAATACAAGACAACTAATAAATACAAGACAAATAATAAATACAAGATAACTTATAAATACAACTAATTATTATCTAATAATTACAACTAATTCTTAACTAAAGCTACTTTCGTAACAATATATATCTTTTCTCTTTCAGAACATATCCAAACTGTGTCGATCGGATAAAGATTTACCCCCGTATTCACAAATGATTATTAAATTTAAAAAACGTTTATTAAGGATAATTTTCATAGTAAATTTGTTCTTCAAACCTTTATTAAATATAAAAAATTTTTATGAATACAGGCATTACTGGGTTACAGGACTTTGAACTTGAAAAAACGTGATTTTTTAAGTTTTTTCAAAATTCACCATTTTAACTATCGTCGGACAAAGAATTAAGAAAAAACGGAATATTTAGTGAAAACATCCGAATTTGAATTTTCATAAAAATTTTTCTTTTAGAATACTACAATTACACTGAGGAACAGTAAGTTTGCGGTCTGGAATTTGATTGCAAATTTTTACTAATTTGAGGTCGCTGATTTCAAATCTAATCTCCATTTTTCTCTAAGGCACTTTCACTACATATTAGGGTATTTAATCGACCTTTTGCTTTAATCGGTTAATCGCTCGATTAATTAACCGAGGTTTTAGTTTAATCGGTCAATAATCGTTTGTTTTTGATCGGTTAACCGATTAATAAAGTTTTTTTTCATAAATTAAGTAATTTCAATATACAGAAATGCATTAATTATTTATTATTTGGAGTTTATTAGTCAAAAAAACAATAACATACCAAACATAAAAATTTTTGAACTAAAACGAGCAAACAAAAAAACAATTCAAAAATATGTAATATGCATTTTTCAATTAATATATCGTCATAATGTCCTAAATAATATATAACAATTGCTTAAAATAAATATTGTTGTGTTTCAAACAAAATAAAAATTTTAATGCTGTGCTCATTGATTCGTCATAACTGCACAGTAGAAATAAAAATTATAAGCGGTAGCGCGCAACAGTCATATCGTGGGCTTAATATGCAAACCTGCTAACTTCCTTCAAACATATTTTACAGGAGAGACAAAAAACTTTTTATTTTTTCTATTTGCAGCTTGATAGAAAATTAAAAATACAATTAGTTTTACACACTTCAAGACTTAAATAGAAGAAAAACTAAATGCTGGTCGACGAGGCGTATCTTTCTCTACCACACGGCATCAAAATCTCAATTTACATAAAAAGTGGATTTAGCCGGTTTGCATATTAATCCTACTACATATATATATTTTTAGTAATTATTTAAAGACATAAGGCTTTACAACTTTATGACTACCTTGTGAATCCCCCAAATATGTATTTATAAAAAAATAGACTAAGATAATTAAGAAAAATATTCCATTATGCCCTTAGAGTCCTGTTTTAATTTTTAAAAATGTTTAACACTTCTAATTGTTTCGGTTAATTTTGTTAAAAAACTGATATGAGAAGGTATGAGAAGAAACAAATAACTAAGCACATACATATAAAAAGTACGTGAAACAAGAAAAAGGTGTTGGCAATCAAACATTTAACCCATTTTTCGCCACATTCCTTGAACATTGAAATCGGTCGACGGAAAATGGGTTGAAATGAACATCACTGAACACCTTTGTTTGTAAGAAAAAATATTTTCTAAACACATACCTTTTGTATATGAGACGAAACAAATAATAAAAATACAAAAAAATATGTTACAATACTACAAAAAATTTAAAATCTTATTACATCGGTTAATCGACTGAAATTAACCGGTTTAATCGTTAATCGAAAAAAGCCAATTTGAAATTAACCGATCAGTTAATCGGGTAGTAATTAATCGGTTAGCCGATTGACGGTTAACCGAATGAATACCCTACTACATATATTGGAATAACTTAAAAACGGTTGAAATCCGAAACTCAGCAACAAAATTATCTTTAAGCCGTGCTTACATTGTTTTTAAATTTGCCCTGTAGTTTCAGAGATACCGTAGAATTTTTGCCATATTCGTGATCAGCAGCCCCGATTTATCTTAGAAAATATCTAATTTTTGAAGTTCATTTTTTTTTTTGTAACATAGTGCTATGTTTCTAAACGACTGCGCATATAAGAAAAAAATTTACCTTTCTTAAAGGAAATTTTATTGCGGAATTTAGTACTTTTAATAAACCAAACCGTTTTTGAGTTACGCGAACATATGTTGTGCAACCTCCTCCATTTTCGAAATAACTGTATATCTTAAAAACCAGAGCTAACCTAAACAAACGGCTAGCACCACTGGATTCAGCGTACCCGAATTAAATTAAAACGACAAGTACCCAGCTTGTCTAAAAAAAAAGTGTCAATTTCTAGCACAGTGTAATTAATAATTTGTGTGATAGTGTAAGTATATCGGCCTTTAGTAATAGAAAGAGTCATATCAAATTTATTTTTAACAGACTGGCATTTTTTTTTTTTTTTTATTAAAAAAAAATAATGGGTATTAGACAAACTTTACCAAGAAAAACTGATTACATACTTCATTTTCTATTTAAAATACTTAATTTTCTTCCCACAACTGAACATTTTAATTAAAAACGCACTCTGCATCCGTCATTTTTCATTTAACTCATCTATGTCTAACCATTTCTCGCTCGCCCTCTCTTCTTCTTTCTTTTAATTAGTGTATTGTTTCCAAATTATTTTCTTTTTTCTTGGCTCTCTTCTCGGGTATGTGCGGCGTCAACATTTCTTTACAATATTTAATTGTTATTATAAAACTAAAAATGATTCTTTCTTGTTTTTTTTAAGTTTGGTTTTCAATGATTCTATACTTTTTTTTTTTTTGTTCTACGGTTTCCGGTAAGAAGAAAGGGCAGAAAAAAGTAATACAACTAAATTTTTTTCTTAAAATTTCGTTGTCTTCATTGTTGTTTTCTCCTCCACTACAATGTTACCAAAATAAGTTCTCATTGTTGCTCTTGTTCGTTGATATTTTCTTCTATTTTTTTAGAACTATACAAAAACAACCCCAAAAACTTTTAGTGTATATTTAACCAAGTGGAAACCATTGCAAAGTTAAAATATTACACAAAAACTTAAAGTAAGTTTTTCTTTTTAATTTTTTTTTTCCGTTTTGCCAACGTTGTCTACAATTTTTTAAAGCGTTTATTTTATGGAAAAGTTTCGATATTTAAAAAAAAAAATTTTCATTATTATTATTTTTTCCATAAAAAAGAAAAGAGAAAACATTGTAAACAAGCCTAAATGCTTCGTAAAGAAAATAAAGTAAACGTATTTTCTATAGACTTTTAACAAATATCCATTGTTTATGTGGGTATATCGTGGATAAAGAAATCCAAGGGGAATTTATGCGTAGTTTTATTATGAAATGATTTTAAGGTCGTTGAAGAAAAACCCGAAATCTTTAATTTAATTTTTCTTGAAGAAAATGTGTTTTAATAGTCAGCAGATTTTAAAAAGTTTATTGCTGACACTTAAAAGAATTTTTAAAAACTTAGTAAATACCAACTATGGATAATACTTTACAATCAAAACTATTTTAGTGACACATTTTTCTTTAGTTTTCAACGTGATTGCAAAAAAGTGTTTGATAGGGGTTTTTGAACTATTTAAAAAAAAAACTTGTTGGACTAAAATATTGTAGCAACTGTAACGGACTTATTCATTAGCAAGCAATGGTGGAATATTATGCTTTGCCGAATCTTATATACCCTTCACCATAGTTAGTTTCAAGGCTGTGGAGTTGTCAAAAAATAGTTCTTATTGCGACTCCATTCGCTAAAATTTTTTAAGTCCGACTTCAACTCCAACTTCGACTCTTACTCTTACCTTTATGCTAAATGTATATGAGAATCGTCCTTATTCGACTCTAAGCTCGTTTCTTAATGAAGTACACAGAAAAAAATAATTTTCATATTTGAATACAAAAATCGCATATTTGATTACAAAAATTTTTGAATTTTCTGCGATGACGATTTTTGCGGTATTGATAAAAAAGTTTGTATGTATAATTGTTAAATTTTTAGTCAACAACCAAGTTTATTGAGTCAATAAAAAATGTTGTTGCCCAAAATAATTTTTTTCAACAAAATGTTTGCTTGATTTGTTAAAATAAAATGTTGAATAAATCAAACAAAATGTTAATCGAATCTTTATTTTTTTATTTATTAATGATGATGTCATAAATTTTCAATTTTTATATTTTTATAAAAACACTAAAATTTATTATGCGGGGATAAGTTCCTATGCGCATTTCACTGGTTGCTTAGGCCAGCTCATCAGGAAGCCTATTCCAAAGACTTTGGCAAAACTAAATATATTATTCAAAGAAAACTGTAAAACAAATGAGAATTATGAGCTTTTTAAAAATGGAAAAGAGTTGTTAAAATTCTGTCTTTACTTTGATTCAAATATTTTTTTTATTGAATATAAAGAAATATTTAATTATTTCATTTTTAAATATGTTTTATTGAGTGCTATTTTGCAAAGTGTAAATTTGATAAATTTTTTCTTTGAATCCAACAAAAAGTTTGTTGACCTAAAATTTTATTTTTAACAAACTGTGTTGTTAAAAATTTTCTTGAGATATTTTTTTCTGTGTAGATATTTCGGGGTAAGTCCCTTTTTCCTACATGTCAGCAAAAATTTTAATCTTTCAGTCCGTTTTCCCAGTATTCTTCATGTTCCTGCTGTATCTCTTGAGTGCCAGCCGGATTGCAGAATTATAATTATTTTCGATGTTTTCGAAAAAAATCATTATTTTGCTTCGTTATATACTTTAATTCGGTGGGTCCTGCGACTTATAAATGTTGACCGTGACTGCGCCTCAAATGGTCTATCCGCTTAGTCCAATTTTGGCATACTCTTTCCAACATTTCGGCCGGTATCTCATGAATAAATGCTTCAATGTTGTCTTCCAATGCGTCAATTGAAGCGGGTATGTGTGTATAGACATGAGCTTTAACATAGCCCCACAAAAAATAGTTAAAGGCGTTAAATCGCACGATCTATGCGGCCAATTGACCGGTCCCGAACGTGAAATAAAATGTTCAACGAACTCGCCTCTCAATAAGTCCATTGTTAAGCGTGCTGTGTGGCATGTGGCACCGTCTTGTTGAAACCACATGTCATGCAAGTCAAGCTCTTGCATTTTGGGCAAAAAAAAGTTGGATATCATCTCACGGTAGCGCTCACCATTCACAGTTACCTTACGATTCGCATCATTTTTGAAGAAGTACGCTCCAATGATGCCACCAGCCCATAAACCGCACCAAACTGTGACTTTTTCTGGAAGCATTGGTAGCTCTTGCAATGTTTCTGGCTGATCTTCACTCCAAAATCTACTATTCTGCTTATTAACGTACCCATTGAGCCAAAAATGAGCTTCGTCGCTGAACACAATTTTTCGATAAAACAGTGGATCTTCGGCCAACTTTCCAAGAGCCCATTCACCAAAAATTCTACGTTGCGGTAGGTCGTTCGGCTTCAATTCTTGCACCAGCTGTATTTTGAAAGGTTTCACACCTAAATCCTTCCGCAAACTTTTCCACATTGTTGAGTAACAGAGGCCTAATTGCTGCGAATGGCGACGAAACGTTAATTGATGGTCATCATTAACACTGGCCGATACAGCTGCGATATTTTCTTCACTTCGCACTCTACGTAAGCGTGTTGGTGGTTTAATGTCCAACAATGTAATTTTGGTGCGAAATTTAGTCACAATAGCCCGAGTCGATTAAACTGACCATAAAATGGAAGAAGCGCGCGATAAACTTTCTTAACAGAGCACGCATTTTGATAATAAAATTTAATAATTTGCAAGCGTTGTTCGATTGTAAGACGATTCATGGTTAAATTATAGACCAAACTGAAGATGTTTGACAAAACACGAAACGAGCGTCAGCTGTTTAAACCAGTGTTGCCAAAAAGATAATAGCTAAAAAATCACCCGATAATTATTTTTTTATCGACCTTTTTGGGATTCTAATTTCAATATTTCCTATAGTTACCAATAGACAGGCTTTGAAGCTTTATTTTATTTGTTTAATTTCTTTTATTAAATATTATAATAATATTTTCAAAAAAAAATATTTTAAGTTAAAAAACAAAAAAACACGTTTTGAAAAATGTATACAAATAAATAAACAAGAGATCTTTTATCCTATTTTGATGAAATTGATACCATAGATGGGGGTAGTGCACTCATTTTGCAGTTTCAACTCACGCTTATTGATAGTGCAAAAATATTGCAATCATTTTGTTGGTGTTGAGTGATGAATTACAAATTTGCAGCCTCACTAAACATGAGTGATAGTGATGTTAAAAAATTTTGCACTCAAAAAACAATAGTTTGATTTAAAAAAAAAGCAATCATCAGTTTATTGCAACTTTTTTCTTCTTCACTCAATTGAGTGCAACTTAAATTGTTGTATTAAATTTAAAATTAAAAACTTGTTTTTTCATTATAAAAGCCAATAATTATACCGTTATTGACAAAATTTAATTTTGTTTAATGTTTCTTACTTAAGCATATCATCACAAGAAATCAAAAACCATGCACATACAAAGTTACATTTTTTAAATTTTAGTGAGACAATATTTGTATGCATGTCAAAATTTTTCACGATTTGAATTGAGTGCAGATTTTTGCATTCAATTCTGCGTTTAGTGATAGTGAAAAAATTTGCAATATCACAAAATTTTTTTGGTGGTAGTTAAAAAATAACAATCATCACTAAAGCTGGTAAAAACGAGTGCAAAATAGTTTCTTTGCAGTTTTATTTAGTGATAGTGCAATGCTGATTTAAATCAATATTAAGTGCACTACTCCCAACTATGATTGATACCCAGGTACTTTTACGCAAGGTAGACTCGTTAGTGGACAGACATAAACCCCAATTGTCAAATTCGTATGTATGAACCAAAATTTGTACATGGATGCGATAAATTGTTTTTGTTTTAAATGGAGAAAAATTTTTGACAAGTTGGGTATTTTTTAAATGAGGCTACCTTGTGTTAATGTACCTTGATTAATACTTTCTGAAAAAAATTGTAAAAACAAAAAAATGTGTTTTTGAAAAATGTACATAAATAAATAAATTTAAATAAAACTTTTTGAATTTTGGTAAAAGGTGGTAATTATTTCATACGTTATCTGGTAAGTAGTTGTCATTACAATTGTCATTACATATTCTGAAAACTTCAATAAGTACTTACTAGAATTGACCTCAGCAACTACGTATTATTTCTATTATTTTCACTACTGAATATTTGCTTATTAATAATCAGCCCAATAACTACTTATTAGTTGTGTTGTTTTCATTACTGAATATTAACCTATTGGTAACGTACTCAATAACTACTTATTTGGTCTATTAGCTAGCGATTTTTTGACTTCTAGTAAGTATATTGTAAGTACTTACAATTCAGATTTTTCGTAGTTAAATAATAACCAGATATTTTTTGACTTCTAGTAAAGCGGCTCATACACTTACAATAAAATTGTTCAATTTTACGTATTGTACAATTATATCGCCAATGTGTATGTGATATTCGAAGGTGGCGCAATGTATTGGCAACAATCAAAATTATTTTGATTTTTATTGCACAACGAAGAGAAAGTGAAATGTGTTGGCAACATTGTACAATGCTGTTTGTGTTTTTTCTATAGGTTATGTTCACCTTTTTATTGAATAAATGAAACCATTGTGCGACTTATTGCATAATATAAAACAAAATGGAAATAATATGGCGAATATCATTAACAATAATATTGCAAGTGAATGGGCCGCTTAAGTGTATTGTAAGTACTGATTTCTGTGGACACCTCGAACAAAAATAAGTAGTTATTCAGCCGAAAAGTAAGTAGTGTTTATTTTCTCCAACATTACTGGCTAACTTACCAGGTAAGTAACATTTTTGCTGGGAAACAAGACATATTTTATTTAAATTTATTTTTTTTTTATATATTTTTTGTTGAATTTTCTTTTTAATAATAATAATAATAATAGTTAAAGCCATACTAAAATGATTTTCAGGAAAGGAATTTATATCGGACCGATGGTACATTATGGATCAATCATCACAATATTCTGTTAAGTGTTTCTGGTATTAATAAAACGAAATTATACAACATTTCAATAAATTAGGAACACTTGTTTAAGCGTTTTATACGTTTTAAAGTGCTTTACAGAAGGCCGCGTTTTATGGGACTAAGAAAAATTATTTCTGGCCATTTTAAGCTAAATTGGACTAAATTTTAGAACCATATCTTTATTTGCTATTGTTTAAGGTGTATTGGTGTATATGTTTCGTTTGTGTAAAATTATTTTACTGGCTTTTTGAATTTTTCGTGTGTATTTTGTTTTTGTTAAATAAGTTAAAAACAACTTCAGCTAGTTTTAAAATAAACACCGGGTTTAACGTGTAAAGATTGCTTTTACTTGTAGATTAAAAGAATACTTTAAATAAAAGTTTACTTTACAAAACTTAAAGTATGCTTTGCTTATGACTATGGTTATGGGCCAGAATGTTTTATTTCTTTGGGCGATTTTGCTTAGGGTTATTTTGCTGGCAACCTCATTATTTAAGTTTACATTAAACAAGATACAATAAAACAAATTATTATCCTGTTTATTAACGAATGTATATCATTAAACACTTCCACTCACTCCAAAAATATTTTCATACAAATTTTTGAAAATTCAAAAAGCTTTATATAAAAACTTTTTTACCCATTAAGTTTCATTACCCATTTCCGAAGCTATTTTTTTTAAATTTTGACCATATTTTTCTAACTATCTGCCTGTTTTTAGAACAAGAGCGCAAAAGTGACACGTTTAGTTAACATTTAAAACAAAAACAAATTTTGAAATTTTGTTCTCGTGTTCTAAAAACAGGCAGCATAATAACTCCAGGGTATCGATACTTTTACGCGATTTTATATCGCTAGTAAAGTATGGATGCCTACTCACACAAAAAGAATTATTTACTAAATCACCAACAAATATGGCTTGAACCATGAAAATTTTGCACTATTCACGTTCAAGCCAAAAATTTCTTATTGTAAGCATATGTGTGGGTGGCTTGAGTTAAGCAAAAAAGTTGTGACTCAAAGCGAACTAAAATTTCCTAAAATAGAGCTAAAAAAAAAATTTTTTTTAATTCTATAGTTACTTAAATCAAGTTTTTATTGCTTATGGCCAATTTCACAAATTCTATTTTAATATAAAATTTTATTTTTATTTGACATAAATTGATATTTAAATAAATTGGTGAAATCGGCCAATAATATTTTACAAAATACGAAGAAAAGCCTGAATTTTTTACATAACAACGTGTAGCATTAGTTAGTTTAAGAAAACTTAATTTAAAAATAAGAAAATTTTTATTGATTTGCTTAACATGTCGATTGTTAAACGAAAATAAAAACTTTTTAGTTCTTGCAAATTTTCAAAAACAACAACTACCGCAACAATTTGAATAAACTTACGATTGAACATGTGTGTGTTTAATTTGTGTAAACATTTGATCAACAAAAAACCAAACAACAACAATAAACATGATTAGCCTGTCAATATAAAATACACACACATATTCATAAACAGGTTAAACAATACAAATTTATTTAAACTCACCTATCGAAGAAACACTTAACTGTGTGTATCTAACACACATAGAATGTTAGAAAATTTATCCAAGGTTGTTTAAGCAGTTTCTAAATAAATATTCTAATGAAAAATCAGGAATGAAAATGTTCGATCAGTTTTTAATTTTTGGCACAAATACATTTTTAACCAATATTTTTGATAGATATAGTTAAATTTTCGTGTGATATTTGTCTACGTGCCGAAATATATTTGTATAAATATCAAAATGGAATAAAATTTTCACAATAATCATAAAGTACGAAATTCTTGTGCTATTTTATATTCCCATGCTTGTTTTTACTAATGTATACAAAAATATATGTGTATGTGTTAACAATAAATGTAAAACATGTTGAAAGTAGTAAGTTGTTGTGTGCTTCAAATTTCAAATGAATACAGTAAAGGATATTGCAGAGTATATTGAATGCAAACTGACTACAGTCATGGATTGTTTTAAAACGAAATAATGAATTTATAGCACACAATTTCAAAACTTTAGATAGAATATAGTTTATGTTTATGTATATACGAACATGCATTTGCATATTGGGATGGCTCAAACACTAAAATTTTAGAAACTTTTCAATAACATTTAAAAGTTTTCAACTATTTTTAAGCATTTTTCAAATTTTTACATCTTAAAATCTTTCAAATGTTTTGATAATATTTAACTTTCTACATATTAGGGTTCCGGGGTTTTTATACCCACACCACAATAGTGGAGAGGGCATTATGCATTTGTGCTGATGTGTGTAACGCCTTAAAATAGTGGTCCTAGACCCACCTTTAAGTATACCGATCTACTCAGAATCACTTTCTGAGTCGAACTAACGATGTCCGTCCGGCTGGCTGGCAGGCTGTCCATGTAACCTTGTGCGCAAAGTACAGGTCGCAACTTTGGAGATAACTTGATAAAATTTGGGTCATAGGTTCTTATTGGCACAAGGACCAAGCCTATTGAAAATGGGCCAAATCGTAGAACCACGGGGAAATTTCTTCCTCTCAGAAACTATCAAACCGATTTTAATGAAATTTAAAACAAGTATAGATCCATATCTATATGGACACATAAGCTATACAATTTTAAAAAAATAGGACCACAAGGGGTGATAAGGCAATTTTTGTCTATCAAACCGATTTTAATGAAATTTAAAACATGGATAGATCCATATCTATATGGACACATAAGCTATACAGTTTTTCAAAAATAGGACCACAAGGGGATGTAGGGGGCAATTTCTGCCTCTCACAAACTTTCAAACCAATTTTAATGAAGTTTTTAAACATAGAGAAATCCATATTTATATGGACACATAAGCATGATGTGTTTTTAAGTACTGTGGTGCTGGGTATCATATGGTCGGGCTTGACCGACTATACTTTCTTACTTGTTTTTAAATACTCTTGAAAATACTTTGAAAATACTTTTGACCGAAGACGTGATATTTAATATATTTATGTATTCAAAACAATGGCCAACAAAAACATTTTAAAAATCTTCAACATAATTATTTAAGGTTCGTCGTAAAGTTTTATACACTATTTTTCTATTTTAACCAAAGCTATACATATAGATCTCTTAGTTCTGATTTTCATCTTAAATATTATGAGATGCGAGCCAAAGAGTGCAAGATTAAATCATAATGCGACCACTGCTATATTCAACTATGCCAAATCTTATATACTAGAGTTTTTACGCGGGAAAGAATTCCCGGGAATTTCGGGACACTTTTTTTTCAATCTCAGGAAATTTTTTTCCGGATTTTTTGAAATTTTTATTTGTAAGCATCGTTAAAATCAAAAAACGAGCAATAAAAATATAGTCTTTACTAAATCTACCTTCAAATCGGACTATTTTTCCTACGCCAATAAATCAACGGTCTCTTTAATTGCTGATGAAATGTCTGAAAAGCTTCTTGAAGTAGGAAATGAAAATGTACACGATACACCATCACTAACACCAGATGAACCATCTACTATCTTTAAAAAACATCTTGAAAAGGCTATATCAAATTCTAAAAAATTAAATGTAAAGAAAATACAAAAGCCTGAAAATATTTTAAAAAAGAATTTGACGTCTATGAAATACCGGGATTTTTAGAATAAAACAATGATTGCATTAAATGAGTTCAAGACACAGGTTTTTACTTTTTTAAAAGAATATATATACATATGTATATACAACAGTCTAAACAAATAACCTTAATTAAAGCTACAGAAAACCTAAACAAAACAAAATAAATTTTAACATTCATATTTACATGCATATTATAAATCGCTAGCTAAAATGCAAAAAGGGGTAACTAATAAATATATAATTTTACAGAAGAAGCAAAAAACTTTGAAAAATTAAAACTATAAACATGTCAGAAAAACATGCATTGATAAGTCTTCCATGGAACTCTTCAAACAATTTTTAAAGAAATCCATTTCATTATATATTGTTAAAAAAAAAATGTGTAACTAAGTCGTTTTGCATTTGGGGCCTTCCTTATAGGATTGTCGGAAACAAATACATAAGTCGTTTTGCATATATAAAATAAAAACACTTGTAGTCACGTCCCTTGGTTTTTTGTCAATAAAAGCGTGATTTTTGATCGCTGAAGTAAAGTAAGTAAAATTTTGTTAAGTCATGTAGTTTAATGGCATTCATAATAATCAATCAAAAACTTGATTTTGATTTTTTTGTTAGTTACGCCTTTTTGCATTTTAGCTAACGATATGTATGTAGCAACTTGGTAAAATTAATTTTCTTTTAAGAAAAAACATTTTAGTATTATTAAAGCATTTAAAAGCTCATCAGAGATTCTATTTCTAATCCTTGTTGATATGTATATTGCCTGCTACCGAAAACGCACTCTCGCTTTCTACAGACGTTGGTTTAATAGTAAGAAGCGCATCATACAAAGATTTTAAATTTGTTGGCTCGTGACTTCATAGACGTCAAATTCTTTTTAAAATATTTTCAGGCTTTTGTATTTTCTTTACATTTAATTTTTTAGAATTTGATATAGTCTTTTAAAGGTGTTCTTTAAAGATAGTAGATGGTTCATCTGGTGTTAGTGATGGTGTATCGTGTACATTTTCATTTCCTACTTCAAGAAGCTTTATAAACATTTCATCAGCAATTAAAGAGAACGTTGATTTATTGGCGTAGGAAAAATAATCCGATTTGTAGGTAGTTTTTAGTAAAGAATTTATTCTTATTGCTCGTTTTTTGCGTAAAAACTCTAATAAAAATGCTATCACGTTCAATATACTCTGTTAAAATACACATCTGGTGTGATGAGAATACATAAGTTTCTAAAATGGTTTAGAAAAAAACCATTTACCGACCGCTTGTCAGATTTTGTATTCGTATTCTTTCTTACTCAATAAATTTTGCTTTTACATGATATGATTTTTCTCATTATACATCATGTCGTAGTACAATGTATTACCGTGTAAGCTAGCCTTAAACGGCAAAACCGTCTGAAGATATTGAGTGGTTACAATTGAAACATGTAAGGGTAACCTGTCCGGAAAGCCTGAGTTCGAGCCCCGATTCTTATCCTTTCCTCATAAATATAATTTAATGAAAACTAAATTTAATATATCAAAAACAAACAGTTCAACAAAATAACCACAATACTAATTATTATTTACTGGTACTAATTGAAATCCTGAAATACACATGCACAGGCAAAAAGTTTTTATAAGTTAATAAAATTAGAAATTAAGATGCCCTGTAGTAGTGATGGAAATTGAAAAAAACATCTAATTTTTTTTCGATCCAATGCACCGCATACTTGCATCGATGTTATATCGATATTCCGTAAAATAGATCGATGTTTCCTAAACATCGATTGTTTTTTGGAGATATGAATGTGGATTATAAAAGTAGTTTAATAACAAAAAGCTTTATTACGTTTCCAGTTATGAAAAATAATTGATTTTATTTAGTTTTAAGCTTGGAATTATACTCTGGCATAGGGAAAATGTATTAAAACACGACGCAATGCAACGCAACGCCTACAATTTAATTGAAAGCAAAAACAAATTCAAAAATATTTTATAATATTGTTGTTGATTCCTACAGAAATTCATAACAAATTTTTAAATTTCAAGCACTACATATATTTAGTCTTTGAAAATTTTAAAACAAAATATGAATTTCTATGGAAAGCAACAACAAAATAATAAAATATTTTTGAATTTTTTTTTGCTTTCAATGAAATTTTTGTGCGTTGCGTTTTACGGAACAAGGCTCTAAAACTCAAAAAACGATTTTTAGTTTTAATTTAATTTCTTTGAATTAAAATATTTCGATTATCACTTCATATATATTATATACACACATATTGTTACTTTTTTTTTATTTATTAATAGATTTATTTTAATGCATTTGCATTTTCATATTCATTTGTTTTTTGTTTAATATTACAATATTTAACATCTATATTTGGCATAACATATTTGTTGTGAGCCAGATTGGCAAATTACTAGTATTTTCGATACAATTAATTTTGTTAATTTTAAGTGTTATGAAAAAGTTTATGATATTACAATTGAAAGAGATTGGACAAAAAGGGTTAAAAAAAAAGATTACAGATTAAGTTCGTTGATAATTAGTGTTTTATAATTTAAGCAGATTTCCAAGTATTTATACAAATTGTAAAAGTTGGAACCATTTAATATATTTATTACTTCGATTAGCTCAAGTTGGGATTTTCCAAAAAATTTAAATCTAAATCCGTTATATAATGAACAGACACCTATGAAGTGGTAAGTATTTTTCTCTTACCCATTGTTGCACATTGTGCATACGGATGCAGTGTTGTTACTGAAGGGATTGGCATTTAAGTTAAGCAAACCGCCTCTCGCTCTGACTATCGAGCTAGTGCTTTGAGATGAGTAATTTTAAGCAAGTCGTGGTGCTGTGAGTTTGTTGCCCGAAGTATACTATTTTCACGCTCTTTTGCAGTAAGTAGATTTAATATTGCTTTCCAGTTTGTGCGAAGTGGAAGGTTTGAATTCGAAGGTATAAATTGAAGAACTTGTTGAAGATTAGACCACTCTTTTGCCCAGAATTCGTTTTTGGCTGTTATTGTTTCCGCTTAGATACGTGGTAATCGGTTTTGACCCATGTTCAGAACTTTGTTTATATATGAAAAGTGTAGTCTTAGAGTGGATAAGTACAAGGGGTCAAGGACTGTTTCAAGGTATAGCATGTAGTTGGGTGTAGCTGCTGGTAGATATAACATCTTTTTAATAAAAAAATCTGAATAGCTAATCTACGACGTCATATCTTTGATAACCCCATACTTGGGCGGAGTATAACATTATCGATCTAGAAGCGGAATGAAATATTTTTAAATAGTTTATATAGTTTCCTATATGCACGCTTTCAAGTTTATTAGTTTTTTAGTTTATTATCTTTAGAAATTTTTGGATGATTTATATATTTGGACCAGGTGGAGTTTATAGCAAGTTTTGAGGCAGCCAATTTACTGTTCAGGTGTTTGTTAAATGACAAGTTATACGCTATTTTAACGCCCAGATATTTGTAGCTGTTTACGATCTCGATGTTGTTATCTCCAAACTGCCAGTTAAGATTTGATGATATTCTAGTACCTGAACGAAATATAACAATTTTTGATTTATTCATATTAGCTTTTAAGTACCACGTCGCACAGTGGGAAATTTTACGAGAAGGCGGTCAAAACTCCATAACTTTTGACTGGATCGGTATTTTTTTATGCGATTTTTTTTTTGCTCGAAAGGTGCAATGTTAGGCTTTAATTTGCGCTATAAAACGTAAAATTCGATAAAATGCATTTTCATTTTTTTGTTGAGTTTCGGTGTAAAAGTTGAATATTTCAAATATGATTTTTTTATAATTTATCATTATTTCTCTTGTATTTTACAACTGATACTTAATTTTTATTGTCAAACTTAGATCCTGTCAGAAAATGCCAATATTTGGCCCCTGTAAATTTTTTAGTCCCAATATTCACAGGGGCCAAAGGTTGGCTTTTTTTTGGAAAGACGAGTTGTTATAAGGATAAAACTGAAAAGGAATATTTTGAAAAATGCCCAAATAGCAATCTTGACTATCGATAACATTTTAGGTAATTCAACTCTTATTTTTGGTTTGAGATGTATGTGTATTTTATTTTTATATATTAATACAAATGTATACTTAAATCAAAAACAAATTATAATCTATAAACAATTTTAAAATTAAACAATATTATTAAAAATTTCTTCTAAATAGCTTTGGGTTTCATTTTCCAGAAGTTGTTTAGCTTCTTGTTAGCATCAGATGAGTTTTCTGAATTACATTGCTTGTATTGTTTCTGACCAGAGCTTCCATCACATCCCCATTTAGAAAATTAAGTAATGCTGCAATTTTTAAGTTTTTTTAAACAGTCAGCATCAAGTGTATTTAATAATCGTTCTGCAGTGTGTTCGAGAAGAGCCTGCAATTTTACTTCTGCTGAACTTAAAGTTACACTAATAGCCGTTTGTGAAGGTAAGCACTCTTTTTTGACAAAAACTAAATCTCGATATGCTGGAAAGATTCCACAATTTTTTTCATTGGTTCGCTTTCGCTGTTCTGTATACTGATTTTTTGTCCGTTTTAAATCCAAAAATAGTGCAAATGCTTCTTCTGGAGTAAATTGAATTTCTTCAGTTGGTGTAGGCATACTTTTCAAAATCCTCTTTGTGCGTTTAGGGCTCGCTTCCACTATTTTTTCAATTATTGCAATTTTTGTTTTCTTATTTTTCGTTGGTTGAATTTGATGCAGAAATGAATCCTTTATCATACCATGAGAAATTTCTTCATTGATATTTTCAAGCTTGCGTCTTCGTGATTTTCGTTGCGTAAGTAAAACGTTTTCTTGTTTCTAGAACATTTAAGGTACCGTTTTCTTAATGTAAAGAATAGATTATTCATTATGTGTAACACAAAATCTTTTTCATCTTTCTGTTGAAAATATATATCTGCGAGAACTTTATAACTGAACTTAGCCATTGTTTAAACAATAATGAAGGTAAAATTATGAATGCATGCACTTTTATACTCTTGATAGAAGTTTTTTTAAATGATCTTTTGTTACCACTTCTTTGAAACATAAAAACTCTTTTTTAAATACAAATTTAATCTTTTATTAGCATTTCTTTGAAACATAAAAAAACCCCTGTTTTCACACTTTTTAAAAGGATAACATACCGGCAAAAAATTAACAGGTAACATATAGGTAATTTTCACGTAAAATATAACTGCGTGCTAGTTTTTTTACCATTTACCTGCTCTTCCATTTTTTTAAATTAAGTTTCAATTTTCAGGTAATTAAACTATGTAGTTTATGTTGCGGCTATTTACTAATGTTTAACCTTTTAACTTACTCAGAAATCTAACGTGTTAGTCTATTTATGTCGCCTATTCGTTTTGCAGCATCCGTTCACCCACAATAAGTTCATAACAATGGCAATACCTTTACCTTCTCCAAATTAATTGATAACCTGACGTGCTAGATAATTTATGTGGCCTGAACTGCTTTATTTGTCGAAAATTCTTTAAGATTCACCTTCTTTAATTTCAGTAATGTTTCCTTGCAGGACTTATTTTTTGAACCGAATATCTTTCCTTGGGTCACAGAAATTGCTGTAGTTCGCAAGACCGTATCCAGATGTGTGTACAATGGGGTATAGAAATGTAGGTTAGATTCTGGACTACAAGAGAGTATAGATTTTTTTTTGACGCGTTTTGACTGGCAGGACTTATGCTCTATAAAGTAAGAAATTTCCGGGAAATTTTGACATTAAAAAAAAAAAAATTAAATAGTTCTAGAGGTCGCAGAGTTTAATGCTTTAAACCACGTATAGCTAATAAAATAAACTAATACACAAAACTTATTCTGTCAAAAAATCTTAAAAAACAAAAAGTTATGAGCATTTCAACTTCAAAAATTGACTCAAAAATTCAAAACTATAACCAAATATTGAGAAAGTCCATTTCGGACTACCCTGTTCTCAATGAAGTAATTGAAATAGGGTTAAAATTTTTGGCTCCCGAGGTTCACTAGTATTTACTTTCACATGAATAAAAAAATTTTAAAATCGGAGAACATAAAAAAAAATAATTTTGGCCGCCTTCTCAAAATATGAACCAGTGTGCGTCGTACAGTATTTAAACAGAGCATCAATCATTTGTTGTAATTTAGTTTGAGAATCAGAAAGAATGACAATATCATCAGCATAAAGAAGTATTTTAACATTTTTATCAGCAACATTTACACCATGTGGTAATTCATCTGCTAGGTCATTGACGTACAGCGAAAATAGTAAGGGGCTTAAAATGCAACCTTGTTTTACTCCAAGCTCAACAGAAAAGGTGCAGAAAATGTACTTGCGTCCCAAAAACGAATAAAATGATAATAATAATAAATATTGTTACGTTTTTCCTTTAATAAACGCGTCTCGGTTTACTCCCTTTATAATAAACCGTTGAGTTCTATAAATTGCAAATCAAAATAAATAAACACACTAATTCAACTAACAAACTTTATAACAATTAATTATTATGTTCACAATTTTATCCAATATTGTTAGTTTAGAACCCAACCGTTTAATGTCCCCAAACAAACACAAAATAATTATTCGTAAGTCATATCTTTTTATATTTATAATTATTTATAGATTTTTCCTGAACCTCCCTGTTATAACAATTTATTTTGTTCTAAAAATATTTCCAGAAATAAATAACTGTTAAGTCGAAGTATATGTTTAGGCGATATTTGCGCATATGCTGTTATAATATCCCGACTCATTTCACATTCAGTATTGTCATGTCATCCGAATATGAATCAACTTCTAACATGGAAAATGTTTATCTTAATAGTGACAAACAACATTGATAAGTTGATTCATCAACATCTTCAATATGTGAAGATGACGTAAAATGGATATGGTTATATTTACTGATGTAACGATACGCCTTTTAGCCGATACGATACCGATACTCAAAGAGAAAATTTTTTTTTGTTATATTATAGTGCAGTAGCCTATTTCAACAATTTTATTTTAATATCAATTCATATTTAAATATAGTTTTTCTAATATATATGTTGTTACGTTTTTCCTTTAATAAACGCTTTTGAGTTCTTTTAATTGCAAATCCAAATAAATACACACACTTATTCAACTTAAAAAACTTTATTGAAATGAATTATTTCGTTCACAATTATTTGTTACGAACAGAACCGTTAATGTCTCCAAAAAAAAAACAAATTATTCATGTGTCACCCCCTTTTAGATTTCATAACTATTTCCAGACTTTTCCTGAAACTCCCTGTTTTAACAATGTATTATGTTCTATAACTATTTCTAGAAATTACTGGGAAATTAATGTAGTCACTGTTAGAATTTAAGTATACTTTTGGGCGGTAATACAGTTGTGTTAAAAATTATACGTTACAATTTTAAGTTACTAATATGAAATATAATATGTATTTTGTTCGACCTTTTATATTTCAAATATTACTAAATTTTCGAGCTTAAGGTCTTTTTGTTATAAAAAACTTTTAGCGTTTATTTTAAAACCAATATTTCGGCACTTCCTTGAGTGCCTTCTTCAGGGTTTTTTCCTTAATTTATAAATTTTTAACATAATTTTTAACGGATAAGCTCCGTGTAAAAACGGCCTAAGCAGTACTTGCGTGGCGCCAAGTTTTTCTCGGCAGTCAACGACTACATAAAACCCGAGCAGCAGCTTAAAAAACATAAAACAAACTAAATTCAACATAAACAACAAAATTAAAACAAAACAAGTAAGAGTGCTATATTCGGCTGTGCCGAATCTTATATACCCTTCACCATTGTGCGAGCAGAATACAGAGCAACTAGACAAAACCTAAATAATTTCTACATAAACATACATATATACAATACACAAAACTTCATTATAAATTAAATTTAAAAAGTTAAAACTGGTAAATATTTTCTTAAATCGTTTCAGAACATAAAAAAATTAAAAAAAAATTTTTCTTTTTGAAAAAACACGATTCGAACCAGGGACTCACAGTTTCTAACCTAAACAAACCCTGCCGTCAAATGAGTAGCTAACTACAAAAAAACCCAACTTTAAGTTAGCTTGTATAGACTAACTTAAAGCCAACTACTACGCAATGCAAAATTTACATTAACCAAAGTGTATACAAACACTGTGTTGTATATTTTAAGTAGAGAGAGCCAAGTCGTTAGCAAAAAAAATCAACGTTGTTATTGATGTTATGTTATGACAATTTAATCTCATATTTACGCTCTTAATTGAGTAATGGCAAAAAACATAGTTTTTTTATTCAAAAACTAGACTGCCCCAGTAGGCTAGCTGGTAGTGAGCAAGTCTATCAGCGCCGAGGTTGCGGGATCGATTCCCGCCAGCGACTCTGGTTAAAAAAAAAGTTGAATAAAACAACTTTGATTAATAAAATAAAATAAAAGAAATAAAAGAAAATAAAATAAAAAAATAAAATTTTTTTATTTTTTTGAAAGTATTCATCCAATGAATAACATTCATAGATCGGCCTTAACTTAAACTAACTTAACTTAAAGCTAACTTAAAGTAGTAAGTTTATAGCTACCCTGTCGTCAAATGAGTAGCTAACTTCCAAAAAACCCAACTTTAAGTTAGCTTGTATAGACTAACTTAAAGCCAACTACTACGCAATGCAAAATTTACATTAACCAAAGTGTATACAAACACTGTGTTGTATATTTTCAGTAGTGAGAGCCAAGTCGTTAGCAAAAAAAATCAACGTTGTTATTTTTGTTATGTTATGACAATTTAATCTCATATTTACGCTCTTAATTGAGTAATGGCAAAAAACATAGTTTTTTTATTCAAAACCTAGACTGCCCCAGTAGGCTAGCTGGTAGTGAGCAAGTCTATCAGCGCCGAGGTTGCGGGATCGATTCCCGCCAGCGACTCTGGTTAAAAAAAAAGTTGAATAAAAACAACTTTGATTAATAAAATAAAATAAAAGAAATAAAAGAAAATAAAATAAAAAAATAACATTTTTTTTTATTTTTTTGAAAGTATTCATCCAATGAATAACATTCATAGATCGGCCTTAATCGGCCTTAACTTAAACTAACTTAACTTAAAGCTAACTTAAAGTATTGAGTTTATAGCTAGCTACAAAAAGTTAACTTAAAGTTAATTAAAAGTAATGCAGAGTCGGACAATCGACTACTTCCTAGGACATCGCAATGTTAAAATAGTTAGTTAATTCCATATAAAAGTAGTGCAAGTGTCAACCACCACTAGTTGAGAAATAGTTAGCTTTTAGTTAATTTAAAGTTAACTGAATGTCCGACAGGGTAGCTACAAAAAGTTAACTTAAAGTAAATTAAAAGTAATGCAGAGTCGGACAATTGACTACTTCCTAGGACATCGCAATGTTAAAATAGTTAGTAAATTACATATAAAATAAATCCAAGTGTCAACCACCACTAGTTGAAAAATAGTTAGCTTTCAGTTAATTTAAAGTTAACTGAATGTCCGACAGGGAACCCCCTAGACAACTGGACCATGAAGGAACGTTTTATGAATATCATTAAAAGTAAATATGATCAGTTTACAGTTCACACAGTTGAGTTGTAATTATTTTTGATGTTTTAGTTCACCACAATAAAGCAAAGGTGGCCTATAATCACCAAAATAGATTGTACCATGTATGTGTGTTTGTTTGGTTTCTTTTTGTATAGGCACTGTTGTCATACCGTAGATTTATCTTTTTTGGCGAGTTTTTAAGAAGCAAACCGAAACAAAAATTCCTAGTTTCTATTTCTTAAAATTATTTCGTTAAATAGATGAAATAATAAAGAAGGCTGATAACGAAAATTATATTGAGCATTATGCTAGTATATATAAACAAATACCAAAGGGGGGGGCAGCAAACGGACATCGTTAAATCAACTTCGCTTTTCATAAGGACCCAGAATATATATACTGTGATGCTGTGTATTGATAACGTTAATGTGTGTACCTAATTTGGAAACTTTGGCTCTTGCCGTTCTCAAGATATACAGAAATAAAAAACTACAACAACAACAAGGGATTTTTGTGCAAAATCAGAGGCAGTTGTGGTTTTTTGCTCATATCTCCGTAATTTTTGGACCGATCTGGCTGAATTTCAATAGCAAACTTAGACGGAGTATATGTGACATAAATATACATCAACCTAGTCCACATCATTTCTGGGGTTTTCGGAAAACCCATTTCAACATACAGACGGACATCGTTAAATCAACTTCGCTTTTCATAAGGACCCAGAATATATATACTTTATAGGGTGTAGGATCAATATTTTGGAACATACAAACGGAATGACAAAGTTATATATACCCTCTTACCTTCGGTGAAGGGTATAAAAATAAAATTTTTTTGGATTTCAGTACTTTGGACATAACTCAGCCATTTATTAACCTATTTGACAGATTTATATACCGATGTCTTAAGGAATAAATTTACCATTTACTTTGGTGATAAAACTTGGACTCAGAAAGACCTATGGGTTCCGAAAATGTGTATTTAAAAAAAAAAATTTTGGTCATAACTGTACCTAATTTGGAAACTTTGGCTCTTGCCGTTCTCAAGATATACAGAAATAAAAAACTACAACAACAACAAGGGATTTTTGTGCAAAATCAGAGGCAGTTGTGGTTTTTTGCTCATATCTCCGTCATTTTTGGACCGATCTGGCTGAATTTCAATAGCAAACTTAGACGGAGTATATGTGACATAAATATACATCAACCTAGTCCACATCATTTCTGGGGTTTTCGGAAAACCCATTTCAACATACAGACGGACAGACGGACATACGGACAGACGGACATCGTTAAATCAACTTCGCTTTTCATAAGGACCCAGAATATATATACTTTATAGGGTGTAGGATCAATATTTTGGAACATACAAACGGAATGACAAAGTTATATATACCCTCTTACCTTCGGTGAAGGGTATAAAAAAGAAATAGTGGATTAAAATTTATTAAATTTTATAAGTTGAATAAATAAATAAATTATACTTTTTAATTAAACTAAATTGTATCGTCTGCTTCTTTACAAGAAACCTAATGCAAGTAAGTACATACACTCAATCCCTTTAAACTTAATTAATTGTCGCTGATATAAGACACCCCCCACTATTGTACCATCCACATATTTATTACATTTCGTGTAATAAGTAATTTGAGTTGTCTACTTCGATCACACCAAGTAGATACAACAATTTTCCAATTTACGATTGGAATTTTGTTTAGTCACTTTTCCGCAAACAAATGATCAACAATTCCTTTATTTTCAACACAGCAGTGCTACAAGCATCATTAAGAAACATCATCAAATGCATCATTAAAATGCATTTTTTTTAGTCGAGGGTTTAAAATGTTAGCTAGAGCAACAGGAGTCACATGTTCTCTGGAGCCCGTGCTTTTGGACTTATCTTGCAAAAGCCAATTTCGCAACAGGTTCTTCTATAACGAGTGAAATAATATAGAAAATGATACAACGGACTTCGCTTCGACGAATCGTATAAAAAACATCGATGTTCAAACGACGTTGAGGAGTGAACAGAACATCAGATTGTTTCGATGTATCGATACCTTACATCGAGTGTTTTTGGAACAGCGATGTATATCGTCCTACACTAAATATTTTATTGTTTTACTTGAATGATTTACTTAATAACTTATCCAACATTTTTTTATTTTTCGAATTTATTCTATGAGTTACATTTCAGTTATGTATTTTATAAAGCTTTTTTGTAATAGTTCTATTCCTTAAATTTTTAGGAATGACTTTTATACACCACTAGACTATTATATTGTATTTTCTTGTTACATTTTACCTTAGCTATCCTTTGGATAGCAATGAAGTATATAGTATGTACAGAAAAATTTTAAAACCAATTGAAAAAACAAGTAAAAGCTGCAGAATCTTATATTCCCTTCGCCGTAATATTGAAAAGCCAATTATTTCCTAGCTCATGTGGTCCGATTTGGCTCATTTTCTATATTAAATACTATTTACATTACACATTTAATGCAATCGGTGGTAAGTCCACCCTGACATTAGGACACATGGCTGGTGCTCAGGTTATCAATGACATGTAGAGTTCTTGTGATGTGTGAATTTGGCAATAACAAAAAAGCATTTCAGCTTAACTAAATCAAACTGGAGATAACAGTTTCTGTTATGCTCCCATTCTAAAATGCATAATTGTATGCATGCTAGTGCTAGTTCTTACCCCCAGTTATAATTGAGTGTGAGATAATACCCTTTTTTGCATCTGCGGTAAGTACTTTTTTATGCAAGCAGTTATTTTTTATTAACTTTTTTCTTGTGTGATTTTTGGTAATATTGTGATGGATATAAAAACATTTTGTTCTTGGTTCGTTTTACTTTTATTTAATAGTTTTTAATTTTAATTAAATTTTTTTGGGCGCAAAATTTTAAACAACAGCTGACTTTAATTATTGAAAATCTGTGTTGTTAACACTTATTGGAATTCAAAAAAAATTGAGTGTTGAAAATTGCTACAATATGCTTATATCGCTTTGCATTTAATATTTAACACGCTAAATAGACATTAGTGTTGAGTGTAAACGTAGCTATTATTTTGTTCCATTGTAATTTAGAAAAATGTATAACTTCGTAAGGGTTCGTGTAACTTGATAAATATATTACACAATTAAAGTGCATTATTATTTTTTAGAAAAGAAAACACCATTAGTTTGTCATTCCGTGCGGCACTTTTTTTAATACGCGTCTTAGACCCCATTAAGTTTATTTATTTTTATCTTATTAAGCCATGTCCCTTTGCCTTAAACTGGTTTTAAATCTTCTTCTAATTGCTTTGTTACCAGTGCAAATATCTATGAAGATATAGGTTTTTGTTTTTTCTTACAAAAACTACAAAATTGGAGATAGCTGCCTTTGCTTCTATACCCCTCAAATGTTCCTTCGAAATATTGGTTTCGGTACGATAATGCCTACATCAGATGACGAAATTTGGCAAAAATCATTTTTTTTATCAAATCCTGAAAAATTTTCTCAGCAATTGGCAATAATATCGTTAAATTTTTAAGGGCCATTATTACAACTTACAAATAGTTATTTAGGATGCTATCTGACAGATAAATAGTTTTTGGTTATTACAAGTTAACATTAACCTAAAAAGTGACTGATAAGCTAACATCAGGTTTGTTTTCATGGTAACTTTACAAGTCAACTTTAAGAACTTGAAGATGTCATATTTTCTGCTGAAGATATGGTAACTTCAATGATAGTCTTAAATTACTCAACTTTTTCAAAAAACACAATTTAACACAAAAAACAAAACAATTTACCATTAAAACCAAAAATAAAGCACAAAAATTTACTTTTGTTTTTAATTAATAAATAAAACAAAACTAAGTCGTTGCCACTACGTATTTTAAACAACCAAAAGTAGTCGGTATATACTGCAATGTTGCCACAGTATATAAATTACATTTTTTATTTTATCGGACAGTTGTAATAATGGAAAAAAACTTATTGGTCACTTTATCGTTTAAGATAGCTATTGTTCACGTTAACTATCAGCAACTTTATCATTAGGTTGTAATAATGGCCCTAAGTGTTTTGGCACACGTTGCGTATGGTTAAGATTAAATCGCACAAATATAACTCATACGTCAGGAGTAACTCTAGTCTTTTTAGATTTGCAATAGTAAGCATGGCGATTTTGAAACGCGTTTGGCGATGGGATTTTCCATTTGGCGACTGACGACTTTTTTGACGAGTTTTGATATAAATGGCGATTTACTTGGCCATTTTTACCATTTATATTATTTCAGCGATTTTTTAACAGTTTCTCGATTTTGTTATTATTACTAAGTTAAAAACAAATCTGGCAACTTTTTTTCACATGATTTTTGTTTTGTTATCATTTTAAGTGAATTTTAAATTCAGTCACTATTTAATTCTAATAGTATGTATGCAGGTCAAAACACCAGTAATGAAATCGATGAGGCTGAAGTGTACGATCTTATAGACCTAATTTTAGTTTTTTTTAACTGAATGTATGATCTCCATTTTATGTCATTTAAAAAAAAAAAATAACAGAAACTAAACAAAATTTACTTTCGGCGATTTATTTTGCATATTTTCTCAGTTTTTTGGCGATTTTTGACTGAAATATTATACAAGCTTGTTTTTGTATTCAAAATTTAAATAAAAAAAAAATACGAAAACTGAACAAAATTGACTTTTGCGATTTCTGACATCCGGTGAAGCTCAAAAAATCTGACATTCCTGGTCGTAAATATAGTTTAAAAAAAAGAGGGTTTGAGAGGTTTTTAAGGATAATAAAAAAAATAAAACATATACATGTGTAAGAAATTCGTCAAAATCATGTAAAAAGATGTATGCGCTTAATTTATACATTTTTATACTAAACAAAACTTAGAGTCCCTCTCCTTATTTCTGTGTGAAGCCACATCAGGACAGATAGTTTCATTACCGTAGAATTTACTAAAAATCCAGGTTTATGAAATAATAGGATGATATTTTCATGTATTAAAATTAATATTGAATTTTGGTTGTTATCGTGGTAGAATAAGTAAAAGGTATAGTCATTAGAAATTTTGTTCTTAATTTCAAAACCCGTATAACGTCAAACAAAAGAAAACATGGAAAAAATTAAAAAATTTATTAAAAATCAAATAAATTATTTTAACATTACAATGAATGCAATTATTATTATTTCTCTTTTTTCAACAAACTGGACCCTCTTAATGCTGCATATTTTTTCATAATTTTGTAAGCCTGTATAGAAATTAAATATGTAAACACATTATTTTAAACAAAAAAATGGCAAAAAGCTTTACTAAGTCTACATGAACAACATGTCAATTATAAAAGTGGGAGAGTAATACATACATGAGACGAATGAGTTTAGTAAGTTAAAATACGCAAAATATTGAAAAGAACAAAACGTTTCTATAAATTACCTTAAAAAGTGTGCTATGGGAATTTCAAAAGACATTAATTTTTTGCTTGAATTGACTACTATCGTTGAAATGGCTCACATGAATTTGAATGCTTCTAACTGTTTGGTGCTAATAATGTAACAAGATATTTTTGTGTTTCACAAAAAACCTCATCGAGCAATGTTTCTAATTCGAAATTTTGTATTCTCGACAGCGTCGAGAGAAGACTGGAAGGCAATCTGTGTGAGTATTTTCGGAAAGATAAAAGTGAATTACCTAAGTCAATATATATGGGTATTTTCAAATAGATGTGACTACAAAAAAAGTTTAAATTTATGTAGGAATTCGTTCTTATTTGTCCATTTAAAATGTAATCAAGAACAATGTTGAAGCTTAGTATACAAGCCACTTTTTACTAAAATACTTTTGAAAGATAGGAATCCTCGAGAACTTGTTCTCCTTTAATTGATGATATGGATGGACCATGTTCTGAAAAACGAATTCGAGAAAATATTCTCTTTAAAAGTCTTCATATGTTTTGCAGCACTTATCTTTACCTTAACTTCACTTAAAATTGGAAAAATCTACAGTAGTTTTAAACAAATTTAATTAGATTTCGATTTTAGTTTCATTCAATTTCGATTTCCAGATCATGACCGAATTTCCCGGTTAATTGAGTAACAATTTTAAGTTGTTTTTTGTGCGCTTTTTATTAAATAATAAAATAATATTGTTGTATATACAAGTGATGTAACGAATATCAATTTTTAATAACCGCGAATACGTATGAGAATACGAATATCTGCGCCAATATTCGCCGAATGCGAACCTCCAATTTGAAACTTAGCGCCACACGATATTTCGAATTTGATTGAAAAATCTTCTATTCTCGTCCATAACAATAAATTAAAAAAAACCTGGCATACTACTAAAGCTTCGTACAGACGATGGTCAGATCTTACAATATTGTAAGCAGGCGTTGCCAACAGCAATATTTTTCTGACAATGGTGCGATTGTCAGATGCATTAATTTTGCACTTCTGCAAATACAAATGAGCTTACAATCTTCACACAGTTGTAAGACATTTTAGCCAATTTTAATGCAATTTTAGCAACGCTGCTTACCAATATTGTAAGATCTGGCCATCGTCTGTACGAAGCTTAAGGCCCGTTTTCACGACTTAACGATAGCTAAGTGTAGGAAGTTATCGAACAGATAATGAGTTTTTAATTATCACAAGTTCCCTTTAATCTTAAGGTGAAGGATAAGTTAAAGAGAGGAACGTTCTTTAACTTTTGTCGTAAGGTTTAGATTTGAGATTGCCATATTATATTCACATATTTTTTATATATGGCAACTCCAATTATACTTATTTTTTGTAAATGTAAAAAGAGTACGTAGTTGCCAGTTCGTATTTTTATTTTGGCAAAAATAATCGGTATTTTCTTTAGTATTGCCACTTTTTTAAAAATGTTAAGTTTATTTTATACAGAAGTTGTGAAAACGAAAAATAGTTGAAGGTAACTTTATTCCTCACTAGTGCTAAAGGTACCGTTAACTATTACGAACTTTATAG
Organism: Pollenia griseotomentosa; assembly: GCA_963931875.1. NCBI lineage: Eukaryota > Metazoa > Arthropoda > Insecta > Diptera > Polleniidae > Pollenia > Pollenia griseotomentosa. The sequence goes on from OZ007563.1 coordinate 50,819,167, forward strand.
GTAAGTCGTGAAAAAGGGGCTTAATGTATTTAACATTATTTTGATATACCGATTATTTGAAATTATCACGTTCGCACCTGAATGGCATCTTTAAATGAACCTTTTTTATTTTAACACAAATATCATTATTATTAAATAAAGACCATAAGCACCGCAACCTAAAGATTCTATTGTACAGCCCAAGTGTTCACTGAGTAGTGGCATGCCACTGTTGTATACATATTATCAAAGAAAAATTGTTCGAAATCGTCGAATCTCATGCCATTTGCTTTTGTGTTTACATATGCCACTACGAGTACATTTTCAAAATGTCGTCGAAGCGCAAACTTGTGATAATTTGTTTACTTCTCAATTTAAAAAAAAATTACCAAAAACCAAAGAGAGTTACCGAGCTAGTCATATAAGCAAATTTTTGGGGGAATGGTTTACATTTATTTATATAAGCATTATTTTAACAATATTAATGCTCTATAATTGACAAACTTGCTTTTAGTAATGCGCATTTCAAAAAATTAATCATAATAAAACTTTAATTAAAATTTGACAATAATCCAGTAAATTTGCATTAAATTCTAAACGGGGTAACATTGTTCATCGTTTTGTCATTTAATGGCATGCAAGTGCCACTCGTATGCAATTTTTGCTGCCACTAGAGCTGCCATTGCGAAAAATGTGAGTGCATTAGTAAAAAAGTGTGAGTGTATTGAGTTTTTCGAACTGGCAGTGGCATGTGTAAATGCTAGGTAAGGCTACAAGTAAAACTTATTCTTAATGACCTGAAGTCAATAAGATAACTTCTAGGAACAGTTTGCATACTATTTAGTGTGATCAGATCTCAAAACTGTTTACAGCTTAATCTTGCATTAGACAAGGCCAGAAAATGTTTTTAGAAAATGCTAAAAAAAAGTTTCAAGCTTTTTGCTAACAATTTATTAAAATTATGATATGAAATTTTGTTTAAAAATGCGTAAATTAGTTCCTTAAATCTTAAACAAATATTTGAAAATTTAAAATATTAATTTTTTTTTTGATATTTTTTTTGAGTTAGGCTCGAGCTCATTATATTTAATTTTCATTAAATTATTTTTACTGAAGGCAAAGTCTTGACAGAAGAAAGCAACATGTAATATAAAATTAAAAAAAAATTATAATTACAGCAAATTTCGAACTACCAGTACTACTGGTTAAAGATTGATGGTTGACTGTTGGCTGGCAGGCACCGCAGTCGTGCAGAGGTTAGAACTCAAAGAATTCTGATGAGAGAATGTGGTGATTCTTGAAACATGTTAATTCAACCCAGGTTCGAACCCCAGCTCAGACAAGAAAATTATCAATAAATTTTAATAAAAAAATTTCATGTTGTAAAATTCCATCCTTTAGTAAAAATAATTTAATGAAAATTGAATTTAATGAACTCGAGCCTAACTAAAAAAAATATCAAAAAAAATTAAAAATTAACAGTTCAACTAAAAATCACAATTATTATTTAAAATATTTTTACAAATTTAGGCAGCCCGCAATACCCCTGATGTAAACAAAATCCAAGCGATTTTATTTCTATGCTTTGCTCTGATTCAAAAGATTCAATAAAAAGAACTTTTTATACCAGTTTATTTCTTTAAGTTTAAGAAAAGCTGAAACTTAAAAATTTTAATTTTTTCAGCAGTTTATAGCAAAAATTTGTTTCAGATATTTCGTTGAATAAACATGAAGTGCCCAATTTTTATCGTGGGATCATTTAATTTAGTTTTTACTTTACCATGTAAAATTTCCTTGTAATTTTATACGTAATAAAAAAATGGAAAATAACTTTTATAGTTAACATGATTAGGGCATTTCTAAGATTCCCTAAATGTAAATATTTTTTACAAAGCAGGTAAGAAGCTTATTGAGATAAAACCAGGGTTAAAAAAACTGCAGTCGAAAACAAAAACTGTCGAACAAAAAACGAAAATTCGTGTACAACTTTTCGCTTTTTAAGTTGGTTTGACAGCGAGTGTTTATATATAATGAAACAAATGAAGAAGTGGAGGAAACGGCAGTTTTTCTACTTTGCCTGCAGTTTTTTTAACATGACAAATATAGATAAATAATTATTTATTTTTTTATATATTTGCGGGTTTAATATTTGATTAGAATTTTTATCTCTCAACTAAGGAGACAAAAATACTGTTTAAATCAATTAAAAATTAATAACGAAAATGTTTAAAACCTAAAGGGAACGATATATGAATATAATAAGAAACAATTAAAATTCAAATAAATTTTTATTATAATCATACTAAAAGCATTTAAATCTTCAAACCCTTAAGAGATTTTCCTTTTTATCCATTAAAAAAAATATATAAATATCATAAAAGCAAAAGTCCTAGTCCTAATCCTAACCCTAACCCTAATCCCAACAAGGCAAATAAAAATTTCAATTTTATCTACATACATATATGTATGTATTTAAGTACATGTGTACATAAATACACACTTACATATCGCACACTAATTCATAAACATACATATGTAAATTTTTTATGTCTTGTTTAGAATTTTTGACTCAAAATTTTTCTTGAACTGAAACAAGTTGTTTATATGACAATTTACAATCATGTTAATTAAGAAACTTGGTAAAAATATCATAAAAGTATTTTTTAATAAGTTTCTAAATGTTAAAAGAAAGAATGAGCCTAACAGAAAGCCTTATTAAGCAGACACAAGCACTTCTCCCCGCACAATATACATATTTATTATACGCTTCACCATAGATCAAAGACTATATATAGGTTTTTCATTCTGTTTGTAGTTTCTACACTATTTATCTTAGACGCTTTGAAGTAGATATCTATATAAACGATGTCCGTCTGTCCGTGTGTATGTTGAAATAGGTTTTCCGTAAGCTCCAGAAATGGTGAGAACTTGGTTCTTATATATTAATGTCACATAGACTCCGTTAAAGTCGGTCCATAAATAACAGCGATATGAGCAAATAATCACGACTGCCTCTAATTTTACCCATAAAACCCTTATTGTTGTAGTTTTTTTTACGTATATCTGGAAATAGTTTTGTTTATATCTTAAGAACTTTAAGAGAAATATTGTCCAAGTTAATACAAATAGCTGGGTTATAGTACATAGCTCCTCTAAAATTATAAACGAGATTAGAGAAGTGGTCGTGGCACCTCCCGTACAAAGACATTATAGATTTATTTATATCTGGAGAACGACAAGAGCCAAAGTTTTTAAATAAGATGCAAGCATCTTGGTTATCAATACACAACATACGACAAAATGTGGACGGATTGGAGAAGTGGGCGTGGCACAAAATATTTGTATTCTTAAGAATGGTATTTATATAACTTTCGCACCATGGTGAAGGGTATTTAAAATTCGGCATAGCCGAATATAGCACACGTTCTTTTTGTTTACACAGGTTGTCATGGCATATTTCCGAAGGCAGGATCTCATAAAATGCGAGTCTATTAAAAGTGGTTATAGAAAGAAGCCTTAAAAAAGACCTGGCACTTGCGGTCCTTGAAATATTTACCGCCGCACACAGGGACAAATTGAAAAATTTAGTGCGACAAAATTATTTACTTCATATGGATTCAATAAATTTTAATATAGTTAGATACCTTAAGGTTTTTAGGGTCGCTGATTACTAAACTGATGTCAGTTCTTAAAAATTCAAAATGGCGGATCCTATATGGCGGAAAATTTTTAAAAAATTGATCTAATTGGCTTACAACTTTTTACACGGGTCGCTAATAATAAATTTGATGTTAATTTTTAAAAATTCAAAATGGCGGATCCAACATGACGACAATTGTTAAAAAATTGATCGAATTCGCTAAAACTTATTACGCGGGATTTTTTAAGTCAATTTTTAAAAATTCAAATTTCAAAACTTAAACGAGAATTCAAATTTTTTTTTATTTTTCGAATATAATATAAAGTAACCTACGAAAGGAAATAGTTCCCAGCTTCTATTTGTTAAACAAAAATTCTTATAAAAAGAGGAATTAATAATTGATCAACTAGTGATGATACTACTTAAAATAATAAGAATTATAATTAATTTTTTTACATTTTTATACCCTCCACCACAATTAGTTTTGAAGAGGGTATACTAAGTTTGTCAACCCGTGTGAAACGTTTTTATTATTCATCTCAGACCCCATAAAGTATATATATTCTGGCTCCTTAAGTAATTCGAGTTAGCTTTGTCCGTCTGTCTGTCTTTCCGTCTGTTGAAAACACTCTCACATTCGAAAAACTCAAAAGAAATAACCTAACTTAGGGCTAAAAAATCAGAGCAAATTAAACTGTCTTTTTGGTTTAAAACTTGTTTAAACCAACAAATCTAAAAATCACTAAACATATAAACCATCTTTAAGCGCATAAATTGGGCGTTTAAACTACCAATACACCCCATATGAATTTGATAAGATTAATCGTAGTGCTGCCACATGTTATTTTTTTAACCACATATAACACATGGTACACTGATTTACAGTTGTTAAGTTTAAACTACATATAAATTCAAGTTTAGTTTAACTAAACCAGCGTTTAAACCATCAGTGACTTATTAGCCATTACTGTCAAATTGCTCGTAGATATGCTAAGCAGTTTGGGATTGAAATCCAGGAAAATCGGTTGAGTAGGATCAGAGCTATGAATGTGGAACCACCGCCTAAAAAAAATTGATAATTTTGTTAAAAAAAAAACTAGCATATATGGTGGAAAAATGCACGGAATGATATAAGATTTTGCAAAAATTCATTTTATTCGACTAGAAATGACATTGTGAAATTTCGTGAAGATCGGTCCATAATTTACCATAGACCCCATATAAACCCTACTCCCGGAAAACAGTTAGGTACGCCTAAAACCATAATTAATAACGCTAACATAATAAATTTTGGCTCGTCACAGTTAAATAGGACTAGAAATGACACTGTGAAATTTCGTGAAGATCGGTCCATAATTTACCATAGGCCCCATATAAACCCTACTCCCGGAAAACAGTTAAGTACGCCTAAAACCATAATTAATAACGCTAACATAATAAATTTTGGCTCGTCACAGTTAAATATGACTAGAAATGACACTGTGAAATTTCTTGATGATCGGTCCATAATTTACCATAGGCCCCATATAAACCCTTCTCCCGGAAAACAGTTAAGTACGCCTAAAACCATAATTAATAACGCTAACATAATAAATTTTGGCTCGTCACAGTTAAATAGGACTAGAAATGACACTGTGAAATTTCTTGATGATCGGTCCATAATTTACTATAGGCCCCATATAAAGCCCACTCTGGTAAATTAATGAAATATGCCTGAAACCCGTAGCAGATATAGTTATTGCGGTAAAATTTCCTCCAACTTAGCTTCATATGGCCAGAAAAAATGTTATGCAATTTTGTGATATACGGTCCATAATAAACCTTAGATCCCATTTTAGTAGCCTTCTGAAATTCACTGCAAACGATAAAACTAATTTCACCGCTGCACACAGGGACAAATTGGAAATTTAGTGCTACAAAATTATTTACTTCATATGGATTCAATAAATTTTAATAAAACTGGGTTTTTAGGGTCGCTGATTACGAATCTGATGTTAGTTTTTAAAAATTTTAAATGGCGGATCCAATATGGCGGACCACTTTTAAAAAATTTATCGAATTCGCTTTAAACTTATTACACGGGATTTTGATGCCAGTTTTTTTAATTCTTAACTAAAATTCCAAAACATTAGGCCTACTACCTAAGAAAAATAGGCTCTATTTCTTGAAAGTGGAAAAAGGTGTTGTTTTTTTTAACTTATAAGGAAAAGTCGTGGAACTCTTTGGAACTTTTTTTGAACTTCTAGCTTAAGTAAATTTTTCAATATATTTCATAATAAAAACAGTACACTATACCTACACTACATATAATTGTTATTTTAATAAAAAAAATGCAAATTAAATAAGATACTTAAATAAGATGCTTAAAAATATATTTAAAAAACTTTAAACTGTTAAATTACGAAAAATTGTCGAGTGTAAGCGCTTTAGATGCTGCCGACAGGTATAAGTGCGTGTAACAGATAATAATACTTTTTACGCACGTACAGACTAATGTGATGCGTTAAAAAATAAATATCTATAGGTTGATCGCGTACTAGTATATAGAACATATTAAGTGCACACGCAGAGAAAAAACATGATTAATGTGTGGTCACTACGACCATTTTTGTTCATATTTGCCTAATATGTTTACCACAAAAAATTTTTATAGTTGCAACATAACTAGCAAAAATAATATTTGTCCTAAACATTTTTTTATTCGTTATAATCATATTCAGGGTTGACAAAGTTGGTACAATTGTACTTTTTTTGGTACAATTCAAAGTACGCTGATACCCCCGTGACTCATTTGGTACTATTTCCAAATTTTTCAAACCTACACATTTGTAATTGATATAAAATGGCAACTCGTATTTACTATCCAATGAATATAAGTGAAGTTTAGTATTTGGTGCAAATAGTCTTGCGAAAATGCAAAATGTCGTAGCTATTGTGAATAGGTTTATGCATTTGTTCATTGAACGATTGCTTAAGCCACATTCTAAATTAAATATCAGCGGCAGCGTATAAGAGTGCATTTTCTGATGATATTGACAAGTTTTTAAAAGATATAGGAAACCACTTCTGCAAAAGTTCTACATAGTCGAAAATACGACTTCCTCTCAATTCAAGATTATTTTGGAACGAATTCATATTATTTTCAAATATTCGTCAACAAGTTGGAAGTCACGTCAAAAAGTAATCAACAGAATTTTGGAACAGTGGGAACCCACTCCATTACTATTTTACTCCGAATTATTTCGCAGTAGGTTTTACAAGCGCTAAATTAAATTTTATTATATTCGAACTTTCTACTCCTTTCCTGTTTCTGCAGTACATATTGAAAATTGTAAGCACAATAAATTTCGAAATGCAATCCGAAGATGCTCGAATGCACATATTTTTAGAACGCTTAAAAATTTTATTTTCGTTAAAAATTCGAGATGGCATTTTGAGAAATATTCGTCAATTTTCCACAAAAAAGACGATAAATTCTAAAAAGTGTATGAAAACGCTCTCTGGCGGCAATCAAAAATTAAAATAAATCAATTTTTCGATGCTTAAAATCGCATGATACAGGTCTGGCTACCAAATACAATTTGTTTGCCTCTTTTTTTGAATATTGTAAAAAACTAAATATTTAAAAAAATCTGTGGCTCGAAATTCATTTTTGACCTATGGTTTTTTTGGCAAAGTTTCTTGGAATGACTTATAGAACAAGAATCGCGATGTGCTTTTGACGCAAAAAATTTTTGCAATTCAATTATTATGTATAATTGATGAGCATGTATTTTTACTTTCTATACTTTACATGTACAAATTAGTTTTAAGTACCTTTTGTTTTTGTTGTATTAAAATTTTTGTTTTTAAAAATAAAATAAAAAAAATTTATAAAAAAAAAATGATTTAGTGCTATTGGGGCCGAAAAAGTACGATTTTAAAAGTTCGTTGGTACGATATTGGTTTTCTCATTTATCATCCCTGATCATATTATATTGTGTTTTACACCTAAAAATTTTACTCTGGTCTAGCTTAACATATTAAATTTTGTGAATTGTTTGCTACTATGTATAATATTTATTTTCAACTACTATACTAGTAAAATCATAATGTTAGTTGCACACAAAAAGTCAAAACAAACAGTGTGTGGTTATTTTCCGTCCGCGAGCGTCAGTTCATAAATGAAAATAAAATAACTAAAATGTTTTTCGGGGAGAAAAATGCCATTCTGCCTTTTAAACGATATAAGTTATTATACGTTCTTAAGAGCACGGAAAAAAATATATTTAAAATTGTGATTGCGAGAGGCCGTCAGCTCAAATGTGGTGTAAGCCATATTACATTTATTTCATATTTGTGTGGATTATGACTACTTTTGTATTGAAAGAAGAGCAAAAATAAATAAATGCAACACAAACTTTTGCAACGCTTTCTGTTAGTGATTGGTAAAACAAGAGATAAACTAGTGTCTTTTGTCGCAGTTTTAATCAATTTGGCATAGATAAGTCAGGGTACGTAAAATTGAGGCTTACTCCACTTTTGCGCAGACGGCCTCATATACATATCTATATACTTGAATGTATTTAGTTTTATTTTTTTTATTTTATATATAATACAAAGAATATGTACATAAATTTATTAATAAAAAATACCTTTTTTGAAATAAAATTTGATTTGGTTTTATTGCGAAAACCATATAACATGTTGAAATAGACATGTTGCATGGCGTTACGAAATATAGGAACATGGTTTGAAAGATCGTTTGCATTTTTCTTCTTTTAATAATAATAATATGTTTGAGACAAAAACAAGCAATTTACATTATGTCTGAACATATATTGTTACTTAAGACGTGTTTGACACAATCATAACCACAAACATTAATGATAGTTTGCGATTGTGGTTGCATCAACCATGTTTTTTCTTTGCGTGCAATAGTGGTTACATTTAACAAAATAAAAAATTCCATTTTTGTCATCGTAATTCGGTTATTTGTCCCTGTGTGCGCCGGGATTGAAAACTGCTTGTTTTCTGTTTTTGTATGTTGTACATACATATATAAATAATTTTATTTATAGCAGAAAAAAAAACTTACTGAGTAAACAATAAGTGCAGTTAAATTGCATTTAACTGCATAATAATGGGATTTTACATAAAATTTGCATAAAAAGTTTGTTCTCCTTTTTCTATGAAGCAAAAACTAGTTCGTGGTTGCAATTGAAAAAAGTACTGAAAATGGTTTTTACAGTCTTTAATAAAGAACAACTAAAATAAGAGCAATCTGCTGAAAAATTATTGAAGTGGGAAAATTTACAAAAAAAAAAAAAAATAACGTCGAAGGAAATGAAAATCTTTAGTGACAATTTACATAATTGTCATTATTTTCCAAATCATTTTATTTGTATTTGCAACTTTTTCGACATAAAAATGGGATTATTCTACATGTGAAAATAAAACGAATAAAATGCAAACATTAAAAACATCTGCCTCGTTGATTTAATGAAATATAAAATGTTTTCTTGAGTTTTAAGTTTAAAAAAAATCTATTGTAAAATCCATTAAGTTTGTATTCCCTTGTGGTTTTCGGTTGTAATTAACATCGAGTTTTAATTAATAAAAAATAGTAGCAACCAACCATTAGCACAAAATTAACTTAATAACCCTTTTAATTATCTTCAGTTTATACCCGCATTAAAATGTAATTGTATGTTACTTTTGTGCATGAGTTGTACTTTTTTTCTCAGCTTACAAGTATATACGAGAGTATTAGCAGGGTCCTGGAATAGCTGAAATTATCAAATAATTTTAAAAGTTGTTATGTCTTTAAAACTTTTGCTCTAGATTAATAAGTAAATAAAAATATCTTCAAAAACCCGCCTACAGATATTACTGGAGCAAGATAAAAAAAAATACGTACAGGCGTACATATGGGCTCTCCTAATGTGCCTTAACGGATATATATATATATATATATATATATATATATATATTAGATATGTACATGTGTATTCTAATTATATAACTTTATTGTAATTGCTTTGTTAAGCTCGATCTATAATTAAAAACATTTCAAAGACCAATATATCCATGTCCTAATATAAAAAAAGGCCTAACTCGATTTTTTGTTTGCTTGCAAGAGCAAAAGAAAAAGTCATAAACTTCGTAAAATTTTTGATATAAAATAAGTTTTAATAAAAATTTTAAAAAAAAAAAAGATGCAACAAATTTTATACATTAGTCATCAGGAATTTTAAAGCAAGATGCATTTGGTATTTGTCTACCAGAATAAACAAAAGAGCTATTTTCAAAAAAAAATTAGATACGCCTTTTTTACATTAAGCCATCGATATGTCTATTTATATTAGTGTTTTTCATTCGGGAATTCCCGGGGCTCCGCACATTTTTTGGTAAAAAAAAACCCGGGAAATTTGTACGGGAATTCCCGGGATTTTTTCAAATTTAATTATGGCAAATTTTAGCAGTTAGGCAAAAAAACTCATTTTGAGTTTTTGATTGGCTTTAATTCAATTTTCTCTCTCTTTTGTTTGGTTTAAATCACTTTAGTCTACCACAACTATTTCTAATCGTTATCATCTGCTTTTAGGAAAAAAGTCAATGAAATACACCAAATAAATATTTTTCAATTTTACATATCGAAATACTAAAGTTTTTGACTTAAGAGAGTTTTGCCAAATGCCAAAGAGAAGTCTAATTCATATCCGATAAGTAAGGCAATGTTTAATGCTCTGAAATTTCGAAAGAAGAAGAGTAAAAACCCAGATTTATTTTATAAAAACAAAAAAAAAAGTTGTTCCCACTTGCTTCAAAAAATTTTATGATCTTATATGCAGATTCTGTAAGAGATGATGACAAAAGTTATTCATAAAAAAACATCCGTAAAAAGGAAACGTGTTTTCTAATTGAAATCTTCTTAATAAAAATTAGAAATAGGCTTTCAAACGATTCTGTAAATGCTTATTGTAAACTTAAATCATATTTTTAAAAAATAATTTGTTTAAATAATTTAACTTTTTGGTTTTTATATAACTGCTGTTGAGTACAGTGAAATAACTCCCAAATGAAATAAGTCCCAATGGAAAAATGAAATAAATCCCAAAAAATTTTACATACAAATTAGGACTTATTTCATTATGAAATAAATCCCAATGCATTGGGACTTATTTCATAATTTTTGTTGGGAGTTATTTCATTATGAAATAACTCCCCATGAAATAAATCCCAACAGGTTTTTTTGTTGGGAGTTATTTCATTTGGGAGTTATCATTGGCACTTATTTCATCGCAGTTGGGACTTATTTCATTTTAATTGCAAACACTATTTTGTCGTTGGGAGCGTTCTGTAAAAGGAAACCAAAAAAATGGTAGTTATTTAATTTTTGTTGGGACTTATTTCATTGGGAGTTAATTCATTTTTATTGGGATTTATTTTTACATTTTGAAATAAGTCCCAAAAATTGGGACTTATTTCATTTTTGCCTTTGGAAGTTATTTCATTTTTTTTCAGTTGGGCGTTATTTCATTTTTCATGGGACTTATTTCATTGGGAGTTATTTCATTGGGACTTATTTCATTTGGGAGTTATTTCACTGTACCCTGCTGTTGCCTTTGAATTATTTCTGTGGCAATAAGTGCTTAAGTCTATTTGTTTAATTTTATAGGAGAAAAATTTAAAACTTTAAAGGTGGCTTTTGGAAATTTTACTTATTTGATCTATATATATTATTACGAAAGTTAAATTATCTAAGAATTATTTATAGTTATAAGTTATCTTGTAAGTTATAGTTTTATGCCATATAAGTTACTTAAAATTGTCATGTATAATTTTCAACACAACTGTTATTTTAAAATAATTCCTACATGAATTTCCCAGTCATTTCTAGAAATGGTTTTTGAACATAATAAATAATTATTACAGGTGGTTCGGGAAAAATCAAGAAATAATTATGAAATATAAAAAGGGGTGACTCATGAATAGTTTTTTTAGTTTTGTTGGAGACATTAAACGGTTCAGTTCGTAACTAACAATTGTGAACAAAATAATTAATTTTAATAAAGTTTGTTAAGTTGAATAAGTGTGTGTATTTATTTGGTCTTGCAATTAAAAGCAGTCAAACGCGTTTATTAAAGGAAAAACGTAACAATATAAAAGAGTTGCGTGAGTGACTGACTGACTGACTCACTCATCATTTGGACTAGCGATTGGTCACTACCCAAATCGATCCACTAAGACGGGATTTTTCGATCCACTAAGACGGGATTTTTCGAAATTCGAATGTTTAGAGGGTAAAAAACGTAAAAACGGGAAAATTCGGTAACCATATATCTCCAAAACTAAATTAGATGCAAAATAAATGTAATACGTATCGTTGTTCTTCAGATAAATAAGCGGATATTTGTCTGGTATTTTTTTGAAATTCGGCCCAATTAGGGAGTAAACCGGTTAAATCTGAATTTAAGTACTTTTTTGCCACCCCATCTATCTCTTGAACCAATAAAAATTGAAACAAAGTTAATTCCACATTCTTAACTTATCGAAAAAAATACGTATACGAATTTGGTACTTTTTCGAAATTCGAACATTTAAGGGGTGAAAATCGTAACTATTCTTGGTACTGTATTTTAAAAATATTTTCCTCCATTCATTGACATATTCGTACTAAATTATGGGCTGCCACTACAAAACTGAAATTTTTGAAACTTTAATGGGGGAAAAATATAGTACCCAAAAAAGGAAATACGGGAAATTTGATATTTTTCTTAAGCTTTTTGGTTCTACTAAAGTAGCGGGTAAAATGCCAGAATTTGAACAAGTTTATGCCTAGAAAAACAAACTTTGGCATATAAATATGTCTACGAAGAAAATGAGACGCTAACGAAGTAGCGGGTATATGCTAGTATTTAATATAATCATCAGTTCTCTGCGGTAAAGTTTTTTTTTATTTTTAATTCCTTAGCCCTCCTTATGTCACATATCGGAAGTTTTTATTATTCCAAATGTTATTGCACATTAAAAAAAAAAAAAAACAAAAAGTAATTTTGCTATAACTTTTTCAAAAATCCTACAAAATAATTGAAACTTTTGGCAAGAAGACATTAAGGAGTCATTTATCACTTTTTTCTTTTTGCCACAGAAATTCGTGAAAGTTAATTGCATTTATCAACTTATTTAATATTAAAAAAGAAAAACTCTAATTTATATATTCAATGTAGTGCAAACGCGTTTTAATGTTTGACATTCTATGAATCTGACACGGATAGCGAAATCACAACGAAATTTGACAATTTTTGATTAAGAAATACCCCAATTCCAAATCCCGGAAAAATCTTTTTTTTTTTTTTTTTGATAAATCAGGGGTCTGATTCTGGCAGTCTTGATTATTTCGGTCAATATTTTTGCAGTGTTGCAAAGCATTAATTTGAATTTCACAATACTGAAAAATAATTTCGAATCATTCAGTATCGACTGAAATAAAATTGCTTTCAAATCGAGAAAGTACCCGATCACGACTGCCTGCTAGAATTAGGTCTCTGATTTTTGTTTTTTTTGAATAGGGATGTGGGAGTAACAAATGTCAAGTTGATTAAAAATTGCTTCCTCATAATGTTTTATTTCGATAAATATAAACATTTTTGTATTTTTCCGTGAAACAAATTTTTAGTCAGCGAGCCATATGTATTACATTGATGTGCATATACATTCGCCTCGTTTATAACTTTAATTAGGTTTCTACATTATCAACTCTACATCAGGTTCAACTAGAACCAGTTCACTAGAATATTTTTATATATAATATTTTAATGTTTATTTTCTTTTTTATTTAAATAACAATAATGACAAAAAATATATTTTTTACTTAAATAATAATAAAAGCAATTTATATTAAATATTCATTCAAATACTCCATATTTGGTTCTGTATTGTTTCTAGTTTGTAGCCAGACAAACGGACAGACAGATGGACATGGCTTAAATTACTCAAGGAGCCAGAATATATATACCTTATGGGTTCTGAGAAGAATAATAAAAAAGTTTCACACGGAATGACAAACCTAATAAACCCTTATTCATCACTAGTGGTTGCAGATGATATAAATATATTGCGAGTAATTTCATTTAAATTAAAAAAGTGTTCTACATACAGTTCCAGCCAATTGCAAAACTATATATGGAGTTAAGGAGGACACTTTTAGTTTTTTGATGGTAGTAAAATCTCTTTGGCCCATTTTTACCCTAACAGGTGCTACTCCTCTGAAATTCTGATTTAACTTAAATATAGTACCTGGGAAAACATTTAATAATACATCAGGTATAAATGGTTTAGTGAAACTACAACCGATTTTTTAAAGGCTGCTATCCCACTAATATAACAAAATAAATTTCAAACTATTATTGATAATAGTTTGCGAAAAATCATAATTTAGTTCTGATCAAATCTATAAAAATTGATTTTTTTTATATAACATTAAATATTTATTTTCAGCAGCATGCCACACCCACAATTACCAATTTTTTGGATACCTTACTTCTAAAATGTTTGCTATCGAATGGCATTAAAAATCGGCGATAACAAAAATTGGACTTTTGGCCAATGATAGTAAATTTTCAGCCACTGTGAGGCTTTGTGCGCAAAGTACAGATCGCAACTTCAGAGATAATTTGATAAAATTTGGTGAATGGGTTCTTATTGTAACCGGTTAAATCGGTTATTATTGCAACAAGGACAAAATCAATTGAAAAAGGTAAGAATCGGTCCATAATTTCTCACAGCAAACTTACAAACTTTTTTTCGAATAGGTCTTTGTGCCCGTAATGTTGGTATTAATTGTGTATTTACACTTGTAATTTTCAAACTAGTTTATGATTGAACACTACTCTCATTAACTAAACCGTTAACATCAGCATTTTAGACAGCTGAGTTGTTTATCATTGACCAGTCGTAAAAAATGGGAAAAGGGAAACAACTCCCGGGGAATTTGTATTCATAATTGAGCTGTATAACAGCAAAATGTTTCATTGGCAGTATATTGTCAACACATTGCCAGACCTTACGTTATTGTAAGATCTAACCAGCATCTGTACGAAGCTTAACGCGTGCTGTGGACCTCAAACTTAGTTTTTTTTATTTTTTTTTGAGTAAATGTCAAATATCACTAGCGTTGCCAAAAAAAAAGTTTTAAAAAAACAAAGTTGCATTACCAAAAACTGGTTGTTTGTAACTAGTTAATTTATGGATAAACAAGTTTCCTAAATTCAACAAATCCCTACGTGTCTAAAAAAATTCTTTTTTCCTACACTTTTCCCTACGTTATATAAATGTGTAAATGCCATACACACACATATAAAAATTCAATTTTAAAATAACATTGTGTGACAAATTTAATAATATTCTTTTTTGGCAGAAACGCCTCTATATATCTTTTATTCTTTAGACAAAACATAGTCAAACTTCGTTTTTGGTTTTTTCATTCCCTCGTCTTTTGTCATTTTTAAAGAGCTTAATATCTTTCAAGAATATTTATTTTAAATATTTTTTTTTCATAGAAGTATCTAATAGTTTTTGGTAAAGTTGGTACCAAATAAACGAGAAGTCTCTGTAAAATTAAAAAAAAAAATATTTTCTTCAGTTCACCTTAACTAAAATATAAAAAAAAATTCTTTTTAAAATATATCCTTTCTTATCCTTAAAAGTTTTCATTAATTTTTTTTTTAAATTCGAAATTGTATTGTTTTATTTATCTTGGTATAGAAGGTGAGATTATTTTTTACAAATTAATTTCTATGTAGAAATTTCATTCATTAGATATTCGCTTTTGATATTCGCATACATTTTAGCGAATGTGAGTGCGAATGCAAATAATAAAATTAAGAGAATAGCTCGAAAATGCGAACGCGAGTATTCGAGTACATTATTTTAGCAATTGTCGAAGATTACCAGGCTGTAAGGACTCATAATATATGGTTTCTGATAAAAAATACTACACTTGTACTGAAATGCTAATGTATATGAAAAATTTAAATTTTTAAATGGAAATAGGACGAATGTTTACGTATTTTTAGACAATATATTAAAAATAAGATAATATTTTGAAAATTCCTACATTTGTCTTAAAATAAGATATCTGTCTTTTTCCCCCTACGCTTGAAATTTTCCAAAAAAAAATCCCTACAAAAAGGGAAAATTCCCTATTATTGGCATCACTGAGTGGTATTATCGACAATTACTTTAATGACAGTTACTATGTCATGTTTGAGGATTGATCCAGGCCATAGCTACCGCATAAACCCTAATATAGAGATATGAATCTTAATCTCTGTATAAGATAATTTTATTTTAGCAAGTTCAGCATTGCCCATGGATCCCAAATAGGGCAGGGCTTGGCCGACTTTACTGTCTTATTTGTTTTTGTTTTTTTCTTATTGTTTATTAGATAATTTGTAAAGGATCCCAATCTATATTGCAAATATTGCCATATAGTTATCTAATTTCTTATTTCTCACAATATTAATGTGAATATGTAGGTGTGTGTAAATATCCCTTCCAAAACTGGCTACTTAAATGTAAATATGTAATAGAGTACATATTTTAGCTAAATATATTTTCCACGTTTTAGTCATCGGCTCTTCTTGTTTTATGAACAAATACTTAGTGATAAAGTAAAGTTTAATGACACATATTTCCCATACTCGCTATTTTTTAAATAATAATGTTCTTGTAGTCGTAAAAATGGCCTAGACTTTGTGTGTTCAAACAAAATGCTAAAATACGCTCTCACCAGCTCTTGTCTATATATACGTTACCCAACAGACCATTCCACAAGCAAAATGTAAATGAATTGTAGAATAACCCAGGAAAAACTTTTTGAATTTTGGTAATAGCTAGTAGGTATTTCATAAGTTACCTGGTAAGTAGTTGTCATTACAATTGTCATTATTCTGAAAACCTCAATAAGTATTTACCAGTAATGAGCTCAGTAACTACTTCTTAATTCTATTATTTTTTTTCTTTTTTTATGTTAGGTTTTATTAAAACAAAATTTTTCTTTTTTAAATTAATACAATTTTCAAAGTCTCAGCGCCTCCAGGACATTAAAGAGACATACTTGCAATAATTAAGACTAGCAATGAAAATACATTCAAAAAAATTAGTCAAATATACATATTCAATAGTATACAAACTTAACAAATAAAACGTTAATTAGGTATTAGAATTATACGAGAAGCATATCAATTTTTTGCAACAAATAATCCTTTAACTTTTTTTTTGAAGGAAGATATTATACAACAGCCTTTAATTTGTAAGGGCAAACTATTTTATTCTAAACTACCCGAATATTCAATCTTTGGTTTTGTAATTTCCAATCGACATCTTAAGGTTCGTAAATGATGGCTACTTCTAGTATTAAAGACAGTTTGATTTCTTATAAAATTTATTGTGTAATATCCTTTTCCATGAGTTACTTTGTAAACGTAAATTAGCAATTGCACTTTAAATAATCCATATATTGGTAATATATTTTTTACAACATCTTTGTACAGCAACAATGTAGAATACAAATTGGAGAGATTGTAAACAACTTTTAATGATTTGTTTTGAAGTACTTGTAACGTCCTTAAGTATTTTTTCGAAAACCATATACAAAAGTAAAGTAATTCATATGACTCTGTACTAACGACTGATAAATTAATAACTTTGTTTCAATATTAAGACAGTGTTTTAACTTGTATAACATTCGAAGAGCTGGGGCAATTTTAGATCTCAAATATTGTATGTTATAAGAATTATCTTCCGACCACACACCTACAATTGTTACTTTAATGAACCCTAATAGACTTGTATCTCCGACTGGTTACTTATAAAAAAATTTTCAGTACCCAATGCACAGAAAATATTCCTCTTAGTACACCGGAGAATGTGGATCGCTCTTTTCTTAATTTTGACAGTTATCTAAAAGTAGCATATTGGCCCCATTAAAACAAAAAATATTAAAATATATTCCACAGATGGCGAGTGGCGAGTTCGATGAGAGTGGCAATTGTACCGATCCCCACAATTTAACAGCCGTATTCATAAAAACTTATTGATGATTAATTGACCGTTTTTAAGTAAAAATTGCTAAAATTGTATTCATAAACGACAAAAAGTCTATTGAACCTTTAATAAACCATTCATAAAGTAAGAAAATTTATTGTTGGATTTACCCTTCTTTAAACCAAAAATAAAATGACATTTTGAAAGGTGTTTGCATTTTATGATATTATTTTTGTGAAATATGTTGAAAAATAATGACAAAAATGTCTTATTTATTACAACGGACATGTGAAATACATTTTACTACCTTTTTTTATTTTAGACAGCCAATTTAAAGTTATGTATTTGGATAATTATTTAAAAAAAATGTATATGATTTAAATGAATATGTTCAGGGGCAAATGCAGATATTCTCTTTAATTATTTATTAAATTATTGCAAGAAGTTGTTTTTTTTTTTTTTTTTTTGCTTAAAACAACAAATTATTGTTCAAAAATAAAAAAAAACAAGTAAGAAAGTATAGTCGGTCAAGCCCGACCATATGATACCCTACACCACAGTATTTAAAAACACATCATGCTTATGTGTCCATATAAATATGGATTTATCGGTTGGAAAGCTTGTGAGAAACTGTATAGCTTATGTGTCCATATAGATATGGATCTATCTATGTTTTAAATTTCATTAAAATCGCTTTGATAGTTTCTGAGAGGAAGAAATTTCCCCCTATCTTCCCCCGTGGTCCCATTTTCAATAGGCTTGGTCCTTGTGCCAATTAGAACCTATGTCCCAAATTTTATCAAATTATCTCCAAAATTGCGACCTGTACTTTGCGCACAAGGTTACATGGACAGCCAGCCAGACAGCCGGACGGACATCGCTAGTTCGACTCGGAAAGTGATTCTGAGTCGATCCAATATTTTAAGGCGTTACACACATCAGCACAAATGCATAATACCCTCTCCACTATTGTGGTGTGGGTATAATAAAATAAACAAATCATAATAATATTGATGTTAATAAAAAGTAAACAAACTTTTTATTCGAATACTTTCTTATCGTATATTTAAAAAAGGTTCAAACAAATGTTTTTATGATACCTTTCGGCAATATATTGTTCAGAAACAAAAATAATACGTAGTTGTATTTGATAAGAATAATTCTGAAGGTCTACAATTAAAAAAAAGATATAAAAAAAATTTAAATATAGAATATCATGTGAACCGAATAGAAGTTTCATGCATCACTAACAATAAAATGGCAGCCAAATATAAAGAAAGTTGCCATACTTTACAGAAAATCGCTGCAAACAGTTAATAGTAAAAAAGCTGTTAATGTACGTTTATGAATACAAATTTTTATAAGAGGTTTATAAGACAAAAAGCGTTTAATAGTTATTACATACTATAAGCTTAAAATAAGAACTTTTTATGAATATGGCTGTAAGAATTTATCAAAAGAGTGCACAAAAAGGCTAAAAAAAGTTATTGCAGACTCAGAAAACGGCTTCTCTAGAGAAAATATCTTAAGGAACTTGATGCAACTCCACAATAAGACTACTCATTATGGCGTGAAACTAGTAATCTAAAAAGGCCAGTAATATCTAAGCCACCATTAAGAAACTTGAATGGTAGTTGGGCAAGAAACAATATTAAAAAAAGGAAATCTGTTTATTAGTCACCTGAAAAACGTATTAACCCTAAATATATCTTACGATTTAACAGTCGAGTTACCACCTGTTGCTGCTACAGCAGCTATTCCCATAAGATTTGCGATAAGCCTTGAATACTATCCTCAAAAATGAAAGGTTTCCTTAGTTGCCATGATACCAAAGCCAGGTAAAGATCATACAAAAGTCGAGTCATATAGGCTTTTTAGCTTATTATCAAATATGTCTAAGCTGTTTGAGAAATAATTAGTTTCGAAATTAACACCGATTTTAAGTGAAACATTTCTAAGTTCACCTCAACCCATTGGCGCTGAAGTCCCACAAGGCAGCATCCTGGGCCCTCTATTATACTTAATTTATACTTCGGACATGCCAACAAGCAACTACACCCAAACTTCAACATTTGCAGACTATACAGCTTTTCTAAGCGTCCACGAAAACCGTTATGAAGCATCTCGTTACTTACAGCATCAGTAGGAGGTATCTGCCTAGGGGATGGAGAGAGGTCAGGGTGAGGATTTTAGACCTATTAGTCTGTCTTCATTCCTGTTCAAGACTCTCGAGAGACTAGTAGATTTCTATCTCAGGAGTAATATTGAGACTCGCCTTATTAGCAACGCTCATCACGCCTACCTGAAGGGTAAATCTGTTGAGAGTGCGTTACATGAGGTGGTGGGTTGTGGGTGCCATACATACAAAATTAACTCAATGAATCTAAAAGCCATCCAAATTCATTGGCTTTTTGGAAGGAATTCTGTCCTTAGTCTCGATTGCAAGCTTTTACTTTACAACTTAATCTTAAAGCCTATCTGGTGCTACGGTATTCAACTATAGGGCACTGCTTCGGCCTCTTAAATCGAAAAAATTCAAAGGCGCCGAAATAAACTTCTTAGAATAATCTCAGCCGCCTTCTGGTATGTTAAAAACTCAAACATTCCTAAGGATCTCAACGTGCCATTAGTAAAAACTATGATTACAAAATATGCAGTCAAATGTTTAAAAAGGCTTGAGCAACACCCAAATCCACTAGCTCGAAATATTTTAAATCATGGCGGCCACACTCGCTTAAGAAGAAGAGACACTGCAGCACTTTCCCAACTAGATGAGCGATAAACACTTATATATGTGAACAGAACCCGTGATGAAGAACATTTTTATCTGGCACTGGCAGGACATAAAATAAAGTATTAGGATAACATTTGATTGATTATTGTTAGTTCATATTTAATACATGAAGATTCAATAAATAAATAATGGGAAAAAAAAATTGTCTGTGATTATTGCACGAAATATTACTTTGAAGACAAATACCCAAATATTTTATGGAATTCACTTCTAAAAAGCAGGTTAACCTTCAAGAAATATGGTTAAATTACTTCTTTGATTGGGTCTGGGCATAAAGCGTATACATTTTGTTTTATTTGCATTGAGTACAAGCCTATTTAAACGTGCATATTTAAAAATTAGAGCAGCATCCCGTTCTTTGTTTGTTTTAACCATAGATGGGGTTGTTGTTTTAAGTTTTTTCTTTTCAAAAGCCGTTATTATCTCCAATTTAAATAATTTCTCCACTATATCATTATTTGTCTGTTGTAGTTTATTCGTTGGGTCTTTTGTCAATATTCTATATGCAGAGTGGAGAAATTATTTAAACTGGAGATAATAACGGCTTTTGAAAAGAAAAAACTTAAAACAACAACTGCTACAGCACCCAAATTACACGGAGTTCCGAAAGTGCAGAAGGAAACATTTCCATTAAGACCAATTTGTTCGACCATCAATGCTCCATCTCATGAACTTCGCAGATATATAACGGGAATTCTTAGAAAAATAACAGAAAATTCAGTATATAATGTAAAGAACTCATTACAATTTCAAGATAGGATTAAGACCATCAAGATACAAAATGAGGAGAACATAATTTCGTTAGATATAATATCCTTGTTCCCTAGTATACCTATAGATGTAGCCTTAGGTATTATAGAAGAAAAATGGAATATAATTAGAGAACATACAACTATTGAAAGGGAATTATTTTTAAGAATTCTCAAATTTTGCATAGTTGATAGTAAATATTTTCAATATAATAACAAAATTCATTCTCAACAAAAAGGTTTGCCTATGGGTTCTCCAGCTTCTCCTGTTGTAGCAGATATAGTTATGGAGGAGCTACTTGATTCATGTATTAGAAGATTATCTATTAAACCAAAAATTATTACAAAATATGTAGATGATTTATTTTGTATTATTTCAGAATGTGAATTAGAAAATATGTTAAACATTTTTAACTCCTTTCACCAGAATATTAAATTTACAATTGAAAGGGAATGTAATCATAAACTTCCATATTTAGAAGCATTAGTTATAAGAAAGGAGAATAACTTATTAGTAGATTGGTACCAAAAGCCAATTTCTTCAGGAAGAATTATTAGTTATTATTCGAAACATCCGAGAAAAGTTATTATTAATACTGCCAAAAATTTTATAGATAAGGTTTTAAATATTAGTGATATAGTTTTTCATAGGAATAATAAGATGAGAATCAAAAATATTTTAGGGGATAATAATTTCCCAAGGGGATTGATTTGTAAATTGATTGGACAGTACAAAGGACATAGGGAAGGTAGTGTAAACACGGTAACTGAACCTAAAATTTATAAGTCTTTAACTTATGTACCAATGTTTTCAGAACGATTGCAAAATTCTAATATTTATGATATGAATAATTTTAGGATGGCTCATAAAACATATATACATTGGATAGATTATTCAGTAAAATGAAAGATAAGACAGAAAAATTAGATTAATCTAATATTATTTACAAGATACCTTGTAAGGGTAAGGATAATAAAGTATGTAGTAAAGTATATATAGGTACCACAAAAAACAAATTAGGAACTAGATTAGCAGGACATAGATCTGATCAAAAATACAAAAATACATCTTCTCAAAAAACTGCATTGTTATTGCATTGTGCCAATTTCAATCACACACCAGATTTGGAAAATACAACAGTTTTAAATACAGAAACAAACTACAAACGACGCTTCATGTTAGAAATGTTGCAAATTATAAACATACCAATGGAACAAAGAATTAATTTTAAGACAGATACGCACAATGTAGCTCAAAATTACAGACATTTAATTTATAAGAATAAGATAGGAAATTAAATAAGTTTACAAAAATGTAATAGAATAATTTTTGTTTCCTGTGTATAATTTTTATCAATTTTCATAATTGACAATTTTGTTTTTCATTAAATTTTGTTTATAAAAATTGCTTGAAATATAAAAAAAAACCAAAAAATCCCTGAAGAAGCTATCCATTGAGATAGCGAAATATTGGATAAATTTTAAATAAATATTCCTTATATAAAACAGACCTTGAGCTTGAGAAATTATTGAAAGGAAGTTACCTAATATATATAGGTACATTGGCTCAACGGTTCTTCCAAACGTTTCTTTAAAAACTTCCAACATTTCCTTGGTTCTTGTTTAATTTGACATAATGATAATAACTCAACGTTGATTTCTTACAAGCTCCTTTTCTCATTCTACTGATCCGTTTATTGCTATTTTCAATACCCATCTTATTAGATGCATTTTTTTTTCTTAACTTTAGCAGCTTATTCTTGTACTGAATATTTGCTTACTAATAATCAGATCAATAACTACTTTTTATTTGTTTGGTTTTTTGTACTATTAACTTACTGGTAACGTACTCAATAACTACTTATTGGGTGTATTAACCAAATAAAAACTTGTTATTGTTTGGCTTCTAGTAAGTATATTGTAAGAATTTACAATTACTGAATTCTGTGGACACCTGATGAATTCTGTGGACAACTCGAACAAAAATAAGTAGTTATTCAGCTGAAAAATAAGTAGTGTTTATATTTCCTAACATTACTTGCTAACTTACCAGGTGAGTAATGTTCTTGCTGGGAAGCTTATCATAAGAGGCTTCCTACAACATGACAACAAATATGATTGCAAATTACTTATTCTCGCTATAGTTTTGTAAGTGTTTTTGAGAATGATGTCACGTTTTTTGACGCGTGCCTAAATTTTGTATAATTAGTTAAAGTTTTCAGTCTTTGTGCTTTGTTCGAAGAGTAATGTGTTTGAAAGTGTTTTAAATAGTGCAAAATTTGAAAAAAGTAATAAATATTATATTAGTAAAAAAAACTTTTTCTAAATATATATGCCATATTAATTTTATCAGAATGTTCGTAAAGAATGTAATCTTATTATAGATTCTAAAAGTATTTTTCTGGAAGCTTATTCCATAACGACACCTTATAGACAAGAAATATTATCTCAAGAAATCAGTTTTCATTATTAAACCATTTTTAATAAGCTTTTATAATAAAGGGTGGTTAAATTTCAAGGGCCGATGTTGATTTTGAATAAAACACAAACTATTTAGGAAATTATTGTAATTTTATTTTATTATGATATATTGGTATGGAACAAAATATCGGCCAAATGGGCGCCGCGACCACGGCGGCACACCTCCATCCGATGGTCCAAATTTTCGATGACCCTGAGGCATAATGGAGGTTCTATGCCGTTAATGTGCCGAATTATCTCAACCTTTAGCTCTTGAATTGTTGCTGGCTTATCGACGTACACCTTTTCTTTCAAATAACCCCAAAGAAAAAAGTCCAACGGTGTCAAATCACATGATCTTGGCGGCCCATTGACATCGCCATTACGTGAGATAACACGGCCATTGAATTTGTTGCGCAAAAGAGCCATTGTTTCGTTAGCTGTGTGGCAGTGAAACCACATATCGTCCACATCCATGTCTTCCAATTCGGGCCATAAAAAGTTCACAGTAACTGCCTGACCGGCCTCGTTTTGGAAAAAATACGGCCCGATGATGCCGCCAGCCCATAAACCGCACCAAACAGTCACTCTTTGTGGGTGCATTGGTTTTTCGACAATCACTCTTGGATTATTATTCGCCCAAATGCGGAAATTCTGCTTATCGACAAATCCACTGAGGTGAAAATGTGCCTCATCACTGAAGATGATTTTCTTCGAAATTTATCATCCATTTTCATAATAAGTCTGGATAACTTTAACACGTTGTTGGATTGTGTATCTCTCCATAGTTCAAATTGAGTAAGTCTGAAATAGAGAAATGTCAAATAAAATTCGGAAAAAAACTTGGCGTTTAGGTGTGGTTCACATTCAACATCGGCCCTTACAATTTAACCACCCTTTAGTAATCAAAACAATTTTCCAAGCTTAAGGCTTATGTTAGTAAGCTTGCTACAAGTTCTTTTAAAATCGTTTTGGTTTGTTGGGTAGATATAACTAATATCTTTAAAAGTGTGCATCAATGTGTGTATGTGTATGAGTTGGGGTTAATAAAATTTGTAACCAGAATTTCAAAAGAACATTTTAGCAGTTTTGTCAAAACCTTAATTTTTTTTTATCATTTATAAAAGATTTTTTTTAAGGAATAAATGTATGTTTTTTCTACATCAAAGCACATGTTTTAATATTTAAAGTTTTAATGGCATATAAACAAAGAAAATAATGTTTATTAAAAGAAATCCTAAATCTTTAGAAGTTCAAGGTCCCTTTAAAATGTTTGAAATACAAGAATATAAATGCTTATATTAAAAATTTCATTTATCTTATTTTTAATTATTCAACAATATTTATTAGTTTTCTGTGTATTTTTGAAAATTTATTTATTTCAGATTTGCTTATATTTTTACACAAAACTCTTTATTAATTTACTAGCCAGTAGCCCGTTTCTGTATATCTCACATCGTAAAACTCTTCGCATGAAACGTGTGAATTGCAACAAAAATAGTGTGAAATGAAACAAAAAATGGTTTTTCTCACACAAGTGTTTCTGTATCTTTTTTTTGCGAGAATTATCTGTCATTTAAATAATTTTCCAGCAATTATTGGAAGGATGCGAGAAAAAGTGTTTCTATAACAATATTTTGCGAAAAGTTTCTTTCAAGAACTGTCAAAATAAGTCACATTTGAAATTGGTGGCGAGAAAAACAAAATGTAGATATTTTGAATTTAAAATATGTTTATATACTTTTTTTGTAAATAAATAAAAAAATAGAAGGAATATAAATGATAAATGCATAATTTATATGATGAAAATAAACAAAAAACAATTGTTATATTTTGTTAGTTTAAATTTTTGTTAGCCTTTTCTTGTTTTGGTTTTAATCAGTGCTGCCAGATAAATTTGTGTCAAAATCGTCAATTTCCTGAGAAAAAAATAAAAATGATCGTCTTTTTTGTTTTAAAAATCGTGCAATTTAAAATCAATTTTAAACAAATTTGTTTCGACTTTTATTAAAAAATAATCAAACAAAAACATAGTTAAAGTTCATGGGTATTTAATAACACTGTGCATGAAATTGACACTTTTTTTTCGTGACAAGCCGGGCACATGGCGTTTTAACATAACTCGGGGACGCTGAATCCAGTGGTGCCCGCGGTTTTTTCAGATTGGCTCTGGTTTTCGAGATATACCGTTATTTCGAAAATGGAGGAGGTTGCTCAACATATATTCACGTAACTCAAAAACGGTTTAGTTTATTGAAATTACTAAAAAAACCGAAATTCCGCAATAAAATTTCATTTCAGAAAAGTAAAACTCTTTTTCTAATATGAGTAGTAGTTATTGAAACATAATTTTTTTTTTGAAAAAAAATTAATTTTTTTATCAAAATTTCGAAATTTTTGTTTTTTAAAAATTCATACAAAATTAAAAAATGCAGCTAGGCTTCTAATTCGACAAATTTTTCATTAATTTAAGAATTTTCCTTAGGTGGCTCCCATACAAATATTGCGTTTTATGAAATTCTTAAATTAATTAAAATTTGTCGACTTTAGTGAATAAAAAAGTTGCAAACAGATTTTAATCATTTATGGCTTGTGTTGTTTGTAGCTTCGTTTTTTATAAGTCTGCAAAAAATTAGAAGCCTTGTTGCATTTTTTAATTTTGTATGAATTTTTAAAAAACAAAAATTTCGAAATTTTGATAAAAAAATTAATTTTTTTTTCAAAAAAAAATTATGTTTCAATAACGACTACTCATATTAGAAAAAGAGTTTTATTTTTCTGAAATGAAATTTTATTGCGGAATTTCGGTTTTTTTAGTAATTTCAATAAACTAAACCGTTTTTGCGCGGGCACCACTGGATTCAGCGTCCCCGAATTATGTTAAAACGCCATGTGCCCGGCTTGTCAGTTTTTTCAACTAGCATAGTGTAATTATTATTTAATAATTGAGATATAAATCTTTAATTTACCTATTCCTACAATCTTTTTCTTTTTTACCTGAAATAGACTTAGTAGAATACCTTCCAGTTAAAATTAAAAAAATCGGTTCATAAATAAACGGGTTAAAGACCCAGTAAAATCTTCGTCTACAAAATAATATGTTAAGTAATCAGAAACACAGTAAAGCACTACATACAATTCTACTGAAAAACTAATGAATTTTACAAGGGTTGTGCCAAAAAGAACAAATTCAAAAGTAAAGCTACGGTCACACTTATTAAATATTTGATCAAATAAGCGTAACCCCTACTTTTGTTTATAGCTAGTGAGATTTAAAATGGACTAAATATTACAAAATAAACTAATTATACTACTAGACATAGCAAAAAACAGTTTTTTGTAAAATGTGGTATTTTAATTAAAATAAATATTGATATTAAGCGAAATGATTTTTTAGTTTGGTTGTTGGTCCCGTTTTTTTCGTCAAATATTTGTTAAGTCTGACCGTAGCTTAAGTCATTTTTTTTATCTTAATACATCCAGAAAAATGTAGTAATCGAAGTTCTTATGGAAGAAAGCTACTTAATGACGAGTGAAAGAAGCTATCCCATTTGAAAAAGTTTTTACTGGGAGACAAACAAATTTCTTTCTTGCCGGAATAATGGTTTTGGCACAAAAGTGTACATATAAGATAAGAATATCAAATATCAATCATATTTTGTATATGTATATAAGAGGTATTAAAAGTTCAAAATAAGCCAAGTCGGTCCATTACTTTCCCTCGAAATTTTGCTTTTGCCGATACATTTTTTAGGGAAGAAACAAACAATTTCGAGGACAATTTTCACAATAGGGATATATATAAAAATTTAAGCAGCCTTGTTTCTAAAGATATCTTGTTTTCTAATAAACAAACATATAAAAATATTTACAATTATCTTATTTCGAAGACTAAGGGGCTTATAGTGTAAAACGCAACGCCAACAATTTCATTAAAAGCAAAAATAAAATCAAAAATATTTTATAAATTTGTTGTTGCTTTCTACAGACATTCATATTATTTTTTTTTCAATTTTCAACGCCACAAAATAGAAGTGTTTGAAATTTAAAAATTCAAGATGAATTTCTATAGAAAGTAACAACAAAATTATAAAATATTTTTGATTTTGTTTTTGCTTTCGTCACTTTTTTAGAAAAAATCATCAAAACGTCACTTTGTTAATATCGGAACAAAAAATCGTCAAGATGACGATAACTCGTCAAATCTGGCAGCCCTGTTTTTATTATATTTATTTCTTTTGTTGACGTTTCGCTTTTATTTGACACTTAAGTACTGGAAATATTCCAGTATAAACAGAATTTGTTGTGTCTGTTTTCGCATTCAAATACAGAAACACTTTTATCTCATAAATCGAGAAACGATGGAATTTTTTGTTTCACACTTCATGTAAGAAATTTTAAGATGCGAGAAATACAGAAACGAGCTACAGACTGATTAATTGCTTGAGTTAAATTAATGTCTAGCACAGGGATGATAAAGTTAGTACAATTGTACTTTTTCAGTACTTTAAGCATTGCAAACGTACTGAAGTACTCCAATGATATGTTTAGTGCAATTAAAAAATTCTGCATCGAATGTTATTCAGACTAAAGATTTACTACAGTCTTACGAATCTTGTTGCTATAGTTTAAAATTACCAAAAAACTTATGTTAAAAACTAATTTTCTACATCAATCGAACTTTGATATCCATTGAAAATAATCATTTTATGTTCCTTACTTACCATATTTATGTAAGTTTTTAATTTAATTTTTATGCATATACATATGTAGGTACATAGTATGTACTTAATAAATACATGCTCTTATACGGGACTTAGATAAAGACTTTGAGCTTGATTTTTTAAATATAAAGGCGTTAAGCGGGATACCAAATCCAAAGGAAATATTTTTTCTAAGACAACATCTTTTGAACTTTTTACCTTTTTGGTTTAACGTATTTTTACCCTTTTTTTACTATCAACTCTAAAAAAACAAGCTATTAAGTCTTTGTCCAAATTCCTTATTATTAACTAAATTTTTCTTTTTTTAAATAAAGGGTGTCACAGTAGGAGTGCACTTTTTAAATTTAGTGTAATGTTTTTGCGCAAGTGGCAGCTGTCCACATATGGAGCGCTTTATGGAAGAACAAAGCGTTGTAATTGTGAAATTTTTTACAAAAATTTGGAAAGTTATGCTGAGGCCGTTCGAAAAAAGTCATTTTCTATAAACCAGAAGCAATACCTTAGCTTATATCCGAGATCCAACGCGTCATCGGTTAGAATCAGCCGCATCTCTAAGACAGCCTGTATAAATGTATAGTACAAGTGAATTTTAAAGTATGTGCGCACACTTTTTGTCAAAAAAGTACAATTTTATACTGAATTAAGTATAATTTGGAAAATGTCATTTATCATCCCTGGTCTAGCATTTTTGCTAACAAAATAAATGAAACGAATATCCTAAAATGGAATGGTTTGATATTTTACTGACCAAAAAGGTAATGCAATAATTAAATAAGGCAAAATAAAATATTATCCCAGCAAACGCTTATCGAAACAATTTATATTAATTTTTTACTGATTACAATCCAAATTTTTAACATGGGTCGCAATTTTTAAAAGTTAAAACATACCTAATTAGCCAAAACTGGGTAAGAAAGTGGATTAGCTCCAAGTAGTCGCAAATTTCTAAAATGTTCTAATTTAACCAATTTGTATTGGGATGTACAAAACAAGATAGTTTTTATAATTAAGCTACTGACTCGACTTAAGCTATGTTTAGATCTATCAAATTTTAGACGTCCTACACGTAACCACTAGTTTTATTAAAAACTTGTTTGCTTTTGCAAAACGTTTGCTAAATCAAACATCAATTAACAGTTTCTTAAGAACATTTTATAATTATCTTTTTACAAATAATGTTTAGTAAAATAATAAAAATCGTTAAATATAAAGCTAATTTGTCCAATTCACTCGTCACGCTGTTTTTGGATCTTTCGTCAAATATTAGTTCTCATTTTGTTATGAAAAATCCGAAAAACGTTCGTTTCTCAAATTGAGCATTGCAACCATTTTTAATTATTCCACAAATAATATGAGTTATGGATTAATAGTGGCAAAGGTAGTTGACTAAAGGATAAAGCAATTTTTTCGATTTAAGAGTTTTGTTTTTTAAAAACAACACATACATATTTTTTGATTCTTTCATATACTTAGTACATACATACATACATTTATATTTTGGTAAGTTTGTTTTCTCTTTTTTATTTTTAAAGCCTGGTACTCTGTTCAGGGGCCTGATTCTGGCAGTCGTGAATGAGAACTTTCTCGATTCGAAAGCAATTTTATTTCTAATTCCTTCAGTCGATACCAAACGAATCGAAATTATTTTTACAGAATTGTGAAACTCAAATTAATGCTGAAAAACTAATTTCGATTTGTTCAGTATTGACTGAGATAATTAGATATTAAATTGCTTTCGAATCGAGAAAGTATTCGATCACGACTGCCCGAATCAGGCCCCAGTTTTTCGTGCAAAATGTTTTAAAAATCAATATAAAACAAATTTCTGTGAAATACAAACGAAAAAATGTTGATGGAGTTGTACTCTATTTTTGTACATATACATATTAAGGCGCATATAGACGACATGTTTTTGTCATCTGACATGTCAAATTTTCAAGTCACATGTAATTGTGCATGTCTGTCAAAATCGCTGTTTTACATAAGCTTTATAATATTCGGTCACAAGCGTACATGTAATTTGCTTCTGACATTGTCTCTGTTTTTTCGCATTGTTATTGCAGAAACCAAAGTAGTGCTCGGTTTCAAAATAACTTGCTGCCGCCATGAAAAGTTTTATTTGCGCCGTAAAAAAGTTCAGCCATCTTAACATTTTTTTCTTTAAATTCAAAGATACCAATTTAGGATTTTATAATAAAACGGTTTTTATATATATATTCACATAAATTCTATTCAATGGTAAGATGGTCAAACATATCTCGGTATTGTAAAAAAATAAACTTCAGCCGGCTAATGATTCCGTCAATAGTGGACGCCGCTGCCGGTTTCTTGCCGGCATAGCTTTCTAATGTCAGATGGTTTGTCAGAAGAAAATAGAGCACGCTCTAATTGAAATTTTGTCAGATGACTTTGCGTCTGACTTTTACAGAAGCAAAGTTAAAAAGGTAACACACGACAGTGGAAAATTTGACATGTCAGATGACAAAAACATGTCGTGTACGGTCGCCTTTACGAAAAACATGCGAAATGTTTCTAGCAACTTTTTTATTTTCCGTGCGAAACAATTGCAGCTCATATTATTTCGCACGTAATTTTAAGCAACAGCTAATCATTTTTTGTAATTTTTTATTTTGCATATGATGAATTTCATTTAAAAATCGAGATAAAACTGAAATTTTGAACCCGACCCCCTCAGATATCGATGAAATTTTGTTCATAGCTAAATTTGATCAATACAAACAAACTCTCATTTTTAGAAATGACTGTTTTGCGATTTTTTGGGCGTGACACAGTGGAACGTTTTCGAAAAAACGCGAAAATGGTCGAAAAGAGCTCCATTTAAACTACAATAATTTAGAATCGGCTACACCGATTTCCATGATCTTGGTATCATTAAAAAGATATTTTAACAGGCTTTATGACACGTTTAAAGAAAAAGAAATACACTGTAAAAAAATTTATAACAAAAAAATATTTTAACTGACGAAAAAACCAAAAAGATCAAGGGTTTTTTTACAGTGTATTAATTTTTTACAAAGGTTTATCCTTCATCTATACCATATCAAAAAATAAAAATGGGTTCTTTTTTAGTTTTTTTTATATAATATTTTAAGTAGTGTCACTTCTAGTAATTGCCCTTATATTTTATAACAAAAAAAAATTTTAGGTAACGAAAAACCAAAAAAGATCAAGGATTTTTTACAGTGTATTACTTTTTTAGACAGGTATTTCCTACTTAAAAAATTATTTAAAAAAAAATAAAAAAGAACCCATTTTACTTTTTGGATATGTTAAAGGTGAAGGAAATACCTTTCTTAAAAAGTTATACACTGTAAAAAATCCTTGATCTTTTTTGGTTTTTCGTTACCTAAAATTTTTTTTTGTTATAAAATATAAGGGCAATTACTAGATATTATATAAAAAAAACTAAAAAAGAACCCATTTTTATTTTTTGATATGGTATAGATGAAGGATAAACCTTTCTAAAAAATTAATACACTGTAAAAAAACCCTTGATCTTTTTGGTTTTTTCGTCAGTTAAAATTTTTTTTTGTTATAAATTTTTTTACAGTGTATTTCTTTTTTTTTTTTTTTAACGTGTCATAAAGCCTGTTAAAATATCTTTTTAATGATACCAATATCATGCAAATCGGTTTAGCCGATTCTGAGTTATTGTAGTTTAAATGGAGCTCTTTTCGACCATTTTCGCGTTTTTTCGAAAACGTTCCCACTGTGTCACGCCAAAAAAATCGCAAAACAGTCATTTCTAAAAATGAGAGTTTGTTTGTATTGATCAAATTTAGCTATGAACAAAATTTCATCGATATCTGAGGGGGTCGGGTTCAATGCATCTCGATTTTTACATGAAATTCATCATATGTGAGGTGGGGCTTATTACAAGCGTTTCAAAAAGAAAAATGTAGAAAATTGAAAAAATTAATAAAATTTTTTGGTATTTTACTGCCTGTTTGTAGAACGCGAGTGCAAAAGTGACTCGTCAAACTACAAACAGGCTGTTACTTTAGAAAATTATTTAAATAAAATTGTTTTACTTTTTTTAATGACAATTATCAAAACACATGGTTTTTGTCATAGATGGGGGTAGTTCAAAATGATTGCAATAAATTTTTTGGCGTTGAGTGATGAATTGAAAATTAGCAATCTCACTACACATGAGTGATTGTTTGATTTAAAAAATAGCAATCATCAGTATATTGCAATTTTTTTTTTTCTTTTTTCTTTACTTATTTGACTAAAAATTTTGCACACAATTAAAAATAGAAAACTTTTGTTTTAATGATTAAATCCAAGAGCTATTCCGATATTGACAGAATTTCGTTTAGTTTAATTTCCTTTGCTTATGCATATCATCAGAAAACCAAGCACATAAAAAATTAACTTTTTTTCAATTTTAGTGATATTATGTTTTTGTACAGCTTTTTGATTGCAAGTTCAAATTTTGAACCACATATTTGAATTAAGTGCAGATTTTATGCATTCATGCACAGTTGGTGATAGTGAAAAAATTTGCAATACCAATTATTATTATTAAAGCTGGTAAAAAATAATAAAAACTAATTTTTTGCAGTTTTATTTAGTGAGAGTACAATGTTGATTTATATCATTATTTAGTGCACTACCCCCAACTATGGTTTTTGCTTACTTTGAAAAACCGCAAGATAGACAATATTGATACATGACAAAATTTTCGTGTGAAATAATCAATGTCGCTCAACATGTTTCGCAAGTTCGAACATAGTACTAGGCTTAATATGAAAAATCGAGTTTTAAGCCTAGTACTCTGTATGTAAACAAACCCCACATGTATTGTACTAAAAACTTTTTTTAAATTAAAAATTTTATAAAAAAAAAGTAAATATGAATAAAATCCTGTTACAGGTTGTGTTATTTTATTTTTTTGTTTTTTATTTGATAATAAGTTCATACTTTTTTGCTTTAGCTTAAAATTCCACGTGAAATAAGTGCAGCTTACATTATTTCGCAGTTGTAAAAAAATGTTGCTAGAAACATTTCGGAACTTTTTCACAAAATGAGCAAAGTAAAACTCTATCAACATTATTTCGTAGATATTCCGCACAAGTTTTTTCAATATGCGTTTTGACAGCATTTCACGTGAAATGTTGAACAGAGTACCAGGCTTTAGATGGAAATGTTGGTGAAACTAAAAATGGCTGTCATTTGTTTTTTGTTTTTTTTTTCTTTTTTGGTACATTAACCACAAAAATTGGTTTTTGGGTTGAATGCGCGAGAATTTCTAAATTTGTGAATGTAAGTAAAACAGCCAATTTTTTAATTTTTTGGTTTGATTTAAAATCACATTTATATGTAAAGTTTCTTTAAATACAAAATTCTGTTTCTAATTGTTCTGGTATATTTAAATTCAATTTAAGCATATAAATAAACAATGTGGCTTTAAAATCACAACAATAAAACAACAACAGGAACAGCAATAACAGTCAACTGTTTTTTTAAGCCACCTAGAAAATAATTACACTTTAGATATTTTTTTTTTCATCCTGTATTTAAAAATAAAATATCTCTCTTGGTTTTTGTTTAATTGGCTTATAATCACCATGCATTTTCCCATAAATATCTTCAAATTTCCTTAACAACAAAACCTAATACTCCTTTTACAAATGATTGTAATGGAGAGATTGTGAAGAATGAGTGCAAACAAAACTTATTTTTTGCATGTAAAATAAGTATATAAAAATGTCTTTAGAAGTAGAAAATATAAGAAAATGTAAAATTTTCCAGATTCCAGCGCAATTTCCTCAAGCAAAACAACTGAGATATGCTATGAAACCATTCTTTTATAAAATCATAAACTTTTTTTATAATAATAAACAATAAAAGAAGATGATTATCAACATTTTATTTTTTTATCCTGGTAGACCATTCTGGGGAAATGCCCATATTCCGTTAAACAAGATCGTACACGTCAGCCTCGTGGATTTCATCACTGGTGTTTTGACCTGCATACATACTATTAAAATTATATAGTGACTGAATATAAAATTCAATTAAAATGATAACAAAACAAAAACCATGTGAAAAATAGATGCCAGTTTTTTTTTAATTAGAAATGATAACAAAAAATAACAAACTGTTAAAAGAAAATTGCTGAATAATGTAAATAATCAAAATAGCCAAGTAAATCACGAGTTATATCAAAAATCGCCAAAAAAAAAAAGTCCCCAGTCGACAAATGGAAAATCCCACCGCCGAACACGTTTCCAAATCCCCACGTTTGGCGAGAAATCGCCATATCTGACAGCCATGGCTGCGTGTGCTCATAATGGCATTTTCAAAAGGCAATTGAAAAGAAGTTGAGCATCAGAAGATGAAACGGGTAAATTCAGACTTATAACATAACCGATTTTTACATAGGTAATTCTTTACTCCAAAACAAAAAATCGGCGGAATTGTTAACAAATTATACATAAATTATTTTTCCCTGACAAAATGTCTAGCACTCGATAGCCTTTTCTTTTCGCAGAACTTTAACGATTGTAAATATTTCAGAAGCACTCACAATTTTGGACGGAACTTCAACAAAAAAATAATTTATTTATTTTTTCATTTATTTACGTAATATTAAGCCATTTAGGCCAAAAAACAAATTACAACGGAGTAGTCTTAAAACTACTCCATGTTCATACATACTCCTAGTAGATTAGTTTTGAAACTACTCCATGGTATACTCCAGAGGATTAGTTTTAACTTCGTTTGAAAACGAAAACATTTCGTTTAAAAACGAAGGCATGGTCGTTTCACTACACACTCTTTTTGACAATGATATGGTCCATGCTTGCTTAACATTGGACCAGTCCAGGGAGTAGTCCATTTCATCAAAATGGATCACGTAGTCCAATATTATCTGCAGGGAACCTTTATTTACAGCTTTTGTTCACAGCTTACTATTGCCCTGTCGTAAAATGAGTTAGCTTAAAGTTAACTCATGGTTAATCAAAAGTTAGTCACAGGTGACTCAAAAGCTAACTCATTAAAATTGTTGAAGCTATTCAATTTTAACACGCACGAGTAAATATACATATCTACTCTTACATTGTGAATAGATCTAATATTGAAGCTGCCCTACAAGAAATGAATGAGCGAATCATCATATTTTTCAGGTTAGCGTTAAGAAAATGATGGTAGGAATGATAGAAAATCAAGTGGAAAATATGATGATTCGCTCATTCATTTCTTGTAGGCAGGGCAGGGCTGCCAGATAATTTTGTGAAAAAATCGTCAGTTAAAATTTAGCTAACATATTTGGTCGAATTTTACTTCGTCGATTTTTATAAAAAAAATCATTAAAACAAAAACGTAATAACTTCATAACCAGCTCATAAGTCTCATGAAGAGCGTTTTTGATAGCAGATGAGCGCAATTTTCAATCGTAAAAGATTCCTCACATGAAAGAAACTGTAACACGAGTGAGATTCTTCCATTACACAGCGAAAGACGCTTACTTTAATCGTTTTGGGAATCGTTTGAGATGTGGGAAAAGATAATCTGACGAGTCTTTCAAAAGGCATAAATCGTTTGTAACTCATGTAGATATTATCTTACAACTCGTGAAATGCTGGCCGTATTATTATTAAAAATATAATTTATACAGAGAGTCGCAAAAGGTTCATTCAATGATGTTTTGACTAAAGATAAACAACGTGTAACATTGTATTTTTGTACTCTGGAAATAATCATTTAAAGATTTTTTAAGAGTTACATGTCACAGCCGTACATAAACAAAAGCGGCACGCGTTTTTTAGTTGTCAAGAATTGTCGCCCTAAATAGCGCGGCGTCAACGCTTTGCAATTGGAAAATCCGATTTTGACAGCGTGTTTAATAGTGAAGTTGACCGCTATTGTTAATAAATAATGCCAAATTAGCTTTTTTATGTTAATCTTTTTTTAGTTTTAATTTTGCAGGCTTGATTAAACAAGAAAGTTATCACTACTGTCCGTGGCTCTTGTTTAGGTATGGCATATAAACGTAAAAGCTAATGGAAAGAAGTCATTCCGCCTTCCGCTCTTATTTAGGTACGGCTGTTTTTAGAAAATAAAAACAAAATTTCGTATGAGAATTTATAATGAAAACAACAATAAATTTTTGTGTTTTATTGTTGCTTTCAATATAATTTCCCACACGAAATTTTTTTTCATATTCTAAAACCAGGCAGTAAACATTCAACTATTAAAAAACGAACGTGTCAGAAAAGGTAATGTTTTATGTAAATTGACTAGACTCAAAATTCTCTCTACATTGGCAGAAAACAAATATATTAAACTAACATGCCTATCGTGAATAAAAAGTGAAAAGTGCTGCTTCATATCTAAACATTAAAAGTATTTAATGTAATATATATACACTTTAAAAGTAAGTAAAAATACAATTATATATAAAATGTGTATAACAATGTTATTAATAAAAATGTTTAAATAGATGTTCCCCTGAAAAAGTCAACAAAAAATTGACGAAACGTTGGGAAAAAAATGTAATTAAATGTGTTTTTAATTTACACTGGAAAAATTTAGGCCCTATTAGCTTACTAAAAAATCTAAAACTTCAAAATTAAAAGTTTTTTTTTTTTGGAGACTGAATAATATCGTTTGAAAAAAATCAGCCAATCGGCACTTTCCTAATTTCGAAACAAAAAATCGTCTGCTTGTAGGGTGCATTTATATTGAACTATTATACACCAATTAACCAAAGTATACCTTAAAGCGTACAGTGGGGTTGAAATACAATTATGAATAACAATTGTAACATTACATTTGTACTAGAAAATTCTGCACAGTGATTTCTACACTAGAAATATGCATAACTAATAAAATAACAATTTAAACCAAAAAAATAACTAACAAATACAAAATAACTACTAAATACAAGATAACTAACTAAATTTAAGTAGACACTGAAGCAGAAAGTTATAACAAATTTTCAAAACCATTTCTTTTGTATGCCAACAAAAACAAATGTTTGGTTGAACACATTTTTTGTTAAAGTTTCACTAAAATCTTGCATACACATTTTTTTGGTGAGTCTTGACTTGTTGTTATAGTAAATTTAGATAGTTAACAGATAACAAAAAAACTCTGAGATAAGTTTTAAACAAAAACATAGCTATTAACGGCCATATTCCTAAAAAGTTCTTACTTTAAGCTTATAGTATGTAATAACTAGGGATGCGATTTCCATGCAAAAGCATGTTTTTTGTCTAAGAACGATGTCGATCAATTATCTTTTCGAATCATTAAATTTGCGTTAAAATGGCATCGATTTTTTTTTTTGCATATTTTGGTGAAAATGCATATTTTTGCATATTTTGACAGCCTTAAAAAAATTTTTTTAATTAATAAATAAATTCTTTTGGAGCTTTAAATACAATATTTTTAAGATTTCGACAAAAGATGCTTCTTTTTTCAACCGATGCAGAACTTCACATGGTTAAGGCTTTCAATGGGTTTGAAATATTTTATCCTAAACTGTTCACAAGTTACTTGCTTGACACATGGGTTACACCAAGTTGCGGAGAAAATTAGAAGCCAATTCGATAACATTGCAATTTTTAGTGAAATGTATCCCTTGATTCCCCTTCAACCGCAGCCAGTAGTAACAAGATGGAAGCCTGGCTAGATGCTTAAGAACTCTATTCAAAAAACTTTGATTGATTTAAGAATGTTAAAAGAGCTTGGTGATACCAATGATTATGCAATTAAAAGAGTAAAAGAAATATTAAATTTAGATAACATCAGAAGTCAATTAGCATTTGTATTTTTCAATTACGGATGTATTGGTGAAACAATAACTAATAAGGAGGGAATTAGTTCACTTAATACTCAAGTCAAAGTAATTGATATTTGATTGATAGCCCGACAAATTAAAAAAAAAATCCAAAACGTTTTGCAAAAAAAATTAAGGATTCCAAAAAATAAAATAAATTTCAAATATTTTTGATCTGATCAAAGTGGGATCGGAAAATAAATTTTTCAAAATGCATTGGCATTCTTCAAGTACAAGACAAACAAAAATTTAAATTAGTTATTTAAGTTTTTTACAGATATTTGATTAACAATAGACTAAATTTTTTATATTTTTGATTTTAGTAAAATTAAAAAATGATTTTTAATGGAAATTAAAGTTTTTAGTGCATATTTTTTGTTTCTTTAGTGCATATTTTGGATTTCTTAGTGTGTATTTTATGCGCATATTGTTTAGTGCATAGAAATCTCATCCCTAGTAATAACTATTAAACGCTTTTTGTCTTATAAACATCAGAAAGGAAATAAGTAATAGGGCGTGAAATAGGACAAACGGGGTAAAATCTCGCCCTCCTTATATCTTCCTAAATAATCAACCAATTTCCTTGAAATTTGGCAGGCAAATAATGTAACATCTGGAAGGAATTATAGCCTATATTTTTTACTATTTAGGGCGTGAAATATGGCAAAAGCGGTAAAAGCTCCCCCTCCCTATATCTTTTTAACTTATCAACCGGTTTTCTTTAAATAAGCCATGCAGACACTGTAACATCTGAAAGAAGTAAATTATATGGCAAAACAACGTTTGCCGGGCCAGCTAGTCCAACAATAAATTTTCTTACTTTATGAATGGTTTAATGAAGGTTCACTAGACAACTTTTCGTTTATGAATACAACCTTACAACCTTTTGCTTAAAAACGGTTAATGAATCATAAATAAGTTTTTATGAATACGGCTGTAAGTTTTTAAATAAAATACAAGCAAACCAGTTCAAATTAATCCATGATTTATATCTGCAAAATGAGATTTTGCTTTTATGGCTAAAAAAACAAACAACAACAGCAACGAAAAATATTTATCTCTTACAAAATTTTCTAGAAAATTTGTCATGATTTTATGGGAATCAATTTCAGGCAAAGAAAACGATCTGTTGCCAACTAAAAGAATAACAAACAATATTTTTATTTTGTTTTTTATTTATGTTAGTGTGTTTATCCAAAAAAAAAGCTGATGCTTCCTCTTCCTGTAAACGACTAGTAATAAACGACAGACGGTCTAACACTGTTTTGTTTTGTTGTTCTTAAATTGAACAGTAAAACAGTGTGAGTAAATGAGAAACTTTATAAATAAAAAATACAAATACACTATTTTATTTTAACCACCCGCTGACAATGAAATTGATGTCACGTTCTTAGGACGACATTGTTGTTGAGTTATTATCTTTGATTTCTGTTATTTTTTTTTTTAGTCTAGAAATTTGTTTAAAACAGTAGTTGGGGGGGGGGGGGGAACGGAACTGTCAACAAGACAATAACTTTATTTTCAAATTCTTGGGCAAATTGTGTGCAGTTTGGTTTTCTACATCTCAAAATTGTTAGTTTAACCTTCATTATGGTTTATTTTCGTTACGCGATTTTGTTTTTTTTTTGTTTCTCTTGCTTTTGCAAACAGCAAATTTTAAAATATTTTGCGGTAGTAGCATGCCAAATTTTTTAAATTGATAATTTTTTCGTAAAAACATGGCAGTTTTTACTTATGACGAAATATTTTCTTGGTGATATAATGAATAGTTAAAAAATTGTTTTATTTTTACAAAGGGAAAAGAAGAAATATATAAAAAAAAGTCTACATTGAAATCTCCTTTAAATACAATCACTTAATGGAATACAAATACATTATTAAATGACATAAAAAAGGAGGAACTTTAAGGAGACATTGTTTAGAGATTTTAAAAGATGTAATTTTAACACACTGAAGAAAGCATAATTGGGTTAGTCCCAATCAAGTGTTATTGGAACTATGGCCAGTTATGCCATAAATCGCAGCAGATACGGTCAACTTAATACCTATAGACAAAGAATGTAGCAATACGCCTTTTTGACGATACGATAAAGATACTCAACATGAAATATCGGAGATACTGATACGAATACATGTTAAATTTAAATTAATTTTTTTATTATACAGAATTACAGAGTACGAAATTTATAAAATTGATATTTATAAGATTTTAAAGACAACGAATTGAATTTGAATTCATTGTAAAGTTAACAAAAATTTTATAATTTTTTAAACAAAAACATTGTAAGAGATAATTATTATTCAAAATTGATAATCATTTACAACAAATTTCGATCCACCAATTGGAATAACAGTTGGTTTAAAGATTGATGTTTGACTTTGCCGTCGTCAACGACGCACACTGGTTCATATTTTGAGAAGGCGGCCAAAATTATTTTTTTTTTTGTTCTCCGATTTTAAAATTTTTTTATTCATGTGAAAGTAAATACTAGTGAACCTCGGGAGCCAAAAAATTAAAACCCTATTTCAACTATTTCATTGAGAACAGGGTGGTCCGAAATGGACTTTCTCAATATTTGGTTATAGTTTTGAATTTCTGAGTCAATTTTTGAAGTTGAAATGCTCATAACTTTTTTGTTTTTTAAGATTTTTTGACAGAATAAGTTTTGTGTATTAGTTTATTTTATTAGCTATACGTGGTTTAAAGCATTAAACTCTGCGACCTCTAGAACTTTTTAATTTTTTTTTTTTTTTTATGTCAAAATTTCCCGGAAATTTCCTACTTTATAGAGCATAAGTCCTGAGCGTCAAAATGCGTCAAAAAAAAACCTATACTCTCTTGTAGTCCAGAATCTAACCTACATTTCTATACCCCATTGTACGCACGTCTGGATACGACCTTGCGAACTACAGCAATTTCTGTGACCCAAGGTAAGATATTCGGTTCAAAAAATAAGTCCTGCAAGGAAACATTACTGAAATTAAAGAAGGTGAATCTTAAAGAATTTTCGACAAATAAAGCAGTTCAGGCCACATAAATTATCTAGCACGTCAGGTTATCAATTAATTTGGAGATGGTAAAGGTATTGCCATTGTTATGAACTTATTGTGGGTGAACGGATGCTGCAAAACGAATAGGCGACATAAATAGACTAACACGTTAGATTTCTGAGTAAGTTAAAAGGTTAAACATAAGTAAATAGCCGCAACATAAACTACATAGTTTAATTACCTGAAAATTGCAAATTAATTTAAAAAAATGGAAGAACAGGTAAATGGTAAAAAAACTAGCACGCAGTTATATTTTACGTGAAAATTACCTATATGTTACCTGTTAATTTTTTGCCGGTATGTTATCCTTTTAAAAAGTGTGAAAACAGGGGTTTTTTTATGTTTCAAAGAAATGCTAATAAAAGATTAAATTTGTATTTAAAAAAGAGTTTTTATGTTTCAAAGAAGTGGTAACAAAAGATCATTTAAAAAAACTTCTATCAAGAGTATAAAAGTGCATGCATTCATAATTTTACCTTCATTATTGTTTAAACAATGGCTAAGTTCAGTTATAAAGTTCTCGCAGATATATATTTTCAACAGAAAGATGAAAAAGATTTTGTGTTACACATAATGAATAATCCATTCTTTCATAAGATTCATAAGATAAAAATTAAAAATTTTTTATTAACATTAAGAAAACGGTACCTTAAATGTTCTAGAAACAAGAAAACGTTTTACTTACGCAACGAAAAATGGCTAACAAATGATCTGATTTTTAAGAAGCTGTCAATA
Organism: Pollenia griseotomentosa; assembly: GCA_963931875.1. NCBI lineage: Eukaryota > Metazoa > Arthropoda > Insecta > Diptera > Polleniidae > Pollenia > Pollenia griseotomentosa. The sequence continues at coordinate 50,861,144 of OZ007563.1, forward strand.
ACTGCTAAGGAAACTGGAAAAGTGGGTCGGCCCGCAAAACAAATTGACAATTGCAGTGAAAGATCACGAAGACGCAAGCTAGCAAATATCAATAAAGAAATTTCTCATAGTATGATAAAGGATTCATTTCTGCATCAAATTCAACCAACGCAAAATAAGAAAACAAAAATTGCAATAATTGAAAAAAGAGTGGAAGCGAGCCCTAAACGCACAAAGAGGATTTTAAAAAGTATGCCTACACCAACTGAAGAAATGAAATTTACTCCAGAAGAAGCATTTGCACTATTTTTGGATTTAAAACGGACAAAAAATCAGTATACAGAACAGCGAAAGCGAACCAATAAAATAAAATAAAATACACATACATCTCAAACCAAAAGTAAAAGTTGAATTACCTAAAATGTTATCGATAGCCAAGAATGCTATTTGGGCATTTTTCAAAATATTCCTTTTCAGTTTTATCCTTATAACAACTCGTCTTTCCAAAAAAAAGCCAACCTTTGGCCCCTGTGAATATTGGGACTAAAAAATTTACAGGGGCCAAATATTGGCATTTTCTGACAGGATCTAAGTTCGACAATAAAAAATAAGTATCAGTTGTAAAATACAAGAGAAATAATGATAAATTATAAAAAAATCATATATGAAATATTCAACTTTTACACCGAAACTCAACAAAAAAATGAAAATGCATTTTGAACTCCAATAGGAGTCCAGGGGCCAAATATTGGCATTTTCTGACAGGATCTAAGTTCGACAATAAAAAATAAGTATCAGTTGTAAAATACAAGAGAAATAATGATAAATTATAAAAAAATCATATATGAAATATTCAACTTTTACACCGAAACTCAACAAAAAAATGAAAATGCATTTTGAACTCCAATAGGAGTCCAGGGGCCAAATATTGGCATTTTCTGACAGGATCTAAGTTCGACAATAAAAAATAAGTATCAGTTGTAAAATACAAGAGAAATAATGATAAATTATAAAAAAATCATATATGAAATATTCAACTTTTACACCGAAACTCAACAAAAAAATGAAAATGCATTTTGAACTCCCCATAACTTTTGCTTCTATCAGTCGAATTTTACGTTTTATAGCGCAAATTAAAGCCTAACATCGCACCTATCGAGCAAAAAAAATCGCATAAAAAAATACCGATCCAGTCAAAAGTTATGGAATTTTGGCCGCCTTCTCGTAAAATTTCCCACTGTGCGACGGTGAGTGTTAAACGGAAATCTCCCTCTGAAGAGATAGTGTGGTTACTATCGAAACATGTCAGGGCAACTAGTCCTGTGAAAACCTGGGTTCGATTCCCAAGTCAGTCAAGAATGAAAAAAATGATCAATAAATTTTAATTCATTTCATGTTGTTAACTTCGTTTCTTCATAAAAATAATTTAAAGTAAATTGAATTTGATGAACTTTTAATACGATTTCTGTATGACGTGCTAAATTCCCAATTTTTCATATTTGATAAATACACTGAAATTAATTGTTGAGGGAAAGCTAGCTTCTATGCGCATTTCACTGGTTGCTTAGGCCAGCTCATCAGGAAACCTTTTCCTAAGATTTTAGAAAAGCTAAAAATATTATACGAATAAAACCCCAAAGCGAATAAGAATTTTAAACACTCAAAGTCTTACTGGTAAGTACAGTAGTTTTGACTTAACTGCCTTTTATTTACGTGCACTTTTGACTTAACTGCACAAAATTGATAATTTTTGGCATTATTCTTTATAATCCCATACAAATTCCTTTTTTAAGTGCACTTTCTTTACCTGCACATTTAAGATAAGTGCCCAAAATTTTTGGCATTTTAAAATTTTTTTCATACAAAAAATTTAAGTTAGCTGCACTTTGACTTAACTGCCCAAAATACATATTTTCTGTAATTATTCTTCAAAATCCTTCTTTACGTGCATTTTGTATACCTGCACATTTTTCATATTTTTGGGCAGCGTTAAAATATTTTCATATAAAACATCAAAGTTAGCTGCACACATGAAAACATATGGTGGCCACTTTTTCACATAAATATCCAATTTGAGCTGTTTCTAAAAACAAAAATCGCAAACAAGTCAGACTGGCAACATTATAATTCATTTATTTTGTTTGCATGTACCTACATTTATGCATATGGTTTGTTGTTACAGCAACTTTACCACGATTATATGAAATGAATAGCAAATCCTAGACCTGAAACAAAATAAAGTAGTTATAGTAGTATTTGAAGCTGGCGAATGGTCTGTAGCGCAACAGAGATCAAAATTTCGAATTTTGCGCTTCAACTTCAAAGACTACTTCAACTACGTATTCTGTTTACACTACTTTGAAACTGCCGTTTTTAACTTTTGACAGCTTGCAGCGCTAATATTAACGTTGTACTACAACGACTATTCTGTTCCCCACTTTATTTTTACCAATTTGGCTCTCCGTTCATTATAAAAATGCATAACAAATGACTACAGGTTGCTTGAACGTCACTGTTACTATCAATTTATTAATAAAAACGTTGGTTTCCTCTTTCAAACCCTTTACTTTAGCTGCATTTTTATGCAGGTAACCACAATTGCGTACCTGCACATTAAGGCAGCTAAATACATTTAAGATAGCTGCATTTTTGATTTACCTGCACAAAAAATCGTGCAAAGGAGATTGTGCAGCTAAGTCAAAATTACTGTAACAATATCAAAGCTTAAACAAAACACCAACAATAAACAGTGAGTTTATCTTTTCTTACATCCCCCTACAATTGGTTGGGTTCTTTCCGACTCGAATTGTAGTTGTAAGTGGGTAAAAAGAAAAAACAAAATTAAAAAACAAATTGTTTCATTCTATTGTCTTCGTAAGAAAACAACAAAAAAAAACCATTTGCCAATTCAGTCTTCTGCACGGGCACATGCGAGTATATTATGATAAAAAATACAAAATTTTGCAGAGATGCAGTGGAAAATAGTCTCGCAGATGCGACAGAACTAAATTTTGGGTATACAATCTCATTGCGGCAATAAGCAAGCGGATATGCGTCTCTAGACAAAATGGAGATATAAGGTATCACTAGACTTCTTCTTTAGACAGAGGATCTTCTACTCAAAATAGTCTTTTAAGATTTTTACAAAAGCTCCAAAGGTCAGTTCTTGTCGACTTTTACTAGGTGTAGGGGTGACCGTGTTCTCACCACTTTCGGAATGCAGAGTCATGTTAAGTAACTCAATAAGAGTCTAAACACAATGTTTGCGGTACGGTGCGATTTCTCGTTGCGGGAGAGAAAAATAAACATAGTACAACGGAAGACGGCGACGGAAATAGTTGTCATTTTTGTTTTAACTTTTATTAATTTATTTGTGCATACATTTTTATCATGTTGTTTGTTTTCAATAATGTTGTGAACATAGCCAATTATTCAAAAACTATGGGAACATCAGAAAGAGAACTAGTATCAAAAATTGAGAGACAATGCGAATTAAATTCGCCTTGTTGAGAGAGAAAGAAAGTCCGCAATGAAAATAAAATAGATTTTAATTTTATGCCGTTCCGCACTGCGGTTTTTTACTTCAAAATCGTATGAAAAATCGCACCGCAATAAATTATCGTTACATTGTGTTTGGACTCTGAGACGTTTTTTTCGATCTATTGTCTTTGAAATACTCGAGCTTTGTGTCTAAAATTTTTCATTCATTGAAATTGGCGACGAAGTAAATTGGCAATTTTTGGAACTCTGAACTATTCGGCATCTCAGTTTATTCATTTATCGTATTTTCTAATAATAATCGAAGACTGTTAACTAGCGGAATAGCGTCAGACACTGTAGCAGTGACTTCGCTAGTGGATTTTGTGGTCTGTTCGAAGTACCTAAAAAACCGGTTTTCGAATATTCAAAATAGCTGCTTATTTAAAAAACCGGGTTTCGGTTGAGTATTTTAAAAATAACCGGTTAACCGGTTTTAATTCGAATACATAAAAATACAAAAATCAAGTTAGTTTTTGCAATAAAAAGTTAATTTAACAATTCACGAAGGTAAGGAACCAACAAAATACATAGATATGACTTTTGGTATGTTCAAACCTAACATATCGCTCATTTGCTGCAAGACCGGCATAACTCAAAAAAATCAATTTCGAGATAAACGCATTTAAAATTTTTGATTGGCTCTAACTACTTAAAAAAGAAGACACATTCTCTTCAAACTGGGAAAGTATGAAAGATATAAAGATGAATTTAATACACAATATAAAGAAAAACAAAGCGAACAATTCTGCATCTCTAACTCCAAAATTTAATTTTTTGATTTATGCCGGTCTTGCAGCAAATGAGCGATATGTTTGACGATAGAATCCAAAAAAAAGCTTTATTTTTCATAATTTTTATATATTACTAAACTTTATTCATAAGAACATAATTGTATAATGTAATTTAGAAACTGTTAAATAATGTTTGCTCTAGCCAAACGTTTTTCAAAAGCAAACAATTCTTTAAGAAAACAAATGGTGGTGTAGGACGTCAAATATTTAATAGGTGTGGACATAACTTTAGAATTTTTGAAAAACTTTGGTTTTAAAAATGAAAGGAGTTTTATAAATTTAAAAGATTTTGTTATTCGTGCTTAATTCCCAGTTTTTATTCTTGATAAAAAACCTTGAAATTTATTGTTGATGGGATAAGCTATTCCTATGCGCATTTCACTGGTTGCTTAGGCCAGATCATCAGGAAACTTCATCCATAAAGGTTTTAGAAAAACTAAAGATATTAAACCAAATAAAACTGTAAAGCGTATAAGACTTATAGCAACAGTTCTACTTGTAACAATATCAAAGTTTAAACAAAATACATCAACAATAAACAGTGGGTTTATCTCATCTTACATTCCCCACTACAATTAGTTGAAATTCTCTCAACATTAATTGTAGTTGTAAGTAGGTTAAGAAAAACAAAATAAAAACAACAACAACTTACAAAAGATGTTGTCAATTAAGTGTTTTTTTAGGCCGTGCACTTGCCTGTTTATTATCAAAAAGTAATTTCAATTTTTGGGAATACAAAATTTTAATTTCAAAAGATTTTGTTATTCGTGCTTAATTCCCAGTTTTTATTATTAATAAAAACACTTGAAATTTATTGTTGATGGGGTAAGCTATTCCTATGCGCATTTCACTGGTTGCTTAGGCCAGATCATCAGGAAACTTCATCCATAAAGATTTTAGAAAAACTAATGATATTTAACCAAATAAAACTGTTAAGCGTATAAGAATCATAAGCAACAGCTCTACTTGTAACAATATCAAAGTTTAAACAAAAACATCAACAATAAACAGTGAGTTTATCTTTTCTTATAGTCCCGACTACAATTGGTTGATTTTTTGTCAACTCTAAATGTAGTTGGAAGGTGGGTAAAGAAAAATTCCTTCAAATAAAACTGATGAATTTTTCCATATCGCTGATTCCGCCGGTATGTTGTAGTTTTAAGAATGAAGATATGCCAGAACTACTTAAAAGTTTTTAGTGCCTTATCGGGCATTCCTTCCTCGGCAACATAACAGGCTAATATTTCACCCAATTATTCATTTTTGGCAGCATATTTCAGTAAAGTATTATTTGCAGTCTCTTAAGAACTACTTGGAACAGAATCATTTTACTTGGCGTATATATATGTCAAGCTTGTGGACTAATTAAAGGTGATTAATAAGTCTTTGGCGCCCTATGCTCCAGTGGGAGTTAGAGGAATATATATATATATATATACGTGTGTGTATAATAAGTCTTGAAGTTGAAGAGTCTTTGCAACTTATCATTTTAGGGCCCTTTAATAACCTTTGTCTTTTAAATCAGCTCACAATATTACCAGAGATGACATCTTTATAAAAATATATTTAATATTTAGAATACTGTCCAATTGCTAAATACTTTTTAAGCTGAACATTTTTTTTGTAGGATTTTGAATGGTTTTTGGTTTTTGTTACAAAAACACACGCTTTTATAAGCGATTTGTATTAACATTGCTCATAATGTTTTTTGACTTTTGTTACGTTTTGTTTTGGCATTCTTCATAAAAAGTTTTAATTTGCCCAGTATTCAATTAGAAAAATACTTAAACTACGGGTATATTTATAACAAAAGCAAGGAAAACGTGTATAAGTTACACACTTAAAAAAACCCCGGTTTATTTTACCAAAAGAACCGGATTATTCGATATTCGAAAAATGGACATTTTTAAATATTCGACTGAGGCAAAACTAAAATAACCGGTTAAAGCCGGTCGCATACTATCCGTTTGATCTCCCTAGAGACCAAACTTTGTAGTGAAATGATTTTTATTTTCAAAAAAATCATTTAAAATAAGAAGAAAAATCATAAAACGTACAAAAACATACTAAAAGATAACATTTTCATAGTAGTTACACAGCAAAACGGCTAAAGCTGCGTGTCCACACCAAGCGTTTAATACGTCTATGCATCTACGTATTAAAAGCATGAAGTAGAATGACTTTCTAGTTTAGCATGCCTCCTGAAAATAGGTCAAAAAACATACGCATAAAACGCGTGGTGTGGATTTAATGAAAAAAGACAATTTTTAAAATTCTTAACTTTTTTTTGCAAAAGAAAACTACAAACATTAATTTTGACAGCTGATCAAGAGACTCGAGCACACACAGTACAATCGAATTGATAAACTTAGTAGTCAACTTGAAAAAATCAATATCTTTTGATTTTTCTTCAACCAACTCGACAACTGTCAAACTAATCAATTGACGATGCCATACACGCTTTGATTTGGACACCAACGGACTCAGTTGACAATTGAATTAAAACGTGTATGGGCTACTTTAGTTAGTTGCTATGCAAAAAAGAAACATTAAAAATTGAATTGTTTCGTCAAAAAAACTATAAAAAAATATCGTCGTATCGCCAGAAAAATATCGCCGATACCGATAAAATTGTTTTGTTGGAGGTGACCTTATTGAAAAATGTTTTTTCTCTGCCTGTACGATAGTTATTCAAGAGCAGTAAAGGTTTAAAATGCAATTAGAATTTTTCTTTAGATCTTTTCACTTTTAACTATTTAACATACTATTTATTGTCTATTTGTACAAAATCACAAATATTTAAAAATGTTACACTTTCCTTTTAATCAAAAAATTAATCATTTTGTTCTGCCATATAAAATTGAGTCATTGAAAGAATATTTGTAAATCCACCATCCCTTTTGCTTAATGACGTTAAACTCATACATCATAATTTCTTATCTGTGTTTTTTTTTTTTTTTTTTTAAAGAGGATAAAAAGGAAAAGCAAGTTATACTTTAAGATGTTCTAAGATGGACCAAATTATATTGTTTTTTTGATTTGTCTGTGCGTTTGTTTGCAAAAAGTGTATTTTGCTGTATTAAAACATGAAAATCCTTTTTACCAGAATGCTGACGCAGTCTGTTTTATTGATACATAGTTGAGTTTAAATTAGTGCTGGGAAACTATCGATAGTATTACCGATACTATCGATAGTCTAAAAAAATCGAAAATATCGATAAGATATATGGCGATATCGATATTAATATTTAAAATACAGCTATGAAAACATGTAACAGCAGCTATAAGGATAGTCCCTCCTTAACGTCAAGTTTTTTGCCTAACTTAATTTGACATTTCGTGGAAAGGTTAAGTGAACTACGTTATTTTTTTGGACAGCATAATCGACTAAATGTGTCCACAGTCGGGAGAATTGTGCGCAAATTTCCGCAAACCGGGTCTGTAGGAAATATGAAAACACCTGTTCATGCTCGCTCTTCGTACTTCTTCGGAACTTAGGAGTTACCGTGAATGGTGTTCGCTATCGCGAGATAATAACGGAATTCTTGTGGCCAGAAATTGATTATATTGACCTAGACGATATGTTGTTCCAATAGGATAGTGCCACTTGACACACAGCCAACGAAACAATGGCTATTTTGCGTGAGAAACTCAACGGCTGTGTTATCTCATTTTGTTGCGGTGTTAATTGGTGGCCACGATCAGGCGATTTGACACCGTTGGACTTCTTTCTTCTGGGATATTTAAAAGAAAAAGTGTACGTCAATAAGTCAAGAACAATTCAAGGGCAAAAGTAAGAGATAATTCGGCACATTTACGATATTGAGCCTCAAATCTGTATCAGAGTCATTGAAATTATGGGCCATCCGATAAAGGTGATGTATACCACCGAAGCCGTTGCAAGCATATGGCCGCTATTTTGCTTCACACATAATTGTCATAGGTCCTTCTATAATAATAAAAAATATCAAGATAATTCTCTGAAAACTTTTTTTATTTACAATTTTCCAAAAACTGTCTTCTTAAATAACGTACGTACATAAATACATACATATGTCTTATTTTAAAATATATAAGATTATAACGAACTGTAGCTTGTGGCCATGTTCTGTAACTCTCGCGTCGAGAAACTTTTCGATTGAAATGTGTGAAATGTAACAAAAATGCCATTTAATGAAACAAACAGCTGTTTTTATCACTAAACTGTGTCTGTAACGTTTTTTGGCGAGTACCAGCTGTCACGTAAGAAAATTACTCGCCAATTTCCAGAAAAAGTCTGTAAGTCTGTAACATTTTTGTGAGAAAAGTTCCCGCTTTGAACTGTCAAATAATATGTAATCCTTTAATTCCCTGTGGAACATAGGGCCGCGAACTGTCAAATAAGCTCACGAATAAAAATGAGGCGAGAAAAATTTGTAACACTAAAAACCAATTAAAAATGCAAAATGCAAAGAATAACAATAATTATATTTATTTGGTTCTTGGCACATTTTTTCAATTTTTAATTATATTGCTTTAAAAATTTTTATAAAATAAACGAATGTTTTCAAAGCTTGTTGTAAACAGCAAACATATAAGTCGCACTTTTCATTATTTGGTATAGCCGACGGTTGATTTTTCGCCGCCGTTGTTTAAAATTTTTCCATTTTAGTAAATTTTTGCCGCCGTCAACTATATTTGTGATTGGCGTCCTCAACGTTTGCAATGTCACCTCGACTTCGAGTGCAATGTTATGACATTTATAACGTAACGACGCACAGTGGCGCCCGTAGAGCAAACGAGTTTGCAAAAATCAAAATTTTCATGAGCGCCGACGAAGTTTTGAATAAGCCCATGTTAAAGGAAACTTTTCAACGATTTCAAATCTGCCACTCTTAATAATATCACATTTTTAGTTTAGAAGATATAGCCGTTCAAAGTTGACCGACTTTCGGTTTTCAAAAAAACACACAATTTTTAGTAAATTTGTTGCGATTTCAGGTGTAATATCACGAAAAATAGGTAACGAATTGCCTTATTTTTTGTTTGTATTGATTGATGTATTTATTAAATGTATAATCATAAAAAAAAGTAACTGTTTGCTTTGTGCTTCTCCTGGTAAATCACTATTTAAAAACTATCCGTTTTTTCACTATTTTTCAACTTTGACGGAAAGTAAAAAAAATCTATATTTTTCTATATTTGCTATATTTGCAAAACCTGTTTTTTGATTATTTCTTTACATAATTCAAAAGGTTTTATCTGCCCGTTCGTGCCCGTTTGGCTTCTAGAGGTAAAAAAGGTTAAAAAGACATGGTTGCAGAAATTGTATGGCGTCCATCCCTTATATGTTTTGACTGACAGTAGTTTGATCTAATAGTTTGAAAAAAACTACTCATTGAAATTAGCAGGTACGTACCTCACTTAAACAATACTTTGGCGTACAAATGGTCAGGAACAATATTGACTTATGGTCCCTACAGGTAGGCACAAATCTTATTTGAACACGTGCATAATATCAAAATTGCATTATTCAGCCTAAATCCATATGTATGCAGGGAACAGGTAAATTTTTAGGCATGGTAGCATAAGCCTATATATTGCAAAATAAGCATAAGTCTGGATTAGTCTACGACTGAAAGTTGGCGCAACAATTACGGAAACCATTAAACAATTTAAGTACTGAAAACATGGCGTTGAACAATTTAAAATTATTTGAACTGTTTAGAAAGTCAACCACACCAAAGTTTTTCACGGAAGCTGCTATAGAAGAACTTGATAGGTTATACGGAAATATTGAGAGAAGCGAAATTATAAAAAATAATTTTTATCTGATATATGCAAATATTAAGGCAAAATGGGTGAAATCTAATCGAACCATTCTGAACTTCAACTCCAAATACGAGGACTGGCTTAATGAAGACACCATCCTGGATATATTAGCAGTAGATAAACCCACCACACCAACCAGAGGAGCAAAAGGAAGGCAAAAAAAAAGTATTTGGGAGTGTTCAATTTTCACAAGAAAAAGGAAACTTGCCGATGCCACCAATGACTTGACCACGAAGCAATTATCGGACGCGCTGTCTATTAAATATACAAAGGATAGTGAAAGAGTTAGGTCGCAGATAACCAAATCAGTTGCTGATGCAAGCCCAATGCGACTAAAAAGGATTAAGGAAAGCATTCTCACGCCCACAAACGCACACATTAAAAAGTATGGTTCCGAAGAAGACTTGGCCTTGTTTATGGACTTAGAACTTTCCAAAGAGAAATGTGAGAAACTACCAGCATCTTTAACGCGACAAGGCGCTGACGTTTTACCCGGATACAAGCATATTACGCAAGCCAAAATAAATTCACGACCACTGCATACGGAGTTTACGGAAGCCTCTGCGAAGGCCAATCTGCAGGATTGAAAAAATAAATTAAAAAAATAAATTTAAAAAAAAAAATATTTTTTTTTTAATTTGTTGGGTAATAATTTAAAACATAAAACCCTAAAGAAAAAAAATAAAAACAATCTAAAAATGTAAAAAAAAAAATTTTTAGTTACCATAAAATTGATTTTTCTACTAATTTTAACTTTGATAACCCATAAGTAGGCCCCTACAAAGCGTAGCACCCTTTCCAAACGGTCATTTCATAGGCTGAACAGTTATCTATCATATGCTGTTTAAACTGTTCAATTATCTTATTCGGTTCAAAAGATATCATTTTTGCAACGAAAAAACTCAAATGGCGCCACTGTGCGACGTAAGCTCATTTGATAGTTTTCGACATAAGACACACTTTTTCTCACTTTTCGAGAAACGATGGAATATTTTGTTTCACATCTTTTCGATGCGATTTATAAATATCGATAGTATCCCAGCACTAGTATAAATGTTCTGGTTACTGATTTTCTTGGGCTGGTTTTATATTTTTCCTTGATTTTTTTTTTTTTTTTTTGTAACAAGAACATTTTTATAGCTCAAGATTTACAACTCATTTATTTGTAAATTCTTTTTTATATATTTTTTTATTCTTGATTTGAATTAAGCCAAAGTGATTTGTTTAAATAAAATTGAAATTTTATTGTTGAAGGCTCATAAAAATTTCATGCAATTTGTGAATCTACTTATTTTTTTTTTTTTTTTTTTAGATGGACGTTCTTTATTTTATAATTTGGATTAAAGCTTAACATTGAGAATGTATTAAGCGTTTAAATATAAATAAAATTGTTTGAAATTTGTTAAAGATTTTTGTAAACTTTTTGGCTTTTTGTTAGGAAGTCATTAACTTTTTTTATTTTTTTTAATATTTGACCTCAAGTGAAATTTTAATGAAGGCAATAATAAAAGCAAAGTAAAAATCTTTTTTCTTTTTAGGTAAGGCAACAAATTTTAAAAAGACAACATCGTTATTGGTGTAAAATCGTTACTATAAAAAAATAAAAAATTTCTGTGACCACATAACATCGTTTACACTATAAAGATTTTAAAAGAATAAGGAGGGTTTAGCAAAATAAATTTATCAAAAGTTAAAGTTTAAGAAAAAGTTGAAAAGAAAACACAATGTGTAGCATTTTGCAACAAAAAAAAAAAAAAAAAAAACAAATTATAAAAAACCCTGGGCTACAAGCGCAATATTTGTTGTGTTCTCTAATGATCGCTTTAATTTAAGAGCCAAAAGCAATATTTTAGAAATTAAGGAGTCAGCATGAGCAACAAAGAATTTCTACAAATATTATGCTAGATAGTTCGATATTATTAAAATCTGAAGCCTCTAAAGCAGAGTGGAATTCTAGACTATTTCTTTATTTTTCATGTATAAAGGCGGCAATCTAAGAGTCTCCAAAGTGGAGCACTAAATTCAAAACGAATTGACTTCTTCAGATTGTATTGCACTTAATCCTATTGGATAAAGTCTAATCAAAACTTTTTTTTTTTGCTGATAGGTAAAGTTTCTTTCCGGAAATATTTTTCTGGTAATGTGTTTCAATAAGCCAGTTCCCATATTCTGTAAAAGATGTGAAAAAAGTGTATCTGTAACTTATGTTGAAAACTATCAAAAGAGATTACGTCTTTACGTTATAAATGTCATTGCAGACGTTGAGAACGCCAGTCACACATATCGTTGACGGCAATCAAAATTTAGTAAAACTGAAAAATTTTCAACGACGTCGGCGAAAAAAAAACCATCGGCTATATCAAATATTGTAAAGTGCGACTTAAATGTTTGTTATTTGCACAAGAGCTTTGAAAACATTCGTATATTTTATAAAAATTAAACAATAAAAAAATGAGCCAAGAACAAAATGTTATAATTTTTATTCTTTGCATTTTTCATTTTTAGTATGTTTTTTAGTGTCAACATTTTTGCTCGCCCCGTTTTAATTCTTGAGTTTAATTGACTGTGTAAAGCGGGTACTTTCACACAGAAATTTTACAGACACACTTTTTCTGTAAATTCGAAAAACAGTTGTTTGTTTTAATTTACGGCATTTTTGTTTCATTTCTAAAAATAAATAAAAAAAAAATGGTGGCATTTGTTAAACATGATTAGCAATAATATTAAAACATTTTAAATAGTTTATAAAGTTTCATATATGCAGACTTTCAAGGTCATTAATTTATTTCATTCTCAATAACATCCGACTTTTTGTTGGTATTCTTTCCAACTTCTTCAGGGATTCAGTTTTTTATTAATATAATAATCTGTTTTGTCAGTTTACATTATTTATAAAATATCGCTCTTCGAACGTTGTCATCAAGCTATGATTTACGACCAAATCCCTTGTTTAAATTTTTTTTTTTAAGTACGCTTTTTATATTTCTGTGGATTTCAGTTTGGTTTTATAAAGACAGAAGCTGTTGTGCCGAAGTAGTCTTTAAAATAAATAGTAATAAAGAAACATTAATTGGTACCATCGAATCGCAGATTGATTGTAAAAATTATACCTTTTTACGTGTGTTTAAAATTATTACCCCACAGGGACGAATGTTAAAAACTCCAAGTCGTAGAAGACAATGTGCTGCTTGAACCCCCACAATTTACTGCACTCCTTTAAATTATATGTAAAATAAATTTCGTCTTATTTATAAAACTTTGAAGGCAAATGTGTGGAACTAAATTTGAAGTTTAATTTCTTAAGGAAGATAAATATTTTCAAGTATGCAAGTTTTATCAAAATGGACGAAAGACGAATATAAAAATTGTCTACCTAAGTTCTTAATGAATTTTGAGTAGGGTTTTTTCCCGGGAATTCCCGGGACGGGGTTTTTCCCGTTTTCCCGGGTTTTTCCCGTTTTCCCGGGATTTTTCTTGCGGGATCCCGGGAAATAAAAAATTCCTTATTATTTCAGAAAATAGCTATTTATACTTTGAAATTTAGTTTTCTATTCTCTAAAAATTAGCATCTGTGGATGGGTTGTGGATTAGATCAATAACAAGAAGTGAGTACATGTATTTAAATCAATGTCTCCTGATGCAATAAATCTACTAAAAGCAGAATGGGCAGTGCAACAGTTGATAATTATTACATTTAGTGAAGTGAAGAGTTTATAAAGTACATTAATTCAAAATAAGATGCAGGCAGTAAAGTTTCATTGTCCATGAACAAGTCTTAAAAATAGGAGATACCTAAACATATCGCTCCTTTATTGCAACATAGTCATATCTACAAAAACAAACGATCTTGGCAAAATGCGATTAAAATTTTCAAAATGTACCGATTTAAAGATGTATTTTACTATAACTTCGGTTCAGTTGGAGATATAACACGAGAAGGCATGAAGGAAAACTTTGCTTAAGTTACTTAAAATTTTGAGATACGACTATGATGTAATGAAGGAGCGATATCTTTATTAGGTGATAAACAAAAATTTTCAATTTCAATTTGTGTTCGTTTATATACCCGTGAAGTGCGGGGAAACCGAAATAAAATAACATTTTGGAAACTCGTGTAAAATACTACAACATACAACTTGAAAAACACATTGTCCTAAAGATTACAAATGGATCTATTGAAATGAAAAGGTTTGTAAGAAGCAGTCCGGTTGATACTATTTTTGCATCAACCTTGACATACATTTGACTGACATAGACGTTGTTTATAAAAAAGAAAAAATTGCTTCTGATTGTGAATCCGAAGCATGCTACAACGGTGCACTTTTAACTATTTGTCCAACCTCGGTAAAAAATTAACGAAATTTTTTGGAAACATGATAATAAGTAAATAAAATCAGGAATATACTTTTTGATGACATACTAAGCGCTTTGAGTGTGTCAGAAAGTTATTTCCTAAGGCGTTAAAAAATGTTATATATTTATTTAAAATATTTTATCTATTTTATTAATTAACTTTTTGATCCCATATCTTGAGTACCTTAATTTTATTTTGTTTTTATTATTGTTGTTTATGTTATCTTTTTATCTTGAGCATAATAATACTAAATAAAAGCATAATAATAGGGAATAAAGGCGATAAGGTGATAATAGTTCAAGTTCCTATTTCAATCTTCAATAAATTTTTTAGTATTGAACCATTTCTTTTACTTTCTTTGTAAACAAGTTCCCTTACGCTATTTTATAAAAGTTTTTTTCATTAATTAATAACAAAATTTACTTTGTATTATTTATATGGAGCGGGATCCCGGGATCCCGGGAAATTTAAAAAAATTTCCCGCTTTCCCGGGAATCGAAAAAGTCCGGGAAAAAAAAAACTCTAATTTTGAGTGATAGAACGTCAAAACAGAAATTACAATAGGGTGTCTTTTAAACATAAAAAAAAACCTATTTATAAACTATAACAACCAAGGAGAATTCATGTAGACGCTGGTGGCGGTACTACAACAAGTACAACACCAAAAACACAACATTATATCCCTGCAGATAATATTGGACTACGTGATCCATTTTGATGAAATGGACTTCTCCCTCGACTGTTCCAATGTTATGCAAGCATGGACCATGCCATTGTTAAAAAGAGTTTGTAGTGAAACGACATGTCTTCTTTTTTAAACGAAATGTTTTCGTTTTTAAACGAAGTTAAAACTAATCCTCTGGAGTATACCATGGAGTAGTTACAAAACCAGTCCACTAGAGTATGTATGAACATGGAAAAGCTTTAAGACAACACCGTTGTAATGCAAAACTGGGTTATATGGTCCACTCCTAGGCATTGTAATTTTAAATCAACCACCTTTTAACCATATATTTGGAGAAGTTTTAGAGTTCTCCTTCTCCTTTATGGACTACTCTTTACATGCATGTATGGACTAGTCTCGTTATCTGCAGGGATATTATCTGTTGCTTTCGTTAGTCGGTATATCAAAAACACAAGCAACTTTTGACATTCCTCTCTTTCTAAATAAGATAAAAAGTAGCACAGCTGTGCTTTTAATGCCATCTGAACAATGAATTCATACAGGTGACATTTTCGAGTCATCTGTTTATTATTTATTTTTTTGTGTGTATACTGAATGTAAAGCTTTGTTTACATTTTGTGAAAGAATTAGTTAAAATTTCAAATTCATTAAAAATATAAATACTTGAAAAAAAACTTATTTAAATTTTTTAAAACAAAAAAGTGAATATAAAATATAAACACAAATGCGTAAGGAATAAGTAGAGCAACAATAAATTTGCAACACAGGTAAAAGATTTACATTCTTAAGCAATTGTGTTTTTTTAAAGAGGTTTGTAATAAAAAATCCCTTTTTTAGATTTGCAAATAACAAATGATTTTGTCATTCAATCTAACCTTTTACGCCTTGGTAACTACTTTAATCAAAAGTGCAGTGAACAACAAAACTTGTAAAAACAAAAATTAGCATAGAGATTTTTTCATCACTTTAATGCTTAAATATTAAATATATAATAATTTCTCTTATTGTTAGAGGACAAAACAAAATTCTATACTCCATTTTGAAAATCCTCTTTTAATCTTAAATAATTCTTCTTGTTACATTTCTAAATTTATTTCAAACAAAAATTTAAAATTCAACATCAAATCTGTGGCATTTTGACAAAACATCTTAAGTCAAGATAAGATAGCAAAAGAGTTTTAAAAAAACTCGCTAAAAAATCATTTTTTTTTATAATAAAATAAACCAAAATTAAAGGAAGATTTCGTTTATAATACAAAATTTTTAAAAACGTTAACTTTTTTTAACTTTTTAAATTTGACTTAAGATGTTTTGTCAAAATGCCACAGAAATAATAAATTTTCATAAAAGAAATATAATATGTTTAACGAAAAAGGTTTTATTTCAATATTAAAGCATGTTTTGACAATGACATATTTTTATGTAAAATAAAAAACACTTAAAACTCCAGAGACTTTCACACCAGTGTTGCCAGTGAAATTTCGAGAAAGATACATTTAGGTTTACAAAAAGATAAAATTTTTCCCAAAAAGATACATTTTGAAAAAAAAAAAAATAAAAATCTATTTTTCTGGTTTAACATAACATTTTTATTTCAAATTAAATGAATATTGTATAGAAAATGATATCATATAAATTAATTTTTATATTTCAAGCGCAGCCGCGAATAACGTTGTAAAAGCCACTTTTTGCAAAAACTGTTTTTTTGCAGATAAACTTTAACATAACTCTCTTAAACTGTTTAAACATGGAATCAGCCAAAATTGTGCACCTTAACCACTTCAAAATGGCATACAAAGCGTCAGCCAGTAGAAGAACGTTGTAAGTTACTAACAAAGTTATACAATCGAAATGCTTTTGCAAAATGGAAAAACGTTTTAAAAGCCTTTAGCATTAAAGTTTTTATTATCGTTAGTTTTGATAATCTTAAAAACAAAAATTAAAAAATAAATAATCCTGCCTGTTAAAAAACGGTTTTTTTGCTCTGTGCTTCATTTATTAAAGTCATAAATATTAGATAAGTAATTTTTTAAAATACAGTAAGTAAACTTTAAACTAATTATATGTAACTATCTATAGATATTTTCAAAACAAATTAATATTTGTAAAAATTAATATACGAGCTAAGGCGTTTATATCAAAAAGTTCATATAAATTTCCTGAAAGTAAAAAAGGTGTTCATATTTCCTTAGAACAACTTCGCACTACTTTCACTACTTTTCTTTCACCATTATTACTATTGTATAAGCATTAAATCGGTAACGCTGATCAGTCTTAATCAGTTTTATTTGGCTTAAAATTCTCTAATATTTTATTTCCGTACATTTTGCGTACAGAATGATACCTGAAGTCATCAAAAGATACAAAAAATGTATCTTTCGTATCCTAATGGCATCACTGTTGCACACAAAAAAATAATCGCAATTTTTCACATACCTACATACATACATTACATATCAATGATTTTCCACCCATATTGTACAAGAAAATATATATCAGTATAACAAGTAAGAAAAGTATAGTCCGACCGTATGGTACCCTATACCACAGTATTTACAGACAAAGTTTCTACCCTTGTACCCTAATAAAGCCAATGACGAGTTATAGAAATGCCAAAGATTCAGATGAGAGTTCTTTGTGCCGAATTTTATCTAAATATGCGATTTTAGAGAGGGGGTTTATATGAGGCCTATGGATAAATCTCGACCTTCCGTCGCAAACTGTTATAACATTAATGATGAACAAGTTATCGCATTAAAGGTTAATTTGTGGACTGGTTTTTGTATGGGAGCCATACAAATTACCAAAGATTTTTATGCACATCTTTACCGGGTCTAACTGCATGTTTATAAGACCCCTTCAGACTCGGCAAGTTAGTTGCGCAAGTTACTTGCCGACAACAACAAAGTCTGTACAATTTTTTTTTTTTTTCTTAACCCCGACCTTACCGCTAACGTATACAGACCGAGAGTTGCGCAAGAGACTTGCGCAAGTAACTTGCCGAGTGTGAAAGGGGTCTAAGCAATGAGAATAAGTTTTCGTCGTAAATTTTTTTTCAGTTTTTTTAAAGAAAACAATTTGTTCAGTAAGTAAAATTTTCCTTTTAACTGAAGCAAATTTAAATAAGTTATAAAAGAAATAAAACCGAAATGATCAACCGGGTGGGTATTGGTAAAGCTGAGGTTAACTATAGGGTGACTCAAAAAATTTTGTAAGATGATTTTTTATGCAAAAAAATATGTTTAAACAAAATTTATCTATTCCGGAGAGAAGCTTGTATAAAGCCAATGTAAAATTTTAGATTAACTTTCATCGTTTTCTGTAAAAGTACCTATTTACCAAATCTTATCAAATTTCAATACCTTAAAAATTTACTTAGTGCACAAGGTTTACATGGAATGGCAGCCGGATGGACATCGTTATATCGATTCAAAATGTGATGCTGAGTCGATCAGTATACTAAAAAGGTGGGGCAAGAACTCTTATTTTTTAATGTTGCACACATCAGCATAAACGCAAAATACCCTCTCCACCTTTGATGGTGTCGGTTTAACAATGATGATGACTTGTTTCATTTTTACAGAAAAAAAAAAAACTTTTTTTATTTTATTATTCTTGTCTCTAATACTCCTATACACTTAACAAGTATAAAGTTAATGGGAATTTATTTACAATTTTATCTTTTTCCCCCTAATGCATGATGTTTCATTTATTCGCACTTTTCTTGTGAACAACCAGACGACAAAAATGAAATGGAAAAAAATAACAACAATTCTAAGAAAATTGAAAAACTGTTTAGATAAAAAAGAAAAAAAGTTAAACACAACCAAACAACTTAGTTCACAGAGAATTTATAAAATGGCAATTCATCATTAAAGTTCTAGTCATCCATATTTCAAGAACTTTGTACTTAGTACACATGCTGGTACTCCTTTAAAGTAAAGATGAGCATAATGTGAGTTTAGAGAAGATGTGTCTTTAATTTTTGCTAAAACAAAAATACAACAAAAAAGTTATATATTATTAAAAGCATTTTTATTCTTTCATAACGAAAATACAAAACGAAATTGTCACATTGATATCGGATGTTTTAAAATGGGGTGACATGATTTGAGAATTTAAGAACGCTACAGCATTTCTAAAGAGGACAAACAAATAATAATATTTTGACAAGAAGATAAACTCACTGTTTATTGTTGGTATTTTGTTTCAACTTTGATATCGTTGCAAATAAGACTCTTTAATGTTTGCAATTCTCATTTACTCTACAATTTGTTTATACTAACATCTTTCGCTTTTCTTAAATGTTTTGGGATAATGTTTCCTGACGATCTGGCCTAAGCAACCCTTAACCCTGCGTTACTATCGTCTGGTGGATTCCACCCAAAAGGGTTAAGTTTAAAGAAAACTATATTATTTTTTAAGAAAATCGTTTTTTTAGTTTAATGTCTAAATCTATCTTTGAATAGTTTTTTATGTTAAGAAATACATTCTACTACATTAATTTGAGATTAAATTTTCATAAAATTTGTTTTAAAAAGAGCTTGGGTGGTTTACACCCGCGATAGTAATAGCGTTTAATTTTTTTGGGTGTTCTATACCCATCGATAGTAACCATGTACATCTTTGTAGCGATTATATTTTGAGCAAATGCGAATTTTTTTTTTCAAAAGTCACAGACACCTACTAGCTGCTATCAATCTACAATCTCAGCATTGGCAAAAAATTACGAAAACCATGATGATATGTTTAAAGGATTTAATAAGTAACAAAATTTTGTTTTTACTTAGCCCAATTTTTACGCAAACTTTTACTTGGTTGAAAAACAAAATTTTTACTTTGTTTAGAAAAATGTTATTAAATAACTTTTTTTTCTATATCCCTTCAACTTTCCAAATCAGTAACCCGCATAGGATTGGCTTACAAATTTTCTTAATTATCACTAGTTTTACATAATCCATTTAATATTATTTTTTATTTTTTTTTTAATATAATGAAAATAGACAACATACATATAATTTGAAATAAAATAATAGATACACGAACAAAACTAAATTTGTTCGGTATTTTAGTGTTCATTATTTTAAAAAACTACTACTAGATTTGAATTTGGCAGTTAAAAACGCAGGCACTTAAAAGGCATGGGTGCATTACACCCAATGATAGTACCGAAGTAAGTGAAATATACGATAGTAACGGTTTGAGCTTATCCTCAAACAATAAATTTAAGTGCATCTACCAAGAATAAAAACTGGTAATGAAGCACAACAAACAAAATATTATTATTCCAATAATTTCGAATTATCTTAATTGTATTGAAAGAAGCAGCTGATTTCCACTTACTTTATAGTTTAAAACTAGCCAATCGACCTCAATCTTATTAGAGAAAAATCTGTATGTTGTTGTTCTTTTATTGGATATTGGAGAAGGTATAATTTATTTCTGCTGATGTGTGTTACATTTCAAAATATTCGTTCTAGAACTACCTTTAAGTATTCTCAAGTGTTTTTTAAGGTTGCCATTACTTATTGCAGAAATGGCAATAAATTTATAAATTGGTTAGTCTTGCGTCCACCGACTTTTGCTTAATACAGGCTTACCAGCAATTTATGTGTTCTAAATAGTCGAAAACAATATTAATCATACGCCTACTTTAAAAATCTTTCCAAGCAAACTTGAATAATTTTATATTAACAAAAAAAAACTTTGGTTAAAAAAAACACAACCCACGTAAAGTTAATTTAAATTTTGTCCATTACTTTTTCATTTTGTCAAAAAATCTGAAAAAAAAATTAAAAGTCACAACAGCAAACATGAATAATTAACTCCAGTTTAAAATTATAAATTATGCAAAACAAAATCACACACACAAGTAAAAAGTTAGAGGATAAAGGAGCAAAAAAATAAATGATTGTACTTGTTAAAAAGTGCAAAAAACTTAAACCCTGATGAATTCGACATCAACATAGCTTAATGTTTTTTTTTTTTTTTTTCTTCAAAAATAACTTAATGTTGATTTGCTGAAAATACCAACAGTTTAGATGTTTGTTGCCACTAGCAGCACTTTCGCTCCCCGACCACGGCAAAGATACCCACAGCAAGTAGCATTTCTTTTCTTAAGTGGGTGGCAGTGTTATCAAACCTTTACGACTAAAAGCAGCCAAATTTTGCTTTAAGTGCTAACAATATTTCTTTTAACTAAAATTAAGAACAATATACAATGTATGTACACTAGTGTGTCCCAAAAAAAATTTTTTGGATTTTCATGGGTGCTCAAGCATAATTTAAGAGCTTATAGGGTAAAGAATTTTTGAGAAATTTTTCAGATTTTTCGGAAGAGGGTCTGCCGGATTTTTTTGAAGTTTTCTTTTGGTGTACAAAGACTATAAAGTTCTTGAAATGCATTTGCTCATTTATGCACCCAACATTACAATTTTTCCATAAATTTTGTAAATACCGCTTTATAACTTTTAAAATTTTTATGAAAATGAAACAAACCAACAACGCAGTTTGAAAGATCAATTTATTCTAAAAAACTTAGAAACAAATACTTTTGAATTCGCTTTTACCGTTCCTGAGTTATACCGGTTTTAAGATTTGTACCCAGTTTATGATATTATACCCAACAAACAAATTAAAATCAAAAGTTTTATTTTGCTTTGTTTAGAAATCATAGCAAGTCGTTTTGGCAGAAAAACCTTCCGCACTAAATGAAATTTGTTAAATAAAATAATTTAATTCTGGCGGGTCCATGGCTTCCCGTCGGCCCCAAATAGGGTACACTGTCGAAAATTTGTTTTTAAATACTGTGATGTAGGGTTTCAAGCCTGACCATGCTTGACGGACTATACTTTTTTTTCTTATTTTCTTTGGTCTAATAATTTTTTTTTGTATCATTGATATATAAAAAAGAATACATCAAAAACTTTTTAATGTGATTAAATTTCATATTGTAAGTCTAAATTGTTTATGTGTTACCAGAGTTGGGGGTAGTGCACTAAATTTGCAGTTTCCACTAAAAGTTAGTGATAGTGCAAAATTTTTCACTATCACTAATAGCTCACTAAGCCATAGTGGTAGTGGCACAAGACAGATTTTCACTAAAATTAATTAAGTGATTGTGAAAAACCTTTTTTTTTACAGCTTATTGCAAATTTTTTTTTCTCCACTAACAGGATAGTGGAAAAATATAATCATTCACTAATGTTAATGGAACTCAAATACATATCATTATATTGTATTATTTTATACTTTTTTATTTTTATTATTTATAAAATTAATTAATACTAATACTAAAGTATAAATATTATTGCGATAATTTGTTAAATTATATTAATACAAGTTAAAATTGCTAAGATTTTAATTCCTGAAATTTACTATACTTAAAGATTTACACCCGTATTCATAAAAAATAAAATAAGTTTGAAATGTGTTTTAAGGCAAAATTTTCATACAAATTTTTCTAAAAGTAAATTTCAAATCCATTTTAATTTTTTATGAATACGGCAGTTAAAGTTTTTATTTTATTTTTTTTTTTATAAAATAAAAAATAATAAAATGGAAATATTTTGACTATATTTTCAATTTGTTTGGAATATTTCTATAAACACTATTTTTTAAGATTTTAGTGCATATAATATAATTAAAGCATTCATGTGATGACTGTTAAAAATTTGCACTATTTTATTGTAGTGGAAAAATTTTCACTACCACAAATTTTTTTAGTGGTAGTTAAAATATTTTTCATTACCATTATAGTGATGAAAAATAGTGGAAAATCAAAATGTTGTCACTATAGTGGGATTTAGTGGAAACCTTAGTGCACTAAATATTTAATGCACTACCCCCAACTCTGTGTGTTACACTATTGTATTTATTTTTTTGTTTTATAATTTTTAATTAGGCAATCCCTTGAAAAAGTCGACAAACAATCGACGAAACGTCGGCAACAAAATATTGTAATTAAAAATTGAATTTTATTTACATTGGAAAAATTTAGGCCCTATTAGCTTGACAAAAATAACATTCAGAAACTTTTTAAGATCTAAATGTTTAAATCATTGTACACTTTGTTCACGAATCAATTTAGAGAAGCTATAGTTGTATGGCTTTTCATCAATTCCTTTTAAATGCTGTATTGTTGACCAAAACAAGTAGTTTTTAAACAAATGTATCTTAACGCAATATGCTGTCATCTTTTACCGTAGATATAATTCAGAAAAAAGTTTTTCTGTTTTTGGTGCAAATATTTAAAATTTGCCGTTGTTGATTGCACGGTCTCGAGGCACTTCAAGTAGCCGTACACTCAATCATGTTATTTCGACTATCAAACGCAAAGTTTATTTAAATTCTTTTTGAAATCGATTCGTTTTCCAACTCAGTGCAATCTGCAGAAAGCTTTCAAGCAATAGATAAGCCGAGTTTCAAGCTTTTAACAGTTATAGGTCTTTCAGTCATGTCGTGGGCGGTGGGCGTTGGGCGTGGACGAATTTGATCAAAATTAATTAATATTTTCTAATTTAGTCGATTTCAGTGATATACGACCACTTCTTATAGTTTTTGCACAAAAATGTATGAAACCATCCCACTGTGCGCCGGTAACTACAGATAACTTACAACAGGTAACTTACAGACGAAGAATTTTTTGTACTTTAAGCGTGAGATTTAGCTTTGTAGGTACTTCAAAAAAAAAAAATCCGTGGTATAGACCGATTTTGTGAACCGGTAGAATTGAATTTTCGTCTGAGTTTTTTAAAATTCTACTATAGATACATGCTGCTCATAAAAGTACTTATTATAATGCTAATGACATAAAAAGTTATATAGACTAACTGCATATTTGACTAAAAGCGAAAAAAACTCATTCTTTCGCACAACTACATTAAAAACAAAATCAAACTCTACCCAAAAAACCGAAGTCAAACCTTTAATATGAAATGAATGCAACATTTGACTTCAAACACAATTCTCAAACGTTTTTCAAATGTTTGATTTTAACATTTAAATTAAAATTGATAATGATTTGAAAATAAACATTTGACATCAAATGTTTTATCAATTTGATGTCAAATTGATATAAAATGTTAAATTCAAATCAAAACTAAACTTGGCAATACTTAAGGCTCAGTTAGTCTTTACTTTCTGTTTCTGTTCCGTTCTGTGCCGTTCTGTTACGAAATTGTAATAGTTACTTTTTCTGTAGCAACTTAGCAGCCATTTATGACAAATTTATTAGTTTTGCACCATCCATTGTTTTATTTCAATAACTTTAAGCACGTAAATTTGAAGAAATTAAATTTTTTGAATTCTTAAAATAAAAAAATAGTTTATTTCAATACAAAAATGTATTTTTTATTATTTAATTTGCTGTCACTTACAATTACTTAACAAGTTTTTGATTTTAACAAACTGAACCGCAACAGAACAGAAAAACTAATCAATTTCACAGGTTTTTTAATAACAAAAACACATCAGCTGATTCGTAACAGAACAGAAAGTAAAGACTAACTGAGCCTTTAAGCGAAAAATAAATGTCAACATTAAAAATGGCGATTAGTTAAATTTTTACTTCGTGGTCAAATGTGTTTTACAAGCGAACGATTTATTTCTTGTGAACAATACAAATTATTTGTGAGTATGTAGTTACAATGATTAAGAATACGAATTAGAAATAATAAAACGGGAAAGTGAAGTAATTATAAGTTTGTTGTATGATCGCAGTGATACAATCCTCAAAATAAAAGGGAGCCAAGTATTTCGTCTGTCCAAGAATTAGAGGACGGAAAGAACATTATTTCATCTTTTAGCAATGGTGCAAAATGTTTATCTCACAGTTTATTTAAATAAATTATAAATTTAAATTAAAAAAATAAAATATTTTTATTTCTGTTCCACAGTGTATTACAATCCACATTTGAAAAACATTTGAGAATTACGTTTGAAAGCAAGTTGAAAATAACGGCATTTTTCATTTTGAAAAAAATTTTCCCTTTTTGTTGAGAATGCTATGTTTTTCAAATGATTTTCAAATCATTATCAAACGTTTGTCGTTTGATTCCAAATCATTTTAAATTTGAAATCAAACCTTCGTGTTTGTTGGGTAAAAACTTTGTTTTTGTTTGAAATGTATTTGTGCGAAACAATGTTTTCTTTCAATATCGTGAAATTGGCAGTAAATAAAGATTTTCTTAGCAAAACAAAATAAAAATAGGCAACACTGCTGGATGGCAAAAAGCACAGGACTTAAAAATAAATAAATCATTTCAAACTCAAGGTGACTGTTTCTCTCTATGTAAACAATATATTTACACACAGTCACGTAAAAATACTATCAAGGAGATCCTCTTGAAATTCACACAATAAGAATTCAGTTCACTTCCAAGAGCTACTTACGATAATATACGCTCGTACTCAATGAAAGACTTTATTTATTGTTACTGTTGTTGATGTTATTGTTTTATTGTGTTGGTTTACAAAAAATTTACAAAAACAACGACAAATGTCAACAAAATTTTTAAATTGCAAAGACTGTAGGGGAAGTAAACAATAAACAGGTCTTTTACCTGATTTATAATATTTTTTTTATTATTATTATTATTTTGAATGATTTTGTTCTCCTTGGTTTATTATACAGGTTGTAAATTCCAACAAAAATCCTTGTCCGAAAAAATTTGTTTAGAAACAAAATGTTGGAATAAAAAAATTTTTAATATTGGAAAAATCTGGTAATTATGTTTTAATTTTTGACTTAAAATATTAGTAAAAATTAACAAAAATAAACAATAAAATTCGAAAATAAAAAATCCCAAGTCGGAAAAAATTAAATAAGTACTAAAATCCTTTTAAAAATTTAACGCCAATATTGAAGAGAAACCGACAAAACAAAGTCTTAAAAGGACTTTAAATTGACAAACGATTTGTATAATCAATTGTAATTTTTAAGTAGAACTGTCGATTTTTAATTTAAAATTTTGATATTTACTTAGGCTTGAATTCAAAAATTTAATTTTCAGTAAATTATTTAACTGAAGGAAGGAATTTTACAACATGAAATTAATTAAACAAATTCAAATTCAAGACAAAGTCTTTACAGAAAGAGTACGAAAAAAACAGACGAAAAGGAAGTAAATTAATTGGAAAATTGACAACTAATTACAGCAAATGTCGACCCTCCAATACCATTGATTAAAGACTGATGTTTGACTGTTGGCTGGCTGGCACCGCAGTTGTGCAGGGGGTAGAACTGCAAAGAATTCTGATGATGAGAATGTGGTTCTTCTCGAAACGTAAATTCAACCCGAGTTCGAGCCCCAGCTCAGCCAAGAATAAAAATTATCAATAAATTTTAATTACTTTCATGTTGTAAAACTCCTTCCTTCAGTAAAATAATTTAATGAAAATTAAATTTGATAAATAAATATGAAAATTTAATATTTTTATATTCTTCCAAACAAGAGCCAAACTGCATAAATTGGAACAGACAGAAGACATTGTCTGTATTTAAAAACGAGCAAAGTCGGAAAAAACTACCAAAAATCAGATTGGTGTTTCTTAATTATAAAAAAGCAAAACTAATGGGAAAACTGCATTTAGCAATTTAAAGTGTGCTAATATCTTAACCAAACATACAAGCGGTATTCAGTGTTTGGTGCGTTTTAGGTTGCAACTATTTGTAATTGCAATAATTTTGTTTGTAATTAGGTAGCAGCTAAAATACAGAATTATTGGTCATTAAAATTCAAAAGAGATATTTTATTACTTTTTAAAATTGTTTTAAAAACCAAGAAGAAGTATAAAAGAAAACTTTATCGCAGCATTATTAGTATTGTTTGACGAGTCTTAATTATTGTTTACAAAATTCAGCTGTTCGAGTATCAGCAATGCAAACGCAGTACACGTGGCAAAAAAAGTTTTACAGTTTTAGTATTGGGCAAAAGTAATGATGTGACAATTGCAATTTCGTGTAATTTGTTGTTAAAATCCAAACAAAAGCATAATATTTTGCGTTTGCCCTTTCGCAAGACCGTTCGCATCAAACACTGGACTCCGCTACAAATTTTAAAAGTTAGAAATTGGCAGTTGTTAAAGCCCTTATAACGGGTCTATGAAATAACTCCCACGAAATAAGTCCCACTTTTAAAAACGAAGTAAGTCCCACAAAAAATTGCTGTTTTGAAAGTGGGAGTTATTTCGTTTTTAAAAGTGGGACTTATTTCGTCAATTGATGGGACCTTTTTCGTTACGCGTTTTTATTTTAAGTGGGACTTATTTAGTTTTGAGTGGGAATAAATTCGTTTTGTAAAGTGG
This sequence comes from Pollenia griseotomentosa, assembly GCA_963931875.1. Taxonomy (NCBI): domain Eukaryota; kingdom Metazoa; phylum Arthropoda; class Insecta; order Diptera; family Polleniidae; genus Pollenia; species Pollenia griseotomentosa. The sequence continues at coordinate 50,888,610 of OZ007563.1, forward strand.
GAGTTATTTCATACCCCTTCTTCGAAGACCCAAATACTTCTTATTTGAAATCGCATTAAACAGTGAAAAAGTGGGACTTATTTCGTTTATGAAAGTGGGACTTAATTCATTTAAGAAATATATTATTCAAGGGGGAGTTTTTTCATTTTGAGTGGGAGTTATTTCATTTCAAGTAAATTTTTAAATCATTTCATTTTGGTGGGACTTATTTCGCTTTCAAAAGTGGGACTTATTTCGTGGGAGTTATTTCATTTTTTTAAGCAATTTTTGGTGGGACTTATTTCGTGGGAGTTATTTCATAGACCCCTTATAACACTCCATTTTTTATTCATTGAATTGATGGAAAGAAACAGTATATGTTAGAAAAAGCAAACTATAAAAAATGTAAGCAGAGTTTTTTTCTTTTATTATGGTTTTTTTTTATTTTATGAAATGTTGTCAACTTATGAGAAACATAAAATCAAAACAAACAAAAAACGGTAAATCGCTGAATTTACCCATTAACCGCTGATTCAGCAGCACTTTTAATATTTCAAGCTTGAAATTTCAATTTTAAGTCGAACAATTTTGCATGTTTTTTTGTTTTGACATAACTTCATTTTTTATCGATAACTTTAGTAATTTTTTGACAATTTGCCATTTATCTTAATACAGCTTAACTCTTTGCACTTGGTAAATTTTTCTTTTACATTATATTTGTACTGTTCATCAAAACTTGAACAATGCATTAAGAATGCAGTGTCATAAGGGCTGAAGAAAAAAAAACCAACAAAGTCGTAAAAATTTATTAAAATTTTATAAATGTTCCTAATTTTAAAAAACAATCTCGATAAATCAGGAAAAAACCAACATTAGTGTGAAGTTCACTCGAATATAACTAGTCGATTATACCTAAAACAAATTAATATACAAAAAATCTCTAGCATAAAAAAATACCTGAAAACGGGTAAATGATCAAATTAAAAATCGATTTAATCTGAAATTTATAAAAATCTCAAGAATCCTTTAAAAGTAAATATCTAAAATATCTTAATTCATTAAAATTATGTAAAAGTACTTTATTCAGCTATGCCGGATCTTTTATACCCTTCACCGAGAGTCAGAATATTTCTGGAGTGGGATCTATAAATTATCAACCAATCTTCGAAAAAACTGTCTGTTTAATAAAAACTATGCTAAATTATGGGCCCACCATCAGAAAGTTTTGTTCTTTTATTTCTACACTAAAAGAACAATCAATCCATCCGTACTCAAATCAATCCCAAGCGGTAAAAATAGAACGGTGAGTACGTATTTTCTTGAATCAAGTACAGAAAGATTGATTCAATTACGGATTTTCAATCGCGAAATACTAAGCTTATCCATATTCAATACCGAATTCGTACTTGAAATAATCCGAAAATGGGATTGATTTAAGTAAAACTAAGATTGAATCAACTTTAAAATGCGCTTGATTCAAGCCCGAATTCGTACTTAAAATAAACTAGAAGGAGAATTTTATTATGATTTATTTACTTACCCGTTTTACACCTTACAAAATTTCAATTATAAAACAACAGCATCATTCCCGATATGGTTTTTACTTTAAAAACTTAATGTGCATATGTATACAACAGAAAATATAAACTAAATGAGAAGCAAGAGTTCTCAATTTCACTATTTAAACATGAAAATAATGTGTTTTCGACTTGTTCTGTTGTGTTTACACAAAACAAGCAAATCGTTTTTAGCTTTTTGTGTGGTGCTATTGTAGTGTCTGCAACAAACTTTGATAAGTTAAATGAGATTAAAACGCTCACTTTGTAATTTTACTCTCAGAGTGTCACTACCAACGCAAAGTTTAATCTTTTTTTAGCAACATGTTGCTCAACACATATTTGCGATAAAAAAAATGTCAAAACTAGGTACCTTCACTTTATCGGGAATAAAACACGAATTTATCCATGGATTTTCATGAAACAAAATTTATTTTATTTCTATTATATGCAGCTTTATGCAAAAAAAATTAAAGTAAAGGATTAAAAAAAAATAATGTGTAATAATATGGTAAAACTTTGTGATTTTTAGTGATTTAGATTTTTTGGATTTTTATGAAATAAAATGTATTTTACTTCCAATGCATGCAGCTTTAAGCTTAAGTACTAAGACTGGTAAGTATTTGTTGATTTCAATTTTTTATGAATTTTTTGATATCAAGAATTTTTTTTTTGCCACTTCGGACTTAATAACTCCAAAAGTAATGGCTAAATTAAAAAATGATATTAGAAAAACTCAAATCAGGCGTAATTTAAAATGTTTTGAGGGATTGGATAACAAAGTCGGGTACGTCGTTCCAAAGTAACGATAAGATGTATGGAGCAGCCTCTTCAAAAATCTCAAATATAAGAAAAAAATTTTAAAAAAAAAAACCTTACTATAGAATTTTAAAAAATTCACCCCTATTCTGCGTTTTGATTCGAATCGAAATTTTCTCCGTCTGGCAATTTTGGTATTCTGGGTTTCGATTCCGCTCAGTTTCTTTCGATTGTATGTATTCTGCATTACGATCGGAGCTCCGTTTCTCTCAGTTGTTTTTTTGTTAACGGAGGTTTTTTCTATTTTTGTTTTTTTTAGTAAAAAAGTGAAAAAATGTAAGTAAAAAATTAAAAAATTCTAAAACGATTTAAATACAAATTATTATTATAATTTTTTTGTTTTAAATTGTTATTTTTTGTACTGGAATATGAGTGTTTTGTTATGTATGTATGCAGGTCAAAAACAACAACTGTCGTTGTTCTCCTCTTCCAACAATAATGCAGCTGCAATAGACTCCATTTGTCCTTAAATTTTAAATAAAAATGCAACTCACTAAATTATTTCTTTACAAACAGTTTTTATTAACATTTTGTCTTTACATATTTAACCACAACACTTTTATTTTCTACTTTTTTTTAGTTAATTTCAGCTTCACTAGATTATACACACTTATAAAGGGCCGATGTTGATTTTGAATAAAACACAAACTATTTAGGAAATTATTGTAATTTTATTTTATTATGATATATTGGTATTACTCAATTATGTATGGAACAAAATATCGGCCAAATGGGCGCCGCGACCACGGCGGCACACCTCCATCCGATGGTCCAAATTTTCGATGACCCTGAGGCATAATGGAGGTTCTATGCCGTTAATGTGCCGAATTATCTCATCCTTTAGCTCTTGAATTAATGCTGGCTTATCGACGTACACCTTTTCTTTCAAATAACCCCAAAGAAAAAAGTCCAACGGTGTCAAATTACGTGATCTTGGCGGCCAATTGACATCGCCATTACGTGAGATAACACGGCCATTGAATTTGTTGCGCAAAAGAGCCATTGTTTCGTTAGCTGTGTGGCAAGTGGCACCGTCCTGCTGAAACCACATATCGTCCACATCCATATCTTCCAATTCGGGCCATAAAAAGTTCGTTATCATCTCACGATAGCGAACACCATTCACAGTAACTGCCTGACCGGCCTCATTTTGGAAAAAATACGGCCCGATGATGCCGCCAGCCCATAAACCGCACCAAACAGTCACTCTTTGTGGGTGCATTGGTTTTTCGACAATCACTCTTGGATTATTATTCGCCCAAATGCGGAAATTCTGCTTATCGACAAATCCACTGAGGTGAAAATGTGCCTCATCACTGAAGATGATTTTCTTCGAAATTTATCATCCATTTTCATAATAAGTCTGGATAACTTTAACACGTTGTTGGATTGTGTATCTCTCCATGGTTCAAATTGAGTAAGTCTGAAATAGAGAAATGTCAAATAAAATTCGGAAAAAAACTTGGCGTTTAGGTGTGGTTCACATTCAACATCGGCCCTTACAATTTAACCACCCTTTATATTTATGCAAAACTTATTTTAACGTTTTTCTTTTTTTGTTTTATTTCAATATTTTTCTTTTATTAAATTTATAAACAATTTACTTTATTATACACAGAACTTGTTTTATTAAATTTGATATTTGTTTATGAAAATGATAACAGACTTGCTTATTCTGCTGTTTCATTTCCACATTCCACATTGATACAATTGATTTTGTAAACATTGTTATCTTCTTCTTATTCTTTCGATTCCGTTTTTCTGCAGAATACCAATTTTCGATCGTAACGGAACTGAATGCGGAGACGTAATCGAAATGCAGAATAGGGGTGAATAAGTTTTTTGCAGTTAGGTGACTATAGCGGATCAAAAAAATATAGCGGTTATTCAAGCCCTTTTTTGCTGTTAACCTGTGTAATTAACAAAACTCTAGTAGAGTAATTTTTTTATTATACAAAATTTCAGTGTAAAAAAGGTAATAAATATTTAAAATTCAAAAAAAAAAGGATAAAATTTAAATTCATGATAAAATAAACAAAAAATAAGAAATTTTGTTACAAAAAAACAGCATTAACATTAGTAAGTTTTCTGTTTAATAGAAAAAGTATTTTCACTATTGAGGAGAAAGACGATTTCGCAATTACGTTTAACAAAGACCTGCAGTGGAAAAAATCTCTCAGGTGCGACAGAACAAAATTGAAGACTTAAGCATTTCTGCCCTTTTTCTTAAGTTTGGGTATAACATGTAAGCAAGCGGATCTGCGTCTCTAGAAATAATAGAAGGTCTAAAGTATCTCTCGACCTCTTCTTTAGCAGAATCACAGCATAGGATGCAAAGTGGCTCAACCTCCTCGGATTCTCTTATAAATATTTTAGCAAACGCTACAATGGGGTTGAACGTGCTTTCAACACTTTCGGAATACAGAGAAATGTTCAGTAGCTCAATCAGATATTTTTTCGATATTGGGGCATTGTATCGAGGGTCAACAATTGTAGATAAACAATAGCTTTCATTACTATCTAAATACTCAAAACTTTTATTTATATCTAATGCTAAGTCAGACCCTAAATTTTGGGAGTATTCTCCAACTCCGTTGATTCATATTTTATATGAAACAATTTCGTTATTTTATTTTGATTTAATACTCTGCTCTTTAATGTGCTATTTCTCTTAGTTGGTGTGCAAAAATGAAGCATACAAAATGTAATTGTTTGTTCAAAAATACTCCAAAAAAATACAAAAATATCATTGTATCGACAGCAAAATATCGCCGATACCGATATATCGGAAAATCTGAAGTAGCGCCGATATATTCGTTAAGTTAAGCCCGTTTTTGCTAAATCTTTGCTCTCAAACTAACACTTTTAAAAGATTCATACAAGTTAAAGCCTATTTTGTTAGACTATTTATATGCGCATATCCTAATAAACTTAAAAAAATATGTTTAAAAAAGTATTTTTATATTTAAGTCACATACTGTGTACGTATGAGTAATATGCCCATTTACTTAAAACATACATAAATATAACTCATACGCAAATATGACAAAAAAAATAATAAAACAAAAATATTTTATTTAAATTATTCATGAAAATGAATGAAGGTTCGTCATTTTTACATAAAAAACAAACAAATCTTACTCACAAAAAAACAAAAATATTAGTAATAATAATAATACAGCATCTCACGAAAGCTTTTTACCAAAAATCGCTTTTTTTATAGATATTGTAAGAATTTCTTTTAAATTTAGACTTGGTTATTTTTGATAAACAAAAAAGTTTAAGAATAATTGTGATTTTTAGTTGAACTGTTAATTTTTAGTTTTTTTGAATTTTTTTAGTTAGGCTCGAGTTCATTAAATTTAATTTTTTAATTAAATTATTTTTACTGAAGGAATGAATTTTACAACATGAAATTTTTTATTAAAATTTATTGATAATTTTCTTGGCTGAGCTGGGGTTCGAACCTGGGTTGATTTTAACATGTTTCAAGAATCATCACATTCTCTCATCAGAATTCTTTGAGTTCTAACCTCTGCACCACTGCGGTGCCTGCCAGCTAACAGTCAAACATTAATCTTTAAACAGTGGTACTGATAGTTCGAAATTTGCTGTAATTATCATTTTTTTTTTTTTTTTAATTTTATATTACATGTTGCTTCCTTTCTTCTGTTTTTAAACTCAAAAGAAAAATCATTCCGAAGCGGTATTAATTGTACGGTGAGTACGGATTTTCTTGAATCAAGTACAGAAAGATTGATTCAAGTACGGATTTTCAATCGCAAAATACTTAAATTACAGGGTTGTCGAATTTTTTTAACTCCATCGCCAAACCGGATGCCTGAAATCGCCAAAAATCGCCAAACGTAAATTATGTTCAGTTTTCGTAAAATTTGTTTTTAATTAAATATTGCATACAAAAAAAGCTAGCATTATATTTCAGTCAAAAATCGCAAGAAAAAATACAAAAAAGTCCCCCAAAAGTAAATTTTTTTTAGTTTATGTTATTTTTTTAAAAATAAAATAAAATGGAGATCATATATTCAGTTAAAAAAACTAAATTGAAGTACACAAGTCTATAAGATCGTACACTTCAGCCTCATCGATTTCATTACTAGTGTTTTGACCTGCATACATACTATTATAATTAATAAGTGACTGAATATAAAATTCACTTAAAATGGTAGCTAAACAAAAATCATGTAAAAAAAAGTTTACAGTTTTTTTTTTAATTAGAAATGATAACAATATAAATGGTAAAAAAGCCAAGTAAATCGCCAGTTATATCAAAAAAAAAATCGCCAGTTACCAAATGGAAAATCCCACCGCCAAACACGTTTCAAAATCGCCACGTTTGGCGACAATCCTGATTTCGTACTTAAAATAATCCGAAAATGAGATTGATTTAAGTAAAACAATGATTGAATCAATCCCAAAATGCGTATAATTCAAGTATTATTGAGTTGATTTTATCCCGAAATCGTGCTTGAAAAAAACCAAATAAAATATTAGAAAGAAAAAATTATAATGATTGATTTACTTACCCGTTTTACACCTTACAGAATGATAAAACACCAATATCATGCCCGATTTGGGTTTTGCTTTAAAAATCGTATGTACATATTTAACCAAAAATATAAACTAAATGAGAGGCAAGAGCTCAAATTTACTTTTTAACCCTTCGTGGTACACATGAGTCTGGCCAGACCTTTTTTCAATGTGTATAGAAAATCAAAACATGCGTAAGCCGAAGGGTTAAACATGAAAATAGTAAATATATGTTTTTTTCTTGTTCTATTGTTTTCTGTTGTTGTTTTTCCAAACTTGTGTTGTGTTGTTGTAAATCTACAACAAATTTTGAAAAACACACACGTATGCACGCACCAAAGAATGCAATGCTGAGAAATGAGACTAATAAGTTTTATGAGATTAAAACCCTCACTTTGTAATTTTACTCTCAGAGTGGTACTACCCAAGAATGATAGAAATAAGTCTGTGTTCACGAGGGGAAAAGAAACGAGTACACAGATGCATGTACTGTTTTTACGTTTTGCTTTTTCATTCGTTGTTTAATTTTGTTATTGTTTTCAATATCAAAAAAGCACACATGCAAACGCAGGACTATACAAAATAAAAAACATGTCGTCAACATGACATGAATCATTTGAACGCCAATTCATGTTCAAAGAAGAAAAAGGAAGAATCTTGTCAATAAGACATGAGCCGTATGAACTCAGACTAAAGATTACGCCTTGCGCATGTTTTACCGTTTGATGACGTAGTAGTTCCATTGTACAGATTACCAAGTCTCTTTTATATGTGAAAATCGAAATTTCTTACAAAAAATGTATGTATTACGTGTTGTTGGCAACCCTGCAATTAATTTACTCATTTATTTTTTTTTTTTCTTTTTTTGTCTTTCTTTTTTTCGTTGGCCTTTTTTTTGACAAAATTTTGTCAGGTGTATTCGTGTATATGTTAAATGTATGTACCCAGCGGTAAAAAAAAGGATTACGGAGGCCTTTTAGAAGGCCTCTGTACCCCTTATCTTGGATGTACAAGGCCTGCTCGCTCCATTCCATACTCATATATTTTTTACACACGTTGTCATTGCGGAGTAGGCTTACCGCTCTCGCTTCTTTAGCAGAAACATAAGAATGGGATCAAAAAAAAAATATTATTTTGCTTTTGCTTGTGCAAAAAAACAATACAACAAACGTTGCTTCTTCTCCACTCCCTTCTCATAGAAGCGAGTGTGGAAGGTGTATCTTATCTTTTATACCAAAGAGCCGTGCCCTTCTATGAGGCCTTCTTTAACAGTTAGACAAGAATAGTAATTGAATTAAAAAATATTTTCAAGAGGCCTTTAAAAAGGCCTGAAGTAAGAAAATCTTAATAACCATGTATGTGTTAGTGCAAAAAATGTCATTACGTTTTTTAATCTAATTATTTACGTTACATTTTAAAAAAAATTTATAAATAAAATTTCGTTGATTAAAAAAAAATTATGATTTTTAACCTAGGTTTTTTTTAGCAAATTTAAATAGATTAAAAATATTTGGGGGAATCACAAGGTGTCATAAAGTCATAAGTCTTAAAATAATAACATGAAAAAATACGACTGTTGTGAACGACCCCTTATAATTTAGTGTGCTTTTTTGAATTTAAATCAGCTGATTTAAAAAAAAATATAAAAAGTAAAAATTTACCTAACATCAAAATATTTTTAAATTCTAATCCATGAATTATTAAATTGAATTAGATCTTCTCTGACTCTTTTCCATTTTTTAGACGCAAATCACAAATAAATTTTATTTTGTTTGTTTACCTAACATCTGATAAAATTTGACGCCGCAAGTGTTTTGTTGCAAAAATTGCAAGCTGCAGGTTAAATTCGGATATTAGCCGGATAAAACTATACCATCAACGTCGACGGCTACAAAACCTAATGCGGCTCGGCTAAGCGCAGGTCTCTTCTGATTAATTACGACAGCACAATAAACATAGCAAGCAAAGTTCCATTAATTTAAAACACTTTTTGTTAACAACGCAACAACAATATTTTTAAACCATTGTAGAATGTTAGAACATTATCACAATATAACATGATAGCACACCTTGTGAATTCCCCAATTATGTTTAAGTAAAAAAAATTAACTTAAATTAAGATAAAATTAAATTCAAGATAAAAAAAACTTAGTACAGATTAAAGACCTGCAAATATTAAACTTTAACATCATGCAATTGCCAATTCATATGTACATGTTTGACTACGACATATAAACCACTGGCGAATAAACTAAATATACATATTTAACTATGTACACATAGTTTTACAGTGATGTTGCACACTTGAACATAAAAAAATAAGAGTGGCATATTCGGCTGTGCCGAATCTTTGATACCCTATACTGTCAGTTAGAATATTTCAGGCGTGGGCCCTAAATGGGATCTATAAATTGTTAATTAATCTTAATAAAAACGGACGTCAGTATTAAAATTCGTCAAGGTTTAGAGCTACATTAGGTTGTCCCAAAAAAAATAAAAATTTGGATTTTCTCGGAGGATCTTTCCTAATTTGGATTCTCATAAGGTAAAGTATTTTTGAGAATTTTATCAGATTTTTCGGAAGTTCTTTAGAGGTCGCGCAAACTGATTTTGTACCAAAAATCTAGCGTTTTTGACTTTTATTGAATTATTGTTGAAAATTGCTAAAAAATCGATATTTTTTCGGCTTCTGAGTAAACATTCTTAAAGAAAATTTGCCGATCTTTAATTTTATGTGCATAAATAATAAGTTTCGTCAGAGATTTTCCACATTTTGATACATTATATAACAATTTTTCGTAAATTTTCAGCAAATATGAAAAAAAATGCTTTATAACTTTTAAAATTTGTATGAAGACTAAAAAAACTAATGATGCAGTTTAAAAGATTATGAAGTTTTAAATAAATTAGCAACAAAAAAAAAATTAATTTTCTCTCACCGTTCTCGAGTTATACCCTTTTAAAGCTTTGTACACATTGTATGAAATGTATTATACTATAAGGTGTGAACTAGGTTTGCATTGCTTTAAAGTTTAAATAATTGGATTAAGAAAATGTTTTTACAAATAAAATAATAGTTACTTACCACTCATACATAACAATTATATTAAAAACAAAGAAAAATAGAATTGTTATAAAGCATTTATTATAGTTTTTGCGATGCTGCTCTACCCCCTGCAGTAAACTCTGAAAGTCTGTTTCAGAAGTTGTGATATTGATATAACTATTAGCCAAGGCCACACCACGTTCTGCGACATCATTTACAACTTGCAATTGTTGAACTCTGTGTTTTGCTTCCTGAAATTATTTGTTGTTTTCCCATTTTTCTGGATCCGTTTGTAAAAAATCAGTAGAAATGTTGCAGACTTCAAAAAAAGTTAGGCTGGCTTTTGTAATAAAACACTGAATTTGTTTATTTTCAATCATGTCTTCTGTTAAATTTCCTTTCACTAATTCGTTGTTATTACTTGGTTCATGTAGGTTTCTAAGAATTTAACGCAAAGTTTTGGTATCTATTCGTTCATCAAAAAACGATAAGGCAGCCAACTCCTCTCAATGACCTTAGACTTTTGAAACAATTGTATGATTACAAACGCTTTAATGAAAAAGTTGCACGCGAGACTCTAAAAACCTTTCTGCGGCATCAGTGGTACCTTTCCGAGAAGTTGGCTGCTTTTTTGAATGGGACACCCTAAGCTACATAAGTTAAATTATTGGCCAACAATCAGAAAACTTTGTGCTTTTGTTTCTAGTCATATAAAAGTTAATTTTAACAAACATTTTCGAGAGGGGAATTTATATTGGATCCATGATAAATTTTGGATCAATCATTCTGGTATTAAAAAACCTATAAAAAACAAATTTCCATACAGTAGTCGATCGATATTTGTCATAGGGTTTTTAGATTAAAAGTTGTTTTCAGAAGGCTGCTTAATATGATACCTGAGGCAAATTATGGACCTATAATAACAAAATCGCACGGTATTATATCTGGCAATATGAAGCTACCAAATTGGACCAAATTATAACACACCTTCTAAGGTTTTAGGCGTATTTTAATAATTCTCTAGACACTATATGGTGAATATGGTATATTATGGACCGATTTTCACGATATTGATTTAAAGCATTATGAAACTATTAAAGACCCAATTCCGCTAAAAAAAAAACATTATTCGTTGCGGCTTTAGGCGTACTAAACTGTTTTTCGAGAGTAGGCGTTATATGGGGCATATGGTAAATTACAGACCGAGCTTCACAAAATTTTAATTTTTAAAAAATTTTTTTTTTTTTAGTGTCCTGTAAACTGTGACGTTCCAAATTTTAATTCTGTAGCATTATTTCTTACGGTTTTTGGCGTACTAAACAGTTTTCTGAGAGTACGCTATTTATTATTAAATTATGGACCGATCTTTACGAAATTAAACAGTATGATTTCTAGTCATATAGAACGAATTTATTCAAAATCTTATATAAATCCGTGTATTATACCACTATTTATGTTAGTTTTTGTAACAAAATTATCAATTTTTTAGGGTTGTTTTTCCACATTTGGAGTCATAACTCTCATCCTACTGAACCAATTGTGATGGATTTTAATCCCAAATTGCTTAAGATAACTTGAAGAGATTTTGGACCAACTTTTCTTTTGAGTTTTTCGAAAGTGAGCGTGTTTTCAACCGACCGACGTCGACTAAATTCTAATTTCTAACAAAATACCAACAATAAACAGCGAGTTTATCTCTATTGCTGGTATTTTGTTTAAGCGTTGATATCGTTGCAAATAAGACTTTTTGAGTTTTTCAATTCTCATTCACTCTGCAATTTTATTTGCTAATAAATTTGTCTTTTCAAAATTTTTTGGGAGAATGTTTCCTGATGATTGGGCCTAAGCAACCAGTAAAATACCCATAGAATCTAGCTTATCCTTAAACAATAAATTTCAGTGTTTTTTATCAAAAAAAATATGTGAATTAAGCACGTGAATTTGCTAGATTTAGCTGCTTTTCGGATCTTATAGCCTTATATATATTTTGGCTAAAATTTGATTTCTCCGAAAAACATGCAATATTGAAATAATTGCAGATATGTATCTCGGAAACCAATTGCAATTTCGTTTTCCTGCCTTTAGCACAATTGTAGCTAAAGGTTATGAGAAAAAAACAAGTTAAAGTGCTGTGCCTAATTTTTGATACCCTCCACCAACAGCTCGAATATTTTAGGAATGAGCTCTATATCAAAGATGCCCAGCAGTGGCTGATATCAGCAAATTAAACTCACACGTATACTTACGCTCTTTTGCTTGATCGTCAATCAACCAATAGGAAATCAGCATGTTGAGTGGGAGAGACAAACAACACTTGCAGAACTTCTGTGTCTTATTTTACATTTTAATCGTAATCGAGACTGCTGTGAGTTAACACATAAATTGAAATTATTGCGATTTATTAATGATGTCAGTCGAAAATTATTTTATGTTACAAAATGCTTTTGATGACATGCAATGTCTTATTTGTCATAAGACATTTAAAAAAACTAAGAAATATAATTAAAAAAAACATTTTGAAGATGTTCACAAAGACATGAATTATTTGCAAATAAATAAATACATTCACAAAGAGTATTACTAAAATATGTACATTCATTTATTTTACATTTCCATTTTGTTAAACAAAGAAACAGACAAAAACATGACAACACCCGCCACACATGTGCTTTCGTCGCAATCTCGTTGACGACTAAATAAAATGAATAGCAAATTGATTTCTTCCAGTGTTATTTCGTCACTCTCACCAATACTACTACCTTGGGCATCAATGCTCTATATTATCAAAGACTATAAATATATAAAGATGTTGCACTTATTACATTTGAAATTTTCAAAAATGTTGAGCTTCTTAAGGATGAGGGGGGGAAGTAACAAGAAAGCAAAAACTCCGTGCTCACATTCAGATAACTAAAGAGAGCAAGAAACCACATGCATTAATACAAACACACGTTTACTGTTTTTGCCAGCCAAAGTGTGTGTGTATGTGTTTTTTTTTTTCGTTGAAACTGGTTTTTGTTATTTTTTTAATTGATTTCGTTTTGTTTTCAAACAATTATTGTGCAAATAACCTACGTAAGAGCCAGTGCGACCGATTGTGTAATTGTAGGGTAAGAATATGTGTTTTATTGTTGTAAAACTGAAACTATATCGGTTCGCACCGAACGTTAATTCAATTTTTTAGACAATTTTATTATGTATGTATGTACTTATTATAAGTGTATTGTATGTATAAAACGAGTGTTTATTCTTAGGGAGCGTGTGAGACGATAGGAAAATACTATTATAAGTCAAATGTTGACATTTCTGAGGTGAATTAAATTTTAATGGGGACTAGTGGAATTTTTAAAACAACACACAAAATTTTAATTGAAAAAGGCAAATAAAAACGCTTAAAAATTTTTACGAATTTAAAAAATAATATTAAAACCTATAGAGCATCCTGCAAAAAAATTATGTTATGGTATATATTTTCCTAAATTTGTCATTATTTTATACAGTACTTTTCAATTATAGTCATTTCCGTTTTAGTCACAGTAGCGATATAGTCCATTTAATCTTTATTTTTGCGCCATAAGGAAGTTTAATAGAAAGTATTTACATACGTTATAGTCCATTTAGCGATAAAAGCACATTCAACATATATTCCATCTATCAGCGGCTAGAACAATCAAAAGTAAAGCAAATTATAAGCATTATATCCACATTAACCTAAGTTTTTTTTTTAAATTACAAACCGTATCAAAGAACTAAGAAATAAATAGTTTAATTTTTCTAATCAACTGTCCACTCGATCGCCCGGTGGCGGAAATTTGACCACTTGACATTTACTTTCGAGAGAACCTGTGCGTTATACAACAAAAACGTACACTTTTTAAAAGAACGTACATCTTTGTACGTGTGTCTGCAAGATAAGTTAAAACGCTTTTCAACCACTTTAATTCCAAAAATTTATTTTGTGTATATCTACACAAAAATACTTTTAAAACGATATGAGTTTTATTAAAATCGGTGGACGATAAGATACTTAAACATCAACTTGAAAAAAGTTGCTTCCATATTTATATATAAGATATATGTTTGGCAACATATTTTTATACCTAGAAGGATTAACATCTGTAATTTAATTGCAGTTTATTTCGTTGAATTATCTATAAATGTTATATAATACCGGAGTCCCATATTTTGAATATACTCTTCTTTATCGTGGTAGGTATACAATGAAAAAAATCTAGCTATTTACTACCCTATATATTAATTTTACTTATGAGCTCTTCACAAGTGTAATGGTTAAAAATTTTAACTTTTAATAAATCGATGTTAATCAATGATTTGTAAGTATTTAAATTTTTTTCCATGTGTAATGCTTCCGTAATAATATAAGGACTAGTAAATCACATTTCCATAAACAGTAACAAACATCTCCATCCTGTGCTTATATGTATGTACATAAGAATACAACCAAATTTTTGGCATAGTACCACGGAGTCGCCAAGAATGTTTTTGTAATGAAAACACCTGTCTCCCGTCGTTTTGCGAAAAAAAACCTCACGCAGAGAAGCAAATTTCTAAAACCTTCCAAAAAATTTTGAACCGCGATGAATTGTAAACCGTATGAAAATTTTTAAATCTAAAGCAGTGGATAAATTCCAAAATAGCATTTAAGTGATACGTATAGGAATATATACAAATATCAGGTGTATATTTTTTAATATTTCCGTAAGAAAAAATGGTTGTTTTCAAACTTCAACCCGATCCCTGCGTGAACTTTTTTAACAATACTAAGCCGTTTTTGATATTCGCAAAAAGTGTGAAAAAGTTATAGCCCTAATGTACATACGTTATTCTCCGCAAACCAAAAAGAATATATTTAAATGTTGGTATAATTTACGCAGTACTCAACAATAAAGATTTTATTGTTATAATTGCTTTATCTTGTAAAAATATTTTTGCAGACCTTTATAAGAATTTTACAAACTTCAAAAAGTAAGACGGAAGGAGCACACAAACTTCCAGCCTAATTTATTTTCATTATTTGTAATAATAATTTGTTGTAATAATAAATAATATTTGATTTTTCGTCGGAAATAATTTAATGATTTGTAAAATAATACAATTTCAATATAAAAAATTTTAAATTAAATTTTGTCATACATTTTTAAACAAAAAATATATCAAATTTAAAGAAATTACAGGCGGAAAATGTTTATGAAAATCAAAAGTATTTTTATTATCATCCAATTCACATTAACAATACTTGTGAGTTTTTTATTACTAACACAATTACAAAAATTGTGAGTTTGATGAGGCAGTTTAATTTGTGGCAATGCCAAGATAATTAATGTTTTTAGAAAAATTACCATTCTTTAAATTTGGATAATAACAGTATTTAAACTTCGGTGCGAATCGATATATTTTCATCTGTACAACAATAAAACACATATTCTTACCCTACAATTACAATTCGGTCACATTTGCTTTTACGTACGTTAGTTGCACATAAATTGCATGAAAACAAAACTTCTTTTATGACTTAAATGTGTTTTCACCGAGAAAAACAAGCCTTCATTTAGTTTGTTTATATGTATGTACATACACACACATATTTTCAAATTGTCATGTATATACATACACACACGCGTGCACGCACATATACGCTGATAGATGAGAATTAAAAGTTCTCTGAGAGTAAAATTTATTACTCTCAGAGTTCTCTAAAAATCAAAGTGGCAGTAGTAGTACTGCCATTCGACAAATTTAGCACTGGCCGTACAATGTATGGCAGTGGCACATCTTTATATATTTATAGTCTTTGATATTATATCTATTTATTATTATTTATGTTTATAAACACGGACGGCAGCATTTAAATTGGTTGAAATTTAGATCTATATTAAATTATTGCCCGAAAATCAGAAAGCATTAAGCTTTTTTTTTAGCAATTTTAACTAGCTTGAGTAAAATATCATTATTTGTAACAATTTAAGGCCCGTTTTCACGACTTAACGATAGCTAAATGTAGGAAGTTATCAAACAGATAATGAGTTTTTAATTATCACAAGTTCTCTTTAACCTTAAAGTGAAGAATAAGCTAAAGAGAGGAACGTTCTACCTTTGACTTTTGTCGTAAGGTTTAGATTTGAGACTGCCATATTATATTCACATATGTTTTATATATGGCAACTCCAGTTATACGTATATTTTGTAAATGTAAAAAAAGTACGTAGTTGCCAGTTCGTATTTTTATTTTGGCAAAAATAGTCGGTATTTTCTTTAGTATTGCCACTTTTTTAAAAATGTTAAGTTTATTTTATACAGAAGTTGTGAAAACGAAAAATAGTTGAAGGTAACTTTATTCCTCACTAGTGCTAAAGGTAGCGTTAACTATATCGAACTTTAAAGGTAAGTCGTGAAAACGGGCCTAAGGCGAACTTAAATGATTTTCAGGAGGGGAATTAATATTGAAGCCATGGTAAGTTATGGATCAATCATCCCAAAATTCTGTAGAGTGATTTCTGGTATTAAAAAAAAACATAAATTCGAATAAATTTCAATACAGCGACGAAATTAGTTTTAGCATTTACAGTGAATTTCAGAAGGCTGCTTAATATGGGATCGAAGGTAAATTATTTACCGCATACCACAAAATTGCATGAAATTTTTTCTGGTCATATGAAGCTAAGTAGAAGAAATTTTACCGCAATATCTATATCTGCTACGGTTTTAAGCGTATTTAATTAATTTACCAGAGTGGGTTTAAATGCGGCCAATAGTAAATTAAAGACCGATCATCACGTGATTTCACTGTGATTTCTAATCCTTTAAAACTTTGACGAACTACATTTTATTTTGAAAGCATTAATTATAACGGCTTTAGGCGAACTAAACTGTTTTCCGGGAGTAGGATTTATATGGGACCTAGGGTACCCTATGTACCCTATTAAGGACCTTTTGCAATCATGGACCCACCTTAACAAAATTATGTTGTGAGGTTAAGATTCATGTAAAGGTTCTTTGTGCCGCACGCAGAGGAAAAATATGGTTTTGCATGGTAACGGCAACTACACTATATTTATTGGAACAATATATTGTTGTCGTAGACAAAAAAGTGTTATTGTTATTTGATTTCAGCAATATTATAGTTACTGTAAACATTTAAATGTTTATCGCAATTATAAATTTGAGTATTGTTGACTGAAAAATTGTAATTTTTCTAACAACTAAATAATGATAACTTTGAAAACATATTTTATTACTCACAACCATTTCATGATATTTAATAGCCATAACATGATCCCTTTCTATGTTCACTTTTCGAAAATTTCTCAATTTTGTAATATTTCTATCTAATTTCTATCTAATTTAAAAAATTCTTAAGTTTTTTTTATAATTTAAGTATTTTCCATTGAAAAAATATGAAAAATCGGTACAGGGCCAGATAAAAGGAAAATGTACATAAAATTATTAGGCCATTATATGAATCACTAAGCTTCGCGTGTTGGCAACTTCCTTTTTGTAGGATCTTAAATTTTTGAAATTAAATTTTTCAAACAATACCAATTTACTCTACTTTTTATTTTATGCAGTTAGGCCTTTTAGCTTCTTAAACATTCATAAAAAGAAATTGTATTTACATTAAAAAATTAATTGTATAGTGCCACAAAATAAAAAATCGATGCAAAAATTTTTAATTTATTTTATATTTCTGTGAAAGTGGTGCTGTATCATAATATGATTACTTATAAATTTATCATGATTAACATGATAATAATATGATTACTTCTTTACTTATTATGATTAACAGGATAAGAATATGATTTAGGGAAAAATATTATAATGTAAATAATATTACGAATATATTTTGTCATAATATGATTCAATAATAATCGTAATATGATGACTACAATCATGAATCTTATCATAATATGTTGCTCTTATAATATGTTTACCACAACCAAGTTTTTTCTTTGCGTGCGAATATTATTTAGATATCTTCATCTATATGAGCTTTTAGGAGGGGGGTTTAAATGGGACCTATTGTTAATTTTGGACTTACCAGGTCCAAATTTTGTCATGACATAGTTGCTATCGTAAAAGTTACTATAGTTAAGATTTATGTTAATGCTGCACGGAAAGAACTATTTACTTAATACGGCTTGAACCAAGAAAATTTTTCATGGTTCTCTTCCAAGCAAAAAATTACTTATTCACAATACATGTGTGCCTTGGTTTAAGCAAAATGTTTCTTTATTTAAAAAACTTTTACGAAATAAGTTAAAATCAAGAAATTATTTCTGGGTTTTAGATTTTCTTATTTTAAGAAATGAAACCGATTGCACTAGAAAATAAACTTCTTTCTTAGGAAGTTTTGGCAGTAAAACTATTTTCGGGAGTACTATTTCAATAAAACTTGGAAAGACGATTTTAACTGAAATAAAATAAGTTTGGACCAAATTAAATCTAAAAACTAACATAATAAGAAAAATGTTGATATTTGTTACAACATTTAGGCATTTTTTAATTTTTTTAATTTTCTAAACAAAAGTTAATAAAATATTATTTTGGTAAGCTTATTCTACAATTGCAAGGATAAGCTAATGATAACCATTTTCAAGCTATTTAAAATATTTTTATCAATGCATTTGGTTTGTTGGGTTTCATATTTTTTGAGCTTATTTTATTGTATTTTGAACTTTTTTGCTCACATTATTAAGCAAAAATGTGACAAATGACAAATATATGTTTAAAAATTACAACTTCGCACTCTTATAAGAAACACTGTAATTTTCACCGAAAAGTCTACTTTTTGTAATGTAACGCTAGCAAGAAAATAAGCTTGTATTTTAACTCCATGTTGTTTAAATGTTATCCCTTTTGTTTCTTAACCTTCATAAGGTCTTCAAATTTGCTGACGTTAACGGTCTTCGGGTCAAATTTGGCCCAAATAACAAAATTTTATATAAAAACTCACTTTTTTCAATTAAGTATGTTTTACAAGTTGATATTTTATTTCTAGATTTATTCAGTATATTGAAGCTGTATTTATTGTATATGTAAAATATAACCATACAAAACACAACAATTTACGAACGACGATAAAGTGGTGGTATATGTTTTGTAACATAATTGGCACCGACTTATTTTTGACTGGTAAGCATATTTTTTCCTAGGTTTTGTTTGAAGATGACGGGTGCTGCTCCTGCTCAGCTACTACATGCACTTTTTTGCAATTTTTCGTGAAAATTAGTCTTAGGGTAATGCTTTTGACTGCATGTTTAGCTGATGTTAATGATAGCCTTTAGGTGCCAAAAGCTATTGTGGAAATTCAATCTTCTTTTTACATATAGTTCCTACTTAAGTAAAACAATCGTCTACAGTCATACTGATATTTCAAACCAACTGTCAAATCAAGAACTACACGCATACATTTGTTTATTTGTAGGCACAGTTCCTATTTATTTCATATGGTTGTATATTCCAGGCATAACTAATCAATTTGGCGTTCACTGCTAGTATCCTTGCTGTCAAAACTTGGTACTCTCGAAAGGTTTTTTAATCTGTTCAACGGCAAGATTGCTCCCACAAACTGTCTGTACTTCCATTATAATATTAATAATTATTTTTATACAATTCAATTACTATACAATTCAGATAACTAGAGAACCAATAAATTCGAAATTTTGGTGTCGCCTGCATTATTAGTAAACTTCAAAATAACGCATGTCACAGAAGGTGAAAAAAAAATAAGTAACAACTGAAAATTTCTAACGAAAATTCAAGAATTTGGTTACAGGTCAAATATGACCCAAAGACCTTAAGTGCAAACAATTTTATAAATATTTTTTTCGCCAATATTTTTTTCTGAAAACCCTACGTTAGGTAAGGTTTAGGTTTAATATTAAATAAAAGTCATAAAATATGAAAAGTATAAGTTACTCACTCTTAGAAAAAATTTAACTTTTATTTTAAAATGGGTCAGATTTGACCCGAAGACCTTATAAAGGTTAATGTAGAGCTAGTTGCGCTCGACACCAAAATATAAAAAAAGGAAATTATACATATTAATTTTTTCTTAAAACAATTTTTATTATTTGCTGGCGTTATGTTACAAAAAGTGGACTTTTCGCTGGAAATACCCATATAGATATGTATGTATTCGTTATGTAAAAGCATGCGTGCCCTGTAGTTAATGTCACTAGTGACACCGTACTGAATCACTATTGCCTTTGTCGCTAGTACTACTGACGAACTGAAGACCAGATAATGCTTTTTACAATCTTCATTGAAAATCTTCTACTGACCTGAAATCTATAGACTATGTAGTTTTTGTTGAACCTTATGATGACATTGGAAAGGCAATTAATTAAATCCAAAGGCAATTAATTAAATCCAAATGCTTTAATAAGTTTTGTTTTAAGAAGATGTTGAATTGTAGCTTTACTGCTGTCAAAAATGTAGACTCTTTGTTGACAGTGTCACTAAAAAGTCACCAAAAGAATCAACAAAAGTGGCGACTTGTATTTACAAGCTTGTGTATGTAGTACAATTCAAATAACCTAAACCCAGAAGTTTAAACAAAAAACCTTGACTTTCACAATGCAAATACATAATGTATTACATTTTTATTCGTTTGTAAAAATATGCCAATAAAACAAAACAAAATACATTTAAATTCTTAATCCAACCATACACACACACACTTCTAAAAACATCTATTTTATTGCTTTTGTACTTTATTTTGCAAACAAAAATAAGAAAATGCGTGCCAAAAAAGTTAAACATTTTAACGTTTTTTTTTTTCTATTTTCAAAAAAGAAGGAAATATAAAGTATTCAAACAAGAAAATACACAATCCTTACTAAAAATAAATAAAAGCTTCTGTTTTTTTTTTTTTGTATATTTATTTAACACCATGGGAGGCCACGAGAAAAGACCTTTATGTATTCATAAGATAAAGAAAATTTTGGGAGTTTGCAGAAAAAGAAAGTTAAAGAACAAAAACTTTAAGTCACGCCATGTGCCAACTGGAAGTATTTAAAAGAAATTCGCATGTGTTCAATATTTTGTTGGAATTCTACGGATGTTCCGGTATTGATTGTACAATTATTTGTTTTAAAAAACTTTTAAGATATCTTTTAACGAATTTTTATATCCACAACATACATAACATAATATAAGGGGACTTTGTGCTTTTGATTCTGTACCTCTTTAACGATACATCTGATAGTTTGTGGTTTTCCCCTTTGAGAGAAGTGGATTCGTTTATAGCCTTTTCACACTTGTGAACAGCCATTATTTTGCGAAGATGTTGAAATTTTCCATTAATACCATTTGTACATTTGCATACTTTTCGGATGAACGCATGGAGGATGTTGCCGGTTCAAACACGTCAAGTTTGAGTCGTCAAGTCTTGAGTTTTTAGGAGAGAGGGGAAAAGAAAGGGCACTCTCTTTGCCCTTCCCTCCTTAAAGATCAAGACTTGAAGAGTCAAACTTGACGTGTGTGAACCGGCATTTACACTTGAAACATCTACTATCAATAAAATATGTTACCATTTCTGAAAAAAAAACTTTTTTAATACTTTTTTTCTATAAAAGAGTCAAAACTTTAAAAGATAAAACCAAAATGTATTTGGAATTTATTTTTTTTAATTATATAAAAAAAATAAACAAATCAGCTAAGAGTGCTATATTCGGCTATGCCTAATCTTTGATAGCCTCCACCGGCAATTGGAATATTTCAGGCGTGGGCCCTATATGGGATCTATAAATTATTAATTAATCTTTATAAAAACGGAACGTAGTGTTAAACTTCGTTGCGGTTTAGACCTACATATATATTTGATAATTGACCGACAATCAAAAAGTTTTATGTAAATGTTTTCGAGAGGGGAATTTCGAAAGCGAATTGAACCCATAGTAAATTATAGACCAACCATCACAAAATTCTATAGAGTGTTTTCTAGTATTAAAAAATCTAAATTAAAACAAATTTCGATATGAAAGTGTAATTTATTATAGTGTTTTATCGTTGTAAAGTGGTTTTCAGAATGCTGCTTAATATGAAACCTAAGTTAAATTATAAACCGATTACTACAAAATTGCAAGATACTATTTCTGGCCATATGAATCTAAATTGTATCAAATTTTACCACAAAATATATATCTGCTACGGTTTTAGGCGTATTTAAATAATTTTCCAGCTTGACCAATCTTCACAGTGTGATTTCTAGTCCTATAAAACTGTGACGTATCAAATTTTATTATAGTAGCTTCATTTGTTACTAAACTGTTTTCTTAGAGTAGCTTTCATATGGGGCCTATGGTAAATGGTTAATTGTGAATCAATCTTCACAATTTAAGCAAAACTATTATTTTTTATGGTGGTAGTTCTACATTATGATTTATAAAGGCCCAACCATAATATGCATAGCCTTACTTAACCTACTGTCAAAAATTAACAAAAAGTCTCTCAAATGTATTTAAAAAAACAAAAACAAAATAAAAAAACATTTGATTCCGTACGGAATGTGCGATTAGATTCGCACCTTGCTTAAGCAAATGCCAGTTTCATTAAACTTAGCAAAAAGTTTCCTTAAGTTCAATATGGTTTGCCTCATACAATTTACATGTATTCGCACATTTGCTTAAGCCAACTTAAGCACATTATGGTTGGGCCTTAACTCTCATCCTACTGAACCGATTTTGCTGGATTTCAATCCCAAATTGCTTGGGCTTAACCGACTTACTCAATTACTCAAGGAACTAGAATATATATATTATTTTTGGGGTTCGAGATATATAATAAAAAAGTTTTACACGGAATGAAAAACTTAGTATATGTACCCTTATTCACCACTAGTGGTGGTGGTTTCCTGATGATCTCGCCTAAGTAATGTAACGATTCTTGTATTAAAATTCATATTCAGCAGAACATACGCTACCTATAATGCCGGCTAAGCTCTACGGAAATTGGGGTGATTCTTTTAATTCTTCCGAATACGAACACCTCGTCACAATGAAATAAAAATTTAGGTAGCTTTCAATACTATAGATACAAATTTTTAATTTGTTGAAATGTAAAGGAAAGTTTTATAAAAAGGAATATGTGAGATGTTGCTTATTTCCTTTCTCTATACCCGCCCAAGTCCTATGCTACTCATTATAATGTCCTGAATAGCCCACTAAAATCCTAACTTCCGGTAGCTAAATGTTTCGTGAAATGATAAAAAAAATATTTACAAATGCATTTTCTATTTACATAGTATTTATTTTATATATGAAGACAAATGTTTATAATTTTTGTAATTAATATAAAAAAAAATTAACTATTAAAAAAAAAAAAAAATCAATTGTTAAACAAAATAGAACAAAATAATGTGAGTCAAGTGACTGTTTATTAATGTAGTTGGTTTATCTTTTTCTTTTTTTTTTGCTTTTTTTAAAATTTTAACACAATTTATGGTACATTTATATTTGAAATCATAATCAATTTATCCCTTAATAAAGTGTATTTTATTAATTTATATTGCGATTATGAACAAAATAAAAGAATAAAATTATTAAAATTTCAAATCGATGCACTTGTACCTTTTTATCGTACAAAAAAATATATATTTAAATTATCTTATTTATTTGACTCACCAATATACTCGTTCCGGCGACCTCAGATCTGTTGTCGATGGAGCTTGTATGATTTCTCTTTCACGGTTTTTAAATTGATTTCATTTTCCTTTTTATAACAATTATAGTTAAAACTTAAAAAAAATATGTATTTGTGTGTAAGTGTGTTTTTGTTTGTGTCAATATTTTGTTTTGAATAATCTGTGAAAGTATTTGTCTGTGTTAGTGTAGATAATGTTACATTGTAATAATGTTTATGTTTTACATGTTAAGTTAAAAAAAAAAAGTTTGAAATTAGTTAAAAGTTAAAATTTTAAATTAAATAAAATAATTACTTCGGGTTTTCAAAATTATTTAGCGGAAATTTAGCGGGGGAGGAAAACAAAAATTATAGGTTTTCCTGGAAAAAGATTTTTCCTCAATCCAAGCACTTAAATTTAGTTTTCTTGAATTCCAAAAACAATTTATAATTATTATTCAGTTTATTATACAGCCTCCAAATAATAACAGAAATTGGAATTTTGCTGCGTTTTTTTTCTTTTTTTTTTTTTTTTGATCAATAAAATTTTAATGTTTGCTGTGGTTTTAATCCAATTAAGATTAAATCGTTTATAGCATCCACAATAAATAATATTATTTTTCCCCTCTTAAATATTATTTGCACTTAGAGGAAATCTACAATAAACTGTTAATTAAATGAATTTTCCCCGTATAAAATCAAATTCTAAATTACCTGTTTATTTATAAAATCTCTCGTTTAATTCAATTATAAAAGAAAAATCTCCGTTTATTTAAATATTTAAAATTCTTTAGCACAAAATTATATTTGTAATATTCTATGGTTTAAAAATTTTTAAATGAAAATTTTTCTGCATATTTGAAATATAAACCAAAAGTATATTTCAAAATTTCTGAATTATAAAAAAAAACTTTAATATTAAAGTGTTTACATACAAGAAAATAAGAATATTTGTCGGTCCTCACAGTAACCAGTGAAATGCGCATAGGAACTAGCTTAATAATATAATTCAATTTTGTATTCCCGAAAATAACTTTGATAAAAATTATTTTTGTTTAATAGAAAAGGACCGGGTCAGGTTAATGGCTAAATAATTCCCTCAACCTGTTATCTTTTGCAATGGAGGTTAGATAGCTCCGGATCTTAAGTAATTATTTGATATTGCCAGAAACTAGAAGTACCACCGGTTAATTTAAGTCGATTAACCGATGCAACAAAGTTTTTAATTTTTCGCAGTATTATAATGAGCGGTGTCATAGAATCCAATGCGGTTTTGCTCATTGTTGGTTTTGCAAACCAATATTGGTTACATTTGGTTTAATGAAAACAAGTTTGATTTGTTATTTTCGAATACAACTAAAACCGATATTCGAATCAGCTGCTTAATGTTTTGGCTCATGTGTTTAAAATTTTTGTTTGACAATTTTGTAAATTATGATTTTTGCTCTAAAATATTGTTAAAACCTGTGTTTTTAATTAAAGGAAACATATGAAATAAATGCCATCGTTGTATTACCTGCATTGCAATTGTTGTTAACATTTGTGTAATTTTATTGTTTTGTAAAAATATGTAAGTATAAAGCGAATTTATTAAAAATATAATCAAATTAGTTGTTTAATGTTATAAACAAATAAAATGGCCACTGCTGTTGTTGCATATTTGCTGTTTTCAGAAAAAGTGAGAAGAAGAATGTAGCGAATTTGCAGCAGCCCGCTGCCGGAGACTACAGGAAACATGCAAAAAATACTATTTTACCAATTTATCAATTTTATTTCCATCTGTGGAAAAAATGTAACTGTTGAAAAAAATATATGTATATATTTATATATTTATATCCAATAAAAAAAACAAGAGCTGTAAGCTGCTTGGTTTATTTTCAATAAAAACCCGGTAACATTGGTTTCTGTGATACCTAAAACCGACACTGATTTTAGTTCGAACAAAAAACCGAAAACATTGGATTTCATGACACCAACGTATTTTTTTGTCGGTTTCAAATCCAATACCGATAAGATTGGTATCTATGACACCTCTGAATATATATTTTTGTGTTTTTCTTTATTTGTTTCGTTGCATACACAATAGGTATGTGCTTAGAAAATATTTTTGCATACAATATATTTCCTTCTAGCAATACATTCTTTAAATACTGTAGAAAACGGGAACTAAGAAACTCGGAAATAAACTTATTTGGAAAACGATGGATGGTGAGATTTGCCAGGATTAGGCAGATGATGACCTGTCAGCAAAAGAAACTCTCCACAGTAACACAAACAATCTTTTAAGAGAAATAACCGAAACAATAAGAAGTGTTAAAAATATAAAAAAATTAAAACAGGACTCAAATGGCATAATGGAGGATTTTATGTGTTAAGAGAAAGCCAGAAAAAGGACTGAGAAACTAGATATTCTGTATTATAGGTTGCTTTCGATTTCTCCAACATCTACGATAAGTGAAAGAATTTTTCCAAGTCAAGTTTTATCAAAAAAGAAATAATTTACGCATTTTTATTTATTGAAACTACTAAATTTATAAAAAAATTATATTAATCGGTCAACCGATCAATAAAAAAAATTAAGCGATTATTTACCGATTAAACCAAAACCTCGGTTAATAATTCGAGCGATAAACCGATTAAAAAAAAATCCCGATTAAATGAATACTCTTTTGTTTTCATACGCAGACGTTAGTAGTCATATTAATTTCAGCCAGCCTTTAAAGTACCGTTGAATAATGTCTTAAAACCAGCGTTTCAAAAACTGCAGTCAAAGTTGAAAACTGCCATTTCCTCCACTTCCTCATTTATCATTGGCCAAAAAAAACTGTTGCTTTCACTTCAGATTCACTAAATGTTAACAGTCAATGTTAAACTAACTCAAAAAGCAAAAAGTTGTACACAAATTTTCGTTTTATGTCCGACAGTTCATGGTTTCGACTGCAGTTTTTTAAACCCTGCTTAAAATTATATAACTACTATAGATAAGGATCGAATTAGTTTAAAATTTAAACTTAACCTTCTCTTCAAAATATTCTTTCGTTCCGGCATTTCTAATATAGCAACGAATTGTCTGGCTTATTATATGACTGAGGTAGCTCGATTTGTAACTTCGTTTTAATAAAGTTTACAAATAAAAAATTTTCTAGTTTATTTTTATAGTTTAAATTTAATTTGTTTTTCTAAATTAAAAAAGTAATTAAAATAAATCAGCTAATTGTTGGTTTTTTTAAAATTTTTATTTCCATTTGGAAAACATATTTTCAAATTTTTTAAATACTTCTTATACATTGACCTCGACGATTGCGGCAAAATTTAATAGAACAAACACAACGTCTTTCTTGGATGCGATAACAAATCGACACACGTAAACCCTTTGGGGAAGTAGGACAAATCTTTTCACAGGCCCTTAATAAGGGTGCAATTGGATTTTCATGCTGGCCACAATCTCTGGCTAAAAACAAAAAAGAAGTTTTTTTAGTAAAATGCAGAAAAGCTTTAAATATTAAAAAAAACAATCCACCACACTCAGATCTGGGTACACATCTTTGTTGCAAATTACGAGCATAATTTGGTTTACAATAACAACCAGCCACTGGTCGTATAGATATTAAAGGACAACGACGTTGTAAATCCTGACAATTAACATCACACAAGGGTGATGGAACGGCAGAATTATAATGTAATTCATTTTCAGGACATTGAGCTTACATTAATAACAACAAACGATTTGATATTGTAGAATATAAGAATTATAAGGGTATTTATGACTTTAATGGTTTTAATACATACCAGATTGGCTGTGTATTGCGCTTATAAAATTTAATATTAAACATAGTATAAACATTAAATATGTGTATATACACATTTCTTTTTTTATTTTTGCGGAACACAATTTAAATTCTTAAGCTGTCTTTTTTATTAATAATAACTTTAAACAGATGTACAGGTGGTTTTATTGCAAATAACAAAACACCTACAATAATTCATTGAATTTTTCTTTTGTATTTAAACACAAGTAAAGTCGGTCATGCGGCACCAATGGTACCATATTATGCCCTACACTACAGTATTTACAGACAAATTTGAAGTGTGTACCCTATTAGGGTCCCATGGGCAATCATGAAGCATCCATTACAAAATAATGCTATGGGGTTAAGATTCATATATGAGTCCTTTGTGCCGATTATTAGCTATGAGAATTTTTTTAGTATTAAAGAGGTTTAAGGTAGGGTGGTCAATTTGGTAAATTTTTGAACTACCAGCATTAAATTTCGACAAGACAAGAAAGCTTTTATAGAACTTATCGTTGCCAAAATGTAATTAAAACCAACATTTATAAGGAAGTAATGGCACTAAAAAGTATTTTCGGGAGTGTTATTTGTATGGGAGCTTTGGTCAAATATGGTCCGCTTTCAATAAGACTTGGTTGATATTTTATTACCAACATAAGAAGGAAGTTTATGGTCACTAAGACTTTTTCCGTAAAGAAGTTTTTATGTGGGCTATCCAAAATTATGGACCAATTCTCACCATTTTCAAATGGCTTCGTTCTTGTGCCAATTTATAAGTTAATACTAAATTTTATTAAATAATTGGGGTATTCACAAGGTGTACTATCATGTTATATTGTCATAATGTTCTAACATTTTACAATGGTTTAAAAAAATTTGTAACAAAAAGTGTCTTCAATTAATAGAACTTTGCTTGCTACTTTTATTGTGCTGTCGTAATTAAGCAGAAGAGACCTGCGCTGAGCGGCTGACCTGAGCCGAGCCGCATTAGTTTTTGAAGCCGTCGCCGTTGATGGCATAGTTTTGTCCGGCTAATAATCGAATTAACCCTGCGGCTAGCAATTTTTGCAACAAAACATGCGGCGGCAAATTATGGTTATCGGCTTAGGAATCTGATGTTTGGTAAACAAACAAAATAAAATTTATTTGTGATTTGCGTCTAAAAAATGGAAAATTATCAGATAAGATCTAATTTAACTTATTAATTCATGGATTAGAATTAAAAAATATTTTGATGTTAGGTAAATATTTATTTTTTATATTTGTTTTAAACCAGCTGATTTAAATTCAAAATAGCACATTAAATGATGAGGGGTTGTTATTGTTGTTATTTTAAGACTTATGACTTTATGACACCTTGTGAATCCCCCAAATATTTAAAATTCCAACCTGAGCTTTGCGCGCATGATTATGAAAATATTTTTATGTGGGCTTTTCAGTCAAAAATGTTGAATAAGTACTTATAAGAACTGTCACAAAATTTGTTTACATACATGGAAAGAAGTTTATTTTCTAAAGTAATCAAATTCGTTTCTTAAGACAAGAAAATCCAAAAACAATTTCTTGATTTAAACTTATTTCGTTTGTATTTGGTAAAATTTTATTAAATAAAAACATTTTGCTTAACCCAAGCCACACATGTATTTAGAATAATTAATTTTTCGCTTGGACGAGAACCATGTAAAATTATCTTGGCTCAAGCCATATTTAGTAAAAAATTCTTTCCGTGTAGGCCAAATGTACACAATGTCTTTTCTGTCATGTCTAATAAACACATTTGTTTTGTAAATTGGCGATAGGGTTAAAGAAGACAGAGAAGTTGCCAAATATACATGAAAACAAACATGTTTAGAAATACATCGTTTAAATGCAAAATATTTTTGGTATTATGTTTAAAAGAGAATCAATGTCTGACATGTCTGAAAAGACATCGTATAAATGCCGCCTTATAGAAAATAATTATACCCAAGTATACTGTAGACACTAGGATGACCGACACGATTACGTTTTACGCTTATATGCCATTCCTAAGCAAGAGCGTCAATGTTGTGTCACAAGCAACTTTCTTGTTGAATAAAACCCGAATAATAGAAATAAATAGATCGACCTAAAATTAGCTAAATTGCCATTATTTTTTTAGCAATAGCGGCCAATTTCACTATTAAAGGCGCTGTCAAAATAGGATTTTCCAATTGCAAAGCGTTGCCGGTATTTCGGAATGCTACGTACGAATTGTATGGGCATGAGCATTTTTGACAGCTAGAAAACACTCTTTACTCTTGTAATGCTAGCTTATTTTGTTTGCTAGATTGAATTTTAAATAGCTAAATTTTCATTACTTTTTTAAACGCTTAAAAACAAATTTAGCCAACTTCAAAACTAAATTTACACGGCGCTATTAAGGTTTACTTTATACATTTGGAATCAGCATGAGAATTTCTGACGGATAGAAAACTCCTTACTTGAGATTAAAGTTTGGCTATAAGGTTTAAGCTAATGCATATGGCTAATGTCAAACACCGAAAACCCGTAAAGAGGCGCTGTTTTGCGATTGCAAACCATTAACGAATTCAAACGCAAAGGTAGACAAAGAGGGACGGCCTGGTTTCCATAAAACGATATTGAAAATTATGCTCAAGTTGCTTCGTTATTCAGAGCAGGTTAACGAATGACGTTCATTCTTTAACAACTTCACAATGAGGTACTGAATTATTGGAATATTTTTTGCCTTTTTCTATATGTGGCAACCAAGGTTACCGTTGGAAATTTTCTAAATGAGTCACAAAAGGGGAAAAAAGGGCCAGGTATAAATAAAGCGGTCGCAAAAAAGGCATTTTAAAAAACCCCGTGCAAGTTTTCTGTAACCAAACAAAAAATATTTGTTTCAGGCAGGTATTGCTCAAAAAACCTTACTCTATTTCCTAATTTATATTTAAAGCTATTCAATAAATAAAAAATAGCAAATATAGATTCATTGTGGTGGCAATTATAATAAGCAATGTAGGAAAATATATGTAGGAACAATTGGGACAAAACCGAAAATTAGATTAGCACAACATAAACATGACCAAAAATATATTAATTATAATTCAGCTCATGGAACGGCGTTATGAACCCATTGTAGTGATTTTAATCATTATCCTGATTTTGAAAACACATCAATTTTGAAGACGGAAAGTTTTAAGAAACGTAGATATATGTTAGAAGTGTTGCAGATAAATAATATTCCATTTGAGAAAAGAATTAATTTTTAAAAAGATACTGGGGGCTGAGCTCAGATTTATAGACATTTATTGAATAAAAATAAATAGGTTGATGGAAGGGAAAATTATAAATAGGTAGTTGTCCTAGATTGTTTGTAAAATAAATTTCAGATGGCATAGCTCAGTTGGTGAAAATAACTATTGACGAAAAGGGACATTAAAATAGGTTTAAGGCTTTGAATATATTGAAAATCTTGTTTTTGTTTTTTGTTTGTTGGTTTGTCTTTTTGTTCAAAGTTTGTAAAATTAATTTTAAATTTATTATGATAATTTTGTTATTTATTTTTCCATTTTTTATTTTTCCATTTATTGCCAGAATTTTATTTTATTATAAAAATTTCCTGTAGAAGATTTCCAACGGAAATCGAAATACGAAAATAACAATATTTTAATTAATTTAATAAAAAAAGTGACCTAAAGCTTAAATAATTTATTAAAGTATGTATTTAAGAAAAAAGGTCGAAGAAATAGGATTATTATTTTTTAAAATGATTCATAAGTGTACTTCAAAAAAGACGCATAAAAGTGGAAAGTGCCATTAAAAAGTATCAAATTTGTCACTCTGAGGGCACGCTGTGCATACAAACGTTTTTACTACTTACAAAAGCTGTTAAAGCAGTGTTGCCAAAAACAAAATAAAAGTTCTATTTCTAAAAAAAACCAAAAAGTGGCACGAAATAGTTAAAAATTATACAAAAGGGGAATTTAAAAAAAGAGTCATAAAAGGTATCAAGAGCGGCGAAAAAGGGTCAAAAGCGCTGGTGGCAACGCTTTTCAAAATGCTTTAAAACAAATAAAAAATTAACTGCTAATTCCGAGAAAGCGTTTTTTAGAATTTGTTTTAAATGTTGTTGTGCGAATGAAAAAGTTCTTTCGCATTTAGTGAAATGGGCAGTAAAAAATATTTACAATGTCTTACTGCTTTAAATTAATTTACTTTAGGTCCAACCATACTGTGCATGAGCTGGCTTAAGCAATTGCGCAAATTCATGTAAGTTATTTGTGTCAAAACATATTGAACTTAATTTAACTTTTAGTTAAGCTTTATGGAACTGTCATTTACTTAGGCAAAGTGCAAACCGGACCCACATTCCATTGATTTTTTTTTTTTTTGTTTGTTTTAACGGTATTTTGGCTATTTTTTGACAGTATCTTAAGCTAGCTTTTGCATATTATGGTTGGCCCTTTTGTTTTTATAAAATTAACACTAGAATTTTTTAATGCAACATATTTTCCCACCCAAAATGCATTAACATCTCTCCCCAAGTTAAGAGCAAACGGACCTCTGTAATTCAATAGCCTTAAATTTTAAACAAATAGTAATGTAGAAATATATGTTAATAAAAGTTAACAACCTCGCTGAATACAAAATTGCATTATATAAGTTTTATTTGCACAAATGTTCTGGAAAATCGATAAACACCTTTTTACTCTAAAAGGAATTGATTATATTATTAAACTTAAACAACATTTTACTAAGAATTAGTTTAAAAAATTATCTACAATGAAGTTAAAGCTTTTCCATTTTTGCGCTCTTACAATTATTTTATGCGTTACAATGGTAGCGGGTAAGAATAATTAAAATATAATTGTTCGATTTTCCCTTATATTCGTTTTTCACTTGCAGCCCAACAGGACCGTTGTCAGATCTTAACAGCAATAATAGCACCGGGTCAAAGAGTATGTCAGCTATTTTGTCTTGCAATTGGTGCACTGCCAAATATAAGATGTTTCAAAGCTAGAAGGTTTCAAATTATAGGTGTCTGTCCCGCAAATTGCTGTCTTACTGGTAACAGGTGTGAACCGAGAACTTAGGAATATGTTGTAAGAAGCTGATTATGTAACCAATAAAGTGTAAAAGTTAATTTTTATTGTAAATGAAAAAATATTAATAAAACAAAATAGTATCGCTTACTCTGTTACGGATTATTTTTTTCTATGGAGAATAAATGTACTTATATGAATAGAAAATTGTAAATATATAATAAGGGTTTTCATGAAATCGCTTAAAATTACCATTTGTGCAAATGGGCAAACTTGCAAAACTTGTTTGTTACATGAAGTCTCTTTAAAACATTTGTGTAATTTTAAACAATTATTGTCAGATTGTAAAAAACCTCAATAAAAAATGATTTTTAAAATAATAAAAGTTAAAATTTATGTCTAAAAGTAATTCAAAAGCTCAGTGTCTTTTTCCATATGTGTCAATAGAAAAAGTATTCTGTATAAGAATTTAGCAAATAATTAAAATACGTAAAAAAATATTTTAATAATATTTTATTTTAATATATTTTTAATATTTTATTTTAAAATATCCAACTTAATGTGCACATTTGAATGCACGTTTTAAACCACAAGTTTTTCTTTTCTTTCAATTGCTTAAAAGAAAAAAACGCTTTTAAAAAAAATGTTCGTGTTTTTTTTTTAATTTCTTATATCCGTTACCTACTGTAGCTACATTACAATAGTGAGAAGGGTATTATGCGTTTGTGCTGATGCTTGTAAAACCTGTACATACCTTGCAAATAAAAGGACTAGTCCAAACACGCGTGTAAAATGTAGTAGTTTTAAGACTACTCCATGGTATACCAAGAGGATTAGTTTTGAAGTCGTTGAAAAACGAAAACATGTCGTTAAAAAACGAAGCCATGTCGTCTCACTACAAACACTTTTTAACAATGACATGGTCCATGCTGGCATTACATTTGACCAGTCCATGGAGTAGCCCATTTTATCAAAATGGATCAGGTAGTCTAATATTATTTGCAGGGTAGTTTTAGTATGCCGATCAAATCAGAATCAGTTTTTTTAACCAATCTAACAAGTCCGTCCGGCTAGCTGGCTGTCCATGTAAACCTTGTGCTCAAAGTACGCGCAAATTTCCAGATAATTTGATGAAATTCGTGACAAAGGTTCTAATTCGGACAATGACCAAGACTATTGAAATTTGTGAGAAGCGGGCTTTAATTTCGCATACCCCCCATACAAGATTCTTTACGAAATTTGCAATTATTTGTAATGTCAAATTAATTTATTTGATTTTTGACGCTTGTTTTAATTTTCTTCCATATTTTCTTTTGTTTGACGTTATATGGGTTTTGAAATTGAGAACAAAATTTCTAATGTCTATACCAAGGTATATTTACACAAGGTAGACTCATTTGGGAGTGTAGACATGCTGCTCTATAAAAGGAACCATTTTGTCAAAATTGTCTTCATATAAAACAAAAACAATTTAACGCACACATGTACAAATTTTGGCTCATATACACGCAATTTGACGTTGTGGTTCCAACTATGGGTAAACAGCTGACAAACATATGGGCCAACGAGTTTACCTTGTGTAAATATACCTTGGTCTATACCTTGTACTTATTCTGCCATGATTTAAATATTTTGTTTTTCATTACTCTAATTTTATATTTCAAACTTAAAAGATTTAGTTAAATAAAATCCAAATATTATTCTTTGTTTTAATATAAAAATACTGCGTCCTTTAATATCTAATAATCACTCCCTAAAATCACTTAAAGACAAAAAAATCGCATAAAGATTGACACTTTTACATGCATCTTAACCTCAAAAAATAATATGTTCTGACGGGGGCATGATTGCCCATGGTTCCCAAATAGGGTACACCCTCGAAAATTTCTCTCTTAATTCTGTGGTGATGGTATCATAAAGAAGGGCTTGACCGACAATACTTTTTTACGTGTTTTTTGTTTAATTTGTTTTACGAAATATTCAGTTACTAGACTATTGAAAATTTCTAGTTATTTTACTGAAAATTCCAAAAATTAAATCTTTTTTGCAAATATTTCCTGCGGTGCAATTTGTTTATTTGTTAATATTCTTTAGAGAACAAATTATAAAGCTGTTAAGTAATTAAAGAAAAGTTGGTAATTGTTGGTGGCCAGAGTTGGGCATACAAGGTAACGGAACTGATCGTCTTTAACTTGGTAAAGTCCAGAACCAATCCTTGTTTTGTAACCAACTAAGAAGACTCACTACCTCCGACCCTTAGGGGCAGGTGGACACCGGGCAATGGTTTTGTAACATCCGTTATGAAACTAGCAAATGTGAGCAACGTTGAATGTCGGACTGGAGACTAAAAGTTGGCAGCCCCAACACCAGCCTAGGATGCTGTTGGCCAATCAGCTACTCATCTGAAATCCAATGATTACTGAAACCATCACAAATGAAATGCAACGGATTTATGGCCCTATGTTCCAACTTGGAAATTTAAAGGACTAAATATAATATGTTAATTGTTAGTTGTTTAAGAAATTCGTTTAATAAAATGTTTGCAAATAGACTTAACAGTTTTAAAGTTTCACTTCAAAATTACTTTGAAATGATTTAACACCAAAAATTTTTAGGCAGAAGCTTGAAAACTGATAACAAGTAAGAGTGATATATTCGGCTATGCCGAATCTTATATGCCCTTTACCATGGTGCGATAGGAATATAAACTTATATATATAAAACCCCGGTCCGCTTTACTGCCTTTTACTGTGAATGATCTGTTTTGCATTTGTATGGGAAATGCCATGCACACTCATCCCATAACACCGACTTTTTGACGGATTTGGGGTATTGACAACCCAGTTATGTGTATAAAGAAATTTATTTTGTGCCACGCCCACTTCTCTAATCCCGCCCATTTTCTTAAAAAAAAGATTGTATATCGTCACCTTAAAAACGAAATAACCTATCTGCAGTTTTTAGAAGTTAACAAGAGAGGAAAAAACGTTATGAAATTGGAACTATTTACAATATTGAAAAGAAAATTACATATTTTGATTAAAATGAAACCAGAAATACATATATCGACCCCTTTGCGCGAAATTATCGTATGTTACAAAAACCAAATTTTACAGGACAGCCATTTTTCTACTTTTCTCTGATTTCGCTTGCAATATCAAAATGAAAATATACAATCAATTTTTGGAGCAACGAAGTGGAATTCGCCTACAATATTTTGTCAGGTGACGTCTCTTTGAATGTTGAACAAGATTGCATCAAAAACTCAATTTAAAAAAAATTGGCATATACGATAATTTCGCGCAAAAGGGTCGATATATCGGTTGAGAAATTTGTAGATAAGTTATTAGGTCTTTAAGATGACGATATGGATAAGCCATTTTTGGTTTTTGATTATATCCATAATTGGTTTTTGATTTTATCCATTTGTATTATAAAAGTATTTTTTTTCTTAATCGTTTTGTTGTTCTTATAACTCTTATATTTAATCTGTTGATTACTCTGTTTGACAAACTGGGTTGCAAGAACTTTGCTATGTGATTTTAATTGATTTATCGTGGTTAATGCAAATCTGTTAACAGATTGATTCTAACACGTCTACATTAAATAAAATCCTGATATTGCAAAATTATATATAAACATACGTATTTATTATGAAAAAGTATTTGCGTTGTGTGACGATTGGTTTACCAGCAGAAATCAGTTAACATTGCTGGTGAACACTTCCTGTTATATCTGTTGTTCATGGGCGCCATAACTTGGTGGAATCTCTCGCCATGCTCATCAGCCAAGGCACTAAGAATTTCTGGGAAAAAATCTAAATGCGAATGCATAAAGTGTATTTTTAATGGCATGTTGCAACCGAGTTGTTGATATGAAAAAAGCAAGTCTTGTACCAGTTCTTTGAACAACTGGTCTTTGAGGACCATCAAATAGGCCTTCCTTTAATTTGGCATCACTTGCGCGTGACAATATATGTAGATTTCAGGAGTTTAAATGCCTTTCCATCTCTGTTGATGGCTTTAAGCAATTTTTTATTAAGCCTAATTTGGTATGTATTTTTTGTCTGTCAACTAAAGGCTTATTTTCGGTGTTGTTGCTTCCCTGAATCGTATGTGATCTCAAGGGCTGCTGGGACTGGCATAAAAGCAACAAAATTGTGTATATACTCCTAGTGATCCAGCTAGCATAACCACTGTTTTTAAATCGACCCATACATTCGACAAATAGCGATCGTACTGAATTATATTGTTTAACGTGTTAATTAGAAACAGTGATTACGTGTTGGCTGTCAAATGTTTGTTAAGTTGGATCATAGCTTTATTCACAAATACCGCTGTCAGTGTCAAATGTTTGTTAAGTGTGACCATAGCTTTATTCACAAATACCGCTGTCACTATCAAAATGTAAACAATTCTAATGAAACCAAAATTGTTTATAACATTAAAACTGGACGTTCTAAATAAATTTTGATTATATATTTGTATATTTGTAAGCTTGTCAATATACGTCAATACATTGTTTTCCTCATATGTATTAAGACGCCGACTTATGTTATTCATCAGGTCTTCATGAGTCAAATGTAGCAATCAAAAGCCAAATTGGCAAGTAGGAACCCGAAATCATACTAAAGATTTATTGTTTTTATAAACAAGTAAACGGTAAACAAGTTTGGTAAGTATAAAAAAATTGCCCTTAACAATTACGAACAGTATTAATTTCCTTATTGTTACAATATACCTATTTAAATATTTGGGGTATTCACAAGGTGTCATAAAGTCATAAGTCTTAAAATAATAACATGAAAAAATACGACTGTTGTGAACATCCCCTCATAATGAAGTGTGCTATTTTAAATTTAAATCAGCTGATTTAAAACAAATATAAAAAATAAATATTTACCTAACAATAAAATATTTTTTAATTCTAAACCATGAATTAATAAATTAAATTAGATGTTATCTGACTATTTTCCATTTTTTAAACGCAAATCACAAATAAATTTTATTTTGTTTGTTTACCAAACAGCAGAGTCCTAAGCCTTTATAATTTGACGCCGCAAGTGTTTTGTTGCAAAAATTGCTAGCCGCAGGTTAAATTCGGATATTAGCCGGATAAAACTAAGCCATCAAAGGCGACGGCTACAAAAACTAATGCGTTCGGCTCAGCCGCTCAGCGCAGGTCTCTTCTGATTAATTACGACAGCACAATAAACATAGCGAGCAAAGTTCTATTAATTTAAGACACTTTTTGTAAACAAAGCAACAACAATATTTTTAAACCATTGTAAAATGTTAGAACATTATGACAATATAACATGATAGCACACCTTGTGAATACCCCAATTATATTAATAAGAAAGCAATTTATTCAAAATCGTTTTTATTAAAATAGTGTTTTTTAAGTAGACAATTAAATGATTTTTTAAACAAAAAAAGAATTGTATTGAAAGTAAATTAATTCAGTGCATTGTTTTTGTTTTTAGTAATTGATAAATGAATTTTTTGTTTTTTTTCAATATTATTATATTATAGACATGTTCAAACCTTGACTATATAAAAACCCTTGAACTGAATAATTTAATTTAATACACCTTTAAGTTTTCGGATTTTACCATGACTTCAAAAACATTCTATCTTTGTGTCCTTGCACTAGTTTTATGTATTTCTGTTGCCACGGGTAAGATTTAAATAATTATTTTCTTTATTATTGCGAGCGTAAGACGGCAAATCCATCTGAGGAGATCGAGTGGTTGTGATCGAAACATGTCATGGTAACCTGCTGGCCAGGGTTCGGGCCCCAGCCACGCTCAAGAATGAAAGATTATCAATAACAATTTTAATTAATTTTTATGTTGTAAAATTCCTTTCTTCATGAAAATAATTTAATGAAAATTAAATTTAATGAACTTAAGCCTAATTAAAAATATTAAAAATTTGGATTAAAAACCATAAATAGTTCAACAAAATAACCACGATACTAATTATTATTTTCTATATATTTAATTTTTTTATATACTTTCTTTTGAAAAAAAAAATTTTTTATGCCAATTGCAAAATTTTAATATATTTAGGTACATACTAGAAATTTATAATTTGTTCTGCATTTTCGTTGAATAATTATAATAAAATGTCTTTAATCAATTATACATTTATATTCCTATTCTTCCTTTTTTTCTAATCGCAGCCCAAAATTGTCGTCCAGTAGAAAGATGGTTGCGTCCTCGTCAAAAAGTGTGTCAACGAATGTGTATGCCAAATGGTCCGAGACCTAATATAAGATGTTTTACAGCGAGATCATTTCAAAAAGTTTATTTTTGCCCTAGTAACTGTTGTCGAGCGGGAAATAGGTGCGTCCGTCTTTTGCATGCATAGAATAATAAATTTTAGTTCCATTTTAAAATAAAGTTTAAAAATTAAGAAATTCCATTTATTTTATTTATAATCCCCACAAACAGGGTTTCCAGTTTTATCTTAAGCCATATCCCCAAAAATCCCCAAAATTTCCTTAAAAATATAATACATAATATTATGTCAAAACAAAAATATACATTCATTGATTTATTAAAATAAATCCATTTGTTTTATATAATTATTCTTTGAGTTCTACATATGTATCTACGAACACATAAATAGTATGTAACAAGGGTAACGTAAAAACGCAAAATAAAAATTATTATGCGTCAATATTTACCATTTCAAAAACTAGGGAATCAAAATCTTCTGATTCATCAGCCAATGCAAATTTTGTTTAACATGTTGTACGTTTAAAAAGTGCATTTGAGATAATTGAATAAATTGGTCACAGCTAGCTGCATTATTTTTAAAGTGTGTATTTATTCTTAGAAGAGCTTCTTATAACTCATACATAGGGTCCCGGGAATTCCCGGGAATTTCAATTATTTTATTTCCCGTTTTCCCGGGATTTTTCTTGCGGGATCCCGGGAAATAAAAAATTCCTTATAATTTCAGAAAATAGCTATTCATACTTTGAAATTTAGTTTTCTATTCTCTAAAAATTAGCATCTGTGGATGGGTTGTGGATTAGATCAATTACAAGAAGTGAGTACATGTATTTAAATGAATGTCTCCTGATGCAATAAATCTACTAAAAGCAGAATGGGCAGTGCAACAGTTGATAATTATTACATTTAGTGAAGTGAAGAGTTAATAAAGTACATTAATTCCAAATAAGATGCAGGCAGTAAAGTTTCATTGTCCATGAACAAGTCTTAAAAATAGGAGATACCTAAACATATCGCTCCTTTATTGCAACATAGTCATATCTACAAAAACAAACGATATTGGCAAAATGCGATTAAAGTTTTCAATATTTACCGACTTAAAGATATATTTTGCTATAACTTCAGTTCAGTTTGAGATATGACTATGATCCCTGCGGGAAATTTGTGTCAATTGGTTCAACAGACTGGTCCTGGGATTTATGAAAACAGAACAAGTAGAAAAAGAAAGGACTCATGACCAGTGAAAGAAGAACCAATCCCTTAACTGGTTTATGAAGAACAAAAAGGTAGAAAAAGAAATGAATTACAGTACAGTCTTCACCGGTGCTGTGACACATTTTTTTGGTACTTTCTTAAATTAGGTTCTTGAATTTAATTCTAGGACTTGTTTTATTGAAATAATACTACATTTTAGTAATGGACATTAAGCACGTTCATTGAGAATAGATCTGTGACTGGTCAAATGGTGTCAATTGACCCCCTCCAATGACAACCCCATGTAAAAGTGATATTTCTTATTAATATAAAGTGTTAGAACTAGAACCGGTCCCTACCACCAAAGACCTATCACGGGACTACTTTGGTGTCAGTTCGCTTCCCTCTAGGGATGCAATAAAGGAGCGTTATGTTTATTAGGTGATAAACACAAATTTTCAATTTCAAATTGTGTTGGTTTATATACCCGTGAAGTGCGGGGAAATCGAAATAAAATAACATTTTGGAAACTCGTGTAAGATACTACAACATACAACTTGAAAAACACATTGTCCTAAAGATTACAAATGGATCTATTGAAATGAAAAGGTTTGTAAGAAGCAGTCCGGTTGGTGCTATTTTTGCATCAACCTTGACATACATTTGACTGATATAGACGTTGTTTTTAAAAA
This sequence comes from Pollenia griseotomentosa, assembly GCA_963931875.1. Taxonomy (NCBI): domain Eukaryota; kingdom Metazoa; phylum Arthropoda; class Insecta; order Diptera; family Polleniidae; genus Pollenia; species Pollenia griseotomentosa. The sequence goes on from OZ007563.1 coordinate 50,929,147, forward strand.
AAAAAAAATTGCTTCTGATTGTGAATCCGAAGCATGTTACAACGGTGCACTTTTAACTATTTGTCCAACCTCGGTAAAAAATGAACGAAATTTTTAGGAAACATGATAATTAGTAAATAAAATCAGGAATATACTTTTTGAAGACTTACTAAGCGCTTTGAGTGTGTCAGAAAGTTATTTCCCAAGCCGTTAAAAAATGTTATATATATCACTATCTAGTGTGACACAAAGAATGCTGACGAAGGCCGTAGCGGGCCAGAAAATGCATTACATTCTGCTGGTGTCTAATAATTGTAAATTTTTCTGTGCATACAATATACTTCATTGCTATCCAAAGGATAGCGTAGGTAAAATGTAACAAGAAGATACAATATAATAGTCTGGTAGTGTATAAAGTCATTCCTGAAAAATTGAAGGAATAAGACTATTACAAAAAAGCTTTATAAAATACATAACTGAAATTTAACTCATAGAATAAATTCGAAAAATAAAAAATGTTGAATATAATATAAAGTAACCTACGAAAGGAAATAATTCCCAGTTTCTATTTCTTTAAAATATTTTATCTATTTTATTAATTAACTTTTTGATCTCATATCTTGGGTACCTTAATTTTTATTTTGTTCTTATGATTGTTTTACGAATTAAATTGTTATGTTATCTTTTTATCTTGTATCCAGAACATAATAATACTGAATAAAAGCATAATAATAGGGAATAAACGCGTGAGGCAATAATAACTCAAGTTGCTATTTCAATCTTCAATAAATTTGTTAGTATTGAACCATTTCTTTTACTTTCTTTGTAAATAAGTTCCCTTATGTTTTTTTTTTAAAGTTTTTTTCATTAATTAATAACAAAATTTTCTTTGTATTATTTATATGGAGCGGGATCCCGGGATTCCGGGAAATTTAAAAAATTCCCGATTTCCCGGGAATCGAAAAAGTCCGGGAAAAAAACTCTACTCATACAGTATTCCGTTGCAATCTTTCATTTTGGTTGTTACTCATAATTTTCGTGATCATTTAGCATTTTTTTTTTTGTTGTTGATTTAGCTACAAAATTTTCGACTTAGCATTTTCTTTGGCATTTTCCAGTTATATATTTAGCATTTCTTATGACAGAGTATGCACAATTTTTAAAAATATTATGTAAGAAAATTTTGGGTATATTAGAATTTTCACGTGTAACCATTGCAATAATGTGAACGTATACTCATCTGGCAGAACTTTGCTATTATGTTAAGGCCAAATAACCACAGAAATTGCTTTTCAAACATGTTAAAATTGTACATTTGTACAAATATTTTGTGTTGTTTTTTAGAGTGTTTGCTGTAATGCTTTTTCTCACAACGTTGTCAAACAAAAGTTGCCAGTTCACACGGTTGCAAGATATTTTTAACACATTTTACCAAAAATATTATGATTATGCCTTAAGCTTAAGCTACTGTCAAAATTTAACAAAATGCTTAAGCAAATCATTGGCGACTTTTGGGTGGCTATATTGTACATTTTCAATTAAATAACTTTAACGCTTAGTTGCAAACATTTGTACTTTTGCAAAAATTGTTTTCTTCTTGTAGGCAATTCCTTAAAATATCAATTCTTTGACAACATTTTTGTAGTCTCTACAATTAAAAAATAAACTTCCATGAGCATGTTTATTTTTATTAATTTAAAAAAAAAAAAAAATAAATACAAAAATAAAAAAGTACTAAAAAATGCATAGTGTTTTTTGTTTTTAAATATTTTTCCATATGTAGCCAAGAAACAGCTGATTCCTTAAGCAAAGTACGATAAGTTTCGCTGTATGCTTAAGCAAGTATAACTTGACGAAACTTAACGAAAAATTACTTACCATTACATTATACAGTACATTGTAGTTGCACACATTTGATTATATTTATTCGCACATTTGATATAAGCTTTAGCAAATTAAAGTTAGTTCTTAAGTCTTATGTCAAAAGTTCATTAGATAAGCACAAGATATGAAACTCGGTTGTCAATTTATTTATTTATTTATTTAATAATCTGTTGTCAAAAAAAAGCTTGAGTGATGAAAATGTGATATTAAAAATATAATCATTGAGTTAACTTAATTTTAAATGACAATGGGTGTATACCTAACCATCAATTCGGTTTCAGAAGAGAACATAGCACAATTGAACAAACCCATCGGATAGTAAACGCCATAAGAAAAGCCTTTGAAGAAAGAAAATATTGCTCCGCTCTCTTCATCGATGTCTCTCAAGCTTTTGATAAAGTCTAGCAAGTAGGCTTGTTACATAAATTGAAGCTAAACCTACCGGTTAACACACACAAGCTGTAAGAAAGCTACTTGGTCGGTCGAAAATTTATTATTAAAGAAGGTGATTTTTTAAGTTCTCCTCAGACAATTGATGCTGGAGTCCCTCAGGGAAGCATCCTGGGCCCACTTTTTTACCTTATATATACCTCGGACATGACAACAAACAATTACACTCTAACCTCAACTTTTGCTGATGATACAGCTTTTCTCCACAAAAACCGTTATGAAGCATCTCGTTACTTACAGCATCATATATTTCAACTGGAAATATGGTTAAAACAATGGAGGATAAAGGTCAATGAGCAAAAATGAGTACATATAACATTTGCCTTGCGCCGGGAAACATGCCCCCTATTAAAATTAATAATCAACTAGTGCCTCAACAATCGCATGTCAAATATCTCGGTATTCATCTAGATCGGCGTTTAACATGGAAATGCCATATAGAAGCAAAATTAACCCAAATGAAACTAAAAGCAATTCAAATTAACTGGCTTATTGGAAGAAATTCTGTTCTTACTGCCTATATCACGAAGTCACTCGAACGTTTACGTTCGCACAAATAACATATAAAACAAACACAAATTTTTGAGTTTTGTTTTTGTTTTATATGTTATTTGTGCGAACGTAAACGTTCGAGTGACATCGTGAAATAGGCAGTTAGCCTCGATTGCAAACTACTACTTCACAGCTCTATTTTAAAGCCAATAAGGTGCTACGGTATTCAACTATGGGGCACTGCCTCGGTCTCAAATATCGAAAAAATTCAAAGGCGCCAAAATAAACTTCGAATAATCACAGCTGCCTCTTAGTATGTTAAAAACTCAAATATCCACAAGGATCGCAATGTGCCACTGGTAAGGACTATTAATACGAAGTATGCGGTAAAATATTTAAAAAGGCTAGAGTTGCACCCAAATACACTAGCTCGAAATATTTTAAATGATAGCGGCCACACTCGCTTAAGGAGAAGAGACACTTCAGCAATTACCCGTTAAGATGAGCGATAAACACATATATAAATGTGAACAGAACCCGTGATGAAGAAAATTTTTCTCTTGCACTGGCAGGACACAAAATAAAGACCCCTTTCACACTCGGCAAGTTACTTGCGCAAGTCTCTTGCGCAACTCTTGGTTTGTAGACGTTAGCGGTAAGGTCGGGGTAAAGAAAAATAAATTTTGTACAGACTTTGTTGTTGTCGGCAAGTAACTTGCGCAACTAACTTGCCGAGTCTGAAAGGGGTCAAAGAATTAGGATAAGATTTGATTAATTATTGTTAGTTCATATTTAATATATGAAGATTCAATAAATAAATAATGAGAAAAAAAAGAGTTAACTTGAAATAGATATTCCCCACTTTCCCAGCAAACACAAATTAAAGGATATAATTGTGCGTCGAACAGTAACGCATAGGAAGTGTTATTGCGCACAAACGTTGTGTACACACATTTGATTTTTATTCTGTGTTCGGTTGTCAAAAACATTTATGCAGGCCTTTATTGTGTAGCAAATGTAAATCTTTCTCAAATATTTGTTTCAAATTGATATTGAAAAACGAGATAGATGTCACGTTTTTTTAAAAGGATAATACATATGTATTGTTAAAGGTGCATTTCTTTTGTGTTACTTTTTTGTAATGCTAAAGTTTTGTTAGAAAAATTTTTAAAAATTATCTTATTATCATTAACAAAATCTTATTGGCACACAAACTCCTTTTGAATCACGAGCAAATCCACTGCGACAAAAACAACCCGTACGACGCGGTTCACCCTTTTTAGCACAAGGTTTATGCAAATTGACGCATTCACGGTCACAGTTTGGACCCAACGAAAAAAATATTTCATTTTGTCCCAGCGGACAAGTTTGATCAGCTGAAAAATAAAACTCTTAATAAAAATCAATAAATTAAATTTAATTTAACTTAACTTACCATTTACAATTGCTGTTAATATAAAACACCAACATATCAACATAAATTTCTTCATATTTACACGCTAACCGATTTCACACAAAATCGTATTTACTCTATTGTTTTAAAATACACAATAAATTAATTTAAAAAACCAAACACAATTTTTGTAAAAAATTATTGAAATGAGAACAAAAAGTAAAAGTAATTTAAAGATAAGAATATGTAATTGTTTTGCGCTTTGTTCGTGATTGAAATAATTGATAAAGTACTAGTAACTTAACCCTGTGCGCTTCGCTACCCTCATTAAATAAAAATAAAAAAATTGTTTTTAAATAAATCTCGTGTATTGATAATGAAGCTGTTTGTACCGAATTTTGATACTTTTACTGTTACCAATCTCCAGTTATCAAGATTCTGTATTATCTTTGTATGGGATGTACCACGGCCACTTTTCCATGCCAGCCTCCCTTTTGGAAGATTATGTGTATGGATAACCAAGACGTTTGTTTTAAATTTGGATACTTTATATGTATCCGTTCTTCATATACAAAAATGCTACTTTTTCAATATCGCCTCAATAATTTGAAGTTTACTCTGTTCATTATTACCCCTCTTTTTTAAAATTGTCTAAAAGATTTCATAAAAATCAGATCTTAAGCTCCCTATACATTATAAATACAATATTATTGTATATATTATAATAAGTGGGGATGTGATTTCCATGCAAATGCATGTTTTTGACGATAGTCTAAGAACGATGTTGACCAATTATCTTTCCGAATCATTAAACTTGCGTTAAAACGGCGTCGATTTGTTGTTGCATATTTTGGTGAAAATGCATATTCTTGCATATCTAGTTTTTAAATGCATATTTTTGCAAATTTAGTTTTTAAATGCATATTTTTGCATATTTTGACTTAATGTGTATTTAAATTACACTTTGCAACAAAATTAAACTTTTATCGTGATTTTTGATGATTTATTATATGCTTCACCACAGGTGGAAAAGGGAAAGGGCTGTTCTGGAAGTCAAAAATGCAAAATGCAAGAATTTTAAACGTCGTTTTTTAATAAGATTTGTGTGATAAATGAATTTTATGACAAATATTTTACAAATCTTAGACCCTATGAAGTATATATATTCTGGGTCCTTATGAGGAGAGAAGTTGATTTAAAGATGTCGGTCTGTCCGTCTTACGTTTGATATGTGTTTTCCGGAGACTCTAGACATGATAGCGGTTAGATTGTTTTATATTTATATCAAATATAGTCTACCATTTCTTGCTATTGAAATTCAGCCAGATCGGTCTAAAAATGGCTGAGATATGAGCAAAAAACCCCGACTTCCTCTAACTTTTTCCAAAAATCCCTTGTTGCTGTTGTATTTTTATTACTTTTTTCTGTATATCTTGAGAACGGCAAGAGCCAAAGTTTCCAAATTAAGTACACACATTTAGGTTATCAATACACAGTATCCCACAAAATTTGAGCGGGATTGGAGAAGTGAGCGTGGTAACTCCCGTACAAAAAATATCAAAAATTGTATAAAACCCTGATTTTTTTGACTGTCATATGGCCTGTGGTTATCCCTTATATATCAAAAGATCGGACATCTTTAGTAGAAAATATTTTCTTAAAAACTCGGAAAAATCGGTTCAGATACGAAAAAGTGATGACCAAAATAAATACCCACTTTCGGGAACCATAGATCTTCCCGAGTCTAAGATTTATAACCCAAATAACTGGCAAATTTCTTCTTTAACACGTCGGTATATAAGTCTTTCAAATCGGTCTAAAAATGGCTGAGTTATTATCAAAATACTGAAATCCCAAAAATTACTCTTTTTATACCCTTCACCACAGGTGGAAAAGGGTATATAAAAGTTTGTCATTCCGTTTGTAATTTCAAAAATATTGATCTTAGACCCTATAAAGTATATATAGTCTGGGTCCTTATGAGGAGAGAAGTTGATTTAACGATGAGAAACTCGCCAAAAAAGATAAATCTACGGTATGACAACACTGCCTATACTAAAAGAAAACAAACAACCCCACATACATGGTATAAGCCATTTTGGTGTATATAGGCCCCTATTACGGTTCACAATTAAAAAAAAGTTGATTTGTAAACCGTTTTTGTGAACAGACACATAAAAAATAATTACAACTCAAACGAGGTGAGTTGTAAACAATAAAACGGGCCATATTTCATTTTAACGATATCACTGTGTGTAATTTTTTAAGTTAAGAGACACGGGTCTTTTTTTGTCTTTTATCAAGTAGACTTGTCCGTATATGTGACGCGAAAAATAGAAAGGGACCTAAGGGTAAAAAACGGTTTTGTTCAGGAGCGCCATTTTAAAGATTTAAATACGTGTATCTATGTTTTGGGGTGTGGGATCGGTCTCATTCGATGCTCAGATGTTGTCCACATCAAAAAAAAAAAAAGTGAAAATTGATTTTTTTTACCCTTAGGTCCCTTTCTCTATGCGCTGTCACATATGGTTATTTTTTTCGTGTTGCACTGTGTATTCAAACAACGTTCCTTCATGGTTCAGTTGTCTAGGGGGTTTGTTAAGGTAAGAAACTGTGAGTCCGCTGGTTCGAATCTTGGTTTTTCAAAAACAACATTTTTTTTAATTTTTAGTTTTCGCTTTTTTAATTTTATTTATAATGAAGTTTTTAGTATTGTAAATATGTATGTATATGTAAAAATTATTTTGTTTTTGTCTAGCTGCTCTGTATTCTGCTTGGAAAATGGTGAAGGGTATATAAGATTCGGCACAGCCGAATATAGCACTCTTTCTTATTTTTCTTTTTTTTTAGTGCGTAGGCACAAAAACTCTAATTACTTGGTCATTTGTAATATATTACATGTTCAAATTTTTACACACATATTTTTTTTTTAATTTTAATTCCCTAAGCTAATCCCGCGAAGCTCTACGCTTGTCTGCAGGAAAGAAACCAGAGTCTCTGACGGGAATCGAACCCGCAACCCCGGCACTGATAGACTAGCTCACTACCAGCTAGCATACCGGGGCAGCTAGTAAAAATCCATATAAAACTTAATTTTTAACTTTTTGCAGATAGGTTATTAGGTCTTTAAGATGACGATATGTTTTGTGTAACAAAACGCAAAAAAAGTCCAAACAAAAACACTGTTATTTTCCGTGATGGATATAAAAAACAACAACAGCAAAAGATTTGATGGGAAAAATTAGAGGCAGTCGTGGTTTTTTGCCTATATCTCAGCCATTTACGGACCGATCTGGCTGAATTTTAATAGCAAACAATTCCTGACTATATGTGACATAAATGCTAGCCCCCTTTATGTACGACGAATATCGTTAAACCAACTTCGCTACTTTTAAGGACCCAGAATTGATATACTTTATAGGGTCTAACATCAATAGTAGAAAGTAGAAATCACAAACGGAATGAAAAACTTATATAAAACAAACTTAAAAATTAACTACTGATTATTTTAACAATAATTTTCAAAGTAGAAATATATAAAAGTGTTTTGTCACCACACCCTTTTTCCTTTGGCGAAGGGTATGAAAACACCAAATATACACTAAAAATGAGAATCACCCATATACTACATCTGTTTTAAAAACAGATTTTTAAAACAAAACAATAAAATAAAAGAAATGTAAATTATTGTTTAATGTAATTTTTGTCATTGAAATAATGGTGTATAGGTACACAAAAATTTATTTTTTTCTGGACTATATGTATATAAAATCTTGAAAAAATGAATTGTATTTCATATACATACATTGGGGTTTTGGAGTTTAACACCATGGCATCAAAGATATTTTATATTTATATTTTTGCACTCGTTTTATGGATTTCTTTAGCAACAGGTAAGCATTTATATTTTTTTAACTTTCGTATCGGATGATTGTCTATAGTTTCATTGTTTTAACATTTTACGAATTTTTAAATAAAGGACGAATTATACAAATAACTTAAAAAATGTCTAAACGTAACATTTGCGTTAGAAACCAGTGTGCAGTTCTTAAGACCGTTAAAAAAATTAACTCTTTTTTTATTCCTTTATTTGTTTATTTTTAGCACAAAACTGTCAAATGTACAACATAATAACTCGTAGAGGTCAAAGAGTATGTCAACGTATGTGTTTTCCAGTAAATCAAAGGGAAAGACTAATATGTTTTACATCCCGATCTCGCGAAAGCATATCTTTATGTCCCCCAAATTGTTGTCGTAAAGGTAACATATGCAATAGACTTCTATTGGTTTAAAATAATTATATACAAATAATATTATATAAATAAAACACGTATGTATGTGTACATATTGGGCCCTAACCGCGAAAATAACGTAAGCGACATCATTTTCAATTTTCGTTTTTTAATAAATGACTTTATTGGCAAAACTTGCATCATTACCTAGAATGTCATGGTCGCATAAGGTACCGTTACAATTTTATAGCAAGCAATTTTATCGTAAGCGACAAATTTCATACAAAATTCATAATAATATATAAATAATATATAAAAGTTTTTGTAGCCGATTTTCATCTGGATATTAATTTTAATTAGAGATTTTAGTTAGTAGGCTTTTTGATTTCGAGTCTCTTGCTATGCACGATTTTTGTGCAGGTCATACCTTTATTTAGGTTTTTACCAATCATCCTAATTTCTCTACTCGTGTACATGAGTGCCCCGGTAGTAGGGATGCAAACGATACATCGATGTTTAGAAAACATCGATATATCGTTCATAAACATCGATGTTAATATCGATGTTTTGATTTACGATACATCGGCGATACATCGGCGATACATCGTCGTCAAAACTAAAAAACATCGACATCGTCCATTTAATATTTTCATTAATTTAATATTTTTTATAATATTTTTACCAATTTTAATTTTTATTTTTCAATTAAACCTTTTATTTAAAAATATAAAAAAGTGTTATTCAAAGCATACGTTAAACGCAAGAATTTGAAATGTCGGTTTTTAATAAAATATAAGAATAATATAAGAATTTTATGACAAATATTATAGGGGGGTGCTTTAAAGTCATGCGAAATAAGGCCATGATGGCTTTATCTCTCATTCAACAGGGAGATAAAGCCTTTTGTTTTTTTTTTCCCATTTGAATGGGAGATAAAGCCATCATGGCCTTAGCTCACATTAGCGATATTAGAAAATGGCTTTATCTCTCATTTCAGTTTTGAAGAACTTTTGCATTTTACATTGATTAATAGTTTTCTTATTTTTATAATTAAGAGTCTTCCCGGAGACACAAAAGCTAAGTTTTGAAATCTGGCTTCGCATTTTAAAGTTTTCCTGCGTGGCGGCCTGCGGCCGCGCTTACGGGTTTTCGCCTCCAGTAGGACACGGCAGGTGGCTTCGCTGAATAAAGTTTTCCTGCGTGCGTCACAAGAATAAAAAAATGACTTTTCCCGGAAACACTAAAGTAAAGTATTGGAATCTGGCTTCGCATACTAAAGTTTTTCTGCGTGGCGGCCTGCGACAGGTGGCTTCGCTGAATAAAGGTGCCTATTATGAACTAAATTCGATTTTCGACAGCAGTCGATTTAGCTGATCGAACGAATTTTCATTTGGTATTATGGCGCGCGTTCGATAAAAATTTACTATTGTGATTATGTTAATTCACAGTAGTACATTTTCGATCAGCTGTCACTTAAAATAAAAAATTTTTGTTTACAAATTTAAAAAATAAAATTAAAGTTAAGCCACGGCGGAATTATGGTTGGTGTTTTTCAAATAATTTTGCTTCAGGGGGGTTCCATCCCACTTTTTTAGATGCTGAACTTTGCTGCAAATCATTTGGTCAAAAAGGAATTTTGTTCCATTAGGAATATGAGAGTTTCCAATTGTTGTTTACGACGTTGGACTTGCATAAAATGAACAAAACTGATAAAGAATATGGTATTTGGTATACGAGCACAAACAAATTTACAAATAGTTAAATTTTCAACAAGTTTTTTACATTCATTAGCACCGTCGAAAGCAAATTTGTTTTCGTTGAAAAATTCGATGCACAACGAAATTTTCGACAGTGCTGCCAACTCATAATACCAAATTAACATTCGATAGTCGATGTTCGATAGCCAGCGAAAATCGTTTATCGAATGTAACTCATAATAGGGGCCAAAGTTTGTCTGCGTGCACTAAAGTAAAGTAACAATATTCTGGAAAAATATGACTTTATCTCACATTTGAGAAAAAAAAATATGGCTATATCTCTCATTTCGCAAAATTTTAAATATGACCTTATCTCTCAATGATTGTCCAATAAGGCCATTATGGCTTTATCTCCCATTCAATTGAGCAATAAAGCCATCATGGCCTTATTTCGCATGACTTTAAAGCACCCCCCCATATTATATAAATATTTCTCTATTAAACAGAATTTTAAAACAAAAATTAAAAATATTTTATTAAAAGTGTATTAAAAACGACCTCCCAAATTCTTGCGTTTTACGTTTCCGTTTTCCAGCACACCCCTGATAGCCATACAAAGTACGTATGTATGTATGTACATGCATGCATACTGTGCATTGCATAACTATATGTATGTATTAAGTTGGCTCGAGCGACTGTGCGAATACATAAAAATTATATTTGTCAAACCATTTTGCACTTATGGAAACTTTTTGATTAATTTTATGAATCTGTCATTTGCTTAAGCAAAATGCGAAACTGATTGCACTTTGTTTTGGTGTTTTTGAATGCATTTGACAGGCTTTTTGTTAATTTTTGACAAAAGCTTATGCAAGCATATGTATATTATAGTTGGGCATTAAGATTTTCAGTAGCAAAGAAGAATTTAAACAGTCCGTAAGTATAATTGCAAAGTAGGTTTCAACATCGATGTTAAACATCGATGTATCGTGTTTTTTACCGGTGTTTTTTAACATTGATGCTTATCGTGAAAACATCGATGTCTTCAAACATCGATGTTTTTCAGAGCGATGTTGCATCCCTACCCGGTAGGCTAGCGGGTAGTTAGCTATTCTATCAGTTCCGGGGTTGCGGGTTAGATTCCCGCCGCAGACTCTGGTCTGTCTCCTTCTCTTTACCTCTCGTAAAAAAAATACATGTATTTATAACACAGGCCAACAAGCCACAATATTCCAGACAACTGGTCATTGTTTCTGGTTAAATTAAGAGTGCTGATTACGATGGCATCATTTTCGAGCAGCTCTAGTTTTAAAGATATATTTATAATTTGCCTAATTTGACACCATTTTTTGTATTATTCGCTAAACATTTCACGAACTACCCTCAAAACCTTATCATATTTTCTGGATTATTAATCTACAAAAAAATCTCTTTTATGCAGTGTTCGAAAATAAACACTAAATATCGCTCCATAGTGTTCGGTTTGAAAGATTTGTGGAAAACCCAAACGCTAATAGTTTTTATAAAGAAAATTTTGTTTTAGTTTTAAATGTAATTTTCTATGCGAACTTTAACGTTCGAAATCGTTGAACAGGCTGAAAATTCACATACGATAAAAAACAACAACCCAGCAAAATAATTTTACACAAACAAAACATATACATACACAGTACACACACAAGCTGTTCGTGCTGCGGTCGTTGATTAAATTTTTTGTTTGTTCATTTCTTTATCAATGTTAAAAAAAGAAACATTATAGAACATTAAAAAAAATGTTTGTCTACAATATCACTACAATTTTTCTGGCTTTTAACGAAGAACAGAACACTATATAATGTTCGGCTCTTTCTTTCGTCTACACCAACGCTGAAATAGATGTCGTTCCTGTTCTGCTTTTTTGTGAGTGGAGTTACATTAGTGAGTATATCAGGATATCTAACTTGTATTGCAAGGATGTTTATGTTTTTTATGTCGGTCCTTAAAACTTTAAACAAGTAAAATTTTTGCCCCTATGTTTCAATGTATGCACAATGAACTATTTTTAATAAAGAAATTTAATCCAATAAAAGGGTCCTGAAGTATTTAATCTTATTTAACGGAGTCAATGTGATTATATACAAAATGTTCACGGATATCCTTTAACTGTGGAGGTTTGAGGCACACCTTATGACGTGGTGGTAAATTTTACCCCTCTAAATTTTACTTAAAAAATTTAGTAAAAAATATTTTTATATTATTATTTGTTTTTGAAAAATAAACAACTACATTTTTAATTACAAAAAATAAAGAAACCAAAAATTTTTTTTTATTTGCTTAAACAAAACAGGTAGTTTACTTCACAAGCCTTTTTTGAATATTAAAAAAAAACGACATATCAAAAACTTATCAAAAAAATATGAATTTAAAAAAATACAAAAACTTAATGGGTATTTTTTCACAGCCAAATGTATACATTAAAAGATATAAAAGAGATCATGAAAAAAATAATTAGGTGTAGAAACTACAGGAAAATCTTTTTAGATGGTTTTTACTCATTAAAATCTACATCTCATACACATTGACTTACTACATTGCAGACAACTTTTGTCGAAATATCTTGGTTATCAATACACAACATCTGGGCGGGACTAGAGAAGTGGGCGTGGCACCTCCCAAGCAAAGACCTAAAAGATATTTGTATATCTAAAAAATGCCAAGAGTCAAAGTTTCGAAATAAGATACAAACATTATTTGAGCTGCGTCGGTAAACTATATTTAACCCATCTTGTACCACTACCCGAAATCGTTTACATTTCTTTACAAATTTTGGTATGCTGGTTCCTATCAACCTCCCGATTACTGAAAATGAAAATGAAAAAAATTGGGTGGCCATGTTGGGTGTGGTGAACTGTTGCGAAAACTCAACGTTGGCTAATAACATGCAAATCACATTTTAGGTATTAATAATTATGATATTTAATTTTTCGCTAAAATTAAAATAAAACAATTTTTTTTGAATTTCAGTTAAGAATATAGTGTTTGATTGTTACAAAAATCTAATTTAAATTGTTATGATATTTATCAAAGCACTTTGGATGCAGTGTAACATTAAATTTTTTGCATTGATAAACACTTTGCGAATGACATTTATTGCATCTCTATCGTTTTCTGTCTGGCATTTTCCAAATAATATGTTCAATAGGGCTTTAACCAAATTTCTGGCATAGTACCACGGAGTGGCCAATTAAAAACACTTGTCTCCTGTCGTTTTGCGAAAAAAACCTCACGCAGGGAATCAAGTTTCTAAAACCTCCCAAGAAATTTTGAACAGCGATGAATTGAAAGCCGTAGGAAAATTTTTAAATCTAAAGCAATGGATAAATTCCAAAATAGCATTTAAATGATACGTATAGGAATATATACAAATATCAGGTTTATAATTTAATTTAAAATTTAAAATTTCCGTAAGATAAAAATGGTTGTTTTCAAACTACAACCCGATCCCTGCGGGAACTTTTTTAACAATCCGAAAAAAGTATCATATTTTTTATTAATAATTTTTAAAGTTCTACACGACTATACTATGCCGTTTCTGATATTCGCAAAAAGTGTGAAAAGCAATGGCCCTATTGTTCACGTATATTACTTCGAGGTAAATTGTTTGGGTTCTCTAATTTAGTAGGCTCAATATCCTTCATCGGCTCAATATCAAGGATTTCTGGAAAAATAAGCAAATTGGTAGCTATCTCAGCCTTAAAATTTATTTGCGATGGTGGATTGGTTCCTTCGGCTTTAGCAATAAGGCAGTAGATTTTCCAAGCATTGACCTTGTGCTATTAATTAAATTTGTCCAAAAAGGCCACCACCGCTTTTTTCCTCGGACTACAACGCTATAATTTGACACAGCATTATCGTGTAGGTCTACTCAACCCGTATGCTTGTTATAATCTTTTATTAGATTTGGCTGTTGGACAGAAACCTAAAATATAAAATATGATACATATCGCTCATTTACTGCAAGACCGGCATAAATCTAAAAACCCAATTTTGGAGTTAGTGATGCAGAATTGTTCGCTATGTTTTTCTTTATATTGTGTATAAAATTTATCTTTATATATTTTATACTTTCCCCATTTGAAAAGAATGTATCGTTATTTTTCTCTAAGTGATTAGACCAAATCAAAAACTTTAAACGCGTTTATCTCGAAATGGATTTTTTTGAGTTATGCCGTCTTGCAGCAAATGAGCGATATGTACGTATATTTTTAATTTGTAAACTCAAACAAAAATTTATCATCTTTTTCTCTTTTTAAATAATTTTTACCCCCAATGCCATCACTTGTGTACAATTCCATCACTGCTAATTAAAAATTTCATGTGTTTCATTCCATTGTGCTTCTACATTTTTTACAACCAACCAGCTGTGTGAAAAAATTAATAAGTGAAGTTTCTATTATTACTCTGTGGATTTTAATAAATTAAATAGAGAAAAAATAAAACAAATATAACAGAGCGGCTAAGCAGTTTAAGTATAAAAACAATCTTAACAAACAGTCATCAAAAGATGACAAGAACACATAAAATGTTAAAATATCGTATGAGGAAAACTGTGACGTTGGCCAAATCAATATTTGTCTTCTTAATAATTGTGGTATTTTTACGTGACGAACTAGTGGAGGCACGTAAACATCATTTAGAAGTTAGGGTAAGTTTTTTCAGTAAGTAAATAATGTAAATGATTGTTAACCAAAGTGAAATTTTTAGACAGACGATCGTCCTTATATTGCTTTATCAACATTTGGTTTCTATGCAAATGGTCATTTAAATGTTAATCTTAGTAAAATGGTCTTGTCATCGGAAACAGGCAATGAAGTGGTAAGCTTGTGAGGAAAAAATTTAAAAGTAAAATGTATATAATACTGTTTTGTTTATATTATTTCAGTTAGGTCTATCTCTGGATAAGACCACCATTGACCAAATGAATCCTTATTTAGATTCCCATCAAAATAAATGTTTGCTAGAAGAAACATTAAGTTTGCTAACAAGTGGTCAAATATTATTCTTTTTATTTGACTTGAAGAATTTGCAGTAAGTTAAAACTTTACAAGCATTGTAAAATCTTATTTAAAATTTTATATTTTTCAATGAAATCTCTTTAATGAAAGACATTACATGATAGTTTAAAAATAAAATGCTTATACCTAACAAAGTTGCCAATAATATTTTAATATAACTTTCAAAAATATTTTGTAAAAATAAGGGTGAATATTTTCAACAACAGTAGGATTAAAATTAGCGAAATTAACAGCATTGTAAATCATATCGAATAATAATGAAACAAGATAAAGAAATTTTAAATTTTTCACCTTCCGTTTTAAATTCTTTTAAAGAGTTCACGTAAAATGCTCTCCCGAATGGCGTAACCAACACATTTACAAAGACAGCTCAATGTTTCCCATGTATCGCGGCAAAAGACAGTCAAAAGTTCATAAAACCCAAAATAGACTGGTTTTGGGACCACGCAGACGTAGGCGTGAATTAGTACCACACGAAGGTGAAGCTAATGCTGAAAATATGTCACCAGTACTTCTTAACGCAGAACAACTAATGGATGATGACGATTCATATGAAGCACCTGTGGCACCCTCTAAACCATCACCGATTGTCAAAAAGACGAGTGAACATCAAGTTGTAGGTGAAAATAAAGAAGTAGAGGAAAAACTTGATGCCAACGTCGAAAAAAAAGCTGAAGTACAAAAAGAAACAACTGAAAACTTTTTAAACCCACCTGCTATGCCAGCTGTAGTACAACAGCCACAAGAATATGCTTCAAATGAATATTTACAAAATCCTTTTTGCAATAATTTTATATTGCCCTTGACCAGGACAAAAGTTGATGGTGTAAATTATTATAATATGTCGGTAAGCTTAAGGAAATAAAAAGAAACGAAGATGTTTTTTCATATTTTTTTTTTTTTAAATCCGCAGTTCTCTATGTTTGTGGGATCATTGCGCGAAGAAGGTCTTTATAACTTGTATTTCCATAATTGTGAAAACTATCATGGTTCTGATGAACAAGTTTCATTTGTGGTAACTATTTTTTTGTATATTTAATTTTTACAAATTTAAATATACAATTTTTTTTCTTTTTCGAAGGTTGATATTGAGGAAAACAACAATGGCAACTATTTATCAGCCGGTGAAATGCCTTTGCCTGCTCTTTATTTAATGATGTCTTTACTTTTCTTTTTGTCGGGCCTATTTTGGGTATTTATTCTCAAAAAGAGCAAGTGTGTATAAATTGTATTTTTTTTTTTTTTTGAATATGTTCATCAAAACTCTTATTTTACAGACACACCGTATATAAAATCCATTACATCATGGCTGTTTTAGTATTTTTGAAGTCACTGTCTTTAATGTTTCATTCAATAAACTATCATTTTATTGAAACAAGAGGAGAACATGTTGAAGCCTGGGCCATTTTATACTATATAGCTCATTTGTAAGTATAGAAAAACTTGAACTTTATATTGCAGGTTTAATTAGGGAATAAAGATTGTCTTTAGATTACAACAATAAAAACAAATAATTATTTTGTACCTAAAAGAAAGTCGTAATTTAAAAAAGTAAACAAATTTTAAATTCATGAAATTATGCACTAGAAAAAAAAACAATAATACTAAAGGTATTCACGTCAAATGTTGCACTCTTGCGAAAAAGCAAAAGTGCAAAAACATAACAACCACATAGATATGTATTTCGCACAAACGATGCAAAACTGTCAGGGTCTAAGTAAGTGCATGATTATCAGAGTAAAATATAATAACATTATCTAACAGATGCAATGCAAACTCCTTATGTGGAACTTCTCGAAGTACTTATCCTTTTCAAAACGATTGTTTTTAGCAAGTGTGATGAATTTTGACCGATTTTAAAATTCACCGAGGAGAATGTATTAGAAATCTATTTTTAAAGATACTAAAAACGATATCGTTTTGTTTTCAAAATCGTTTTTCATCACATACCTGAATAGTATTGAAAAGTCAATTGTTCTTTAGCTCATATGGTATAGACGATATCTTATCAAAATCTATATTCAGGAAGCACATTTTTTAGTGCGCTAGGTAAAATACTTCATAGGTCGTTTTCGCTGATTTTTAAAACAAAACAAATCTTTATCGCGAAAATTTGGGCTCAATTTTATCAAAATAGCTTAATTTGTTTGAGCCCTATAGTACTAAAACCATTAATTTAGAAGGTCACTTGTGTCAGGCCAGGTTTAATTATGGCCCAATTCCGCTCATGCAATATTTAGCACTCCTTACGTATAAAAAATATCTGAAATTTTCGGGCAGAAAAAGATAGATATTTTTCTATGACTCGGTCATAAATTAAGTATTCTACTTAATTAACTTAACATGAAAGTCAAAAAAAATAATGGTTATTTAAGAGAATTCAAAAAGTAAAAGTTTTTAAGGGTAACACTTAGAGGAGGTGTGGATTTTTGCTCATATCTGAGCCATATCGACCGATCTGCCTCGGTCAACCTGTCAACCTTTTCCGGACTATATTTGATATAAATATATAACAACCTGCTACCTATTATACTACCTGGAGTCTTCTGTAAACCGATTTCAGCCAACAGTCAGCCAAGAAGACAGCCGGACATCGTTAAATCAACTTCGCTACTCATAAGGACCTGGAATATATACCCTTTATAAGGTCTAAGATTAATATTGTAGAAATTACAAACGCAATGACAAACTTATACATATGTACATATATGCTCTTTTCACCTTCCTCCAGGGGTATAAAAGGAAACTTCAAGAATATGCCACTGTGTGCAGTCAATACCTGGAATTTGGCAGACCAAATTTCCTATCTGTTACCCCGGGGGTTAGTAGCCTCCGGTGCAATGGTTGTAGGGAGATCGAACGGTTATTATTCGACCGGTTTTAGCCGGTTTTTTAGTTTTGTCCAAGCCGGTTATATTAAAATGTCCATATTTCGAATACCGAATAAACTGGTTATTTTGGTTTAATAAACCGGTTATTTTGGTTTAATGAACCGGTTGTTTTAATAATGGGTAATTAATATACTTTTTTCTTACTTTTGTTGTAATTCAAGCATTTTTCTAATTATTATTTTTTTACGAAGAATACCAAAATAAAATGTAACAAAAGTCAAAAAACTTTATGGACGATGTAAATAAGAATCGCCAAAACAAAACTAAAAACAATTTAAAATACAGTTATTTTGACCAAGCTGTACAATCTCCTTTGCAAGATTTTTTTTGCAGATAAATCAAAAGTGCTGTTATCTTAACCCTCCGATGAGTGACAGTTCTGAACTTCACGTCCGTGTGAAAAGGTCCCTACGGACCTTTTTTGTAAATCATGTTTTTTTCATATAAAATATTTTTTTTGGATTATTTTTTTTTTTTTTTTTTTTGTTTTTATTGTTTATAACTAAATTCTACATACAAAAATAATTTTTTCAATTTTTTTAAAGGCAAGGAAAGGCACAATATTCTAATTTTATACTACTAACAATAAACCAGTTCTTAGAATTTTTTGTTCTTAGTATTTTGTTCTTAGTATTTTTTGTTCTTAGTATTTTTGTTCTTAGAATTTTTTCTTAGAAATTTTTGTTTTTATCATTATCCCTAATGTCTTTGAGTTTAGGTCTTTGTGTTCAGAACAAGTAATTCAAGAAATTCAGTACAAGGTCCATACGGACCTATTCACAATTCCGCGTACTATTCTCACTAAACCCTCAATAACTCCTAAAGTAATGATCCGATCGGCTTGATTTTTTTTCGCAACAAAATACTCTTGGAATACAGAGTAATTTTGGGGGGGGGGGGGGTTGTAGTGGCCGAAGTAGGAGTAATTTCAGTTTGAAAAGGCAAAAAAGTCCCAAGGGACCTTCTCACTCATCGGAGGGTTAAATGTATTTATCTGCCTAAATGCACAGGTACACAATTGTGGTTACCTGCATAAAAATGCAGCCAAAATAAAGTGTTTTAAAGAAGAATAAAAAACGTTTTTATTAATAAATATTTATATTATTAAAATTTTATACAGTTATACAAACGGCACAAGTATTTTAAAGGATAATTAAAGAAAATACGTATTTTGGGCAATTAAGATAAAGTGCAGCTAACTTTGATATTTTGTATGAAAATAATTTTAAAATTCCAAAAGTTTTGGGTATTTATCTCAAATGTGCAGGTGTAGAAAGTGCACTTAAAAAAGAAATTTGTATGGGATCTTAAAGAATAATGACAAAAATTATTCATTTTGTGCAGTTAAGTCAAAGGTGTACTTAAACAAAAGACAGTTAAGTCAAAACTAATGTACTACAAAAAAAAAAAATTGAGTTAAAAAGATATATAGTAAGTTGTGTGAAAGTATTCTTAATATTAAATATATTTTCAAAAAGTTGTCCTCTCTCTCTTGTGTGGAGATATTTTGAACAAGATTAAAAAGACAAAATAAGGTGCCGGAAGTGCTCTAAAATGATAACTTGCAAAGGTTCTTCCACGTTACGACGTATTAATCAACTTTCATTAGTCTACAAGTTTGACATAAATGTGCGCCAACCAAAACTTGATTCCTTTCTTTTTTTATTATGCTAATCCCGCAAAGCTCTACGCTTGTCTGCAGGAGACCAGAGCATTGATAGACTAGCTCACTACCAACTAGCCTACCGGGGCACCAAGTATGTAGTTCTAAAGTCACGGAAAATAATACTTTTCTAAAATGCACAACCAAAAATGAATCATTGGGTGAAATATTAGCCCGTTGTGTTGCCGCAGACGGAATGCCCGACATGGAACTAGAAAATCTTAAGTAGTTCTAGCATATCTTTATGCTAAAAACTACAACATTTTGGCGGAAACAACGGTATGGGTAACACTTCAAAAACATGATTATCAGATCTGTTCTGAAAATCACGTGATTTCAAATCACATGTGCTTTTTGTGTTTTTCGGTGTGATTTTCAATTGTTGAAAGCACAAGCAAACACAAAAAGTTTGTTCTACAAAATTATAGCTAATTTTTTAACACTTTTTATGTTATTTTCCGAAAATTTCTTTTTTTTAACCGATTTAGCGATCAAAATTAGTTTTTGGGTTTGTTTACAAGTTTGCAATTTTTCACGAATTTTAGCCATTTTCGCGATAGACAACAAACAAATTTATTTGAAGTCGCTAAATGGGTAAAAAAAAACAAAATGTCGGATAATAACAAAAAAAAAAATTTGCAAAATAGCGAAAATTCGCGAAAATTTTAAATATTTTAAACAAGCCATAAAATTTATTAAAACTCCCTGAAACTATAAGGAATGGCAAAAAATTCGGTAAAAATTGCTAAATTAGCGGAAATTCGCTAAAATTTTCCAACAGCGGCATCTACTATTTATTATAAATCGTTAAATAAGTAAAGAATCAGAAAACTTACAGGAACAAATCGCTTCTATCGCGAACATGGCTAAAATTCGCAAACAAACCCTAAAACTAATTTGAGATCGCTTAATCGGTTAAAAAAACAAATTGTCAATAAAAAACATAAAAAGCGTTAAAAAATTAGTTATACAGTACTTTTCGTTTATAGTCACTACCGCTTATAGTCACATTAGGGATATAGTCCATTTTATCTGTTTATTTTGCCGCTAGAAGTCAATTTAATATAAAGTATTAACGTTATGGTCCACTTAGCGATATAAGCTCATTTGCCATATATGCCATCAATTAACAGTCATCAAAGGGAAAAGTAAAGCAAATTAAGGCGTTATAGTCGCATTGGCAATATTTAATTAGTTTTCGAAACCACAATCCATCCAAAGAAAGAATGAATTAAATCGTTTTATTTTTGTCATCAACTCTTTACTCGTAAAAAATAATTTTTTGGTTTCGGTATCAGTTATGAAATATCTTGTGATTATTTTGACTATTTTTTATACTTTATGCAAGTCTGTTGCAAAACCATAAGCCTGATGTCGGTGTAATTTATATGAAATTTTTATTTTCTATATTTACATAAATTGATTATATTCGAATTCGGGTATATGCCTTATAGTGGCATATATGTGAATTAGCCTTATAGTCACACTAGCGATATAGTCCATAAGGATGTGACTATAAGCGAAAAGTACTGTAGTTTTGAAAAACAAACTTATTGTGTTTGCTTGTGCTTTCGACAATTGCAAATCACACCGAAAAACACAAAAACGGTGTGATTTACAGAACACCGAGAAATCACACATGTGATTTTAAAAGCACATGAGATTTGAAATCACGTAATTTTTAAAACAGGCATTTTGAATATTCGAAAACCTATTTTTGAAAAAAGTTGGATAATCGATATCCCTACTCCGGTGTCATGGCACCTAAAGTAAATCAAGTAACATGGAGCTTCCAGATATTCTGGTAGTGTTTAGGATCATTCCTAATAATATCGAGTCATTACCACAAAAAAGCTTAAGCGACAAAAACAGAATTTTACAAGAGAAGGTTTATTTTTATTTTATATAAAGTTTGTGTAAAGATTGTCACTTACGATAAAATTGTTTTTGCTATAAAATCGTAACCTCGGGTCTTTACGTAGCAATATTTATTGTGCCAAACGTCAAATTCGATTGCTCCATTAAATTTGCGACGTGTGGACCGCATATTACCATAACTAGCAATCCATTGCGCTATGATTGCTCTTTTGGTTGCATGAGCAATAATTGCTAAGCAACATTCTGTAAAATCAGTTGGCATTTATCTGACAGTTCATTTCTCTGCACGTTTGCTTATGGAAAAGCAATTTCAGGTGTTCTACAGCAATATAATCAACAATTATTGCGCCATTGTTCTGCCAACGTTTTTGCTTGTAGTAAGCAAAAAAAAAATGGCTACAAGAAGACGCAGCGTAACGGTATCTTATGTGACCGTGGCATTTGACCCTGCCCTTACACATGCAAGTAATTACTTGCAAGTAGGCTAAACGTTTCAACATCGAAAATGGCGACGAAATAGTCCAATGTCATACAAGTTGCACGAATATTTACACAGTCAAGTGAAAGTTCCTTATAAATCAGAGTTACAAGTGGGAAACAGAGCTTAATTTCTAAATAAAAATTTGGCATTAATAATGAATATTACTTTTTCAAATTAGATTGATGTTTATAAATTAAATTAATTGTCTTCTTTATGTATATATGCAAAAAATTAAGAAATATTTTTAAATATACTTTAGAAAAGTTAAATCTATAATTATTATTTCCGCAATCAAGTAAATTTGGTAACACTGTTTATGTTTTTGACATTAACTTGCTGCAAGTGTCAAAATATCACTGTCTTTAGAAATTTCTTGCAAGTTGAGCTGCAAGTTGTCTGCAAGTACGAAAAATGTGATCGTGTTAGTTAAAAAGTGTGAGTGTATTGAGTTTTTCGAACTTGTACTTGCATGTGTAAGGGCCAGGTTAACCCCCGTTTCCACATGCAAGTGCAAGTTCGAAAAACTCAATACACTCACACTTTCTCACTCACATTCACACAATTTTTGTACTTTCAGCCAATCGGCTGTTTCCTCAATTTATCGTTGTATACACTACTTGCATGTGGAAACGTAGTGTTATTTATTAAAAAAAAAAAACGAAAATTTAAAATGATGTCGCTTAAGCTTTTTTTACGGTGATGCCTCGATATGTACATATCTATAGCTTCAATGTTAACCAAAGTTTAGTTTAAGCAAAAAGAATATGAAGTATTAAAGAAATAGGATTATTGCAAGAAAGCTTTATAAATTGAAATTTGGTTCATTGAACACATTCGAAATATAAAAATGGTTAATATGTATAATAAAAAATTAATTGCAATATAATTTATTAAGCTTGAGGTTTTTCTTATTTATAAGATAACATTTATTATATAGTTCCAATATTTCGATACAGCAATGTGTATCATCGTCAGGAAAATAATAAAATAATTAAAATAACATCAAAGTTATTTTTTGGAAATACAAAATTTATTATTAATAAGAATTCTGTATGACGTGCTAAATTCCCAATTTTTCACTTTTGATAAATACACTGAAATTTATTGTTGCGGGAAAGCTAGCTTCTTTGCGCATTTCACTGGTTGCTTAGGCCAGATCGTCAGGAAACCTTTTCCAAAGATTTTAGAAAAGCTAAAAATATAATACAAATAAAACCATAAAGCGAATAAGAATTAACAAAACACCAACAATAAACAGTGAGTTTATCTTTTGTTACATTCCCCTACAATTGGTTGGCTTTTTTCCGACTCGAATTGTAGTTGGTAGTGGGTAAAAAGAAAAACACAAAATTAAAAAACAAATTGCTTCATTTTATTGCTTTCGTAAGAAAACAACAAAAAAACCAACATGCAAGTAAATATATTATCAAAGTTATTTATTTTTTTTTTTAATTATACATAATTTATTTAAATTATATTAATTAAAATAACGTTCACAAAATAATGAAAAAATAATAACAATTGTCAGATAGAAAAAATTATTTACAATAAGAAAAATTTTTATACAAATAATCTATTACATTCTAAAAAATTTTTTTTATTTCCTGTTTTGTTTTTATACACTAACAACCGTATTCAAAACGAAAATTTGTGTACTCCGATTATACTCCGCTCATCGAGTGAGCAACTAAAATGTTAATTAAGCTTAATCACCATTTAGTCTTGAGTTTATTCAAAACACTTTTAAATCGCCCGATTAAGAAACATTTTTACATCTCTGTTTTAGTTAAATTCAATTGACAGAAATTGCAAATTGACAGCAGTTAGCTAGGAGTTAAAAAGTCTTTGATCATTCGATAATCATAGTTTATTTAAGTGTTTTGAATAAGAAATCCTTAATCAGGGGATATGCAGTAACTAAATTTTTGTTTTGAATACGGGTGTTAATGTCTATAATTTTGTGCTACATTTTCCGTGACCGATTTAAAATTAATTCTTAACAATTCTGGTGCTTAAATGATTTGCAGCATTTCTAGCATTAAACGTCGCTTATAATTTTTTTCCTCCGGACTTTGAGAAAGTATCAGTTTTAAACACAGAAAAATATTTAATATTTTCTAGAAATATTTTCTATGCACTATCAGAATTTTCGTTTATATATTTAATTGTTTAATTATTTCCCTGACGATGATACACATTGCTGTATCGAAATATTGGAACTATAAAATAATTGTTATCTAAATTTTTAAATAAAATAGAAAAACCTCAAGCTTAATAAATTATATTGCAAAATAATAAATAAAGGTTAAAAAAAATAAAATTTATATAATAAAAAATATATTATAAAAAGAAATAATTCTCACATTCTATTTATTTTCGACAATTTTAGACTTAAAGGTGCCGTGTTATTTATAACAATTGTATTAATTGGCACCGGATGGACATTTATCAAACATATACTTTCCGATAAAGATAAGAAAATATTTATGGTGGTTATTCCCCTACAGGTAAGAAACAGAAAAAAAAATACAAAGACCTTATAAATTGGCTTACAAATCTTTTTTCTAACCTTAAGGTTTTAGCAAATGTTGCCGAAATTATTATCGA
Organism: Pollenia griseotomentosa; assembly: GCA_963931875.1. Classification (NCBI taxonomy): domain Eukaryota; kingdom Metazoa; phylum Arthropoda; class Insecta; order Diptera; family Polleniidae; genus Pollenia; species Pollenia griseotomentosa. The sequence goes on from OZ007563.1 coordinate 50,953,848, forward strand.
AGAGTCGGAAGAAAGTGATGCTGAATATCGAACTTGGCATAACATTTTCATTTTTGTTGATCTGTTGTGCTGTGGTGCCATTTTATTCCCCATTGTCTGGTCAATACGTCATTTACATGAAGCGTCCGCTACTGATGGAAAAGCTGCCATTAATTTACGCAAATTGAAATTATTCCGCCAATTTTACATTATGATAGTGTGTTACATATATTTTACACGTATTATTGTTTATTTGCTTAAAATGACGGTGGCCTTCCAATATGCTTGGTTGGACGAAATGTTCCGTGAAATGGCCACGTATGTTTTCTTTGTTTTGACGGGTTACAAATTTCGCCCCACCTCGTCACATCCCTACTTTGCAGTCGACGATGAAGATGATGACGATGATGAGGTTGAAGTTTTAACCGAATCAGGTCTTACTCATGGCTTACACCGTACTAAAGCGCAAAATCGTAATGCTGTTTCGAATACCGTTATTATTGAGGGAAATGATGAGGAAAAGGAGAATTTAGTATCAAAACGAGAATCATCACATGAATACGATTAAAGCGAGTATCATTTTAAAAAGAAAATTTATTATTTATGGTTTAGGAAAAAATTCACTACTCCTTAAACACATTCTCTTTATTAAGTCTAGACTGAAACAAAACAAAAATACATACATATATTAAAAAAAACTTTTGTATTACTTTAGACAAAAAAAACACGAATTCAAAAAAATATTTTTTTTAACAAAAAATAGAGCACTTTTTTCTAACAAGTCCATAATATCAATAGTGCCAATATTTTATAAGTCCGCATACAATTAAACCATTAAAATAATCAGGAAGTAATGATTGGGGGATTCACAAGGTGTCATCAAATCATATGTCTTAAAATAATACCATTGTAAAATGTTAGAACATTATGACAATACAACATGATAGCACACCTTGTGAATACCCCAGGTATAATTAAACTTTGATCCATACTTGTCATTAATTTTGTGCATGTTTTATCAGAATTTAATTGGTATGTGTTTCTTTCAAATGTTACCCAAGCAATTCAATTAATTTTTATATTTAAAAAATGTTTGATCGATTGAGAAAAATTATAAGATGTTTATTAATTTTTTTTTAATCTATATTTAAAAAAAAAAACAAACAAATTATGTTTTTTAATTCTTATGGCCAATTTTACCAAGTCTATTCAAATATCAATACATATTTAAACATAGTTTTTCATATAATGTTATTTTTATTTGACATGAAAAACGAACTTTAAACATAATTTGATATTTAAATAAATTGGTGAAATCGACCATTACAATATTAAAAAGATATTTAATTTATATATTATTATTTTCGGAATTTTCTGATTGAACTTCCAAATATTCAAGAAATTTTTTATTTTAGTTTTTGTATTAAAAATATTTTTGCTTTTGTATTAAATAATGACTTTCGCCTGTACCCAAAAATTTTTCGTTTCCATTTCGTTTTTAAAATCTCTTGAACACAATTTGAATTTCCAAAACTAAATTGAAATTTTTGAAATGCAAGTAGCAATTTCTAAAACAAAATTAAAATTATTTTTAAATGAAAAACGACGATATTTTTAAAATACAATAAGAAAGTGTTAAATTACAATTGGAATTTTACTACTTAAATAAATAAATAACAAAATCAAGTTTGTTTTACAATTAGATTTTTATTAACACAAAGCAAAACACATTACATATTTTTTTTTTTTTAGATGAGCTTAATTAATTAATAATAAACATATAAAAAAATACACACACTTATAAATAATTTTGTTTTATTCCTGTGTCTTGTTGTCTTGTATGTTTGTAAATTTGGGCATAAATTGTATAAAAAATATCATATAAGTTGTTACCGAGCCAATGGCCTAAAATTTGAGGGAAGGAAACGAAATTTCAATTTAGAATATTTATTAAGGAAACATTAGACAGTATACCCTGGTTAACATATAACCATCCATTCGTGATATGCCAATACCATTAATACAGATGCGTTGATGAAGAATTTGTAAAGAAAAGTTTTGTAGCTAAAATGTTATAAGAATTAGATGTTTTAGTAAAATTAAGAAATTAGAAAGTATTAATATATTTATACATATCGTGTTATTACCGCAAAAAAGCTTAAGCGACACTGTTTTCAATTTTCGTTTTTTTTTTTAAATAAATGGCTATTGGCAACACTTGCATCATCCCCTAAAATGTCATTGTCACATAGCATGGGGTCTTCCTTCACCAGACAATTTTTATTATACCAAACGTCAAAGTCTATATAAAAAACGCAAATTTTTTTGTCAGCGGTTTTTTTTTTTTTTTTATATGAAGTTTTACGTTTATTATGAAAAAAAATTGTGAGATGAAGAGCCCATGTAAGGTGCCGTGACGATGTTATAGTAAAAGGAATTTTATACTAAGTCTGCTTTCACACGTTTCATCTTTTGATGCTCAACTCTTATGTTTTTAGGTGAGGGAAGAAAGAAGAAAGGGGGTTGGTACGGAGATGCCTGTACTCGGTCAGTACGCTTTGTGTTTTTATTCGTTGGCATATGCACAAGGATGGCTGTATGTAATTTTTTTCTTTTCTTTTTCTCTTTGATTCGCTGTTAATAAAATTGTTTTTGTGTTGAACCGAAAAAAGTTGAAACCGATTGCTACGTGTGAATATATTGGCATCTTCAAAAGGGAATTGAAAAGAAGTTGAGCATCAAAAGATGAAACTTGTAAATTTGGACTAAGCGACAACCTTCATACAAAATACCTTTAAATTTTGTTTATGTCGCTAAAGCTTTTTTGCGGTAATGACTCGATATGTATATGGGCATTTCCCCAGAATGGTCTACCAGGATGAAAAAATAAAATGTTGAAAATCATCGTCTTTTATTGTTTATTATTATAAAAAAAGTCTATGTTGTTATAAAAGAATGGCTTCATAGCATGTCTCAGCTGTTTTACTCGAAGAAATTGCACTGGAAACTGGAAAATTTTATATTTTCTTATATTTTCTACTTCTAAACACATTTTTATATGCTTATTTTACATGCAAAAATATGTTATGTTTACACTCTTTCTTCATAATCTTTTCATTACAATCAATTGAAAATTGAGTATTTAGTTGTTTGTTAAGGAAATTTGAAGACATTAATGGGAAACTGCATGGTGATAATAATAAAAAAACATATGGAAAAATCGTACGTTCGCGACCCGTACGTTCGCGACCGGTACATAAGCCAATTAAACAAATACCAAAAGAGATATTTTATTTTGTAAATACTGCATGGAGACCTACATTAATACACTATTAAAATAAATTTATCACTTTTGAATATTCCGTTCCATTACGCAGATTTTTACATTTAACTGCTGTCAGCCAAAGTTGACTTCTATTTTGCGTACGTTCGCGACCACATGTTTATAACTCTTATTATGAAAACTTAAACTCGATGAAATCCATCCTTTGCACTAAACATACATCTACCCAAATGCTATCGAATCGCAAGAAAAAATGCTAGGAAAAGTTTTGTTTTCTATATTATTTGTACATCAAAAGCGTACGAACGTACGTTCGCGACCCCAGGAAATGCCCATATGTGATATGTGTTTATAAAATATACACAATGGCTTTGGAATTCGCAACAAAAAAAATTGAAGTTGTACAAGAAGAAGGGATATTTTCTGGTTTCTTTACTGTTCTGAAAATCACGTGAATTCAAATCACATGTGCTTTTAAAATCACACGAGTGATTTTGTGGTGTTCTGTAAATCACAACGTTTTTGTGTTTTTCGGTGTGATTTTCAATTGTCGAAAGCACAAGCGAACACAAAAAGTTTGTTCAACAAAATTAAAGCTAATCTTTAAACGCTTTTAATGTTATTTTCCGACAATTTGTTTTTTTTACCGATTAAGCGATCTACAATTAGTTTTAGGGTTTGTTAAAAATTTTTAAATTTTTGGTGAATTTTAACCATGTTCGCGATTTGTTGCTGTAAGTTTTCTGATTCTTTGCAGCAAATTTTTGCGAATGTCCACTAATTTAGCAATTTTTACAGAATTTTTACCATTCCTAATAGTTATAGGGACTTTTAATCAATTTTATGGCTTGTTAAAAATTTTCGCTATTTTTCAAAAAATTTTTTTTCCGTTATTTTCCGACATTTTGTTTTTTTTAACCCATTTAGCGCTTTGGAATAAATTTTAGAGTTTGTTTAAAAATTTGCAATTTATTGCGTATTTTAGCAATTTTTGCGATAAAAGCGGGGTTTCCTTGGATTCTTTACAGCTTTTACGAGTTTTAATAAATACTAGACTTTGCTTTTATGCCGCTGTTAGCAAATTAGCGATCTTAAATTCAACTAAAAAAACAAACCTGAAATCATAATAGCAGTCACAAAAGCAAATATCATTTTTGTAGCGTCCTCGAATTTTCTTAATTAATAAACAACACATTTGGGCTATTCACAAGGTGTGCTATCAAGTCATATCGTCATAATGTCCTAAATAATATTTTACAATTGTTTAAAAAAAATATTGTTGTGTTTGAAACAAAATAAAAATTTTAATGCTGTGTTCATTATTTCGTTGTAACTGTACATTAGAAATCTACATTATAAGCGCTTGCCCACAGCAGTCATATATATTTCTTGTAATTATTTTAAGACATATGACTTTACAACTTTATGACTACCTTGTGAATAGCCCAATTGAATATTTTATTTAAGTAATTTGTTATGACGCTCACCTTACCATATTCGCAAAAATAACATAGTGATTTCAAAAAGTTTTTTACGTAGCTGAACGTTTTGAAATCGCAAAATAATATGCATAGAACACCTTTCTTGTGATTTCAAATCACTATCATAAAATGTGATTTTCAGAACCGGCCTGATAATAAATTTTTTTATACCTGTACCCATGAAAAATTACATGCAATACTTCCATTCAACTGTTGTGTAGGAATTGCAATATATCAGTATGTGTTATTTAGTCTTCTTTTAGAATTTATTTTATACAATGTAAATAATAATTAAGTGAGTTAGGTTTATTACATTTGTACATTTAAATTTGATTAATTGCGTCCATATAAATATTTTTTGTTAAAAAAACAAGAAGGCAAAACCGAGTTGACAACTTAGCGTATTTAAAAATTCGCATTTGCTGTTTGTAAACTATATGAAGGAATTTAAATAAAACTTGCGTTCCCTAATTAACTTTTAAATTGTTTATTATGTTTAATTTTTTTATTAACTTCCCATTTAAAAATTCATTTCAATATGCATTTATTAATTAAAAAAATTCAAAAGATTAATAAATGCTTTATTTTAATATTTCCATGTTTTTAATTAATTTTTAAAACATTCCATTATGCGTATTAAATAATATCTTGTTGCTTTCTACAGACGTTCATATTGCTTTTTAAAATTGTTCAACGCTACAAGATATTCAGCGTTTTAAATTTAAAATTTAATAGAAATTTCTGTAGAAAGCAACAACAAAATTACAAAACATTTTTGACTTTGTTTTTGCTTTCAATGTAATTTTTGGCGTTGCGTTGCGTTTTACACAGATAGGGCCTAATATTGAGCACCAATGAAAATATGTATTAGAATCATTGAACATTAGTTTGTTTTCATTATCACTCATTTCAGTTAAAATTCCATATCAGTGAAAACCCCAATCTAATCACTGAACTTTCATTGGTTTTAAGCAATCTTTTTAATAACGAGCCGTTTACCTAAATGCTAACCCATGCTGGCCAACGAGACGCTAATGTTAAAATCATACATGTTTCACCTAAATAGAACCAGTGAGTTATCCTTGGAACCCAAGCATTTACTACTTCTTTTGGATTTCTACATATATCTTTTTATTAATATATGTATGTAGGTATATTACGTTTGTGCCGTGTATGTGCTCCTAAAGTCAAGAACCGCTGGGCCAATTGACATCAAACTTGAACAGAACATTAGTTTAGTCTGGAGCCAGGTTTCTGTTGTCGAGATATTGAATTTTTTTTTAAATGTGGTACGATTTGGCTAAAATTAAATATGTTTACTAAACAAAAATAAGTTTCCTGATAAAATTTTGACCCGGTACATAGCGCTAGGGTCAAGTTATGAACAAAATTCTACAGTATTCAATTTATTATTTTTATTTGGAAAATCCTGAACAGCGCCGGGACCAAACAGCTAGTAATTTAATTAAGTTTTTTTTTCAAGTATTAAAATTTTTATTGAATTTTAACTTATTTATTCATAAAATGTAAACAAAGCTTGACATTGAGTATACACAAAAAAAAAAAATAAACAGATGACTCTAAAATGTCACCTGTATGAATACGCCTTGATTCTACTCTTGGATTTTAATGAAAATAGAGCAATAATAATAACATAATTATGGTTTTTTATAATTAACGTTTCTTTTAAAGCTTTTCTTACCTGAGTACTCAAAAGGCCAGTTTGATTTTTAAACTGACTTATAATACTATGTAAATTAAAAGTGATAAGTTTTACCTAAAAATATGCATTATTTGTAATTTTTATATAAAAGCCCCCCACATTCATTCAAAACTCACCACATCCATACAATTTTTAGAAGTAATTAAAAATGCTGGTATTTGCACACAGGCAGGTATCAAAAAAAGTATTTCTGTAATTGACATTAACATCATTCAAAATCATAAACCCTTTACAGTTCACAAGCATACCCGTTTTATTCCAATCCCGATAAATGCTGTAATAGCCAAAATACGAATCCACCAAAATATTTACATAATTCATTAACAACACTGTAATAATTGAATATCCAAAACCATTTTGAAAGTGTTCGAACATTTCATAAATCATTTGATAATGTTTTTGTTTGTCCACTAATTTTTTACGCAGAAACTCCTCAAATCCCCTAAAACCGCAACCGTAAGCCGCAAAACGGCTATAATCCACCAATAAACCTAAATCCTGTTGTAGTTTATCCAATTCTATACGCAATATTTCAATATAAAATATAAACTGCATATTACGCACATGCACAAAATAGACAAAAGGTGTGAAAACGATGGAAAATAAAACCAAATGTCGTGTCATGGGTTGAAAAGTGACAAACAGAATCATTATAATACACTCCACTATAAAGTTGCCATAAAAAACTGCTAGAAAACGGCGATTTTCCCAAAATTCCTTAGATGTAATTAAGCGAACGTTTTCCCCGTCATTGAAGCTTTTTTGCAAGCAACTGTAAACTTTCCAAAATTTATAAAACTCCAAGCGTCTAGAAACCGTCTCTAAATATGAGACAGTTACAGCAATATCGGCAAAAACCATTTTGAGTATGTCGTTAAAATAGCCAAATTTATCGTTAAGGAAAAGAAAATCATCATCACTAATCAAAGTTAACAAAGTTATGATATTAAAACCGATTATTAACAAAAAAGACCAACAAATGAGCCAACGTTCTGCTAGTTGATTACGTTGGAAATTGTCACTTAGCGACAGGTTGCAGTAACCAAATATTTTAAAAATTTTCATGTGAACTCGTAACATTTTTGGTATATTCGCTACCATGGTTAATAAGTTACTAACAGACGTTGGTTACATTATTGTGACGGAAGTGAATTTAAAAATACATATACATACATACATATACACATAAATTTTACATACTTTAAAATTTATGTTATCAATTAATTAATAATTTTTTTATAGTGCAAGCAATGCAATTAATTTGCATTGACAGTTTTGAATAAAAAATATTTATATTCACAAGTTTTCAAAAGAATTAGCACAAAACTTCATCGATTATTTTGATTAATTTGCTTTATCTTATTTATGATCGTTAGACAAATACTTTGCCATTTCTACTAATGTTGGTGAACTCTCCTCCAATTGTATTCTGATTCTATTTCAGAAATTTCTAACAAAATTCTTAAGTTATCTTCATTTAATATAATCGAATTTCTTGCATCAAAAAACAAATGTAAGGGATTTTTAAAATTTTCAGGAAATGCTCCAGAAAACGGTTTAAGAATTTCAAGTTTTATCAACACTTAAGAAAAGGATCGCTTAAATCCTTAACCATTAAACCAAATTATTTTTCTAAAAGATTATTTTATAGGTATCCTTAAACTGAAATAACTAATTTTTGACAACACATCTTAAGTCGAGATAAGATAGCAAAAAAGTAAAAAAAACTCGGTGAAAAAATCATTTTTATTAAATAATAAAATAAACTTAAATTAAAGAAAAATTTCGTTTATAATACAAACTTTTTAAAACGTAAACAAAAATGTTATTTGAATGAAAAGAAAAGATAGACTCAGTTTTTATTGTTGTTTTTTTGTTTAAGCTTTGATATTGTTACAAGTAAAACTGGGGCTTATAATTCTTATTTGCTTAACAGTTTTATTGTATAATATCTTTAGTTTTTCAAAAATTTTTGGATGAAGTTTCCAGACGATCTGGCCTAAGCAACCAGTGAAATGCTCATAGGAATACCTTATGCCTTCAACAATAAATTTCAGTTTATCAATAGTATGAAATGGGAATTTAGCACATTTAAACGAAACCTTGTTAATTAATTTTTTGAATCCCAAGAAAAACTAATATGCATGTGGCAGTGTAAATAAAACTGAACTGGCAAAATAAAATAAAGTAATTTGTTTTTATTTTTGTTTTTTCTTTACCCACTTACAACTACATTTAGAGTTAACAAAAAATCAACCAATTGTAGTCGGGACTGTAAGAAAAGATAAACTCGGTTTTTATTGTTGTTGTTTTTGTTTAAGCTTTGATATTGTTACAAGTAAAACTGGGGTTTATAATTCTTATTTGCTTAACAGTTTTATTGTATAATATCTTTAGTTTTTCAAAAATTTTTGGATGAAGTTTCCAGACGATCTGGCCTAAGCAACCAGTGAAATGCTCATAGGAATAGCTTATGCCTTCAACAATAAATTTCAGTTTATCAATAGTATGAAATGGGAATTTAGCACATTTAAACGAAACCTTGTTGAAAAATCGTATGATTAACAACATTTTTTTCAACTTTCTTAAATTAAATTTAAATTTCATTTAAGATGTTGTCTGAATTTGTATTTTGTGCATAAAATTGTGTTTTTTTCTGTTCCCGTACTTTTGTGTAATTTTGTCTCTTTATGAGACAAATTTATGCTTGCTCACATTTTTACGAACTTTACCCAAAAGTAATGAAACAGAGCTATTATGTATTCATTTAAAAAAATACATATTACATAGTACATACATATGTATTTATAAATTATTTTTTTGTTGTTCAATAATTGTTACGTTTGGTATGTTATTGTTTTTTTTTACTAATAAACTTCAAATAATAAATAATGCATTTTTATTTATTGAAATTAATTAATTTATAAAAAAAACTTTATTAATCGGTTAACCGATCAATAACAAAACGAACCGATTTCGAACACAAAAATTATACTGTTTTCATCCAACTTAACAAAAGAGGAGAACATTAAATTCCGTTCGGGTTTTTTTTAAAAACACAAACCTAATTGTGTTCGGTTCGGCTCATTAATGCTCGTTCGTTTCAGATGTGCTTAACGTTGCCACATGAACAAAAAGATAAATCTTGTTTATTGTAGTTTTTTAAGATTTTAAATAAAATACATTTTGTGATAGAAAATTAAAAAAAAGAAGAAAATATTAAATATAAAAAGTGGACCTCTTTATTTATTTATAATTTATATTACACTTTAGAGGTCCATAACTTCAAAATATGCGTTTCCGAGAATTTTTTGAAATTTGCATTTTCTTCTTATTATTATTACAGGGATGATAAGTGACATTTTCAAAATTTTCAAAATTCAAAAATTACAAAAACCCGTTGAATATTTTTTATTATTAAAATAACGACAAATCAAGGTATATTTACACAAGGTAGACTCATTTTGGAGTGTAGACATTTTGCTCTATAAAAGGAACCATGTTGTCAAAATTGTCTTCATATAAAACAAAAACAATTTAACGCACACATGTACAAATTTTGGCTCATATACACGCAATTTGACGTTGTGGTTCCAACTATGGGTAAACAGCTGACAAACATATGGGCCAACGAGTTTACCTTGTGTAAATATACCTTGCGACAAATGTATTAAAATTCACTTGTACTGTACATTTATATTTTAGCAAAATTACAAAAGAAAAACTAATAGGGAATTTAGACAAACACTTTAAAGCTTGTTTGCTAAAAGTTGATAGCGGAACAGGTGCAAAATAGTTTAAGTTTAAGTGCTTAACAAATTTATATAGTTCATACTAGGTACTTTTATATTTCCTTGCTTTATTTTTATCATACTTAAGTATGAAAATATCAGTTTCAATGTTTAAGCGTTTGCAATTTTTAAATTGTATTAACATACTAATAGTACTGAAAAAAGAACAATTGTACTGACTTTATCATCTCTATCTCAATAGAAAAGCCTATTTTGGCTATCCCTTTCTTTTTTATTTAGTTTTATATGTCAAATTCATATAACTACTTAAAAAAAGGCCGCGTCCAAAAAATATATTGTTACGAAAGTAACTTTAGTTAAGAATTAGTTGTAATTATTAGTTAAGAATTTGTTGAATTTATTATTTATCTTGTATTTATTAGTTAACTTGGATTTATTAGTTTACATTGTTATTAAAAATTTTTATAATTTAGTACACTTCAATCCCAATGTGCAGAAAGCCCTAGAAATGACCGTTAAAAAAGCTTCAGTATAAGAGGTAAAATTATGTAAACATAAGTGTTGCCATAAATCAAATTAAAGTGTGGTGAATAGTAAAGCATCGAACCTTCGAAAAACATTTCGAAGGTTCTAGACGGCCGAATTGCAGTATACATAAATACTTGCGGCGTCTAGCATAGTAAGATCATTCTAAGTTCAGACTTTGTCAATAACGTATAACGCTGAGAAAATTACGGTTGTTAAAAAGACTAAGTACTAAATAGAGTTGAGAAAATTGTAAATAGTGTTTAAAGTGTTTGTGTTTTATTTATTTTATAAAAATTGCAATAAAGAACTCGAAACAGTTTATTATAAAGGAAATATACCAAAACGTTATTGAAACAATTGGTGTCAGAAGTGAAAAATAAAATAAATAAAAGTAAAAAAAAAAAAAAATTAATAATAAAAAAAATAGACAGCAATGAAATTTGAAGAGCTTACAGTAGAACAGCTCAAGAAAGAATTGGGCAAGTTGGATCTGCCAACTGCAGGTAAAAAAGCAGAGCTGCAGAAGAGACTATTAGATGAATTCGAGCGACGCAATATCGACATTGTTAGCCACGAATTTGAGGACAAGGAAGAAATAGAGGTATGTACTCGTACAGTTGCTAGCGGTATGGATTTAAATACAATATTTGCCGCTATGATGGAGCAAATAAAGAAATTGTCTGACGAAAACTCCAAAAGCATGGTACAGATGATTAAAGAAAATTCGAGCGATATTCAAGCTGAAACTGCTAGAAATGTAGAAAAAATGGTAAAGGAGAGGATAACCAACGAAAAGCTTCAGGCTACTAATCAAAAACTTGAAAAGCTTCAAAAGATTTCTGCTGCCATAAATGAAAGAGTAGATGACATTGAAATTGAATTGAACAATAAATTGTCTGAAGTTAAAACACAAGTGTGTTATTGATGAAAAATTTAATCATCTTGAAGCCAAGGTAAATAGTCTTCAATGCCAAGAGGGATCAGAACGGGTTATTCCAGAAGTTTCTAGTAGAATAAAGGCCCCTTGCTTTGACGGTAGTGTTCCATTAAATGTTTTCAAGTTCCAGTTCGATACATTTGCCAACAGAAATGCATGGAACAGTGAGGAAAAAGCAATCGAGCTAATTCTTGCTTTAAAGGGGACTGCGGCTGAAGTGCTTGAAAGTGTACCAGTAAGTAGCAGAAACAATTATGATGAAATTATGGTAGCACTGCAACGTAAGTATCGAGGTTAACACAAAAAGGAAATCTACAAAATGGATTTGCGTGCAAGAGTGCAAAAGCCAAACGAAACCTTACAGGTCTTCGCACTGGAGATTGAGCGGTTGGCACAGCTAACTAATCCTGGTGAGAATCATCCCTTTTTGGATCATTTTAAAACTGAGGCATTTGTAAACGGTATTCGTGATGCTGATGTAAAGTATGCGGTGTGTGCATCATTGAAGTCAACGTTTGCAGAAACAGTATCATTTGCCCTGGCTCAGGAAACCGCAAGAATAGTTGCAAAGCAGAAGTCGTATAAAATGCAAAGGCTCGATGTTATTGCTGATGATCATAGAGACATCATGAATGAATTAAAGCGACTTAAAGAAGAAGTCTTGCGGGTATTAAGTGAGAAGCTAGGCAGAAACAAAGTGAAATGCTATAACTGTGGAAAGGTTGGTCACATGCAGCGGAATTGTAAAGCATCAAGAAAGCGAACAAGATCTGCTTCGCCGCCGAGAAACAACCAACGGGCTAGTCATCAGTCATCACAGGAGTCGCCGTTAAGTATGGAGGGAGTGCTACCTTTCGCATCTGAGGACTCGATAATAAATTTAGTAGTGCCAAGAGTAACAAAAGTATTACGACATTTGGCTACATCGATGGTAAAAAGCGCATTTTGACTATCGACACTGGTGCAGGATTCTCGATAATAAGGCCTGACTAAGTTAAGGGAGCTGTCGAGCCACTAAGCGGAGTGAGCTTACGAACAGCTACAGGTGAGCCTGCTACTTTCTATGGCAAAACACGTGTGGTGTTAAGAATTGCCAATTTTGTCACTTTTCATGAGTTTATTGTGGCCGACTATAGACGAAGTACTGATTGGCGCAGATTTTATGATAAGTCATAATATAAGTCTGAATATCGGAAAGCAAATTATGTATTTGTGTGATTATGAAATACCCCTCGATGTTGGGTATGAAAGTGAGGCTCGTGTGGGAGAGCCTCTCGCATGTACTCGTCAGGAATCGTCAGCTCACAGAAAAGTTGAAAAACGAGAAAAAGCGGTTGCTCAGGTAAGACAGCTTAGCAGATTGGAAGCCAAGCACTGTACGGGAGCAGTTAGAAGGAAATGCGTCAGTGAGGGTCGCTCGTTTCAGGTAAAGCCCAGTAAAGACTGGTTTACGGCGAAAAGATTTGAACCCGTATTGGCCAAGGTTATGAGGGCCAAGAGTATAGGTGAAAGTCAAGTTTTTAAAAGAAACTGGATAAAGCGTATGACAGTAGGGTGACCGTTATTTTTTTTTCGTATTTTCACTTGGGAAACCCCTTAGATTGATTCCAAATTAGAAAAAAACAATATATATAAAATTTTAGATCGTTTGCATAGTTATTAGGCGTGCCTTGAGCCCACAAAGTTTGCTAAAAATGCTATTTTTCTCACTATGGGTGGCTTTAAGTGTTCATAACTTCAGTAATATTTATTTTAGAGAAAAACCTTATTCACAAATATTCTAGGGCTATATCTTATGAACAATGTTGCTCTGTATAAGTTTTCTTTAACATTAATATATAATCCAGAAAAAACCAAATTAAAAAATAACACCGAAATTTTCACATATCTTCGCATTCTTTGCCTGGTGATTACACTACGTGACAAATTTTCAACAAAGTCATGACCAAATGAATCTGGCAACTAATCTTTATGTAAAACTTTCCCCTGAATCCGAATATGAAGTCAGAATTGTCAAAAGTGGAACAGTTTTTGAGATATTCCAAATAACCGTTATTTGTGTTTTTAAAAAATATGATGTGACTGAAATGCAATATCTTTAAAAATTTTAAACGGACTATGCATTTCTTTCTTTTTATTGAGAGGTAATAAAATTTCTTAAATAACCATGAGTCGTTTGTTAAGATGAGTCATTAACTGACAGAGTTATGGTGGACAAAAGTACATAGAGCCGCAATCCTATTTGGAAATCACAAATATGACAGAATTAAGTTATATATTCAAAGCTAGATGTGATTAATTGTGTTGAATGGTACAAGGTTTCAGCAAAACAGACCCCGTATATTGTGCTTATGTAATCTAAACGAAACCGAAAACATTCTGCATTTTATAGCCAAATGCCCTGTAGTAGGACAAATAAGATTCCAAAACTTCAAAAAAACTATCGTAACAGAAAATGAGTTGATTAATATTCTTAATGGTAAAGACAATTTTAAATATTTATCCCGCTATATTATAAATGCGATAGGCTACAGGAAAATATTAGTAACTGAATTAATTATTAATGTTTATGTTACATAAAACAATATTTGTAATATATATAACAACCTTTTCCGACAGACGACGTCATGTCATAGTCGTATGTTCAATTTTGATTACTTAAAATGAATTCAAAATAGAGAACAATTAACTAACTAATGGACAAAACTTCAAACTTCATTAAAATTTTATGATTTTGTTAAATTTTGCTCTTTTCAAGTTATTGTTTTTTAAACCAAAAAATAAAATTTTTTTAAGTTTTATCACTTACGACATTAGCCTATTCAATTCGAAAATTTATGTCCAATAGGATCCAGATCGGTGCAAAAATTACAAGGTTACAGAAGATTAATTGAATTAACCCACTTTACGATTTGTATCAAACCAAAGAAAAACACAACAAATACATATACAAAACTAAATTTTTAGTAAAATAAATACATATTAAAAATAGCTTAAAGCTATTGAATTTCTATGTGGGTAAATTTACTAAATCTTCTGTAGCTTTGTCATTTTTGTACCAATCTATGTCTTGTTGGGAGAAAAATGTTCATATTTAAATAATCTAATGTCGCATGCAATAAAACATTAAGATTTTTAAATCATTAGATTAAAAAGAAAAACTTGAAAAGAGCAAAATTTAACAGAATCATAAAGATTTCAATGAAGCTTGAACTTTTGTCCCCTGTAACTCTGTCATTTCTTGACCAAACTTCTCTAGCAACCCATTCTTATTTTAGTAAGTTTATAACCTCTCAATAAAAAGAAAGAAATACATAGTCCGTTTAAAATTTTTAAAGATATTTACATTTCAGTCACATCATCTTTTTTAAAAACACAAATAACGGTTATTTTGGAATATCTCAAAAACTGTTCCACTTTTGACAATTCTGACTTCATATTCGGATTCAGGGGAAAGTTTTACATAAAGATTAGTTGCCAGATTCATTTGGTCATGACTTTGTTGAAAATTTGTCACGTAGTGTAATCACCAGGCAAAGAATGCGAAGATATGTGAAAATTTCGGTGTTATTTTTTAATTTGGTTTTTGCTAGATTATATATTAATGTTAAAGAAAACTTATATAGAGCAACATTGTTCATAAGATATAGCCCTAGAATATTTGTGAATAAGGTTTTTCTCTAAAATAAATATTACTGAAGTTATGAACACTTAAAGCCACCCATAGTGAGAAAAATAGCATTTTTAGCAAACTTTGTGGGCTCAAGGCACGCCTAATAACTATGCAAACGATCTAAAATTTTATATATATTGTTTTTTTTCTAATTTGGAATCAATCTAAGGGGTTTCCCAGGTGAAAAAACGAAAAAAAAAAATTGTCCATATAACTTGCGGTCACACTAGTATGACAGCCTTGGGCACAATAAACAGAGGTTGTGCGCCGCTTCCGCAGAGCAAATGTAATGCGCTACCTATACCAGAAGATAAGCAGGTATCTTCGCTTGTGTGTAGAAATACTTACGACCATAGATAGTCCGTGCGTAGCCGTAGTAAGTTGTGCAGATATGATCGGCCGGTGAATTCCGAAGGATCTAAGGAGGGCCAGTTAGTTTTTCCAATGAATCAACAACCAAAGGAAGAATTAGTTGCCAAGCCACAAATACATTGGAATGGGCCATATAAGGTGATAAGGAAATTTAATGATGTTGTAAACCAAATACGGAAATATAAAAGTCCAAGGGCCAAAATGCAAGTTTTTCATTTGGAACGATTAGCCCCTTATGAAAAGGTGATTCTAAGCCTATTCGGGACGAACAGGCTTAAGTGGGGGCGCAGTGTTACGAAAGTAACTTAAGTTAAGAATTAGTTGTAATTATTAGTTAAGAATTAGTTAAATTTATTAGTTATCTTGTATTTATTAGTTAACTTGTATTTATTAGTAATTTTACTAGTTTACATTGTTATTAAAAATTGTTATAATTTAGTACACTTCAATCCCAATGTGCAGAAAGCCCTAGAAATGACCGTTAAAAAAGCTTCAGTATAAGAGGTAAAATTATGTAAACATAAGTGTTGCCATAAATCAAATTAAAGTGTGGTGAATAGTAAAGCCTCGAACCTTCGAAAAACATTTCGAATGTTCTAGACAACCAAATTACAGTATAAATACTAGCGGCGACTAGCGTAATTCATTCATTCTAAGTTCAGACTTTGTCAATAACGTATAACGCTGAGAAAATTATAGTTGGTTGTGAATAAAAGCTATAAATTACGGTTGTTAAAAAGACTTTGTTCTAAATAAAGTTGTGTTAATTGTAAACAGTGTTAAAAGTGTTTGTGTTTTATTTATTTTATTAAAGTTGCAATAAAGAACTCGAAACGGTTTATTATAAAGGAAATAAACCACAAACACTTTTAACACTGTTTACAATTAACACAACTTTATTTAGTACAAAGTCTTTTTAACAACCGTAATTTATAGCTTTTATTCACAACCAACTATAATTTTCTCAGCGTTATACGTTATTGACAAAGTCTGAACTTAGAATGAATCAATTACGCTAGTCGCCGCTAGTATTTATACAGCAATTTGGTTGTCTAGAACATTCGAAATGTTTTTCGAAGGTTCGAGGCTTTACTATTCACCACACTTTAATTTGATTTATGGCAGCGCTAATGTTTACATAATTTTACCTCTTATACTGAAGCTTTTTTAACGGTCATTTCTAACTCTTTTTGCACATTGGGATTGAAGTGTGCAGGTATAGAAAGTGCACTTACAAAAGAAATTCTGTTAATTTTTAAACTTTTATTGTATTATTCTTTTTTATTGTGAAAGATTAGATATGATTATCAAATCAAACATCGTAGAGAAATATAATCCAATAATAAGAAATTTGCTCTTTAAGCCATGACGGGTGCAACATGCAATGAATTTTCTATTCGCGCCAAATCTATGAATCTTAATGCTTCGAAGTGCACAACAAATTTATATTTAAGCTTACGTTTAAAAAAATTATATTATTATAAAATATAGATATTTTACTTTAAATTGGCATCAAAAAATTGATGTTAAAAGTTGTCTAGAATATAATCGCCCTATAATGTATATACCTCTACAATTGTTCTGTTTTTTACGAAGAACAGAACATTATTTAATATTCGGTTCTTTCTTGAAAATAGTTACGAACGGTATTAAGGGTTGTGTATGTCTACACAAACACTAAACAAATAGATATCGTTCTTGGGTGTGTGAGCCGAACGCTAAATAATGTACGGTTTATTTTCGAATACTGTTACAAAAATTTAAATTGTAATAAGTGTTTATTATAGAACGGATTGACCAATTGTTTAGTTTATATAAATTTTTTCTTGTACAAATTAGCAAATCTCCTTACCTGTCTACTAATAATACCGCTTTGATTTTGAAACTGGCTTATAATACTGTGCAAATTAAATGTGATAAGTTTGACCTTAAAAGATATAAAAAAGAAATATAAGAAACCCATTTCCCTAATTTCAAAAAAAAACTCACCACATCCATGCAATTTTTAGAAATAATTAAAAATGTTGGAATATGCAAACAAGCTGGTATTAATAAAATTAGTTCTGTAAATTACAAACCATAATAAAATAAATTAAAACTTAAAAGCAATAAAAAAAACATACCAATTTTATTCCAATTTCGATAAACACTGTAATATCCAAAATAAACATCCACCAAAACACGTACATAAATCATTAAGAGTACCGCAATAATAGAAACTCCAAACCCATTTTGAAAATGCTCAAACATTTCGTAAATCATTTGATAATGCTTTTGCTTGTCAACCAATTTTTTACGCAAAAACTCTTCAAATCCTATAAAACTACAACCATAGGCCGCAAAACGGGAATAATCCACCAATAAACCCAAATCCTGCTGCAGTTTTACCAGTTCTAAGCGTAACACCTCGACATAAAAAATAAATTGATGGTTACGCAAGTGTACAGTGAACATAAATGGTGTAAAAACCGACCAAAATAAAATCAAATGTCGTGTACTATCTTGAAAAATGGCAAACAAAATCATAACTGACGTCTCCACTATAAAGAATGTATAAAAAATTCCCAAAAAACGTCGATTTTTCCACAATTCATTAAGTGATATAAAATCCCTTTTAGCATGTGACATTTTCTGCAAACAAACATACAGTTTCCAAAATCTTTTTATATCCGAACGTTTTAAGATGGTTTCCAAAAATGACACAGTCACAGCAATATCGGCAACAACAACTTTAAGTGTGTCGTTGAAACAACCAAATCTATCGTTGGTAAAAAGAAATTCATCATCACTGAACAGAGCCATAAATGCAATGCTATTAAAGATGACTAGCAACAACGATGACCACAGTACCAGCCAACGTTCTATTATTTCCCTGCGTTTAAAATTATGATTTAAAGACATTCCACAATAACCAATTGTTTTGAATATTCGCAAATGTATGCGCAAAATTTTCGGTATGTAACTTTTCATGGTTCCGAGCTTAGTGACTAAAACTTTTGGTGATACTGTTTTATTTTTGTTATTGCCTTATTTTTTTAATAAAAATAATGTCTTAAAGAAAATGCTATTAATATGCATTAAAGGCAATAGTTTTTAACTGACGGGTTTAATTAAAAATCGATAACATGCATATTACTTTTTCATATAAGGATTTATCTAAGTCATGTGTAAAAAACAAGTAAAGCTATGGTCACACTTTAGAAATATATGACGCTTTACATGTTATTACTAATAACACCCTCACCACAATAGTGGAGAGGGTACTATGTGTTTGTGCTGATATGTGTAACACAAAAAAATATTGGTTGTAAATCCAACTTTTAGTTTACCTATTGCCTCGGAATCACTTTTTTAAGCCGATCTAACGATCTGGCTGGCTGGCTAGCTGGTTATCTGTCCATGTAAACCGTGTGCGCAAAGAAGAGGTTATAATTTTAAAAATAATTTGATAAAACTTGGTTACTAAGTTTCAATTGCCAAAAGGACGAAGCCTATGGAAATCGGTGAGAAATGGGCCATAATTTCGTATAACCCTCAAAAAGTCTTCGTGCCACCATAAACTATGTTTTTATGTAGATATTAGCTGTTAAGCCTGTCCCTGCCAAGCAGGAAGAAAAACTACTTTAAGGTAAGCCCCAACTTCAGTACCATATGCTTGGCAATTCTAGTCCAAAAATCTTACATCCGACTACTTCGGGCCAAGCTCCATTGTCAGGACTATATGCCAGGCAATTTTCAATTTTCCTATATCATTAGAGGGCTTTAATAGAAGCTAAAATGTTAAAAAAAATTCATTTTGCCACTCCCCTTTTTCCTCTTAACAAACATATAAGGAAATTATATATATAGATTAAATTTAAATTTGGTAAAAATTTATGCTATTTCAATCTAAATCATTTTGGTAAGTTTTTTTGGAATCAGCCCATTAGATCATACAAATACCACTCCCGCTGGTAAGTCCAGAATTGGTCTTAGGTCCCATATCTCTAAAAACGCACTTAAATAAATGTTGATATCTAGATAATATTCGGCACAGAGAACTTTTATATGAATCTTAGCATTTTAACATAGCTTTGTTTTGCCAAAGCCTTGACTACCCATGGGAGCAGATCAAACCTGTGGTGTAGAGTTTTTAATTATCGGGTTGAATGTATTTAATGGTGTTTTCTTTTCTAAAAAATAATAATGCATTGTAATTGTGTAATATATTTATCAGGTTACACACACCCTTACAAAGTGATACATTTTTTTACGTTACAATGGAACAAAATATGTAGTATCTACTGTTTACACTCATCACTAATGCGATTTAGCGTGTCAAATGTTGAATTCAGAGTTTAAACTTATAAGCGATATTCACCTCGGTTGAAGCGATTTTCAAATTAAACCGTTAACAATACTGATTTTCATTAATTAAAGTCAGCTGCTAAAAGAAAATTTAAGCAAAAAAAATATTAAATAAAAGTAACACAAACGAAAAACAAAAAGTTTTTATATACATATGTAAATCGCAATTTAACCAAATCTCAAAATTTGAAACAATAGTACGCAAACACAAGAAAAATTTTTATAAGAAAAATACTTGCTTGCATAAAAAAGTACATTAACGCAGATGCAAAAAAGGGTATTACCTCAAGCTTTGTACAGACGATGGTCAGAACTTACAACATTGTCATGATTCTGACAATGGTGCTATTGTTAGATGCATTAATTTTACACATCTACCAAATGAAATGAACTTACAATATTCCAAAGTTGCAAGATCTTTTTAGGCAATTTTAATGACAACATTGTAAGAAATGACCACCGTCTGTACGAAGATTAACATGATTAAAATGGGGCAAAGAAAGGAAAACGACAACTTCTCACATTTTGCGTACATTTTTAGAATAGAACATAAACCCGCGCGAATGGTAGCATACATGGAACATTATTGTTAGAAAAGAAAACACCATAAGTGTTTTCCATAAGGGTGCTTTATATAGGATCTATGGTAAAATATCAAACATGGTATTATTTCCAGATATACAAAACTAAATTAATAAATTCTTAATTAAAATTTAAGCTAAATATTAATACATTTTAATTTATTCAATACAAATTTAAACCGAATCTAACAAATAGTTTGCCCAATTCAATTACTTAATTAATTATTTCTTTTTTTCAATTACCTGAGGTAATTTTTGTTAATTATTTGTTTAGTTGAATCAAATAACACGTTCGAGAACACAAAAGTTTTTACTATTTTTTACTGAACTTTACTGCATTTTACGAAATTGCATTCGAGTACACAAAATGCAGTAAATGAGAACACAAATTGAGAGCGAAAAATGACAGTTCTTGTCTGGGTATTTACAAATTTTTACTGCAGAAATTTTTGCAGTAAAATTTAGTGAAACAAAAAGGGGGAGCTTTAACCCCTCTTGCCCTATTTTATGCCCTCTAGCGATATTAAATATAATTTACGACTATTCTCATACCTAACAAATACACATATAAAAATTTGTTTGGAAATATATAGGAAAATCTCAAATTTTTGTTGAAATCGGTCGACCAGTTCCGCAGATAGTGGTGACATCAAAGTGTACACTTATTCTTATATATATATATATATATATGTAGATGGGAAAAAATCATCGTGAAAATTGGATGTATGTTCCTTCCAGACCATCAGTATCATACTTTCAAAACTTTATTAAAATCGATCCAGCGCCTTAAGTGTCAAAGTACAAACAAACACAGAATATATTTAAACTGAAGTGCAAATTAAATATGTAGAATTTTAAATACATAAACATGGTGGTAACTTTTTTTCTCATTTGGTTACTTTATTTTTACGTTTTGGTCACAATTTTTTTTTTTTGGTCGTGGCAATGCAAATGAACAACAAAAAAAGATATTAATTAAATAAAATAACTAAAAAAAATTAGAAACTCAGGTGTATTTTTTAAACTATTTAAAAAAAAAAACCTTAACTACAATACAAAACAAAAAACGTTTTAAAAACGTGCTTTTTTATCTAGTTTTAATAGGATTTTAAACGACAGCAGTCAATGTTTGGAATCAGCATTACTGTGAACTTGGTATGAATTTAAAGCAGTTTTTATATGATTTACCTGTTGACACGAGTTTTATTTTTGTTTCACTTTATTTATAATGCAACAAATAACTCACGACCGCTCCTGACTTGCTATAAAGCATGTTGTATATTAATTAATCAAATATATGAATATGTATGTATGTGTAACAAACAATACATATATTTACTACATGCTTATAAGATATTTTGATTAACATCTGTATTTTGTTTACTTAAAAGGGGTTTAATTCAATTGTAAATGTATTAACACTTTAAGAATGTTTAATTTAAAGGCATATAAAACTGAATGTGTCGTTTGTATCCATAATTCCCTGCAAATATCGTATGTGTTAACAGATCCTACCATGAAAATCTTCTTAGAAGTAAGTTTGGGAAAAAGATGGAGTACGGATGCCTTCTAGAAGGCCTCTTAACCCCTTCTTTTGAATGTACAAGGCCTGCTGGCTCCATTCCATACTGATATCTTTTTTACACGCGTTGTCATTGCGAAGAAGGCTTTTCGTTCTCGCTTCTTTAGCAGGTACATAAGAATGGTAACGGGATCAAAAAAAATAATTATTTTGCTTTTGCTTTAGCAAAAAAAAAAAAAAAATTTTACTCCTTCTGTACTCCCTTCCCATAGAAGCGAGTGTGGAAGGTGTATCTTAAAAAATCATAACTTTACTATTCATTGAGCGATTTTCAAATTATTTTTAACCTATTAACAAAATGAGACATACATATGTATATCATAAAAATCGATGAACGCTTTTCGCTTTTATTTATAATTAAGTAAAGTCAAGTTAATTTTTAAGTGAAGGAAAACCGACCATAAATGCAACAGCAGCAAAAACACACATTTTAAAAAATGTTATTTTTGTATGGAAATCGCGATTTTTATTAATTCAGTTTTCTCAGTAAATTGTTAATAAAATCATAAGTTGTGCACCGATTACAATGAAATAAGGCTCATTTGATTCGAAATATGTTTAACTAAATGTAACTGTGGTTTTTGTGGCATTTTTATTTTTTATGACTTTTAAGGAACAAAAGTTTTACTTTTTTCAAAAAAAAAAAATTTTTTTTTCTTCAAAACTTCAACGATATCTCTGAAACTACTGGGAAAATTAAAAACCAATGTAAACACGGCTTGAAGATAATATCGTTGACGAATTTTGAATTTTTTTTTTTACTGATATGGTTAATTGTTTTCAAGTTATTGCAATGCATTTAGCGAAAGTGCCTTAATTTTGGACATAACGGTATATCTCAAAAAGTCGAGCTGATAGAAAAAAACTATGTGCAGATTTAGATTCAGCGTTCCAAATTACCTTCAAAACAAAATTAATTTCTTAAGCAACAAAAACCTTATTCCCTTGTGTAATATATTGGTGGATGTTTTCACTTTGGCGGACTTTTGTTGACGGAATTTTTCTTCTTTTTGGCGGTTTTCTGATTGCTTTTTCAATAACTAAAATACACATATGAATAAACGAACGAACAGAAAAATATCTTATTAAATAAGATTAATGATCTGAATTACGGCAGATGGCGGAATGCATTGCAACTTATGGAAATATGTGGTCCACACGTCGCAAATTTTATGTAGCAATCAAATTTGAGGTTTTGGCAATAAATATATCTTATTTTCTTAAAATGTAAAATCAAGATCAAATTTAGAACAAAAAATTATATACAAACATTTTTTTATTTATTAAGAGAAATCACAGTTTAAAATTGTGGCATTTAATAAAAAAATAGGCTTTATTGTTAGCTATAGAAAAAATCGTTTTAGTTTTTTAACGTTTAGGGTGCTAACGTATTTACAATGCCAATATTAAATAAAACCTAATGACTTTAACAATGTCGGTACCACTTTAGTTTTTTCATTGCTTTGGCAAATACTTCGACTTAAAAAATAAAAAGCGGATCAAAAAATTAATAAATTTTGTTAAATAAAACAATGAAAATTTTTAAAACAAATTCTAAAAAATTCAAAGAAAGAAATGTGTTTTTAAATAAACCATTTCTAATTTTAATGAAAGTTTTTCAATTACTGGGCTTGTCAACCTTTACACAAACTAAAATTACAAGTCGTTACCAAAAAATGTGGCATTTAAAATGGAATTTTCTTAACCTTTTTGCTTTTCTCATCATACATTTCTTAATTTTTTATAATCATCGTAAATTATTCTTCATTGGTGATAGTTTTGGACACTTCGGTGATTTTGTAAAAGTCTCTTCGGTTGCTATCAGCCATTTTATAACTCTAATTGAAACTATTAGGACACAACAATTAACAATTGAGTTTTTTTGTATCTATTCCGAATTACACGAAAAATGGTCGGACGTTAGACAAACGAGAAAAGAACTTAAAATTTATAAGAGATATTTTCTGTTATTGTTATTCTTATTGATTGTATTAATTTTATTCGAAGGAAGCTTTTTGTACCAAATCCATCATAAAAGAAAATGGATATCATTTTTTTTCGCCTACATGCCCAGCGTCATGATTTGTCGTCTTCAGTTGATGCAAATATCAATGTATTTGTTCCTGATTATGACCGAAACTTTGCAATTAAATAAAGAAATTTTGGTATTGGTCAAGGCAACTAAAAATATACAGTTGAATTTTATTGAAGAAATAATTTATAAAGAACTTTCAGTATTTATGAAAAAATATCAAAAGATATATTTGATGATGGATCTATTTAAAGAATCGTTTTCAATATCATTGTTGGTTATATTTATAAAATCTTTTATTAAAATACTATCGGATAGCTATTGGTCCTATTGGGTGATATACAATCAGGATGATGTGTACGGTAAGAAAACTTTGTTATTAAAAATAAGCCGAATTTGCTTTAATTAACGTACAAAAACAAAAAAAAAATTTTAATTATGCATACAGCGAAAAAATAAAAATTGATTTCGATCAAAAAAGTTTTGATATTAATATAATTTGCACCAGTAAACAAATGAATAGCATCAGTAAAATATTTCTTTATATTAACAATATTTTCTGCAGTAATGTTATTGATATAAGAAAACGTTTTATTCACTTGATTAAATTTTTAATAAAAACTTATTTCATTCTTGATTAATAGCTTAATTGAAAAACAATAAGCGTGAATTGTTCCTAGCACTTAACCCGCTACTTCGTTATCGTCTTCCTTTTTTTCGATGACATATTTATATGCCAAAGTTAATCTTTCTAGGTTTTAGCAATAGCTTGTCATTCACTTAGGACCTTGCACCTATAATTTTATGTTTCCCAGTTCAATACTATAGAAAATTCAAAATGTACCACATTAAGAATGGAACAGTTCCCTTTTAGCTCCAAGCCACTGTTTTGCTCTTTTGAGTTAATCATTGCATTAGATTTGTTTTTTTTTGCTCTCTTTCATTATGGTAAAACAGCTTAAGTCATACTTAACCCAGAACAGCTTCATAAATAAAATGCTGGCCAATGTCACTATGAAAGCAACTACAAAAGCATCTATAATAACCTGCAATTCAAATTTTCTCAAAAGTGAATATTTTAGCTCCAAGCCACAGAGCTAAACAAAGTGATTTAATTTCCCGTGTATCCCCTTTTGGATAATTTTTTTCTCGCCATTAAAGTATCAAAAATGTCAATATTGTAGTGGGATCCCATAATTTAGTACGTCTATGCCAATGACTGCAGAAAAATAATTTGTAAAAAAGTACCAAAAATAGGTACGATTTTCACCCCTTTTACGTTCAAATTACGAAAAAGTACCAAATTTATATTTTTATTTTTTTAGTTTAGTTGTGAATGTGATATAATTTGTATTTCTATGTTTCCGGTTTAAAAAGATAAATGAGGTGACAAAAAATGTTCCAAAATACACGTTTTACACGTTTGATCCCCAAAAGGGCCACCGCATTCCAAAAAATGAACAGCGATAATTCGTCGTTCGTAAATTATTGTGTTATATATGGTAATATTTTACATTTTGACGTGTCGTGATATTTGTAACTCAAAATGTTAAAAAAATTAAATGAAGAAGTCAAATTTGTAAAAAGGGTTTTTATATATATAAAGTAATGAAGTAGCACTATATTCAGAAATAAAATTGCAGCAATCGACGCAGATATAAGCAAAAATATGCGCTGGCGTGACGTTAAAAAACGGAAGTGGATTTTGGCTTGCATTACAAACTGAAAAAAGCTCAGTTAGGCGAACGTTGCTTTACCGTATCTGTACTGTATCAATCAGCTGTTCGCTTTTTGTTATATGCAAACCAATACAAAAGCATACCGAAATGTAATGTACCGTAGTTGCAACGTACCATTCTGTATAAAATAGAATTTCATACCGTTGTTACGTGACATTTGTAAAACAGTGATGGGCGGCTTGTATGTTATATTGAATGCAGGTTTTGTGCTCTTTTTTTTTGTACTTTTTTCAGTATAACTATGGAATTGCGACAAAACAACTTACAGTACAACATATTTCCAAATATACTTATGTATATACATATGTTTAGATGTATGAAATAAACAAATGCATATGCACATAAAATGGAAATGTGTGATAACGGCCTTTTTGATATACATAAACATAAAATAAAACATTCCAGATCTTTGCTATAACGTAGAAAAAAAAACGAAATGAAAAATTTTGAAAAAAGCGTAAAAAATAGGCAAATTTTCAGATAGAAATTTAAGGCATATCGGCGGAAAAGGCATTCAATTACCTTTCCAACGATATGCCATTTATCGATCGGACTTTCCGGTTGGGCTCCACAAGGGTTTAAGTGGGACCATACACCGAAAAACACAATAGTACCGTTATCTAAAAAACGGTACTAAGAAAAAAAAAATTACAGCGTTTTTCGCGTTTAGGAGGTCCCAATTAACTTATCTAGGCATGTGGCGTTCTTGGTATTTTTTGGCTGTAAAACAGCGTTTTTGAACACAATAATTTACGAACGACGAATTATTATTTTTTTTTTTTATCTTTTTTAGTTAAAAACATATTAGGTAAGCGAATTTACACAGAGAAAACAGATTCGTGATCACAACCGAATTTGGCGCCAATCGAATTTCGTCGGTTGCATGTACTATCACACAATTCGGTTCCAAATACAGAAAATTCCGTTGCTTAGCATAATAGTTTTGATAGCAACATTTGAATTTTAGTACACTATCAGTCATAACAACAGATATTGTTAGTTGTTAGTATGATTATTAGAAACAAAATTGTGCTTATACCCGAATATATGATAGCTGCTACTGAATTAACACATAATTGGTGTTCATAACAAGAGATTTGATTGTCTTTATCAATATATTTTTTTTAACCGGTCAAATGTTGCCCCTAAGGGCCAAGGACTTGTCCAAAGGTAGTCCCAATGAATCAAAAAAAAGGCTTATTTAACAGTACGATGTCCTAGGGCAGTACCATATAACCCAGTTTGCATTACAAAGGGGAAACTACTCCATGGTATACTCTAGAGAATAAGCTTTGAAATCGTTTCAAAACGAAAACATGTCGTTAAAAAACGAAGACATGTCGTTTGATTGCAAGCGCCATACAAAATGACATTTGCATGCAAAATAGAATGGTTTTTTATTTAAAGATAGCAATTTAAAGGTCTCACCCATAAATTTTTTTGTTATTTAGATTTAAACAAAATGTGGAATGTTTCAGGCCAATCAAGCATTTTTGGTTCGTTGCCAGAACCTTAAAATCAGCTACTTCGATAAAAACGACTCTTTTCGTTGAGTAACTCAAAAACTATATGTATATCATAAGATGCATATGGCTTATATTGTTTTTTTTTTTTTTTTTGAAAATAGTTCAAGTCGATATTAAATTTTACCTAGGTGCTTTACAAATTTATACACCTCTCAGAATAAGGATTTTGAAACATATGTGTAATAAAGCAGATTTAACTTGAGTATGTATAAAAGATCCTCTTATATTTTAGAATCACAACATTATTGCTCCTATGCAAATTAGCTTATGTTTACTTGGAGCAATGCATTAAAAGTCATAAGAGCGTCACTCTTTTACTGTACAGACATACAAAGGTCCATTTTTTAAAAGTCTTTTTCATTCAAATTCGGCATTTTCACCACATTAACGCTTTTTAACCCAAAAGCTTACATTTTTCACTAAAACTTATTTTTCTATTTGAAAGTATGAAAGGGTCCAGAATATATATACATACTTTATAGGGTCTAGGATCAATATTGAAGAAACTATAAACGTAATGACAAAATAACCTTCGGTAAAGGTTATACCAAAACAATAACTAAAATAGCGGCTTATTAAAAAGTTCAAAAAGTTTAAGAAAAAAGTAAAAAATATTGTACACATAATAAATATTAACTGGGAATTATTTCCTTTCGTAAAGTAATCTACGAAAGGAAATAATTCCCAGTTTCTATTTGTTAAAAATTGTTGAGTTAAATACATTCAATTTATAAAGTATCACTATCCAGTGCGACACAAAGAATGCTGACGAAGGCCGTAGCGGGCCAGAAAATGCATTACATTCTGCTGGTGTCTAATAATTGTAAATTTTTCTGTACATACAATATACTTCATTGCTATACAAAGGATAGCTAAGGTAAAATCTAACAAGAAAATACAAAATAATAGTCTGGTAGTGTATAAAAGTCATTCCTAAAAATTTATGGAATAGAACTATTACAAAAAAAAAAAAAAAAAAAAAAAGCTTTATAAAATACATAACTGAAATTTAGCTCATAGAATAAATTCGAAAAATAAAAAATGTTAAACATAATAAATATTAATAAAATTATTGAAATACAAGGTAATGCACATTTTTAAATAGCTATTTCTAAATCTTGCACTGGGTTTTACAATTTTAATTTTTTTTTTTTTTTTTTTGTTCTTTTAATTAAAAAGTAAAAAATTTAATCCAATTATCTCCAAGTTCGTCCTGACTTTGCGCACAATGTTTACATAAACAGGCAATCCGCCAGCCTGATGTACGAACAGCATGAGATCGATTCAGAAGGTGATTCTGAGTCGATAGAAGAAGAATAAATTTTGCTATGTTCTACCGACACAAGCACATAATACCTACTCCATGAAATATGAAATATTGTATAGGGTGGACCATAAGTCTCCGAACATTGTATTTTTTATATTATAGTATTGCGGCAAAATTTCATATACCATTTGTATCTTGTAAGAAAACCGCAATATCTTTTTTTTCCGAAGGGAAGTTGGTCATTTGAAACTGAGTAGCACGTTAACGACTAAATGCTTCAGGGTTCTCATTTACGCTCTCCGGAACTCGTTCGATATTATCTTGGCTTAGTCCTTTAAGCGGTCTTCCACTTCGAAATTAGTTACAAACATATCCCGATAACTAAAAACGAGCGACTTTATTGCGTACTTGATGTCGTGATGGTGCATTTCTGGTGTTAAAAAAATCTAGAAATATTCTTTGGGTTAAATAATTAAATTTTAACTAGCAAAAACTCAACAATTTTTGTTCGTTCCTCAATCGTTTACATGGCTACTGAATCTACCGAACGTTGCTTTTAATACTAAAAAAATTTAATTAAAAATTCATATCAAAAATACAATGTTCAGCAGGGGCCGCAACTGTTATGACTTTTTTTCCAAAAAGAAAAAAAATAACTGGTATAACTTTTATTTTATTTTAACTCTTACTTTGGACTCAAAAAATATCCGTTGAAAAATAACAGTTATTTTTTGACTTTTTTGAAAAAAGTAAAAAATAAAAATATTTTAAGGATTTGATTCCTAATAACCATCACAATGCTATATTCAAATTTTCTGTCGGACTGTTGAACTGAAATTTTGATAATAACTATTATTTCGATCCCTGATGTTCCGTGACTTATGGCCTACCCTTTATTTGGGGGCATAAAAAGGTGCTCGTTACAAAAATGTTTTCAACAAAATCGATGGCACCGAAGAAAAGTGTGCGTTATAGCCAAGTTTAGTTTTATCCAATGTTCATTATAACCACGTTTTACTGTAATTAAAGAAAAAAATTATTTTAATAAAAACTTCTTTTGATAACAAATCTTCAACTTTAATTAAAATCAAATTTAGAAGTATATTCTTAATTTAAACAATATTTTGCCCATAAATAAAGAACATTAATTTGTTGGCATTGTTAGCATTGACTTTGCAACCAAACTTAAACTTAACATTGTAATTAAAATCATTCATGACCATAAAATACATATTAAATTATTTCAGAATTTGCTGAATGTTCACTTATTATACCAACCGCTTTGAATGTCTGCTTAACATTGATCATCTCCAAAGATTGTATGAGTGCGGTAAAGTTGGACTATAAATTTTGATAATTAACAAGTAGATAATAACAAAAAAAAAATACCTAAATGTTTTAGGCCAAATTAATACCACATTCTTTGCATAGTCTAAGGCATCGTGTTGAAAATCTTAAACTTTCCTATAAGGTATGAAAATGATAAGTTTTTGAAAAATTACCTAATGAAAAGTATGTATTTATGATGGATAATATGTGTGTTTTCATTTAAATCACAAATTGTTGCGAGTTTAATTGAAATTTTTGTTTATTATAGATACAAAATTTTTCATTGCAATTAAGACATCAGCAAATTGTTATTGATGCTTTTGGCTGTTTCGTGGTTGACTGTTACATTTTGAGTGGCGTAAGTTGCGTTTTTTTTTTATTTTAAATTTTTTTATAAATCAATATTCACTTATCTTTTTTATTAAATATGTTTGTATTTATATATTTCCCTCTCTTTTTTACAATTAGATTTTAGGTTCAATTACCACGTACATGATATTTTATATTGAATTTATGCCAAAATTTAAAAACTTGTAACTGTTATACTCATTTGCAAAAGGAACTAATTAAAACCAAGGTAGTTTTATAATTAAAATTAAAGTATAGAAAAAAAATCAATTTTTTTTTTACTTTTATAACACTTTTGCGTATCATTGCAGTACAACAAATGAAACCTATAACATCACGGACTGCAAATAACTACTATTTTTCAAACTTAAACTGAAGCTACGGTCAGACTTATCAAATATTTTACGAAAAAAACGGGACCAACAACCAAACTAAAAAATCATTTCGCTGAATATCAATATTTATTTCGATTAAAATACCACATCTTACAAAAAACTGTTTTTTTTGCTATGTCTAGTAGTATAATTAGTTTATTTTGTAATATTAAGACCATTTTAAATCTCACTAACTATTAACAAAAGTAAGGGTTACGCTTATTTGATCAAATATTTAATAAGTGTGACCGTAGCTTAAGAAAATCAAACTTATACCGTGTTCAGATATACCTTTTTTATTGAGTCAATATTCGGTTTATTGACTTAATTATCTTTGTGTTCACATATACACAATTTAGCTAACTCCCCTGCAAGAAGTGAATGAGCGAGTAGTCACTTTTTTCACGTTGGTGTTAAGAAAATGATAGAAAGACATGACAGAAAACTTGATTTCTGTAAACAAAAAAAAAAATTCAAAATGTCACTGTTCTAAGCAAAAATAAAACTTTAAAAATCATTTTTATTTTCTAAGCAAAAAATAAACTCAAAAATAATTTTATTTCCTCAGGAAAAAATTAAAATCAAGATATAACTTCATAAAAATAATTTAATGAAAATTAAATTTAATGAACTTAAGCCTAATTAAGAATATAAAAAATTTGGATTAAAACCCATAAATAGTTCAACAAAATAACCACAATACTAATGATTGTTAAAGCTAAGGCACGAGCTCTATGTGTTCATTTGTCCTTCAAGTTGTGCTGAAAAAGGTCAACAAGAAAAAGAAAGACAAAAAATGAAAAAACAAAAAAACATGTACTTTGGACTTCAAGAAAAATTCTTGACAAAAGTACGAAAAAACAGAAGTAAGGAAGAACATGTAAAATCGATTAAAATGGATAATAGTGTGACCGCAAGTTATATGGACAATTTTTTTTTTCGTTTTTTCACTTGGGAAACCCCTAAGATTGATTCCAAATTAGAAAAAAACAATATATATAAAATTTTAGATCGTTTGCATAGTTATTAGGCGTGCCTTGAGCCCACAAAGTTTGCTAAAAATGCTATTTTTCTCACTATGGGTGGCTTTAAGTGTTTATAACTTCAGTAATATTTATTTTAGAGAAAAACCTTATTCACAAATATTCTAGGGCTATATCTTATGAACAATGTTGCTCTGTATTAGTTTTCTTTAACATTAATATTTAATCCAGAAAAAACCAAATTAAAAAATAACACCGAAATTTTCTCATATCTTCGCATTCTTTGCCTGGTGATTACACTACGTGGCAAATTTTCAACAAAGTCGTGACCAAATGAATCTGGCAACTAATCTTTATGTAAAACTTTCCCCTGAATCCGAATATGAAGTCAGAATTGTCAAAAGTGGAACAGTTTTTGAGATATTCCAAAATTTATTTGTGTTTTTAAAAAAGATGATGTGACTGAAATGCAAATATCTTTAAAAATTTTAAACGGACTATGTTTTTCTTTCTTTTTATTGAGAGGTTATAAAATTACTAAAATAAGAATGGGTTGCTAGAGAAGTTTGGTCAAGAAATGACAGAGTTACAGGGGACAAAATTTCAAGCTTCATTGAAAATTTTATGATTCTGTTCAATTTTGCTCTTTTCAAGTTTTTCTTTTTAATCTAATGATTTAAAAATCTTAATGTTTTATTGCATGCGACATTAGATTAATTAAATTAATTAAAGTGGGTTAATTCAATAAATCTTCTGTAACCTTGTAATTTTTGCACCGATCTGGATCCTATTGGACACAAATGTTCGAATTGAATAGGCTAATGTCGTAAGTCATAAAACTTTTAAAATTTTATTTTTTGGTTTAAAAAACAATAACTTGAAAAGAGCAAAATTGAACAAAATCATAAAATTTTAATGAAGTTTGAAGTTTTGTCCACTAGTTAGTTAGTTAGTTAATTGTTCTTTATTTTGAATTCATTTTAAGTAATCAAAATTGAACATACGACTATGACATGACGTCGTCTGTCGGAAAAGGTTGTTATATACTTTATGTTACATAAAAATTTTCTGTTACGATAGTTTTTTTTAAAGTTTTGGAATCTTATTTGTTCTAATATAGGGCATTTGGCTATAAAATGCAGAATGTTTTCGGTTTCGTTTAGATTACATAAGGAGCATATACAAGGTCAGTTTTGCTGAATCCTTGTTATATTCAACTCAATTAATCACATCTAGCTTTGAATATATAACTTAATTCTGTCATATTTGTGATTTCCAAATAGGATTGCGGCTCTATCTACTCTTGTCCACTATAACTCTGCCATTTAATGACTCATCTTCACAAACGACTCATGGTTATTTAAGAAATTTTATAACCTCTCAATAAAAAGAAAGAAATACATAGTCCGTTAAAAATTTTTCAAGATATTGCATTTCAGTCACATCATATTTTTTAAAAACACAAATAACGGTTATCTTGGAATATCTCAAAAACTGTTCCACTTTTGGCAATTCTGACTTCATATTCGGATTCAGCGGAAAGTTTTACATAAAGATTAGTTGCCAGATTCATTTGGTCACGACTTTGTTGAAAATTTTCCACGTAGTGTAATCACCAGGCAAAGAATGCGAAGATATGTGAAAATTTCGGTGTTATTTTTTAATTTGGTTTTTTCTGGATTAAATATTAATGTTAAAGAAAACTAATACAGAGCAACATTGTTCATAAGATATAGCCCTAGAATATTTGTGAATAAGGTTTTTCTCTAAAATAAATATTACTGAAGTTATAAACACTTAAAGCCACCCATAGTGAGAAAAATAGCATTTTTAGCAAACTTTGTGGGCTCAAGGCACGCCTAATAACTATGCAAACGATCTAAAATTTTATATATATTGTTTTTTTCTAATTTGGAATCAATCTTAGGGGTTTCCCAAGTGAAAATACGAAAAATAAAAATAACGGTCACCCTAATGGATAATCATTCAAAGAAAACAAACTTCGATCTACCAAAGGTTAAAATACAATTTGGCTTAAGGATTGATGTTTGACTATTGACGTCAGCAGTCGTCGATGGCTGCGAGTGTAAAACGGCAAATTCATCTGAAGGGATCGAGTGGTTGCGATCGAAACATGTCATGGTAACCTGCCGGTCCGAGTTCGAGCCCCGGCCACGGTCAAGAATGAAAGATTATCAATAACAATTTTAAAATTCCTTTCTTCATAAAAATAATTTAATGAAAATTAAATTTAATGAACTTAAGCCTAATTAAGAATATAAAAAATTTGGATTAAAAACCATAAATAGTTCAACAAAATAACCACAATACTAATTATTGATATAACTTAATTTTTAAAATAAAACTTATAATCGTTACCCTGTATAAAATAGTATGTTTTTTTGCAACCTATTGATTTTTGTTTACTTTATTGCACTGCATTTTAAAAATGTGCGAACTTAGCTCCATTACAACTGAAGGTAATGATATATTATACCAAAATACATAGTTGTATATCTAAAAGTATTTTTTGAACTACTACTATTTGAGTTGATTTGTTTAAAACTCCTCTTAAAAAATAAATATCTAATTGATAGGAGGAGTATATAACGTAATAAGTGGGTAGTCCACTTTAATTTCAACAACTTTAAATTATTAAGGTTTTAAAATTTCTAAAAGTCCTCGGTAAATGTTTCTAAAGGCTAGTTTACACTATTATACTTTGTATTAATACATTTCAAAAAATCAAGTAATATGTAAAAGTGTGATAGTGTGAATACAATATGTTTGAAAATGACAAGTATCACAAAAAAAATTTGACATCCCATACGACTTCTTTGTTTTTGAAATTTTTTAAAACAATAATACTTTTCGTTTGATCAGTATCGCATTTTAACCAAAGCATGTTCATGTATGATAGTGTGACCACAATCTGTAATTTTACATTAGATTTCTATCTCACAAGGTGTTATGGAATAGGTAAGACTTGTGTGATAGTGTAAACTAGCCTTAATGTGTACATTACACTATCACACAAGTCTTAAGCTTCGTACAGACGGTGGTCAGATCTTACAATGTTGTCATTAAAATTGACTAAAAATGTCTTGCAACTATGTGAACATTGTACGCTATTTTCATTTGGCAGATGTGTTAAATTAATGCATCTGACAATGATACCATTGTCAGAAAAATGACAACATTGTACGAAGCTTTACTTTTTTTACGGAAAATACAACCCTGTCATGATAATTCCATGTTCACACGGCCAGCAATATTCGTGTTTCGCTCTCCATTCTTGTTTCGTGCCCCAAACATGATTGAAACAACATTTTTTGTCACACTAAAACAAAAATAATGTCAAAATGAAACAAGAATAAATCGTATGAACAGCATGTTTGGCAATCTAGTTTCAGAAAGCGAAACGAGTGGTTTATATCGTCGTATGAACATAGCATAAGTTGTTATTGTTTTTTGAACATTTTTAAACAATAATTTAATCAGGGGCCAGATTCTGGCAGTCGTGATCGAGTACTTTTTCGATTCGAAAGCAATTTAATATCTAATTATTTCAGTCAATACTGAACGAATCGAAATAATTTTTTCAGTGTTGTAAAGCATTAATTTGAGTTTCACAATACTGAAAAAATAATAATGCCAAATGAAATGAGCTTACAATGTTCACACAGTTGCAAGACATTTTTAGGCAATTTTAACGACAACATTGTAAGATCTGACCACCGTCTGTACAAAGCTTTAGACTTTACCAGAGGTTACCAAATTTGATGGAAATCGTTCCATATTTGGCAATAGCTTGCATACAAATGCCACTCAAAAAAAATTGACCAAATTTATTATAATAATAAAATTTGCTTACGTATTAAAGGGATTTTCGAAAGGCGGCTTTATACGACCTGTGGTAAATTATCAGAATTTGTTCAAATTTAAATGACAATCGGTAGTTTCCGCCACCAATTTTATAATATTTTTAATCTGAATAACAATTATAACATAATGAAACAAGTAAAAGCTGTGTCGAACCTTTAATGCCCACTAGCAAGAGATATTATATATCAGAAGCTCACAATATTATAATTCGTTGCGGTTTTAGGCATATTAAAGTCCATTCAGAAAGACCGCTCTATATGGGATCTAAGATCAAATATGAGCCAAGTAAGTATTTTTGCAGAAATTAGTTAAGTATTTTTGCAGAAATTAGTTATTAGTATGGTAAGTTATAGACCGATCCATAAAAAAGTTAATGCTTTGATTTCTAAATTCCAGAATTTGGGCAAAATGTAATGAAATGATTCAAAAATACCAATGTTTTTCCACATTTGGGTTCATAACTCTTTTCGTAATAAACCGATGTTGATGAATTTTAATCCCTTAGTAGAACTAGAAACAATTTGACACTACACGTAGAGAAAAACATGTTTAAATATGGCCACCTCCAACAAAACTATTTTTAAAGAAAAATACTTTATTTTTTATAGACATATAATTGTCACCGACAACCATATTATTGTTAAATTAGTCCTCCGTCGAGAAGTCACAACCATATTCTGGTTGCTTTTAAACATGTTATGGTTAAATATGACAATAAATTGTTTCAAATTAACAATAGTATTTTCCTCTTTTCTAAGAGCACCATGCTATGGTTGAAAAACAACCATGTTATTATAAGTTTTAAACATATTTTAGTTATTATTAACCAAATTATGTTTGGAGGCAACCATTAATGTTTGTGGCTTCTTGATGAAGTACTAATGAAACATTAATGTGTTTGTCGGCGACGATAATATTGTTAAATTAAACATAGTGTGTTTAAAATTTTCTTTAAAAATTGTTGGAAGTGACCATATTTAAACATGTTTTTTCTCTGGGTGTAAAGTTGTTGTTTTCTCTTGATTCGTTCGGATGTGATCGTGATTTCAACATACGGACATGGATTAATAGACTAAGAATAGCTCAAGGGTCTAGAACATGTATATTTTAAAGGGTCCTAAATGAATATTTCAAAGTTTTACACGGAATGACAAACTTAGTGCCCTTATTAACAACTGTTGGTGCGTAATAAAGCTTAGTTAATCAATTTCATTGCTTAAAAAAGTCTTTGGTTGATCACTTAAAAAATATTTGACGAAAAAATCCTAAAATAGTATTGTGTTAGTGATCACGGTTAGAAAATAATAATAAATAAGCGAGAATTCCTGTCATTAACCAATTTTAGCACAAGTGAAAGACTGGAATTCTATCAGTTCAGCCGAACATGTTAAATTAAACACAAACCTTTTTTTCAACTAGATCAATAACCGAATATCTGTGGTTTTCATGGGTAACCATTTTTTTCGATTTTGAGATGTTGATGCCATATTTCTTAATATTAAACGCTCTTTAGATGGTTCTTGAAATTTTTGAAAAAAATTAAAAAAAAATCAATACCTAGCTAATATTTTGATCTAGAATGGTTTTTCGGCATTTCTGAAAAATTTGATTTTAAGACGTACGTGGTTACCACTGAAACCACAGGTATAAGTTCTGCTAATGCAGTTAATAAATAAAATTCCAAAATAATTTATATTATTACACACTTTTATATTATTTAATTTAAGTACTTAAATGAACTAACTCTTATAAAATAAATTATAGTCTAATTATTTAAAGTGATCTGCAAAATATTACGTGCCAATTTTGAAGAATTTTTATTTTGAAAAATATTTTAAAAATTCGTTAAATTTTTTATGCATTATTACACACGAGAAATTTTAGAGTCGGAGTCGCAAGTTTTAGTAGTATTTTGGCTCCGAAAAATGTTCATGACACACACATTTTTAAAATGTTATACATATTTGTATGAAAATCGATATTCAGTTTTCTAAGTAAATTGTGAATAAAATCAAAAGCTGTGCACCGATTACAGTGAAAAAAAAACCCCATTTCATTCGAAATTTTGTTAAGATAAATATTTTAAGACCCAAACTTTGATTTTGTCGCGTTTTTATTTTTTTATGAATTTTTAAAGAACAAAAAATTTGTTTTTTTTCAAAATGTTCCTTTTTTTTCTTCAAAAATTCAACCATATCTCTAAAACTACAGGGCAGATTTAAGAACAATGTAAGCACGGCTTAAAGATAATACTGTTGCCGAGTTTCGAATTTTTTCATTAACTGAATATGGTCAACCGTTTTCAATATATTAATATATATGTAGTGAAAGTGCCTTAATTGTGAACATAACGGTATTTCTCGAAAAGTAGAGCTGATGGAGAAAAATTAAATTTAAAGATTAAATTTGAAATCAGCGACCTCAAATTAGTAACAATTTACAATCAAATTCCAGACCGCACAAAAAATGTTTAAATTGGTTCCCTTTTTAAATTGGTTATTACAATTTTGATGGCATTTCGGTTAACCTTTTTCCTTTTTTCAACTTGTTTAACCAACTTTTCTAAATTTAAAGTTTTTGCTCTTTCTGAAAATTAGCATAAAATTAAAAATCACAAGTTGTTTTCTTCTCAATTTTATTATGTACGTTTTATTAACATCGGAATTATTAATTCAAAATAAGTGTAGTTTAAAAATATAAAACTCGAAAATTTAAATAAAATATTATCCTTTCAAAAAATTTATCCATTACACAAATTTATTTTAATAAAATATATACGATTTGTAAATAAATATGTACCTAGATCACTAACTGTGCACCAACTTTTTCTAATAACACATTTGAAATCTCCTATGACATGTCATAACGGTAACCCCCGCTACCTACACCTTGAACATGACCAGTACTGTAACTGTCAAAACCTGTATAAGTTTTAGTCGCATGAGAATTTTCTGGTGGACTTTCTGAAGATGGTAAATATTTTTGGAAATCCGCTTCGTATGTTAGTTCACTGTTATAAGTGGGTTCATCCCTAGCATTATTAGTTGATAAATCGGTTTCGGCCATCGTGTGTTCTTCATAATGATGGCTTGGTTTGTGAACAGTAGATGTATGAGTAGCATATTGTTGGGAATCAATGGAATCATCAGGTTTCTGACTCGAATTATACTTAGTTTCGGGAGCCTTTTGGTAATGATGGTATTCTTGTTTTTCTTTTTGTTTCATAGGCTGTTGAAAGCCATAGTAAATTTGATAGTCATTTTCATAATTGTGATTTTTAGCTTGATTTCCTTCCAAAGATTTCTCACTAACGCCATGCAGTAAAGGATATTCAGGATCATAACTTTTATAATATTTATTCGACACTGTGGGTTTAGTTTTAACAATTTCAGTTTCCGAATGAGGATAAATATATTCGTGGTTATTTTCCTCTACAAATTCCTCTACTTGTGGCTCATAACGTGCATATTTTGGTGATTGAATAATATTTAATACTTCCCCTTTTGGTATCTGATAATCATATTCTACATGCTTTTTAGGCTGATAATGATACTGAGGTTTTTCTTCAACAAACTTAACAGTTTCAACACGCTGATTATAACGCGCGCGGTGCTTTATAACATTTTTATTTATATTTTTAGTTTTTTTATTATTTATATTATACTCCTCATGAGGTTGAAGTTCATATTCTTCTCCATCATTATTGTGTTGATATATATGTTTTTGATTATGGTAGGCTTTATCCAACTCTGCAAGATAAATACTTTCTAACACAGGAGCCGGTTTTTTAATAGGTTTAGGATGATAGTGATGTATAATTTTATGGCGTACATGATATTCCGGAACATGATGTATTACAGGATGCTTATGTTTTAAAATCCATTTTGCACTTGAAACATCTTCAGGTATAATTACTTTAATATGTACATGTTCACTGCCAAATGTGGCTAAACTAGAAACCAAATCCACTCCGATTATTGTATAAAATACACAAATCTACGATAATATAATTTTTAATAAATATTTACTTTAAACTTTGCGATACTAACTGTTATTAATTCGTTTAAATCCATATTTTCTGCTGAGGTATAAGATTGTAATTCTTTTTTGTAAAAATTCACTGTTTTCTTTAGATACAATTTTGTAGTTAGCAGACAACACTTGATGTGAAGTTCATGTTAAAAGTTTGTTTAAACCACAATTCATGTTGGTTAATAATATTTATATTAATATTACTTTAGCTCTTTCAAAACATCTTTCTATTAGATCTCTTTTTTAGCTTCAGCTCTCACTAACGAGTAAATTTTCTATAGCAATTCAAAACTGACCTACCAAAACATTTGTTTGTATATATTTATGTATACCTACATCACAATATTGGAGAGGGTATTATGAGTTTGTACTAACGTTTGTAACACCTTAAAATAAGCATACCGATCGACTCAGAACCACTTCGGAGCCGATTTCATGAGATCCGACCGGCGATGTGAATCTTAAGCGCAAACAACAGGTCGCAATTTCGCAGATAATTTGATAACATTTAGTACAAAGATTTGTATTGTCACAAGCACTAACCCTATTGAAAATGGTGAGAATCGGTCCACAATTACACATAACCCGCATACAAGCTTCTTTTCGGAATAAAGTCTGTGTGCCCATAAGCCATCATATTATGTTGGCATTAATATTAAATGTTAAATCCTAACTTACTTGATTGCAATCTAAAAAATAGCTTTTAATGCCATAACTTGCGCATAAATATTGGTATTATCATAAAAATTTGCGACAATAACTTCTGCGATAGCTTCTATGTCATAACAAAGTGTTGTGCTGGTAGGTTCAAAGTTGACCATAGGTTCAATATAAAAATTAAAAATTTGGTTTTTAAATACTGTAGTGTTTAGTTTGATATGGTGAGCTTGACTGGCTATACTTTCTTACTTGTTTTATTGTACTGGTTCACAAATTTTAAACTTTTTGCCATAACATCAAAAATAAGATGTTTTTAAGGTAAATCGGGGCTGTTGAGCTCGAATATGGCACTCATTTTTTTTTCTTTCTCAAAAGCGTTTTCGAGATATTCGCGAAAATCGTGTTTTATGGAGTTATATTAGACATGTATTTCCAAAAATCTCGAAAACTGTTCCTCTGAATTGTACAAAATTAAAACTGTTCAATAAATATGTTTTACTTTTTCAGCAGATATTTATATTGTGTTAATCGTATAAAAATTCACAAAGTTAAAGGCCATTAGAATCCATATTTTTACGGTCTCTCCATTAAGGCAATTTTTTTCAAATCTAAAGTCCTGAACTCAGTGCATTTTCAACCGATCAACACACTATAAATATAGGCTGAAAGAAGCAAAACATATTTATTCAACAGTTCAAATTTTGTATAGTTTAGAGGAACAATTCTCCAGATTTTAGGAAATATCTAATATAACTCCTGAAAAACACGATTTTCGCGACAATGTTTGTTGAGAGTAATAAATGAGTGCCTTATTCGAGTTCAGCCGCTCCGATTTAGCTTAAAAATTATCTCATTTTTAAGGTTAATTTTTTTGTGGCGTAGTGTTATCTATATGTAGGTATGTTCCAGTAGGTATAACGGTTTTAAAATGCCCATTTTTAAATTTAAAACGACATTTTCAAACGTGTTCAGTAAACAATTGTCTACTACGTTTATAAATCTTTTGTTAAACTTTTTATGTGATTATTTGGAAATTATTTGAAATGATGTTAATATATGTAGAAAAGTTTTCTTTTAAAAAGCCTTTCAAATTTGTTAACTGTGTTTTAATAAAATTTTTTTTTTTTGGTTTTTGTTTGTTTTTTATATTTTTATACAAATTTGAGTACGTTAAAATACAAGTTGGTTTTTAAAACGTTTCTCTTTGTTGTGATTATTAGTTTTTTGAATAAATAAAACAGCAATCGATTGTGTTAAACCAGTGGCGGAGATATTACAAAAAAAAAAAATCCAAAACGCAGCAAACATTAAAATAGGATCCTATTACTTCCACTCGCATCAATCAAGTAATGTGAAAAAATAATTTTAAATTTTATTTAAAACTGGATATATTCATATAATTCCGTATAAAATCGAAACATATTAATAATTTTTTCAATAAATAAATCTTACCAATTTCGAAATAAGAACTTACACTAAAAAGTAAACTCAATCCTTCCGTACTTAAATCAAGCCTAAGCGTTGTCAATAGTTCGGTTAGTACGGATTCCCTTAAATCAGGTACAGAATGCTTGGCTTAAATAAAAAAAAATTCGAAATCGATTCAAGAATTTCTAAGTTGGTTTAATCCCGAAAACGTAGAATTAACTTAAAAAAAAAATTAACTTTTATTTCAAATGACGCCACTGACTTTTTTTATTTCATCTCTTATCTCATGCGGTTTGACGCACTATTGTTGTAAATTATCATAAGTTTTTTTTTTTTTGTATTATATAATTTGTTTTAACAAATTAAATTAAAATAAATAAAAAGCTAATTATTAAATTGATTTGATTTCAAAAACGAAAACCAAACGAGACTAAAAACAGAGAAGTAAAGCAGCAATATTTAAATTATTATTTCATGTGAGATAAAGCAAGCAAGAGTGATTTTCATTTTTGGCTCCAGTAGGTATACACCCGTAAATTATACACCCTTTAACATAGTTTTAAGATGGAAATTTTAAAAGTTTGAATTTTTTTGTTCTGGAAATCTAAATCACGTGAAATTTAAATCGAAAAAATTTTGGAAACTCTTCCGTGTTCAATGTTTATAAAAATATTTCAGGAAAAGCTACGTTCAATCAAAAATCTTCATCGATTTCAATTTGACGTGACTTCGATTTCCTGAACATGGCCGAATATTTCTTCTAAAGTCGGACCGTGTTTTTTTTTTTTGGAAAAAATGATTTGTAAAAATAAAAGTTATATGCAAACTTCTAAGAGTCGATTTATTAAAAACAAAAACCGGTATATCGGAGGATATTTTTATAGGGGCGAAGTGAAATAATGTACACATTGGACCTTTTGTAATCACGAAATTAGCCAAACATAAAAAAATACAGGGTGACCCAAATAAGACTTACCAATGTTGTTGTTAGCAAATTGATGTTAAATGTTGACAAGTGTGAAAAGGCTATTAAGAATCATCTTTTAAATTCTCTGTAATGTTGTTTTGGAAATGGACAAAACAACGACGAGTTGAGACAGACGGATTATTTTCAACACACTGCCGCACAAGTTTTACTTTTCCTTTAGTGCAAATATTTCAATGAGTACTTCCTTCAAGATGGTCAATCACTGAATCTGTTTCGCTAAACGGTCAACTAAATTCCAGATCATAAATGATGTGGGAGCCGATCTTGAATTAAAATATTGACAATATTTTCGCTGCGTCATAAAAATAAATTGTTGACAAGAATAGTACAATTCGATCATTTAAACTCATTTTGGGTATTCACAAGGTGTGCTATCATGTTGTATTGTCATAATGTTCTAACATTTTACAATGGTTTAAAAATATTGTTGTTGCTTTGTAAACAAAAAGTGTCTTAAATTATAAAAATTTGCTTTCTATTGGGGGATTCACAAGGAAGTCATAAAGTTGTAAAGTCATATGCTTTAAAATAATTACAAGAAATAAATATGACTGCTGTGGGCAACCGCTTATAATTTAGATTTCTACTGTACAGTTATGACGAAACAGTGAACGCAACATTAAAATTTTTATATTTTTTAAATTTATATATTTTTTTTTAACAATTGTAAAATATTATGATAGAACACCTTGTGAATCCCCCATATGTTTATTGTGCTGTCATAATTAATCAGAAGAGAGTTGAGCCGAGCAACTGATCCGAGCGGCTATTATTTTGTAGCCGTCGCCGTTGATGGTATAGTTTTATCCGGCTAACATCCGAATTTAGAAGTTTTTGCAACAAAACACTTGCGGCGTCAAATAAGATCGGCTTAGGACTCTGATGTTTGGTAAACAAACAAAATAAAATGTATTTGTGGTTTGCGTCTGTAAAATGGAAAATAGTCAGGAAAGATCTAATTTAATGTATTAATTCATGGATTAGAATTAAAAAACATTGTGACTTTAGGTAAATATTTATTTTTTATTTGTTTCAAATTTCAAGCTGATTACAATTCAAAGTATCACACTAAATTATGAGGGGTTGTTCACAACAGTTGTATTTTTTCATGTTATTATTTTAAGACATGTGATTTTATAACACCTTGTGAATCCCCCAATTGTTGTGTACTGTATGCATTCATTGGAACAGTTATACGTGTATAACATTGGTGGGTCTTATTGGAGCAACCCTAAATATCAACTTTTGTCAACGTATGCAGAGGGCATTTGTAAGGAAACTAGGTTTAAAAATGCACTTGCTTAGCCCATTTTCAATACTTAAAAAAAGTTTGTTTATAGTCAATACTTAAGTGACATTTAAAGTGCCTAATTATTTTCTTATGGTCGGATTAGATAATTTTTAAT
This sequence comes from Pollenia griseotomentosa, assembly GCA_963931875.1. NCBI lineage: Eukaryota > Metazoa > Arthropoda > Insecta > Diptera > Polleniidae > Pollenia > Pollenia griseotomentosa. The sequence continues at coordinate 50,998,083 of OZ007563.1, forward strand.
ACCAAACAAATTTTATTTTTATCAAGTGTTTTTGTGGACCCTATTGGACCAAGGCCCCAAATTCGGAAGGACTTTTGTAAAAATCCAGGTGAAATAATGGACCAATTTGGCTAGTTTTCAATATTAAATCCTCTTTATATATGAAAAATATGCGAGCCAGGACATCATTGAATCAACTACGCTACTCATAAGGATCCAGAATATAAGGGCTTAAGCTATGTTCACACCTATTAAATATATGACGTCCTACGCGTAACCACTAGTTTTATCAAAAAAATTATTTGCTTTCGCAAAACGCTTGGCTAGATCAAACATCATTAACCAGTTTCTAGTTACATTATACAATTATCTTATTACAAATAAAATTAAGTAAATAAATAGGAATTGTAAAAAACAAAGCTTAAGTTTGATCAATTTACTGGTCATGCATTTTTTGGATTTTTTCATCAAATATTTGTTAGATCTGAATATATCTTCAGGTCAATATTGCTGAAATTACAAACAAAACGATAAACTTATAAATACACATACAAAGTTCATTGATAACACTGAAACAAAGAATTTAGACTAAAATTAATTTGTTTAATAAAAGTAATGACGAACATCTTGGTACAACATGCTTTTTTAACAATAGTTGACTTTAAAGTATATTCTGTTTCAACATACGAAATTATAATTACCAGCTTAATGTAGTTAAAATAATGTCATTATCTTGGAAACCCAAAATATGTGTTTTATTCGCAGTAAATATCCACTAAAAACTTGAAAATATGCACAAAACATTTTTTAAAATATGCCCCAAAAATCAAAAAGGGCTTTTTTGAAAACAAAATGTTCAACAATTTAATAATTTTTGCTTTAAAAAAACTATTAAAAAATTATAGTTGGTAAAGCCCATGCACAGTACTAACAGGCGAATTTCCAACTTGCAACCGATGGCATAGGCCTACCTGTAAAAAGTCACGTTATTAGTATATACTTGCGCCTTATTTATCTAGATATACCATCTATATAAGATTTTTGCCTTAAAGGTACATATTAGGTCACTTAATTTTATATTAATATAAACATTTAAAAGAAATTTCAATATTTTTAGTAAGGCTTGAGTTCATTAAATTTAATTTTCATTAAACTATTTTTACTGAAGAAAGGAATTTTACAACATGAAATTTTTATTAAAATTTATTGATAATTTTATTGGCAGAGCTGGGGCTCGAACCTGGGTTGAATTTACATGTTTCAAGAATCACCATATTCTTTCATCAGAATTCTTTGAGTTCTAACCTCTGCACCACTACGGTGCCTGCCAGCCAACAGTCAAACATCAGTCTTTAACCAGTGGTACTGGTGGTTCGAAATTTGCTGTAATTATCATTTTCAATTTTATATTACTGTTGCTCAGCAAATTAAATTATGAATAAATTTTAATAAACATTTCATGTTGTAAAATTCCTTCCTTCAGTAAAAATAATTTTATAAAAATTAAACTTGCTAAACTCAAGCCTAAATAAAAATATTGAAATTGAAAATTAACAGTTCAACTAAAATCACAATTGTTTATTAAGAAGGAAGTTAAAGCCATTTTCGGGAGTGATAATTAAATTGGAGCTATGGCTAACCAACTACAAAAAAATTAAACTTGCAGTAAAAGAACTGCGCGATAGATAGCATGGTTAGGACTTTGACCGCGTGCAAGAATTTTCTTATTTGTAATACCACAGAGGAGAAACCCCTTTCGCACGGCCGAAAGCCCGCCGTGCAGATCAGCTTTACTTAGCAAAGCCGGTGTTTGTTATACCATACAGAAGAAAATCCTTGCGCCCAAAAACGTTTACATTTAAAATTTATAATAAAAAAAACTCCCCAAAAACTAAATTGGGGTTTTATTTCATAATACATATATTAAGGGAAATCACGATGGGTAGTGCAAAGTGTGCAAACGATGCAAATGCGTGCAAAAATACATATATTTGCACAATACAACAACAAAAGTACGTATTTGCAATTTGCTCTTTTTTACTTCGTTTGCACTAAAAAAACCATGAGCAAGATTAGTAGTGCATATTTGCTCCGTTGCAAACAAATGTAAACAATAACATTTGACATATTAAGTGCCATATTGTTTTTAAGGCAACTTATAATTTGAACAATTTCGTGGTTTTTAATACAAATTAGAGAATTAAATTTAAATTAATTAATAAGAAAACATATATTTTAATTTGCTTGTGTATAATTCTTAACAAATTCACATTTTTTACAGTGCTGCCAGAAGTTTTTAGTGTGGCCAGAATAAATTTTTAGAAAAATAGCACATTTGCACAAAAAATAAAAGTGGTACGCTCACGATCAATCATAATATGCACTGCAAATTTACACAATGCAAATTTGCACAATGACCATCGTGATTACCCTTATTAAAACAAATTGTTGTGGTTGTTCTCTGTACAAACTTAAGGGAGTCTTTTAATTAAATTTTTTTTTTTTTTTTTAGGGGTTATTTTTGGTGGGGTTATTTCATGCCGCCAACATATTTTATTTTAAAAAGCTCAACAAAATCTAAATTTACAACTTAAAGGAAAATGAAAGCATACTAATATATCATTACAGAAATGGACGGTACCACTTTGATGTTGCGTGAACACCATGTAGAGGTTCTCTGTCATGCATAAGAAACAGTATTATAATAACGTCAGTTTATACGGTTACACAATGAAGACCTATAACATCACCCTAACAGACTTACTTATACAGTCTAGACTTAATGACGTTTTTCTTTTACAGTAAAATCTAATTAGACATGCACATAATTTGTCAGAGTTCGTCGCGTAATAGTTAACTATGTACTACATAACAGCAATTTATTGATTTATTTTAAAAAAAATTTAAATTCTGATTTGCAAACAAAAATTAATAAAGACGTCAATTAATTGACCACATTAATAGAATAGCGTGTTAACGCCATATTAATGATGATCTATTAAATTATAGAAATAAAATAGTAGTTTTTGTATATAAATATGTTTGTATGTAAGTATGTCTAGTGTTAATATAAGGGTAGTTTTATATTAAATTAACAACTAATTTATAAACATTTCAACTTTTTTAAATGCTTAGATAAGTTTTTTCTTAAGAGGCTGATACAGAATTAGTCAAGTTAAAATGAGGAATAATTTAAGATAACTACATTTTTCCTATTAAAATCTAGAAATATGTTAAAAGTAGTTGAACAGGTTTAATTTAGCTTTAAGTTTACAAACATTTTTTTTAGGTTATCAAAAACAGTTTTTTTTAACAAAGAAGCATTTATTATTAGTTGGAAGTATGTATGTATATAAGAATTTATGCCGACTTTCATAAAAAACGTTATTTTGATTAGAAAATTTATTAGCTTTAAAATTAAAAATGTTGGTAAAAGTGTGTTGGTTTTGTGTTTTGAACTGCTCTGCAAAAATGTTTAACTTAAAATTTTAAGGTACAGATAATTTAAACCTGTAAACACTGGTTAACTCCGGCCAAAAATTATTTTTTTTTTTTAATTTTAATAACATTATGATGACGGATTCTAGCTAACACTTTTCAAAACATACAACTCATTTCGTAATTTGGGTCTGGGATAACTTTGTTGCTATTAATACTGGAGCAAAGTGGATAATTTTTTCTTGTAATTTTAAGGTTTTGATTTTGTTTTTTTCCTTCCAAGTTTTCTTTGTTTAGAAATGGGTAAAAACGGGTAAAATCGGTAACTTTTTGTCTCATAAACTAACAGAGGTAAACGTAAAATTTAAAAATATCACTATTGAATCAAAAATTAAATTGACATGTTATTGGTAGTTTTTTGAAATTTGTACATTTTGGACAAATGGACGAAAAAGGGCAAAATTATAGTTTCGAAATTTTTTTTGTAACCCATTTAAACTAATAAAGTAAGAAGTAATTTTAATTGTGTTCCTCTCTTCTTAAGAAGCTCTCAAACACATTTTGGTACTTTTCGGAAATTCGAATATATGTATAAGTCTGTTTGATATTTTTTTCTTAGAACAATTTAAATGTTTTTACTAGGGGGATCAGACGGTTATTTTTCGACCGGTTTTAACCGGTTATTTTAGCTTTGCACAAGTCGGTTATTTAAATATGTCAATTTTTCGAATATCGAATAAACCGGTTATTTTGGTTAAATGGACCGGATATTTTAGTAGTGTGTAATTTATAGACGTTTTCCTTAGTTTTGTTGTAAATGTTCCCGTAATTTAAGAATTTTTAATATTGGGTAAACTTAAACTTTTTATGGAGAATGTCAAAACAATATGTAACAAAAGTCAAAAAACTTTATGAATACTAATGTAATAAAAGCTAATAAAATAATAAAAATTAGAAATACTAATCGCTAATAAAAACGTGTGTTTTTGAAAAAAAAAAAACTTAAAACAATTCAAGATAGCAAGTTGTGTGAAAGTTTTAAAATATTTAATATATTTTTATACAGATGCCATCTCTTGGGATTAAAAAGACAAAGTACAGTGTCGGAAGTGGTCTAAAATGATAAGTTGCAAACGTTCTTCTACTTCACGACTTATTAATCACTTTAAATTTGTCCATAGTCTTGCCATAAATTTGCGTCAAATAAAACTTGACTCCGTTCCGTTCCGTAGTTGCAAAGATGCGGCAAATAATACTTTAATAAAGCACTAAAAAAACTCAAGTAGTTCTAGCATATCTTGATGCTAAAAACTACAACATTCCGGCGGAGTCAAAGATATGGAAAAAGTTCACCAGTTTTTATTTATTGAAACGAAAAGAACTAAAAAACAAAATTGAAGAAAACAAGCAATACCATGGAAGATTTAAAATTGTGGTAGATATTGTGGTCGAAATTGTGGTACATATATTTCACAAGAAAAAAACATGTTCATATTACCATTCGTTTCTATGTATAATTCTGAAACAAAATCATTTGAAATATGGCTAAGATAGATTGTTTGTAACTTTTTAAAAATATGGTTGAAGTCTACCGGTTTATACATGCTTAACCATATAAAATATTTAATTTAAATAAAATTGGGGGAGTATGTCAAATAACATATTTTTTAAATTTTTTAAAACCCAAGTTCTTCAAAAATTCTGTCATAACTAGGGATGCGATTTCCATGCAAATGCATGTTTTTTGTCGACAGTTTAAAGGCAGAATTAGTCTTTACTTTCTGTTCTGTTACGAATCAGCTGATTTGTTTTTGTTATTAAAAAACATGTGAAATAGATTAGTTTTTCCGTTCTGTTACGGTCCAATCTGTTAATATCAAAAACTTGTTAAGTAATTGTAAGTGACAGCGTAACAGAACAGAAAGTAAAGACTAATTCTGCCTTAAGTACGATGTCGATCAATTATCTTTCTGAATCATTAAATTTGCGCTAAAATGGCATCGATTTGTTTTTACATGTTGTTGCATATTTTGGTGAAAATGCATATTTTTGCATATTTAGGTTTTAAATGCATATTTTGACATTTTTGAGTGTTTATTTCATATTATAAAAAAAGTTCATACAAAAAATCTTTAAATACACAAAAAAACCTTCCAAAAAAATTTTAAAATCAATAAATAAATTTTTTTTGCAATGGCAATTTTTAATGAAATGTATCCCTTGATTGCCCTTCTACCACAGCCAGTATTAACAAGATGGGGGCAATTTAAATATTTTGTTCAAGAATTTATTGCAATTAAAAAAGTAAAAGATATATTAAATTTACATAACATCAAAAGTAAATTAGCATTTGTATTTTCCAAATACGGATATATTGTGAAGCAATAACTAATTAGAAGAATTTAGTTCACTTAATACTCAAAACAAATTAATCGATGTTGCAGAAAGTAAAATTTACAATGTGGAAGGAAGAATAGCCCGAAAAATTAAAAAAAATACAACGTTTTGCAAAAAAATTATTGAATTAAACAAAATAAAATAAATTTCAAATATTTTTGATCTGATCTGGAATCAAAGTGGGATCTAAAAATAAATAAATTTCAAAATGCATTGGCATTCTTCAAGTACAAGACAAAGTTTTACTTTTAATAAAAAAGTACTTATTTTTTAAACAAACAATAATTTAAATAAGTTATTTAAGTTTTCTTTAAAGATATTGGAATAACATTAGACTAAATTCTTTATTTTTTTTAGTAATATAAAAAAACGATTTTTTGTGGAAATTTGTTAAGTTTTAAGTGCATATTTTTTATTTTTTAATGCATATTTTAATCGCATGTTTTCGATTTTTTAGTGCATAAAAATCTCATCCCTATATATTAAATACTCATAATTATTGACAACAATGTCAATTTAAAGAAGTCGCTTAGCAACCTTTTGTTTTAAATCTCCTCATGTCATCACAAAAGACTTTAGAATTATACGATTTGGTATTATCGGATATTCACCAGGAAACCCCTCTTGAAACGATAAATATGTTGAAGTAAGATTATTATTAAATAACATTTATATGACTTTAAATTTATTATTCCAAGAGGTCTCTGATACCACCGGTAAATTTTTTTTTTTTTTTTTACTTTTTTTGAATTGGTTAAAAATGAATAAAAAGAATGTAAAAAATGTTTTCTCAATCGCATGTACGTATGTATATACATACGTATTACGTACCTACTAATAAAACAAAACCAATAAAAAAGCAAAAGTCATTCAACATGAAACTCCCCTTATTAATATTATGGCCAAAACGAACCAATTTCTAACATATAACAATCGTAAAGTATTCGTTAAGCTAAATTAATGTGCTCTCCTACGAATTCACTAGTGTATTTGTGTATTTTTTTATATATGCACTAGGAACAGGGCTGCCAACTAAAAAACAAAACCTAAAAAAGTTAATATTTTTTTTTTTTTTTTTTTGTTTTTTTTTCTGACCATATTTTTTTTTTTTTTATATATAGTAAGAAAAAATCCCCAAAAATCTCCAAATAAAAATTTTTAGTCAAAAAAAATTATTTTATTTTGTTTGTAGCGACTGGTTTCGGCATGTTTTTTAAATCCTTTTTATGCGATTCCAGTGAGGAACTACAAGCAGAACAACATGCTGTTATTGAAGACGAATGAGCCAGTTTATAAGAATTTGGAGCTTTATCAATCAGTTTTAGCCATCCTTATCCGTCATTTATTTAATACTTCGATGTATCATAACTACTAACCAATAGCCCAGCATTCTTTTTCCCAAACTTTATTATGTTGTCTTTCATATTTACTTATATTTGCTTGAAAATTTCGTTAAAAAATAAAAAAATTTATGTGTTGTCAACGGTTTTAGATTCTATTTTAAAATTATTTTTTTTTTTTAACACTCACTTTACATGGTATAAGTTGTTGATAGTAGTAAGATAAAAGTTTTGCTACTTTTTTTCATATTTTATATACGAAACAAAGAAAAATAAGCGTAAATATTAAAAGATGGGAAAATATATAAAAAAATGTAAAATCCCCAAAACATCCCCGAATTTTTTTTATATCCCCAAAAAATCCCACGATCCCCAAATGACTTTCTTTGTCCTTTTTGGTAGCATGAAATCCCCATCTTTGCGGATAAATTCCCAAGTCTCACAGCCCTGACTAGAAAATTTGTGTCCGTATAGTGGAGAGATAAAGTTATTAAATGCTTGGAAAAATTAGGTTTTATAATTAAATTAAAAAGATCGTCTAGATTTATTATAGCATAATACAGAGAAATTCCAGAAAAAAAATTACGATTTAAAAGCAAGAATAATAACAAAAAAATTGGCATAAAATCCTACAGTGTTTAAATGCGGAGCTAAAAACTAGAAGATAATTGGTTTTATTCGTTTTTTAGAGCAAAATTTGTACTGCTTCACTGAACGAAGAAAACATTTATTTTTTTGTTAAAAACATAAAGTTTTAACTGAACCAATAAAATAATTAATACCTATTATTTTAAACGCATGAAGTTAATATTTTTTCAATGCTTAATTTTTTCCGACTACTTTATTTACGTAAATCATTTAAATTTTCAAAGCGTGAAATAAGCATATATAAAGCAGAACTTCTACGAAAGAATTTTAAACAAAAATCATGTTATATTTCATAAAAAATGTAAGCGCTTCACAGCGAACTCTCCCATACAATACTGGATCCGAGAAAGCACTATATTTTGCTGGGATATAAGCAAATATTTGAAGGTACAATTTTGCCAGTAATAGTTCAGAGTTAAGCTTCGTACAGACGATGGTCCGATCTTAGAATGCTGTCATTAAAATTTACTAAAAATGTCTTGCAACTGTGTGAACATTGTACACTATTTTCATTTGGCAGATGTGTTAAATTAATGTATCTGACAATGCCACCATTGTCAGAAAATGACAACATTGTAAGATCTGACAACCGTCTGTACGAAGCATTAGTTTGACCAAATTGAAACCAATTGTTCTCGTTATTTTAATTTTTATATTTTAATTTAATTAGGCATTAATCACTTTTTATTTTTGCTCACCACTGTAGGTGCTGAGTCTATGTAAGTCTGAGTTTATACGGTTCATTCTTTACTGAAAAGATTGCTACTTTATAGGCGAGAGAGGCGAGGGGTATGTACTCGTTTCTTTTCCACTCGCCCCTCTCGCCTATAAAGTAGCAATCTTTTCAGTAAAGAATGAACCGTATAAACTCAGACTAAACATCTTATTTAAGCTTTGTTTGATTCTTTTTTAAAGAATGTATGTTGTGGACGGTTTTTTATTAGCCAAACAACAACAAAATGTGTTTAATTTTTCTAGTTAAGAACACTTTTTTATGTTGATATAAACAAATTTTTTTTTTTTTTTTTAAGCTGTTACCACCACCTTTAGTTTAAAACAACAATTCGGCTTATTTATTTTTGCAATAGAAATAAATAAAGAAAATACGAACAAAAACTTTTAGAAAACAGAAAACCCGAAGTAACTTTGCAGGCAAGAATGTTTAATCAAATTAGTTTGAGAACTACTGTCGAGCGTTTTAGAACCAATTTGAAATATTAAACGGAAAACAAACAGTTATTTTAAAAAAAAATAATAACAAATTAAATATTAAAAGAGTATAAAAGAAGTAAATTTTAAAACAATTACACACAAAATTTTGTAGTATTTAAGACTTATCACTTTAATTGCTGCCGGTTGAATTTTTATTTGCATTGATAAATATTTACGACAAAGTGACTTATACAAATTTAAAAAAAAATAAAAAGTGATAAGAAATAACGTCATTATCACATTTCATATTTTGTAAAATATTAACTTGCATTTATTTAGTATCAAACGAAAACCTTTAGTTGCTTCATCTCTATTCCAGTCACAAAAATGAGCGCTAAAAATATTCCTCGTCGCCAGGCTATACCCGTACTCTACACCCGAGGCACTCACTATGATGTGGGTTTTGATATGGTAAGTCATTGATGGCTTCGTTTACAAGGACACTGAAGTGAAATTAATGGTTGTGCGTGTTTTTAAAGGAAATTTGAATTTATAAGTTTCTTAATGAAGTTTTTAAGGTTACGAGTATTTTTAATTTTAATTCAAGTCACAGTTGAATGTTTGTTTTAAATAAATAAACAATAAATTGATTTTAAGAGTGGCGTCAGTTAAATGTAAAAAGAGTAAATAAATATACAAAAAATAAAAAATATGTTCATTATTTTAAAGGACATGCTACAAAATTATAATATTTCTTCTACAGTTAGTATAACCAACCGTCTATGGCAAAGACATACTATGTATATTGCAGTAAATGAACGCACTTTTTGTACATATTTATTGTCTGCAATAATTATTAGTCAATTTTCGTTAGTAACGCAGTGTTAGAAATTTACACTTTTTTTGTGACAAAAACATTTTTCACCAATTAAAGCATTAATCAAAAATAAAATTAGTTTTAATTACGCTTTTAATCAAGTGAATTTAACAATAAGTTCACTTGATTAAACGTTTAATTTACTTTATTAAACATTTAATTCACTTCATTAAATTTTTAATTAAAACAGATTTTATTTTTGATTAATGCTTTGATTGATGAAAAATTGTTATTCTGTGCTTCTTAAGGACACATAGATAAAAATTTCTCGGGTATCCCATATGGATCCATTAAAAATCTTTGCTCTCTCACCTAGCAGGATAAATGGCTTCATACGTGGTTTAAACCTGTTATGGTGATTACGAGGCTGCACGAAAGATCTGAGAGGTTGCAGAGCTTATTGCCTCTTATATCTATCTATAAAAATATTACATATCAGTGGCTTGGAGCTAATGCTATGTTCACACTGGGGTTCCTCAACGCGTTAAAGTAGCTCGAACGTGATTAAGCTCTAATCACATCAAAACCGAGATGATTACCTATACATTGAAGTGATTTGTTAATAACTTCAAATTGACATGATTACAACTTAATCACTTCATTAATCACACAGAATCCTCTGAACATACCTCAAACTGAGTATAATGTAGAATCGGCCACAATGAACGTACCCCTCAGGTGTACAACCAACCCCGATTTCTTCTTAATGTTTTTATTTTGTCCTTAAATAATTCATAAAATTTCACAATTTCATTAATAATATGTTTAAATTAATCTTCTGTTAACTTTATTAAAGTATTTTTATACATTTTTAATACTTTAAAGAAATATAAATTGCTTAATCGCGTTTAAAACGCAAGTGTGAACACAGCATAAAAGGGGTCAATGTTAATATTTACTGTTTTGAGTAAATCGTTGCCTGACGTTTCTTATCTTACTCTCTTTTACTTTGCTGAAATAGGCAATGTCTAAATTAATCTCGTCTAATGTGTTATTAAACAGCTTCATTAGGCTTTTGCTAGCCAATGTCACTAAAAATCTATATCGAAATATATATATAAAAATGAAAAATGTTTGTCTGTTTGTTTGTATGTTGGGTTATAGACTCCTTAACTACTGAACCCATTTTCCTAAAATGTTTAAAGTAACATCACGTGAGCCCTAAAAATAAAAAGGCTACTTATTTTTTCGATAGGGACAGGGGAATTGGTACCCCCCATAGGATGCCAATATAATATATCGCATATCTTAAGAGCCGCTGCACGCATTTTGTTCAACTTTTGGTAGTAGGATCTTCTGAGCCCCAAAATTGAAATAAAATTGCAGCGGTGGAAGTGATACCCCCCATAGGACGCCAATGTTTAATATCGCAAATCTTAAGAACTGTAATAGTGAGAATGTTTAAACTTTGTAGAAGTCACTCTTATGGTATACTACACTTTTGAAAATAAAAATAAAGCGGGTAGCCGCAGGGGGGATATACCTCCCATAGGATGCATATGTTAAATATCGCTCAACTGAAGAACTATTAAAGGGAGAGTCTTCAAACGTGGTTAAAGCTACTATTATGGTAAACTATAAATTTCAATATAAAAATGGGCGGGACAGAGGAGGAGCAGTACCCTTCATAGATAGAAATATTAATAAGAGCCGCTGCACGCATTTTGTTGAACTTTTAGTAGTAGGATCTTCTGAGCCCCAAAATTGAAATAATATAGCAGCGGGGGAAGTGGTACCCCCATAGAACGCCAATGTTTAATATCGCATATCTTAAGAACTGTTGTAGTGAGAATGTTCAAACTTTGTAGAAGTCAATCTTATGGTATACTACACTTTTGAAAATAAAAATAAAGCGGGTATGCGCACGGGGGGAAAATACCTCCCATAGGATGCATATGTTAAATATCGCTCAACTGAAGAACTATTAAAGGGAGAGTCTTCAAAAGTGGTTAAAGCAGTGTAGCGAAGCGCACCGGGTTAAGCTAGTTCATATATAAAAAAAAACTTCAATTGCAATTTTCTCAAAAGTGAATATTTTGACATTTGTCCTTTTAGCACCAAGATACAGAATTGTATATGACAAGGAAGCGATATTCCCAACTCAGCTATTTAGTGGATAGATTTTTCCAATTAACTATATGCAATCGTTTTTAACCTCAATGTTTTAATGTGTTGTCTAAATTAACTCAATGTGACTGGTGGAGAACCAAATATAACTCAGACGTTTTACTGGTGGAGTACCAAGGAAATAACTCAGAAGTTTACTGGTGAAGACCAAAATACTCTGGAGCGGATTCTGGAAGCTCTCGCCTTCCTATGCGAAGGTTTAGGTCGAACGAGGTTTTGTGGTTGAAGCTCCAAAAATTGTGTGATACCTTGGCATTATAACTTAAATAGTTCGCCAAAAACTTTTAGTTTAAAGCAAAATCAAAAAAAAAATAAACCCAAAAAAAATAGCCCTTTTTTAAATATTTTAAATAAGCAAAACTTCATTTAAAATATTTAAATTTTTTAACAAAAAAATTTAATAAATACAAATACATATCGACATCTCAATTTTAAGACATTCTAAGACGACTTTTTAACGTCTTTGAACTAAGTATTAAATTCTGTTAAACTTTGGCGTTGATCGACAAATCCAATCCAAAATTATGCACAAGAAAGTACTTAGCATACAACTGAATGTTGTATCGCCCGTAAACTTTAAGGGCTTCTCCTACAAAACTCACTTTTTCGACTTAGCATATTTTGGAATCGATCTGTCGATATGATGCTGCATTTGTCTAAATTAATTAATTTACTTACACGACTTAGCTAATTAAAAAAAAATTTATCTTGTCGCATATTCAAATTTTTGAGTATTAAAAAATTTTACTTCTGTACAGGTTTTGCAATAAACATTTTAATTTTAAATAGGAAATAAAATTTCATTGAGAATTTTATTGTAAAAAACTAGTTTTTTTACTCTTTCATTCAATATTTTTTCTCATGTTTTTGTAATAAAATCTTGTTCCGCTAAAATTTAGCAATTTTTGCTAAAAACTTTGTCAGTTTTTTCGTAAAAATGAGCAACACTGAATAGAATTTATAGTACACTTTTTTATACAGGCAATTTTTCTTTACATTAGCTTTTCTAAATTTAAACAAATAAATAATTTTGTATACCCTACACCACCTTAAATTTATTAAATTAATGATGAAAGTATGTGATTGTAGCACATTAAATTATTGATCGTAGACCTAACTTTCTTTTAAGGGCCATCGAATCGTTTTCTGATCAATTTTCCTAATATACAAATACAGATTGAATTTTTAAAGCAAATTCAATAAGACTTAGTTCTCTTCTTGGTAATCTAATATTAACCTAAGAATGATTTTAAATATGGAAATCAGTTCATATATCATTATAAGTTCAGAACGAAGATCACTTTCCCCCGGAGGTGTGGATAAGCGTTTAGAAAATCACCTAGCAATAAATACGTACTACGGTATTCATTCAGTTAACCGTTAATCGGTAAACCGATTAATAACTACCCGATTAACTGATCGGTTAATTTAAAATTGGCTTTTTTCGATTAACGATTAAACCGGTTAATTTCAGTCGACTAACGATGTAACAAAATTTTTCATATTTTGTAGTATTAAACCATATTTTTTGTGTTTTTAATTGTGGGTGAGTTGCAAAGCAACTCGCTTTTTTAAATGCATTCTACAATTTAAGTATGTAAACGCAGAGAAAAAACATGTTTTAATATGGTCACCTCTAACAAAATTATTTTTAGAGAAAATTTTAGCGTGTTATGGTTAGATATAACAATAATTTGTTTTTAAGTTACCAATAGTATTTTCCTCTTTTCCAAGAGCAACATATTATGGTTGAAAAACAATCATGCTATTATGAGTGTTAAATATATTTTTGTTATTACTAACCATAACATTTTGGGAGGCAACTTTAATATGGTTGTGGCTTCTTGAAGCAGGACTAATTTAAACATAGTATGGTTGTTGGTGACAATAATATGGCAAAATTCAACATAATATTATTAACATTTTCTTTAAAAATAGTTTTGTTAAAAGTGACCATATTAAAACATGTTTTTTCTCTGGGTGTAGAATTTTACAATGTTATCTGTATTAAAGTTAACTTTTTTGCAGAATGTTCGGTGCTGATCTTTGTCAGGAAGAGTTAGATGATGACCTGACAACAGAAGAAACTCAGAATAGTAACACAACAACAGAATTACCGGAAACAATTAGAAGTGTTAAAAACTTAAAAAATTAAAACAGGACTGTAATGGCATAATTGAAGGTTTTATATGCTTAGAGAAATCCAGGAAAAGGATTGAAAAAATACAGATTGTATTATGGGTTGCTTTCGATTTTTCTAACATGTAATGCGCAAAGAAACTAAATTCCCTCAACAATAAATTTTAGTGTATTTATCAAAAATCAAAGTTGGGAATTTAGCACGTCATGGAGAAATCTTATTGATTATTTTATAAGTTCTCCTAAAACTATTGAAATTCCTAATAAAATGGTCTCACAGTTTATTTTTTAATAAAAAATATGTTTTAAATAGTTCTGTTTGAAGAATTTTTCTTGTATTTTTTAAATTTTTTTCAATATCTTATGAATTTAAAAGTTCATAATAGTAAATTTTCATGTTAAAAATTTTGTTTGCTCGTTTAAACTCAAGAATTTTCATGTTATTTTTTTTTTTTTTGTTTACTCCAAATAATAAATAAGTTTTCATTTTTATTTATTCAAATTACTTAATTTATAAAAAAGACTTTATTAATCGGTTAACCGATCAATAACAAATTAAACTAATTACACCAAAACCTCGATTAATTAATCGAGCGATTAAAGCAAAAGCCCGATTAAATGAATGCCCTAATACGTACACTGAATCCCAAGCACTTTAATTTTTTGCTCTTAAAAATTACTGCCTTACTATTTTGCTGTGAAATATGGCTTACAATCCCATAATTATTTATACCTTTCACCACAGGTGTAGAGCCAAAGTTTTTAAATTAGGTTCAAGTAGCTTGGTTATCTATACACAACATCAAACTAAATGTGAGCAGGATTGGATAAGTGGGAGTGTCACAGAATACATATCTTTATATCTGGAGAATGGTAGGAGAAAAATTGCTTAAATTTGGTAAACATAGCCGGATAAGTGCGCGTGGCAGTTCCCAAGTAAAAACAAAACAGTAAAAGTTACAAAACTTAGCTTCACAAGACAACCGAAAAAAGTGAGCAAACCGCGCAACGCATATAACCTTTTGATGAAAAATATAAACATTTAACTAAATTTATACAAAAATTAAAATTAAATTTTTTATATAAAAGTTAAGTTAAGTTTAAAAATAATATGGTATTCATTTAATCGGGCTTTTGCATTAATCGGTTAACCGCTCGATTAATTAACCGAGGTTTTGGTTAAATCGGTTAATTTTGTTTTTGATCGGTTAACCGGTTAATAAAGTTTTTTCAATTAATTAAGTAATTTCAATAAATTAAAATTCATAAGTTAATGAAAAACATTAATAACATACCAAACATTACAATTTTTATACTAAAACGAGCAAACAAAAAAATAATTCATAAAAATGTAATATGTATTTTTTAATAAATATCTATTATATATTTATTAAAAATGTAATATGTATTTCATTATTTACTAGTCCTTTTCCTTTTTCTCTAAACATATAAATTCTTCAGTTATGGCATTAAAGTTTTGTTTTAATTTTTTAAAACTTTTAACACTTCTAATTGTTTCGGTTAATTATGTTAAAAAACTGTTTGTGTTACTATCGAGAGTTTCTTCTGTTGTTACGTCATCATCTGACTGACCCGACAAAGCTCATCACCGAACATTCTACAAAAAAGTTTATTTCCGAATTTCTTAGTCTCTGTTTTTTACTTTATTTTAAGAATGTATTGCAAGAAGGAAATCTATTGTATGAAAAAATATTTCTAAACACATACCTTTTGTATATGAGATAAAACAAATAATAAAAAAGTCAAAAAATATTTTATAATACTACTAAAAGTTAAAAACTTTGTTACATCGGTTTATCGGTTAATCGACTGGAATTAACCGGTTTAATTCTTAATCAAAAAAAAAACCAATTTTAAATTAACCGATCAGTTAATCGGGTAGTAATTAATCGGTTAACCGATTGACGGTTAACCGAATGAATACCCTAACAAATAACAACCATTTTTGTAATGCTTAAATTTTGTTATTTACTTTATTCACTTCAATCATGTCAAGTTTTAAAGCAGAAAATAAACATATTTCGGATTTCTTAAGCAGAGCCTCTACACGAGTAATTTCAAATAAAAGGGAATTGTCCCTCACATTACTGCTTCCGAGGAATAATAATTTTTTGCTGGGTGGGGTTACAGTCTTGGGTAAAGCAGATGTAGCTTTTCTGGCCAATAAAATTGCCAGATCTTATCAGTCCCCACGGAAATCAGGTGGTGGTAAAAGGATGATACCATTAATGAAAATAATTGTTAAATAGTAAAAACTGCATATTTGCTAGTAATGTTTTAGCTCGATTGAAACGATAAAAACAAGTTCATTTGTTCTTAAAGCCCGTGTTAAAAATAATTATTTTGATTTAAAATTTTGATTACAACAAAATTAAAATAAATTAATGTGCATAGTTATATAATTTATTATTTCCAATTTGAATAAAATACAAAAATAGGCTTGCTTATGTGAAGTAAATAATAGTTTTTATTTACATGATCATAAAGAGGGTTTTAAGTAAAAAAATTATTAATTAACTTTTTGAAAAAATCGACATGAAATATTGATATCTACTTGCTGTAAAAATATCGTATTATTTTGTCTACTTTTTGGTAATTAAACTATTGCTTTTAAGATTATTTTTCATATGTCTTTAATAATGATTTAATAATTTGTTTGCTTCTACTAAATATTTTTAAATTTTAAGTTAATACCTTCTTTATGATAAAGTGCGATATTTATTTCTTAAAAGTAATTAATACAATAACAAGTTACATTCTTACCTAATTCAGCCTGTTTTGGTGAAACATACGAGAGTCTCTGGCGGGAAAAGAACCCGCAACCCTCTCACTGATAGACTCTACCTCACTTTAAGTAACCATATTATTGTTTTAGAAAAACCTAAACGGACTTATTAAGGTCTTGCATTTTATGGAAAAAAAAAGATTATACCGCAATTTTTTTCTTCCGACGTTTCGTTGTAAGGAAATTTCCTTACTTTAATTAATTTTTTAATAATAGTTTTTACATTTGTGTTGTTAAATAAAACTTATGTTTTATGTTGTATACACACAACAAAGACTAAATTTGTTATATACCAAAAATGTAAGTAATTGACGAGAAGATTATATATCAATAAAATATCTCCCTAAAGATGTTGGGAATCTCCAACGAAACGTCGAAAGTAAAAATTATGGTATAATCTTTTTATTTCCATAGAATACAAGACCTTAAGAAACCCATTTAGGATTTTCTAAAAAAAACATAACAATAAAACTAAGAAAAGGTCGATAATAATTAAAATAGTAACTAATAGAAACTGGGAATTATCTCCTTTCGTAGGTTACTTTATATTATATTCAACATTTTTTATTTTTCGAATTTATTCTATGAGTTACATTTCAGTTATGTATTTTATAAACCTTTTTTTGTAATAGTTCTATTCCTTAAATTTTTAGGAATGACTTTTATACACTACCAGACTATTATATTGTATTTTCTTGTTACATTTTACCTTAGCTATCCTTTGGATAGCAATGAAGTATATTGTATGTACAGAAAAATTTACAGTTATTAGACACCAGCAGAATGTTATGCATTTTCTGGCCCGCTACGGCCTTCGTCAGCATTCCAAAGGATAGCTAAATGTAACAAGAAAATACAATATAATAGTCTGGTAGTGTATAAAAGTCATTCCTAAAAATTTGAGGAATAGAACTATTACAAAAAAAGCTTTATAAAATACATAACTGAAATGTAACATTTTTGTGATAAAAAAATTATTTTTTTTCCAAAAAAAAGATTATGTTTTAAAAACGACTGCTAATATTAAAAAAAAAATACTTTTCTTAAAAGAAATTTTACCGGTTTTGAGTTACGCGAATATATGTTGTACAACCTCCTCCATTTTCGAAATAACGGCATATTTCGAAAACAAGAGCTAACCAAAAAAAACGGTGGGCACCATTGGATTCAGCGTACCCAAATTATGCTAAAACGCCATGTGCCCATCGTCTAAATATTCTTGATTTTCATCTTCATCTGGATATATGTAGATCTGAAGTACAAAGCAAGATATTGAAAAGATCTTCATTGGCATTGCATCTGGACATTTTTCTTGCTTTGTGCTCGCGGAATTATCTGTAGTCCTTGTTGCGTTTCTTTTAAGGTTCTTCTGACAAATCTCCAATTGGTAACATATTGTGTTCAATGATTTTCTCACTATGATATAACCCCTTATGAACTGCGGAAGGCATGTATCTCCATCCATATTTTTCGTTATAAAATTTTGCTGTTGCACTGGCATAAATACCAAGTTTTTGGCACTAATTTTTCTATTGCACGACAGAACTTGTACTACATATAATTTTAAATCTGTTGATTAATTCAAAATCTATTCCAGTAATGGGGTGCAGCAGTTTCTGGATCCTAAAAAAAACTTTTGGCGGTATTGCCATCATTAGGCCAAGTTCTAATTATTTTTGTTGTATTAACGTTTTCTTTTGGTTCCGTTTAGCTAGGTTGTCGGAATTTTGTGCAATAACCACAATATATAGTAAAAAAAAAAAACTGAGTACCTGGAGCACAGATTTGGTTTTTTAAATATTATTTTTGTTGTTAATAATTTTAAAAGTCATAAAATAACGTCATTTAGAACGCAGCTGCACAGGTGTGTAAAAACCGTTACTTACTGTTTCGCACTTCCTCTTTTACACGGGTAATATTGGTGTTAGGTGTAATAATTTAAATAAAAAACATCTACAAGCAATTATTAAAAACGCAAACATTTTATGACTGACAAACTGGTTTCTTACTCATATGTACCTATGCAAGATGAGCAAAAACAGAAAAAAGTCTTAAAGTACAAATTTCCAATTTTATCGTGATGTATAACATTTTTAGAATGGCGACCTTCACTTTCAAAAATCTTTATTTTGTTTTACAAAAAGTGAACAAAAAATCGTTTTTTTAAAATTCGAACGAATTTCTTTATATTAAAAATTTAAATTAAAATTTTTCTAAAAATTACTACACGTAGCTGTTAATATAGTATTTGACAGAAAAAAATTTATGTAAAACCTCCCAAAACCGTTAAAAGTCAATAGAAACGCATGCAATTTAAGTAACTTGACTGACTTTAACAGAGTCCCAAAACGAAAATTTACTAAATTTCATTGTTTGCCTAATGTCCGGCTAGATTTGCAAAGTACCCCTATGTGCGCTGTATCTGTATGGCATTAAAGTGCCTTTCGGGAGTGGGAGTTATATGAGGGGTATGGTCCAATGTGGACCGATTGTTATAAAATTTAGTGTTATATTTTATATTTATACTAGAGTTCTTCTGGCTTAATTTGATCGTTATATCTGTTTTGCTGGACATTTATTGGCGTTTAATTGGTTTCCGGAAGATCATTTGTATGGGAGGTACCCGAAAAAGTAAACCGATTTACGTCCAAGTCAACAAGATTCATATAATAAAATTTCATATAATTCCGTTGAAAACTGCGACCTGTACTTTGTTAACAAGAATGCATTTTTAATATACATACATACAACATATATGCTGGCTGGTAAAGCGTATAAACATCAGACTTAAATCAGATTAATTGATCGAGCTCCAAACGAGCAAAACGAATGGGTATGTAAATAAAGGATTAAAAATTCAGTTCTCAAGCTTTTTGGAAATAGCCTTATAAATTCCAAAACATAGGTTTTTCGCAAATATCTCGAAAACGCCTCTTGAGAAAAATAAATGTTTAGCAGTCCCAATTTAATCCAAAGTTTTTCTTTATAAAATTTGTTAACTATTTTAAAAGTTGTATTCATCTTTTAGGTTATTTTCCAATTTAAGCAAAAACACAAAGCTGGAAAGATGAAGTTAATGTAATTTTTTCATTAAATGGTCTTATTATAATTTATTGTTCAATGGTTTTAAAAAAAAAATTTTGTTGGAGGTGACCATCTCGAAAAATGTGCTTTTTTCCTTTACGTGTATGTACGATTGGCACCAAGAATAATAATTCAAGTCTATAAAAGCTTTACTTTGTGTACCTTGTTTTTGGTTTAGGTGCCGATTATTACTTTTAAGTAAACTTAATCCAGCGGTTTAGTTAATCTGAAACATTACAAAGTTTGTATACAAAATGTTGACGGAACAGCTTAGTTTTGCTTGAAATGTTGGCCTATAATGCAAAAATAAAAAAAATCACATAACGCCTGAAAAGTTCTAATTTTTAGACTACGTTTAACTAAGTTTAAACTTAATCCACATCTCAAAAATCCAGCCTAAGTCAGTTTAAAGAATAATTAATATTCATAAGATCACATACTTCATTAAAAAAATACAACAGCAAATCGCTTGTAAATCCCCTTATTCTCTAATAATAAATTTGCTTCATACACATTTTACCACTTTATGTATTGTTTATGCTTAGATTGGAAAATAATCTTAAAATACAATAATGCTGAAAAGATTATGAAATAGTTTACAAGATAACGAAAATAATAATGCAAATTACAAAAGTAATGTAATAAAAAAAAGTAAAAGTACGAATATAACGAATCTTATACACCCTTAACCATAATATTGTAATGCCAATTATTCCCTAATTTTTATGGTATGGGCGCTACGTGTCAAAATCTTTATCCCGGGAGCATATTTGTATGGGCGATTAGTAAAATATTGGGTCAATTCGCAGATTTTCAAAATCAAACATATTTCATATCAGAGAATATTTAAGCTTAATTTGATCAACTTAGCTGGTTTTATATGGACCCACAGAAAAAAATTATTTTCATATTAGAATACGAAAATCGCATATTTGATTTAAAGAATTTTTGACGATTGAATTTTTTTTTTTTTTTTTTTTTTCCTAAGCTTATCCCGCGAAGCTCTATGCTTGTCTGCAGGAAAAAAACCAGAGTCTCTGGCGGGAATCGAACAACCAAGTTTATTGAGTCAATAAAAAAAGTTGTTGCCCAAAATAATTTTTTTTAACAAAATGTTTGGTAAAATAAATTCTTGGAAAAGTTGAATAAATCAAACAAAATGTTTATCGAATCTTTTTTTATTTATTTATTAATTATGATGTGCTAAATTTCCAACTTTTATTCTATAATAAATACACTAAAATTTATTGTGGGGGATAAGCTAGTTCCTATTCGCATTTCGCTGGTTGCTTAGGCCATATCATCAGGAAACCTTTTTCCAAAGACTTTGGAAAAACTAAAAATATTATACAAATAAAACTGTAAAGCGAATGAGAATTAGAAACACTCAAGTCTCATTTGCAACTATATCAAAGCTATTAAAAAATGGACAAGAGTTGTCCTTTTTACTTTGATTCAAATATTTTTTATTGAATATGAAGAAATATTTAATCATTTCATTATTAAATATGTTTTATTAAGTGCTATTTTGCAAAGTGTAATTTTGATAACTTTCTTCATTGAGTCAAATAAAAAGTTTGTTAGCCTAAAATTTTATTTTTAACAAACTGTGTTTCTAAACATTTTCTTGAGATAGTTTTTTCTGTGACCCATTTTTATCAGAGCCCTAAATTAAGGATGATACTTGCATGTGAGGTTTTCTATTGATTACCAAGATGTTTGTACCTTGTTTGGAATCTTTGGTTCTTGCCGTTCCCCAGCAATAAAGAAAACAAGAGATTTATGCGAAAATTAGATGATGCGGTTGTGGTTTCCTGCTAATTTCTCAGTCATTTTGTGGGCCGATCAGGCTTAACTTCAATAGCGAAACTAAACAAAACATTGGTCCCCATCATGTCTGGGGTCCTACTTTATAAGATATAAGATCAATATTGTATAAATTACAAATGGTATGACAAATTATATATACCCTATCCACCTGTGGTGAAGGGTATAAAAACAACAACAGGCGATTTTATTATTTTTGTGAAGAAAACACCTAAACAATCAAATATCATCAACAGGGCAAGCTTAAAAATGCGCAAAAAATTACCATTTTCATGCAAAAAATTTGAAAAACTAACAAATATGCAAAATAAAACCTAAATATAATATAATTAGATAGACTTGTTGGTTGTGAGGGTTGCGGGTTTGATTCCCGTTATAGACTCTTGTCTGTTTAACTACAACGGGCTAGATGGCTACGTTAGTATATCTAGTTTTATTATGTAATGAGTAAAATTTGTAATTTTAGTTTTTACATTTAACAAATCAAAAGAATAAATCCAAAATATTCACTTG
This sequence comes from Pollenia griseotomentosa, assembly GCA_963931875.1. NCBI lineage: Eukaryota > Metazoa > Arthropoda > Insecta > Diptera > Polleniidae > Pollenia > Pollenia griseotomentosa. Next base: position 51,020,410 of record OZ007563.1, read on the forward strand.
ATTTTGGCAATAAGGCAAAATTTGGAAAGAGTATTTTCATTATCAGAGACTCGCCACAAGATCCAAATATTTCCGTTAATGGCAAACAACCATATGTTTGTTTATTAGAAATGGAAAGATAACTAGCAAAATATTATGCAAATAAAGCATTAATTTTTCAAGCTATTAGTTTAAAAAACTTTCCCTGGCTCGTGTGCCAAAACTTAATGTTATATTAACAACAATTTAAGCAATTCAAAATATTTTCTATCAATTGTGAATTATCACTTTGGTTTAGTTTACAATACTTGTTGGATAACACGAAATTCACAGCTAAAAGTCAGCAAGAGTGGATTTGCAATTAGGTGTTTCATATTTCGAGTATTTATAAACTATTGATTTTAATATTAACAAAAGAGAAAAAAGTGCATTGCTGGATAATTTGTCGGTGTAGAGTAAAAATATACTATCCTATTTTACAAATGCTACGAAGCAACACCATTTGCACAAGATTGGGAATAGGGCTAGTATTTAATTGGGATTAAGCAAGAAACAAAACTTATTTTGTAATTAGCATCATTATAATCTAAACATTATAATAGGTTTATCAACATCTAATAAGTGTAAACAAACTTAAAAACAATTCCAACAAAATTAACTTAAATGTAAACCAAATTAACGATCGTGAACTTCAAAACTGTGTTAATATTTTATACAAACATATGTACATACATACATATTTATTTATAATTTGTAACAAGTTAGAGTGTTATATTCGGCTGTGCCGAATCTTTGATACTCTCCACCGACAATTAAAATATTTCAGGAGTGATATCTATATGATGTCTATTTATTATTAATTTATCTTTATAAAAACAGACTTCAGCATTAAAATTGGTTGCGGCTTAGACCTATATTAAACTATTAACCGAAAAATGCTATAATGATAGCATTATTTATTACGGTTTTAGGACCGCTCATCATGAAATTTTTTAGTGTAATTTCTAGTCCTAAAAAACTGTGACATGCCAAATTTTGTTATGATAGCATTAATAATTACGGTTTAAGGCGTACTAAGCTGTTTTCCGGTAGTAGGGTTTATATGGGGCCTAGGGTAAATTATGGTCCGATCTTCATGAAATTTCACAGTGTGATTTCCAGTCGAATAAGACGAACATTTGCAAAATTTCAAATCATTTCGTGCATTGTTCAATCATTTATGTCAGTTTTTGTAACAAAATTATCAATTTTTTAAAGTGGTGGTTCAGCATTTTGATTCTAGCTCTGATCCTACTGAACCGATTTGACTGGATTTCAATCCCAAACTGCTTAGTATAACTACAAGCAATTTGACACCCAGTTTTTTTATATCTTTTGAGTTTTTCGAAAGTGAGCATGTTTTCAACAGACGAACAGACAGACGGACATGGCTAAATCGACTTAGAATTACTCAAGGAGCCAGAATATATATACTTTATGGGGTCTGAGGAAAATAATAATAAAGTTTCACACGGAATGACAAACTTAGTATACCCTCTTCACAACTTAATGTGGTGGAGGGTATAAAAATGAAAGCAATAACAAAAAAATAATCGAGACGATTTAAAACGTACTTTAACGAAAATATTGTTAAGTTACTGCCTTTCAATAACGTTTTGGTTTATTTCCTTTATAATAAACCGTTTCGAGTTCTTTATTGCAAATTTAATAAAATAAATAAAACACAAACACTTTCAACACTGTTTACAATTTACACAACTTTATTTAGTTAAAAGTCTTTTTAACAACCGTAGTTTATAGCTTTTATTCACAACCAACCATAATTTTCTCCACGTTATACGTTATTGACAAAGTCTGAACTTAGAATGATCTCTTACGCTAGTCGCCGCTAGTATTTATACTGCAATTTGGTTGTCTAGAACATTCGAAATGTTTTTCGAAGGTTCGAGGCTTTACTATTCACCACACTTTAATTTGATTTATGGCAGCACTTATGTTTACATAATTTTACCTCTTATACTGAAGCTTTTTTAACGGTCATTTCTAGGGCTTTCTGCACATTGGGATTGAAGTGTACTAAATTATAACAATTTTTAATAACAATGTAAACTAGTAAAATTACTAATAAATACAAGTTTACTAATAAATACAAGATAACTAATAAATTCAACTAATTCTTAACTAAAGTTACTTTCGTGACAATATTTATTAAATAGCCACAAAATGGTTTTAACTGGCTAAAAAAATCGAATAACATTTTTTTAAAGTATGTTCATACATATATGTATAAAGTTACCTGAAACGCAAAAGGCTCTAGCTAACCAAACTAAATGATTCTGATGTATTGCATCAACACAAATGTTCACAAAAAATTTTAGAATCTTTTGACCAAAATTTGCGATATTGTTGTTGTTTTGTTTCTTTGTTTATTAGGTTATAAATACGTTTTTCATAACAATATTTATATTGCCCCAGCGTCATATGACACTGTTAGGGCGAGTTGGCACAAATAAATTCAAAATAATAAACTAATTAACAATAAAAAATTTTATTTTAGGTTTAGGTTTAAAAAAAAAAATTATAAAAAAGATTGATAGAAAAAAATAATATTTACATTAATAGCATTTCTAAATTATTTAGCAAGTGCTTTTTTAAATTCTATTTAAAAGTCGTTATTCCATCAATGCTTCTTAATTCTTGAGGTAAATTGTTAAAATCTATCTTCTGATTAGTAGTTTCTAGCTTGCATCTTGACACCCTTGGACTTAAAATTGTTCTTGTGCGTGAGTGCGCGTGACCAATTTTTTCCCCCAATGCAGTACGTGACTTTAAATTTTTAGGTTTTAAGAGGGAGGGAGACTTCCAAAGACCGAATCTAAAAAATTCATTTAATTTGGCCAAGTCGTTTGGCTTAAACTTAGTTTTGCCCAAAAAAAAAAAAAAAATTTCCTATAGTGCGCCGCAGCATGGCAATATTTTTTCCAGTTTTTTTTTTTTTTTTTGATACCTTAGTTCTAATATGTTTGCTATCGAATGGCATTAACATCGGCGATTACAAAAAAATTGGGCTTTTGGCTGTTGAAATTAAATATTCAGCCACAGTGCGTCGTCCCAAATACGTCGTGCATAATGAACGTTGCGATAGGTTTATTTAGATTTCTAACGTCGACAAACGACTGCTAAATTGGGACAAAATAACCATTTTCTATCTGTTTTCAGTGATTTAGTAATAAATATACCTGTTTAAGTCTATGCAAAAATATTCGTATTTTCTTTTGGTATCGCTTCATAACCCCGTATACGTTCAGTCGTTACGTTTTTTGTTGCAAGCTACAATTTGACGTTTATTTTCCTTTGGCGCCCCTTTGACAACTCGCATACGTTTTTCTAGATATCCTAGGGTCTGTAGGTTCTGTTGTGGATTGTTCTCACTCCATATGTGACAATTTTTTTAATTTACAAACATGAGCGCGAATCGATAACTGATTTGCAAAGTTAAATTGTATAATTTTGTAACGCTTATCGAGCTTGATAATTTGCCAGAGTATACTGATCATTCACGTCAAAAAGTGAGCGCAGTATGACAGTTTGTATGCCAGCTAACCCCTTAAGGTACATGTACACGGCATTATTTTTACATCTGACTTGTCAACTTTTTAAGTCATATGTAATTGTACGTGTCTGTCCAAATTGCTGTTTTACATAAGGTTCACAAACGTACATGTAATTTTCTTCTGACATTGTCTGTTTTTTTTCGCATAGTTATTGCAGAAACCAAAGTAGTTAACAGTTTATATATGGGGCAATCCAAGTCAAATCGGACAGTTTGGAGACAAATATTTTTTGATTTCCTTTATTTTTTTACTGTGTTAATGTACCTTCTCAACAGCACATTTCAGCATTGTTTTCTTATGGTTACAGAGATATCGAATATTAAAAGAAATTCGCATTATAAGAAAACTATGTTAAAATAAATACTCATAACGTGTTCAATATTAATCCAAATAGACTCATTTTTTTTTTTTGTATTTTTTCTTTTTTGTCTACTATCCAAAAAAAATAGAAAACATTTTGCACAGTGGGCTTGGATGCGATTTCCGGGATTAAATATTTTAAATGAATTTTGTTCACTGTTTGTACTCTTTGATTTTCTTGAATTTTTTTTTGTATTAAACTATTTGTGTGGTGGTGGGATTCAAAAAACTCCCATGTACATATAAAAAAAAAAAATCTGTTTTTATGAAAAAAAATCTGTTTATATAAAAAAAAATATGTTTTTATAAAAGAAACGTGTTTTTATAAAAAAAAACTGCTGTTTAAAAAATTTGAAAAAAAATTATAAAACCGTATGTGTTTACTCTAAATTGATTTTTATTGAAGCAAAAAAAACAACAATTGTTCCATATCGTTTGTTGTTTAAGAATAAATGTACATGTGTTGCGTTTAAGCAGTGTTGCCAATTTAGCCATTTAGTAGCTAGATTTAACCATTTTTAAAAAATGACTTTAGCCATTAGCCATTTCTTTTAGCCATTTTTCAAATGGTTTAGCCATAAAATTTTATTTGCAGTTTTACTTTTAAAAAATAAATGTTATTTAATTTTTTATATAAAACAAAAAAACCTCAAGCTTAATAAATTATATTGCAATAGAATAAGTTTTATTTTATTTTAAAAATTTATAAAAGTAAAATAAACATTTTAAACAGTTAAAACGCCTTTAATTTAAATCACAACTTTTACAAATGCTGAAAATCGCTATAAACGAGGATGAAACATCTTTCAAAGTAAAGTAACACTATTCCAATATTAACTGCCGTATTCATAAAAAATAAAATAAGTTTGAAATGTGTTTTAAGGCAAAATTTTTATACAAATTTTTCCTAAAATGCATTTCAAATCCATTTTAATTTTTTATGAATACGGCAGTAAATTTATAAAATGGATCAACACAAACATCGGTGTTTCTTTCTGGTTGCAAGTATTTCAATAAAGAGATACAGTCGGCAACAAAATTTTTTTTAGAAATTTCAGAATTGACTATAAAGTTGCTCTCACTTCCATGGTCTAATGCTGAAGTAGCCAAGTAAACATCTTTAAAGTAATTTTAGAAATAGGTTACATTTAGCAACCGTTAATTCGATTTTTTTAATTAGGTACATATTTTTACCGTAACAATAAACTATTTTTACCAACACCACAATAGTGGAGAGGGTACTATGCGTTTGTGCTGATGTTTGTAACATCTTAAAATATTGATACTTAGCCAACCTTTACTTATACCGATTGACTCAGAATCACTTTCTGAGTCGAATTAACGATGATTGTCCGGCTGGCTGGCTGTTCATGTACACCTTTCCGCAAAGTAACGGTCGTAAATTTGCAGATAATTTAATAAAATTTGGTACATAGGTTATAATGCGGTGTAGGGTATCATCTAGTCGGAGTTGACCGACTATACTTTTTTAATTGTTTTTTATTGTAGATCTGGACTCAAAAGGTTGGGTTACTGTTGTCGTGATTATGATTTTCCCTCAAATTATTTAATAAACATCTGCATGAAACTTAATAATGATGTTCATGAAACCTTCATTATAATTTTGTGTTCGCTTCATTCGTATTCAGTAAGATGAAAAACTATGAAATGAAAGCAATGAACACTCGATATTTAAAAGACGAATAAGATAAAATTAGTTTATTTGCTTACACAAGAGAATATGAACATTAACAACCATGAAACAGAACAACCATTGAACAAATCTCGAATAAGTTCATGAAAAAACAGTATGATTTAAATGTCCGTGTTGCCAGCTGTAGAAAAATAAAACATAAGAAAGTTAAAAAAAAAAAATAGAAATAAACATGAGGGGTAAATGCAACATGTTTAAGAGATACATTAATATTGAAATAAAAACTCAAATTTATTTTTGTTTTCAATGTAAATTTTCAATAAAATTAAATATATTTAATTTTATTTTCAAAAACATTCACTAACATTAAAAAATTTTCGGCAATATTTTTGTCTTAAACAGAAAAAAGTAGATAGCTAATAAATTCAAAATGCTTCACAATCTACAGATATATTTATAATGAGAACTAAAAAATGAGATAATTCATGGTTAAAATAAAAGTGATAAATTCTAGGCAAAAAAGTGTCATATACATCATCCAGCACGATCAACATCCATCGTTTTCATATTATGATTTAAAAACATAATTTGTTCGACTGACGTTGTATTCCACCCAATGATGCAACGTTTTTCGCAAAGTAAATTTCTTGCTGACGAAAACACCCGTTCTGAAGAGGCACTGCTAGCTGGTGTGGCGAAAATTTTGCAGCTTACCTGGTATAAAAGAGGAAATTTTGATTTATTTATTTCCCACCATAGTAACACATCAAAGCTTTCATGAAATACTGAAAACAACCACGTGGTCAGACTCCTAAGACACTTACAAAACTAACAATTAAATTTCTCATAAACTCATTCCTCCTTTTGTTTTTCATCTTTCACCTAAAAATGTGTGTGTTTTTTATGAGTTCGTTTCATTTCAGGGCCGTGTACAGTACATTACAAGACAATTAAATCTTGCCATGTTTCAAAGATTTGTATTATTTAAAAATGCAAATGACAAACAAAAAAAAAACATATTTTGCATATTATTTATTGTTTATATTCCAAATATGTATACTACACATATATGTGTATAGGTATATCTACATATTTGTTAAAATTTAAATTGCACATGGGCAACGCATGCAAATAATTATATGAATTTACTGAAGTGGCAACATTGCTATTGAGTATTAATAAAAATAAATGAGAGAGAATGAAAACTATGAAACAAAGCCCGTTTCATTGAACAACCTCTGTGTGTTTACGATATGAAACGAAATGTGTTCATAGCAGCATGAATAAAACAACAGTTTGTTCGGTAATCACAATTTTATTCGAACACGACTTTCAGTGAATAAGCATTTCAGTATGTTCATGAATGAAGTTGTTCATGCAGCCCTTTATTATTTAAAACTAATAGGCACGAGTGATTCCTATGAGATGAACAATAACGACATCGAATTTATCGATGATTTAATTTTTAAAATATATATCAAAATATTAATTTACGTTTATTCTTATTTAAGAAATTGATCTTGACTTACAATTTCATCGTAAACAAATTTAAATGAATTATTTCTGTTTTGTTATTGAATTTTAATGTGTTTTTATTTAAAAAAGCTTTTAGCCATTTTTTAGCCCATTTTTAGCCATTTTTTTCCGTAAATTTAGCCATTTTTGGTCATCAAGTTTTGGCAACACTGCGTTTAAGCAATATAATTTATCGATCTTAAGTGACATCATTTTCAATTTTCGTTTTTTTTTTAATAAATTACTAACTTAGAACACTTACAATATCTCCTAAAATATCATGGTCACATAAGGTACCGTTACGATTTTATAGACAAACCCATTTTTTCTCAAGCGACAACCTTCATACAAAATTTTTATGAAATAAAATAAAAAAAACTTCTCCTGTAAAATTTGGTTTTTGTCGCTTAAGCTTTTTGCGGTTATGGCTCGATATGTTTGTTAATCATATTTAATTAATTGCTTCTTTCTATTGTTTGAATTAAATTTAAAAACATGCAGTGATTAACAAAAAAAAACTATTTTTTAAACTAAAACCCCGCAAGACTTTTTTGCACTTTAAAAAACTGCACATTTGGCAACGCTGGCAAGAAAATCGTGACGGATTTATCAGAAGTATTTTGGCGGTAATAGAAAAAACACATACACTACAGGTGCTATTTTTTAAGAAATTGTTTCTTTTTTAATATTATTTTATTTAGCAAATGTGCTTTTCATGACATTTTTTAACAATCTCTTTTTCTATTTTTAGGGCCGTACATTCGCTTCGGTGATTAAAAATTTTTTGCTCTTATCTGCTCCATTAAATGAAGTTTATTTACCCCTGTATGCTACAGAAAAAGGAAGTGAGTTAAAATATGCAAATTGCAATCATGTTTTTTAATCAATTTTTAAATTTTTAAAGACATAATGATAATTTGTTTAATAAACTTGATAGCAAATATACATACATATTTATTTGTTATTGTCTTTTTTATTTAGAGAACGCTTATAATGAAACTTTGGAAAGCGTTAAAAACTCATTCCCTCAATACATCAGAGAATTAGAAGGTGTGGCAGAAGGTGCGCAAGTAGAATTCCATAAGGTAAGTAAATAGAAATTACGACTGTCACGTAAATTTAAATGACTAAAAATTTTTGCTACGAAAATTGCATTTTTTATTTAAGTTTATGCTAAAAGCAATACAAATTCTAAATAGTTAAATCCTTTTTTAGTTGGGGAGTAAAAAAAACTTTCACCATATAAATTGCAACGTAAAAATGTTAAATTTTTTTATATTAAATCTGTTTATCAAAGACTAAAATTTTATATTTTACTAGCATTTAACGCGCCACTTCGTTAGCTTCTCCCTTTCTTCTGTGGACATACATATGTATTTATATGCCAAAATTAATGTTTCTAGGTTTTAACAAAAAAATAACAACATTTTTCATCTTAAAGCTTCTCATTCACTCAGGACCCTGCATCTATAATCTTAAATCTAAGTTCAATATTTAAAAAAAAAAAAAATCTAAAAGTACCACATGTAGAACGGATAATTAAAATAAAGAAATTTTATTTTCCGTATTTCCCCTTTTTGATACATTTTTCTTAATGTGAATAATTCCCAGTAATAGTTTCTTTCATTAAGAATACATACTTATAATTTAAATTAAATACATAAAAATTTAGTATAAATTTTGCTTTTTTATTAGTGATAGAAAAAAAGATTTTTGTTAATGTAAAAAGCTTGTTCAGTTAAATACGAGTTTTTATAGCTCACGATTTCTTCAAAAATGGTTTTAACCCATATCGTCCCAATGTTCGATTTTTCGAACGGTAAATTTTACGCGTTTTTGTAAATTTTTTACTTTTTTAGGTTAGACAAAGAACTAATTTTTTAAACAATTATATATTGTAAGTGGTTAGCTACAAATATAATAATAAAAGTTCGTACCCACTTCACTCCTCCCTTGTATAACAAGGGTGAAGAAAAAACCTTAATTTTGGCATAATTTTAAAAACTGAAAACTTTGTAAAAAAAATTAAAAAAGTAAAAATGTAGTTCCATTGAAAAACGATTAAACTTTTAACAACAGCAAAAACATTTTCTTGTTTTTCAATCGTGTTTTTGTTATTTGACTTTAAAAAGCAGTGTTCGATTTTTCGAACACTGGGCGCTATTTAGCACTTTTGTTTTTTCTCTGAAAGGCTAACTGAATCATCGCATATTACCATAATATAAATTTTCACTCATTTGAATAAACGGAAACATATTTATTTTGTTTTTGCTGATCAATAAAAAGTTTATGCTGATCAATAAAAAGTTTATCACATCCAGCACGTAGTGAAGTAAATATAGCAGCTGTAGCTGAGAGAGTATTATTGGTCCTATGACCCTTACAAATGCAGTTCATTGGCTTGGAACTAGGAAAAAAGGTTATGGGAAGGAGAGAAGAGGTAGTAGCGCCTGTGAACATTTGACTAGAATTTATTCATGCTGACAGTGAGAGGAAAGACTTTAGCAGGAAGGTGATTCCACATACGAACTGTCCGGCCAAAAATGAATTTTCCCTTGCATTAAACGATTTACCGGCCAATCGACCACAAAAGGAGGGGCTCTTGAGGAAAAACGTGTATTACGAACAAACGTACGGGTTTTGGTCTCGGCGTATCATTAATGTTCTGACTCATAGCACCAACATCGGACACACGCTTGGTCCATAATCAAATGATAACGAATGGCAAAGGTTGCTGTAATTTGCAAAAGAGCAGATAGGGTTGGAAGTTTGATATAGGAGGTCATTCAGAAAAATAGGAAATATAAATAGTAGGGGAAAGAACGGAGCCGTGCGGCACCCCTGAATGAATTTTGAACTCGTTTGTCGAAACTCCATCTAAAACAACTCGTATAGTGCGATCTCTGAGAAAACTCGATATAAATCGAGAGAAATTATCACCGACACCAAATGAAACAAGGTTTGACAAGAGTGCACCATGTCAGACTCTGTCAAACGCCTTGGAAATATCTTAAGCAACTCCCTTACTTTCGCCAAAATGGTGACTGAAACAGCACCATATTTCCGATAACAGGGACAGTAGGTCTTTAGTAGAGCAATCTGAAAATCAAGCGCATGGTCTCGGTGAGATCTGGTTTCAACAAGACGGCGCTACGAGCCATACATTTTGGTGAGCACATAATTTCATGATTTGCTATGGTAAATTGCCCACCTAGATCGAATGACATCACACCTTATTTTCTCTGTGGATATGTAATGTCAGGGATCTTCAGGAATAAGTCAGCTACGATTGACGCTTTGGAAGCTAACATTACTCGTGTAATTCGCGAGATACCAGTCGCTATGCTCGCATGAGTCGCCCAAAATTTGACCTTCCGAATGGACTACCTCAGACAAAGTACCATTTACATACAGTTAATGCCATAAATTATTCTTTTAACCAATAATAAAAATTTCAAGTTCACTTTCAAATTTATGTGTTTTATTTTACATTTTAATTTAAAACTAACGATGAATCACCCGTTATATCTATTAATCCGGTCCTGTGCGAGTCGGATAATCGAGGTTCAACTGTATATTTTTAACTTTAATAAATCCCTTGTTCTATTTTTCTTTAATTAAATAAAACTAATTAGTTTCAGTTTATAAAAAACTTAGGTTTTCTATATTTACAATCTATAGGAGCAATAAAACAAAAATGCTAAATAGTGCCCAATGTTCGATTAATCGAACACCATTTTTCTCAAAAACAAAAAATCTAAAAAAAATTTGGACTTCAGATTCGTGTTTTCTAGTCCCAAATTATCTATCAACCACCAAGTTTTATAAAGTTACTCGAAAAAAAAAATCGCTGGGACGAAATGGGTTAATTTTGAGATCTGTCTTTTAGCACTTGGCATGAAACTTTCTATAATAATGCTTCCGATTTTGCGACTTAGTACATTTTAGATTTTTCACCTTTCTGTAATTGTGATTCAAATAAAAAATTTCCATTAAAATGCAACTTACAAACATATAATTCAAAATTTATAATGAATTGATTGAATGAATGTTTTTATGCTTTCTAAAAACTAGTTTTAATTATTAAATTCATACTTTCGCGGAAGGATTTCCGTCTTAAACAACTTTTGCTTTATAAATTACTTTTTAATAGAAATTCTTATCTACTGTGTTTTAAAATAACAATCGTCATTTTTGAATCTGTGTAATATTGTATTACGAAAAAAACGTGTCAAAATTAAATAATATATTTTAATATTATCCACCTACAATTTTAATTATTATTTTTAACTTAATATTTTGTTTTTTTTTTAAATAATTATTAATGTTAACTCAAACGTAACTACAATAACGACTAAAATACAAAACCAACAAATTTGCTATTAATTGCATTTAATTAAATATTAGCTTAAACATGTCATCAACAAAATTGATTAATAACCGAACACCACAAAAGTGTCTATTATCATGCTTTTAAAACTTAATAGGGTGGTAATTAATGAAGAATAGAGTGTTCATTAAAAATTTGATGGAATTAATACATTATTCTATTTACAACGTTATAAATGTGTTGGCCGTTTAGAAGAGATTTTTCCCGAACTTTTTTAATCCCGGGGAAGAAGGAAATAAAATTCATGTTCCCGGAATCCCGAAAAGTCGATTATTTCATTTTGCTTGCTAATTTAAACGGCCAAAGTTGCGACAGAATAGTCAAAAGTGCGAACAGCTGATAAAAGGAAATATGCACAGAAAAAATTCTAGCCAATTTTTTTCAATTAAACCATTAATCAAACTAAAATCAGTTTTAATTGAAAATTGTATTAAGTGAGTTAAACGTTTAGTTTACATATTCACAAGGTTACTGCAGAAAATATTGTTAATATAACAAATTTTTAAATTGAAAGCACTTTTTATTTTTTTCTGTGTGACGTATAAAAGTCTAACTGCCTGTTTGTAGAACACAAGCGCAAGACTCGTTCGTTTAACTTACATTTAAAACAAAATTTTTAGGCAGTTAGTATAATTTCTGTAAGGGCGAATAGGAACTAATAACTCGACCTTAGAAGTAGGAACTCTATAACAATTTTACTGTTTAACAGATTCAGCATCAAGGAAATATTCAATTAACCCCTAATCATGGTGAATGAAGGTATACTAAGTTTGTCATTCCATGTGAATGTTTTTTAATATTCATCTAAGACTAGGTCCTTGTGTTAAAATTACGCTTACTTTCGAACGACTCAGCCGAAAAGAACAATGTCGCTGTCAAATTTTTTCTAGTTCTGCTAAGCAGTTGCTGCTTAAAATCCAGCCAAATCGGTTCAGTTGGAAAAGGGTTATGCACCGAAATGTCAAACAACCCATGAAAGCGATTGTCATTAAAAAAGTTTTGTATGTCACCAAATTTCATAAATATCGTTCCATAATTTTTCTAAGGCCCATATATAAACCACTCTCGGATAGCAGCAAAAAAATCCAACAAATATTGCTATTGTGACGAAATTTGTTCGGATAAAACAACAAAAGACATGAATCCAACATAGATTTACTCGAATTTCCACCACTTAATTTCGTCAAAATCAAATCGTAGTTAATCATATAAAACTTAATAATATTGTTGTAAAATTAAGCTCATTACAGTTTGCTTATACTAGAAATAAAATTTCGTGAAGATATTTCTGTAATTTACCATAGCCCTACATAAAGCACATTCTCGAAAATCAGCTTAAAAAGCCTTAAATCGCAACAAATATTGATATTGTGGCAACATTTTATTGGACAAAACCGCCATTATGGCTAATAAATCACTGATTGTTTAAACGCTGGTTTAGTTGACCTAAAATTTAAATTATTTGTAGTTTAAACTCAACAACTACAGTCAAATCCCGATAATTCGTAACCCGATAAATCGTAATTCCCGATAATTCGTAATATACTGTCGGTCCCTTGAAAAAATTTCGTTAATTCGTAAAATTTCCATACATTTTGGTCCCCTCGTTAATTCGTAATTTTTTTATTCAAATAAAATCTTCTTTACCTCTTATAAATCGTAATTATTTGCTAACTACCACTTATAATTCGTAAAAAAACCAGAGAAACATGGAAAGAAGTTTTTTTTTGTTTGCCGCTATTTTTTTGTGCGTGGGTTTTTGCATGTGTGTGTGTTTATTTTCTTAAGATCAGTTTTTTACATAAATAATTTTTATATATTTTGTTTTTAACAATTGTCTTTTATGTTTTTTTATCGTTTTAGTAAATAAATTGAAAAACCCCGTTAATTCGTATATATTTTATTTGAACTCCGTTAAATCAAAACCCCGCTAAATCGAAACCCCTATAATTCGTAAGAAATGGCCGGTTACTTTGCGATTACGAATTATCGGGATTATACTGTAGAAATCAGGGTCCCATGTATTATGTGTTGTTAAAGCACTACGATAAATCTTATCAAATTCATATGGTCTGTATTGGTAGTTTAAACGCCCAATTTTATGCGTTTAATGCTAAGTTCACACTTAGGTTTTTAAGCGCGTTTAAGCAAAATGTTGATTTAGCTAATCACATTACATTTGAGATGATTAAGATGACAGATGATTATGAAAAAAAAACACAACAAACAAATTTATATTTCTTTAAAGTATTAAAAATGGATAAAAACACTTTTATAAAATTATCAGAAGATAATTTTAATCATTTTAATGATGAAATTGTGAAAATTTATGAGTTATTTAATGAAAAAAATAAAAACATTAAGCAGAAATCGAGGCCGGTTGTACACGATCATGTTGGCGATTTTACATTTGAGGTCTGTAGCCCGTTTCTGTATTTCTCGCATCCAAGGCGAATTCAACTACAGGTGGTGTCGAAACGGCATCTGATTTTGACAGTTCGGGCTTATTTGTTTTGATTTGTTAGTGTTTTGCTAATAATGGTTGACATTTCGAGCTAATGGCACTAACAATGCAATGAAAAAAACCCTTTGTTGTTTCTGTTGTTTTTGGATTGTTGTAGTTCCGACACCACCTGTAGTTGAATTCGCCTTGCTCGCATCGTAAAATTTTCCGACTGAAACCAGTGAATCGGGACAGAAACAGTGAAAAATGAAACAAAAAATGGTTTTTCTCACGCAAGTGTTTCTGTATCTTTTTTTTGCGAGAATTATCTGTCATTTAAATAATTTTCCAGCAATTATTGGAAGGATGCGAGAAAAAGTGTTTCTATAACAATATTTTGCGAAAAGTTTTTTTCAAGAACTGTCAAAATAAGTCACATTTGAAATTGGTGGCGAGAAAAACAAAATGTAGATATTTTGAATTTAAAATATGTTTATATACTATTTTTTTTTAATAAATAAAAAAATAGAAGGAATATAAATGATAAATGCATAATATATATGATGAAAATAAACAAAAAACAATTGTTATATTTTGTTAGTTTAAATTTTTGTTAGCCTTTTCTTGTTTTGGTTTTAATCAGTGCTGCCAGATAAATTTGTGTCAAAATCGTCAATTTCCTGAGAAAAAATAAAAAAAAATCGTCTTTTTTGTTTTAAAAATCGTGCAATTTAAAATCAATTTTAAACAAATTTGTTTTGACTTTTATTAAAAAATAATCAAACAAAAACATAGTTAAAGTTCATGGGTATTTAATAATTATTATTTAATAATTGAGATATAAATCTTTAATTTACCTATTCCTATAATCTTTTTCTTTTTTACCTGAAATAGACTTAGTAGAATACCTTGTAGTTAAAATTAAAAAAATCGGTTCATAAAAAAACGGTTAAAGACCCAGTAAAATCTTCACCTACAAAATAATATGTTAAGTAATCAGAAACACATAAAAGCACTACATACAATTCTACTAAAAAACTAATGAATTTTACAAGGGTTGTGCCAAAAAGAACAAATTCAAAAGTAAGTAATTTTTTTAATATCTTAATACATCCAGAAAAAAGTAGTTATCGAAGTTCTTATAGAAGAAAGCTACTTAATAACGAGTGAAAGAAGCTATCCATTTTGAAAAAGTTTTTACTGGGAGACAAACAAATTTCTTTCTTGCCGAAATAATGGTTTTGGCACAAAAGTGTACATATAAGATAAGAATATCAAATATCAATCATATTTTGTATATGTATATAAGAAGTATTAAATGTTCAAAATAAGCCAAGTCGGTCCATTACTTTCCCTCGAAATTTTGCTTTTGCCGATACATTTTTTAGGGAAGAAACAAACAATTTCGAGGACAATTTTCCCAATAGGGATAAATATAAAAATTTAAGCAGCCTTGTTTCTAAAGATATCTTTTTTTCTAATAAACAAACATATAAAAATATTTACAATTATCTTATTTGGAAGACTAAGGGGCTTATAGTGTAAACCGCAACGCCAACAATTTCATTAAAAGCAAAAATAAAATCAAAAATATTTTATAAATTTTTTAGTAAAAATCATCAAAACGTCACTTTGTTAATATCGGAACAAAAAATCGTCAAGATGACGATAACTCGTCAAATCTGGCAGCTCTGTTTTTATTATATTTATTTCTTTTGTTGACGTTTCGCTTTTTTTTGACACTTAATTACTGGAAATATTCCAGTATAAACAGAATTTGTTGTGTCTGTTTTCGCATTCAAATACAGAAACACTTTTATCTCATAAATCGAGAAACGATGGAATTTTTTGTTTCACACTTCATGCAAGAAATTTTACGATGCGAGAAATACAGAAACGAGCTACTGTTCAGTGTATTCTATGTGAGTTATGAAGTGATTTAGTTGTAATCATGTCAGTTTGAAGTGATTAACAAATCACTTCAATGTATGGGTAATCATCTCGATTTTGAAGTGATTAGAGCTTAATCACGTTCGAACTGCTTAAACGCGTTTAATAAGCCAAATGTGAACATACTATAAAGATGGTTTATATGTTTACTGATTTATAGATTTGTTTGTTTAAACACATTTTAAACCAAAAATAGAGTTTAACTTGCTCTGATTTGCTTTTTCTTGTGATCATGCGAGATTGTGATAGAACTACTTATGGGCACAGCTCAATTTAATATATGAAAATATATTTAATACATGTTAAAAGTTCCGTTTTCAACCACTCTGCGTATTTTAACAAATACATACATATGTACATATGTTGATTTTTTTACATTGTAAACAACTTATTAAAACAAAATTATTTTAGATTGCATAAAAATGTTAAAAGTCATTATGATAAGTTGTTTAAAATTTTCTGAAACTAATCAAAATAAAATTTTATTAACAAATATGTAAATAGTTAATTGTTTTTGCTGCATCTATAAAAGCATAATTTTATCTGAATCAATTTATGACTTTTGAACTTTAATATATTGGGAGTACACATTAAAATTCTGTAGTTATAAAGGTACTTCCAGTAAGGTACAGCTGAAATTTGTATATGGGAAGTATTTAGCACTTATACCCCTGACCGACATACATATAGTTTACATGCCATAATATGCATACTACGATTATATATATACTATTTTATATTTACAGACTTGTAGTATG
The DNA here is from genome assembly GCA_963931875.1 of Pollenia griseotomentosa. Classification (NCBI taxonomy): domain Eukaryota; kingdom Metazoa; phylum Arthropoda; class Insecta; order Diptera; family Polleniidae; genus Pollenia; species Pollenia griseotomentosa. Next base: position 51,037,073 of record OZ007563.1, read on the forward strand.
TATACTACATGACAAACGTGATAATTGCGGTGAACACCTCTCAGCTCATTGATATTGCCCTTCCTTAAGTAAGAAATGTACAAAATAATAATTATCATTGTTAAATATCAAAGAATTGACAACAGGTTGTTTGCTTTGTTTGCACATTTCTTACTGAACACAGCTAAAATGCTGTGTTTAATAAGATACCACATTTATACTACATACATTTGACACACTTGTAGTTTACCATGCTAGTCAGTGATGTCATTAGGATACGAAAGATACATTTTTCGTATCTTTTGATGTCTTCAGGTACCATGTATAATCCTGACATTTATCGTATCTTTTGAATCTTTACAAAAAATGTACAGAAATAAAATATTATAGAATTTTTAGCCAACTTAAACTTATTTAGACTAATCATCGTAACTCAATTCGAATACAAATGGTGAAAGAAAACATTAAGGATATTTCAACATACTATCCACCTGAATCGATGATTACTAGTAGTGCGAAGTTCTGAGGAAATATAAAATTTTTTTTTACTCAACATTTTTTTTTTTTTTCTTGCTTTGGTATGGCATATCAGCGTAAAAGCTAAGCGAAAGAAAACGTTCCGCCCTCCGCTCTTGACGGTACGGCTGTTAAACATTCCAATATGAAAAAACGAAATTGTCAGGAAATGTAATGTTTTATTCAGACTTTGGAGACTGAAAAATCGTCACCTTCAATTTCGGAACAAAAAATCTTCAAATCTGGCAGCCCTCGTTGGGAGCCCGCGTGATCCCAATCTTACCGAAAACTGTTCCCGTACTCAACGTTTGGAAAAGTGAGAGAGCTTTTAAGAGAAATATATTATTCTTAGCCCGTACTTTTTCTTTCGGCTGATTGGAAAATTTATTAAACAATCAGCTGTGTCAGAAAATAAACAACAAAAAACTACAAACAAGTATTAACAAAAGAATTAAAATAAAAATTATTAATAAAATAAACAATAAAACACGTTAAAAAATGTAACTACATGCTTCAATTTTACTTTTATACATGAGAATGTGTCATTTATGTATTTATTTGAACGTTTTCATATTAACGTTTTATTTTCGAGTAGAAATTTGGTTTTTACTGTTAGCCAAAAAGTACGGGATCGCACCTATAATTACACAGGCCAACAAATTTTTAATCCTGAATCCGAATCTTTACTTGGCCCTAAGTTTAAAACCTCCAGTTTTTCGCCATATTCGAGACGTTATAACTTCGTGAATGAATCTTTATTTTTAATACCTGGTATGTCGTCAGAAAGTCCTATTTAAATTTTTTTCTGACGTGGGTCTATTAAATAGATCTTTGAAATAGACTCTATTTCAAAGATCTGCACGAGTGTATCAGTAAGAATTGTCGAAACAGAAACACCAGATATTTATCTGTTACTACTTATATAAATGAGAGGATGAGTGTAACGGATAATGTATGGTTTTGCTTTTGCCCACTCACCATATCTTAAAAACAAAAACAGTTGCTTATGGTTTTTGCTCACAAATATCTGTTGTCAACATACGTATTTTAAAATATTGTTGGCGATTTGATATAAATAACAGAGTTTAGAAACATGTATGTCTGTGGTATGGTTGTGGTTGGTTAAGAAACTAAAATTTTTTTACAAAAACCACATACACATGTTCAGCTCTTTAAGTGCTGGTTCAAACTGTTCAAGTTTTAGCCGTCAAGTCTTGAGCTTTTTGTCTCTCCTAAAAACTCCAGACAGCACTAAGTAATTTTTTTCAAAGATTTTTGTCTACCTGTTTTTTGAACGCCTTCTTTAAGGCCTCTGTACCCATTCTTTTGGCCTTCTTGCTGCATTCCATACTCATATCTTTTTTACGCACGTTGTCATTGCGGATTAGGCCTTCCGCTCTCGCTTCTTTAACAGGTACATAATAATGGTAACGGGACGAAAAAAAAATTATTTTGCTTTTACTTTTGCAAAAAAACAATTCAAAAATGTTACTCCTTCTCTACTCCCTTCTGATAGAAGCGAGTGTGGAAGGTGTATCTTATCTTTTATACGAAAGAGCCGAGGCCTTCTATGAGGCATTCTTTAGCAGTTAGATAAGAATAGTAATTGAATCAAAAACATTTTTAAGCAGGCCTTTAAAAAGGCCTGAAGTAAGAAGGTCTTCTGAGTTTTCCCGCTGGGGGAAAACGCATACAATCGCAAAACGTAATAATATAGGTTGCCGATGAGTCTAACATCCTCTCTTTAAAAAAAAATATCAATATCAACTTATATCAGAAACACTAGACCACTCATCAATACGCATCCACTTTAGTAAACACACAGAAACTTGGACCAACAGATATATCTGTTCAGGTCTTTAGTCTATTTATGATGAGTAACAAAACCAAACTAGCTTCAAAGCAACCAAGAACTGTCAAATCAGTTATCATAGAAGATAGCGCAGTCAACTAAAGTTTTTCACCTTAAATAATCAAACCCTTTACTAGCAATTTTGTGTCAGCTTAACATATTTGTATTTGTGTGAAAAATTTGAGTTTTGAATTAAAGTTAATATGACTTATCAATGCTTGTAGAGTTTACAATGTAGGTGCCTGTGGTAAAGCTTTTACTAAACTAGTGTAGCCGTCTTGAGTAGTAAGATTATGGTAGACATGCGTTCTTTATTATACGGAGCTTTGTGCTGTGCAAATTATTTTTTACGAAAAAACCTTAGGTCTCTCTGTTTTTTTTAATGTTTTTATAAAAAACTTCTTTCCCAATTTTATTGCTTAAAAAGGATTTCTGGTTTGGAGATAGAGACTAATAGAAACTTTTTTGATACATAAGGTTAATATAACAACTGTATATAACACCGATTTTATATGATTATAGATCAATTTCAAAGTTCATGTAGTTCACAAGTTTTCAAACATTTTTTTAGAAATATGTCCCATATGAGATTAACGCTTAATTGTTGAGTCTACCAATCGGAACACTAAATTAAGTAGTCCTATTCAAAAAACACACAATAAAAAATTCCTAGTCCACACTGCGAGTTTACTTCACTTGTGTCCTCAAGTTTCAACATGTTCTCTTCGATAAATCATGACAGTCATGTAACGATTCCAAAAGCTTGGCCAATTTGTAAAAAACCAAAATAATTTTAAAAACTACTCTCGTTCTGTTACATATTTGAAAAAAATTTAAAAATATGTCTATACAATAATATAGAAAAAAAAATATTAAATGTAATTAATTATTTAAAGTATTTAGTTATGCATAAATAAAAAACGTAAGTATGTATTACCGTCTATTTTTGTAATGAATATCAATTATATGCTCAAGTGCGAACACACATGTGTATTTAATTTTAAAATGCACTAAAAATATTTTCAATGCCAGTCAGTGGAAACAAAAAACTCTGTATTAAGTCTTTGGAAAGCACTTAAGTGATAACTAAACTGTTGCTGTTGTCTTGTGTTTTTTTTTTCAATTAGACAATTACCATGCACTTGCAATAACACACCAACTTATAGCATAAATTATCATAAAAACCAAAAAACAATATCATGGTCATAAAAAACGGCAAATTTTGGTCTCTAGAACACCAGACCAAATACGACAGTCATGAAGGCCTTTATCTGATCGTGGCTAAATGTACTTAGCTCGTTGTCAAAATTGCGTGTCAACATATTTAGAATAGTGATTAAAGAAACGTATTTGCCAACTATAAGAATTCAATCTACTATTTTATTAAGTTGTTGTCAATAACGATTCTAAACAATTTAAGTTTGATCTAGAAACAAACAGATTATTGATTTAATACTAGCAGTTTTTAATAGTTAGCAAAGGTCACACTACCAAAAAAACCACCAAACAAAAACCCCCCAAGAAAACAAAAAAATTTGTATGCAGAAGCCAAACAAATTTAAGTTAGAGCATTGTAAAACAGCAATTCGGCGCAAATAAAAGTGAGAAAACATGAATTTAAAAAAGAAATTCAATTAGTTGAATTTTGCCAACAATTGTGTCAGTTATTTGACAGACATTGCCGGCAGTCACATTTTGCATACTAAGAGTTTACGTTACACTTTGAAAAAAATATGTATGTAAATTAAACTTGGATTAAATACTTATGCCCAATTTTTAGGATAGTAATTGAATCTAAATTGAGTTTATTTTCATAAAAACTTAAAGCGTATTTAAATACAGATTGATTTTTTGAGTTTTATTTTAAAAGTCTTATTTAAATAAGATTAAAGTATGGTAGCACTACTAAATACAAAAAAATATCTTAAAAAAGTATAATTATTTACAAGGTGGTCTCAAAAAACAGCTGATTGCTATTGCTTTGCCTCTTGGTGTTGTATTGTCGTGATATTAAGGCCACCTTGCTAAAATATTACAATATAAACTTAAGTTGAAATTAAGTGTACCACATCGGTGAATTAAGTTTGATTTAAGTATTTAGTGAAGAAGAGAATTTTTTATTTAAAACGATTTTTATCATAAATGTGTTTTAATATTAATCCTGAAAATTGGCCATTAGTCACATGTAAAGTTGTTTTTTAATTAGTTATCGAAACAGAACATTTTAACGAAACCGCAGAAGTTTATTTATCTTATACGGGTATGCTCGTTAAATCGAAATGAAGTGGATTTAAAACCGAACAAATTTTGAAAGCGAGCCTGTAACGAAAGTTCTTAAAAATATACTTCATACTTTGAATATCAATTATATTTACAAGAACAGCTTTTGAAAACAGAAGAAACTTCAGTTATTTTGTCAATAATTGAAATCAAAATCTCGTTCGATTTCAATTCCACTTCATTTCGATTTGTATAACATGCCCGATAATCTTAAATTTGGACTTTTTACCCACATTAAAAAGAATAATAAAAAAACAAGAATAACCAAATAAACAAATGAAAAATTAGTCTGGCCACATTTAATTAATATTGCATGTGGAAGTATTACTTATTTTACTTCTAACTGTGCACATGTATGTATGTATAAGTAAGTGGTATTACAAGAAATAATTTTTTTTTATAAATTTTCAATGTTAATGCTAATTTGTTTTATGAAATAATTAAAGCAATAAAAAGTATCCAAATAAACAGATAATTAACTGTTACATATATTGTACAAATAACACCGTTTTACAAAAAAATGGACTTTAATAACTATTTCTGCAGTAAATCATTCCTTTAATACTAAACTCGTTTTTCTCCAATTTTTTTTTTTTTTATACAAAAAAGTAAGCTTTTTATTATAAGTTAACAACATTTAGTCATAGTATTTTGACTTCCAACTTGTTTCAATATATGTTCACATCTCGCCCATTAAATACTTACATAAACACATAAAATTCGAATGTCATTAATAAAAAATGTTAACAGAAGTTAAGCTAAGCTGAACAACTTTCCTAAATTTAGGTTTTTTTTTATTCCCGCACTTTGTAATTTCCATAGAAAGTGAAAAACTATTTTGAGTTTTCTGGCTTCCCAAAACAACACAGATCCCACATTTTAAAGACATTATGTGCGTTCGTTTACTTTTCCAGTAAAGTCCCAGTAAAATCCAGTAGATGAGTAATATGAAAATTTTACAAATTTATGTGTACGCGAACGTATTTCAGTAAAATCCAGTACAAATTTGTAAAAATTTTGGGATAAACGAACGATAAACTAACATTAATAACATATTCCGAATTTAAATGGAAAAGTCCGGGAACCAAGTAACCCTAATCTCGTTACACATCCGCCAACATTGAAGTGGTACTTGACCTGTTTTCCACGTAACCAAGTTTTTTCACCATTCAATGATAAAATAACAACAATTTTTTAAACATTTTATTTATGTAAGTAAAAAAGTAAGGCTTAACCTTAAAAATAATTTCCTTTCCATTAAAACACGCTAATTAACATTTCAATTGCATTGACGGCCTATCGCACCAAGTTGAGTTGTAATCACCATAACTGTCAAAAAAAAAATTGTAAACTGGCAGTTATAGTTATATGGCCGTTAATAGTAAACATGTATAACAATGGCTTATATTCAAATAGGGTTATCTGCAAAATTTTCGAAAATGAGTTTTTTATAGACACGTGTTAACTGACTGAATAAGCATCTGTCATTTTAATTTAAGGAAACAAAAGATTTCCAAAACGTTGTTTTGTTAGTATAATAATTAAAACTGTTTTTACATAATATGTACTTCCCTACAAGAACTGAATGAGTAAATAGTCACCCAAAGAAATGAAAAAGAAAGATGGCGTTTGTTAATATTTTTTATGGACATTTTGGCTATCGCATGTACAATTTGATATATGAAAAGAAATTTAAAAAGTCATAACCTTAATGTACATACATGGTAAAATTGCCACAGATACATTATACATGTGGGGACGGGAATTAACGGACGAACGACAAGAAGTGGCAGCTCTTATTAAAATTACTACACTGACATGAAAAGGGAAATTGACTAACGAGTGACAGGGAAATGGACGAGTAGAGCGTTGATCGACGAGAACAGGACTAGGGACCAGCGTTGCCACGACCAAAAAAAATTTTAATCACATTGTAAAAATAAAGTAACCAAATGCGAAAAAATTAGCCAAAACTATTTTGTGTCAAAAGTACTATGTTATTCGCACTTCAGTTTAAAAATTGTGTGTCTAAAAAAGAAATCTTGTTTGTTTGTATCTTGTAGGCTCATAAACCGCTGGACCGATTTGTTTAAAGTTTTGACAGTATATTACCGATGGTGTGGAAAGAACAATAAGCTATAGAATTTTTCGAAATTTTTAGTGGAAGTGGCACCTCTTATACAAAGTTAGCACTTATTTTCAATTTTAAAAACTTTTTGAGCTAAAGCTTTCAACCTTTTTTATAAAGAGCTCTTACAAGTAAAACTTGTAAAGTCTTGCTGTGCGTTATGGTATTAAAGTGCAAAATTGAGCTAAATTATGCGGTAGATATTTTATAAATAAATGCTTTTTTGCCCGGTGAAAATACAATCATATTAAACGGGATGGGATCGAAAGGGCCTTTGACCTTATCGTTTACCTAGAAAAGTATTTCAGTTAGACTTATCTACACTTCACTTGATAGTCTGTTAAAGATTAAGCTTCAAAAAAAAATTTCAAGTGGAAAAAAGTATTGGTTTTAGATGCACAAATACCACACACAATTTTAAGGGTCAAAAAAAAAAACTAAAACAAAAAATTGGTTAGTTTTCTGTTGAAAAAAATTAACCAAAATGAAAAAAACACACAAGTACACATTGGAAAAAAGATTCTGGACAGAAAACTACATAATTTATACTATAAGACTTATAGTATAGGTTTTAGCACGTAATCCTTTAACAAAAAAATAACATTGAACTCTTTTTTAATTTAAGCAAAAATCCTACATACATATAAGTTTGTCATTCTGTTTGTAATTCCTACAATAATATTGATGTTAGACCCTATAAAGTATACATGCTCGCATGTCTATATGTAAATTAATAAATGCCTTGTTATTAGGTCTGTCTGCGTACTTTTCCAGTAGCAAATACTCAGTAAATTTTTTTGGGAGAGTAAGACCAATTTTACTCTGTCGGCTGAAAATATATCAAAAAGTACGCAGACAGAATCCAGTGAAATCTTGCAAGAAAACAGCTGATCGGTTTAATTTTTATTTTCATTTCACAAAAATTATTTACGTGTGCCAAGATAGCGTCGACGAAATAGCGACTTTTGGGAATTTAAAAACCGGGAAACAAAAATACCCAAATAATGGAATTTACCGAATGAAATCAAAAAGTTAGCGTCGAATTTAGGAATTTAAAAGGGGAAGTATAAATATTTAATATTTTTAACAAAAATACAAAAAATAGTTTAAAAAAAATTAACGTTTTGGAACAAAATGAGCGATGCGTGCAAAAAATCGTTCGTTCCGTTCCCGAGATTTCTGGGTTCGATTTTTTGCAGAATATATACAGTTTGGCTGAGTTCCAAAACATCAATATACTTTGCAGCACAAGTCAAAAATGTATATTCAAGTTTAATAATGCACAGCTTTTGTATTATGTTCTCATTAAATACTTTTTTGGTGCACATTGGGACAAATAGAATTGTAATAACCTACACGGTTGCATTGTAGCATGCATTTAAAAAAGATAGTTGCTTTGCAACCGACGTTTTGGAACTCAGCCTTTATACCGTGCAAAAGCTTGTGTTCCAAGGGATAAATCAGTAAAGCTTTGTACTGACCATTTTGGATGCACCCAAATATCTCGGGAACTAACCGAACGATTTTTTGCACGCATTGCTTATTTTGTTCCTAAATGTGTATTTTTTTTATTTGTGCTAACTATTTTTTGTATTTTTATAAAAATATTAGTTATTTTTACTTCCCCATTTTAAATTCCCAAATTCGACGCAAACTTTTTTTACTTTTGGAAATCCCCCTAAATTCCTAAATTTGACGCTAACTTTTTGTTGTTATTCTGCAAAAGACCATAATTTGGGTATTTTGTTTTCCCGGTTTTTATATTCCCGAATTCGACGCTATTTCGTCGACGCTACCTTGGCACACGTAATAAAAACAGCTGTTCAAACAAGTTGCAAAATCTTGCAAGAGGAAATTTCTCCAGTAACATTTTGTAAGTTCTCTAACTTCCAACTGTCAAAAAATTCTCTTTTTGGCTCTCTCGCTGCAAGAGATTTGGAGTACACAGACAACATTTTGTAATATTTTGCAACATTTTTCACAAAATGATGCAAAATATGTGTACGCAGACAGACCTATTGTTGTTTTTTTCTTTCTGTATATCTGGAGAACGGCAAGTTTCCAAATTAGTTACAAGCATTTTGGGTATCAATACTCATCCGTCAAAATATAAGCGGCATTGGAGAAGTACGGTGGCAAACTATATATGTATTTATATCTCAAGAACGGTATCTATAGTATCTATATAATTTGGAGAAAGGTATTATATAAGATTCGGCATAGCATAGCAGCCTACATGTCTTTTTTGATCCTTTTAAAAAGCCCTACTCATTTAATTTATATTCACTTCAATATAAATAGCAATCCGCAGAATAATTAGTAGGTATGATTATTTTATCGACCTATTTACGGTTTTTAATACAAATTTTCATATTTTAATCAGGATAAAACGATTTTTACAAAATGAAATTCATTAAATTATTTGTTCCCTTTACCCTTTTTACTACTGAATTTTAATGGGCTAAATTGGAGAAGTTAACAAAAATTCTACGTTTTTATTCATAATTGTGTTGATTGTCGCTTAAAATATTTATAAGTTACAAAGAATTGGAAAAGTGTATTTTTTCTATTTAAAAAAAAAACTACATAGGTATTATGGAAAATAATAAAAATCGGTTCATCATTTTAAAATTCTACCAAACATACGGCTTTGGCAAATAAAATCCCAAATAAAAGGAAATTAGGGAAAAACTTTCCACAAATAATTTGCATGCTTAGAAATTCAAAAGTATTTAACGTGTTTACTTAAAATTAGAAATTTGAGAAATAAGGAAGATAGAGAGGCGTAATTTGTCAAAAATGTTCGTGGCTATTCTGAAATACGCGTCGAATAAGTGAACATTTACATGAAAACAAAATTTACGAAAATTGTTTTTGTTATCTATACACTTCGAAAATCAAATTAACGCTAGAGGTATAACGCGTTTCTTTCTCTTTTAAAACCTGTAAATTTTGTATGATAAACAAAAACAATTTTTGTCAGTTTGGTGTTGTTTTTGTTTTCATGTAAATGTTCACTTCAGTGTTGCCATTAGGATACGAAAGATACATTTTTCGTATCTTTTGATGACTTCAGGTACCATGTGTAATCCTGACATTTTTCGTATCTTTTGAATCGTTACGCAAAATGTACAGAAATAAAATATTAGAGAATTTTTAGCCAAATAAAACCTATTAAGACTAACCGACTCAATGCTAATACAATAGCGGCTTAATGAATGGTGAAAGAAAACATTAAGGATTTAGTAGTGCGAAGTTGTTCTGAGGAACTTTTTTATTTTCAGGAACTTTATACGAAATTTTTGATATAATCGCCTTAGTATAAACGCCTTAACTCGTGTATTAATTATTACAAAAATTTATTTGTTTTGATATCATCCAAACATTATATTAATTTTAAAGTTCGCTTACTGTATTTTTAAAAATTACATACCTACATCCGTATTCATAACAAAAAGTTAGCCACAGTTTGTTCACTACGTACAACGAGCTGCTAACTAGAATGCCGACTAAGCTTAGCAGCTTGTTGGCACAGAGTTAATTCATAATAAACTTTTCTCCATCTGCCAACTTTTAATAAATCAACTCTGAATTTTTATGATGCCACATTAATCATTGCTGAATTTGTCATTTTTTCCTTTTTTTAGTTTTTCCCTTCACATATAAAAATTTTAAAAAGTTTTTAAAATTAAAATAAATTAAAGTAAAAGACAGTTAATTAAAAAAAAAACATTTGATTAAAAAAAACCAACAAAACGGTTTGACATTAAACGGCAAACGCTTGGCAGCTCGTTAACAAGATTTAAGGAAATCGTTAGCCAGAGTTTGGTTAGTGTATTATGAATAAACTTTTTTCTAACTTCATGGCAAATTTTAATTATGAATACGGCTGCTAATATATATGACTTAAATGAATTTATATGATATCATTTTCTTTACAATATTCATTAAATATGAAATAAAAATGTTATGTTAATAAATGTTGAACGTTAAAAATGGATTTTTAAAATTTTTTTCAAAATTTATCTTTTTGGGAAAAAGTGTATCTTTTTAGTAACCAAAATGTATCTTTCTCGAAATTTCACTGGCAACACTGGTTCACTTATTTATGTGTATTCTCCCAGAACAAAGATTTTCTCACGATTCTGATCACATAAAGTAATCTAGTGTCACAAAATTTGAGATAATCAAATTGCTTACACATCCATAGATTGTTTGATATTTGAAATATGTAGTAAATAAATAAAAAAAATTTTAACTCCTGGACTTTTAATACAAATTATGTACATTTTTTCCGCTTAATTGAGTTTCTTAAAATGCACGACTTTTAACGCAATTAAACGAGAACTTAATTAAGCAGTACTCGGTTTATTAAATCACCGACGCAATTAAAACGAAAATTGCTTAATTGAGCAAGATGTGCAATAAAGCGAAACACCCATGTGAAGATAGAAAATAAAACTAATTTCTTTATTTATTAAGTTAAAAAATGTCTTAGGCTTTTTAAAACAAAATAAAAATCAGGTACGTTCATCGTACAATCTTTCTTGCCTCAAACGTGTGTGGAGCAAAAACACATTAAGTAGACGGAAACAGTTAACCGAAACATTTGCTCTTGTTTTTTTGCAATGCGGACTTATTTTGCGAAATAATTAAGGGGTGACGCAATTAAACGGAACTCAACTAAAAGGGTATTTTTACATAGACAGTTAGTTATATTGACTGAGTTTCGTTCCATGATTTTTAGTGCAATAAAACGGGAAACTCAATTAAGCGGGGCTCAATTAACCGAAAACAACTGTATTATAATACAGAAAGAAATTTCAAGTAAACAAGTAAGAAAGTATAGTTGGTCTAGCCCGTCCATATGATACCCTGCACCACAGTATTAAAAAATCAATTTTCAAGAGTGTACCCTATTTGGGAATTAAAGGTAATCATGGACCCGCTAGAACAAAATTATGTTATGAGGTTAAGATTCGGATTTTTTCATGACATGGCAGCTATCGTCAAAGTTTTTGTCACCAATTTTTGTGTCAATGCCAACATTTATAGAAAGTTATGGCATTGAAGGCTATTTGCAGGAGTAGTGTTTGTATGGGAGCTATGGCCAAATATGAGCCCATATTCCAATAAAATTTGTGTAAAATTATTTAGATTGCAATCTATATAATAAAAATGAAATGTTGTGTGTTGCTAATCGCATAACTTGAGAGCGGCTTCACCGATTTGGACGATTTTTTTAAAATGATCGCCATGGTCCAACTTAGGTTTGTACAGAAATAAAATTTTGCCTCGCCTACTTTTACGCCCACTTTTTTCGATCTACCTAAAATCAGAAAACGGCTCCTTCGATTTGACTAATTTGTCTTTCAAATGTTCGGATTAATCCATTTTAAGTTTACATCGAAAGAAAAATTTACCACTAATTTTACGCCCACTTTTTCTATTAACGAAAAGAAAATTTTGCCCCGCCTACTTTTTTCGATTTACCTAAAATCAGTAAACGGCTCCATCGATCATTAGTAATCAGCTACCGAGCGAAGCCGGGGCGGCCAGCTAGTACATAATAAAAATTTGGACTAAATTTAATCTATATAGCTTCAGGTTTGCTGTCGGTATATAGTGGTGTCCCACAGGGTTCTGTTCTTGGTCCTCTTCTGTTTATCATGTTTGTTAATGATTTATTTGGGAACATTGCTAATGGAATGTGTACTCCATTTGCATTTGCTGACGATGTGCAGCTGTTGTTGAGGGGTACTGCGGAGTTTTCTGATGTTTAGCAAAACATGATTGAATATACTGTTGGGTTATTGGTTGATTGGATAGGTAATAATGACCTGTCTATTAATGCGAAAAAGACTAAGGCAATGATGTTTGGTAAAAGTGATAGGGTTGATTTTTCTATTACATTAGATGGTCATTTGATTGAGTTTGTTGAGAAAATGGAATGCCTAGGGGTTATTGTTGATAAAAAATTGAGTTTTGAAAGCCACGTTAATACTATAGCTTCTAGGGTTAACTTTATTTTGCGTAAGTTGTATAGTTTGGATTAAATGTTGCCTTTTTTTGTTAAAAGGCGGGTTGTTCATAGCCTTATTATGCCATTGTTTCTTTATGCCTTGGAAGTTTACTCGGGAACTTGGGGATATGTTTTGAAAAGAATAAGGCTGTTGTTCAATAGGGTAATGAGATATTTGTTTTCTCTCAGTTTATGTCGGCATGTTTCTTCGTTTGTTGTTCGATTTCTTGGTTTTTCATTTGAGGATTTAGTTAAATTTAGGACGTTATTGCATTTTTACAAGTCATATAGGTTGCTAACGCCTAAATATTTGGTTGATTTGTTTGAATTTGGTAGATCAAACAGATATAAGCAGTTGATAATACCAAGATTAACATCAGTTTTGGAGCGTTCATTTTCTGTAAGAGTGGCTCGGTTATATAATAAGTTGCCAGGATTTTTGAGGGTATTTGATGTTTCCCCTGATGTGTTTAAGATTAAGCTCTATCGTGAGTTTTCTGCATTGTCGGGTTAAAGTAAATGCTGTTCCTATCAGATTAATGGATAAATGATATATAGTAGGACTTTTGTCTCACATTTTTATTAGTATCCTTATGTTTTGTAGATTTTTTGGAATTGTTGGGTTTTGCTTTTAATTTTTGTGCAATTTGATTGACCTCTTAATTAAACTTATTATTAAAATGTTACTTATATTATTTAAAATTTTTTCTATAAATTATTTTTTGTTGTTATGTACTATGTACTTATTTATTTTTAAATTTTTTTTATATCTTTAAAAGTTTTTTTTACTATTATTAAGTAGAAATTTGTAAGCCGATTATGGCCAATAGGCTAGGCTACAGAAATTTAATAAATTAATAAATAAATAAATGTTTTGACTGAAAATTTAGTATGCAATTGGGGCTTTTAACTATTTTTTGGTTGTGAATTCCAAATAACTATATTTTCATTTGTTGTACTCGAATTAAAACTATTCCAACAATCAATAATTAGCTGCAATAAATAAATTAACATTTATATTACAAAATTTATTGACGAAAGCAAATTATTAATTGCAATGACCAATACTCAGTATTGCCCTGTATTAAATTCGGTTGGGATTCTAATTATTTGTACTAGTTTTTAGAACTAAATTAAATTAGTTAGCATAACTAATAAAAGAATTGAAGGAATCATATTTCAGTTAGCATAACGTTTTAATAATCAAGAGAATTAAAAATCAGTTAGAACTATACATTTTTAATAGTTGCAATAATAAATTATGTTACTTGATCAATATTTTATTACTGCATACGTTTCCCAACCAATTTGGTTTCTGTGTGAACATAACAAGATTGTTCGGAAAGTAGCTTGTATGGGTGCTGTGTGAAATTATGGACCGATTCTAATTAGGTTCAATAAGCTTGGTCCTTGTGTCAATTAGAAACCTATGTACAAAATTTCATCAAATTATCTCCAAAATTACGACCTGTGGTTTTCATGGTCAGGTTTTCATGGACAGCCAGTCGGACGGACATCGCTAGGCCGACTTGCGATTTTGAGTCGATCGGTAAACATATAGGATGAACACTATTCAAAAGGTTGCATGAAAGTAACACTGATTTAGAAAAATTTCTATAAAATCCCACTAACAATTCAAATTTATTTTATTACATACATAGTACATAGTAATATACATTTAATTTTCTAATTTTTTGAACTTTAGTTATTCTTGTTGCATATGGATGACATTTTACCACAAAGCCTCAAATACTTAAATGCTGTGGAGAAGAAACAACCCACCGGATGTTCTACTATTATTTTAAACGGTGAAAACGAACGTGTTTTAGCCCATACCGAAGATGCTCTAACGGAAACTTTAAATCATTACTATTTTGTGGTTGCTCACATCATAAATAGCACACCACAAGGCAAATACAAAGTGAAAGAGGAACGGTTTATGTCTTTGTGCTATGCCGGACATTTGCCTGGATATACAATGAATTATAATCATCATGGCTTGGTATTTTCCATTAACACATTGTCCGCCGAATTCTTGAGAAGTGGTAAAACTCGTAAGTAAAACATTAGTAAATAGTGAAAAAAAAAAAATATTTTTACAACAAATAAATCATTTTAACATTGTAGCACGCCATTTCATAACAAGAGCTTTATTAAGCGCTGAAAGCTTTGACCAAGCGTTGGACATATTAAAAGATGTAGGAATTGGTGCTGCTGACGGTTGCTCCATTAATATTAATTTTATAAAGTTAGTAAAAATGTTTTCCTATTTTTATAAATTGAAATATTTATTAAATTTGTGGACTTTTTAGTGATTCTTCCAACTTGTGCTACAACATTGAAATGGCTCCAACTTTAGAAGATACCAAAGAATCTCGATTGGATATTAAGAAAATTGACAAAGGAGAACATAACTATCATACTAATCAGTAATATTTATAATTGTTTTATTTGTTAAGATCTATTTAATAAATATATTTTAATTTCCTAGATACGAACGTATGAAAATTGAAGAAGCTAATCAATTGCAATTAGATTCCAGTGTATCACGTATGCATACATTCAGCACTTACAAAGCACCACAAACCAAAATTGATATCGTTGAAATGCTAGGCGATTGCAGTGGCGGTGAACATTGTGTTTTCCGCGAAGACGGTACGCTCGAGCAGATGGTGAAAACAATAGCCGTTGGCATTTTTGATTTGAACGAAAAAACTGTAGCCTTATATTCAGACAATCCACGTACCAATGAACCACAAGTCGTATTGCCATTGATATTGAAATAATTATTTAAAAAGCATCCTTGCAATGCATGTGTTAAGTACATTAAGTCTTTCTGTTTATGAAATTGAATTTTAGCACTGTTATATTATGAAATTGAATTTTAGCACTGTTATAGTGATAATAAAGTATTAGTATATTTAAAGTTTAAAAGATTTTTTCAAGTTAAGTCTATAATTACACTGTGTTTGAATTTACTTTTTTTAAAAAAGCTGGGCACCATACCGGAACGAGAACGCTGAATTTTTTGGTGCTAGTAATTTTTCGAAGCGCTTGTTTTCACGATTAAAAATTACAATACTAAACCACCATAAAACGATAGTTTTTATATTTTTTGCCATTTTTTATATTTTTATACCCTTAAACAAAGGTGAAAAGGGTATTTATAGGTTTGCCATTCCGTTTGTTGTTTGAACAATACCTTGAAAGTATATATCGCACTGGTTCCTCGAAAGAGGGCCAACTCAAAATTTACACATTTTCAGTAGAGGAAAAAACTTTTTTTTTTTTTAAATATTTACAATGAAAGTAGAAAACAATTATGGCATTGTAAGGACATAAAAGTAAGAAGCAAGGTACATTAACACAAGGTAGACTCATTTGGGAGTGTAGACATGCTGCTCTATAAAAAGAACCTAGTTGTCAAAATTGTCTTCATATAAAACAAAAACAATTTAACGCACACATGTACAAATTTTGGCTCATATACACGAAATTTGACGTTTGGGTACTCACACATGTACAAATTTTGGCTCATATACACGAAATTTGACGTTTGGGTACTCACACATGTACAAATTTTGGCTCATATACACGAAATTTGACGTTTGGGTTACTACTGGGGTAAACAGCTGACAAACATATGGGCCAACGAGTCTACCTTGTGTAAATATACCTTGGTAAGAAGTATACAACGGTAGTTGTTTTTGTAATTTGTTCAGGGATTATCGGAAAATAACACGTTTTTTGAGTTGTTCCCCTTTATGTGAAATTTTTTCATTTATATAGAGGTTTATTAACTGCCCGTCTATACCAGAAATAATTGCGACATATATTGCAGTAAATGTCAAAATTATGTTATCTTTAATGTAGACAGCAATTTGTTGTTGATCCACGACTTTTTGGCGGCATATTTATTTTTGCAAATTAAAAAAAATTATTAAAAAATATGGATCGTGGATAATTTTTTTTTTTTTTTCTTTAGTCCTATTTTCATCCATACACGATCTAGAAACTAAATCCGCTATCATATTCGGACGTTCCGAATCTTTGACACCTTCCACCGACACTTAGAATATATGAGAGCTATAAATTATTAAATAATCTTTATAAAACTGACGTCAGTATAAAAATTGGTTCCGGTTCAAACCAATTGTACGACAATCAGAAAGTTTTATGCTTTTTTCCTAGCAATTTAAACTAACTTGAATAATATATCATGATTCGTAACAGTTTATGCCGAACTAAAATGATTTTCAGGAGGGACATTTATATTATCCCATGACTGCCATGTCATTTATCAAGTTTTCCCTTTTTTGCAAGTTTTTTGAGATGCACGGTAATTACCTTTTAGGGTAATTTTGGGCCGCAAAAGGTAGCAAGGTAATTTTATTTAAAAAACCGTAATTTAAAGAAATTTGAATTTTTAGTATACACATATACATGCTTACATATGTATGAATGTTTAATAATTTGAACGTTTGAGAGGTGATTTTAAATTTAAAAATATGTACAGTACTTTTTATAGTCACTACCGCTATAGTCACATTAGCGATATAGTCCATTTTATCTGTTTATTTTGCCGCTATAAGTTAACTTAATATAAAGTATTAACGTTATAGTCCATTTAGCGATATAAGCACATTTGCCATATATGCCATCTATCAACAGCCATCAAAGGGAAAAGTGAAGCAAATTAATGGCGTTATAGTCACATTAGCAATATTTACTAAGTTCTTTTTAGTTTTCGAAAACACAATCCATCCAAAAAAAGAAAGAATAAAATCGTGTAATTTTTGTCATCAACTCTCTACTCGTAAAAAATTTGTTTTGCCTTTGGTATCAGTTATGAACTATCTTGTTATTATTTTAACTATTTTTTATATAGTATGCAATTCTGTTGCAAAACTATAAGCCTGATGTCGGTGTAATTTATTCAAATTTTTATTTTCTATATTCACATAACTTGATTATATTCGAATTCGGTTATATGCCTCATAGTGGCATATACTGTGAGCGTCAAAATAAAGTGTACAGCTTGTTTTCCAATATAAAAAGGGTTATGTTATTTATAAAAAGTTAAATTTCTACTTTGCCAATTTTGATCAGACTTCAAGCTTGCTGTCATCTGTGAAAAATACGTTGCTCCAAAAAGTGACAAAAGCAAGTTGGACAAAAAATAAACGTGATAAAAGGTAGAAATAAGAAATTCAACGAAAAAAATATAGTATCTAAAGTGAAGAGTGATAGGGTTAGCTTTTGTAAAACGTCATAAAACAGATGGATCAGCCCAATAGTCGCTCGATATCAACTCAAGTAAACATCTGAAAACATTTGGACAGACAAATTAAAAAAAAAAACATTAGCAGCAAGCACTCTCTGAATAAAATTCTGCAGAAAGGGTAGCCAAAATTGTCTACTGATCTAACTTTAAAATGGGTGGAATTGATGCCAAAGAGACTATAAGCCGTCCTAAAAGCAAAAAGAAATCAATCAAAGTATTAGCCACTTCACTTTTCTTAGTATTGTAAAACTGTACACTTTTTTTTGACGCGTTTAAAACGGAGTATATTAGTTTTTTTATTGTATTGATTTTGTTGTTTTTGAAGTATTTCAAATTTTTAATTTTAAATTGTAATAACTTCTACAAATTATAATTATTTTTTGCTAAAATATCACTTTTTATATTGGAAAACCAGTTGTACACTTTATTTTGACGCTGACAGTATGTGAATTAGCCTTAAAGTCACATTAGCGATATAGTCCTCGTTTTGTCTGCAACTAAAGGATGTGACTATAAGCGAAAAGTACTGTAGATCAATTTTGTAACAAAAAATTAAGAACATAATGTTTTTGCAAATGTTTTCGTAACAGCGATAAGTCCAATTAAGAAAACTGAAGTTATGCTTGTATAGTTATTATTAATTTTATATTAAACTTTTTGTTTGTTTAAAAATCAACAATATTAAAATGTATTTTAAACAAAAATTTCTAATCAAATTTTTTCTTAAAACACATTTAAAATTTAAATAAATGGTTTATGAATACTGCTCTTATGTGCTGTTTCCAAATCACAGGCGATAGACTGAGTGCTTTTCATATAATTTTTACTACATAATCAATCGCCTGTCATTTGGAAACAGCACATTAATGTTCGCGTACGGTAATTTCTTCTAAAAACGGTAATTTTTAGAAGGCCGTACGGTAATGAAAAAATAAAAATTAACATCACTCAAGGCCATGTCAGATAAAACTTTAAGGCCGTGTCAGATAAAACTTTTGCTTCGCGTTGCGTTACATATACGCTTTGACATTTGAGTTAAATGTACATGTTTATATGGCACTTGTCACATAAACTGCTTTTAACGCAAAGCGAAGCGAAAAGTTGGGCAACTCTCATCTTTTTGCGCGCTTTGACAATCTTCTAGTATAATTTTTTTTATTTATTTTCTTTTTAACACACAATGTGTGAGTGTTGTCAAAGTTTTTATTGTGACATACACTTTTTGCTTTACGCTTTTCTGTCAAAGTATATGTAACGTAACGCGAAGCAAAAGTTTTATCTGACACGGCCTTTTATTGCTTTGCGTGACACTTCTAACTTTGATAGAAAAGCGTAACGCAAAAGGTGTATGTCACAACACTCACACATTGTGTGTTAATAAGAAAATAAATAAAAAAAATTGTACTAGCAGATTGTCAAAGCGCGCAAAAAGATGAGAGTTGCCTAACTTTTCGCTTCGCTTTGCGTTAAAAGTTCTTTATGTGACATGTTTCGTATAAGTATGAATATTTCATCTTAGATGTCAAAGCGAATCTCTAACGCAACGCGAAGCAAAAGTTTTATCTGACATGGCCTTCAGTCTCATATACATTTAGCATCAAGATTATGGTAGGAGTCGGAGTCGTGGGTCGGAGTCGAAGTCGCACTCAAAAAATTTCAGCGTTTGGAGACGGAGTTAGTACTTTTTTCGGACGACTCCACAGCCCAGGATATGACGGCGAATATTGCTGGAAGCACACGTACACGTTTAATTCGCCGGCTGGGCAAGCATTTGACAAGTGTATTTGGGCCTTTAAATAAACGAAAAGTTGAAATAAAAATTAAACAAAAACAAAATGTGAATAAATAATAATTAATTAAACTTGTTTGTGAATCATTTACTGGGCTTAATGCCAACATTTGAAACTTTTTTTGTTATGTTAATTTTTTAGAGTTGTAAAGTGCTAAGTACTTGGGTACTTAAGTAATCAATTGCAAGAAACTATTCATGTTCTTTTGAATAAATTAACCCGCAGCAAATTAGTAACATCAAATAAAATAAAAAACAAACAAATATGAGAGATAACATAAAATAATTTGTTTGTATTTTCCAAAAAATGTTTGTGTTATAAAGAAAACGAGTTAAGTAGTCAAAAGTGCTAACATTTTTCAACACTTCAACTATTTGTCATCAGCAGGGCTGCCAGGTACTTTTTGTCCTTGTCCCCAAAAAATTAAAAAAATATCCCCAAAAATCCCCAGATTCCCAAATCCCCAAAAAACAAAACCTTAAAAAATTAATATTTTTTGTTTGTTTTTTTTCTGACCAAATTTAAAATTTTTTTTAAAAAAAGGTAAGAAAAATGTTAATAAGAAATCCCCAAAAATCCCCAAATAAAAATTTTTAGTCAAAAAAATCATTTTATTTTTTTAAATCCTTTTTATGCGATTCCAGTGAGGAATTACAAGCAGAACAATATGCTGTTTTTGAAGACGAATGAGCCAGTTTATAAGAATTTGGAGCTTGTTCAATCGGTTAAAGTCATCCTTATAATCAACAATAAAAATACATATATCCAAATTTATTTAGTACTTCGACCCATCATATTGTATTGTATATAATGCATCATAACTACTAACCAATAGCTTAGCATTTTTTCCCAATCTTTATTATATGATTTTTCATATTTACTTATTTTTGGGGAATACATTCATATTTGCTTCAAAATTGTCTTAAAAAAATCAAAAATTTTATGTGTTTTCAACGATTTTAGATTCTATTTTAAAATTCTTTTTTTTAAACACTCACTCAAGAAAAATAACAAGTTTATAAAGTACCTTTTACACACTTAATAAAAATGATAATGTTAATTAGGACCCTTTACACTATATAAGAGTAAGATAAAAGTTTTGCTATTTTTATTCATATATAATAAAAAATAATAAAAAAGTTTAAAATCCCCAAAAAATCCCCGAAATCTTTTTTGAAATCCCCAAAAAAATCCCCAATCCCCAAATGACTTTCCTTGTCCTTTTTGTTCACATGAAATCCCCAACTTTGGGGATAAATCCCCAAGTCTGACAACCCTGGTCATCAGCTCTTGCCTTTATTTTACGAATTTTTACAAAATTTGCGCTCGCGTACTTTTTTGGACAACAGCTTTTTGTGAGAGCAAATTTTACAATTTTCTCATTTACTGCATTTTACTGTAGAAGTACTCAAACGCACCTTATAACAACTAAAAAGAGACAACACAAAATAAAATATCATCAAAGTAAACCGTTGTGACATAAACACTAGAGTTGTCAACCGATTAGGAATAATTCGATTCATCGATTAAACAAACCCAAGCTCTTGTTCGAATAATTTTAATATGGCGATTTTCGAATAATGAATAAATCGATTAATAAATGTCGATTAATCGAACAATTTTTTTTATGGAAAAATAAATTAAATAAAAGCTTAAAATTTAATTTATTCTCATAGGTTTTTAGCGATTTTAAACAAAATATAGGAAAGTTAAAAAATATTGTAGCCATAGCCCTGACTGTAATTAATCTCAATGTTTATTAAGCAAAAACCCTGTTGAAAACTCATAGTATTGTTACGTTACTGCCTTTCAATAACGTTTTGGTTTATTTCCTTTATAATAAAGCGTTTCGAGTTCTTTATTGCAACTTTAATAAAATAAATAAAACACAAACACTATTAACACTGTTTACAATTAACACAACTTTATTTAGTACAAAGTCACACTAACAAACCGTAAATTATAGCTTTTATTTATTACCAACTATAATTTCTTCCGCGTTATACGTTATTGACAAAGTCTGAACTAAGAATGAACTTAATTACGCTAGTCGCCGCTAGTATTTATACAGCAATTTAGTTGTCTAGAGCATTCGAAATGTTTTTCGAAGGTTCGAGGCTTTACTTATTCACCACACTTTAATTTGATGTATGGCAGCGCTAATGTTTACATAATTTTACCTCTTATACTGAAGCTTTTTTAACGGTCATTTCTAGGTCTTTCTGCACATTGGGATTGAAGTGTACTAAACTATAACAATTTTTAATAACAATGTTAACTAGTAAAATTACTAATAAATACAAGTTAACTAATAAATACAAGTGTTACAACCGTAGGGGCCAGTGAGGTTTCCGACTAGCCACGGTGAACAAAATCCCAGAAGGTTCCAACCCTGCTCACTGGGTACGCTGCACATAAAGAAAATCCTCAGGTACTATCTAACCTATTTATTACATAACACACATGCACCCTACAAATGATACTTTATTTTTTTGTATTTTCAGGAAGCGGTTGTTATGCCCCCAGATCGCCCACCCTACCATGTCACAAGAAGATCCATCATACATTCATTTGTGACCCAATAAACCACCCGACTTCTCCAAACTTACCTCACCTTCATGCCATTAATCCTTTTAAAATTTAAGCCAAACACTTCATTTTGAAATTCAATTTAAGACTTACAAATTACATATTTTATTATAAAAAAAAAACAAATTCAACTTCCTTAATATAATTTCTTATTATATACCCTATACTACTATATTAAGTTTCACAAAAAAAAAACAATACTAAAACAAAATAAAAACTATTACACAAATTTTTACTTATTTTTATATGACGCAAGTACAGCAAAAGATTCATAAACTAAATTCACAAACTCTGTAAGTATCTCAACAATAAAAATAACCTACACCTACAAATAAAATTCTTCCTTTTTGGTTAAACCTTTTTTTCTTTCTGACAACTTTCTAATAAACTGCATATACCTAACCTGAAGGAGCTCCCTAAGGCTAGCACTTTGTCCTTAAAAACTCTCAGGACTAATAACAAAAAAAAACTAAACAAAAAGATTTAACTTTAAAATTGAATAATTTTACTTCCGGCGTAATTATAAATAAAAGAATATTCTAACCAAACAAAAAAAAAATCACATATTTTTAGGCGGTACTAAATTTTAATAAATATTAAACAAAACCGTTCACTGTACTGTATAAACCAAAAGCAAATTATAACACCAAATGTTTAAAATTGATAATAAAAGAACTTAAAATTAATAAAAACTACACACTACACTATTAATATTAAATTCACTAATTTTTCACTTAACCTAACAAATTTTATATTATTTTCTTCTTTTTTTTCTGTATTTTTCCCTTTCCTTCTTTTTTTTATATTAATATTAATTCTCTTTATAATTTAACAAAAACTCTTTTTTTCCTTTTTTAAAACCACTCAAATTTTAAGGAGGATTTATGCTTTTTAAAATTAAACCTCTTTTTTTATTATACTTAATAAACTGGCAATAACCACCATCCTTCATAAGACTTTAAAAAACTCTTTAAAATATTTGTTACCTGGCTGTGGTAGCAGTATTTACCCTTCGGGATCACACTCTAGAGCTCACTTCTTACTCCAAGGCAAACTATCAACTTTCCTGCCTCTATCTGCACCGGTAATTTACTTTCTCTCCCCAGCCAGGTTTTATTTTGATTTATTAAATATTAAATTTTCACTTCAACTGTAATATCTCTCCCAGGATTTCACAAGGACTCTTGATCAAATTTTAAATTTGTCATTAAACTTAAAATGCAAAAACTGATTTAAAAAAACTTGTTTAAAAAAACTTGAAACTTTATTTTATTAAATATAAACTTCACAAAACTTTGTAGGTGTGATCACTTTGACTGACTTTTTCCATTTGATCTTCACTGCAATTTTCTTTACATCTCTTCCCTACAGATTTTCCAAAATTTCCCTAGCCTTCCAAAGTTTCCCATCGCATCGCCATACTATTTTCAATTTTCTTTTTTCATCGAATTTTCTCGATTTTATTATTTGCCGCCAAATATCCATCTTTTTTTTTATTTAAGTGTACATATTAAATTTCATATATACTCTTAACTAGATTTTCATCCTAATTATTTTTTCTTCAAATCTTCTTTTCAATATGTCTATCTTGCTGACCCCCATCAATCAATACATTCCCTGGTTAAAACTCTAAGTATCATTTGCCCATTCATAAATTTTTAAATTTAAAATTAACACTTTTTCTCACAGCGTTTCCCTTCAACTTGAATGAAAATGCCATCCCTGTTTTAAATATATGAGCATTGCCATACTCCCCTTACGTCTACTACCATGATTGACTACGCTGTAAAATGTGTAAATGAACATAGCAAGACAAAACAGACAATTAAAAAACTAAAAAAGAAAACCATGACGTGCAAAAAAAATACAGGCCAAATAAAATTAAACATTAAATAAATAAAAAACAAATTTAAGGCAACGAAAAATTCTCCACACCAGCCATATTACCCACTCACAGCAGAGTATAAAAAAAAACAACATCTACAACTAATCATAAACCATCAACCCCAAATTTCTGGCAACCAAAAAGTGAAGAACCACATAAACAAAACTCTTGCCGCAAAAAAAACCAACCGCAACACAAGATAACTAATAAATTCAACTAATTCTTAACTAATAATTACAACTAATTCTTAACTAAAGTTACTTTCGTAACACTGCCCCCCACTTAAGCCTGTTCGTCCCGAATAGGCTCAGAATAACCTTTTCCATAAGGGGCTAATCATTCTAATAAAAACTTTCATTTTGGCCCTTGGCCTTTTATATTTCCGTATTTGGTTTACAACATCATTTAATTTCTTTATCACCTTATATGGCCCATTCCAATGTATTTGTGGCTTGGCAACTAATCCTTCCTTTGGTTGTTGATTCATTGGAAAAACTAACTGGCCCTTCTTTAATCCTTCAGAATACACCACCCAATCATATCTGGACAACTTTCTATGGCCACGCACGGACTTTCTATGGTCGTACAGATTTCTCCGCTCCAATGAAGATACCTGCTTATCCTCGGGTATAGGTAGTGCATTACAACTGCACTGTGGAAGCGACGCACAACCTCTATTTGCTGTGCTTCTGGCTGCTACACGCTTTGGGCAGTTTCCCTTAAAATTTTGACTTCCACCTATACTATTGGCCCTTATAACCTTGGCCGATACGGGCTCTCTTCTTTGCGCCGTTATCCAATCTTTACTAGGCGCTACCTTCAACGAGCGACCCTCACTGACGCATTCCCTTCTAACTGCTCCCGTACAGTGCTTGGCTTCCAATCTGCTAAGCTGTCTTACCTGAGCAACCACTTTTTCTCGCTTTTCAACTTTTCTGTGAGCTGACGATTCCTGACGAGTACATGCGAGAGGCTGTCCCACACGAGCCTGACTTTCATACCCAACATCCAGGGGTATTTCATAATCACACAAATACATAATTTGCTTTCCCATATTCAGACTTATATTATGACTTATCATAAAATCTGCGCCAATCAGTACTTCGTCTACAATGTCGGCCACAATAAACTCATGAAAAGTGACAATATCGGCAATTCTTAACACCACACGTGTTTTCCCATAGACAGTAGCAGGCTCACCTGTAGCTGTTCGCAAGCTCACTCCGCTTAGTGGTTCGACAGCTCCTTTAACCAAGTTAGGCCTTATTATCGAGAATCCTGCACCAGTGTCGATAGTCAAAATGCTCTTTTTACCATCGATGTAGCCAAATGTCGTAATACTTTTGTTACTCTTTGGCACTACTAAATTTATTATCGAGTCCTCAGATGCGAAAGGTAGCACTCCCTCCATACTTAACGGCGACTCCGGTGATGACTGATGACTAGCCCGTTGGTTGTTTCTCGGCGGCGAAGCAGATCTTGAACTTTCTCTTGGTGCTTTACAGTTACGCTGTATGTGCCCAATCTTACCGCAGTTATAGCATTTCAATTTGTTTTTGCCCAGCTTCTCACTTAAAACCAGCAAGACTGCTTCTTTAAGGCCCTTTAATTCCTTTATGATATCTCTATCATCATCAGCAGTTACATTGAGCCTATGCACCTTATACGACCTCTGCTTTGCAACTATTCTCGCGGTTTCCTGAGCCAGGGCAAATGAAACAGTTTCTGCAAATGTTGACTTTAATGCTGCACACACCGCATACTTTACATCAGCATCTCTTATACCGTTAATGAATGCTTCTGTTTTGAAGCTGTCCAGCAATGGATGATTCTCACCAGGATAAGTTAGCTGCACCAAACGCTCAATCTCGAGTGCGAAGTCCTGTAAGGTTTCGTTTGCCTTTTGCACTCTGCCACGCAACTCCATTTTGTAGATTTCCTTTTTGTGTTCACCACCATACTTGCGTTGCAGTGCTACCATAATTTCATCATAATTGTTTCTGCTACTTACTGGTACACTTTCAAGCACTTCAGCCGCAGTCCCCTTTAAAGCAAGAATTAGCTCGATTGCTTTTTCCTCACTGTTCCATGCATTTCTGTTAGCAACTGTATCGAACTGGAACTTGAAAACATTTAATGGAACACTACCGTCAAAGCAAGGGGCCTTTATTCTACTAGAAACTTCTGGAATAACTCGCACTGGTGCTTCTTGGCATTGAATGTTATTAACTTTTGCCTCCAGATGGTGAAGTTTTTCATCAAAAACCGTAACTTGTGTTTTAACATCCGTGACTTGAGTTTTTACATCAGACAGCTTCTGATTAAATTCTATTTCCATTTCGTTTACTCTTTCGTTCATCTCACTGGAAATCTCCTGAAGTTTCTCGTTTGTTATTCTAGAATGCTCTTGAATTTCAGCTAATATGGTAACTGAATTCTCCTTTACCATTTTTCTACATTTCTAGAAGTTTCATCTATTTTTCTAGAAGTTTCAGCTAGAATATCACTCGAATTTTCTTTGATCATCTGTACCATGCTTTTGGAATTATCGTCCATTTTTCTAGAAGTTTCAGCTAACATCGCTGTAGAATTATCGTCAATTTTTCTAGAAGTTTCATCAATTTTTCTAGAATTTTCTTCAGACATTTTCTTCATTTTTGCCATCATAGCAGCAAACATTGTGTTTAAGTCCATGCTGCTAGCAACTGCACGAGTACATACCTCTATTTCTTCTTTGTCCTCAAATTCGTAACTCACAATGTCAATATTGCGTCGCTCGAATTCATCTAATAGTCTCTTCTGCAGCTCTGCTTTATTACCTGCAGTTAGCAGATCCAACTTGCCCAATTCTTTCTTGAGCTGTTCTACTTTAAGCTCTTCAAATTTCATTGCTGTCTTCTTGTTATTTTTTATTTTTATTAATTAATTTATTTGTTTTTTTTCACTTTTATTAATTTATTTATTTTATTTATGCAATTTCACTTCTGACACCAATTGTTACGTTACTGCCTTTCAATAACGTTTTGGTTTATTTCCTTTATAATAAACCGTTTCGAGTTCTTTATTGCAACTTTAATAAAATAAATAAAACACAAACACTATTAACACTGTTCACAATTAACACAACTTTATTTAGTACAAAGTCACTCTAACAAACCGTAATTTTTAGCTTTTATTTATTACCAACTATAATTTCTTCCGCGTTATACGTTATTGACAAAGTCTGAACTAAGAATGAACTTAATTACGCTAGTCGCCGCTAGTATTTATACAGCAATTTGGTTGTCTAGAACATTCGAAATGTTTTTCGAAGGTTCGAGGCTTTACTTATTCACCACACTTTAATTTGATGTATGGCAGCGCTAATGTTTACATAATATTACCTCTTATACTGAAGCTTTTTTAACGGTCATTTCTAGGTCTTTCTGCACATTTGGATTGAAGTGTACTAAATTATAACAATTTTTAATAACAATATTAACTAGTAAAATTACTAATAAATACAAGTTAACTAATAAATACAAGATAACTAATAAATTCAACTAATTCTTAACTAATAATTACAACTAATTCTTAACTAAAGTTACTTTCGTAACAGTATTTTAAAAATTTATTTTATGTTCTTATCAAGGCGAATTCATACAGGTGACATTTTCGAGCCATCTGTTTATTGTTTATTGTTTTGTGTGTATGCTGAATGTCAAGCTTTGTTTACATTTTGTGAAAAAATTAATTCAAATTTAAAACTCGATAAAAATTTAAAAACTTATTTAAATTTTTTAAAATAAAAAAAGTGAATATAAAATATAAACACAAGAAATTAAAAATGCGTAAGGAATAAGTGGAGCCACAATTAATCTGCAATAGAGGAACAAGATTTACTTTCTAAAGCAATTGTGTATATTTTATAAACAAAAAAAATTCCTTTTTTATATTTTCAACAAATATTTTTGACATTGACTCTAACTTTTTACAAAAACAAAATACATAGTATTTTTCAATAAAAAGGGATAGCTAGCATAACTCTATCTCATGATGCGGTCAGCTTTATGAATTCGCCTTGGTTCTTATTGAACAAATCTTTGACAAACAATTGTATCAACAATTTTCTTTTTAAATCAAACTTTAAAAAAAAATTTCGAGAAAGGGGGCTTTTCAATTTCGGGTGAAAAAATTAGAAATAAAAAAAGCTAAAAAAATAAATAATTGATTTACATATATGAGCATTTTCATTTTGCCGTGACGTGATATTTGAACGACAAAATGTAAAAAAATTGAAGAAGTCAAATTTGTAAAAAGTGTTTTTATATATGCAAAGTAATGAAGTAGCTCTATATTCAGAAAAAAAATTACAACAATCGACGCTTAGGATTTGCAGATATAAGCAAAAATATGCGTTGGCGTGTCGTTAAAAAAAACAGAAATGGATTTTGACTTGCATTACAAAACTGAATAAGACTGCGAATTGAGCAAAACGTTTTGTATAAAAACTTTTTTAGTAAGCTTTGAACTTATATAGATTTATTTTTCAAGCTATCAGATTTAAAAATATGGGCATTTTCAGCGAAAGTCTACTTTTTTTAATGTAACGCCAGAATGCAAATTAGCTTATATTTTAGGACCATGTTGTGCAACTGTTATCTTTCCTGTTACTAAATGTAGAGATAGTTGCGCTTTACACCAAAATATAAAAAATTAAACTATACAATTTAAATAACTTCTGGCCTTACGTTACAAAAAGTAGACTTTTCGCTGGAATTTATATGGGCAATCATATCATGAAAGTAGAAACTCCTCTTTTTAAATTGTATATTTTTACCAATCGCAAAAGTGTCACAGTATTACCATTGAAAACGATGTAGTGAAAGATAATCCAACGACATCAAAAAATGTCGAACTTGGTACAATTACACTATTATACTTTGTATTAATACATGTCAAAAACTCAAGTAATATGACAAAGTGTGATGGTGTGAATGCAATGTGTCACGAAAATGACAAGTATTATGAAAAAAGGTTGACATCCCATACGACTTCATTGGTTTTTGAAAAATTTCTAAATATGTTACGGACCGGTTTACTTGGCGAGGATTCCGTCTAGCTCATATTAAACTCTCAGGAGGTTCCAACCCTCCCGCCAAAAGCGTATCCTAACAAAAAAAAATAACAGGAAGTCAAAACAACCGGAAACTACAAAAACACACGATACCACATTCAACAAATCACGGGGACAGATGTTATTCCCCTCATGCCCACCCAACCTTGTCGCGAACACGTTCCTTATATTTATACAGCGACCCAATCTCCACCAGACCTCTTCTCCACTTACCTTTCCATCACATCCGGTTCCCCTAATTTAAATTTAAGCCATCATGTTATTTCTCTAGGTTATTAAACACAAAACATACTTTATTATAAAAAAAAACTGGTAATACTAAAAATAAAAATAATAAATACAAATAATAATATGCTATGATCTTTCTTATAAAACAACAAATATGCTTAAAATTCCTACTCGTACTTAAATTAACACTATCCTCTTTCCTATAAATTTAGCTTTTTTTTTTTTATTTCTTTACCTAAATATCTATATATATATATGTGTATATCCAAATTCAGTTTACTAATTCTGATTTCCTATTTTAAATTTCACATGTAATTACCTAATTAGAACTCAAGCTACTTTTATTAAAACTTATTCATTCAAGATGTTATTAACGCTCAATTTTCCTCTCACCTAAAGGAGCTCCCTGAGGTAATATTTTCTTTCCTGTCACTCTACAGGTCTTTCCTTTTAACTTATTCTTTTTTTCTTTTATTACCGATCTTCACTTAAGCTCTATGTAGTTACTCTTTTTTTTCCTTTACTTATATATTCCTTTACTTTAAATTCAATTCTGATCTTTATATATATGTATATATAAATATTTACGTTCACAGAATCTTAATTCTCAAATTTTTCTTTTTTCCTCTGGTTTCTATTACACGTAACTCCAACTAAACACTCTCAAAATTCTTACACTTTTATCACAATTACACAATTATATAAATAATTTAAAATAAATTTAAAATAATTTTTATAATTTCAATATGATTAATTTTTTTTTCTATTTTTTTTTTTTATAGGTTTAGCTTCTATGCTGTTGATTAACGCCTTAATTTTCCCACAAGCACAGTAAAAAGATTTATATTTTTATCTGTATTTTCTTGGAGACGTTTGATAATAAAACAAAATATATCATACCAATAAAACCAATTGCATTTGCCTTTTTCTTAATAGAATTTAAAACTATGGGTTTGTATCTACCAATTTTTCTTCGCTTAATCCTTCCCTCTTGCTAAGCGCTAAATTTTGCACTTCTGAGGATACTTTTGCTTGACTCAATATAATTTTCTTACAATTTGTTACCTGGCTATAATCCCTGTGTGATTTCGGAAAAGTTCGTCTACAACCTTCACTGGGCACGCCTTCGAGAGAATAGCCAGCTATTTGGAACAATAAAACACATTTTCTTTACTGCCGGAAATATTCAAAAGATATGTATATTCATCTCAAATTCTATTTTATTGAAGTTTTGCAAAACACTAGTTAATTCTCCACTCCAGTGGTTATTTTCAAAAAAGAACTCCAATAAAACAGAATTTGTGACCGAATATACTGCACTACTTTGTTTGAACACTTTTGCCTCACTTACGTTTTTATTCTTTGATTGAATTTATTTGTTCCTTATTTCCAATATAATGTTCGCACAAACTGCGTTAGTTTAACTTTTATTTAACTTTTTCCACTTTTAATTCAAGATTAAATTTTTCTCACAACTGCACTAACGTCTCACTTTTGAAATTTTGTTTACTAATGACCTAATTTATTTTATCTCGCGAGCTTAAATACTTGCTACTTATTTACATCCTCGCGGTATCTTCCTTATCTCCCTATTTACTTTTCCGCGGTACTTCCAGAAATCCTCTCTCATATACATTCACAAAATTTACCCCAAAAATTTACATAATCATTTTCCCCTTTGGCGCCTTTTCAATTATCATATAATAATAAATATACCTACTACAAAAAAAAACTTCTTCAAGATTTTCGCGCCTATTAATACCTTTTTTCCTGATTTCCCCCCTTTGATCAAAACAGGCAGATGTACAAATTCACATTAGTTCAGCCAGCAGCTCTTTCCCATCTTTTTCTTTCCCACTCAGCTAAGTTAGCCAGCGCTTTGTTTTTCTTTAACTGCTACTAAAAAGAATTATATAATTTAATCCTGCGGCCTTGTCAACCGCCAATTCCATATTTTAATTTCTAGGACAAAAACAAACATCTCTTAACATCTACCACTGCAAGTATCAGGCTCTCATAAAAATTAGCTAGTAAATTTTATTCATTCATAATTTTAATTTAAATATATTTCAAATATCAATTTTCAGTTGTGAATGAAAAGTCCAACCCTGTGTAGTTTTACTATAAGCAGTATCGTTGCCAACTCAATGTGATTATTTTGTACTACCGTTTCTACACTACAGTGTGTATACAAATATATACACATCTTATATTTTCATAACTCGCCTGTCATCATCAACTCCACATGTAAGTAGATTCATGGTGAAATAAACAGGTGGCAGCACTACGCCAGATGACGATTTTTTGCTCTTGCATTGTTTGTCTAGGTTTATGTCAAAGTTTTGTTTATGTTTACAAAAAGTCCACGTTTTGTGCTGTGATTTTTGTTTTTTATTAAAGTTTTTGATAATTTTGTTAAGATATTGACCATAATTAAATAAAAATTGGCTAAAAATTTATTTATTTCATCACGTTCAGCGGCACGCTTTGATTTTTGTTTAATGTATTTTTTGACGTAAACGGTTATGTAATTTCCATTTTTGTTGTAATGTTGTATTTGTTGCCGTAACGATGCCACCTGCTTATTCCACCATGAGTAGATTTAACTTTTTAATTTTTCGATTTTTCCTCTTTTCTTTCAGGTTTCAAGTATAATCTTCAAAGAACTTAACCAGGATATTCGCGTGAGTATTGAAATGTATCGTTCCTTACACATATCTATATATATTTCCATAAATTTAATGTTTAACTCTTCCCTTCTTTTCAGCCTCACAAAAAACAACAACAACACATTAACTAACAAATACTAACCCTAATCTAACCATACAAAAAAAAACTTACTAGAACTACCCCAACCTACTAACACCACAATCTGCAACAAAAATTTGTTCCACTGAGACTCGGGCAGGAGGTAGTGTCTCCATTGGCCGCAAGCCCCTCTCCCAATATGTTTAAAACCACTGGACAAGGGCAGGAGTAGTGGCTCCAAAGTATATTGCCCCTCCATGTCAGATAATTTTTAAAATCCATCGGGGTATCGGCAGGAGTGGTGGCTCCGACAAAAATTTGCCTCCCCCTGATAAATTATTAATAAGGGATGATTTAAGCGGGCTTTTATAGCCGCATCCCGACAGACTTGCTATAGACCGTCTACGCCAAATTTTTTTCCATCCGCAACACAACTCCGTTGCTGCTAAGTTACCGCAGAAGAAACGGTGTGCGGAATCTTTAGCCGAAAACAGCCCAACGTGGGGAACTCCCCGACCCTGAGATAAGAGTCTCATGTCTTCACAAACTTGGCCGGGCAATAAAAATTTTGCATTCCCTGCAGTGTTGCCAGGTTATTTCCCTTCCCTTCAATTTATGTTTGTTTCTTTATTGCAGGTAATCAGTTTCAACCTTACCATTAAATATGCATCCGTATAAATACTATCTACCATGTTCATAAAAAAAATAAAACAAGTTTGACATTTTTATACAAATTTTTCTTAAAATTGATTTCAAATCCATTTTAATCTCTTATGAACACGGCAGTATTTATCTCTGATTAAAATAGAGTTAGTAAATTGGAATCAAATTTTCTCATTAATATCTAGTGTTTTCAAATGGTTTAGGTTACCTTGGGCATGGTATCGAAACAAAAAAATTTGTTGATAATTTCAGGTTAATGACAGTTGTTGCAAAATTCAAAAACTTAATTCCCTATGGAATGTGCAATCAGTCCCTCCCCTTACTTAAGTAAATGAAATTTTCACACACTTAACGACAAGTTTCCTCAACTTCAATATGATTCAGATCCATTTACACAGGGGCCTAATCAGCGTTTAGTTTTTATATTCACAGATGGTAATTTAGCTATTTTCTTATGAAATCTTGCTACTTTACCCATCCAAAAACAAGCCCGCCATTGTATAAAAAATCACGTACTAAAACGCTCTAAAACTACTTATACCCCCTAAATGAAATAAGAACCCTAAACTGTAAATTCCGTAAGTATGTACCCAACAGTATAGATTGGCATGATAGACGATTACGATTAGAAAAACAATATCAGAACTGTACATATTAAAATCAATAAGTGTTTTTCCTTCCATATCATAACATCCTTTAGTTCATATATTATTTTTACTCTTATTTTCCCTTTTTTTTCCAGGAAACCTTATAAATACAAAGCAGATTCAGCCGCTCGATATTGGACAACAAGCAAGATGCATTCACTGTGGTCATACCTAGATTTAAGCACTCTTCCGAACTCCTTTTCGCGAGGCAAAAGCAGAACGTAGAGGCAAACCCTTTTTTTACAAGTTTCTTGTTACTGGGCTTTTGCCAGTAGTGCACAACAGTGCGAATTAAATCGAACGCCCCTTTGAGGCAAAATTAAATATTTTGGATCCTAGGAATCCACGTCAAAACAATCGGGTCACGCCTCTATAATTCTCTCCATCGCCCAGGAAACTATCTAGTTTGACCATCGCCCTCTGAGACATTTTAAAAATAAAAACGGATCAGAGGATGTATGAATCCAACCTGCTCATCGTATCTGACGGGAAGTATTACTTTACATGCATAATCAAATAAGAATGTTACTTTGTGGTTTTGTTTCCTTCTTTTTCAGATTTAAAATCCCAAGCTTATAGACTGGCACAACATGGACTTAAATTATATTGCACCTTACTAACAGCTAAATAAAAATGGGACTCATCACAACATTAATATCACAGATTTTAATATGCCTATATTGCGGTTCCTTATACCTAGTTATTGCACTCATGGACAAAACAAAGGTATGTTAAAAATACAAAACAAAATTCCAATGTTATGTACTATTTCGTATTAGTAATCGCGGAGTTATTTAAAGATTTGTGATAATAAATAAATTGTATGATAAAATAATCTACGCTATCAGGTACGGTGTTCTTAATATTTGTTCATAATTGGAGTATTGCATACAATCCCTACGGCTTCAAATTTCGCTTTTCCTAAACTTTAATATCCTTAACGTGGTATGTTCCTATAGATTTCCCTTGCAGTGTTTCTAATTCGTACATGTTGTTTCCTATGGGCCTAACCACTCTACATTTTAAAAACTTTCGGCAAAATTTTGCATTTCTGTTTTTCGAGAAATCACTTAATACTGTGTTCCGGCGGTATACTTCTTGTCCTGGGTTAAATATAACATTTCTTGCTCTCTTGTTGTATCTCTCTGCACTTTTTTCATAGGCTTTTTTCATGTTCTGTTTTATATGTTCCCTTATTATATCCAACTTTTCGCTCCGTTTTAACTCCAAAATTTGATGATCCGTAAGAGATTGTAATTTTCTTCCTAATTTATATTCAGCTCCACTTGAATACATGTGGTAGCCAAATAGGGCGAAAAACGGGGTATAGCCAGTTGCTGAATGTACTGACGTTCGCAGTGCACATTCAATTTCGGACAAGTATAAGTCCCAATCTCTGTGATCGTCTTTTAGGTAGGCACGAATTGCGGAAAGAACAGACTGATTCACCCTTTCACTGGCGTTACTCTGTGGAGAATAGACTGCAGTTTTTATGTGTTGTATTTTGTAAGTGTGCATTAAGTTTTGAAAACTCTTTGCAATAAATTGGGATCCATTATCACTGTGTATGATTTCCGGTACACCAAATTTATGAAAAATCTCATGAACTAGAAATTCTATGACGTTGCTCGTAGATGCTTCCTTCATTGCTTTTAAAAAAGTAAATTTGGAAAAATGGTCAACGACTATAAATATGTAGGAATTGCCATTTTTGGATCTCGGATATTTTCCCATAAAATCGATATACAATTTTTGAAACGGCCTTTCTGTTATTACCTGTTTACCAATTTCCGGCCTCATGTTTTGGTTCGTTGGCTTTATTTCCTTACACACTTGACAATTTTTTATAAACATTTTTACTTGAAATGACATTTTAGGCCAGTAAAAGAACCTTTTTAATCTTTCTATAGTTTTTGTTGCTCCTCCATGCGCTGTCGTTAGGGTGGAATGTGCTTTTTCTATAATAACTTGCGTAATGTTTGTTGGTATCCAGAGTTTCCATTTATACTCATCTTCATCCTCTTCGAATGACATCTTTTTGTAAATCATACCATTTTCAATTTTTAAGTCTGGAAGTTGTTCACTGTTATTTTGTATGTGATTTATTAAATCTAAATACTCTTCGCTCTCAAATTCTGTCGTCTCGAAGTCGAAAATATCCTCCATTGCGATTTCATCGACACTTTCATCTGGTAATCTGGACAACATGTCGGCTACAACGTTTTCTGATCCTTTCCGGTGCATTATCTCGAAATCGAAAGCCTGTAGCTTAAGCGACCAGCGCGCCAATCTGCCAGTTAAGTCCTTAAGCGACATCAGCCACTTTAAACTCGCATGGTCTGTAACTATCGTAAAAGGCATCATTTCAACGTAAGGTCTGAATTTCTGGACTGCCATGACCGCCGCTAAACATTCCTTTTCTGTCACGCTATAATTCCTTTGGCATGAATTTAACTTTTGAGAGTAGAAAGCTATCGGATGTTCCTCGTTATTTTCATTGAGTTGATACAAAACTGCCCCTATGCCGTAATCACTTGCGTCGCATTGGATAAAAAAGCGTTTAGAGAAGTCGGCGTGCCTTAGAACTGGAGCGGATGTTAGTGCTTTCTTTAATTCATCAAATGATGCAATTGCCTCAGGCGTCATAACAAACTTCTTACTCTTTTTCAGGGTATCTGTTAAGGGAGCTGATATAGTAGAAAAATCCCTTATAAATCTACGATACCAGCCAGCAGTGCCCAAGAAGCTACGGACTTGCCTTGGAGTTTTAGGAATATTGATTTCCCTTATAGCTTTTACCTTTTCAGGGTCCGTTTTTAACATCCCACCGCCTATAATAAACCCTAGGTATTTTAATTGTTTAAAACAAAACTGAGATTTTTTTAAACCAATAGTTAAATTAGCGTTTATTAAACATTGAGCTACCTCTTTTAAAAGTTCCAAATGCTTTTCAAAACTATCTGATATAACTAGCAAATCATCTAGATATACAAATACGTTTTCCTTCAACTTCTGGGGAATGACTTTGTCCATAAGTCTACAAAGTCTCTGTGCTGCGTTGCAGAGACCGAAGGGCATCACGCGAAACTGGTAAAGCGGCCGGCCTGCTACAGTAAACGCAGTATAAGATTTGCTTTCCTCCTCTAACTCTATCTGCCAAAATGCGAATTTTAAATCAACGCTACTAATGTAATAGGTCTCATCTATTCGGCTAAGGATACCATCTATATTTTGCAGTGGATATGCGTCCTTCACTGTAAGTTTATTCAACTTCCTGGCGTCTAGACAAGATCTATTTTTCCCGGGTTTTCGTACCACCGTCATCCGGTTACTCCACGGGCTTTCACTTTCTTCTATTACGTTTAGTTCTAACATTTGATCTATTTCCTTGAAAACGATTTCTTGTACCGCCGGAGATATTGGGTAATGTCTATCTTTTACCGGCTCGGCTCCTTCTACTAATTTAATACTATGTTTCTCCAGTGACGTACATCCTAGGCCCTTCTTTTCAAATGATGGAAACATATTTATCACTTCGTCTAGACTTTTTCGTTGACACGATAATAACTCATGGGGATCAGATCTGTGATTCTCCGAAACATATTTTTCCATTATCTTCTCTATATTTATTTCTGAAACGCCTACTATTTCTGGAGCAAGTTCAAAAATTTTCCAAAAATCTATTCCTAAGTATGCTTGTTGCTCTAAATCGGGACAAAGATAAAATTCTATTTTACTAATCTTATTATTATATTCTATATCTAATTTAATTTTTCCTAACAATCTATGTTCTTGGCCGCTGGCCGTGGATATTACTGAGAATATCGGTACTATTTGCATATCAAGATCATTAATAAGTTCTCTACACCCTCTGCCTAAAATACTCACAGAGGCACCGGTATCAAGAAGACCCTTTATTTTAACTTCACCAATTTTGATTTCAGCATATGGTCTGGGATCTAATGATTTTCGGTCGGCTCCTCTAATTGCCTCGATAGCCAATTTCCTCAGTCTTCTCCTTTCAGCGAACTTCTCTCTTAGTTTTTGTATTCTTTTTGATATGTTTGGTCTCCTGATATTTACTTCCGAATTAAAAATTCTCTCTCTGACCTTTTTATAATTATCTTCTCTCTCCTTAAACGTATATAAATGTCTGTGCTGGGGTATAAATCTATTAAACTTTTTTATTTCTTTAATTAAATTTGCTGATTTTTCTATTCTTGCAAATGTGTTTGCGGGTTCGTTTTCGAACGATGGTCCCCCGCATTCCCTTCGTTCCTGTAAAAATTTTTATTTCGGCAATCAATACAATTAGGTGCTATTACTTCGGGCTTTCCACACCGATAACAAAATATACTTCTCTCGCTTGATGGACAATCCATAAAGACGTGGCCATTTTGGCGGCAGTTCCAGCACACTACTGTAGTTCTGGTCATCGCGTTTCCTGCATTGCTCGCTCTAATTGCTGATTCTTCGGGGCGTTCTATTTCGGGCATTGGGTGGGATTCTGGACTTTCTTCTCTTAATTCGTTTACGTGTCTAGGATAACGGTTTACAGGATTTGTCATGATTCTATTTTCTTTTCTGAGAAAGGTTTTTTCCGCATCTATACAACTGATTCTCAATTCCTCTACTGACGAAACATTCATTGGGTAGACAATTTTTCCGATGCTCTCCCTTAAATTCTTTTTGATCATCTTGATCATTTCCGCTTTAGGCATGGATATGCTCAAGCGTGAACGAAGCTGCGTCATTGTAAAGAAAAACGTATCTATTGACTCCCCTGGCTGTTGTTTCCTTTCAACCATGTCCCTCATTAGTTCGAAACTGGAACGAGTTGATTTATATTGTTTTAGTAGTGCAATTTTTAAGGTAGACCAATCTGACACATAATTTGTTTGTATAAATAGCCCATACCATTTCTCA
Organism: Pollenia griseotomentosa; assembly: GCA_963931875.1. Taxonomy (NCBI): domain Eukaryota; kingdom Metazoa; phylum Arthropoda; class Insecta; order Diptera; family Polleniidae; genus Pollenia; species Pollenia griseotomentosa. The sequence continues at coordinate 51,075,726 of OZ007563.1, forward strand.
GCGGCTCCTTTGACCAAAAGATGGAAGTTATCCAGTAATTCCTTCCAGGATATACCGTACTGGTGTTGAAGACGCTCAAGCCGGAAAACAAAGTCTTCGACTGCTAATTTATTGGAATCCCCATCAAATTCTAAACCCCATTTATCGATGCGAGGTCTATGGTAGCCCCTTGGATATTCATCACCATTTATCGAAGAAGCCCTGGAAGACTGGGAATGTACGCCTGACATTTCCATTGGCTGTGGACCCTCTGCTGATGACCTTGACACATTTGGTAAGTTTACTTCTATTAATTTTCTATTTTCTTGCTGTGTTTGCTGGACGACTATACTGAGTCTGCTAACAGTTGCCGTTAACTCTGCCATCGTCTTCTTCATATCGGCCATTTGAGAACTTATTTCCTGATCAACTAACCTTTTTACTGATCTATCAACATTTTCTACACTATTGGACCTAACTGAATGCCTACTTGTACTCTGACCCGGCATATTAGATGGTAACGTATATGCATGTGGAGGAACATTAGGGTTGCTAGTTATTATAGTTCCTGACAAATCGCTAATCTGACCGGTATTTTTCTCCGCCATTTCTACTCTATATTTCGGTGTATTTGGTTTATGAGTTTTGTATAATACGTGTGGTGTAGAACGGTTTAAGTCGAATTGAACCTGCCTTACTCTTTTTCGAGATCTAGTTACTGGTGGGCTATTACTCATACTCTTGGAACTGATAATAAAAATAATTTTCCCCCTTCAATTTCAAAAAAAATGGTAGAATTTACGGTAGAAAAAAAAAATTGGCAAATTTTGGTAAATATATGTAAATAAAAAAAATATAATAAAAAATATAATAATAAAAAAATATAATAATAAAATAATAATAAAAAAAATATAAATTATAATTACTACGGAAATTGTTAACTCAAATAAAATAATATTAATATTAAATAAATTGAATAATATTAAATACTAAAAATGTTAATTAATGAATCTTAAGTTAATAAATAAACAATACCAAAAAAAAAACTACTAAAAAAAACTTAAAGCACTGATAACTACAAATACTTATTTTAAGATGATTTAAATGTAATAATTTATTAAAAACAAAATAAAAAAAAAGAATAAAATTTATTCCCTTTCTTTCTTTTCGCTTTTATATAACCAGCTACTTCTATCAAAATTAGTAAACACATATGGGTTCCGGAAATGATGGACGGATGTGGAGGTCTAAGCGGTTGACAACTAAAGCATGTTAAATGTGGCACGATTAATAAATTTTAAAACAACATTTTCTTGGAATTCTTCCAGCATGGTTCCCTCGAACTTCAAACTAATATTTCTATTAACGAGATTACGAGTGATTATTGATGGCATATAATACATCTTACCTCGTGGTATAATCGGCACGAGAGGCTATTATATGACTTCAACATACAACACTATCACGATTCCAACAAAAGAAAATAGGAATTTAAATGTAAAACATTCAGAAACGACAAAAAATACAATTAGAGACTTTCAACTTGTACACTAAGATATTCTCTTCTATTTCTGTAAGTATTATCAGAAACTAATCGATAAACCTAGTAGACTTTCATTATATACAACAATCCCTTTTCTATTATCCAGAGTGGCTATATAAATCTCTTCTACTATATTTAACGGAGTTTTGGGCTATTACAAAAAATCTTTTAATGGACTATTATCACATGTATAGTTGACGTACATGAAGTTTATTACATCGCTTAGGGTACCTTTTTTATATTTTATTAAAAAGCATCCTAAGCTATTGCATTTGGTTTGGGCGCCATTCTGTTACGGACCGGTTTACTTGGCGAGGATTCCGTCTAGCTCATATTAAACTCTCAGGAGGTTCCAACCCTCCCGCCAAAAGCGTATACTAACAAAAAAAAATAACAGGAAGTCAAAACAACCGGAAACTACAAAAACACACGATACCACATTCAACAAATCACGGGGACAGATGTTATTCCCCTCATGCCCACCCAACCTTGTCGCGAACACGTTCCTAATATTTATACAGCGACCCAATCTCCACCAGACCTCTTCTCCACTTACCTTTCCATCACATCCGGTTCCCCTAATTTAAATTTAAGCCATCATGTTATTTCTCTAGGTTATTAAACACAAAACATACTTTATTATAAAAAAAAACTGGTAATACTAAAAATAAAAATAATAAATACAAATAATAATATGCTATGATCTTTCTTATAAAACAACAAATATGATTAAAATTCCTACTCGTACTTAAATTAACACTATCCTCTTTCCTATAAATTTAGCTTTTTTTTTTTTATTTCTTTACCTAAATATCTATATATATATATGTGTATATCCAAATTCAGTTTACTAATTCTGATTTCCTATTTTAAATTTCACATGTAATTACCTAATTAGAACTCAAGCTACTTTTATTAAAACTTATTCATTCAAGATGTTATTAACGCTCAATTTTCCTCTCACCTAAAGGAGCTCCCTGAGGTAATATTTTCTTTCCTGTCACTCTACAGGTCTTTCCTGTCACTCTACAGGTCTTTCCTTTTAACTTATTCTTTTTTTCTTTTATTACCGATCTTCACTTAAGCTCTATGTAATTACTCTTTTTTTTCCTTTACTTATATATTCCTTTACTTTAAATTCAATTCTGATCTTTATATATATGTATATATAAATATTTACGTTCACAGAATCTTAATTCTCAAATTTTTCTTTTTTCCTCTGGTTTCTATTACACGTAACTCCAACTAAACACTCTCAAAATTCTTACACTTTTATCACAATTACACAATTATATAAATAATTTAAAATAAATTTAAAACTAAATATAATTTTTATAATTTCAATATGATTAATTTTTTTTTCTATTTTTTTTTTTTATAGGTTTAGCTTCTATGCTGTTGATTAACGCCTTAATTTTCCCACAAGCACAGTAAAAAGATTTATATTTTTATCTGTATTTTCTTGGAGACGTTTGATAATAAAAAAAAATATATCATACCAATAAAACCAATTGCATTTGCCTTTTTCTTAATAGAATTTAAAACTATGGGTTTGTATCTACCAATTTTTCTTCGCTTAATCCTTCCCTCTTGCTAAGCGCTAAATTTTGCACTTCTGAGGATACTTTTGCTTGACTCAATATAATTTTCTTACAATTTGTTACCTGGCTATAATCCCTGTGTGATTTCGGAAAAGTTCGTCTACAACCTTCACTGGGCACGTCTTCGAGAGAATAGCCAGCTATTTGGAACAATAAAACACATTTTCTTTACTGCCGGAAATATTCAAAAGATATGTATATTCATCTCAAATTCTATTTTATTGAAGTTTTGCAAAACACTAGTTAATTCTCCACTCCAGTGGTTATTTTCAAAAAAGAACTCCAATAAAACAGAATTTGTGACCGAATATACTGCACTACTTTGTTTGAACACTTTTGCCTCACTTACGTTTTTATTCTTTGATTGAATTTATTTGTTCCTTATTTCCAATATAATGTTCGCACAAACTGCGTTAGTTTAACTTTTATTTAACTTTTTCCACTTTTAATTCAAGATTAAATTTTTCTCACAACTGCACTAACGTCTCACTTTTGAAATTTTGTTTACTAATGACCTAATTTATTTTATCTCGCGAGCTTAAATACTTGCTACTTATTTACATCCTCGCGGTATCTTCCTTATCTCCCTATTTACTTTTCCGCGGTACTTCCAGAAATCCTCTCTCATATACATTCACAAAATTTACCCCAAAAATTTACATAATCATTTTCCCCTTTGGCGCCTTTTCAATTATCATATAATAATAAATATACCTACTACAAAAAAAAACTTCTTCAAGATTTTCGCGCCTATTAATACCTTTTTTCCTGATTTCCCCCCTTTGATCAAAACAGGCAGATGTACAAATTCACATTAGTTCAGCCAGCAGCTCTTTCCCATCTTTTTCTTTCCCACTCAGCTAAGTTAGCCAGCGCTTTGTTTTTCTTTAACTGCTACTAAAAAGAATTATATAATTTAATCCTGCGGCCTTGTCAACCGCCAATTCCATATTTTAATTTCTAGGACAAAAACAAACATCTCTTAACATCTACCACTGCAAGTATCAGGCTCTCATAAAAATTAGCTAGTAAATTTTATTCATTCATAATTTTAATTTAAATATATTTCAAATATCAATTTTCAGTTGTGAATGAAAAGTCCAACCCTGTGTAGTTTTACTATAAGCAGTATCGTTGCCAACTCAATGTGATTATTTTGTACTACCGTTTCTACACTACACTTATACACACACACACAAATAGATACACATCTTATATTTTCATAACTCGCCTGTCATCATCAACTCCACATGTAAGTAGATTTAACTTTTTAATTTTTCGATTTTTCCTCTTTTCTTTCAGGTTTCAAGTATAATCTTCAAAGAACTTAACCAGGATATTCGCGTGAGTATTGAAATGTATCGTTCCTTACACATATCTATATATATTTCCATAAATTTAATGTTTAACTCTTCCCTTCTTTTCAGCCTCACAAAAAACAACAACAACACATTAACTAACAAATACTAACCCTAATCTAACCATACAAAAAAAAACTTACTAGAACTACCCCAACCTACTAACACCACAATCTGCAACAAAAATTTGTTCCACTGAGACTCGGGCAGGAGGTAGTGTCTCCATTGGCCGCAAGCCCCTCTCCCAATATGTTTAAAACCACTGGACAAGGGCAGGAGTAGTGGCTCCAAAGTATATTGCCCCTCCATGTCAGATAATTTTTAAAATCCATCGGGGTATCGGCAGGAGTGGTGGCTCCGACAAAAATTTGCCTCCCCCTGATAAATTATTAATAAGGGATGATTTAAGCGGGCTTTTATAGCCGCATCCCGACAGACTTGCTATAGACCGTCTACGCCAAATTTTTTTCCATCCGCAACAAATAATAATACTTTTCATTGGATCAGGGTTGCATTTTATTTCATGTGTGAGTGTTTATACTTTGTGTGATGGTGTGAACACAAACTGTCATGTTAAATTAGATTTTTTCGCAACAAAACTCATTAGATTTCTATCTCACAAAGTATTATGGAATACGTAAGACTTGTGAGATAGTGTAATCTAGCCTTAAGATGAAAAGTGTAACTTTAAAAAAAGAGAAGAATTCATAGCAGTTTGCGAAAAATAAAGAAGAAAAATTATCGATTAATCGAATAATTTAATCGATTTATTCGTTTGATCGAACAAACAAAAACAATTATTTGTATTATTCGAACAAAGTTGAAATGCGAATAATTGACAACTCTAATAACCACTAGCATAACTTAAAAAATGTCTCTTAAGTTGAAACAAAACTGAAATAAATAAATTCAGCTCATGGTAGAATAAGTACCAGGTACATATGTTGATTCTACCATGATTCAGCTTACATTTGTGATAACTTTGAAAAACGACTATTACCATTAAATTTAGCGTTCTCAAATTAGCTTTACCAGTAGGGTTCCTTATTTGTTACAATTTGTGACTAGCACAGTGTTATTAATCGTAAGTATTATTTGGCATTTAAAAAAAATATTATAACACCTACTTTATAACAATAATGTCGTGAAATAAAAGAAATATGAAACTGGTTTCTAATTATTTTTATACATTTTGGAATCATAGTCCTAATTTTTTGTTCATAATAAACAATTAACATATATACAGGGGTGTTCTGGAAATCGAAAACGCAAGAATTTGGAAGAAGTTTAAGATAAATTCCTATAGGCTATAAATATACCTTGAATCTGTGTTAGGAAGTAAGAAGTTAGTTCTTAATAAGAAGTTGTGCGGAAAAATGAGTACAAGGAAAAGAAAAGAAAGGCTGTTAATTTATAATCTATTTTTTATTTAGTTAATCTTTTTTTTTTTTATTTAATGTTTTTGCGAATATGGATAAATGAAATAAATAAATTTTTGTTATGTTTTTATGACAACATATTTTTTCTTCTTTTTTTCTTTTTTTTTCAAATGACAAATATATTTTAACATATTTTTTATAATATCTAAGCCCACTTGAGGAAAAAAAATAGAATAAAACGTAACCATACCGCCTTTTTTATCATTAATAGAATTTCTTGCTAAAAATTTATTTTTTTTAACAATCAATAAAAAATCAGTGCAATAAATTCCTCTGATTTGTAACATTTAAATATTTGATGATTTTTTGACGGTTATGTTAAATGCTCGTGACGATTTTGACGAATTTTGTTAAAACTTTTGACGATTTTTGAAGAAAAAATCATAACAACCCTAGGCGCAGGTCTCTGCTTTTAGCTCATGTTTTACTATGGCATCTCTGTAAATGCTTACCAGCTGCAAAAAAAAATATAAACAAAAACTGTTTACTATTGGTTTTCCAATGAAAAAGGTATTAAAAAGAGGATATTAAATAAAATAAATTGAAATGAAAATAACTTGCCGAATATGCAAAATACAACAAGGAGAGTTTTTTACACTAGATAGCATGGTTCCCATTTACGGAGAAAAAGAACATAAATTATTGGATATTTATAATAAATGTTTCCAATTGAATGCCTTTCTGCTTGATGCTTTGCCTCAGGTGGTGTGCTTGGTATGTTTTGAAAAACTCAAAGAATTTTTTGAATTTCAATTAAAAGCGGAAAAAACTAACTGGGAACTTCGAAAAAATTTACATGAGGCTCCTACTCGTGAAAACCCTGAATTCCTTGATAATTATACTCAAAGCATAAGTAAGTTAAATTCAGTCTCATGTGTTAAACCAAAGCTAGAAGATATTACAGCAGAAGATGAATTTGAAGACGTGGAAGATAATTTTAATGGCGAGGAAAAAACTCAGGATGAAGATGATGAAGAAATTGAGGATACAGATATTTTATTTGAATTGTATAATAAAAATGATAGTTGTATGGAAAACTATTTAAAATTTGATAAAGACGGGTCTCAGGAATTAGTTGAAAAGGAGATTAAACAAGACCATGAACACGAAATTAAAAATGCATCAAAGAGCTGCAGCTCAAATACGGCAGCTTCTAAAAAAATGGATAATAATATAGAATTTACTGTACCGTCCATAGAAATTTCAAGAATTCAATTACCAGTGCAATGTTCTCAAGTGAAAACAATAACTTTAGAGCCATTAGTTGAAATAAGAAAATGGCAGTGTCCGGATTGCAGTCGCAAATACCTAACAGAGGAAAAATTGGAACAACATCGTAAACTGCATAAGCACTCAGAAAATGCTGAATGTGAAATATGTGGTAAGTAAATATTGTGCACATTGGAACAGTAGTTCGCTGAGATTTTTCTTCAAAGACCCCCAAACGTAATTTTGTTACAAAAGGTGAAGAGGAATTGGGGAATAGTAAATGGATTCCAAAATTTTCGATTTTTCGATCGACTATTTTTTAATTCGATTTGTTAAATCGATTAAACTTTTTAATTGTATAAAAATTTTACAATAAATTAATATAATTTTTTCTGTGATATCGTGAATTTCACAAAGCCTACTTGGAAATATTCCAAGGATACATAAGTTAATACGTAAAACTGCAACTGTTCTCTTTATTTTAAACTGCACAAACGTATGTTTGTATTAGTGATGTTACGAATATTCGTATTCCAAATGCCGAATATTCACCTATTTTACGATATTCGTATTCTATTCGCCAAATTCAATCGAATATTTTATTAATGCATTCCAAAAGAAAAAAAAAAAAGTGCTAAAAATACATAAAATTAAACCAAAAATATTAGTTTTTATTCAAAAAACTTATTTGCCTATATTCATAAAAATATTTCAAATTTAAGAATTTCTATGAAAATTTCCCTTAATAAACGTTTGTTAAATTTAATAATCGTTTATGAAAAATAAAATTTCCTTTTAGTAAAGTAAAGAACAAACAAACATTAGCCGTTTAAGCATTTTTGCATTTCTTTAGGATTTTTATAAAATGTCAGCTTTGTTTTAAGTTTGGAGGAATGTAGTTTTATTGATTAACTGAACTTTTTTTTATAAACTATTATAAGTTTTGACTACAAATAGTTGCACTCAAAAAAGATTTCGTATGAAATGGATTTTTATTACGTATAAAAGTATAAGGACATTTCTGAAAATTGTATAGTGTTAATGTTTGGGCATTTCATGTTAATCCAACGAAATATCTGAAACTAGTTTGTATACTGAAATAAAAATTTGAGGTTGTAGATATTGTGCACATATTTTAACGGTTTCATAGAGGTTGACAATTTGCAAAGTTTGATAAAAATAAAAAATCTATTTAAGGAGCACATTAATCGATTTCAAAATAAAAAATCTTACGTAAATTCGATTGGGAAAAATCGCTTTCTTTAATAAAATATGTTTTCTTCGGTTCCGAACGAAATTAAACCCATTCGTATAAATGTATATAATTTTATTTAAAGTTGTTCTCAGCTAGCAATTGCGTGATAATTTGTTGTAAAAATCACCTAAATACAAATTTAATATAATTTTTTGTGACTAACTGCGAATTTCACAAAGTTCAGTTAAAACTAAAGGCCCAACCAGAATGTGCATAAACAAACTTAAGCTACTGTCAAAAACGAAACAAAAAGCCTCTCAAATGCATTTAAAATAACAAAAAGAAAATAAAAAAACATTGATTCCGTACGGAATGAGCGATTAGTTTCGCACCTTGCTTAAGCAAATGACAGTTTTATAAAACTTCTCATAAAGTTTCCTTAAGTTCAATATGGTTTTACACATATGATTTACATGTATTTGCTCAGTTGCTTAAGTCACGTTATTCACATTCTGGTTGGGTCTTAACTATTACTTTAACTTCCAGTTAACAGTATATTTTGACAGTTATAACTGGTAGGTAGTTATCATATCGAAAAAACGTCTTACTGAGCTAATATGGCTATGTAGTTTGAAATTGAAATTGGTGCAAAAATACTTAAGTTTTTACATGAGTTATGTCGTATCTGAAAGACTTCTGTAAGTCTGGTTCAAACGGATTTGCGATCTCCGCAAAAGCTGAGATTACCTTGTATTTAAACAAAATCTTATTAATATAATCGCTTAAAATTGCCATTTGTGCAAATGGGTAAACTTGCGAGACTCGTTTTATGAAGCCCCTTTTGAGATTTTTGTAATTTTAAACAATTAATGTCAAAAATAAATAAAAAAATAATTACAAATATAAAAATAATTTAAAATTTGTGTCTCGAATTATTTAAAGAAATTGTTGTTTGTTTGTGATTTGTTAACACATGAATTTATCGTTCAATATGACGGTAAGCGTTAAAAAATATGTTTGTATAAAGGCACAATTAAACACCGCAAGTTTACGAGTCAAAATTGTAAAAATGCACAGTTTGCATGGATTGCGAGACTTTTAAGCGATATGATGCAAACCCTCAACATATATTTTTTGTTAATATTACCATAAAATCAAATTCGTATTAATCTCATGGCCAATTTCACCAATTCTATTTAAATATCAATATTTATTTAAAATTCGTTTTTCATGTCTAATAAAAATAAAATTATATGAAAAACTATATAACGTCGGTCTCATGTAGAAAGGCCCTAACTCGATTTTTTTCGAAATTGAGTTTTTAATGATTCCAATACATTTCACAAAAATACACCTCGTCACAAGAATTTAATACATTAGCATCAAAAGTATCAGTTTTACAAGCAATTGAAGAAGCCATTATTATGATACATAGGGGGTATTCACGTCACAAGTTGCACCCTTGCGAAAAAGCAAAAGTGCAAAAATATAACAACAACCACATAGACAATTAGTTGTGCGAAAATAATTGTCTTTGTGGTTGTTGTTATGTTTTTGCACTTTTGCTTTTTTGCAAGGGTGCAACTTGTGACGTGAATACCCTTATACAGTTTCTATTATGTTTTTGCCTTCTCCTGTAAAGTTGCAATTATGTGAGTTAGGGCCTTTCTACATGAGACCAACGATATATTGAATAACGCGATACTTAAATATAAATTGATATTAAAATAAAATTGGTGAAAAAGGCTATTACACTATAATTTGTTTAACAAAAAAAAATATTTCTCTTTGAGTATCGGTATCGTATCGGCAAAAAGGCGTATCGTTACATCCGTAAATATAACCCCATCCATATAACCCCATCTTCACATATTGAAGATGCTCATGAATCAACTTATCAATGTTGTTTGTCACTATTAAGCAGTGTTACCACCAGCAAAATTCAAAATTACACTTGAGATGAAGCAAAATTACCCGATTTAAATGAAATTACACCTGATATAAAATTGAAGTTTTATTTAATAAAAGACATTTACATTTACTTATTGAATGAAGATCAATATTAGTCAATTTGGGTACATTCTTATTGTAATTTAAAATAAATTAACACTAAAATTAATAACGTTAAAGACTTAAAAACAATTAATAAAATAAAACTCCTAAAATAATGAGTTTAACTTCCAAATTTGGTTTCATATATCTAGGGAAGGTTCAAAATGCTCATTGACATTTCTTTATAATGGGTGTTTTTTAAGCCCGAAAGAGCTAAAGAATAGATAGCTGTCAAAAGAAATGGCATACTGCTCTCTATTTTTGCTCAGGCACATCATTATAGGTAGATATATTCATGCTTGAACAACGCCACCAAATTATCCAAATTTACTTTGAAATCAGCAATCGATTTTCGCAACGTTTAGGCGACTTTATAATTTAAATGACGCAACTTATTTTTCACAAATGAAGGCGATGTGTTGATTTAGAGAAAATAAACCGTCAATTAGACTTCAAGGCCGTGCGATGTGACACCACTTGATTGTTTTCGTAAGCCTGTGAAGTCACTGGTTTATGCTGATAAACCAGCAACGTCTTGGAGGTCAACATTGTTCATTTTATTCGTGACATGTAGCCAGCAATGCTCGAAAAGAGGCAAAAAATTGGACGTCTTCAATGCGTTCAAATGTAATGCCGTGTATTAATCTGCGATTAAAATTCATTTGTTTTGTATTTTCTACCATTTTAAGTTTCATGGTCATAAAAAATACTCTTTATACCACATTTAGTAAACAAAATGCCTGCAGGGTTTTATACAACTGTCCCTTTCTTAATTCAGTTTTACAACTTTTAAGGGCTTTAAATATTCTTCAAATTAAAGCATTTGAAAGTTTTTAGACACAAACAAAATAAATTATGTGTTGGAATATCGGAAACATTTCAACCCCCAGGCTAGTTTGTAGTTTGAATAACTTTTTTCAATAAACTTCAGGCTCTAAATCACTATGATAGTCATATTTATTCAAACCGAAGAGACCATCTTGCGACATTTATTACCAAACTTTTAAAAAAAAGTTATACATATATTTAATGATTGAAGTCTTTTCCTTAAAAGAAACCGAGACTTTGGTTCAGAAGACTGTTCATTTGTTATCAACAATATTTAAAAAGAAATAAATGTCATCACGACAGTAAAAATTATATTTAATTCGGGTAACTACCCACAAAGTGGCAACACTGCTATTAAGACAAACATTATCCATGTTAGAAGTTGATTCATATTCGGATGACATGACGATACTGAATGTGAAATGAGTCGGGATATTATAACTGCATATGCGCAAATAGAAAATTACAGACCCCCAAATAGGATGTAGATATACATTTACTGAATTACTGGCACGAAAAAAGTACAATCCGCCTTTTCTAAAACAATTCTGTGGTTTTCATGGGTAACCGCGTATGTCCATTTTTTTCGGTTTTGAGATGTTGATGCCATATTGCTTAAATTTAAACGCTCTTTACATGGTTCAATTAAAAAGCTCAATACCTAGCCCATAGATTGATCTAGAATAGTTTTCGGCTCTCCTGAAAAATTTGGTTGTAAGACATACGCGGTTGCCCATGAAAACCACAGAATTAGCGTACATACATATATTATTCACGCTGTCCCAGCCACACTAGCATCTGTAGGGAGGGCATTTTCTGCTATGCGACTTATTTTGGATGACCAACGGTGTAACTTATCTGGTGAAAAATTAAGATCAAAAATGTTTGTGAAGTTAAAACAAAGTTCATTTATTTAATAAACCATGATTAATAAAAGAATATTTTAATCAGAGTAGTAACGATACGCTTTTTTGTCGATACGATACCGATACTCACAAAGAAATATCGGCGATACCGATACCGATAAGAATATAAAATTTAAATTTAAGGTAAAATCAACAAAACACAAGTAGAATAATTATTATTATTAATATTTGAAATTGATATTAATAAGATTTTAAATTTAAAAACAACGAATTGAATTTGAATTCATTGAAAATAAACAAAAGTTTAATTATTTTTTAAACAAAAAAAGGTATTAGAGATAATTTAATATTAATAAGATTTTTGTTTACAAAATAAAGTATGTATTCTAAACTTTTACAGAGATAGACGATTTTGCGAATCCGTCTGAAGCAAACCTGTAGTGAAAAACAGTCTCTCAGATGCAGCAGAACTTATTTAAAAACTTAAAAAACTTCATTCCGTCAGTAAACAAGCTGATATGCTTCTATAGAAAAATAAGGTATCGCCGTGACCTCGGCGGCACACCTCCATTCGATAGTCCAAATTTTCGATGACGCTGAGGCTTAATTGAGGTTCTATGCCTTAATGTGCCGAATTATCTCATCCTTTAGCTCTTGAATTGTTGCTGGCTTATTGACGTAAACCTTTTCTTTCAAATAACCCCAAAAAAAGAAGTCCAACGGTGTCAAATCACATAATCTTGGAGGCCAATTGACATCGCTGTGTGGCAAGTGGCACCGTTTTGTTGAAACCACATACATATCGTCCTCATCCATATCTTTCAATTCGGGCCATAAAAAATTCGTTATCATCTCACTGTGAATGGTGTTCATTCACAGTAACTGCCTGACCGGCCTCATTTTGGACGATGACGCCGCCAGCCCATAATCCGCACCAAACAGTCACTCTTTGTGAATGCATTGGTTTTTCGACAATAACTCTTGGATTGTCATTCGTCCAAATGCGGCAATTCTGCTTATTGACAAATCCACTATGGTGAAAATGTGTCTCATCACTGAAGATGATTTTCTTTGAAAATTGATCATCCACTGTTGCCATTTCTTGCCACCATTCTGACCATTGACGACGTTTGGAATGGTCAAGAGGCTTAAGTTCTTGAGTCAATTGCACCTTGTAAGCTTGTTAATGCAAGTCTTCATGCATAATTTTCATCAACGACGAGCGTAAGAGGTGCAATTGTTGGGCACGTCAACGAGTTGTCACAGATCGTTGACGGCAACAAAAATTGAAAATTTTTCAACGACGGCGGCGAAAATACAACCGTCGGCAATACCAAATAAGAAAAGTGCGACTTTAATGTTTGTTGCTTGCAAACGAGCTTTAAAAACATTCTTATATTTCATAAATACTCGTAAAACTGCTCTGAGTGGAGAAGCAGCTCGCGCCTTTTGTCATTATTTGTTAAGAACAAACAGGTCGTTCTTGTTTATCTACTTTTCGTGCGTTTTGCGTTGTCACCCCGCATTGGTTAATGGTTTGGCGTCGTATAACTGTACCGAGTTACAGTTTTTGCGGTTGTTCAACATTAACTATATGCAATCGTTTTTAACCTCAATGTTTTAATGTTTTGTCTGGCGTAGAATTAAGAATTACTCAAAGTGACTGGTGGAGAACCATATATAACTCAGACGTTTACTGGTAGAGACCAAAATACTCTGAAGCGGATTCTGAAAGCTCTCGCCTTCCTATACGAAGGTTTAGATCGAACGAGGACTTTGTGGTTAGGTTAGGTTAGGTTCCATTGGCAGCCGTGATCAAGCAAAGCTCACGTGGGCCCATTAATTAGTTCCCGTTGTGTTACCATGTCACACCGTCTCCCATAAGTCCTAAGTTATCTGGCTGCTAGTATTACCACGCAGCCATCCGGTTGATTCAGTAAAGGAGTGGATCCTGTTTACATCAACATCAGAGAGACAAGTTTTGTCCCAAGGGCTCTTCGACCAAACATTTCGAGTCTTAGATCTCCGAATGCCGGGCAATTACAGAGAAGATGTTCCGTTGACTCCTCCTCCTCGCCGCAACTTCTACATAAGTCATTGTAAGGGAGCCCCAGCCTCTGGGCGTGCCTCCCAATGGGCCAGTGGCCAGTTATAACCGCAATCAGGTTTCTAAGATGATGTCTGGACAGCTGTAATGCCCGCCGTGTCCTTTTCTCATCTATGATGGGCCAGATTTTCCTGGTTTCCCCACAGGTAGTTTCATCGTGCCACTTATGACTGGCGATAATATGAAACTTGTGCGCTATAAGTTGCTTACTCCTTGGGAGTGAAGCACCCACATTATATGTTGAACCGTCTCGATTCAAGGTGGTGCCTGCATACGCCAACGAATCCGCCATGCAGTTCCCCAGTATGTCCCTGTGTCCGGGGACCCAATTAAGGGTGACCAGTGAATGTCTCGCTATCTCCTCCAGAGACATCCGGCATTCTCGGACAATTCTCGATGTTATGAACACATTCTCCAGGGATCTTATGGCCGCCTTGCTATCGGTAATAATGTGAATATCCCTTCCAGATATTTCACCGTACCGGATGCGCCTCGCGGCTGTGTGGATTGCCATTATCTCGGCCTGGATGACACTGCAGTGGTCCGGCAGCTGCTCGGAGTATATGCCAAAACCGACACGATACAGTGTTTTAGACCCGACCGTGAAAATTTTAATCACATTCGCGGGAATTTGTAGGTCATCATAGGATATTGTAATCCCTCCATGCTCCGGTGGCCCTTAGTCTTACCGCCGCGTTCGCAGCTAGCCTTTTCGCCAAAATATCTGGTGGTAACCAGTTTAAAATCGTAAACAGTGCCTTAGAGGGGGTTGTTCTAATGGCACCTGTTACCGCTATCGCCACCATTCTCATTGTACGTTCAAACCTATTTTGATGGGTTTAATGACACATTCGTATAGCCAGTATACATTCCTCGGGTTAATTCCCCAGTTTAGTCCAATGGCCCCTTTGCAGCAATATAATGCAGTTGCCGCCTTATTAGTCCTGGAAATGGTGTTCATCCTCCAGTCCAATATTAGCCCAAGATACTTGGCGCTGTCAGACAGTTCCAGTGAGACCCCCTTTATCCTCGGGGTATCAAATTCGGGAATTTTTAATCTCCTTGTGAAAAGTACCAGTTCCGTTTTGGCAGGATTTACATCCAGTCCACATCCCTGGCACCATTTCGTTAGGACGTCCAATGCGGACTCCATTAGTTCAGACAATAGTCTGGGATCTTTACCCAGAGCCACAACTGCAACGTCATCCGCATATGCAACCGTTCTGCAGCACGTCCTTTCCATGGCCCTAAATAGGGTATTCATATTCAGATTCCAAAGTAATGGTGAGAGTACACCACCTTGCGGGGTGCCCCTAGTCGCAACCTTGGAGATGTTCGAGGCGCCTAAGTTGGATTCGATACACCTGAAGTGCAGGATACTGCTGACAAATTGAATTATCGCCGAGTCGATTTCCAAATGTCTCATTGCGTTAATAACCGATTCAGGTCTAACGTTGTTGAAAGCGCCCTCAATATCCAGGAATGCAACTAAAGCAAATTCCTTGTAGTGCAGGGATCTCTCTATGTGGCCCACCAATGAGTGGAGCGCAGTTTCCGTGGACCTTCCCTTCGTGTAGGCGTGGTGAGCCAGTAACAAGGAATTGTTTCCTAACGATGATCTAATATGAATATCCAAAATCCTATCCAGTGTTTTCAGTAGAAAGGAGGATAGACTAATTGGTCTAAAGTCTTTAGCCATAGTGTGAGATGTCTTCCCACTCTTGGGGATGAGGACGATCTAGGACTTTGTGGTTGAGGCTCCAAAAATTGTGTGATACCCTGCCATTATAACTTAAATAGTTCGCCTTCCTTACGTGACAGCTAGTACTAGCCAATAAAAGTTGCAGACACAGTTTAGTAAGAAAAATAGATTATTGAAATATGGTTTTTCAATCATAGAAACTTATGTTTTATGTTTATAAAAATTTTATTTTTTATTTTATTCCTTTGTAAACTTCTGTGAATTAAACATCAATATTTTTCTTTTAAATATAAAATCGTTTTTAATATCTTTCGTCATCATTTTTCAATTACAAGAGGTTATGGGCGATAAAGAAATAAATGGAATTCCACAATTTAACGGTTGTGGATATGACGAATGGCAATTCCGGGTTCAAGTTCATCTGGAAAGTTTGAATTTGGGGAAGTTTTAACCGGCTTACCTTCAACGGATCCTACTAAAAGAGACGAGTTTTTCAAGAAAGATTGTAAAGCAAAGGAACGTTTAGTTGCATTTGTTGGAAACAACTGTTTGGGATATATTCGTGAGAAAAAGACTGCCAAAGAAATGTGGGATAGTCTTAAAGAAATATTTGCAAAAAGATCGATTGTTAATCAGATTTCGGTAAGAAAACAGTTAATTCAACTGAAATTAGACGATGGGGATGCTGTTGTTGAACATTTAATCAAATTTGAAAATTTGATTAGAAATTTAAAAACTGCAGGAGCAGTTTTGGAAGATTGTGACATTTTTACCCAATTATTTATGTAACTTCCTGAAAAATTTGATCTCCTTGTGACGGCTTTACAAAATCTTGAAGGTCAATTGAATTACGATGTGGTAAAGCAAAAGTTATTACTGGAAGAAACCAAAATTTCAAGCGGCTATGTAGAAGAAAATGGTCCTAGAAAAACTGCATTTGCTGGTAAGAAATTTATAAAAAAAAAGTTTAATGGAAAATGCTTTAAGTGCAATAAGATGGGATACAAGGCAAATAATTGTCGCAATAATGAAGCTCGAAGTGCCTTAAAAGATCAAACAGATTCCAAACAAATTCCAAAAGTATTTGTTTCAATGCCGATTCAAATATAAACAATGCAAGTTCTAAATCTTGTATTAGCTTTAAGTTGGATTCGGGGTCGAGTGATCATCTTGTAAATATCTACAATTGTTTTATTACATTTAATGAAATTTTAAACCCAATTCAAATAAATGTTGCGAAAGATGATCAATATTTAATGGCTAATCACTCGGGAACAATTCATTGTGTTTCAAATAAGAATTTTAATATAATACATGTACCCGAGTTGAGAGATAATCTAAAAAGATGACAGCTGCAGGAATTGATGTGAAATTCAGTAAGGATAAAACCTATATTTACAAAGATGCTGTTTTAATTGCTACGCGATTTTTACGAGGAAATCTTTATGAAATTATTTTTAAATTTGAACAACATGATGTCAATTATTCAAATCGTGAAGAAATTGAAATGTGGCACAAACGCTATGGCCACATTGGACAGATTTGTCCGGTTTAACGTGATCGTCGTCCGAAGACTCCTCCTCACGGTGCTCTTAACACTGGGTCAAAACAATGCGTTGACCAGCGCCCCCTTCCTCCTTCGCCACAAGCTGTGGCACCAGAGCAAGGGTACCGACTTCGAATCCATGCATTTGGGCACTTCATCCCCCTCGGTGAAGGGCGGAGCCTATCTAACACTCCTACCATTTTATGGTCAAATGGCAGCCGGTTGCAATGCAACTCCACACCGAGCAATAAATTACTCTACCCGCGATATGGGTATTAAACCACAACCACCACGTTACTCCCCCGAAGGGGCCTCACCATAACCAGGTTGGGACCGAGGTCCCAAGGGCACCCTGGTTCCCTAAACTACTACCAGTTGGACCCCAAACGGTACCGGGACTGGTGACCCACAGCTAACAGCAGCACACGACGCAGCAACCAGCAACACAGCGACACAGCAACACAGCAATACTGCAAACTGCGACAACAGCGACACTGAGACATACATCCACATAAAGGGACTAAACATCACCAATAGACGATACAACAAAACAATAAACAGCCGCTCTCACGAGCGACACTTTGGCCACCTTGCGTGACACCGGCAATGGACATCACGCACAACAATGACAACAAAAAACACAACAATAACACAGCTGTCCTCACGGACAGGCTCACGGTCACAAACGACCGACCGCAACCAACGACGCAACAGGGGAACAGGAACCTAGCAGGGGGCCGTTCCGGAAATCAGCCGACAGCATGCCGCTACTCCACCAAGGCACTCCCATCTCTAGCCCAAAGGGACCAGAGACAAAAGTGACCCAGCACAAGCAACAGCAGCATGGGCAAATCGCCAGACACCAACACAGCGAGGCTCCACCAAAAACCAGCAACCGACCTCCGAGCACGAAGCAATGCGCAGAGCGGACAGTTCGACGATATACGCGAGCGTCGGTTCGCAAATGCCTGCGAACGAGCTCACCTCCACTATCTCCGTCTCCTCCTAGCAAACACCTCGCGGGCAAATTGCCCCAACCTCCCCATCGTCCGATCGTCCTCTAAGGCCCTACTATAATCCCAACCCGCCCCAGTATGAGTGATGCCCATACTATCTAGGTCCCTAATGTCATCATAGTAATGGCACTCGGCAATAACGTGCCATACGTCCTCGGTCCCCCTCCCACACCCGCAGTCCGCAGTGTCCGACAAGGCCCTCTTATGCAAAAATGCATTGAGCGAGCCATGTCCCGTCAGTAAGAACCCCAGAGTCAAGCCGAAGCCAAAATCTGGGCGTTCACGTACGAAGGTTGCATCACGTATAAAAGCATACGTGACACGACCCTTGTCGGAGTCCGTCCAGCGCGTCCGCCACCTAGAATCAAGGTGACCGGCTAACATCACCTTGATTTCCCTACTCTCCCTATTCACCACGTCAACAGCAGAAAGCCAATCATGCGCAAGAAGTGGCAACCCCTTCTTGATCTTATAGGCGATAGCACGACGTATCACCTCTAAGTCAAGGGGGGCTGCACCCAGCAAGACCTGAAGAGCATCCGTAGAGACAGTCCGACAGACCGGCATGCAAGCAAGCATAGCAACCCTCTGACAAGTAAGCACCTTCCTCCGACCAGCAACAGTCATAACTGTTTCGTACCATACAGGCGCACCATACGTTGCGCATGCAACGAACAGCCCGCCATAAATGGTTCGAACAGCACGCCTGCCGAGGCCCCAGTCGCACCTAAGAACACGCTTGACCTTACCAACGACAGCAGTCAGCTTCTCCCTTACATGAGCAAGATGAACCAAAAAGTTCATCCGCTTACCCATCATTATTCCCAGATACTTGACCTGAGTCACATATCTGAGACTAACAATACCAGACTTAATGACTGGAGGACGTGCACTAGACAATCTGCCCTTGAGCAGCATTATCACAGTCTTGTCGAGAGCAATCTCAACACCGACTTGTGCACCCCATTCATTAACTATGCGCATGACCTGCTCGCCCTTCGCCTCGAGAACAGCACGAGACTGCCCCTCGAGCAAAATGAGCAGATCATCTGCATATGCGCACAGGTTGCAGAGACGGCCCAGTCGTGCCAACAACGGATCCATCATGAGGTTCCATATAACAGGACCACAGACAGAACCCTGCGGGCACCCCCGGGTTACATCTCTCCAAACTGTGCCGCTGGCACCAACCACGCAAGCTTTTCTGCAGCTAAAGTAACTTCTCCACAAGTTGAGCTCACGACAACCTACACTACGTAGTCTGTCATGAACCGCGTTCCAGTGGAGATGGTCAAACGCACCCCTGAAGTCGACAAACACTCCCAGCACATACTTATCAGAAGCATTACTAACGCACTGCTTAACATGCAGCCACGCAGCCTCTACGGATCTCCCCTCCCTAAATCCAAACTGGTACTCAGAAGTCGGCTCAGTGCTATCCTCCTTCAGTCGCGTCACCATTATCCTCTCAAGCACTTTTCCAAGTACTGGGAGGAGACTGATGCCCCGATAAGAGCGAGGATCGCTCCTCACCCTATCAGGAGACTTCAGGAGAACAACAACACGAGCAGACTTCCAAGCCCTAGGGAAATAGCCCTCACTCAGACACTTCCCAAAGATTGACTCCAAGTATTCCGGTATGGCCTTCCATATGGCCTTAGCCATCTCTCCAGTCATACCGTCAATACCCGGCGATTTCCTACTCCTGACACGGCAAATACTGTCCGAAACTTCCGACCTTTCCAAGTCGGGAGGGCCGACCGAATCCCGTATAACAGGGGAACGATCAACTACCTCCGTCCCTGGAAAGAAAACCCCCAACAGTGTGTCAGCGCATTCCCTCCAAGAGGACAATTCAACATTGTCAACCCGGAGGCAAGCAAGGTCAGCTACTCTTCCTCTTCCCCTGCAGATACGGTAAACCGCACCCCAAGGGTCATCCCTATTGTCCCGTACAAACCTCCTCCAATCGTCCTCCTTTACCCTAAGAATCATGTCCTTGTACGTCTTTAGGGCAGACAAATAAGTGGACTTGCGCAGAGCTAGATCGTCAGAACCGGCACGTCTGGCCCTCTGGAACAACCTCCTGAGGTGCCTGACGGACCTTTTCGTCCGCTCCAACTCGCCCGTCCACCATTTGACCCTGCTAGGCGTCGTTCGAACACAACGACCCAGCACGGCATCATTAACGGTCAATAACAACCGATTAATCATGCTGACCTGGTCATCTATCGTCAGTGCCCTATAGTCACTCAGCGGGCGCGTTAGCGCCGCCGCCCTAAATTCCCTGGCATAATGGTCCCAGTCCACACCGTGACTCCGCCATCTAAGAGGCAGAGGCGTCTCCCTCGTTCGTTCTCGTAAGGTGACCATAATCTCGATCGGATTATGATCACTTACTCCCCAATCGTCACAAACCCTCCACCTAAGTTCGAAAGTCGTCACCGCCGCGGTATTCGCGAGCGTTACGTCAATGTCACTAACTCCATTTGGACCATCAAAAGTATACAACTCACTCGGCTCATTGACAACAATGAGACACTTTGTGACCAGCCATTCGCTAAGCACTACTCCTCGCATATAGTTCGGATGGCCAGAAACATTTCTGGGCATCTTGGAGAACCACATACGAGAGCATGCGTTTGCGTCAAGTCCGAGGATAACAGGAATACTACTCCCAGAGAGTAGTACCGTATCCATGTAACCTAAGTATGCATCCAAAGGTTCCCTACCTACACAGTAGATGCTAGCCAACAACATCTTCCCAAAATCGCACTCCACAGAGATGCAGACACCCCATTGGCTACTGCTAACTAACATAATGTCCGCGTCCGGTTTATCCACTACTATAGCCGAGTTTCCCCCGCTGTCCGTATAAACTCGCATCCCCCCCGGCAAACCCCTTACACAGCCATTCGCGATATACGGTTCCTGCAAAAGCGCAAAAGGAACTCCACGACGCCGCATCGCCTGTCCCAGCTCGCACATCACAGCGTAAGCACCTTGGCAATTAAACTGGATTATCGGGAATCCCTCCATATTAATGTCTTGCGTTCGCCCTTGCAACCGCGGCCGCATAGACCGGACACACCATCGACATCATCAGGTGGTTTGAGGGCAAGCCCTTAAACGTACAATTCCGGCAACGCAGCTCGTTCGGACATCTGGCAGCGCCATGTCCTGAAATTCCGCACCTACGGCACACCTCATCTGTCATCCGACAGTCCCGCACGCGGTGATCGAAACCCAGGCACCTGAAGCAGGAGAACACTGGGTCCTGTATCCGCACCAAGAATCGGAACCACTTAATGTACACACCAGTGGCTCTCAAGTGCTCAGCAACCCTCGGGGTACACTCCAACGCTACGTTCACCGGCCCTCCTTCAGCCCTCCATGGCTTACTGGCCAGTCTTACTCCTCTCCGGTAGGCTTCCGGTGACATCATGTCTTTCAGGTTCATCTCGTATAACTCGTTCATAAATTCGTCCGGGGTGATTTCTCCGTGCACCCTCTGCACTGTCACCTTGGGGCCCAGTTTATCGGCCGCCGTCACCTCTAGCCCTACCTCCTGGAAAGTCTTATTTTCGACTATTTTCCTGCGCTCCGCCACCGAGGGGGTACGGATCACCGCTCCTCCATCCCGCGTAGGCCGCACCTCGTGCACGCGGACACCCAACGTTGGGCCCACCTGCTCCACCACCTTGTTAACCACCTCCTTAGAGGTCGTGGGGACACCCTTCCCCTTCACCACCACCGACCACGTCTCAACCGGCTTCGTTGCGTATGGCAACTTGGGAGCCGCCACCACCGCCTCAGGCGCCTTAGGCACCGCAAAGACCGCACCACCACTCGAAGGGGCCACCTTTGAGGGCCCAGCAGCAACACCACCCTCGAGCCGGCCCTTCAGCCGCTCGTTCTCCGCCAGCAGCCTGATGAGCACCTCCTCGTACTTCGCCGCACACTCGAGCACCTCCTTCGCCAGCTTCGACGCCACGCTGTCCCTCACCACCACCTCAGTCAGTGCCTTGGTGATCTCCTTCATTGCGGCGATCTCACCCTCACCCGAACCAGCAGCAGCAGCCCTACGCCGTGACTTCACACGTCGCGGACCAACAATCGACTTTGCATCCGTCGACATCACCACCTCCACCTCATCATCAATAACGACCGCAGCACTAGCACCAGCAGCAACACCAGCATCGACAGCACCACCAGCAGCACCAGCCACAGCATCAGCAGCACCAGCACCAACAGCAACAGCAGAATCAGCAGCAGCAGCAGCACGCTTAGCCTGTGGCGAGCCAGGCTTAAACCTTTTCTGCTGCACATCGTCATCAGCACTCGACATCTCACTGTCAGTGTGTCGAATTTTCGGCACACTGGCAGGCGGGACACTGTACGCGCCGTCGGTCGTAACGTCCGACACGTCACCCTTCGGCTTCCTCTTGCCCTTAGCAGGAGGCATCACCACAACAAACCACGTTCAAAAACAATAAATCGATTTCACTAACCTTCAAGTACTGCCAAGTCGTCACCAAATCAATTTCACCAACCTCAAGTAGTAGTTGTAACACTACTAACCGCCAGATGGCTTTCAACCAAGTCCAAAACCGAAAATCAAAATCACGAACCAGAAAAACACGCACGATCCGTCAACACTTTCTTCACTATTACCACTCTGGTAACACCACAACAAGAGTCTCTGTCTCTACCTAACCTCACTTTCGGCCGGAGGTTTGTTTATAAACAAATTTAATGGAGCACCCGCCAGCGGAGTCTCACAATTTATTTACAGCAAACCAACAACACTATCAAAACACTCAAAGTACAACAACAATGCGCTTCACAACCGAAAAATTAATATTTCACACTAGAATTCCGCACACGTCTTTACACCACGAGAGTTCAACTGAGAGTGGCCACATTGGACAATCATCCCTAAATGAACTTTTAAACAGGAAACTGGTATCAATGCAAAACCCGAAAAGATGAATGTTTGTGTGAAAGGTAAGCATTGCCGGGACCCTTTTTTCGGAACTCGCCAACGTGCAATGCGTCCGCTTGAAAAAATACATGCATGTGTGTAGGGCAATTGATCCCATTGCTTGGGACGGATCAAGGTATTTTATATCGTTTATTGATGACTTTACACATTTTGCTGTGACTTATAGTATGAAAAAGAAGTCCGATGTTTTTGATAAATTAGTGGAATATGAAGCAATGGCTACAGCAAAGTTTGGAATGCCAATATCAAAATTGACAATAGAGCAAGGACGAGAATATAACTCCAAAGAGCAATGGAAGTGGTACCAAAATAAAGGTATTTTTTTTTTTTTTTTTTTTTTAATTTCCTAAGCTAATCCCGCGAAGCTCTATGCTTGTCTGCAGGAAAGAAACCAGAGTCTCTGGCGGGAATCGAACCCGCAACCTCGGCGCTGATAGACTAGCTCGCTACCAGATAGCCTACCGCGGCACTCCAATTCAATTAGAAGAGACAATTGCCTATTCTGCACAACAAAATGGAATCTCTGAACGTTTTAATATAACGTTAATGGAAAAAGTTCGTAGTATGTTGCTCGAATCAAGTATGCAGAAAAATATGTGGGTGGAAGCAGCATAAACAGAAGTCCAACTAAAGCTTTAAATGAAAATGTGACACCTGCTGAAATGTGGTATAGTTGTAAGCCTAATGTCAAAATGCTGAAAATGTTTGGGTGTAAGGCATGTGCTTGGATACCCAAACAAAATAGAAAGAAGCTTGATGACAAAAGCAGATGTCTTGTTATGATTGGTTATGTAGCTAACGGTTATAAACTATGGGATATTAAGTCCAAAAAGTTTGTGCTGCCAGGGATGTTAAGTTTGATGAGACATGTTATCCATATAAAGAGGTTCAAGAAGGTAACGAACCAATCAACATAATATTAAAGAGTAACGAGCAAGAAGGGGAAGAAACATCTAAATCTGATAATATGCCCGTCACTGAAGTTGATGAAAGAGTAACAGAGGATAATAGAATTTGTGCTTCCGAAGAATCCGAAGTGTCTGAAAATGTTAATGTTCAAATAAGTGATGAAGAACAAGAGGAAACAACACAAAACGTAAGAAGTGGTAGAGAACGAAGAAAACCTTCAAGGATCCTATATTATTTTATTAGTCATTCTGCTGTCAGTGAACCAAATATCTGTTCCCAAGAACCTAAAAAATTTGCTGAAATCGCTGGTAGACCTGATGCTGATAAATGGTTAAAAGCTATCGATGAAGAGTTACAGTCTATGGTTTTTAACAAAGTCTGGGTATTAATGAAACCTCCAAGAAATAAAAAGTTATTGAAGTCAAAATGGATATTTAAAATAAAATTTGACGAAAATGGAAATCCTGTTTGATACAAAGCCAGGTTAGTTGTTAAAGGATTTGCACAAAAATATGGTATAGATTATTATGAAACGTATGCACCTGTGGCAAAACTAACAACATTCCGTGTAATTGTTGCGATTGCAGCTAGAAATAGATTTTATCTTCATCAATTAGATACAAAAACTGCATTTTAAAATGAAGCTAAAGGCGAAGGCCCTGGCAGCCAGTCCTTTTTTCTTTATACATTTTTTGTAAATTAAATTTGCACTAAATAAATATTAATAATAATAATAATAATAAAATGAAGTTTTGCATGAAGAAATCTATATGGCAGTACCAGAAGGGGTGTCTGCCGAAAAAGTTTTGGCTTGTCTTTTGCTTAAGTCTCTTTATGGACTCAAACAATCACCTAGGTGTTGGAATGTAAAGCTAAATGAACTACTTCTTAAAATTGGCTTTATTCGCTCAAAACGCGACTATTGTCTATATATAAAAATTGGAAAAATTGTTATCATGTATGTGATGTGATGATTTGCTGATTGCTGGTCCGAACTTAAAACTTATTGAAGATTTAAAGATAGAACTTTCAAAATATTTTGAACTGTCTGCTTGTGGAAATTTGAAACATTTTTTGGGTTTTGAAGTTTGATATCAACAACAATAAAATAAAACAACTGACCTTTAATGGCAGTGAAACATTCGATAAACCCTATCGTGAACTTTTAGGGAGTCTAATGTATGTAAAGCTTTGTGTAAGACCAGATATATGTTATCATGTGAGTTATCTTGGAAGTTTTCAGCAACAACCATCAGAAGAACATTGGCAAGCTTTTAAACGAGTACTAAGATACTTAAAAGATACAATTAACAAAAAAATTAATTTACAATGCAAACGACAACAAACTTTTGGTTGGATAAGCTGATGCTGATTGTATCGTATCGTGGTCTAGTAAGAAACAACAAACAGTTGCGACATCATCTAGTGAAGCTGAATATGTGGCTTTAAGTGCAGCAGTATCTGAAGCATTATGGCTAAGAGGTATGCTACAAGATTTAAATATAATTAAAAACGAAACAGTAATTATCTATGAGGATAACCGGGGTTGCGCATGTATAGCAAAAAATGTAGAATCGAGGAGATGCAAACATATAGATATAAAACATCATTTTATTGAGATAATGTAGAAAAAGGTTTAGTGAAAATTTAATCAATTGGATCTTCGGAACAACTAGCTGACATGTGTACAAAATCCTTAGATGCAAACATTTTTTTGAATTTTTGTAATTGCATAGGTTTATATCAAGGTAGACTCATTTGGGAGTGTAGACATGCTGCTCTATAAAAGGAACCGAGTTGTAAAAATTGTCTTCATATAAAACAAAAACAATTTAACGCACACATGTACAAATTTTGGCTCATATACACGAAATTTGACGTTTGGGTTCCAACTAGGGGTAAACAGCTGACAAGCATATGGGCCAACGAGTTTACCTTGTGTAAATATACCTTGGTTTATATGATAGAGAAGGGGTATTGAAATATGATTTTTAATCATAGAAACTTATGTTTTATGTTAATAAAAATTTTATTTTTTATTTTATTCCTTTGTGAATTAAACATCAATATTTTTCTTTTAAATAATAAAATCGTTTTTAATATCTTTCGTCATCATTTTTCAATTACAAGATAGATGTTTGTTTCAATATATGGCATTTTTGTTTCATTTCACACATTTCGATCGAAAAGTTTCTCGACGCGAGAGTTACAGAACATGGGCGCTGGTTTGCTCAAATTTGCATGATTTTTCCGATTGTTCGCACGTTTGGGCGATTAAATTGACCGAAAAAATAACGAAGTGCACGATATGCATTTTTATTTGAACGCCCATTTTCATAATAAGCCTGAATAACTTTAACGCGTTGCTCGATTGTGTATCTTTCCATGGTTCAAACTGAGTTAGTCTGAAATTGAGAAATGTCAAATGAAACGCAGAACAAAACTTGACGTTTAGGTGTGGTTCACATTCAACATCGGCCTTTAAAATTTAACCACCCTTCAGCAAACAAAAATATTTCTTAAATCTCTTAAATTAAACAAAGAAAAATATTTCTTAATTTATAACTGTTATGATATCAATTAGTAATACACAAAAACGAATAAAACATCTATTGAAATGTAAATTTTATGTATATGAAATATTTTGTTCGTTGTTATTAACTGTTACAAAACCAGGAAAAAATATGAATTCGAATAAAATAGTTATGGCTAAGAAAAAAAAAAGTTGAAAAGGAATTGTTACTATTTAAGAAATATCTATTAAAACTTATAACTCTTATATCCTTGGTTTAATTAGCATATCGTTAATTTAATTTAGAAAAACCTTTGTTAATATGAAAAATTTTTTAAGTTTGAGACATTTTTTATAGTTCTAAAACTATGCACAAGCTTTTAAATATATCGTCAACTCATTATTGGTTTGGCGTATATGCCAAAAAGTCGGAGTGGAGAAAAACGACAAAGAAGGTTTACATCAAGATTTCTCAAAATGTACACGATAGAATATTATTTATATTTGCCTCACTGCTTCCGGCATATGTTTTGAAGAACAATGTAAATTTTTGTCCACTTTCATGAATGAAGTTAGAAGTTAATAGTATTTTTTTAAAAGTTAAAAATTTTATTTTGTGCCGCATACACCACTTTTCTTAAAATATTTTTAAAAAGTAGCTTTTTGTGCTGCATAAGTATACTTATTGCTATGCATTAAGTAACTTACTGAAATGAAAGTTTCTTTATTAACAATCTAATAAACAGTGAACATTGATGATTTTTTTTTTTCTTTTATTTGTTTTATTATCAAAAAGTAATTTCAATGTTGGGAATACAAAATTTTAATTTCAAAAGATTTTGTTATTCGTGCTTAATTCCCAGTTTTTATCATTGATAAAAACACTTGAAATTTATTGTTGATGGGATAAGCTATTCCTATGCGCATTTCACTGGTTGCTTAGGCCAGATCATCAGGAAACTTCATCCATAAAGATTTTGGAAAAACTAAAGATATTAAACCAAATAAAACTGTTAAGCGTATAAGACTTATAGCAACAGTTCTACTTGTAACAATATCAAAGTTTAAACAAAACACATCAACAATAAACAGTGGGTTTATCTCATCTTACATTCCCCACTACAATTAGTTGAAATTCTCTCAACATTAACTGTAGTTGTAAGTAGGTTAAGAAAAACAAAATAAAAACAAACAACAACTTACAAAAGATGTTGTCAATTAAGTGTTTTTTTAGGCGGTGCACTTGCCTTTTTATTATCAAAAAGTAATTTCAATGTTGGGAATACAAAATTTTAATTTCAAAAGATTTTGTTATTCGTGCTTAATTCCCAGTTTTTATCATTGATAAAAACACTTGAAATTTATTGTTGATGGGATAAGCTATTCCTATGCGCATTTCACTGGTTGCTTAGGCCAGATCATCAGGAAACTTCATCCATAAAGATTTTGGAAAAACTAAAGATATTAAACCAAATAAAACTGTTAAGCGTATAAGACTTATAGCAACAGTTCTACTTGTAACAATATCAAAGTTTAAACAAAACACATCAACAATAAACAGTGGGTTTATCTCATCTTACATTCCCCACTACAATTAGTTGAAATTCTCTCAACATTAACTGTAGTTGTAAGTAGGTTAAGAAAAACAAAATAAAAACAAACAACAACTTACAAAAGATGTTGTCAATTAAGTGTTTTTTTAGGCGGTGCACTTGCCTGTTTATTATCAAAAAGTAATTTCAATGTTGGGAATACAAAATTTTAATTTCAAAAGATTTTGTTATTCGTGCTTAATTCCCAGTTTTTATCATTGATAAAAACACTTGAAATTTATTGTTGATGGGATAAGCTATTCCTATGCGCATTTCACTGGTTGCTTAGGCCAGATCATCAGGAAACTTCATCCATAAAGATTTTGGAAAAACTAAAGATATTAAACCAAATAAAACTGTTAAGCGTATAAGACTTATAGCAACAGTTCTACTTGTAACAATATCAAAGTTTAAACAAAACACATCAACAATAAACAGTGGGTTTATCTCATCTTACATTCCCCACTACAATTAGTTGAAATTCTCTCAACATTAACTGTAGTTGTAAGTAGGTTAAGAAAAACAAAATAAAAACAAACAACAACTTACAAAAGATGTTGTCAATTAAGTGTTTTTTTAGGCGGTGCACTTGCCTGTTTATTATCAAAAAGTAATTTCAATGTTGGGAATACAAAATTTTAATTTCAAAAGATTTTGTTATTCGTGCTTAATTCCCAGTTTTTATCATTGATAAAAACACTTGAAATTTATTGTTGATGGGATAAGCTATTCCTATGCGCATTTCACTGGTTGCTTAGGCCAGATCATCAGGAAACTTCATCCATAAAGATTTTGGAAAAACTAAAGATATTAAACCAAATAAAACTGTTAAGCGTATAAGACTTATAGCAACAGTTCTACTTGTAACAATATCAAAGTTTAAACAAAACACATCAACAATAAACAGTGGGTTTATCTCATCTTACATTCCCCACTACAATTAGTTGAAATTCTCTCAACATTAACTGTAGTTGTAAGTAGGTTAAGAAAAACAAAATAAAAACAAACAACAACTTACAAAAGATGTTGTCAATTAAGTGTTTTTTTAGGCGGTGCACTAGCTTATCCCATCAACAATAAATTTCAAGTGTTTTTATCAATGATAAAAACTGGGAATTAAGCACGAATAACAAAATCTTTTGAAATTTTATTTGTTTTATTTTACAAAAACAGTTCCATTTTTATATTTTTAATAAATTTTAGAAAAAAATTTTATTTTATTAAAAAAATTTAGAAAACTATGTTCAACATATTTATTTTCTTGTTGTTATTTTATTTTTGCAAGCTTTTATTTCATATAAATTGTGTAATGACGTTATAGTTGATAGTAAAAGTTTATTTTTTTTCTCTTTAAGGCATTTAAATAAATTATTATTTTATTATTATTTTCAATAAAAGCATTTAAATAATAACTTGTTTTTAAAAAGGTTTTTGACTTTTTATTTGTTTTAAACTCGCAATTGTATTCTCAGTAGGTCCTTTCATTTGATACCCGTATTGTAGGCAAGCATTAAAAATTTATTTCGCCATATTGGATATAGGGTGACATCACTTTATTTTCTAACTACTCTATACTCTTATTGTAGGAGTGTATTAAAAATAATTAGTCCGCAATATTGGGTGTTTCACCATGTTGGATTTAGAATAACGTCATGCAGCTAAACATGTATTGTATTATGGGTTTAATTTCAGTCGGATTGGAGCAAAGGAGTTTCTGTTCAACATCTTATTTTTTTTAAACTCGCATTCGTTTTCTCAGTAAGTCCTTTCATTTGGTATCCATGTTGTAGACATCCGTTTTAAACTTAGTCCGCCATATTGGATTTAGAATGAAATCAATTTATTTTTCGACTTATTCTCAGCAAGCCCTTTAAGTTGATACCCATAACGTAGGAATGCATTAAAAATAATTAACCGCCATCTTAGGTGTTTCCCCATGTTTAATTTAGAATAACACCACACAGCTTTACTTGTATTGTCCCCCAAACTGCATGTGTGTACAAACTTTCAGCTCAATCGGTTGAAGCTTTAAAAGACCGCCATATTTGATTAAGGGTGACGTCTCTTTATTTGTCGAGTTATTCTTAGAAAGCCCTTTCATTTGATACCCATATTGTAGGAGTGCATAAAAAATAGCTAGTCCGTCCTCTTGGGTTTGCCGCCATGTTTGATTTACAATGACGTCACACAGTTTACCATAAATTGTCATCCAAACTGAGCGTAAACACAAAATTTCAGCTCAATCGGTTGAAGATATCGGGTTCAAAATTGAGTTGCAAGATTTTACCGGAACAAACAAATATACATACATACTCTGATTTTAAAAATATGGCCAACCTATGTATACCGGTTAATATACATACTTTATAACAGTTTTACAATTCAATTAACCAAACCATACAAGAATGTAACAATTACATGAGTCTTAACGACTTTGAAGACACATTTTTAACATGGTGGCAATTATCAAATTGATTTTTCTCTAAAATGTTGTAAAAATTGTATTATCTTTGCATTAAAAAAATGTTGGTTAAAATTAATGGTTATAAATAGTGGAATTACATGCAAATTAATGTATTTGTTTTTTGCTGAAAAATTTTAATATTTTTAATATTTTATTGTTAATGCATTTTTGCCCATTTAGTGCTTTAAAATGCATACATATAAATTCGCATATTTTCAACCCAATTTAAATAAAAATTCTGCGGTAGTATTCTTTCAATTTTTCTAATTAAATTTAATGGGAAAATAATTGAGTTGTATATCGTCAGCTCATTATTGGTTTGACCTACCGACCATTTTTATTAAAATTTAGTTAAGTATGGGTGGGGTAAAGCTATTTTGAATACCCCGTTTCTTAATCCAAAACTTGTTTCACGAAACTTTTAATGGTTTCTGAGATATTAAGCATTAATTTTGCTCCATATCTACTATTTTAAAATTTATTAAGTTTTGTTTTGCTCTACACACCACTGTTTGGCGAATGCAGCAAATTCCTCATACAAAAACTTACAAAATAAAATTTACTCTTGTATTTCTGATGCATTGCCGCAAGAAAAAAAGTAGTAAAACTAAAATAAAAATAAAATGTCAACAACTCAATTAACAGCAGTAAGTATACGTATGCAGCACAAAAAGCTACTTTTTACAAATACACTTAGAAAAGTGGCGTATGCGGCCCAAAACAATAATTTTCACTTTAAATGAAATGCTATTAACTTCTAAGATCCTTTATGAACGTTCACAAAAATTTACATTACATTTGCATATGCCAGAAGCAGTGGTGGAAATACAAAAAATTTTATCGGGTATATTTTCAGAAAACTTCATGTAAACTTTCCTTGACGTTTTTCTCCATTACGAATTTTTGGCATATGCGTCAAACCAATACTGAGCTGACGCTATTTCAATTTTTTATAAAAAAAAAAAAAAATACTATTTTTGGGTGTTATAGCAAAAAATAAAAAAGATTGCAGCACTCAAACATAAATTTAATAAATATTTTGAAAGAATTGATGACGATGAATGATTTAATTATGCCCTCCACCACAATTAGTTGTAAAGAGGGTATACCATGGTGAATTAATACAGGAGGCAGCACTACGCCATATGAAGATTTTTTGCTCTAGTATTGTTTGTCTAGTCTTATGTCAAAGTTTTGTTTATGTGGTGTCGTTTACAGGTTGGGTGGCAGCCGGTTCGAGCCTGTCACCTAATGGGTGAGTACTCGTGGTGTTGAATGGAATGTTGACTTCTTCTTTCTCTGCGAAAACTTCTGGGGTTGTTTTTATGACGGCTTGAGTTGGTCTTATATCGGTCGAATTTCTACGGTACAGATTGCCCCTCGCATCTTCGACTATGTATGATCGAGGGTGGATTTGTGTCTTGACAGTTGCTGGTTTCCAGGTCTTTTGGTTAGTCGTGCGAGTAACAATGGTGTCACCCTTGAAGTGCTGATGAGGATTGCTTATGGCTCCACGGTTTGCATATGTGCTTTGCTTTTCTCTTTCAGCTCTAAGGTACTCAGTAATTTTTTTGTTTCCCGATGATTCCAGTGCTGCCTTTGTAGTTGGCAGCATACCTCGGATTCCATGGCCGAACAGACGCTGGGAAGGTGACCCAAGATTGCCCCGGGGGGTGTTCATGTAATTTAAAATTCCTAAGTAGTAGTCACTGTTATCGTATGCTGATTTTCTAAGTATATTTTTGGCAATCTGCACTGCTTTCTCCGCCAAACCATTGCCGCTAGGATGATAAGGGGAGCTGGTCTGGTGATTGAATTTCCAGGCTGATAAAAACAACCTAAACTCATTACTTGAAAATTGTGGTCCATTGTCTGTTTCTAAAGTAAGTGGTGGCCCAAATGTGGAAAATATATCTTTCAGAAACGAAATTACTTGTTTTGTTGTTGTTTCGGAAAGTTTTTGTAATTTGAGGTAGCCCGTGTAGCTGTCGATAAAAACAACGTACTCTTCGTTGTTAAAATGAAACAAGTCTGTAGCACCTACATCAAAGCCGTGACTGAGAATCTCCTTTTCACCAATTTTTAGTTTTTTGTTGTTTCGCTGGTAAACTTGACATGCAGCACACTTATTAACACAATTTAGGATATCTTTGCTCATCTGTGGCCAAAATACAGATTCTCGGGCCATTCTTACACACTTGGCATAGCTGAAATGCCCGTTGTGAATGTATTTTAATATACTTGCTCTCATTTTTGGAGGTATAAATACTTTTGAAGCTTTGAAAAGAACGCCATCATCATTTGTTGACAATTCATCCCTAAAATTCCAGAATTGCTTCAACTCCGTAGGCAACTCTTCTTTTGTTTTTGGCCATCCGTTACGAATTAGGCTGATGAGCATCTTACTGGTTTGGTCATTTTGCGTCTCTGTTTTCAATTTTTCTAATTCTTTGTTGGATATAGCCAATATGGTTTGTATTTCCAGATTTTCTTCTGCTTCTTTGTTGCTTTCATTAAAGCAGTCGCGACTCAGTGGATCTGCTAGGTGCATTTTAATGCCTGGCTTAAATACAACTTTAGGATTGTAGGTGAGTAAACTCAATCTAATTCTTTGAAGTCTTGATGGTGATGAGTGTAACGGCTTCTGGAAAATTGATTCCAAAGGCTTATGGTCAGATTCTACGGTTATTTGTTTACCCCAGACGTACTGGTGAAATTTTTCGCATCCAAACTTGACAGCGAGCGCATCTTTTTCTATTTGAGAATATCTGGATTGACACTCTGTGAGGGATTTTGAAGCTTAGGCCACTGGCTGCTCATCTTGTAATAGCACCGCGCCCATAGCATATGAGCTGGAGTCTACCTGCAACTTTACGTCTTTATTGACATCATATAGTTTAAGTACGGGAGGTTTACTGATAATTTGTTTTAATTCTTCAAAAGATTTTTGTTGGGTAGTGTCCCTGCAAAACGAGTTTGATTTTTCAAGTAATTGCCGGAGAGGGGCTGTAATGTGTGAAAAATTTTTAATGAACTTACTCAGATAAGTGAATTTGCCCAGAACCCTTTGTAGTTGTTTTCGGTTCTCAGGAGCTTTAAGGCGACTGATCGCATCTATTTTGTCTGGGTCTGGATATAAGCCAGCCTCGCTAATAACGTGCCCTAGGAATTTAATTGTCCTTTGCTCATATAAACATTTCTCTTTGTTTAGTTTTAAGCCATTTGTTTTAATAACCTTGATAACTTTAGCTGTAGTATCACGTAGTTCATGTAAGTTTTTAGCGTGTATTAGTATATCGTCTATGACGACTTTTACGTTTGGCAGTTTTGAAAATAGATTTTGCATAATACTTTGAAATACTTCCGGTGCTGATGAGATACCAAATGGTAGCCTTTT
Organism: Pollenia griseotomentosa; assembly: GCA_963931875.1. Lineage (NCBI taxonomy): Eukaryota > Metazoa > Arthropoda > Insecta > Diptera > Polleniidae > Pollenia > Pollenia griseotomentosa. Next base: position 51,110,046 of record OZ007563.1, read on the forward strand.
GCAGGAGTAGCGACCCCAAGGTGTTGAAAATGTTAAAATTTGCTTTGTGCGATCAGTGACTGGAACCTGCCAGAAACCTTTCTTTCATTCTAACATTGAAAAATATTTTGCTCCCTTGAGCTGAACGCTAATTTCCTCAATGGTGTTCATTGGGTAGTGGCGCCGCTTATTATTTTTGTTTACGCTTGTTGGATCGATACAGATTCTTATTTTATCTTTTTTACGTACCACTACCATTGGTGATACAGCCGGAGTTGGCAAATTTGTTGGCTCTATTACGCCCATTTTGACCATGTTATCCAGTTCATTTTTCACTTGATCTCTAATTTTAAATGCTATTCGTCTGGCCGGACAAATTTCAAATTTTGGGTTTTCGACTAGGTCAATATCATAAACAAAACTCTTTATACAACCTAGACCCTCATATAGGTTTTTATCAACCTGGAGCTCATATACTCTTTTGACCAGCTGTAACTTTTCGCACGCTTCTGCCCCTAGAATTGGTTTAACGTTTTCGTCTACGATTTTAAAGTTAATTTTGCTTAATTTCCCGGCTACTTTACAGGTGACGACAATCTCACCTAAAACTTGCATTTTATGATTGCCAAATGACACAAGATGTGTTACCCTGGTTGGTTTAATTGTTATTTTCTTATTAAAATTTCGCAATTTATCCACTATAAATTTTGGCAAGACGTTACACTGTGCACCAGTGTCTAATTTGAGTTTATAGTTGATATTTTCAAAATTTACTAGTTCTGAGAAATTATCGCTACAATTTCCATCACCGTTTGTTATAGAACCAATAAAAAGTTCGGAATCACTGCTTTCGCTGTTTTCAGTGCCAGTTTCTTGTTCACAATGTGCAACATCCCTGTGTTTGTTGAATTTGATTTTTCCTTTCGTTTTGCACATTTTTTCATAGTGGTTTTCTTTTTTGCATTTTTTGCAAACATGGCAATATGCTGGGCAACTGCGTACTGCATGATTCTTCCCGCAATTTCTACAATCGAACAATTTTGTTTTATCATTTTTTCTTACCAGGTTTATATTTTTTTCCTCTTGATTATTTATTTCAGCAGTTTGTTTCTGAGCCAGTTCTGTCGCCTGGCATATTTGAAGTTCTTTATCTAGCGTAATGTCATCTGAAAGCAGCTTGGTTCGTAATGTATCACTTTTAATGCCTAGGATGAGTTGATCTTTTAAAAGACTGTCCGCGAGCTGTTCAAAATTACACCTTTGTACTTAAAGTCTTAGCCTGGTGATGTATTCGTCGATTGTTTCACCCTCATTTTGAACAAATTTGTGGAATTTGTACCGCTGGAAGGTTGTGTTCAACTTTGGTGTATTTTTCAAATTTCTGCTTGACTTCAAGCAGTTTTTCTCCCTCTACGCTCGGTAGTGAATTGTAAATTTGTATCGCTGCGTAGCCAATCGCTGACATAAAAGTTGCCAGTTGAACGTTCGCTGGTTTTGCGCTTAAGCCTGTTGCGACCTCGAAGTATTCGTACTGCTGCCTCCAAAGCTTCCACTCTTTGCCCATATCCTTGTCGTGTTCTACTGCTAGAGGTTTTGGTGGCCTTAGAAAATTACACGTTTCCGCCATTTTGAACAATTCTTGGCTTTTTCTATTATAATCCAACAAACGATTAGTTTGATGGATATATTTGTTATTTTTCTTCTCTTTACGTTTATTCAAACGCTAAGAGTTTCGGCACCATGTAAATGAAACACTAGGTTTATTACCTTTTTTATTTTGTATTTAATTATTATTATTTGGAGTTATACAAACGAATTAACATATCACGATTAGATCACTTCTAGATTGTACAATGGCCAATGTAATAATAAAGTGTGTACATCTATACAAGAACAAGTGATTAAAGACAATGGTAGAAACCATGGTGGTATAAAATAGTAGTTGTGAAAAGTAGTAATAAAGTGTGACACTGTTTACACTGTTTTTTTTCCCCCTACAATTTGTTTTTTAACAAATTTAGCGATTTCAAATAAATTTTAGGTTTGTTTTCAAGTTTGCAATTTTTCGCGAATTTAAGCCATGTTCGCGATAGAAGCGATTTCTTCCTGTGATTCTTTGCAGCTTTAATGGTTTTTAATAATTATTAAATTTTGCTTTCATGCTGCTATTAGCAAATTTCCGCTAATTAAGCAATTTTTACCGAATTTTTGCCATTCCTTACACTTTTAGGGACTTTTAATCAATTTTATATCTTGTTTGAAATATTAAAAATTTTCGCGAATTTTCGCAATTTTTGCGTATATATTTTCCGACATTTTGTTTTTTTTTTAGCCGATTTAACGATTTCAAATAAATTTTAGTGCTTTTCTCCAAGTTTGAAATTTTTCGCGAATTATAGCCATTACCCATTGTCTTCCAGTTTTTTGTTTTGTCTTTTACATTCTCCTGTTCTAAAACTATAAGAGATGCTGCTCCAAAGACTAAAACAAATAAATTTGCATCTGCGCTCATTTTTACTATTTGTGAAATATATTTTTATTTTTGAACACTTTCATTAAATAATCATTTGATGCAAATATTTGTTTTAGTCTGAACGCATGGCAAACACAATTTAATTTATTTTTTTTTTTTAACAAACAAAAATTTTCAAATATTTGAGCCTAGTTTGAACATTAAACATATATTTTTTTGTTTCACACAGTTTGAAGCAAATATCAGATCAAATATTTTCGTCAAATATTTCATTAATGTGAACGTACCTTTAGCCGTTTTGAAATGTTCTTTCATTGCTAAATCTTGTATGCATTTCTACGTTTTCAGATTTCTCTGCTTATTTTCACTAATATTTGTGAGAATAAAAATAATTTTTCCAAAATTTTGTCTTACTTCTAAGTGACTGCAAAATCCATAAGCAATGAGATGGCTGTCTGACGCCAGTTCGTTAGAGAACAGTCGTTAAACATTATTCAAAAATATAATTAATGAATCAACGGAGATTAAAAATAGTTCAGAGGGCCAAAAACAAATCAAACAAATTTGAGGGTTAAGATAATAAGAACCCTTTCAGACCCGGCAAGTTAGTTGTGCAAGTCACTTGCAGAGTACAACAAACTCTGTACTCAATCCTTTTTCCCTTAACTCGACCTAACCGCAGACATCTACAAACCAAGAGTTGCGCAAGTAACTTGCCGAGTCTAAAAGGGGTCTAATTAAACCTCTTGCTTATCTACAACCAGCGTGGCCGTTTTGGTTACATTTAACCAAAATTGGTTACTTTTTTCCAATGTGTACTTTTTTTCCATTTTGGTTACTTATAACCTTGTTTTGGAACAAGAACTATCCGCTTCGCATTTTTGACTCTTAAAATTTTGTGCGGTATTTGTGCATCTAAAGCTAATACTTTTTTCATCTACTTAAAAAAATTTTCTTAGAAACTTAATTTTTAACACACTATCAACCAGTGTTGAAAAATTCAGTACTTTGGTACTATTTTCAGTACTTTTTCATATTAAGAATACCGCAGTACCCCCGCGTTGTTTTCAGTACTTTTTTATCCTTTGAGCTTTTTAACTGTGATGTGATCATTTCGATAGCAGGCTTAGGCTATCTATCATGTGTTTGTTGCAAAATTTATGTTGTATTTTAAAAATAATTACCGACGTTAATATTGAAATGCAAAGCGTGGACGCCAGAATTCATATTTTGCTTTCCAGAATGGGATATTTGTCTTTACAACTGGCAAGAAAATTTATAAAAAGGGATGCATAGGATAATATGGTAGTGGAAAATTTAAATGACAACCATATTTATAGAAACATGCAATGTTAAGCAATTGGTTTATAAAGTAAAAGAAACTTCGAAATCGTTTTATTCGGCAATTTACGAAACATTATTAACTAAACTTTGTTTTGAACATAAAACCTTAAAAGTAATAATCAGCTTCACTCCAGAAAATATTGTTTCCGAAAAAACCATTGGCATAATACTGATGCTATTAATGTTATTTACAAACGATAAAGAGAACTATAATTATAAATAAGTTCTCAATTCCGTGTTCTAGCGGATCTTATAACAATTAAGCATTTCAGAACTGAATATATTAAAATTTCTTGGAAAAATATAGCCAAAATTAAGAACGAAACTAATGTTTGCTGACATTTCACATATTGCTTTTGGTATTTTATCGACACCACATTTCTGAGAATCAATTGAACGCAGAATTTCAAATGCAAAATGATGAAAAAGCAAAGGAAGAAATCGTTTACACGTAGAAACTGTTGCAAGCTTGATAAAAACTAAAGATCTATTAAAACCAACTGCTAGTTGCTGTTGTAGTTATAATATATCTTATGATATCTTAAAGTAAATTTGCTTTATCTTATAACACTGAATTAAATTCTTTTTTTTTAAACATTAATGTTTTAAATGGGTTTAAATGAAATTCAAAGGTGACACAATATATTGGCAAGAATCGAAATCAGAAAAGAAGTGCTATATATTGTGAAATGTGTTTGCATCAACGAACTATGTTGTTTTGCTTTAAAGGTTATGTTTTTTTTTATAAGAGTTGCGCCATATTTGAATTGAAACCATTGTGCCACTTAATGAATAATATAGGCCCATATAGAAATAATATGACGAATAACATATACAATAATATTGTTAATGGATGGGGCGCTTGACGCTTATAGATAACAGAAATATTATTTACATGTGTACCTCAAATATACGGGCCTGTTCTGTAAATCACGTGATTTCAAATCACGTGCTTTTAAAATCACAACTGTGATTTTGTGGGATTCTAAAAGTCTAACCGTTTTTGTGTTTCTTGGTGTGCTTTCGGCAATTGCAGATCACACCAAAACACACAAAAACGGAACACCAAAACATCACACTTGTGATTTAAAAGGCACATGTGATCTGATATCACGTGATTTGAGCTAAAGTGATTTTCAGAACAGGCCTGATAAATACTAAATTTGCTATTAAATACTTAGATAAATGAATTCCATTAAAATATTTTTTGTTCCTTTTACATATTTTCATAAAAAATCAAAGAAGTACCATTTGGTAGGAAAAATACTCTTTTAGTTGAAGTTCAGTACCATTTAAAAATTTCAATTTTGCAACACTGCTATCAACTTAACCATTTAATGTATTTACTTTGAAGTGTATATAGTCATTATCTTCTACTTCTAATGCTCCATGGGTCTAACTGAAACACTTTTCAACATAAACGATAAGGTCGAAGGCCTCTTCGATCCCATCCCGTTTATATGATTATATATCCACCGGGCAAAAAGCATCTCTTCTTTATTTACCAATCCGTATTCGGATATTAGCGATCATACAATAATTATAAAGTAGCAATTTTTTTTTTGTTTTGTTTTTTTTTTTTATATAAAGTTATAGAGAGTTGTCTGTTCTTGGCTGCCCTCAGAAGACTTTTTTCGTCTTGGTGACCTGTCCAATCCTGAATGTTTTCAACCATGTTATTTCTTTTCTTCCTCTCGGGCATCTTCCTTCAATTTTAGCCTGACTATATGTCAAAAAGGCGTCTCTTGCCTTTTTAATCCTACATTTAATTTCTCTATTTAAATGTTGAAACTTTTTCTATTGTGGCATTGTTTATCCGTATTGAAGTATTAGTTTGGACCTTTTTTCTGCTCACAATCATGTATTTCGTCTTTTTTATGTTCATTTTTAACCCATATATCTCGCTAGTTTGCGTAAGTGCATCTAATAATTTCTGTAATCCCGACAAGCTGCTTGCTAGTAATGTAGCGTCATCGGCATATCGTATTTTCTTTATTAATGTACCTACATAAATTCTTTATTCTTATACCGATATTCTTTCCACTAAGAGATTCTCAAAATATTTTCTCCGAGTATAAATTAAATAAAAGAGGTGATAATATACACCCTTGTCTTACTTCCTTTGAAATTGGAACGTTGTCAGTGAATTCACCATCAACTTGAATGTTTGATATTTGTTTCCAATATAGGTTTTTAATGCATCTTATATCCCTTTCTTCCAGTCCAATAGAGATAAAAATGTACATCAATTTTTCATGTTTAACCGTATCGAATGCTTTCTCGTAGTCATCGAAGCAGAGATATAAATCTGTTTGAACCTCTCGACATTTTTGGATTAATACTTGCACACTTAGTAGTGCTTCTCGTGTTCCCATGCCTTCTTTGAATCCAAATTGTGTCTCCCCCACATATGCCTCACATATTGGGTATATTCTTCTATGTATGATTTTTAAAAATATTTTCAAAGCATGGCTCGTTAGACTTATTAGTCTGTAATCACGGCATTTCCTCGCACTATTTTTCTTGGGTATTGTAATAAACGTCGATTTAAGCCAGTCTTGAGGATACTGTCCTGTCTCATAGATTTGGTTGAACAATCTCAATAATAGTTGGATATTATTTCCATCTATAAGTTTAAGAACTTCGGCAGGTTTTTCATCTGGGCCCGTTGCCTTTTTGTCTTTCATCGATATAATTGCCGATCTTAATTCATCCTCTGTAGTTGGCCTTCCTGTAAGATTGGTTTCTGCATCAGTATTAAGAAGATCTGTTCTTCCGTCGTCTGTGAAGAGAGTTTTTATGTATTCTTCCCATTGATGTTTCTTTTCTGCTATTTTGAATATGGCGGTATTGTTCTTATCAAATAGAACTGCAGACGATCTCTTTGAATATATTCCGGATGCCTCCTTTAATTTTTTGTGAAGATTGAAATCGTCGTGTAGAATTTGAAGTCTTTCAATTTCTTGACATTGTCTATTTATTTGCGATTTTTTTGCGACCCGAGTTTAGATTCTAATTTCTTGATTTATCTCCCAATATCTTTCATAGTTAGAGGTTTTGTGTTTGCTTCGTTGCTTGCGAAGTTCTCGTATTTCGTCTTTCATCCATGTCTTTTCTTTTTTTGATGTTGTGGTTCCCAGGATATTTTTAATGATAGCGATGATGGAATTTTTTACGTTATTCCAAAGATTTTCGACAACCTCTCCATCGATGTTATTCAGTTCTGCATTTAATTGGTCTCTCATTGCTAGTTTTGTTGATGGGTCATTAAGTTTTCCAATATTAACTTTTCGTTGTGGCTTTTTCTTGCGGGTGGTAGAAAGTTTGATATGTATTTTGCAAAGCAGAAGGTTATGGTCAGAAGGAACGTCGGCCCCTGGATATGTGGAGCACCTCGTCACGCAAGAGGAAAAACGCCGATTTATTAAAATGTAGTCAACTTGGTTTCTGACAAGGTTGCCCTTGTTGTCCTGTGGCGATTTCCAAGTGTAAAGTCGTCTCGGGTGAAGGCTAAACAAAGTGTTAGTGATTTTTAGTTTATATTCCTTACAAAATTGTATTAATCTTTCTCCACGTTCATTCCGTTGGCCTAAGCCAAATTTTCCTGTGATTTCAGTGGATTCTTCCTGTCTAACTTTCGCATTAAAATCGCCTTGGATTATTGTAATATCGTGTGGTTTGGTCATTTCCAATAATTTGTCCACATCGCTGTAAAATTGTTCAATTTCATCGTTATCACCATCACGTGTGGGTGCATAGACTTGTATTATATTCATATTGATCGGTTTTGCAGATATTTTTATCATCATGGCTCTATCAGACATCGGAACTTAAGCAGTGACGCAGGCCGCTATGCTATTTTTAACAATGCTAGCAACACCACTTCTGTGGATTCCCTTCCGGTTTCCCGAATGATATACTTTTGTACTTTGAGAACTAAATTCCCCACATTATGGTGTTATCTAGTTTTCTAAGTTCATAGAGACTTCTAACATTCCACGTTCCGATGTTAAGTTTTGTTTTACCTCCGGGGATCCTCGTTTGGCCGGAGACTGAGGGCCGTATGTTATTCTCTCTATTGTGATTGTATGGTTTTCAAGGGATATTACTTCAGTGGTTTCCCGTTGCCTTCTGAAGGGTTTATAGTTTTCCATCTTGTTTTCAGCCGTTCCTCTGGAGTACAGACGCTGTTTGTAACCGCCCAATATGAGACAGACGCTGCAGGTTGGCGCTCAGTTTAAGTCTTGCCACAGAAAGTTCATTGGTTTCTTAAGATTTTTTAAATCTTAACCTCCTTCTCCGCCGCTCATGGTCGGGGACTGCTTATTTTGATATTCGCAGCTTACCTACATATCTGTAGGTAGTTCGTTTATCCGCCACCTGACGACCTCCATATTTGCCTGAGCTCAGCCCTATGGCAAAAAGCATAATTGAGCTCAATGTTGCACTTTGATACCATAACGCACAGCAAAACTTTAAAACTTTTACTTGTAAGAGCTCTTTATAAAAAAGGTGAAAGCTCTAGCTCAAAACTTTTTAAAGTTTACGAAAATAAGCATTAACTTTGCATAGGAGGTGCCACTTCCGCTAAAAATTTCGAAAAATTCACTGTCAAAACTTTAAAAAAAATCGGTCCAGAGGTTTATGAGCCTACAAGATACAAACAAACAATATTTCTTCTTTAGACACACAATTTTAAAACTGAAGTGCGAATAAAATAGTACTTTTAATACAAAGTAATTTTGGTTACTTTTTTTCGCTTTAAGTTACATTATTTTTAGATTTTGGTTACAAATTTTTTTTGGTCGTGGCAACGTTGCCTACAACTCTTGACTTTCTATACAAAAATCGAATATTTGAAAGGCAATCGACTTTAATCGTATCGAAAAACGTGGTATTGATCTACTTAAAATGACTGCATTAAGAAAATGTTGAAGACACGGTTACCCCCACACTAAGTAAAAGGTTAATAAGTACGAGAACTGGCCTTTAAAACGTTATAAAAAAAATATAAGAGAATTCCAGGTTCTACTAAAGAAAAAATATAAGTTTTCAAATGAGTTCTGTCTTATCTGAGAGACTATTTTCCACTGCAGGTCTATTTCAAACGGATTTGTAAAACCGTCGTCTATCTTTGCAAAAGTTGAGAATATGTACTTTGTTTTGTAAACATAAATCTTAAGTATATATTTATCTGTGGCATTTTGACAAAACATCTTAAGTCAAATTTAAAAAGTTGAAAAAAATGTTGTTATTCATACGAATTTGTATTCAAAAAACAGTTTTGTTTACGTTTCATAAATTTTGTATTATACAGGCATGTTCTGAAAAGCACTTTAACTCAAATCACATGTGCCTTTTTAAATCACACGTTTGAACAAAAATTTTCTTTAATTTTGGTTTTTTTATTATTTAAAAAAAATGGTGTTTTCATCGAGTTTTTTTAAAACCTTTTTGTTAATTTTTGCATAATATCAAATTCAATGGGTTTATCTTAAAACTTATTAATATGAATTTAAAATATTAATAACACTACGTGACAAATTTTCAACAAAGTCGTGAATCCGAATATGAAGTCAGAATTGTCAAAAGTAGAACAGTTTTTCAGATATTTCAAAATAATCGTTATTTGTGTTTTTAAAAGAGATGATGTGACAGAAATGCAAATATCTTCAAAAATTTTAAACGGAGAATGTATTTCTTTCTTTTTAGTGAAAGGTTATAAAATTTCTAAAGTAACCATGGGTCATTTGTGCAGATGAGTCAATAAATGGCAGAGTTATAGTGGAAAAAATTTCAAACTTCATTATAAATTTGATGATTTTTTGCAATTTTGCTCTTTTCAAGTTATTTGTTTGAACATTTTTGAAGATATTTGCATTTCAGTCACATCATCTATTTTAAAAACACAAATAACGGTTATTTTGGAATATCTCAAAAACTGTTCTACTAAAATTCTGACTTCATATTCGGATTTAGCGGAAAATTTTACATAAAGATTAGGTGTAAAATTCATTTGGTCAAAAAACTGTCACGTAGTGTAATCTTCTATGGCCTAATTTTTTTTTTTATATACATAATAAAAAAAATTACTCTACTTGAGTTTTGTGAATTTTAACTTGAATTTAGATTCAATATGCGTATCGGTATCGCCTATATTTCTTTATGTATATCGTTGTCGTATCGTCGAAAAGGCGTGTAACGATCCCTACTTAAAATGTATGTTAAAAAAGCTGTTATTACACAGCATGTAATAGATTTGTACTCAGTATTATTTTAATATTAAAGCATATTTTATTTTTTTTAAAGCCTATTTTAAATTTTTGTTAAGCATGTTTTATGCGCATATTTTACAATAAGAAATGCAATGCATATAATTCCAAGCCCTAGTTATAATACTTAAATCTTATTATTTGTTTTAGGAACTCATTTAAAATCCTTATATGAATATGGTGTTCTTATGAAAACTCATGGTTCAGAGCGTAAATTTTCTTGCGAATTTTGCGACAAATCTTTTTCATCCCGTGCTAATCTTAAAGCCCATTTATATATTCATACCAATCTACGACCATTCAAGTGTGAAATCTGCAGTAAAACATTCCAACAAAAATCAATCTTGAAAACACATATGACTTTGCATACGGGAAAACCTTTTGAATGTTCTTTATGTCTTCGTCGTTTTAGTCGAACTGCTCATTTAAACATACATATGCGTCAACACAATAACATTAGGCCATATCAATGTACTGAATGTCCAAATTCGTACATGCAAAAGTCTCATTTGGATCGTCATATATCCAGCACGCATTTGGGAGTACGCTTCCAATGTACCGTATGTGGTAAAATGTATACCAAGAAGCCCTCTTTAAACATTCATATGCGTGAAGCCCATTGTACAACCGTGTCTTTGTATAATTGTAAAATTTGTGACCTGGATTTCTCCAAGCAAAAAGGGTAAGTACATTAATTACAAAAAATTTTATTAAAACTTTTTTTAATTAAAAAAACATCCCATTTTAACCCTGGTTGTAGATAGTGCCCAGTGATTTGAAAAAAACCGGATTTTAAGTCATATCTATAAAAATCTCGTGAGTTCTACTTAAATACATAAATATTGCGACACATATTGCAGTAAATGTCAAAATTATGTTATCTTTTTCGTACATAGTTATTGCCGGCAATAATTGTTAAGCTATGTTCATATTAGTGTATGCATTTGTCATGTGGAATGACAGTTCGTCAGGCGATTATTGTTTTAGCCTATACGCCATTTGATTACATTTGATTATATATGGCATCAATGTTCTCTTTTATAGTCCAAATCCATTTTTTGATATCTCGTATAGAATATGAGATATTTAGCATGGACTTTGGTCTAAATTCCACATTTTTTAGCTTCATTGAACATTATATTGCTACATATGTCAATTTTTTCAATTTTCCAATGAAAAATAAAAAGATATCAAAGATTTGCTAATATTCCTTTCATCTGAAGATAAAGAATATTTCAAAAATTTACAAAGAATTTAAGTAAAAATTATTTACATAAAGTTTTCAGTTTTTGATAATTTTATATTTATGTATATATAACTATTATAGCTTACTCAAAAAAGGCTGTCGTTTTATGCTGGGTACACATAGTGCAATCTACATGCAATCTATTTCAATGCAACCTCAAAATATCAAAGCGTTTTGATGATGATGCAATCTGGAATGAATGAAAAATGAATGAAAATGAATTTAATTTGCTAGATTGCGTAAATGCATTGCATAGTGTGTACCCAGCATTAGACTTAAGTACAAAATCTATTATTTATTATTCCTTTTTTTAAATCATAACAGTAGAACTATTTTTGTGTTATATTGCTTATAAAATATAAATATTGCAAAATTTAAAAACCATAATATTTTTTCTTTCCATATTATGTTGCATCTGCAGTTCGGGGCTTATAGGAGAGAGTTTAGCAATTATCATTATTCTAAAGCATACCACCCTGTCCTTATAAATCCCTATTAACTATCAACTTCATTGTCTTTGCCATGGACTTACTTTGCTCCACGTCAAAGAAAACATCATAATACGAAATAAAATTTGATATGGAGCACAAAACGACAAAATGTTATTTTCATAGTTGGGGGTAGTGCACTAAATGTTGATTTAAATCAGCATTGCACTACCACTAAATAAAACTGCAAAGAAATTAGTTTGCACTCTTTTTTACCAGCTTTAGTGATGGTTGTTATTTTTTAACTACCACTAAAAAATTTTGAGTTATATTGCAAATTTTTTCACTATCACTAAATGCAGATTGAATGCAAAAATATGCACTCAAATCAAATAGTGCAAAATTTGGGCATGCAATCAAAAAAGCTGCGTACAAATATTGTCTCACTAAAATTTAAAAATGTAACTTTGTATGTGCATGGTTTTTGATTTCTTTTGAGGATATGCATAAGTAAAAAACATTAAACAAAATGAAATTTTGTCAATAACGGTATAATTATTGGCTTTAATCATGAAAAAACAAGTTTTTAATTTTAAATTTAGTGCAACAATTTAAGTTGCACTCGAATGAGTGAAGACGAAAAAAGTTGCAATAAGCTGATATGTATTGCTTTTTTTAAATCAAACTATTTTTTTTTTTTTTTTTTGAGTGCAACATTTTTAACATCACTATTGAGGCTGCAAATTTTCAATTCTAAACATTAACAAAATGATTGCAATAGTTTTGCACTATCACTAAGTGTGAGTTGAAACTGCAAAATGAGTGCACTACCCCCATCTATAGTTATTGTAGAAAAACCATTAAAACTTTGGATTTATTGCATGTAAATTCATGAAAATGTATGGTTTTGTTAAAAACATAAGTAGCAATCAATTAGGATCTGTCAAGTAGTTTTTGAGAAAATTGATTGTAAACCTATTTTATCGTTTATCTCAAAACCGACTTGGTGGCGTATAGGCTAAAACAATAATTACCTGACGACTTTTCTACCCACATGTGATTTCATGTGTATGTCAAAATTTGAGTTTTACAGAAGGTTTATAATTTACATGTTCACATGTTGGTATGTAACGTACATTTGACATAACCTATCTCTTAATCGTACCTGAGGGGTTGACATATGAAGTCCGACAGAAAAATAATATAAAGCAACAAGATGTAAACTACGAAAAGTAAGAAAGAGAAGTGAAAAAATGTCCAGTACAGATAGTCATGTACTACACACTATACCTTTTCGACCCCTCGCCATCAAACTTCGTCTGTCCGGCAAGAAATGTCCCTAGTGTAAATTGGGACTGAATGAAAAAGATTTATCTTCTAAAGCAATTGTGTATATTGTTACGTTACTGCCTTTCAATAACGTTTTGGTTTATTTCCTTTATAATAAACCGTTTCGAGTTCTTTATTGCAACTTTAATAAAATAAATAAAACACAAACACTTTAAACACTATTTACAATTTATTCAACTCTATTTAGTACTAAGTCTTTTTAACAACCGTAATTTATAGCTTTTATTCACAACCAACTATAATTTTCTCAGCGTTATGCGTTATTGACAAAGTCTGAACTAAGAATGATCTTGTTCTGCTACTCGCCGCTAGTATTTATACTGCAATTTGGTTGTCTAGAATATTCGAAATGTTTTTCGAAGATTCGAGGCTTTTTTTTATTCACCACACTTTGATTTATGGTAACACTTATGTTTACATAATTTTACCTCTTATACTGAAGAAGCTTTTTTAACGGTCATTTCTAGGGCTTTCTGCACATTGGGATTGAAGTGTACTAAATTATAACAAAAACGATGTAAACTAATAAAATTTCTTATGAATACAAGTTAACTAATAAATACAAGATAACTAATAAATTCAACTAATTATTAACTAATAATTACAACTAATTCTTAACTAAAGTTACTTTCGTAACAATATTTTATAAACAAAAAAATTCCCTTTTTATATTTTCAACAAATAATTTTGACTTTCACTCTAACTTTTTGCAAAAACAAAAATCCAAGGCGAATTTAACTAAAGTTCGAACCTATTTGTTTTGATTTGATAGTGTTTTGCTAGGAATGATTGACAACTCGAGCCGTAAACGCTAACAATGCAATGCAAAAACCCCTATGTTGCTTCTATTCTTGTTGGATTGTTGTAGTTGAATACGCCTTAAAATATTGTTTTCAGTGATTCGAAAAGTCACACAATTGGGCCATTTGTGGCACTTTTGAATGTTTGATGACCCTGTGGAAATCTATTTTGGCCCTTTCATTCAGGTCAAAATTCAACTAACTACAGTAGTAATACGGTTTAACGAAAATTCTTATAAGCGAACATCGCATTTAACTATTGATTACCTTATTTAGCGAACAAAAAATACATTTTGTACTCCGTTTAACGGACCAACAAAATTTAAAGTTTACAGTGAATTTCAGAAGGCTGCTAAATGTGGTATCTAAGGTAAAATATCGTATATGACAAAATTGTATGACATTTTTTCTGGCCATATGAAGCTAAGTTGGAAGAAATTTAACCGCAATATCTATATCTGCTACGGTTTTAGGCGTATTTTATTAATTAACTAGAGTGGGCTTGATAAGGGGCCTATAGTGAATTATGGACCGATCATCACGAAATTTGTTAGTGTGGGCTTTTCTCTATTTATTAATTTAAACATAGACAAGTATATATACAAGTATATTAGGGTTGTCGGTAACTGTATGGAGCATACTTGTTTTCTATTTTTTCATGCTCTCACCCCCCCGATTCGGTGGGTATTGATAAAAAATTACGCCAAAAAAAATTTATGACAATCGGCGAAGGCTAAGCCGTCCCTCACGCCCGCCAAAGTTTGAGAAAAATCGTAAAGTCCGACTTTTATGCCTCATAACATAGAAAATATTAATTTTACATAAAAATCGTTTACCAAGAAGTTGTTACTAGTGAAGTTTCCAACAACTTTTGTCTGAACAAGTTTTCTCTAAATCTGATATTAAACAAAACCTAACTAAAATAAAAAGCAAACAGCAGCATTGATTCGAATTTTTTCTTTATTTTTTTTATTTTTCTCACACAAGTCAATTCAGCATCAATATTTGTGTTTGTGTGCGTTTGCTTACAAAAAAAAATAGTCAAACGAACATCATTTGTTTCTTACAAACCTACCCGCTGTATCTATTCTTAAAGAAGGCTACCATACATAATAGTCAATACAGACTACAAATAAAGGGTGGTTAAATTTCAAGGGCCGATGTTGATTTTGAATAAAACACAAACTATTTAGGAAATTATTGTAATTTTATTTTATTATGATATATTGGTATCACTCAATTATGTATGGAACAAAATATCGGCCAAATGGGCGCCGCGACCACGGCGGCACACCTCCATCCGATGGTCCAAATTTTCGATGACCCTGAGGCATAATGGAGGTTCTATGCCGTTAATGTGCCGAATTATCTCATCCTTTAGCTCTTGAATTGTTGCTGGCTTATCGACGTACACCTTTTCTTTCAAATAACCCCAAAGAAAAAAGTCCAACGGTGTCAAATCACATGATCTTGGCGGCCAATTGACTTCGCCATTACGTGAGATAGCACGGCCATTGAATTTGTTGCGCAAAAGAGCCATTGTTTCGTTAGCTGTGTGGCAAGTGGCACCGTCCTGCTGAAACCACATATCGTCCACATCCATATCTTCCAATTCGGGCCATAAAAAGTTCGTTATCATCTCACGATAGTGAACACCATTCACAGTAACTGCCTGACCGGCCTCATTTTGGAAAAAATACGGCCCGATGATGCCGCCAGCCCATAAACCGCACCAAACAGTCACTCTTTGTGGGTGCATTGGTTTTTCGACAATCACTCTTGGATTATTATTCGCCCAAATGCGGAAATTCTGCTTATCGACAAATCCACTGAGGTGAAAATGTGCCTCATCACTGAAGATGATTTTCTTCGAAATTTATCATCCATTTTCATAATAAGTCTGGATAACTTTAACACGTTGTTGGATTGTGTATCTCTCCATGGTTCAAATTGAGTAAGTCTGAAATAGAGAAATGTCAAATAAAATTCGGAAAAAAACTTGGCGTTTAGGTGTGGTTCACATTCAACATCGGCCCTTACAATTTAACCACCCTTTACATATTTTGAAGAAAAATCCCCATAACTGCCAAGGAAGCGCCCCTAGAAGGATAAAATGTATGACGGAACTTCATTAGTTTTTTGTGCTTAACATTTTCTTAAAACATACTTGTGGAGATATACTCCACCCCTTAGAGGGGGCTCCCATACAAATATGGCGGTTACAGTGCAGCCACACGGTCAAGTTGTTCTTGATAGTCTTTTACATATACTGTTTGTCAAAATTTCCAAAAATTGATAGTTGTGACGTAGGCTGCATTCAATTTTTGAGCAATTTACTTTCAAGATGCCATCAAGAAAAAAATTTATAAAGAGAAACGAAAAATTTGCTCACTAACCTTCAAATCAGCTGTTTTCTTGAACGTAAATTGAAACACTCACTGGCATGAGAATTTTAAAGGCAAGTTCGCATCAATTTTTAAAAGTATGAGTGTATTGGTAAAAAAGTGTGAGTGTATTAAAACTTGATAGGCAAAACTTGATCGTGTAACCCTCAAGTTAAGTAAAATTCTTAAATTTGGCCCCTGCAGCACCTAGGGTGCCCCTAGATGAATCAAATGTAAGACCGACCCCACTTTATTTTTTATCCCCATCATTTGTTTTTAACATACCTACCCGCTATCTTTATTCCTACAGGTGGCTCCCATACAAAATTTTCAATGCAAACTAGGAATACATTTAAGAAAAGCCCCATAACTGCCAAGGAATCGCCCCTAGGGGGATAAAATTTATGACCGACCTCTATCATTTTTTTTGTTTTTAACATTTTTCTAAAACATACTTGCCCTTTATCTCCGCTTTTTAGAGAGGCTCCCATGCAAATAATGCATTTTATGAAATTCTTAACTTAAATGGAAATTTTTCGTCTTTTGTGAATAAAATCAAAAGTTGCAACTTCGTTTTTTAAATTTTTTATGATTTTTTTTAAAGAACAAAAATTTTGAGATTTTGCTAAAAAATTGTTTTTTTTTTTTGTCGAAGCAAATTATGTTTCTAAAACGACTGCGGATATTAGAAAACCTTTTAACCCTTCTTTAAGTTAATTTTATTGGGAAATTTTAGTATTTTAAGTTTATTCAATAAACTACACCATTTTTGAGTTACGCGAATATATGTTGTGCAACCTCCTCCATTTTCGAAATAACGGTTTATCTCGAAAACAAGAACTAACCTAATAAAAATAAATCTAAGGTTATTCCATATAAAACCATAAGATGAAAAAATCCTTTCTATTGATGCTGAACTAGCAGAGCAATTCAATAGTGAAGTGAAAAAATCGCAAAAGTTTGCTGGTAAACATTTTTCATTTTTGGCTTTTAATATTTTCCACCATTGTTTTACATTTAATTTGGCAGGCACTTCTTCCTAAAGATAGTGTAAAATATTCCGCATCTTTAATTTTAAATGCTTAACAGGGTGCAAGAAATGAGGGGTGCTTCTGACTTATCCATTCTTCTGCTATTTTTTCGTTTTCCTGATTTATTAGTTTACCCATATATTTGGGATGCATCATATTCGCCAAATAATGAGCTGGAGTAAGTACGCTTTTCATTCGCTTTTCAACTAATTCCCGTTTTGACAACAGTATATCATTGTTCACAAATTGCACCAAATTTCAACGGCCGTTGCAAGTGTAGCGGAGTCACTTTGTAAAGCATTTAGAGTTTTTTTTTACTTGGAGGAACATTTGTTGGAGATTTGAGATATTAACGTCATTGTCAAATTCATTTACATAAAGGTTTCGATCTTATTTTGGCATAAAGGTGGAAGTTAGAAATAAATGATGTTAAGCAATGTTCAAAAGAGTTCCAACGTACATCACTTGGCATCTGAGGCATAAGTCCTTGCTTTTTTTTAACCATACATGCGGTTGATGATGATTCCTAAAATATTTCTGCACGGCTATTACTTGTTTGGTTATTTCAACAGGAATAATGTCTTTGTATAAAAGATTCAGTGTGTGTGTTGAACAACTATAAGTCAAAATGTCATGCCTGTCCTCTAATATATACATATTTCATTTTCTTCATTTTATTCTCGTTATCTGTACAGCAGGAAAATATGTATATCCTTTTTATATTTGTTTTTTATTAAATTAATTAATTTTTCTGCAACATCTGCGCAATATTCAGAAGTGTTCTTTCCGGATCCAGCATCTTCAGCATTTATTAAATAACTGCTAGATCATGTATGGACAGAACATGCGATAATTGGATCATTTGAAGTATTTGACCAACCGTCTAGTATTAGTGTCAAGCTGGATTCACCTAGCTCAGTAACGAGTTGAGAAGTAATTTGTCAGTCAGCTGTTTTCTACTTGGTGCAACATATCCAGGTTGTAGACTTTCAACCATATCCTTAAAATATTTGTTTTCAGCCACGTTAAAAGCGAAAAAAATGTCCAACTATTTTGTCCAATTGCTCCTTTTGACATGCGTTAGTTCTTATGGAAAATTCATTCATGAATGCTTGTTTACAAGTTTTATTTTTCTTCCGGCATGGACTGGACACAGCAGAAACACTTTCAATTGAACTATCAGTCTCATATACCCTGTCTTCCTTAGATTGTGTGCCAATCTGGCTGCAATTAGCTAAGTGCACTTTTATTCGCTCTATTTTGCTACTTATTTTATGATCACATTTTTTACATTGTACTTTAGTAGAATTTTCGATGCGCACTACTTCATTCCATTCCTTTGCAGATTTACGACCGCCTCCTCTAGGCATCGTGCTTAGGTACATATATATATTTTTTATATTTAATGGCAACAATTTATTTAAAAAACGTATGAAGCACAAATTACACAAATTTTGTCTGTGATATAAACAGTGTGTGTTGAATTTGTTACATTTTAAACGGTTTTACACAGAGTTGCACATTTATGGGTGTTTGTAGAACGTTGTCTGCAACCTTGTTTGCCGTTATACGAATTCACCTTGGCAGTTACTTTAAAGCAAAATCGCCAGGTTGGCATAAAATGTTTGTGCAAAACTAAACGGACATAAGTTCAGTTTTAACCACCAATATTTATTGCGCAAACGTCAAATTTGATTGCTCCATTAAATTTGCGACGTATAGACCGCATTTTGCCATGAGTGGCAATCTATTGCGCAGTGATTGCTCTTCTGATTGCTTGAGCAATTATTGCTTAGCAATCTGCTGTCAAATCAGTTGTAATTTATCTGACATTTTATTTCTCTGTACGGTTGTTTATTTATTAAAATAGCAATTTTTTTAAAAGTTAAAAGTTATTAGGCAACATTTCATTTGATGACACTCAGATAAAAAGAAAATTATGTAGAAATATTAAAGTTTTGTTTGTTAATTTATTCTATAAAGGGCTAAGTGACAACATTGCTTAGACAAATTTTAAGATCATTACACAAAAAACAATAAAACCCATGAAAAATCCCGCTGGGTTGGGTTTTTTCTAAAAAACCCGGGTTTTTGACAGCCCTTTATTATGATGGCATTATTTATTGCGGTTTTAGGCGTACTAAAGTGTTTTGCGGAAGTAGGGCTTATATGGGGCCTAGGGTAAATTGTGTACCGATTTTCACGAATTATTGCTTATTTTATATTCTTTGTTACTACTCACTTTTGGGATTATTTTCTGAAACATTTTCCTCACTTCACATGAAAAATATTTTCATTAAAAGTTTTGAAAATACAAAAAAGTTTATATTTTACAAATACCAATCCTCAAAAGCAATTAAAAATTTTATTTATGTGTAAAGAATTTTTTAACGTTACCTTTATTTGATAGTCTACTGATTTTTTATATAAAGGGTTTTCCAATAAGAACTTGACCACTTTTTTTTAAAATAAAACGCAAACTATTTGAGATATTTTCAAAACAATCAAAACATTTATGAATTGAACTCGACTTCATTCATATGGCCACCGCGGTCACGTTAGACCCAATTTTCGATGACTCGGCCACTATTTCGCGTTCAATGTTGGCCTTGAGTTCTTGTTGGCATAGACCATAGTTGGGGGTAGTGCACTAAATATTGATTTAAATCAGCATTGCACTATCACTAAATAAAACTGCAAAGAAATTAGTTTTCACTCTTTTTACCACCTTTAGCGATGATTGTTATTTTTTAACTACCACTAAAAAATTTTGAGTGATATTACAAATTTTTTCACTATCACTAAATGCATATTGAATGCAAAAATATGCACTCAAATCATATAGTGCAAAATTTGGACATGCAATCAAAAAAGCTGCGTACAAATATTGTCTCACTAAAATTTAAAAATGTAACTTTGTATGTGCATGGCTTTTGATTTCTTTTGAGGATATGCATAAGTAAAGAACCTTAAACAAAATTAAATTTTATCAATAACGGTATAATTATTGGCTCTAATCATGAAAAAACAAGTTTCTGATTCAAATTTAGTGCAACAATTTTAGTTGCACTCAAATGAGTGAAGAAAAAAAAAGTTGCAATAAGCTGATGATTGCTTTTTTTTAAATCAAACTATTTTTTTTTGAGTGCAAAATTTTTTAACACAACTATCACTCATGTTTAGTGAGGCTGCAAATTTTCTATTCATTACTCAACATGAACAAAATGATTGCAATATTTTTGCACTATCACTAAGTATGAGTTGAAACTGCAAAATGAGTGCAATACCCCCATCTATGGCATAGACCAATGATTTGACGTATCCTAAAAGAAAAAAGTCTAGAGGCGTTAAATCGCACGATCGAGGCTGCCAATTGACTGGTCCACTTCTTGAGGTATGACGCTCACAATACTTAAATCGATTGTAGCGTGTGCTGTGTGGCTTGTGGCACCGTCCTGTTGAAACCGCATGTCGTCCCAGTCCATGTTTTCCAATAATTTGGGCCAAAAATAATCGGTAAACATGGCGCGATAACGATCGCCATTCACAGTAACGTGACGATCGTTATTGTCAACGAAAAAATATGGCACAATGGCGCCGCCGGCATGCAATCCGCACTAAACAATTATTTTTTGCGGATGAAGTGGTGATTCATGAAGCACATGTGGATTTTCACCAAACCAATAACGGACATTTTGCTTATTGACGAACCCATTGAGCCAAAAATGAGCTTCGTCACTGAAGATGATTTTATCTTGGCGCATCTTCACCAGAGCCCAATTGGAGAACGGCGACGCACGTCAAATGTTCCATCGGCTTGAGTCAGCTTGATCTTATATGGGTGTAAACCAAGATCGCAAAATTCGGCATAAAATGGTCCTGGCGATGCCCAGTTCTTCAGAACGCGGAATCGACTGATTCTTATCGTTTATTTATTCATAGAATTTAATACAAGTTTGTGCTCATCAGGACCTGTAGAAAGATTATTTTCTTCAGCAGGTTATATTTATTCTCCAACAAGAAACTGTTTGTCTGATGCTACATTCAAAAATCTTATATATATGAAAGGAAACAATTGTTTTGTTAATTAGTTTTATCTAGTGAATTTTTTTGTTTGAGTAAAAATTGTGTATTTCGTATTTTAAATACATACATGTACAAGACGTGGAAGTATTTTGTATTTGAAATACGTACAATAAATGGAAGTATTTTGTATTTCGTATTTTAAATACATGACCAGCAATTATTTTGTATTTTGAATTTTAAATACCGCAAACCATGTATTTTGCCCAACACTGCCTACAGTGAGTCTCATAAATATTTTGCATATTTTTTTAATCCATAAAGATTAAATACATACCTCAAAATGAAGTACAAGTTTTTTAATTTTTGAGAAAATTGTCCATTTATTACGTAGGTGATATAATTAATACTCACAAAAGTATTTTGTTTTTTAAAAAAAAATCATCTTATCCTTGCAAATATTGTTATAAATTTTTACATTTTATGTGGGTTTGCTTCGTTTTACGTTTCAATCATATTTTTGTTTTAAAAGGATAATATTTTCAAGGTATTTTGTTATCATTTATCTAATTAAAATGCCGAAAGGAAAGGAACTAAGTTTTGCCGAAAGCAAAATCATCTTGCGCCTTCATGACCAAGGCAAACCAGTTTTTTTTTTTATATCGCAAATGTTTGATAGGTGTCGTCAAACAATAGAAAATATAGTTAAGCGTGCAAAAGAACGTGAAAATTTTGAAAATTTCTAAAATTCTTATTCGCCAGAAATGAAAGGAAAATACTACGATCAAACAACTTTAATGCTCGAGTAGCAAGAAAAAAACCGCTAATTCCTGAAATAAATAGAAATAAGCGATTATCCTTCGCTAATCAACCAACCAACCACAGGTTTTGACTTTTGGAAATCCGTAATATTAAGCGATGAAAGCAAATTATATATTTTTGGGTCAGATGAACGACGCACACTGGTTCATACTTTGAGAAGGCGGCCAAAATTATTTTTTTTTATGTTCTCCGATTTTAAAATTTTTTTATTCATGTGAAAGTAAATACTAGTGAACCTCGGGAGCCAAAAAATTTCAACCCTATTTCAACTATTTCATTGAGAACAGGGTGGTCCGAAATGGACTTTCTCAATATTTGGTTATAGTTTTGAATAAGTTTTGTGTATAAGTTTATTTTATTAGCTATACGTGGTTTAAAGCATTAAACTCTGAGACCTCTAGAACTTTTAATTTTTTTTTTTTAATGTCAAAATTTCCCGGAAATTTCCTACTTTATAGAGCATAAGTCCTGCGCGTCAAAACGCGTCAAAAAAAATCTATACTCTCTTGTAGTCCAGAATCTAACCTACATTTCTATACCCCATTGTACACACATCTGGATACGGCCTTGCGAACTACAGCAATTTCTGTGACCCAAGATATTCGGTTCAAAAAATAAGTCCTGCAAGGAAACATTACTGAAATTAAAGAAGGTGAATCTTAAAGAATTTTCGACAAATAAAGCAGTTCAGGCCACATAAATTATCTAGCACGTCAGGTTATCAATTAATTTGGAGAAGGTAAAGGTATTGCCATTGCTATGAACTTATTGTGGGTGAACGGATGCATAAATAGAATAACACGTTAGATTTCTGAGTAAGTTAAAAGGTTAAACATTAGTAAATAGCCGCAACATAAACTACATAGTTTAATTACCTGAAAATTGCAACTTAATTTAAAAAAATGGAAGAGCAGGTAAATGGTAAGAAAACTAGCACGCAGTTATATTTTACGTGAAAATTACCTACATGTTACCTTTATTAGCGGTATGTTATCCTTTTAAAAAGTGTGAAAACAGACATCAAGTCAATTAAGCCAACCCCCATCACAAGACAATAGTTTCAATGAAGCATACGAATTTGGAATGTCACCTCTTCATACCAGAATTCGTTTTATGGAGCATATTCTTAAATTGGGTTATGATTTGGAATTTGGCCCGTTAGGCAAAACAGTGAGAAAAAACAAAGAAAATGTGGAAAAAAGGAAGCAAAAAAAAACAAATTCAAGAAAAGTACCTTCACCTAGGCCTTATAATTGATCAGCCAAAACAAGGAGAAGGAAATTCAAATGATGGAAATACCGATCCAGAAACTGCAGCATCTATCACAGGAGTACATTTTGAATTAATAAGACGATTCCAGATCATTTTACAAGTTATATCATGTAGCAGAAAGATAAATGCAAAAAAATTTGGCCAGTATGCAAATGAAACAGCAATTCTTTATAACAAAAAATACGCTTGGAGACATATGCCAACCACAGTTCATAAAATTTTATACCATGGGGAACAAATAGTTCAACACAATATGCTACCAATTGGAGATCTATCTGAAGAAGCGCAAGAAAAAAAGGAATAAAGACTACAGATTATTCCGCGAGCATAACACAAGAAAATGTCCAGATGTTGTACTAATGAAGATCTTATTACTATTTTGTTGTGTACATCAGATCCATATATGTCCAGTATTCGACAAAAATGGAAATCAACCTCAACCGAATTAGAGGAAGAAGCTAAACAACTTCTGGAAAATGAAACCCAAAGCTATTTAGAAGAAATTTTTACTAATATTGTTTAATTTAAAATTGTTTATAGATTATAATTTGTTTTTGATTTAAGTATGTATATATTTGTATTAATATACCCTGTCGGACTTTGAGTTAACTTAAAACTAACTTATTGTCAACCAGAAATGAGTCACAGGTGACTAAAAAGCTAGCTCATTTCCCTTGTTAAACTCTATTCAGTTTTTACATGTAGTGTCATCAGAGCGAGTCAGTACTCACTAACTCTGCATAAGTTTCAGCTAACCACAAGCTAACTCATTATGAGTTAGCTTGTAGTGCATAAAGTAAGAGGGCACTATGAGTTAGGTATGAATTGACTAACTTACAGTTGGCTTTTACAAGGCAGCTTGTAGTTCATCAGAACAAGTCAACGCTCATTCACTCTGCATAAGATTCAGCTTATCATAAGTTAACTCATTCTGTGTTAGTTTGTGGTGAATAAAATAGTAGGACACTGCGAATTAGCTATGAACTGACATATTTTTTAATATTTATTTATTTATTATTAAAAAATATTGATATCTACATTTTAATTATATTATTATTATCAATTATTTGAATTTATTTGTTTTTCTTTTTTTCTGCTAACGCAAAGGGCTTGAAAATGTCTTTTCTTTATTAATTTCAGCGCATTTCGTATCGCTTTCTCTGGATAGTAAAATAAATTTGTATTTATATTATTTACCCATTAAAGCTCCATAAAGACTTTTGAAACTTTTTTTTGATTGCTTTCCATGGATTCCATCTATATTGCAATTGATAATTACGTCAACTGAAAAAATTTCAGTCAACGATTTGTGTAATTTTCCTTTAATCAAAGATGCTATACAACGAACCTGAGTTGAAAAAATATTTTGTATGTAAAATCATTCATAATAGATTAACAAAAAACTTACATAAACGACACGATTTGCTTCCTTAATATACGAGTACCAATTCACTTTATGCACTTTGCACCTTGATTTTCAGATTTTTTTAATAACATGACAAATTTTTCTCTGTTAACTGAAAACAAAAAAATATTTCAACAAAATAAAGTTTCAACTGTATTGTTCATGTTTTTTAATTTTTGTTTATTTCTGTATCAGAATTGAGTTATTTCTGAAGTTAGTTAAAAATGAGTTAGCTAAAAGTCAGCCTAATTCTGAGTTAGCTCATAAAAGTCCGACAGGGTATAAAAATAAAATACACATACATCTCAAACCAAAAATAAAAGTTGAATTACCTAAAATGTTATCGATAGCCTAGAATGCTATTTGGGCATTTTTTAAAATATTCCTTTTCAGTTTTATCCTTATAATAACTCGTCTCGTCCCAAAAAAGCCAACCTTTGGCCCCTGTAAATATTGGGACTAAAAAATTTACAGGGGCCAAATATTGGAATTTTCTGACAGGATCTAAGTTCGACAATAAAAAATAAGTATCAGTTGTAAAATACAAGAGAAATAATGATATATTATAAAAAAAATCATATTTGAAATATTCAACTTTTACACCGAAACTCAACAAAAAAATTAAAATGCATTTTGAACTCCCCATAACTTTTGCTCCTATCAGTCGAATTTTACGTTTAATAGCGCATTAAAGCCTAACATCGCACCTATCGAGCAAAAAAAATCGCATAAAAAAATACCGATCCAGTCAAAAGTTATGGAATTTTGACCGCCTTCTCGTAAAATTTCCCACTGTGCGACGAATGGTTTGGAGAAAGCCGAATGAGTCCCTTCATATAAAAAAATATCAAGCCGACAGTATAACATGTGTATCTGTCAATTCTTAAAGAAAACCTTAACGCGAGTGCTGATAAAATGGGACTTCCAGCAAGAAGTTTTTATTTCCAACAAGACAACGATCCCAAACAAACAGCCTTAGATGTTAAACTGTGGATTCTTTATCAGCCCAATTATGAATACAAATTCCCCGGGAGTTTTTCCCTTTTCCCATTTTTGCAATAGAATTTACATAGTAAAAATGGGAGAAGGGAGAAAACTCCCGGGGAATTTTTATTCATAATTGGGCTGTTTATAACACCAAACATTTGCCACGCCTCCTCAAAGCCCGGGCTGGAACCTTATAGAAAATTTATGGGCGTATTTGGAGGAAGAGGTTCGTCAACGCCACAAATCTTCGAAAACTACGTTGAAACAAGTTTTGCTACAAGAATGTGGAAAAATACTTCAAGAAAAGTGCCAACATTTGGTGGAATCTATTCCACGACGATTAGCTGCAGTTTCTAAAAACAACGGATATGCCACAAAGTATTAACTGTGACATATCCATTGTTATTCGGTAAAAATACGTGACATTTTTTAAAAGCAAAATACTTTTGTGACCTTAAAAATGCACTATATGCTTCTAAAATCTCGTATAAAGAGTATAATAATTAAGACGTTCTAAATTATTTTTTGTAATTTAATTCTTTGTCGTTCTCCTAACACGTAAATAAAAAAAATTCCTGTTAAATATAATAAATAAATGGATGTCAATCAAGTTTTTTCTAAAAAGTTTAGTTCTCTTATATGCAAAATAATTATGAGACTCACTGTATATATATAATCTTTTTCCTATTCTCCCTATGGAATTCTACATCTTGTTGATACACTTTCTATTAGATTTTTAGCTGGATTTATGATCACCCTCTTTGGGTGTTTCGAAAAATAATTTACTATTCTTCCTGAAGATGTAGGTTTTTGATGCCAGTCCATTAATAATTTATTCTCTTTCCCTTTTATTAATGTATCTAAATAAGAAAGTTTAAAATTACATTCCTTCTCAATGGTAAATTTAATATTCTAATGAAAAGAGTTAGATATTGTTAGCATATGTTCTACTTCACATTCTTAAATAATACAAAACAAATATAACAAATTGACCATAAGCTCGAATAAATAGAAATAAATATTCTTTATGCTTTAGAGATGTGCAGGTAGCAGTTAAAAAACTATGGATTTTCAAGAAAATACTGAATGTTGTTTAAGTTTTGCTTCATGTTCAGTTTCAGTTTCGTCAAGTCTTAAAATTTGCTTCAATTTTATTTTTGTATACATATGTATATATAGCAGAGCTATAATAAAGTTTGTTTTATTTTTTTTAATATTTACTTAATAAAAATAAATTAACCCGAAAACTTAACACACCGAAATTGTTGTATTTAAAAATAAATACTAGATCAAAGGGCGAATTACTAAAAGGTTGCTTTAGTATAGACCGATACTGTATATGCTACACATTTTTTATAAAATTTAGAATTTGTTTTTGTTTTATATGTAATTTTCTATGCGAACGTTAACGTTCGAAATCGATGAACAGGCTGTTATTTTGTTGGTGTTTTTTTTTTAATTTAAACGAAAAAAATTAAAAATAAAAAAATTATTCTTGCCCTCTGTGAGGTTTGAACTCACGACCCCTGGTTTACGAGACCAGTGCTCTACCACTGAGCTAAAAGGGCTCTGAGGCCTGTTGTGTCAAAGTATGTATATAAAATAAGCTGGTGTTGCCACAAGAAATAAGTTAAAACAGGGTTGTTTACATCAACCTACTGAATAAAATATTGCCACGTTTCCTAAAACACATTAATAAGAAAACAAACTGTTCAATATTTTTATATACATATTTGTCAATGTTAATTTTTTTAAGGAGGCTCACTTTTTAAAATTAATATGTATGTACTTTGTATGTATGTATGAAGAGAAAATAGTTTGTTGACATTGATTTCGTTTCCGCTGCAAAAACATTTTACAACGTTTTTTTAAAAACGTTAAGAAATGATAAACGTAATAAAGCAGTCATATCGACCCCTTTGCGCGAAATTATCGTATGGTACAATAACCAAATTTTACAGGACAGCCATTTTTCTTATTTTCTCTGCATTCGCTTGCAATATCAAATGAAAATATACAATCAATTTTTAGAGCAACGAAGTGGAATTCGCCTACAATATTTTGTCAGGTGACGTCTCTTTGAATGTAGAACAAGATTGCATCAAAAACTCAATTTCAAAAAAATTGGCATATACGATAATTTCGCGCAAAGGGGACGATATCATTAAAGTTTCTCCAAAAGTTAAAAACTATTTTTTTATTTCAAATAGGCACAAAGAAGTGTAAGATTTAAACCGAACATAATGTTATTAATTTCCTTCTTTTCTTTCAGGATTTTTTTTTTGTCGGGATAAATCGCAAGCACATTTTGTTGCTTAAAACAAGGGATGTAACGACACGCCTTTTTTCGATACCGATACGAACATTGATTTTGAATTCAATGCAGTGTTGCCAAAACTTGGTGACCAAAAATGGCTAAATTTACGGGAAAAAATGGCTATAAATAGGCTAAAAAATGGCTAAAAGCTTTTTTAACTAAAAACCCATTGAAATTCAATAACAAAACAGAAATAATTCATTTAAAGTTGTTTGCGATGAAATTGTAAGTTAAGATCAATTTCGTGCCTATTAGTTTTAAATAATTGGAAGGTTAATCATAATCACGACAACATTTACCCAATCTTTAAGGTCCAGATCTACAATAAAAAGCAAGAAAGTATAGTCGGTCAGCTCCGACTATATGATACCCTACACAGCATTAGAACCTATGTACCAAATTTTATTAAATTATCTGCAAATTTGCGACCTTTACATTGCGCACAAGGTTTACATGGACAGCCAGCCAGCCGGACAAACATCGTTAATTCGACTAAGAAAGTGTTTCTGAGTCAATCGATACACGTAAAGCTGCGCTCAGGACCAATATTTTAGGGTGTTAGAAACATCAACGCAAAGGCATAGTACCAGGGTAGGTATTTCCTCGCAAAGAATTCTTTTTTTTTATCTTTCCCTCTTCGTTTCGCGAAAAGAAGAGATTTGTTGTTTTTGTTTCGTTTCTATAAACGAAGGCGAGAAACTGCTGTGTTTTCTTTCGTTGATATTTGTGCTGAAATAAAAAACCATTCGTTTGGCTGAAAAAGAAGGAAACGAAATGGAGAGAAGAAGCAAACAAAATTGTTTCTTCTTTCTAAATCGAAGGAAAAAAATAGAGGGAAATAAAAGAAGGAAAAAACTTTGTTCATTGAAATTTGTTTTAATGAATAAATAAACAATAAAATAAATAATATTTAAATATTTTTTCTTATTTCTGTATTTACTAAACCAAGTCTTTGCTTTAAATTTTACTTCATAACAATATAATTTCAATAAAAAACAGAAAAAGAATTCTTTATTTTTTCCTTCCTTCCATTCGATATTTCGATTTCATTTTTCTTTTCTAATTTTATTCTCCTTCAGTTTGTTTCCTTCTATATCATTCCTCTTCGTTCTGCTAAACGAAGAGAAGCATTTGTGTTTGCTTCGGCAAACACAAAAGAAGGAAACAACAACAATATTTTCTTCTTTCTCGCGATAATGATAATCGAAAAGTTTTGTACAAAAAAACCTTCGCGAGAAAGAAAGAAAAAAGAAATTCATTTACCTACTCTGCATAGTACCCTCTCCACTATTGTGGTGTTAGTATAAATATTTTATTGTTATGGTAATAATAATTACCTTATTAATAAAATCGAATTAACGGTTGCTAAATGTAACCTATTTCTCTAATTACTTTTAACGATGTTTACTTGTCTAAATACCCTCTCTACTTCAGCATTAGACCATGGAAGTGAGAGCAACTTTATAGTCAATTTATACATACATACATATATTTAATATTGGTATCCTATGGGGGGTAATAATTTATTTATTTATTTATTAAATATCAATAAAAAGAAAGCCTTCATGGCCAATAAATATGTATTGTAGAATTAATAACGATGTATGTTAAGGAAAAGATATAACGAAAATAATATGAAGTAAAGTGCCCCTATCGAAAAAATAGGTAGTATATTTTATTTTTAGGGCTCACGTGATGTTACTGTAAAAATTTCAGAAAAATCGGTTCAATAGTTTAGGAGTCTATAAGCCAACATACAAACAAATAAACAGACAAACATTTTTCATTTTTATATATGTATATGTTTTGTTAAAATATTCTGAACTTTTTATGTAACTTTTTTAAGGGTACTAAAAAGTAACATAAAAATAAATTTTTGGTTCAGCCAGTTGATATTTTTGGGTAAAGCCGGTATAATTTTATTAAGATTTAAATAAAAACTTTATCAAAAATCAAAAAATTCTCTTCTTATATCTTGATATATATTTCTAATGAGATTCTAACAACAAATCATATTTTTTCTTTTATTTCAGATTATACTACCATTTAAAATCCAAACATCCAGATTACAAAAAAAATGATATCAATTAGGTGAATAAAGTATGCAAACTTAGTTTTATTTAAAATTAATTTACATTCATATGTATTTAGATAGTAATGTAGTTCTAATGTTATTTATTGAAAAATTAAGACTTACACTAGTTAATAAAAATTCATTTTTTTAATGTATTTAAATTCCTCTCCTAACTGGTTTTGGTGCAAACAATATTTTTGCTGGCTTACATAGTTCCAATTCAGTGCCAGGTCTTACGGATAGACAAAGTGTTATTTCCACAGAAGAAGCTTCTGTCCATACAGAATGAGACAGTAATATGGTTGTTCTTAAGCGTGCATTTGTTTCGTGTGCTCCCTGTTCAGTCATTATTTTTTTAAAGTCTGACAGCTTGGGGACTACAGTGTGCAAGTGTTGATCCGGATATTTGATTTTAATACGCATATCTTGTTTTTGAGACTCTTGGAGATTATCTATTTCGGCGACAAAAGGTAGAGCTGCTATTAAACCAGCAGTTACCTTGATGACATTGTCCTGCGACATTTGAGGACATGGTTCTAATATGTTGGCTATACACATTTTAATATTAACATTTGCTGGTGGCATACAAACAGCCGAAGGTTTTTGTACTAAAGGTAAAATTTCTCGAAATACTTTACCCGGCTTTGGATCAACTATATTTGATAACTGATTAAGTAATAATGTTGTCAAGGCATCAGGCTTGGATTCTTGTTTCTCATCAAGAAAATTACTGATGTCAGAAGCTGTTTGTAGTAACATTTGACAGGGTCCCAAGGCACTTTGAGACCGATCACGCACTACTAGAATCAAATGCAGTGCGCTAGCACGCAAACAAATTTGTTTTACCAGCAACATATCGCTATACGTAAGTCCAGAAAATATGTGTTGTAGTTTTAAACAATTACGTACCAATTGAGCCAAAGATTCTTTTAAGGGAGCCCGACTATGTTGTGAAGTGGTACAACTTTGTAGTTGTTCAATTTGAGTTTGAGCAGCTAGAAAAGTTTCCAAAAAATTTGCAGTACCCCACATTTCTGGATCAATTTCTCCCAAACGCTGCAATAAATAAAATATTGACGATACTGTTTTATTTCCTCAAGTGTTTGTAACAAATTACCTTTAAATTGTCTTGAGCTGTTTTTAATAGAGGAACTCGATCTCTTGCAATCGAAAAAATATCATTAATGTGAGCTAATATTGTTTCCAAATATTCACGGGAGTTGTTTAAACCTTTTAAATCATCAATTGGCTTTTTAGTCGATGCACCTTCTATTGGCAACTGTGGTACTAATGTTGGCATAGCATCACGTAAATAGGCGTAATGTTTAAGAGTCACATCGGGAAATAGACTTATAATGGGCACTAAATTCGCAGCCGCATTAAACAACAGTATTAATATACACAAATATGCTGGATCTTCGACATCGCGTTCAGCACTATCGAAAAATGGATGATCTTGCAGAAGATGCGATGTTACGGCTAAACAAAGATTTGGATGCTTTTGACCCACTTTACGCATGCAGCCAAATGCCGATAGCTTATCTTGGGGATATTTCGATAAAACATCCAACAATTTTTGAACTACCATTAATAAACAGGACTGAGTCGAAACCCGGCAGGCTCCCAACATAAGATGAAGACCCTCGCGCACTTCTACTGAAAAATCTTCCAACGATGAAAGCATAATTTCCAATTGATCCTCTCGCAAAACAATATGCTTAGCTATTGCAGTCAAACTGTAAATTGCCTTAAGTCGAACTTCCTCAATTTCATCGTTAAACATATCAACCAGAAAGTCCAAACAAGTAACTGCAAAATCGGTATGTTTAAGTGCCAATTTACACATTGAATCTACAGTTGCAATGCGCACTTCCAGAAATTCGTCTTCTAAGCCATGAACTAAAGCCCCGCATGCACCACTTGCAATTAACGAAATTGTATCGGTGTCTAATTGTTCTTGAGGGGCGTCGTCGGCCCAACGCTTTCCCGAAGACCATTCACCTGAGGCTACCAACTGAGCACCTCTTTCATGAGCGGTTTTCTTCCGTCTCAAATTGCTCATTAATTTTTTATCCAACGTTTGATGTAAAAACTCAGAACTGACCATTGTCATCTCACCTAAATGTTCTGCAGCTTGAACGCGTATTTGAATGCACAAATCACACAGAGCAGCACAGACCTTACTGAATGCGGCATCTACAATGCGCATTTCCTCCTCATCTTCAGTGCCGCAAGATATCATATGATCCGGATGTGTAACACCTAATTGAAATACCAACTGTAGGGCCTGCTGACGAACACATTCATAATCATCTTGCATCGCTGCTACTGCACGTTTATAAAGGGATGGAGATAAATTCGCTCCTCTTCCTCCCAAACACAAAATGGACCTTAAACTTTGAGCACGTACACCTGAATCCTGAGAGTCGGCATAGTGGCTTATTGTATCAATTACACCCTTTTTTGCGTCGGCTAAAGCCACAAAGGCTGACAATACCATCAACGCATTTTTCTGTGTTTGATTTGATTCCGAACACAACTGTTGTTGGGCAAAGTGCGCTATTTTTGTGACATGCATTGTGGGCAAATGTTTAAAATTTTTTCCACCAATTTTATACAAACTGCACAAACCTTGTGCTATAACTTTTTGCGATTTTTCATATTTTAGTACTCCTATGATCTCGTCAATTAATGCATTAATAACCTCGGCAATACGAACTTGTGAAAAATCGGCCAGTAACCCCAGAATCATTACCCTAACTGTAGTGTCGCCATCGCGTTCTTGTCGAAAAGTTTCTATTAACTTCCTGATAGCCTCATGAAACTCTGAAAGTTGGCAATCATCTAGTACTAATTCATCAGCAATCTTGACTAACAATTCCAAAAGCTCTTTGCTGTTTTGTGGTGCAATTAATCCCAAAAGGTTTATGGCTTGTTGTAGTTTGTTAGCAGATGGATTTTTGCTGGTTGTTTGTATACGAATTTTCTTATTTGGAGGCTGAATACATTCCACGATTTCTGTTACTGAGAGCGGCCGCTTAACCGCAACTGATGTGCTTGCCATTATTGCTGGATTTAACTTCACAAAATTCTTTTTTATTTATTAAAGAAAATACTTAAACTTCCACAAGCGGTATCAAAACAAAATATTGTGAATTTGCTTATGCAGCGATGCCAACTTAGTGATTTTTGATGACTCAAAACGAAAAATTTTGAACTTTGGGAAGGCGAATTTACTTCAGGTGGCGGCCAAGGCGAATTCAACTAGTTAATTCACCTTGGTGGCGGCGAGACTACAACAAGTCAACAACACAAAAAACAACATGTATTTTGTTTCTTTTTTTCGGTCATGTAATCAGTGCTGCCAGAATTTTTAGAGGCAAAATCAGCAAACAACCATAGTTTTTCATCAAAAAATCTGCGTCTAGATTCAAAACACATTTTTTATGTAGGTTATTAAGAAAAAATGTAATCAATGGATACTTTCCACTAAATTTTTTTTAAAAACTTAGCATTTCCTGATTTTAAAAGTAGTTCTGGTAAATATAAGTGGTCCTCAAAGCCTGAGGTATACAAAAGAACAAATTATTTTTTAACTTTTTTGAAGTTTTCAAAATTTTCAGAACACGGCTTTACATATAAAATATCTATCAAAATTTAATTACTCAGCCTGAGTAAGGATTAATCACATCTTTGTAATTTAAAACAACAAATTAAGAGTTAATTGCTTGACATGTTATTAAAACTATCGAATGGCTTATTGAGAATTTACAAAAGATTAACCATTTCAATTGTTTTAGATATTTATACATAAGTACATATGAATATATACGTACATATGTAAATTTTTTCATGTAAAAACCAAACGGCGAAAGATATAAAGAGCAAATTAAGTACATAGTTTAACTATGATGTACTTAATTTATTTTTCATATCTTTCTTTTATACTGTTCTTGTGCAAAATTGGTTCGCGTTATTTGACAACTGTTAAATATTTATTTCCAACGCATTTTTGTTTATATTTTTTTGTATTGTAAGTGCAAAAATCTCCGTAAGTATCAAAAATATACATAACTACGCATTTTTTCTATTTATTTTGTTTTGTGTTTTCTAACTAGGGGAATGTAAAAAAAGATTAACTCACTGTTTATTGTTGGTGTTTTGTTTAAGCTTTCATATTGTTACAAGTAAGATTTTGGGAGTTTATAATTCTTATTCGCTTTAAGGTTTTATTTGTATTATATTTTTAGCTTTTCTAAAATCTTTGGAGACGGTTTCCTGATGATCTGGCCTAAGCAACCTGTGAAATGCACAAAGATACTAGCTTTCCCTCAACAATAAATTTCAGTGTATTTATCAATTATGAAAAATGAATTTAGCACGTCATACAGAAATCTTATTAATTAACGGTTGATACTTTTCTTTTTTAATGCAGGAAGCGGAAATAGTATAAACGTGAGTGACAAAGTAAAGAAGTTGCCACCGAGCTAAAAAAAAATGCATTTTTAAGACAAAAACCGTCAAATCTGCATTTTGGGGAATAAAATCTTCAAAATGCAGATAAATCTGCACTTCTGGCATCACTGCATGTAAAGTCAAAAACAAGGCGAATTATTATATCAGTGTTGAAAAATTCAGTACCTTAGTACTTTTTTCAGTACTTTTTCATATTAAAAATACCGCTGTACCCCCACGTTGTTTTAAGTACTTTTTTATCCATTGCGGTTTTTAACTTCTAATATGTTAAGCAGACCATACACGATTCAATTCAATTGTCAACTGAGTCGGTTGTTCTCCAAATCAAAGCGTGTATGGCTTTGTCAATTGATTAGTTTGACAGTTGTCGAGTTGGTTGAAGAAAAATCAAAAGATTTTGATTTTTTCAAGTTGACTACTAAGTCTTTCAATTCGATTGTACTGTGTGTGCTCGAGTCTCTTGATTAGCTGTCAAAATTAATTTTTGTAGTTAAGTATTTTAAAAATTGTCTTTTATTTCATAAAATTTTAAAATAAATTTAAAATCTTTCAATTCAGTTGATGAAGTTGTCAACTGAGTTGAAGGACTCAGTTGACAACTGAATTGAACAGTGTATGGGGCGCATAAGCAATATTCCCAACTCAGCGCTTAACTAAAATTGTGTGATGTGATCAATTCAATAGCAGACTTTGGTAATCATGTGTTTGCTGCAAAATTTATCTTTTTGTATGTATATCAAAAATAATTAACGAAGTTAATATTGAAATGCAAAGCGAGGACGCCTGGATTGATATATTTGTTCAAGGTGTGTATATTTATAGCCGCGAGATTACAACAATTGTACAATAAAACAAACAACAGGGCTTTTTATTGTTGTTATGTGGTACGAACTGTCAAACAGCAAAGGGTCAACCCCTAAGAGACAAAAAAGACAAAAAACTTGTTTACTTGTTTTCTATACAACATTTGACAGTTCGTAGCACAAAACAAACAAATAAAAAATAAACAGCTGGCTTTCCGAGACTACCTGCTATAAATATACCTTGTATTTGTTCTTATAAGTGGCAAGAAATCTTATAAAATGGTATGCATTGGATAATGTGTAAGTGGAAAATTTAGATTTAAATGAAAAACATTTACCCAAGGTATATTTACACAAGGTAGACTTATTTGGGAGTGTAGACATGCTGCTCTATAAAAAGAACCGAGTTGTCAAAATTGTCTCATATAAAACAAAAACAATTTAACGCACACATGTATAAATTTTGGTTCCAACTAGGGGTAAACAGCTGACAAACATATGGGCCAACGAGTTTACCTTGTGTAAATATACCTTGCATTTACCTTTGAATAAAATTTTTTTTAATTCGATTTAACATATTTATAGAAACATTCAAAGTTAACATAGAAATTCGTTATAAATGGAAAAAAAAACTACAAAATCATTTTATATGAGATTTTGCGAATTATTAAGATCCAAATTTTGTTTTTGAAATAAAACATAAAAAATGATAAGCTTCACTCCAGAATATATTGTTTCCAGAAAAAGCAAGAGCAGTGCTATTAATGTTATTTTCGAACGAGAAAGAAAACTATGAAGAAGATATCATTTCTCAATTGCGTGTAATGAAAATATTTAAATTTTTGGAAAATACAGCCAAAGCTAAAAAAGAAATGGATGAGCTAATGTTTTCTGCGATTTCACGTATTGGTTTTGGAATTTAATCGATACCGCATTCCTCAGGATAAGTTGAACTCACATTTTCATTTTCGGCAAAATGTTGTAAAAAGCGAAGGACGAATTTGTTTATACGTATAAACTGTTTAAATTTTGATAAAAACTAAAGATTTATTAAAATCAAATCTGTGGCATTTTGACAAAACATCTTAAGTCGTTTTTGTTAACGTTTTTAAAATTTTGTATTATAAACAAATTTTTTCTTTAATTTTGGTTTATTTTAACTTTTGATAAAAATTTTCATATTTATAAATTAAATGTCTATAATTTTGTGTCACATTTTCAGTGTCTGACCTATAATTAACACTTGATTGACATTGTCGGTACCTTTATAATTTCTAACATAAATCTACGTTTATAATTATTTTCTGTGCTTAAAACTGTTGTGTTTTCAAAGTCTGGATAATAATAAATTAATTCCAATAAAATATTTTTTGTTCCTTTTATTTTTAAAAATTAAAAAAAAGCAATTTAAACTTGTTTATTTTCCACTTAATTCGTTTAATACGTTGTTATAGTAAATTATAAGTTGATGCAATATACTTTCTAAAAGAAAACTATGTCTGTTTGGAGTCAGCAAGTTCTCGTGCATAGAAAAAGTTCTTCCTACGTTTACAGATGTTAAGAGAGCATATTTAAAAATGAGTATTCGCTCTGAAGTATATTTTATACGATTGGATTCACAATTCCACTTGCCTCCCAAAATATCCCCAATATCTTTTAATACCGAAAATCCTTCATTTTTTAATGAAACTGATTTAAATTTTGTATTAACTTTGTCTCCTATATCTCCTGGAACGCGGGACATTTTTCTTACGGTCCACAACTATGTTCACTTAGAAAGCCGATGAAAGATTTTTTGTTTCCAAATTTGTTACAACTTCGTGTAAAACCCCAAAATTTGCAGAAATTAACAATATTTGATATAAAGAGAAATTTTTAATAGCTAAAACTATATTAAAAAAGCAAAAAATAGGATGTTACTATACCAAAAACAGAGAGAAGGGGAACTACCAGACGTTTCTTTATACAAAAACTATATTTAAAAAGAAATAAGACGTTGCAATATATGTTTACCATCATAGTTGAAGTTACAGACTGAGGAATTTGATCGTAAGAATACAGCTATGGAACTTTCGAGAGAAAAGAACTTAAACAAGCAAATAAACAAATAAGTTGATGAAAACGCTTAATACTAAAAACATAAACACATACAAATTATACACAACACTATAAAAAGTACGTTACAGTACCGCTAAGACATAGTTGCATAAAAATCAAGTAAGAAAGTATAGTCGGTCAAGCCCGACCTTATGATACCCAACACCACAGTATTTAAAAACAAGTTTCGAGAGTGTATGGCTATATGAATAGGGATATATCTTTGTTTTAAATTTCATTAAAATCGGTTAAATAGTTACTGATGGGCAGAAATTGACCATATCTCCCCTCGTGGTCCTATTTTTTAAAAAATGCATACCTAACCTGTCCATATAAATATGGATCTACCTACATGTCTTAAATTGTATTTAAATTGGTTTGATAGTGGGCACAAAGACCCTCATTCGGATAGCAGCTTGAATGGGGGCACAAAGACCCTCTTCCGGATAGCAGCTTGTATGGGGGCTATATTAAATTATGGACCGATTCACCCTTGTGCCAATTAGAACCCACGTACCAAATTTCATTAAATAATCTTTAAAATTGCGACCTGCACTTTGCGCACGAGGTTACATGGACAGCCAGCCAGCCGGACGGACATCGTTAGATCGATTCATTAAGTGATTATGAGTTGATCGATATACTTTAGGAACAATATTTTATGGTGTTTCTCACATCAGCACAAATGCATAATACCCTCTCCACTCTTTAGTGTAGCTATAATAACATTCAAAGATAATATAGGTTTTTGGGATGATATTGTTCAAAAGAAGCAAAAAAATATTGAAAAATTTGAAAAAAAAAGTTGCACATACATACAAAAAATTATAATAACGATTTTTGCAAAATTTTATTAAATAGGTCTTTTTTCATATGAAATAAATAATAAATTATCTTAAAATGGCAAAATAAGTAAAAAAACCGATATCGAAAAAATAACGAAAAAAGCCGATATTGCCAAAATAAGCAAAAAAAAAAAGCTCTAACAAATATAGCTCATTTTCTTTGTTTTTTTTGTGATCGGAATTTGTGTTCAATCAAAATATTTCTATCTTGTAAAGCAAAAAATAAGCATTTGCTTTTTTTTTGTTGCCTTACTAATTACAATATTGGTAAGCAGAGTTGCTCAAATTGCATTTAAATTGGCTAAAATGTCTTACAACTGTGTGAACATTGTAAGCTCATTTGTATTTGCAGAAGTGCAAAAATAAAGGCCCAACTATAATATGCTTAAGTTGGCTTAAGCAAATGGGCGAATACATGTAAATCATATATGGCAAACCATATTGAACTTAAGGAAACTTTTAGTTAAATTTTATGAATCTGTCATTTGCTTAAGCAAGATGCGAAACAAATCGCACTTTCCGTACGGAATCAAATGTTTTTTGGTTTTGTTTTTGTGTTTTTAAATGCATTTGAAAAGATTTTTGTTATTTTTTGACAGGAGCTTAAGCATATTATAGTTGGGCCTTAATGCATCTGACAATCTCACCATTGTCAGAAAAATATTTCTGTTGGGAACGCCTGCTTACAATATTGTAAGATCTGACCATCGTCTGTACGAAGCTTAGTTTTGCCAAAATGTGCCGCAAAAGTAAGTCGTGGTAAATTATAAAAGTACTAATCGTTAACAAACAGTGAAGGGGACAAATTTTAACTTAATGTTTTAGGTTAACTAAAGTCATTTGATGCCATGAAAATGCGTTTTAGCTAAAAATTTTAACGATATGCATCAATTGTGCGGGTCCTGAAAATCATTGAAGGATATAAAAATGGTAAAACATAAACATTGATTATAATTCTACAAGATATAGAGACCATATATTCCAAAAATTATGAAAAAAATCCTAGTAGTTTAGCGTCAGGTCTGAAAGGGATACAAGATATTAAAAATGTATTAATAATATTTTAGATTAACTGAATAATCAATTTTCCCTTTCCCTTAATAACGTAGATTTTTGACAAAATTTTAAAGATAATTACCAAATTGGTAAAATTACATTATTGTTTTAGTGTACTTATCTATATGTACTTATATAATTTTAAAATAAAAATTTATAAAATACAATTAATCCGCACTAATATGTAATTTTATATAGTTAGATCTTACAATATTGGCAAGCAGAGTTGCTTAAATTGAATTAAAATTGGCTAAAATGTCTTACAACTGTGTGAACATTGTAAGCTCATTTGTATTTGCAGAAGTGCAAAATTAATGCGTCTGACAATCGCACCATTGTCAGAAAAATATTGCTGTTGGCATCGCCTGCTTACAATATTGTAAGATCTGACCATCGTCGAAGCTTTAATTTCTTAATAATAATGCATTTGTGGGCTTTTTATTTATGGAGGGATATTATAAAAAAATTTTATTTTAAGTTTGGTATTGAAGAAAAAATTGTATCTGGCATCCCGAGACTAAAATTAATAAAAAATATTTGATTAAAAAAATAAAAAAAAAGTTAATTATTTTTAAAATTAAGAATGAAAACAGTTTTTATAACATAAACTTGTGAAAATTTTGTGAGCATTAAATTGCAAATTCGGTTGAATTAAATGTTGTATTAAAAATAATCTAAACCGTTTTTTTCTGCATCCAGTTTATGCATTTTAATATTAACCCTTTAACCACTGAAAATAATATACGAATTATTTGATTTCAATAATTTTGATTTTAGAATGCATTTAGGTTGAAAAACACGAATTTGAAGTCCGTTTGCTGAAAAAAGTAGGTGAGAAACACGTAAGACCGTCTGTAGATGGTATTAGTGATTAAGAGAAAATTAATTAGAAATGCAGTACCAAGGCGAATTCAACTACAGGTGGTGTCGAAACGGCATCTGATTTTGACAGTTCGGGCTTATTTGTTTTGATTTGTTAGTGTTTTGCTAATAATAGTTGACATTTCGAGCTAATGGCACTAACAATGCAATGCAAAAAACCCTATGTTGTTTCTGTTGTTTTTGGGTTGTTGTAGTTCCGACACCACCTGTAGTTGAATTCGCCTTGTGCAGTACTATTTAAAATTATTTTTATTTAAATAAATCCGAAAAAAAGACTTAAAACTAACATAAAATTAATTACGAATCAATATGGTATTTTGTAAAGCAATTTATTGCTTTTGAAAAATATAAATGAATCTTGCATTTTGTACAAAACGTATGTATGTGTTCTGACTTCTTGGAATGTTTACATGACTTTTTTGAACCCCATTCAGGAAAATGGTTTATTTTATCATATCTCAAGCTCACAGGAGGATGAATTGCATTCTTTCCAACAGAGCTGCTTATAGCTGGCTCTTCGCCAAAGAAGGACGACCGATATTTCGATTTCCAGTAGAAGTACACAGTTCCTTGGCAATTTGTAAGCGAAACTCGTACATAGTTAGTTCTTTTCCTTTCGGTTGCTATCAGAGTTTTCTTTGTTTTCGGCTTTGAGCCGTTACACAAAATTATTTAAGTTACGTTACACAAAATTATTTTCGCATTAGCCACTAGCACCTTGATAAGACTAAATTTTGATGAAAGTTTAAAACAGTCAGTCTTGTAGGCATCTAGTAAAATTAAACATGCATCCAAATAGGATATAAAAAGGTGAAATATGAGTTATAAGCTTACAAATGCAGCAAAAATAGTCTCTTAACTACATTATGCAAAAAATACAGCAAAAGGTAAATTATGCCAAAATATGCTCAAGCAAATCGATGCCAAAATTCATAAATAGCTCTAATATTTAAAAATATAAAAAAGTGGGATAAAACCCCATTGAAGCTTAATTATTTAAAAACAATCATAATTCTGTCGTGGTCAAAGTATATTTATACCAAGTACATGCAACTCTACAACAAAACTACAATACAAAAAACAACAGGCATTTTGTTTGTGTAAAAACTTCCGAGCTTGTCAAAAATAAATTAATACATACACATCAGGGATGATAAAGTCAGTACAATTGTACATTTTTCAGTTCTGTTAGCATTACAAAAGTACTTAAAACTACAAGTTAAGTACTATTTTAAAATTCAGGAAGGGTTGGAAATTTAAAACATGAAATTAATGAACTAATGTTTGCAGATATCAGAGAATCGCCAAAGGTATATTGTCTATACCACATTCGCCAAGGATCTGATATTTTCATACCAATGTTAGCTGTTTGGTCCCGGCGCTGCTCGGGATTTTCTAAATAAAAAAAAAATAAATACTGGAGAATTTTGTTAATAACTTGACCCCAGCGCTATCTACCGGGTCAACATTTTATCAGGAAACTTATTTTTGTTTATTAATAATATTTTGTGAATTTCAGCCAAATCGTACCGTAAACTAAAAAAATGTTAATTTAAGAGAAGCTCCAGACTAAACTGATTTATTGTAAAATGGCGTTTAGCGATATACCAAATTCAAAAGGTTTGGACTTGCTACTCGGTTGAATGCATTTTTTCCTATTTCACTACCAACTCTAAGATAACAAGTTAAAAAGTTTTCGTCTAAGTTCCTTTTTACATATGTATGTATTTACTTATTTTTTTTTTATTGCCAAATGTATAGTTAAATTATGTATGAAATTATAGTACAATTAATTAGTTATATATATACGACGATTTTTTGTTATTCAAATAACAAATATAGTAAAAAATATTTTTTGATTTTTAGTACAATTTTGGGTCGAAAAGACAAAATTTTTTACTGAATTACGTACAATTTTAAAAAAGTAATATATCATTCCTGATACACATAAATATGTATATATATGTGTTTAAAAATGTAAACAAACATATCGTCACCTTCAATGCAAACGGCTGTACCTACACTTTTAATTTTTTTACAAAAAACTTAAGTTTTTTCACTTTCTTTATATTTAGTTTTTATGTTAGTTTCGTACTTTGGCTTGATTTTTTCTGAAACATGAGGGCGCACCAACACTTACATAAGTCATTTTTAAATGTGCAATCAATAATGCCACAAATAATAATTCATTTTGTTATTTATACTTTGACAAAAAAAGGAAAAGAATTTATGTTATTAATTTTTTAACTAAAAAAACAAATGTTTTTAAATACAGACGGAATTGTAAATGAAAATAAAATTAATAAATTTTATAAATAAAAAATTTAAGTTTACATGAGCTGGGCAGATATTTTTAGATCCAGTCACACAAATAAGCAATAATGCATAATAACATGGAGAGGGTTTGTTTGCGGTTTAGGTTAAAAAAGCTGAAGTAGATTTGTCAGTGTTTCCAACAGTATGTTTTTTTAAAGAGTAAAGTCTTTTTGCATTAAAAAATATATGCACTTGTAGTTACGTTCGTTTAAATTTCTTTTATAATGCTGCCATTTTTACCGGAGACTTTTACATATTTTTACATCGTTATCCAATTACCAACCGGGTGGTACTCCGCATGTGATAAAAAAACTGGTGGTCAAACGAATTTTTTTCATGTTTTGTTAAAGAACTTTACAATTTGTTCAGTGAAAAAAAATTGGCTTAAATCTAGTCTGGCGACACACACCCAAATAAAGAAAGTACCAAGGGTAATAGAAAATTGAAAACTAAGAAGAAAAAATTAAATAAAAACATTGGCGCAAACGCTTAGTTTTCGAGTTGTGGACGTTTTTAGTTTTCATACAGAGTTCAAAATTTTTAAATATATACTATATATCTAGAAAGATTTAGCCAAACCTTCAAAATGATACCAATATTGGCCATATACTTTTAGAAATGTAGTGGAAAAATTACATATTTCTATGAAAACTAAAACCGTCTATAACTCGAAAACTAAGCGTTTGCGACAATTTTTTTTTTTAAGTTTTTCTTCTTATTTTCCAATTTTCTATCACCCTAGGTACTTTTTTTATTTGGGTGTGCGTCGCTAAGCTAGATTTGTTCCTAAAAAATTATTTTTAACCGAAGCAAATTTAAAGAAATTATTTTACAAATAAAACAGAAATGGTCACTCGGGTGGGTATTGGTAACGCGAAGGTTAATAAAACAATCCATGATCAATCAGAAACTCGATTTCGAATTCTTGTGCAGTTTCGTCGTTTGCATTTTAGGTGACGATATTTAGAAAAAAAAAAATAAAATAAAAATGTAAACAAATTTTGACACTATCGAAAATATAAACAACTGGACAGCTGATCACTTGCATGTACTTGGTATAAATATACTTTGGTCGTGGTCACGTTTAACTTTAATACTATTTTTGAAATTTGTAAATAAAAATTTTTATTTCAAGGGACAGCTGATAGATTGTTTTTAAATATTTAAATAACATTCCCTGTATTTAAAACTAATGAATCATACATTTTTTTATATTTAATTTTTAATTTTTTTTTTAATGGCGAATAATAAAATAGTGTTAATATACATCATGAAAGATTAAACGTTTTAATTATAATCTCATGAAACATTAGGGTCAGTAGTAGTTAGATCATTGACGGGCTATCTTAAACCTAGACTAATGTTAGATAGCAAGGTATGGGAGGGTAAAGAATACAAAAGAGGAACCATCACCTAAACCTCTCTGACTATGTTGTTTTTGTTTAATTTTAAATTCATTTAATTTTTGTGGTCGATTTTGCAAATAGCTACCTATTATTAAATAATTGTGTAATAGACCTTAGTCTTTCTTAAAAGGGATAAGATCCACCCCAATTTCCATGAGCACGGCCGGTATCAAAGGTAGCATTGTCCCTTACGAGATAGAGCCAACAGGGTTTGGTTCGCTACATACTCCTTTCCTGTTTCTGCAGTACATATTGAAAATTGTAAACACAATAAATTTGGAAATGCAATCCGTAGATGCTCGTATGCACATTTTTTTAAAACGCTTAAAAATTTTATTTTCGTTTAAAATGCGAGATTGCATTTTGAGAAATATTCGTAAATTTTCCACAAAAAAAGACAATAAATTCCAAAAAATGTTGGAAAACGTTCTCTGGCGGCAATCAAAAATAAATGTATTTCTCGACCCTAAAAACCGCATGATACAGGGTGGCTAGACCAAATACAACTAGTTTGCCTCTATTCTTGAATATTTTGGAAAACTATTTTGAAAAAGCCGGGGCTCGAAATTCTTTTTGGACCTATGGTTTCTTTGGCAAAATTTCTTGGAATGACTTATAGAAGAAAAATCGCGATGTGCTTTTGACGCGAAAAAATTTTACCCACCCAATTTTTATGTA
This sequence comes from Pollenia griseotomentosa, assembly GCA_963931875.1. NCBI lineage: Eukaryota > Metazoa > Arthropoda > Insecta > Diptera > Polleniidae > Pollenia > Pollenia griseotomentosa. The sequence continues at coordinate 51,154,812 of OZ007563.1, forward strand.
TAATTATGTACAAATGAATTTTAAGTTCCTTTTGTTGTATTACATTTTTGTTTTAAAAAAAAAATGTATAAAAAATATTTATATAGTACTTTTGGGGCCAAAAAAGTACGATTTCAAAGCTCGTTGGTACGATATCGGTTTTCTTATTTATCATCCCTGCTTGTTGTAGTATCGACATCAGTGTGACCCTTTTAGCATTTTCACTGCTAAATTTAGCATTATTTATTTTGATTTAGCAGCGAATTTTTCAAATTGCATAAATAAATTAAAAGTAAAAACCCCTTTTTAAAAAAAATCTTTTATTTGAATGCGCTAAAAAGAAATAAAATAATTTTTTGCTTTAAAACTTTAACTATCAAATTATAACGTCATTACACAAATTATACAATATAAAAGCTTGTCGCGAGATTTACTTGTGCAGAAAAACAAGTAAATTTATAACTTGTTTTGAACTGTTAAAATTGTCAAACTAAGTAAATTCAAGTACTTTAACCTCGCGACAAGCTTTAATATTATATAATTTGTGTAATGACGTTATAATTTGATAGTAAAAGTTTTAAAGCAAAAAAATTATTTTATTTCTTTTTAGCGCATTCAAATAAAAGCTTGTTTTTTAAAAAGGTTTTTTACTTTTAATTTATTTTATATAGAGCAATTCCATATGAAAGCGATCACCTTTTGGACGACCCCTCTCCGATTTTAAAATAAATAGTCTCAATTGATTGCCCAGCAAAAAATAATGTACCTACATATTTTTTTTTTTATAGTGCCTGGTTTAGTGGTGGTGTACACCACTGTCATGTGACAAAATTGAAGAATTCTTCATAAGGGACCTCATTGAAAGTTGTTTAAAAAAACTACTAAAGCGATCGCAACGAGTGATAGCTCGTTGGAAAGATATTGAATCAGGCTTTAATTAAAAAATAAAATTTTCCTAATTTTTCTTAGAAATTTACCTTTAAATTTTCCCATGAAAATTAAATTTTCCGATTTTCCACAGAAGCTCCTAAATTTTTCGGCTAATTTTTTTTTTTTTGGATTCCTCATAATTTTTGCTTTAAGAATCAGCAATAAAAAAATGGGCCCCGACTCCTTGTTTGTACAGGAGAAGAGCATTTAAGAGACCACCTTGTTAAAAATACATTTTAAGAATTATTTTACAGTTAAAAATACATTTATGAAGAAAAAATCAATTTTTTTTAAGAGCCCCAAGTTGAGTGTGTAGTGAATATGGTCTGCCTGCCTTCACAAGATCGGCCATAAATCCATGGATAATAGCAGCAGTGGCATGTAATGGCACACCAAACCCGACTGAGGCTACAGGTCATAAAATGTTTTGTAAATTTTTTAAATTAAGAGGTAACAAATATTTCGCCTAAAATGACACGTGCAGAAACAAGTCATAAAACACGGATTTTCCATAAATATGGCGAAATATTTATTACCTGGTAATTTAAAAAATTTGCAAAACATTTTATGACCTGTGGTCGGCTTATTGGCAGTAACCAATTAAGTCCCTCTTTAAAAAACATTTTATGACCTGTAGTTCACGTAAATTTTCCTATTAAAGAAAAGCAAATATCGCTTATTTTTTTACCTATTTTTTACCAAAAAATAAATATAAATACTTCACACACTCTGAGTCAAATTTCAGTTGAATACTAAACGTGAAAGTGTTAAAGTGTTTTTTTTGTAAAGTAAAGAGTGAAGCTGTAAAGACAATTTAAAGTAAAATGAATAAATTTTGCTGCAATCCGTTTAACAAGAGTGGACATCGTTCGAAAAAGTATTAAAATTAACTGGTGTTTCGAAGCGATACATGAATGAATTAAATATACAATACGGTAAAGAAGCAGAATTCATTTGCCCCAAGTGTAAAATCGATTTGTCTCAACAAGCAAATGCATTGAAACAAATGCAGCCACAATCCGAGAGTGAAATGACAAGTGAACAAAATGTTTCATCTGATAGTGAGGCAGACATTCCGATGGTCAATATGTCTTTGAGTCCTTTGAATGAGGCTATTACCACTTTAGGTGAAACGCCTATTAGAAAAAGAAAGTTGCGAAGTGAAACATACAGGAAAGAGAAAAAAGGCAAGGTTATGAGTGCAATCGCGACAATATATGATGAAGGCTCTGATAACGAATGCAGTCAAGCAGATGACGTTGATGACGGCAAACAAATGATTGAGCAGTTGAAAAGAAAATTCAATTTAGCGACCACTTTTCCGGAGAAATATCGCATTTTATCTGTGCTGCCTCAATCATGGTCTATACGCAAGATTTCTGAACAGTTTCAAACATCTTTTTACATCGCGAGAAGAAGCAAAGAATTAGTTCGACAGAAGGGCATATTGGCGACTCCCACCAAGAAATTTGGCTCAAGGACCCTCAGCGAAGCAACGGTGAAATTGATTCAAGATTTTTACTGCAATGATGACAACAGCCGCGCCTGCCCAGGTACACGTGACTATGTTATCACACGTGAAGATGGAGAAAAAGTACACAAGCAGCGCAGATTATTATTATGTAATCTATCCGAAGCATACCATCAGTTCAATGAGAAATACCCAGCAGAAAAAGTGGGATTTTCTAAGTTTGCCATCCTACGACCAAAATAATGCGTGCTGGCATTAGACAGGCACGGAACGCATTCAGTCTGCGTTTGCATGTTTCATCAAAACATCAAATTAATTTTCTTTCCATGCAAGAAATTGAAAGTATTTCACGGTGAAACTGAAACATATAGGGACCTCCTGTCGAAGTCGTTGTGCGCATACCCCACGGAAAATTGTCATCTGTCCAAATGCGACAATTGTCCGAAGATTGACGAGCTAGAGCAATATTTGGCGGAAAAGTTTGAACAGCTGTTAATTCAGGAGGTGCATTTCAAACAGTGGATAATTAGCAGCGGCAGATGTTCCCTTGAGACCGTGGTAAAGCAGATTCCGGAATTCATCGAGGAATTCGGATTCAAGTTGAATGAACTGAAGGCGCACCATTTCATATCCGAGATGCAATCGAAATTTCTAAAGGAAAGTAAGGAGAAATTAGCCCAAAATGAATTCATTGTGATAAGCGACTTTGCCGAGAATTACACTTTTCTCGTTCAGGATGAAATTCAGGCTTATCACTGGGTAAACGACCAGTGCACGGTGCATCCTTTTTGCATTTATTTCAAAAACGAAGATAACGAACTACAGACCGTAAGCCTTGTTGTTGTCGCGGAGAGTTTAGCTCATAATTATTTGTCCGTTTATTTATTTCAAATGAAACTGTTTGAATTCTTAAGATCAAAATTCGATGCAATCGACAAAGTAACGTTTTTCTCAGACGGCGCGGCTTCTCAGTACAAGAATAAAAAAAAATTTTACAATCTTTGCATAATTGAAGAACAAAACTGCAAGGTCGAGTGGCACTTTTTCGCGACGTCCCACGGTAAGGGCCCATGCGATGCGTTAGGGGGAACCCTAAAACGCATGGCGACTAAGGCAAGTTTGCAAAGGCCATATACTGACCAGATCTTAAATGTACAACATTTGTTTTCGTGGATTCAAAGCAAGGAAATTGCCATTAACACAGTTTTATGCACTCAAAAAGAACACGATGCCATGGAGCGACGAATTCAAAACAGATATAATAATAGGTGCGTTTGAGTACTTTTACAGTAAAATGCAGTAAATGAGCAAATTGAAAAATTTTCTCTCACAAAAAGCTGTTGTCCAAAAAAGTACGCGAACGCAAATTTTGTAAAAATTCGTAAAATAAAGGCAACAGCTGATGACAAATACTTGAAGTGTTGAAAAATGTTTACACTTTTGACTACTTAACTCGTTTTTTTATTGGTACTCGTTTAAATACTTTTTATAACACAAACTTTTTTGGAATTACAAACAAATTATTTTATGTAATCTTTCATATTTGTTTGTTTTTAATTTTATTTGATGTTACGAATTTGTGGCGGGTTAATTTGTTCAAAAGAACATGAATAATTTTTTGCTATTAATTACTTAAGTACCCAAGTACTTAGGACTTTTACAACTCTAAAAAATTAACATAACAGAAAAAGTTTCAAATGTTGGTATTTAGTCAAGCAAATGATTCACAAACAAGTTTAATTAATTAATATTTATTCACATGTTGTTTTTGTTTAATTTTTATTTCAACTTTTCGGTTATTTAACAATTTTTTCACAATTTGTAAGCATTTTGTTTGTTACTTTTGTTTGTTTACCTTTTGAAACATATGTTGTTTTGTTTTACTAAATTTTACTGCAAAAATTTCTGCAGTAAAAATTTGTAGATACTCAGATAAGAACTGTCACTTTTTGCTCTCAATTTGTGTTCTCATTTACTGAATTTTGTGTACTCGAACGCAATTTCGTAAAATGCAGTAAAGTTCAGTAAAAAATAGTAAAAACTTTTGTGTTCTCGAACGCAGCTAATGTCAAAACTATAACTGGAACGCAAAAGTTTAATTGCTTCATACCAAATATTTCTGATATGTCAATTAATGTAAAGCGGTACTCTTCGTCTGCCGACGTGCTAAATTTAAAGTTACTTTAATTTTATAATGATGCCAAGACAATTGAAATTTTTAATAAATATTGTAATTAAGTATAAGCAGCAAAATAAGAAAGATTTTTTCTTCATAAATGTATTTTTAACTGTAAAATAATTTTTAAAATGTATTTTTAACAAGGTGGTCTCTTAAATGCTCTTCTCCTGTCCAAACAAGGAGTCGGGGCCCATTTTTTTATTGCTGATTCTTAAAGCAAAAATTATGAGGAATCCAAAAAAAAAAAATTAGCCGGAAAATTTAGGAGCTTCTGTGGAAAATCGGAAAATTTAATTTTCATGGGAAAATTTAAAGGTAAATTTCTAAGAAAAATTAGGAAAATTTTATTTTTCAATTAAAGCCTGATTCAATACCTTTCCAACGAGCTATCACTCGTTGCGATCGCTTTAGTAGTTTTTTTTTTAAACAACTTTCAATGAGGTCCCTTATGAAGAATTCTTCAATTTTGTCACATGACAGTGGTGTACACCACCACTAAACCAGTCACTATAAAAAAAAAATATGTAGGGACATTATTTTTTGCTGGGCAATCGATTGAGACTATTTATTTTAAAATCGGAGAGGGGTCGTCCAAAAATTTGCCAATTTTGATCGTTTTCATATGGAATTGCTCTATAAAAATATTAATTTTATTAAATTTTTTTTGTTAAAGTAAAATTAATTAGAATCAAAAAAGTTCAAGTAATTTAGTTCATCTAATCGGGCGCAATGTTTTTTGCATTTTCCCAAAATTCGAATAGAGTGGAACGTAATTTATTGTATTGTAAATAACAATATTAACTGCCTGTTTTTCAAAAACGTAATCGAGTGACAAATTATATAGAAAACAAAAACAAATTTTCGTTTTTTATTGTTGTTTTCAATGTAATTTCTCACTCACCCACTTGTTTTCATTTCCTAAAAACAGGCAGTAAAGCTCAATGCGGCACGGTACGTGTTGGAATTCAAATATCTATTTGAAATTTTACAGAATAAATTTTTCACTATATTTAACCATTTAATAGGTACTGCATTAAAAAAAAGAGTTTAAAGTCAAATAGAGTCCGAGTTGAAGTCGTACTTAAAAAATTTCATCTGATGGAGTCCGAGTAAAACTATTTCTCAACGACTCCACAGTCCTGATTGTAGTAGACAGTATTATTTTTCGTTTTTTTTTTTTTATTTAATTAACAGTTAAAATGTTTAAATTGTTTTACTTAAAAAATAGAAAAATCGTAGCGTATTTATGTAGTCCACAAGCTAACTTAATCTTTTCTACGTTTTTTATCTGCACTGCTAACTGTACGATCACTTTTATCTTCCCCCCTTTTTGGCGCTTTCTTAGCCATATTCAAGAACTGATCGAGACCAAATGGATCTTCCTCCTTTTCAAACTGAACGGGACCATTACGTGCAGGTGCACCACTTCCACCAGCACGCGATGTACCTGAGAATTCTTTGTCTGGCACAAAACGTTGAGTGTTAACAATACGATCTAAATCTGCACCATAAGTGTCGTTGTCAACTTGCTTACTCGGTCTGTACAGATGATTGCCCAAAGAGTTAGCTTCACGCCAGGGCTTGTCATACACATTATAGGCTTCGTCATCACCATATCCAGAATCCATGCCTTTAGTGGTATTAAAAAGACGCTGATCAAATAGCGCTTCACCAGTGCCTGTCGACTTAGCAGGCAAACCAAGAGCAATTTGTTCCGAAATGTCACGTTCGCGTTCCTTTTGTAATTTGGAACGCTTATCTGGAGCAGCCCGCGCTAAATTACGGTCGCGTTGTCTTTCTCTATGCCGTTCAGCCCGTAGTTCATTACGTTCTCTGGCGTCAGCACTAGTACCTGGAGCTTCTTCTGTAGGATTGCGTATACCAGCACGTTCTTCACGAGCTCTTTGAGCCATCATGCGTAACATGTCTTCTTTCTTTTCTTTTTCCTTTTGAGCTAATTTCTTTTCCAATTGTGCCCTGGCCTCCACAGCTTCACGGGCCTTACGGTCAGCTATGTATAAAGCTTCAGACATTTTTGCAAATTTTTCGTTAATATGAACTTGTTGCAACCCTCTACCATCAGCAGCTAAACGTTTGTCTAGAGGTATGGTATAACCTTTCGCGTTTTTCCAGTTCGATATACAAGGAGGGATCTTCCACTCTTTTTGTTCTTTAACAGTTACCTTTCTCGAAGGTGAATGTAAAACTGGTGCCGGAGGTGAAGGAGGCCCCCTGGGTATTTTCTTATTAATACAAAATTTTGGTGGTTCCATAGGGTCTACCTGAGCTTCTACCATTCGTATTATACGTTGTTTCGCGCCTGAATTGAAAGCATCACCTTGTTGGGAAGGTGTGTAACGAATGTACTGTGCGGGAGCACCTCTTTCGGCATGTCTAACAGGCATAGCGGCAGCTATTTTTTGGCTTGTTAACTTTTCTAAAGCTCTTCTAGTTTCTTCAGTAGTATCAGCTATTGTTTCCGCATCTGGCCTCTGTAATTCTTCAGCATCTTCCGATAAAACCTCAGCAGGCAAAAGTTGCGAAATAGATGAATATACTATTTTGTCTTTTCCATGTCCCTGACGTGCAATAGCATCATATTTAACTTTGCCCTTTTCATCTAAACGCACTGCTAAAGCATTTGATTTTTTGCCAAAACTTGCTGGTGCTCCCATACCCAAAGGATATTGTGCAACATGTATTTCGGGAAAAGCTCCGCCATCTCCAAAGTCAGCTTCTGTTCGCGGCACCCAATCTCTACGCTGGCCATAGGGTGGCGCTGCTATTTTAGCTGAAACTAATGCACCTATTTTAGGAGCTCCTCTGGCCGCCACGCGCCTTTCATCTTCACGATCCCACACCGCATTTGAGGGTGTAGGTAAAAGACTAGACAAAGACATGGTACAATGTAATACTCTCAACCAATATTTATTTCGCCTATTTTATTTAAATCAAAAATTTTTTTTGAAAATATATATGAAAAATCCACACAATAAATGTAAAATACGAAAAAAAAGGAAAATGGAGTATTGACATTAGTTAAATGTTGTCAACAAATTTACCATCGTAGATGGCAAAATGTAAACAAAATGGAATGGAACATAAAATTGGTATCCAGTGATGCCAGGAGAGCAGACTTGCCAGAAGTATTCAAATAAAAAGTGCTAAATCGACAAAAAAGAAATGTTCTACAGTGAAAAATAAAAGTGCTAGTTTTGTAACATTGATTTTTATGAATATAATAAAAAATTTACATTTGAAATTATTTTAACGTATTCATTTTGTTTAATATAAAGAAATATGTTGCATTAATGTAACATGTTCTACATTTTTGTGTTCGTTTGTACATACAACTGTGGGAAAAAATTTTCAAGATTTTTTGTGAAAATGTTGATCAAAAACATGCAAAACATGTTACATGTTTTACCCTTACTTTTACTTAAGGGTTCATACTGCCCTGTTTTACAACTTTGGTACTTACTACCTTGTTTGTACAACCAATATTTTATTTTGTTTGTCATATTTTAAAAGTTTTGTCAAAAGAATTCTACATCTAAATATTCTTCGACGGCATACTCCATTTTGAATTAAATCGTTTTTTTATTTTGGTGGAAAATTCTATGTATTTATTATCGTTTTAAATTTGTTCAAGCAAAAAGTGATGTCAATGTCTGTTTCCAAACCGTAAAGTAAGTGTGCAGCAAATAGTCGAATAGTTTTAAAAATCGCTAATGAACTACATTAATAATAAAAGTGTAATAGTTGTAAATAAAGGCAGCTAATTCTGTTCGATTTAAAGTTGTACAGCATGTAACACTTCGAGTGATTATAGGTAACATGAAAAAGTGTTACATGCATATACTGTAGCATTTTTTTCTCAGAATAGAAATCGCCAATAGTTAAAGTTCATGGGTATTTTATACATAATTTTTTAAATTTATATTTATTTTATTAAGCTTGAAGTCTATTTTGTATAAAATTATTTATTTTTTTAATCCGACATCAATTTAAAATTGTTATTTTGTTATAGAAGTCACACAAAGGCGTGACAAAATATATTAAAAATAAATATTAACAAAAAAATAAATGTGCTAAATACCTGCTATAAATATACCTTGGGTATGGCCATGATGGAATAAGGGTGGGTTCACTAGGCCTGCTGTTCACAGTGTTTTTCGCAGTGTTGTATGTTAAGTTGTCAAACCTATTATATATATTTTTTTATTTATTCATTCATTATTATTATTGTTTTCATTTTTATTCACCGTTGTTCTAGTTGAAATGTCAAATTAAAGAATGATTATTATTTACAATATATATATTTACATATATATTGCAATAAAACTATACATATTTATAATTATAAAATTTTTAGATTAGAATGAACTTGTAACTTACTTTGCCGAATTTCGGATTTTTTTACTGAATAGGAAAAACCCTTCCCAAGTTATGCTACTATATGTGGTGAAGATGTCTTTATTTTTTATAAAATGCAGATTCGCATTCAGCGTTCCAAATAACTGTAGAAACAACTTTAATTTCTTACAAACGAAAAATTTATCGAAATTTGTAAACCTGTGTAATTAATTTTTGCCTCTATATTTTAGCTTATTTCTTTTTATTCTAAAAAAATTAAGGCCTTATTTATAAAATTTATTTTATGGTTAGATATAAAACAAATTTCCTATTAAAATATTTTAATTTGCCTTTAAAAATCTTAATTATTTTTTATAAATAAGGATTAAAACTAGGAAAGACTTTTATTATGATTTCTTACTATTTTACTTTTAAATGTTATTATGTACATTTTTATAAATTTTCGGAGGAGAAGAACTAAATATTATATTATCAATGCCTGTTTAACTATTTTGATTATAATCGTTCGTATAAAATTTAATTTGATAAATATTTTTAAAACTATGTATGTACTAGAGTTGTCAACCGATTTTGCAGATTTTTTGATAAAAATTTAGGGGTTTTTGCTGATTTTACTTCTTAATGTTCTGGCAACACTGCTGCGGACACTATAAGCAGTGTTACCGTCGGATATTTTCAATAAGTACCAAAAAAAGGGGATATCTACAAAAAATAGTGGCACCAAAAAGTGGATTTTTTTTTTAAAAAATGGGCACATCTTTTAAAATTAAAATAAGTCCGAATTTACACGTTTCATCTTTTGATGCTCAACTTCTTTTCAATTCCCTTTTAAAGATGCCAATATAATCACACGAAGCAATCGGTTTCAACTTTTTTCGGTTCAAAACAACAACAACAACAAAAAAGAAAAAAATTCCATGCAGCCATCGTTGTGCATATACCAACGAATAAAAACACAAAGCGTACTGACCGAGTACAGGCATCTCCGTACTTACCCCCTTTCTTCTTTCTCACACCTAAAAACATAAGAGTTGAGCCAAGACATATTGAGTAGAAGGTGGGGTCAAGTCAACATATGGTGTTTTTTTTTCGGTGGTCGACTTGTCAAAGTTTGTATACAAACTAGTTTTTTATGTAAACAAACCTATTTTTTTACTAGCAATATTTTTGACAACCCGACCACAGAAGCATTGTAGTTGTAGAGTTGACCTCACCTTCTAGTCAATTCGCCTTGAGTTGAGCATCAAAAGATGAAACGTGTGAAAGCAGACTAAGTACATTACATTATGTATTTTTTACGTTTTTTTTCTATTTATTATAATTTTAAATGGTATAAAAACTAAAATAAATATTTTGTAAAAATTTCTCTCGAAAAGTAATTTTTATAAAATATTTACTTTAATGTTTTTGTAATTGAAAAACATTAAACTTGTTTTCTGCTAAACATGTTTTTTGGATTATGACATTGTTGTAGCAAATATAAGATATTTGTGAAATGTGTTTTATCAGACCTGTTCTGGAAATCACGTGATTTCAAATCACGTGTTTTTGAAATCACGAGCGTGATTTTGTGGTGTTCTGAAAGCCATACCGTTTTTGTGTTTCTCGGTGTGCTTTCGGTAGTTGAAGATCACACCAAAACACACAAAAACGGGACACTAAAATATCACACGTGTGATTTTAGTAGGCACATGTGATATACATATAGTAATATATTTCTTGTACTATTCCTTCTGAATACATTTTCTTTGATTTATTTAAGACACTATATTGCACAGGTAGACACTTAAAAACTTTTTAGAAATTTATTTGCCCATTGCACCAGATTCTTGTGTTTTTTTGGAATGCTTTGGTCGATTATGAGCACAGTTTTCTCCCATCACGTCACATTTATCAGATACACCAATTATTGTAATTTCGGATGATGTTTTGTACCACAATTAATAACAAAATCTTTAGTTTTTTAATTTTATTCTACAGTCAACCTAATTAAAAAAGTTGTTTGTCCAAGCCCACGATGTCGACAATAAAATTTCTTTCGTATATTTGTTTTGAAAGCAAAAACAAATTTTAGTTTTCATTATTGTTTTCAATATAAATATGCGAAAGAAATGTTCTTGTCGACACCGTGGGCCTGGCAGCTAAGCTATAATCGGATAAAAACAAGAAATCCTATAACAAAAAACCAAAATATCACTTTTTCAAATACTTTATATATAATCAGTTCCTCACTTTAATACAAATAAATGCACGGCATGCATACATGCTACTAAATTTAAGTGCTAGTGTTTTAATTTCTTCACTATAGCATATTTAGTTTTAATCCAATTTCGTCTATTATTGCTTCAACTTTTTGTAATCAGGTTTATAGAACAAAACTATAAAACTGGATTTTGTTATTAATTGTGGTACAAAACATCTTCCGAAGTTACAATAATTGGTGTATCTGATTAATGTGACGTGATGGGAGAAAACTGTGTTCATATTCGTCTTTACCCGGGGTCTCCACCTAACATAAAATGACTAACTTTAACACTAACTGCAAGTTAGTGTTAAGTGGAGACTGCTCCAGTTAAAGTTTTAACTTGATTGTTATAACATTTCTTTTGAAAGTTCTTTTATAACATAAATTGACGTTTAAGTTTGACAGTACGCTATTTTGTAGTTGTTTTTCGACATCTTTATTTAATTTGTTAAAAGGGTTGTAAACTACACATAATAAACTTTGCTTTTTGTGAAAAATATAATACAAACAAACATTTAAGTATAAAATAACTTTAATTATTTTCCACAAACACACGGTAGCTACATACTTGACGCGTCAACGAACTGAAAATAATGAAAAGTTTTAACTCTAACTTCACTACGTGTACGCCACCATAAACATATAACCATTTTAACAGCAAGTCTTAACTTTATGTTTTAACTGCATTTCAAGTTAGGTGGAGACTGGGTGTTAGCATTTCAAAAACATAAGAATCAGTTGGAATGGTTAAACAAATTTTTTCAATGTCGTCCTGTGCTACATAATTATTAATGGTCAGTTTCATACAAATTTTACAATTAATTGTTCTTAAAACGACTTCGATACTTTCGTAAAATGTCTTTAGCCTATTTGTTACTTTATTTTTGATTAAAGCTAACTTAGTAAAAACACGCCCAGCAGAAGCACAACTATGTGACAATGTAAAAATATGAGAGATCAATTTGTACAAGTTTGAATATATAAATAGGTATATACATAAAATCTATTTGTCCCTATTTCACGCCAAAAATCTTCAGCATTCGAAATTTTAAATATGTGTTCATAATTCGTGTCATTTAATTTACTCTCTAGAAATATAAATTCATGTATTAATGCATCTGGGCCAGTTATAATATCTTTAAACTCTGAAACTAATTCGAAATAGTTTGTATCTTCATTAGACACTATAAATATTGGGTCTAAATACTTCAATATATTGAGCTTTTTGTTTTTTACATCAATTCTTATTATCAATTCATTACACAATTTTTGATAGAAACTTAGATTTTACTTTTAATGTCAATTACACAAACTTTAGACAATTTTTCGGTATACAACAGTTCGGTTTCTGCTTCACGACTTCTAAGGAGAGACAAAATAATTTTTTTTTACCAAATATTTTAAACTTTTTGCTATATATTCTTTTAAATATTTATAGGAATATTTTCTAATTCTTGATCTATAAAAGAATATATAACAAAAAGATTCAAATATTTGGTAAAAAATAAGTAATTTGTCTTTTCTGAAAAGAAGTTGTTTATGAGTTACGAGGTTGCTGAAGAAACCCATCGATATGTGAGATATCTTTATGCCCTTATTCATAGTAAATAAAACAGGTTAATAGAAAGTTTATTAAACCGATTTTCAGCTAACCACGCACAAGGCGAATTAATTTTTATTATAATTTATCTATAATTTCACCCCCCAAGTCTCTTAGAAAACAAGCTTTATCAATATCGATTCAGATTTTTACGCTTTATCGATTGATACTAGGTAGATACATGCACGCGGATTCGTTTTCGAGTTATTAGTGAAAAACTAAATTTATACATGTACATATAGAGAAAATGTAAAAAGTTTGCTGCACTATAACTTCCCTCCCCAAGTCTCTCAGAAAATAAACTATATCAATATCGATTCAGATTTTTACGCTCTATCGATTGATACTAGGTAGATATATGCACGCGGAATCGTTTTCGAGTTTTAGTGAAAAACTAAATTTATACATGTACATGTAGAGAAAATTTAAAAAGTTTGCTGCACTATAACTTCCCTCCCCAAGTCTCTTAGAAAATAAACTATATCAATATCGATTCAGATTTTTACGCTCTATCGATTGATCATAGGTAGATATATGTACGCGGAATCGTTTTCGAGTTATAAACGTAAAACTAAATTTGTACATGCACAAGTTTTGTAACTTTTAAGTTTGCTGCGCTATAACTCTTTATTGCAAGAGTGTCATCTAATAACCTTTATTGATATCGATTCAGATTTTTATGCTCTATTGATTGGTAGTACATACATAGACCCGCGCTTATTTGTTTCGATTTTATAAACTCAAAACTATATGCATGTATTAATGTACATGCAAAACAAAGCGCACGTGTGAGTAAATACTACTTTTTTTTATCAACTGTGGAAAAGTTTGCCAAAAAACCAAAAGTTTGTTTTCTTCTCACACGTAGAAAGTTTATTAGTCGAAAAAGTGGCCAATTGCCACTTCAGTGGCACCAACGGTAACGCTGACTATAAGACACAAATACCAACTGTGTCAAATACAAATATGTCTGTGCTATAAGATGATAAGAACTGATAAGAACTTTCTGTTTTGTTCCTATGTGCTCTGTGGTTCCTAGTAGTTTCTGTGCAAGTGGCCAGAATACGGATAGTACTTTTTTAATTTATCTTTTTTACTTAAAACTATTTTTATGATGTCTTGTTCAGTAGTACTGGCAACCAGCTGTAGAGTTTGTTTAAAAGAATCATTGGAAACTTTCTATGAAATGAATAAGCAAAGTTATTTTTCTATAAATGAACAAAGTCTCTGTGAAGTTTTTAATTTTTGTACTCATTTTAAAGTACAGATAATTGATGATGATAAATTCCCCCAAAGAATTTGTGAACTGTGTGTTCAAGATTTACAAAAAACCTATGAGTTTTTACAAAGGGTATTGGCTAGTAATAAGAAATTAATTGAGATCAAAAAATCGTTTAATGAAAATGAAGAAGATATTATTGAAGATAAGGGTAATGATGATGATAAAGATCCTTTAGAAAATGCAACAGATGGTGAAGATGCATTTAATATTGTAAGTACATAAATACTTGGGTAAGTTCAAACTTCGCGACTTAAGGACATAAAGGTTCTATTTGCACATAAACTACTTGTAAGATAGAACCAAAGGTCTGCGACTTGAAGAATAAAAAATAATTTTTGTTTTTTTTTTTTGTTTTAGAAAAATAAATTTGAAATTACTGAACAAAATTATGAAGACAAATATTCTCGTATTTCATTTGGTAAACTTATTTTTAAAATTTTTTACATGCATACATATGTATTATTAATATTAAATTTTTTGTTTGTTCTCTTATCTAAGGTAACACTGATTATAATGTTAAAAACTCTCCCAACGATAACAACAGCCTTATCATCCCATCTCATCTAAGCGACAGCGATGATAAAAATTATGATGGCGATTTCCTTAAATCTGTAGAATCGCAAATTTTTCCTCAAGGTGTGTTTACATAGGCATAACTACATATTTCTTTAACGTACATATCGTTGGTCTCATGTTGAAAGGCCCTAACTCATAATTGCAAGTTTACAGGGGAAGGCAAAAACATAATAGAAACTGTATCTATCATAATGTAAATTGGCTTCTTCAATTGCTTGTAAAACTGATATTTTTGATGCTATTCCATTAAATTCTTGTGACGAGGTGATTTGTGGAAAATGTATTGAAATCACTAAAAAACTCAATTTCGAAAAAATCGAGTTAGGGCCTTTCTACATGAGACCGACGATATGTAGATATCTTAAGATAAATATTGTAATTTTGCAGGTCGTTTGAAATGTAAAATCTGCCAAAAGACTTATTTTACGAATGTAGGCCTGCAAGCTCATATGGATATTCATTTACCCAAACCAAAAGCTGTTTCCAAAACATCACTAATTGTTGAAAATTCCTATGTGAAACAGAAGAAAACTGTAAATGGCGTTAGTTCGGACGATAAAAATGCTAATGATCAGAACATCAAGTTCACCAAAGGTGAAAGTAAAACAAAACAACAGAAACCGAAGAAAGTGTTTCCTTGTGAAGTTTGTGGTAAACAAATGATATCTGCTTCCAAATTAAGGTATAGTCGAATGTATGTGATATAATTAAAAATCAAAATTTATTTTTCAATATTATTTCCAAAAAAAAAATTTTAAAAACAAAAATCTGAAAAACCCCATTGAGAATGAGAGAATAAATTTCTTCATGTTAATCTTAATCTTAAACAAGGGGAACACGTATCTTATAAGATTTCATAATCGAATGATTCTCGCACAGTAAACCAGGGTTGTCAGATTTTTTTTCACCTTCATCGCCAAATAGTATACCGAAAATCGCCAAAAATCGCCAAAAATTTATCTTTTTAGATTTTTGGTAAAAAAAATTCGCCAAAAATCGCCAAATAAAAGTTTTATATAAAAAAGAGTATACAAATGTATTTACCTTTATATAAATTTTCCATATTTATCCTTATTTTAGTAGTGTGTTTATATTATAGTAGAACATCGCCAAACGCTTAACATTTGTGATTCTGACTTGAATTCTCTAATCTGTAAATCATAAATCGCAATCGCAAGAAGTTTGGCGACTTCAAATTGCAAAAGTATGCTAATCGTTAGTTTGACTCAGAAAGTGATTCTGATTCGATCGGTATACTTTTAGGTGGGTCTAGGACCAATATTTTAAGGTGTTACACACATCAGCACAAATGTATAATACCCTCTACACAATTGTGGTGTGGGTATAAAAACAGGATCAAAATGTGTAAAAAAACTGCGCATTGAAAAATACGGAAAATCTGATGTCAATGCAATTTTTTTTTTAAATTTTCGGATTTTCTTTAGCTATTAATTTAACTATTTTTGCATACTAAATTAATACACATTTTTATTTATTTGTTTAAAAAAACACATTTCATATGCCATCGAAAACGATTGCGTTTTAAAAATTTATTTTGCAAAATAAATTTTTCGGTAAAGATCCGATTATTGATAACTTCTGATCAAGAAAATGTGCGAAAATCTAAGAAAGCTTAAGCTTTATTCCAAATTTCTATGGCATCAATTCGGGAATGTTTTCAATGTAATTATCTGGCAATATTATCAATTTATCATTTAAAACAATCGCATTCGTATTGCAATTTTAAAATTTGTTAAAAAAATTTGAAGAACAAACTTAGCCCGTTCTTATAAATTTGTTCATATAAATATAAAAAAAATGTGTTTTAGAAATCGCCAAAAATTCGCCAAGATTTTCTAATATCGCCAAAAAAATCGCCATGTCGCCAAACACAAAATTGCATCGCCAATTAGGTTTATAAATCGCCACGATTGGCGAAAAATCGCCACATCTGACAGCCCTGCAATAAACTTGTGTCGTTTTTATTCTTTTTTTTTTGTTTTTTCTTGTTTTTAGTAAAAAAAATTTTGTTTTTTTAAACACATCACAAGATTTTCACTTTTTGTACAAAAAAATTTAACATTTTAATGAATGCGTCTTATTAGCTGCGTTCGAGAACACAAAAGTTTTTACTATTTTTTTTTTTGTTTTTTCTTGTTTTTAGTAAAAAAAATTTTGTTTTTTTAAACACATCACAAGATTTTCACTATTTGTACAAAAAAATTTAACATTTTAATGAATGCGTCTTATTAGCTGCGTTCGAGAACACAAAAGTTTTTACTATTTTTTACTGAACTTTACTGCATTTTACGAAATTGCGTTCGAGTACACAAAATGCAGTAAATGAGAACACAAATTGAGAGCGAAAAGTGACAGTTCTTGTCTGATTATTTACAAATTTTTACTGCAGAAATTTTTGCAGTAAAATTTAGTAAAACAAAAAAACATACATATGTTTCAAAAGGTAAACAAACAAAATGCTTACAAATTGTGAAAAAATTGTTAAATAAAAGAAATGTTAAAATAAAAATTAAACAAAAACAAAAGTGAATACATATTAATTAATTAAACTTGTTTGCGAAGCATTTAAACACCAACATTTGAAACTTTTTTGTTATGTTAATTTTTTAGAGTTGTAAAAGTGTTAAGTACTTGGGTACTTAAGTTATCAATAGCAAAAAATTATTCATGTTCTTTTGAATAAATTAACAAATCACAAATTAGTAATATCAAATAAAAAACAAACAAACATGTAAGATTACATAAAATAATTTCTTTGTATTTTCCAAAAATGTTTGTGTTATAAAAAGTATTTAATCGAGTACCAATAAAAAAACGAGTTAAGTAGTCAAAAGTGTAAACATTTTTCAACACTTTAATTATCTGTCATCAGCTGTTGCCTTAATTTAACGAATTTTTACAAAATTTGCGTTCGCGTACTATTTTGGACAACAGCTTTTTGTGAGAGAAAATTTTTCAATTTTCTCATTTACTGTATTTTACTGTAAAAGTACTCAAACGCACCTATTATTGTTTTTTATGTATGCATGTATGTGTATTTTTGACAGCTCATCTTATAAGATACATAGTTGTTATAAGATTTCTCATAACAACTGTCTTATAAGATTTATTATAATATTAATATTAACACTATTTGAGAGTCTACACGTAAGATAATACTCTCTGCGATTGAATTTGACGTTTGCTAAGGAATAATTTCACACAAAATTTCGTACAAAAAAATCGATTTTCGGTTTTCCAATTTTCCGACTTTTGCGGAGACATTTTCCAAATTTTCCGCATTTCGCATTTTCCTCAATTTTCCTTGATTTACACTAAGAACTTTCTATTGTTTGATTTGGAAAGCCATTAAGGAATAATTTCACAATTGACAAAAAATTTTACAGAAATCGGCCCAGCCGTTCTCATTTTATGAATTACTATACATTTTTTACACCATTTTTATATAGATTATATATATTAATACCTATATTATTTTAGATATCATATGGTAATGCATACGGGTGAAAAGGACTATTTATGTACAATGTGTCGTAAGTTATTAAATGCCTGCCTCCTGATATTACAATTAAAACATTTTGTAAATAAAAATATAATCTTCTTCGAAATAGCTAATGCATACTCAACTATATATGCTCTTAAACACCATATGCGCGCCCACACAGGGGAACGTCCGTATGAATGTAAATTTTGTGGTGATCGTTTTCTAAGACCAACGACACTTAAGAGTCATATGCGTCGACATACTGGGGAAAGGCCATACGGTTGCGAAGTTTGCGGCAAGCGCTTCATACAGCACTCATCAATGGCTACACACATGAAACTCAATCATATGGATAAAACTATACCCTGCACATACTGTGATAAGAAATATGCACGACAAACGGACTTAAATACACACTTATTAAGTCATAGTGGTGATAAACCATTTGCCTGTCAAACTTGTACAAGACGTTTTACGCGTCAATCCAATTTAAATAAACATATAAATCAACATCATACTAACCCTAATTTGAGTGATAAAAAATGTAAAATGAAAACAATAAGTGATGCAGCAAGTGATGAGTATGTTGCACAACAATTTGAGAATACTGATAATACGAATTTATCCAACGGATGGGAATTTGATAGGCCGTCATGTTCTTCGAATTTAAAGTAAATTATTAAGATGTCATAAAGTTTCAGGCAGATAAAAATAATATTATATTAATAGGTACAATATTGATTAATCTTACATAATTTTCGAAAAAAAAAATATTTTTTTTTAATTTTTTTCCACTTTAGTGATATTTTCCCTTCATTGAAAATAATTCATGAATTATTTTTACTTATTTTTGTTAACTATTGTTCTGACGTAATTTAATTTATAAAACTTGTTTTTTTATTGCTTAATCTTTATAATTCTGATCAAGCAATTTGTTTCTTAAAATACACTAGAGCCCCGACCTGCGTCGTTAGTGTGGACCGAGGAAATGCGACGCAAAACGGATACATTTTTTCTATATATATGCACTGATTTTTAATTGATAAAAAATGGTGATATGGTTACGTTTGATTCTACTTATTTCAGGAAGTGGGTTTAATTATTTTAAAAGAATAACTGAAAAAATATTTATGTGTTTGAAAATAAATATAATATATATAAAAAGAATTTGTCATATGTTCGTCATTTTATAACTCGAGAACCACTCAACCGATTTTCAAACGAGTTCATGCGTTGGAAAGGGGTACTTTCACTGATGGTTTATCAAAAACTCACGATAGGTGGCGCTGTTGTCGTGATAGTATTTCATTTTTATTTAGAAAATCCCGAGCAGCGCCGGGACCAACCAGCTAGTATAATATATTAAAAGTAAAAACTAGAAATGTATATCGATGGTTTTCTTCCGCAACCACGTAACTCGATTTTTTCCGATTTTTTGTTTTAACCGGAAAAGTAATCAGTTAATACCGCCTTACAATTTTGCAAGTTTTTTGTTTGGCAGAATATCGGAATTTTTCCTTATTCTTGGATTGTAAAAGAATATATAGCAAAAAGTTTCAAATATTTGGTAAAAAAAAAGTATTTTGTCTCTCCTGAAAAGTTGTTGTTTTTGAGTTACGAGGTTGCGGAAGAAAACCATCGATATGTATATCGGTGATATTTCGGGTTTAGGAATAGGAATTAGGAATGTTTTTTTATGGAATTTGCATATTAAATTTATAACAAAAAATTGAGTATTTACTGTATTGTATAACATAAAAGCCTTTCTGAGTCCATCTTTTTGTCGAAAAACTGTAGTGTGTGCATTAGGCCGGGTCGATTTGTATTGATGAAAAAAAAAATTAAAAATCGTATAGCAAAAACGTAATCTACATAAAATTCTAAGAGAATTCTCCGAAGAAACCATGGGTCTAAAATAAAATCCTAACTCGCGCCTCTTGACTTGAAAATTTATGTCAAAAAAAAAAAAATTATTTTTGAATAAATAGCTTTTTCGAAAAAGAAATCGAATTTTCTGAATAAAATTGTTTAGTAAGGTAGTTCTTTTGCACTTTATATTTTATACAATCAAAATTTTTTTACATTAAAAAAATATTCACCCAAGTAAGATAAAATTATATACAAATATATATATATATAAGACGGGGTTCTTGGAAATTCGAATGGTTAGGGGGTAAAAAAGGGTAAAACAGGTAAATTCGATACCTTGTATCTCCAAACTTTTAACTTTTATTTTTTAAGTCAGAAAAAAAAATTGACTATGCCATAATAATAACAATTCAGGGTTGTAATGGAAATATAATTTTTTTTTTTTTTGATTTTGCTTAAAACTAAAAATTTTTGGCGAACTATTTTAGTTATAATGCCAGGGTATCACACAATTTTTTTGGAGCTTCAACCGCAAAACCTCGTTCGACCTAAACCTTCGTATAGGAAGGCGAGAGCTTCCAGAATCCGCTCCAGAGTATTTTGGTCTCCACCAGTAAACGTCTGAGTTATTTCCTTGGTACTCCACCAGTAAAACGTCTGAGTTATATATGGTTCTCCACCAGTCACATGAGTTAATTTTGGTTCTCCACCAGACAACACATTAAAACATTGAGGTTAAAAACGAGTGCATATAGTTAATGCAGATACCGCAAAAACTGTAACTCGGTACAGTTATACGACGCCGAAACACTAACCAATGCGGGGTGACAACGCAAAACGCACGAAAAGCAGACAAACAAGAACGACCTGTTTGTCCTTAAAAAATAATGACAAAAAGCGCGAGCTGCTTCTCCACTCAGAGCAGTTTTACGAGTGCGAAACACAGAATACGATGGAAATATAAGAAAAATAAGATCGATGACAATCAGTGTTGTTGTTTTGGTTATTTCTAACCAAAAATGGTTACATGGTTTCATTTTGGTTACATTTTTCTCCAAAGAACAAAAAAAAAAGATATTTCTTTCATTGGAATTCTAATAATAGATCTAAAAGCTTTTCAACAACATTTTTAATAGATGAATGAAGAAGTAAAAGCATTGTTCATTGATTAGGCACAAAATGATACCCTTTTTGCAGTACTTCCTTTTTTACTAAAATTTGGTTACAAAAATTTAAAGGCCGCGCGCGGCAACACTGATGACAATATTATTTTACCGTTATTTATACTTTACTAATTTAAGAAGTATCAACTACTGTGATAGCACAGTAGAATTGTTATATCATTATTATCAACTCTTCTTTGCCTTTGCTTTTCATATCAGTAAACAGTTCATTTTAATGCAGTTGACAAACATTTGACAAAAGTCAAATTTTAACTTTTATTTCTGACTTAAAAAATAAAAGTCAAATTTTAACTTTAATTTTTGACTTAAAAAATAAAAGTCAAATTTAAACTTATATTTTTTACTTAAAAAATAAAAGTCAGATTTTAACTTTTATTTCTGACCGAAAGAATAAAAGTCAAAAAATAACTATTATATTTTGACTTTTTTTAAAAAAGTCGTAACTGTTACGGTCCGTGCTTTCTTCAATTTTTTGGTTCTACAACTGGTATTTTTTTAATTATCGTTAATATTGGACCTTAAAACCTAAAATTCAACATGTAATGTCCTGAGTGGATACGAATCTATGAGGGAACTTTTTGGTACTTTTTTGTCCTTTAACTGGTGCTTTTTGAATTTCCGTAGGTATTGGACCTAGAAACATTAAATTTAAGATGCAATGTTCTGAGTGAATAAGAATCTATAAAAGGAAAGTTTTTGGTACTTTTTTGTATGTTAACTAGTACTTTTTGAATTTCCGGAATTTAAACAAGTTAAAACCTAGAAAAATAAACTTTGGCATACAGATATGTCCACGAAGAAAAAGGAGACGCTAACGAAGTAGCGGGTTGAATTCTAGTATTTGATATTTTTATAAGGAACATAGATAAAAAAATTTTCTTTCATAATTTAATAAAAAAGATTAAAAATACAAAAAAAATTACACTCAAAAAATTGTTTTCAGTATTTTTAAAATAACTTTTTCTTGTTTCGACAAACAATTTTTATTTTATAATGCAAATAAAAACAAAAAAAAGTGTACTAATTATTACTAGAAATATGTATCGTAGGATTAACATGCAAACCGGCTAAATCCACTTTTTATGTAAATTAAGATTTTGATGCCGTGTGGTAGAGAAAGATACGCCTCGTCGACCAGCATGTAGTTTTTCTTCTATTTAAGTCTTGAAGTGTGTAAAACTAATTGTAGCTATTAATTTAACTATTTTTGCATACTAAATTAATACACATTTTTATTTATTTGTTTAAAAAAACACATTTCATATGCCATCGAAAACGATTGCGTTTTAAAAATTTATTTTGCAAAATAAATTTTTCGGTAAAGATCCGATTATTGATAACTTCTGATCAAGAAAATGTGCGAAAATCTAAGAAAGCTTAAGCTTTATTCCAAATTTCTATGGCATCAATTCGGGAATGTTTTCAATGTAATTATCTGGCAATATTATCAATTTATCATTTAAAACAATCGCATTCGTATTGCAATTTTAAAATTTGTTAAAAAAATTTGAAGAACAAACTTAGCCCGTTCTTATAAATTTGTTCATATAAATATAAAAAAAATGTGTTTTAGAAATCGCCAAAAATTCGCCAAGATTTTCTAATATCGCCAAAAAAATCGCCATGTCGCCAAACACAAAATTGCATCGCCAATTAGGTTTATAAATCGCCACGATTGGCGAAAAATCGCCACATCTGACAGCCCTGCAATAAACTTGTGTCGTTTTTATTCTTTTTTTTTTGTTTTTTCTTGTTTTTAGTAAAAAAAATTTTGTTTTTTTAAACACATCACAAGATTTTCACTTTTTGTACAAAAAAATTTAACATTTTAATGAATGCGTCTTATTAGCTGCGTTCGAGAACACAAAAGTTTTTACTATTTTTTTTTTTGTTTTTTCTTGTTTTTAGTAAAAAAAATTTTGTTTTTTTAAACACATCACAAGATTTTCACTATTTGTACAAAAAAATTTAACATTTTAATGAATGCGTCTTATTAGCTGCGTTCGAGAACACAAAAGTTTTTACTATTTTTTACTGAACTTTACTGCATTTTACGAAATTGCGTTCGAGTACACAAAATGCAGTAAATGAGAACACAAATTGAGAGCGAAAAGTGACAGTTCTTGTCTGATTATTTACAAATTTTTACTGCAGAAATTTTTGCAGTAAAATTTAGTAAAACAAAAAAACATACATATGTTTCAAAAGGTAAACAAACAAAATGCTTACAAATTGTGAAAAAATTGTTAAATAAAAGAAATGTTAAAATAAAAATTAAACAAAAACAAAAGTGAATACATATTAATTAATTAAACTTGTTTGCGAAGCATTTAAACACCAACATTTGAAACTTTTTTGTTATGTTAATTTTTTAGAGTTGTAAAAGTGTTAAGTACTTGGGTACTTAAGTTATCAATAGCAAAAAATTATTCATGTTCTTTTGAATAAATTAACAAATCACAAATTAGTAATATCAAATAAAAAACAAACAAACATGTAAGATTACATAAAATAATTTCTTTGTATTTTCCAAAAATGTTTGTGTTATAAAAAGTATTTAATCGAGTACCAATAAAAAAACGAGTTAAGTAGTCAAAAGTGTAAACATTTTTCAACACTTTAATTATCTGTCATCAGCTGTTGCCTTAATTTAACGAATTTTTACAAAATTTGCGTTCGCGTACTATTTTGGACAACAGCTTTTTGTGAGAGAAAATTTTTCAATTTTCTCATTTACTGTATTTTACTGTAAAAGTACTCAAACGCACCTATTATTGTTTTTTATGTATGCATGTATGTGTATTTTTGACAGCTCATCTTATAAGATACATAGTTGTTATAAGATTTCTCATAACAACTGTCTTATAAGATTTATTATAATATTAATATTAACACTATTTGAGAGTCTACACGTAAGATAATACTCTCTGCGATTGAATTTGACGTTTGCTAAGGAATAATTTCACACAAAATTTCGTACAAAAAAATCGATTTTCGGTTTTCCAATTTTCCGACTTTTGCGGAGACATTTTCCAAATTTTCCGCATTTCGCATTTTCCTCAATTTTCCTTGATTTACACTAAGAACTTTCTATTGTTTGATTTGGAAAGCCATTAAGGAATAATTTCACAATTGACAAAAAATTTTACAGAAATCGGCCCAGCCGTTCTCATTTTATGAATTACTATACATTTTTTACACCATTTTTATATAGATTATATATATTAATACCTATATTATTTTAGATATCATATGGTAATGCATACGGGTGAAAAGGACTATTTATGTACAATGTGTCGTAAGTTATTAAATGCCTGCCTCCTGATATTACAATTAAAACATTTTGTAAATAAAAATATAATCTTCTTCGAAATAGCTAATGCATACTCAACTATATATGCTCTTAAACACCATATGCGCGCCCACACAGGGGAACGTCCGTATGAATGTAAATTTTGTGGTGATCGTTTTCTAAGACCAACGACACTTAAGAGTCATATGCGTCGACATACTGGGGAAAGGCCATACGGTTGCGAAGTTTGCGGCAAGCGCTTCATACAGCACTCATCAATGGCTACACACATGAAACTCAATCATATGGATAAAACTATACCCTGCACATACTGTGATAAGAAATATGCACGACAAACGGACTTAAATACACACTTATTAAGTCATAGTGGTGATAAACCATTTGCCTGTCAAACTTGTACAAGACGTTTTACGCGTCAATCCAATTTAAATAAACATATAAATCAACATCATACTAACCCTAATTTGAGTGATAAAAAATGTAAAATGAAAACAATAAGTGATGCAGCAAGTGATGAGTATGTTGCACAACAATTTGAGAATACTGATAATACGAATTTATCCAACGGATGGGAATTTGATAGGCCGTCATGTTCTTCGAATTTAAAGTAAATTATTAAGATGTCATAAAGTTTCAGGCAGATAAAAATAATATTATATTAATAGGTACAATATTGATTAATCTTACATAATTTTCGAAAAAAAAAATATTTTTTTTTAATTTTTTTCCACTTTAGTGATATTTTCCCTTCATTGAAAATAATTCATGAATTATTTTTACTTATTTTTGTTAACTATTGTTCTGACGTAATTTAATTTATAAAACTTGTTTTTTTATTGCTTAATCTTTATAATTCTGATCAAGCAATTTGTTTCTTAAAATACACTAGAGCCCCGACCTGCGTCGTTAGTGTGGACCGAGGAAATGCGACGCAAAACGGATACATTTTTTCTATATATATGCACTGATTTTTAATTGATAAAAAATGGTGATATGGTTACGTTTGATTCTACTTATTTCAGGAAGTGGGTTTAATTATTTTAAAAGAATAACTGAAAAAATATTTATGTGTTTGAAAATAAATATAATATATATAAAAAGAATTTGTCATATGTTCGTCATTTTATAACTCGAGAACCACTCAACCGATTTTCAAACGAGTTCATGCGTTGGAAAGGGGTACTTTCACTGATGGTTTATCAAAAACTCACGATAGGTGGCGCTGTTGTCGTGATAGTATTTCATTTTTATTTAGAAAATCCCGAGCAGCGCCGGGACCAACCAGCTAGTATAATATATTAAAAGTAAAAACTAGAAATGTATATCGATGGTTTTCTTCCGCAACCACGTAACTCGATTTTTTCCGATTTTTTGTTTTAACCGGAAAAGTAATCAGTTAATACCGCCTTACAATTTTGCAAGTTTTTTGTTTGGCAGAATATCGGAATTTTTCCTTATTCTTGGATTGTAAAAGAATATATAGCAAAAAGTTTCAAATATTTGGTAAAAAAAAAGTATTTTGTCTCTCCTGAAAAGTTGTTGTTTTTGAGTTACGAGGTTGCGGAAGAAAACCATCGATATGTATATCGGTGATATTTCGGGTTTAGGAATAGGAATTAGGAATGTTTTTTTATGGAATTTGCATATTAAATTTATAACAAAAAATTGAGTATTTACTGTATTGTATAACATAAAAGCCTTTCTGAGTCCATCTTTTTGTCGAAAAACTGTAGTGTGTGCATTAGGCCGGGTCGATTTGTATTGATGAAAAAAAAAATTAAAAATCGTATAGCAAAAACGTAATCTACATAAAATTCTAAGAGAATTCTCCGAAGAAACCATGGGTCTAAAATAAAATCCTAACTCGCGCCTCTTGACTTGAAAATTTATGTCAAAAAAAAAAAAATTATTTTTGAATAAATAGCTTTTTCGAAAAAGAAATCGAATTTTCTGAATAAAATTGTTTAGTAAGGTAGTTCTTTTGCACTTTATATTTTATACAATCAAAATTTTTTTACATTAAAAAAATATTCACCCAAGTAAGATAAAATTATATACAAATATATATATATATAAGACGGGGTTCTTGGAAATTCGAATGGTTAGGGGGTAAAAAAGGGTAAAACAGGTAAATTCGATACCTTGTATCTCCAAACTTTTAACTTTTATTTTTTAAGTCAGAAAAAAAAATTGACTATGCCATAATAATAACAATTCAGGGTTGTAATGGAAATATAATTTTTTTTTTTTTTGATTTTGCTTAAAACTAAAAATTTTTGGCGAACTATTTTAGTTATAATGCCAGGGTATCACACAATTTTTTTGGAGCTTCAACCGCAAAACCTCGTTCGACCTAAACCTTCGTATAGGAAGGCGAGAGCTTCCAGAATCCGCTCCAGAGTATTTTGGTCTCCACCAGTAAACGTCTGAGTTATTTCCTTGGTACTCCACCAGTAAAACGTCTGAGTTATATATGGTTCTCCACCAGTCACATGAGTTAATTTTGGTTCTCCACCAGACAACACATTAAAACATTGAGGTTAAAAACGAGTGCATATAGTTAATGCAGATACCGCAAAAACTGTAACTCGGTACAGTTATACGACGCCGAAACACTAACCAATGCGGGGTGACAACGCAAAACGCACGAAAAGCAGACAAACAAGAACGACCTGTTTGTCCTTAAAAAATAATGACAAAAAGCGCGAGCTGCTTCTCCACTCAGAGCAGTTTTACGAGTGCGAAACACAGAATACGATGGAAATATAAGAAAAATAAGATCGATGACAATCAGTGTTGTTGTTTTGGTTATTTCTAACCAAAAATGGTTACATGGTTTCATTTTGGTTACATTTTTCTCCAAAGAACAAAAAAAAAAGATATTTCTTTCATTGGAATTCTAATAATAGATCTAAAAGCTTTTCAACAACATTTTTAATAGATGAATGAAGAAGTAAAAGCATTGTTCATTGATTAGGCACAAAATGATACCCTTTTTGCAGTACTTCCTTTTTTACTAAAATTTGGTTACAAAAATTTAAAGGCCGCGCGCGGCAACACTGATGACAATATTATTTTACCGTTATTTATACTTTACTAATTTAAGAAGTATCAACTACTGTGATAGCACAGTAGAATTGTTATATCATTATTATCAACTCTTCTTTGCCTTTGCTTTTCATATCAGTAAACAGTTCATTTTAATGCAGTTGACAAACATTTGACAAAAGTCAAATTTTAACTTTTATTTCTGACTTAAAAAATAAAAGTCAAATTTTAACTTTAATTTTTGACTTAAAAAATAAAAGTCAAATTTAAACTTATATTTTTTACTTAAAAAATAAAAGTCAGATTTTAACTTTTATTTCTGACCGAAAGAATAAAAGTCAAAAAATAACTATTATATTTTGACTTTTTTTAAAAAAGTCGTAACTGTTACGGTCCGTGCTTTCTTCAATTTTTTGGTTCTACAACTGGTATTTTTTTAATTATCGTTAATATTGGACCTTAAAACCTAAAATTCAACATGTAATGTCCTGAGTGGATACGAATCTATGAGGGAACTTTTTGGTACTTTTTTGTCCTTTAACTGGTGCTTTTTGAATTTCCGTAGGTATTGGACCTAGAAACATTAAATTTAAGATGCAATGTTCTGAGTGAATAAGAATCTATAAAAGGAAAGTTTTTGGTACTTTTTTGTATGTTAACTAGTACTTTTTGAATTTCCGGAATTTAAACAAGTTAAAACCTAGAAAAATAAACTTTGGCATACAGATATGTCCACGAAGAAAAAGGAGACGCTAACGAAGTAGCGGGTTGAATTCTAGTATTTGATATTTTTATAAGGAACATAGATAAAAAAATTTTCTTTCATAATTTAATAAAAAAGATTAAAAATACAAAAAAAATTACACTCAAAAAATTGTTTTCAGTATTTTTAAAATAACTTTTTCTTGTTTCGACAAACAATTTTTATTTTATAATGCAAATAAAAACAAAAAAAAGTGTACTAATTATTACTAGAAATATGTATCGTAGGATTAACATGCAAACCGGCTAAATCCACTTTTTATGTAAATTAAGATTTTGATGCCGTGTGGTAGAGAAAGATACGCCTCGTCGACCAGCATGTAGTTTTTCTTCTATTTAAGTCTTGAAGTGTGTAAAACTAATTGTATTTTTAATTTTCTATCAAGCAGCAAATAAAAAAAATAAAAACTTTTTTGTCTCTCCTGTAAAATGTGTTTGAAAGAAGTTAGCAGGTTTGCATATTAAGCCGACGATATTACTGTTGTGGGCTACCGCCTATAATTTATATATTTACTGTGCAGTTTTGACGGATCAATGATCACAGCATTAAAATTTTTATTTTGTTTGAAACACAAAAATATTTGTTTTAAGCAATTGTAAAATATTATTTAGGACATTATGACGATATGACTTGATAGCACACCTTGTGTATCCCCCAATAATGTATTAATTGAAAAATGCATATTACATATTTATGAATTGTTTTTTTGTTTGCTCGTTTTAGTTCAAGAGTTTTAATGTTTGGTATGTTATTGTTTTTTTTTTACTAATAAAAACCAAAAAATAAATAATTAATGCATTTCTATATATTGAAATTACTTAATTTATGAAAAAACTTCATTAATCGGTTAACCGATCAAAAACAAAATTAACCGATTAAACCAAAACCTCGGTTAATTAATCGAGCGATTAACCGATTAAAGCAAAAGGTCGATTAAATGAATACCCTAGAATGTACAGTGACAGGCAAAACCCAGCCCAAAATTTTTATTAATATTTAATCACAAGAAATTGTTTTGATTGTAAAACTTGTTTTTTTTTTTTTAAATAAAATCTGATTTATTTTCATCATTTTCTTCGCCTGTTAACCATGCCAAAAAATCTTTTTAGTGTACTCAGTAATTTAGCTATAAAAATAATCATAATGCCTCTTAACAACATTTTCCCTATGCCATTCAAATGTTTAATAATATAGAAGACTGTTTTTAATTCCTTATATAACCATTTATCTTACACACTGTATTTGAACAAAGTTAAACACAGCCTTGCACATGTGCATTCTTCGCGTAAAAAACAATTGTTTGCTGAAATAGGCACCAATACTCTGCTCCATAAAACATTAGTACACTTTTGCATGTTTCTTATATTTCTGCACTCCTGTTATACAACTCACCTTCAAATCTTATTTTTTTTGGCTCTTTTTTTTTGAGTTTATAAAATTTTCTTTGCTTTAAAAAATACGTACACGCACGCACGTTAATATACACTACGTGTTCAATAAAAAGTACAGATAAGTACGCTAAAAATACTGTACATGTACGTTAAAAGAAGTTATGTACGTTATCGTAGTGTTTGTGTGCGTCAGCTCACTCTCGCTGTGTACCGTATATTGTTTCGGCACACATTAACAAACAGAAAATGTTTTTTTTTTATTTTGTATTCTTGTAACGAATGTGTATGTTAGTTACTTGCGCAACTAACTTGCCGAGTCTGAAAGGGGTCATAGTCATGTACTACACACCCTACCTTTTCGACCCCTCGCCTTCAAACTTCGTCTGTCCGGCAAGAAATGTTCCTAGTGTAAATTGGGACTAATGAATACGGCTGCTGCCAAGGCGAATTCACTAGAAGGTGGGGTCAATCCAACATATGATGTTTTTTTTTCAGTGGTCGACTTGTCAAAGTTTGTATACAAACTAGTTTTTTATGTAAACAAACCTATTTCTTACATGCAATATTTTTGACAATTCGACCACAGAAGCTGTGTTGTTGTAGAGTTGACCTCACCTTTTAGTCAATTCCCCTTGGCTGCTGCTAGTGTTTATAAAAATTGTTTGACATTAAACAGATGTTTATCACTAGTGAGCAAACGTTTGGCGGCAACTTCGTGCAAACTTTTCGTTATGAATACTGCAGTCTTTATTTGTAAGAAATTAAAATTTTAGCCACAGCTAAAATCTATTTATAAATCAGATACAATTGTTTTCATTTCAAGCAGTTTTTCTCAACTAATCACGCTTGCTCTGCATTTCGATTCGGATCGAAATTTTCTCCGTTTAGCAACTTTGGTATTCTACGTTTCGTTTAAATTGATTTTTTTCGATTGTATGTATCCTGCATTACGACCATTGCTACGTTTTACCAAGTTGTTTATTGACTAGCGGAAAGCTTTTCGACTTTTTGTTTATTTCGATTAAAAAATTGCAGATCAAAAACAACTGCACCTAAACAGTGCGAAAAGCTGCCGAATTTATTTAATTAACTTTTTGACTATAAATGTTGTTTATTTTGCTTATTTTATTTGTTCAATATAGGGTGCGTTCGTAAATGCAACACTGCGCTGCATCAGTGATTTCAAATGGTGATTTCAAAAAATTGTGAAACACTCCACAAAAATAATAGTCACACAATAAAAAAAAATTATAATTATTCTTTTAACGCCATTAAAAAAAGTTTGCTTTTCTGATGCAGCGCAGTGATGCATTTACGAACGAACCCATATTTATCACTGCTTTCTTGCACTAAATTTAACTTTTTACTAAAACGTTTACATAATTGCTTACTTTTTCTGTTCCGATTTCATACGTTTCATAGCAAAACTGTAAATATTGGCTTCTTCTTTTTCTTTCGATTCAGTTTTTTGTTGGAATACCTTTTTTCGATTGATGCGTAACTTAATGCGGAAACGTAATCAAAATGCGGAATGAGAATGAATATATTAACGAATTGTTGTCAAAAATTAATACTGTTGAATTGACCACTTGATGGTAAAATGTTTTAACATAATATACTTACTTCTATATTTGCATTCCATTTAAAAACAACGTTCACATAGGATTATCAATAGTTTTTTTTTTTGCAATATATTTACTTATTTACATAAATTTAATTCTCTTTTTCAGTATTTTATATATTTTTCATGTATGCCATAAATATTTTGTTTTTATTATCAAGACAATAGTAATAAAAATTAAAAATCTATAATATTTCAGATTATACACAAAAAAAAAAAAAAAAAAATTAAAACAAAATTATGTATTACAAAAATTATGTTATATTAATAATTTTTTAACTAAACTAATAATTTAAGAAATTAATGTATGTATAATAAAGTGTTGTTTAGTAATAAAGAGCAAACAAAAAGCTGATGTTCGTCCTAATTAAAAATGTAACTTAAAAAAATAATAAAAAAAGAAAATCATCAACAAATGCCTCAAAAGTTCTTAAGCAGAGCCGCGCCGTTTCCCTGACTGACATTAACGCATTTTTTATATGTTTCTCTATTTGACTGTAACTTATTGATTGTTTGGAGCTATTAAGAAACAAAATCAATGTTCAATTACTTGACAAACAATAATAAATAGTAATTGTTAGCAAATTTGAACGTTTTTAAAGTTTTAAAATATTTTGGTAATAAGAATTTTTTTAAAATATATATTAGTTTTCGAAGTTTACCTTATAGTAAAAAATTTTTATAACAATAGGTATATGTTTATATGTAATTAAAAAGAAAAACAAATAATTTTAAAAATTTCATAAATTGATGACCGATAGCAAATATGAATGTGTATTGTATTGTATGTAAGTATATAAACTAGTACGAAATGTACAATAGGAAGGGAGGATTTAGAACAAAAAAAAAAAATAATGCTAACATAATAATTTATAAAAAAATTCAAAATAGAAAATTACCAATTCTGCAAGTTCAACAGAAACTTAGAGATGTGTAATATTTAAATTTTTATTTTTAAGTTTAGTACGCTTGGCTGAATAATAACACATAAAAATATAAACTCAAAAATATGAATAAAAAAGTATAAACTGTCTTAGGCACATGATGAAATTCTCTAAGTTTATCCCGTTTTTTTTTTTAATTTAAACGGTAAATTTGTAAAATAATTATTACATTATGAATTGATCATGTTGTTGTCAACGCTTTTTAAACGCTCCTCTTTTTTGTAGTGTTTCTTATTTAAAAGAGAGTTTATGATGATTTTGAAACTGTAGATGAGAAGATCTTAAAAAATTACTTTTTATTATTTTATTTCTAGTATTAAATCATTTTACTTAAAAAATCTGTATATTTTGTTTTGTATATCTTGTCATTTTGTATAAACTCAGTAGTTGTCAGAAAGTTGCATGTATAGCTTTTTATAGTACTACTTGGTTGCCAGCAACATGTTACGTAGATTATGGTTGTTGTTCAATAGTTGAAGCAGAAATTGAATTAGAAGTTTCGTGTAGTAAGCGTAGATGTATATGGTTTATTAATTAGCAAAGAAAAACACATTTTATATTACTGGAATTTTTTTCCATGTACTGAATGTCACTTGAACTTTACGTCGAGGACTTTTTAATATGACAGACAAACAATTGGGATTAGTCGGAGAAGCTTCGCTGATTTAATTTATGATGATTCTCTTGTCATCCTTTTTATCCTCAATTTCCAATTTTGCTTCGTTAGGTTGTTTTTGCTAAAACATTGTTAATTTTACGGTAATAATTTGAGGATATTTGTGCAACTTGCTTGATTTTCTTATGGGGCGATGATGGCATTTTAAATTTAACTACACGCTTGGCTGCTTCTGGTCCACCGTTACCACTATGAACAATTACCTTTTGTGAAATACCTTCTTTTCCCTTTGTTGAAATAACATTATTTATAATTTCTGCAGATGGCGCCGCTACTGATGATGATATTCTTCTAATAAGTTTGTATTTATTTAAAAGAATTTTATTCTTTTGTATTAAACTATCCTTTAAATCTTTTTGCGTTTTACGGCTTAAGTCTTTTGAAAGTTTAACTATCTGCACTTGTTGTTTGTTGCTGGCAACATGTGCAGTATTTTTACTGAAGCATGATGCTTCGTCCGTTTCCTTATTTAATGTCTTACTAAATATGGTGTTGTCGTCATGTTGAGGTTTTATTAGCTCTTTATTATTAATGCGGCTGCTGTTTAATTTCTGTCTTAAGCAAAGTCGTGTCTGTTTTTGTTTTATTTGTTGTGATCGGTCCACGCTGTTGAAAGCGTTTACTTTTATAATATTCTCTACCGTTGTGTTACTCGCCTTATCGGTGCACGTATTTTTCTTTTTGCCTGTTGCGCTGTTTGGGCTGCTGGTGTTGGCGCCGGCCTGATTATAAAAAAAATTAAATTAACAAAACAAATCAACAAACTTACTATTTTAAAACACATACAGCCCAATTATGGATACAAATTCCCCGGGAGTTATCTCCCTTCTCCCATTTTTCCTATGTAAATTCAATTGTAAATATGGAAAAAGGGAAAAAAACTCCCGGGGAATTTGTATTCATAATTCGGCTGATAATAAAGAATATTAATATTGAAATAGTTATGTTAATTAAACACAGATCACAAAACAAACAATTTTAATTTTAAAAAACTTACACATGAATTTAAAGTAACAGTTTAATGGTTTGCACCATATTTTTATACCCTTTACCACAGGTGGATCCTTATGTGTAGCGAAGTTGATCTAACGCTGTCCGTCTGTCTGTGGTAGTTAAAACGGTTTTAGATTGACATCAGAGATGATAGAGTAGGTTGTTATATATTTCTATCGCAAATAGTTTCAAGAGTTTTGCTATTAAAAATCAGCATGAAATTCAAACGACTGTCTCAAATTTTTATCCATAAAACTTCACTGTTTGAAATATCCTTATAATCTATGAACTTTTTTTTTCATTTTCGTCTTTAATATTCTTAGTAGAATACTAATACATTTCATTTTCTAAAAAATATTTAATAATATTGAAAATGAGCCAAAACGGTCCTTTTTCATCTGGCTCCAATGCAAGTGTCCTCCCAAATTTAGGGTTGTGGCACGAAAGAATCCATACAAAACACGTTAGGTTAAATAAATTTAGCTCATCATTTATATAAAGATGACTTTATATAAATAACACAACATTTTAGACTGAAATTTTACGGTCCGATTTTAGAAGAAATATTTTGAACAATATTAATTTTAAAGAAAAATATTTGGAAAAACACTAATCTTTTAGAACCCAAAACAAAAAATTTAAAACTCTAAAACATTTTCTTTTTATAACTATGGTAAAGGGTATTTAAGGATTCGGCCAAGCGGAATATAGCATTTACATTGTTTTTATTAGGAGCATGCCATTGTTTGCACTAATTTTATTTATATTTGTATATTTATGTTCATACAATGTATTTGTTAGTTTTATGATCTATCCGAACGAACGCTTTCTTCTATTTTCTATTTATTTTTTTACTGTATTGTACTTACGCGAAAATATTACTTGATACAGGCGCGGCACCTGCATTAAATTGGAAAGGTGCATTCGGCGTGCCCTGTAAAAAATTTCAAAAATTTTGATTTTTAATAAATATCTAATTCGCAGCAATTGTGATTCAAAATTATTTAGAGTAGTTATATGGAGAATATATTCTTTAAGCCAAGTGCTAATAGATTAGATTATATGCTATTGAAAAATCATAATCTTTTAACATTTCATAGAGTTATTTGAAGAAATTTAGATAAAACTCTGTAATTTTCAAATAAATTGTTGAAAAAGCCCAACCAAAAATATATCTTACTTCAATTCTATTGCAATTCGTAATATAAAAAAAGTAGTGTTATTTTCATGAATAAATGCGTATGTTTAAAAAATAAAATTTTCAGAATAGCCAAAAAACCTTTTTAATAGCTACAAATTACTATTACATGTTATGGTTATTAATTTAAGAATCCGTTTTAATTGCAACAACATGTATGTAATAATTTCAATTTCGACTTATTTACACCGCTTTGAAAATAATGTAAAATTACCTAAAAAGCTAATTTAAGCGCTAATTTATTAAAACCACAAAAGCAAATAGAGTTCGGAAAAAAGGCATTGTACAATAAACGTAATATCAACGAAATATAAATTTTTGCATTTTTTTTTTAGAAAATTTGTTAGTTTCTTAATAAAACTTGTATTACTTCCCGAATCTCATGAAAAAATATGATTGTTAATCAAAGATGCTGTAATTTTTATAAAGTTTTAAAGCAATTACTGGATTAAAGAATTTTCCCTTAAAAATTTAAAAAGTTAATGAGGAATTTAAAAAATAAAGATTAGTATTAAAAATTGGTGGAAAAACATGCATATCAAGCTTAAAATGTTGTTAAAGGCCAGTTTACACGGTAATACAATGTATTACGACTTTGTAGAATCAAAATATTATGAAATTCTCTCCGTGTTTAAAAGAAAAAAATAAAAATCTTTTGTAAGTATAATTCATGTTTACACGGATGGTATAAGTAAAATCAAAAATAATAAAAAAAAACAGATGGTTGCAGTTTTAAATTTTTACAAAAACAACATGAAAATTTCCTGAGTTCATTTTAGTTGTTTTTGTAATTGTATAAAAATGCTACCACCTTCAATATATTCCGTTAAAATACACTTCTGGTGTGATGAGAATACATAAGTTTCTAAAATGGTTTAGAAAAAAAGCATTTACCGACCGCTTGTCAGATTTTGTATCCGTATTCTCTCTTACTCAATACATTTTGCTTTTACATGATAAGATTTTTCTCATTCTACATAATTATTCGACAAGTCGTAATACAAAATATTACCGTGTAAACTGGCCTTAAATATGACTCAGAGTAATTTGATTAATAAGAAAACAACAGTAGCGGTTCTCACTCTTTGTGTTAAGTTTATAACTCTGTTATATTTACTAAGATTTTATATTACAAAGTTTGTGTGTCATGACGAAGCATTGTAAACTAATGAATCAGATAATTTTTGTTTCAATTTTCGTCAGTTAGAATGCAAAACGATTTGCATATGTTTACTACAGCTTTTTGTGTGATTTGTCAACCATAGCATAGTAAATTTAAATTAATACATTTAAGCGGAAGTCACGGTTCATATAAAATTTAAAACACTTTTAAATAAACTACGATTTTAAACTTCTAAGTGTGTGCGACATTTTCTCCTGTATTGGAAAGAAATTAAATTTTTTTAATAGCGGAATTCACGCTTAGTACTGCATT
Source organism: Pollenia griseotomentosa (assembly GCA_963931875.1). NCBI lineage: Eukaryota > Metazoa > Arthropoda > Insecta > Diptera > Polleniidae > Pollenia > Pollenia griseotomentosa. The sequence continues at coordinate 51,191,391 of OZ007563.1, forward strand.
TATAACCCTTTTAGAGAGTGAGCTTAGCGTATTTTTTGTGGGTATTGAAAACAAATCGAAAAATCGGATGTTTGTAATGGTATTGCAGAAAATAAAAAGTGTATAGCATAAATATGCCTAAAATATATATGTACATATATACATTCATAGTGTTGCCAGGTAATTTTCCCTTTCCCTAAAAGTATTTAAAAACCTCCTAAATTTAAAGTATTTTGAAAGAAATTCCCCTAAATGTAAAAGTTTAGATAATTATTTCATTTCAATTGATTTAACTTGACTCAGTTTGAATTTACGTACCAATATTATAGCCTAAAGCTACAGTCAACCTTTTCAAATATTTGACGAAAAAAAAAACGGGATCAATAAGCAAACTAAATAATCATTTCCTTCAATTCCAATATTTATTTAGATTATAATACCACATCTTACAAAAAACAATTTTTTGCTATGTCTGTCTTGTAGTTTAATGAATTTATTTTGTGATATAAGACCATGTTAAATCTCTGTAACTATTAACAAAAGTAAGGGTTACTCGTATTTGGTAAAAATCGCCAAATTTTCTATATTTTACTGAAATTCACCCAAAAATTGTTTTTATAGTTTCTTGAACATTTTCTTTTCATAAAACATCTAAAGAAAAATTATAAACCGTTTAACAAAAGACTAACATACATACATATTTAGATATTGCACATATTCGACAATACTGTATTAACTCAAAATTTACAAATTTTCAGTAGAAGCAAAATAATTTTTAATTTCTCATTAAAGGCATGTGAAAAAGAATTTCTTAACCAATCGTTTCATTACCAAAAAGACAAAATAGCACGATATTTTTACAGCGGTTAGATATGAATATTAGTGACGATTTTTTCTAAAAAAGCGAAAAATATTGAATTTGGATGTAATATGTACACTATTGTTGAACAAGTGCGATATATACAGGTATGTGATGAAAATCGATTTTAAAAACGAAACGATTTGAAACCGAAAATATCGTTTTCAGTATCCTTTACAATTGATTTTAAATACATATTCCTTTTATTTTCAGTCTTTATTCTTTTAAACTTTATACTATATACGTTAACTGAAGTGTATTCTGAACAAAAATTTAAGACTATAATTCAGATATGGATTTTAATATCCCACGAAATTCATCACACCTTTTAAAAACGTTCGTTTTGAAATCGATCGATTTTCATCACATAACTGATAAATTATATATGTATCTTGTCAAAGTAGAGTTAGTAAAAGTCTGTCTTTTTAAGGCAAGTTTACACTCAGGGGTAACGTAAAACGCAAGAATTTTAAAAGTCGTTTCTTAATAAGATCTCTGTAATAAAAGATTTTTATGACAAATATTATACAAATATTTCTCTATCAAACTTAATTTTATAACAAAAATGACAAAAATTAGATTAAAAGTGTATTCAAAACAACTTCCAAATACTGGCGTTTTACGTTTACAATTTCCAGCACACCCCTGACTATCACACAAGTCTTACGTACATATTCCATAACAGTTTGTGAGAAAGAAATCTAATGTTGCTACTGTCAAAAAATCTAATTAAACATAAAAAAAAAGTTGAGCCAGTCACCCCCTAGGATTAAAGATAAGTTGAAAAGAATTCCAGAAAAATTTTTTTAATTTTTTGCCACGCCTCTGGATATTACCTTTTAGTTTTTTGTATACTGCGTCGCCATTTAAAGTCCGATCATAACATCGTTATTCATGGCTCGTCTATAGCTTCATTTTTGCCTTTGGTGACATTTTAATCCGACATCAAATTCTGGGCGCCACTTATGCCATCTGGGAACGTACCCCCCTAATTTTTTGCACGTGACAAGAAAGCCCGTTTAAAACGTTGTACTTCTAGCTTTAAACGTCCTTATTTTTATGCCACGCCCCAAAATTAGGCCCACTTTATTATATTAAACCACATAAATATTATATTCTGTTACTCTCGCATCGAGAAACTTTTCGGTTGAAATGTAAGGAACGAAACAAAAATGACATACATATATTGAAACAAACAACTGTTTTTCTCACTTAACTGCGTCAGTAACATTTTTGGCGAGTACTAGCTGTCACGTAAGAAATTACTCACCAATTTACAGAAAAAGTGTGTCTGTAAAATTTCTGTAAGAAAGTTTCCGCTTTGAACTGTCAAATAAACTAACGAAAAAAATGGGGCGAGAAAAAAGTTTAACACTTAAAAGCATATTAAAAACGCAAAATGCAAATAATAATAATAATAATATTTTGTTCTTGACACATTTTTTTATTGTTTAATTATTTGCTTTAAACATTTTTATAAAACAAACGAATGTTTTCAATGCTCGTTTGCAAACGATAAACATTAAAGTCACACTTTACATTATTTGGTATATCCGACGCTTGACATTCATTCATCGTTAAAGAAATTTTAATTAATTTAATTTTTTTCTGTTTAATAATTGCACTAGCAAAATTGGTCATCAGTGTAGAAATGCAGACATCGTGGCTCCGTTATTATTAAAATGGTCCCACTTTATAATTTTTGTGTATGCATAACAGTCAAAATTTATTTCATTTTTTGGAGCACGAAACTTTTATTTTTGCGGCTGGGTCTTTCCGAACAGTTCTTATAATTTTGTAACCGTGAAATCGTACCGAAGGATAAGGATCCGTTATCATTACCAGTAGTATATTTTCAGGGTGTAAATAGTAACATTCTCCTTACCAAATATTTTTATGTATGTACATCGTTTGCCAATACCCACCCGGGTATTGCTGCAGGTTTATAAGCTATGAAAACAAGTTTTCGTCATACAAATTTTCTTCCAGTTTTTTTTAAGAAAATTTTGTCATACAAACTATTGTCCAGTTTTTTTTTTTTTTTTGAAGAAAACAATTTGTTCTTTTGTTTTTTAATTTTTATTTTCTGTTTAATTTTTATTTTCTTTTTAATTTTTATTATTTTTTTAATTTTTTGATTGCATGTTTTATTTACTGGCGACGCAGTTTACAAAAACTAAAAGGGCGGTATCCAGTGGCGTGGCAAAAAATTAAAAAAAAATTTCCTGAAATTCTTTTCAACTAATCTTTAATCTTAGGGAGTGACTGGCTCAACTTTTTTTTCGAACCACTTTAATGAACATGTTTTTGTTAAAATCCAACCCTGATCAAATGAGAAGTATTATTGTTTTGAAAAATTTCAAAAAACGATGTCAATTTTTTTCGTAATACAGTAGACGCTCGGTTATATGAAAACACAGTTTTATGAACATCCAAAACAGTGAACAACAAAATTTTTACACATGAGGTTCTAAAGAGTGAACATAACCTATCTCTATTATGTGAACAACTTGCAACCGTTGATTTTTTTGTAACTATTTGTTATAAAGGGAGTTTTTTTAGAGTATCACAACTTTGATGTAGTATCACTGCTTTATTTGAGCACCCATTTAACAGCTCATAGTTGCTCTTGGTTTAGTTTGCCTTGAAATTTCATTATGAATCGAATTATGGCTTATTATGAATCGAGCAACGCGTAAATTGTTAAAATTTTTGATCAAAATAATTCGGCGAATGGGCTGAAGCACAAATTGATATTGATTTTGAATTTCTACTCAAAATTTTATTTACCGATAAAACCAAAAATGGTTGAATAGGTATCCACCAGCTTTTGTCGAAGCACCATTACATCCACAAAAAATTACAGTTTGGTGCGCTTTATGGGCTGGCGGAGTCATTGGCCCATATGTGTTCAAAAACAATAATGGTCAGAATGCGAAAAGTTGTTGAAAATTGGCGCCTTCTACACGCCAGCCGTGGCGGCCACATGGCAGAAATCATATTTAAATTTCATAAAATTTTCTTTCCAATAAAGCCCGTTTCATTGATATTAAAAATATATTTCCTTGTTTTATTATGATTTAAACAAACTTGTGTCACTCTATAAAAAACACCCTTTATTAGAAATCTGTTCTTCCCCGAAATAAGATAGTAAATGTATATCCGAATACAAAGGAACATTTATAAGATGGTTGGTGTTTGTAAAGTTATTGCTTGGAGTGAAAATAACATATCAGATATGATATTTGGCATTGCGAAAATGCAGGAGCAAGGCATTACAGAAATCCCTTAACCCTTTCGGTCCTATTGGGATAATACATCCCAGACAATGTTTGAATGATCCGATTTGTTCTTTAAAGTAAAAAATCACGTTTGCAATTGTCCCAGTCGAACTTTTTGTGTTAGTTTATCAAAGAAGTAACGGTTGCCAATTTTGAGCACATTATTACATATAGGATTTGTACATAGTTTCGATACTAGTGGGACATATTGTCCCATTTGTATTAAAAAACCGGTTGGAACAATACTCCGAAAAATCCGATTGGGACAATATATCAGAACAATGAAGGGACTTACGAAAAAACTAATAATGCAAAAGCTTTTTCAATATGTGTAAACAGATTTTTCATGAACATTGTTGTTTCTCAAACAAAAAGTCGGACCGAAAGGGTTAAAGCAAAAAAATATAACCCACTACTTTCATGTACATTTATTATTAACAAACTAATTTAAAATAAAAACTTAATATATGTTCTATTAAAAATGATTTTAAATACTTATTTTATATTGTCTCGATTTTGTGAACTTTTCCATTTAGTGAACAGGCCCTGCCTGAATTAGTTCATATAAGCGAGCGGCTACTGTACTTGTCATTTTCATAACACGTTGCATTCACACTTTTACATATAACTTGAGTTTTTTATAGTATTTTTGAAGTACAGTAGTTTTGACTTAACTGCCTTTTATTTACGTGCACTTTTGACTTAACTGCACAAAATTTATAATTTTTGGCATTATTCTTTATAATCCCATACAAATTCCTTTTTTAAGTGCACTTTCTTTACATGCACATTTAAGATAAGTGCCCAAAATTTTTGGCATTTTAAAATTATTTTCATATAAAAAATCCAAGTTAGCTGCACTTTGACTTAACTGCCCAAAATACATATTTTCTGTAATTATTCTTCAAACTCCTTGTTTACGTGCATTTTGTATACCTTCACATTTTTTATATTTTTGGGCAGCTTTAAAATATTTTCATATAAAACATCAAAGTTAGCTGCACACATGAAAAAATATGGTGGCCACTTTTTCACATAAATATCCAATTCTAGCTGTTTATAAATACAAAAATCGGAAACAAGTCAAGTTGGTATCATTATAATTCATTTATTTTGTTTGAATGTACCTACATTTATGCATATGGGTTGCGGTTACAGCAACTTTGCCACGATTATATGAAAGGAATAGCAAATCTTAGGTCTGGAACAGAATAAAGTAGTTGTAGTAGTATTTGAAGCTGACGAATGCTCTGTAGCGCATCAAAGTTCATAATTTCGAATTTTGCGCTTCAACGGCAACGGCAACGACTACTACATCTACGTATTCTGTTGACACTACTTTAAAACAGCCGTTTTTAACTTTTGACAGCTTGCAGCGCTATTCTTAACGTTGTACTACAGCGGCTTTTCTGTTCCACACTTTATTGTTACAAATTTTGGTTATCTCGCTCTTTATAAAAATGCATAAAAAATGACTACAGGTTGTTTGAACGTCATTGTTGTTATCAATTTATTAATAAAAACGTTGTTACTCCTCTTTCAAACATTTTACTTTAGCTGCACTTTTATGCAGGTAACCACAATTGCGTACCTGCACATTAAGGCAGCTAAATACATTTAAGATAGCTGCATTTTTGATTTACCTGCACAAAAAATCGTGCAAAGGAGATTGTGCAACTAAGTCAAAATTACTGTATAATAGTTTTAACAAACTACCCTTTAGTTATTGTTACGTACAGACAAGCAAATAGTGAAACCCCCTAAAACCGGCCTAAATTTAAATTTGCTAGGATCGCCCAGTGGCCGAAATTCGAGCACTTGACATTTACTTTTGAGATAACCTGTGCGTTTTACAACAAAAACGTACACATTAAGAGAACGGCAAAATGCACCCATCTTTGTACGTGTGTCTGCAAGGTAAATTAACACACTTTTCTAAAACTTTAATTAACTGCCTGTTTTCAGAAAATGATAGCAAGTGAGCGAATGCGAAAATATACATTAAACATTAAAAAAAAAAGAAATTTTTTTTTTGTTTTCAATATAATTTCGCACACACTCACTTGTTTCCATTTTCTAAAACAGGCAGTAAAAAAATTAAGAAAATAAATATATTGTGCATATCTACACACAAATACCTTTAAAACAATATATCGTCAGCTCAGAATTGGTTTGACCTACCGACCATTTTTAAAAAAATTTAATTAGGTATGGGGTATATATATTTTGAATATCCCCTTTTTGAATCCAAAATCTGTTTCGTGAAATTTTTTGTGGTTTCTGAGATTTAAAGCATTCATTTTGCTGCATATCAACTGTTTCAAAAATTTTTAAGTTTTGTTTTGCTCTACAAGCCACTGTTTGGCGATTGCAGCAAATTCTTCATACAAAAACGTTCAAAATAAATTTTACTGTTGCTTTGCTTTATTGCCGTAAGAAAAAAAGTAGTTAAAGCAAAATAAAATGACAAGAAAATAAATTTGTGAAAAAATTTGGGCACCGTAACATTACGTTTGGTTCATCCCACAGCGCCAGTTCTGCTTACCAAAATTAGGCAGAAGTGCGGGAGTACGAAAAAAAATAAAAAAAATTTGAACCCCATCTAGAAATAAAAACAAAAAAAACCAAAATTAAAATTTAAGGGGGCTAAGGCCCGTGGGCTCCCCTGGATCAAAAAAAAACCGCCCGCCCACTTGGTGGAATATGTGGGTACTTAAATTAAATAATAAAAATTAAATAACAAAATTTAGGGCGGGCCGGCCCTTTGGGACTCTCTGGGTCAAAAAAATGCCCCCATCCCACTCATATCAATGTGTAGGTACTCAAATTAAAGGTAATTTGCTTTTGATTTTAAATATTTTGTATTTTTTAATGTTTTATGTTAGATTTTTTTAAAATTTTTTTGTAACTATTAGCCTTCGGCCGGGAGCAAGGATTTTCTCTTATATGGTATAACAAAAACCAGCTTCGCTAACTAAAGCTTCTCTGCATAGACGGCCTTCGGCCGGGCGCAAGGATTTTATGCTCTATGGCAGTGTTAACCAAGCCCCGAACGCACGTACACAAAGATATTATGTGCTTGTGTGCGGTCGCAAACAGAAGCTGCGGTCGCTGCCGAATCGTACACTGTGTAACAATCTAATATATAAAATTGAATGTATATATTTTTGTTCCGTATAGGCGTCTAAACTACTGACCCGATCTTCATGAAATTTTCACAGTAGGTACTGTCGACCAAGAAGGACAAGTATGCTATTTTAGGTCAAGATTGGACAAAGGGGCGTGGTACCTCCCATACAATTTTTTTTTTTATATAAATTTTTTGTCAATTATTTTTGTTTTTTTTTTATTTCAATATTTTTTTTTTTTTAATAAAATTATTGGATCCCGTGCAACGCCGGGTAACCGGGCCAGCTAGTGTAAAATATTTATTTAAAAAAAAAAAAACATCAGTTCCCAAGAAGTATAAACTTTGTTGCTCTGTGTGCTTTTGTGTTGATTACGAAAAAAAAACAAAAACAATACCAAACAAGCGTGCGTGGTGTTGCTTTCACAAAGCTTGAGCAGAGACTGATGTTTTGAAACGAACAAAATTTTTGTATACATGTGAATTGCCGACCGTGCCTGTGTGAAAAATACGATTATAGACTAGCTCGCGAGTCTATGGAGTGGTTATGACTGCTCTATGGTATAACAAATACCGGCTTCGCTAACTAAAGCTTTTCTGCACCTTTTTTTTTATTCTGAATCGGGTGGCACATTTTTTCGTACGCCCCGTAAACTGAACTTCAGCCGAAAATTAAATATGTATAATAGGGCGCGTCGATTTAATAATCGCCCGTGGCTCAGTGAAAATCGTATTCTAGGGATCAAAATAAGAAACTTTGCCGAAGGAACCATACCTCTAAAACGAATTCTACTACCCCCCAAACTGTTGACTTTTGTCCCGTAGGGTCAAGTTTTGAAAAATCCCACTTTGACCCATTTAGAGTGCCCCAATCGAGTCCAAATGTGTGACCGACCCCCACTAACTTTGGAGGGCCGATCCACCCATGCCAGTGGCACACCCCCTGGAACTCCCCTGAGGGTTCCCCATACAAAAATTTCCAAAAATCCCCATTTTTGGCACTTTATTTTATTATTTTTTATTTATTTTGGATAAATCAACCAGCACTGGACCAAGATCGGCGACCGGAAAATTGAGCCGTCAAATCGAAAATTGTGAAACTCTTCCGGTAAGTTATTGCTACCACTCATTTATTATAATTGTCAACCGTTTTTAATTGTTTTATTTTTATATATTTTCAGGTGGTGGACGGCTTTCAGAAAATTGAGTTGAAAAATATGCCCCCTGCTCCAGAAAAAATTGAATTTTCCACCGATTCCAAGTACTTATACGACATGGCCCATGCAATTTCTAGCGGCGTGGTTTCAGTGGATCTGGCTAACATCAAACCAGGGAAAATTGTACATTCTCAGTGGCTCACCAAGGCCGCTAGACTATTACGATTATATGTGATAACGGAAAATCCAGATGCAAATTTAAGAATACTGGTTGAATTTATAATTACATGTTATGTGCCAATGTACTTAAATATCAAGTATTACAGCTCTGTCGTGTACGGCAGTAGATTATTTTTCAAATTCATTAGTTGGTCAAGATTTCTAGAACCTCGTTTACGCAAAATTGTCAATAAAGTAATTACAGATAATCCATATTATGCGCATTCGGAAAATATCTTGTTATCAATGTTGTTTGATGATAGCAAAGAAAAGCGCGACTGTGCTATCAAGATAATTCTACGCTATCGAACCGATGTTGACGACCCAACGGGACTTAGAGCTTATAAAAAACCAGATATAAACTTTAATTGCACAAGTTACACGGAAATGATCAATATGAATGACATAAATGACGTATTTGAACCACCATTCACGCGAAGCATTCCATATGATACTTTGAAAGAATATTTAAATCAAGATGATCCGTTTAATGATCCAAAAATTCCATCACACATACCAGAAACAGAACGACACGTTCAACTGCTAGCTAGCGTTTCCAAACGAGTTATACCGGAAAATGTAGAGGCTGTTATGGCGACGACATTAGAGAGCCGTGCGAAATTGCCCAGACTTGAAAGCAAAAAAGACTTCAAACAGTAATTTTTTTTATTTTCTTTTCTATTACTAAGTTAAATTAATTTTTTCATTTACATATGTTCTGACTAAATAAATTTCTAAAGAGAAAAAATAAATAAAATAATAAAAATAAATAAAATAAATAAAAAATAATAAAATAAAGTGCCAAAAATGGTGATTTTTTGAAATGTTTGTATGGGGAACCCCTAGGGGAGTTCCAGGGGGTGTGCCACTGTCATGGGTGGATCGGCCCTCCAAAGTAAGTGGGGGTCGGTCATACATTTGGACTCGATTGGGGCACTCTAAATGAGTCAAAGTGGGATTTTTCCAAACTTGACCCTACGGGACATAAGTCAACAGTTTGGGGGGTAGTAGAATTCGTTTTAGAGGTATGGTTCCTTCGGCAAAGTTTCTTATTTTGATCCCTAGAATACGATTTTCACTGAGCCATGGGCGATTTTTTTGCCTCCCCACAAATCGACCCGGCCTAATGTATAATCATACAGCAACCATTATTATGCCAAATATACCAACTTTTACTTATTGTGCCTTGTAGAGGGAAGCTCATAGTGGTCGGAGTAGTAACAATATTGCTAGTGCTTTAATTAAAATTTAAAATTAATTAATTAAGGATTCACTAATTAAAACTTTAACATTATGGAGCGATTCTTGCGTACCTCAAAATAAAAATCCAACTAACTCCCGACCCGTACGTTCGCGACCAGTACATAAGCCAATTAAACAAAAACCAAGAGATATATTTTATTTTGTAAATACTGGATGAAGACCTACATTAATACGTTTTTTTTTTTATTTTCTTAAACGACGTTTTTGCGCGACTTTACTTTTCAAAATGTCTAACGGTAGCCCTGTCCTTATACGTTTATACATGTCGCTCCTTTATTGCAACATAGTCATATCTCAAAAAAATAAAACTTGGCGAAATGTGTTTAAAGTTTTTAAAATGAACCTTTATAATCAGGTTTAATAAAATATATTTTGCAAGAACTTCGGTTGTTCCGTTTGAGATATAAAGCTGACTTTTTTACGTTAAAATAATGTGTGAAGGAACACTTTTGCTTAAGTATCTTGAAATTTTTGATTTTTTGAGATATGACTTTGTTGCAATAAACGAGCAATGTGTGTTTGCAAGTGCAAAACGAAAACATTTTGGGAGAACAACATAAAGCACAACTGTCGTTTGTGTGTTTGCAAGTACAATGCAAAAAAAAAAACTAGAGTTGTCAAAACCGATTTCCGATCTATTCGAAAATTTTTTTTCTATTTTTAAAAAGGCCGGCTTTCGAAGTATTCGAGAACCCGGTTTTTGGTCTCGAATAATCGACTTTTTCTTATGTTTTTTCATTATCTTGCATTCGATGACATTTTTTAGTTACCACTTTCGTTATTCACAACAGTATTTTAATTGTTGTCATCATAGATGACATGTTCATCACAGTACCAAGCTATTGAACTTGCAGAAGAATTCTACAACACAGACTTTTTTATAATTCCCAGTAGTATGAGTTAAGCGACAGTTCTGACTTAGGCTTTGGTTTCTGGTTTACAACTCAACTCAGTTGAGTTAAAATTTAAACAGCTGCTAGTTATGAGTTGAAAATTTATGATGTTTGTGTAAACCGCACTAAAAGAGTTGTAAACCATGATACAAAAACTGCAAAATTTCAACTGAACTAGAGTTGAGTTTTAAACCGTATAGAAGAACCGCTTAAAACTACCTTAAAAAAAATTTTAAACCCAGCTAAAAGGTCAAAACCAGTTAATTACAAAGACTTAAAAGAGGATTTTGACTACAGAGATAAATTATCTAAAAGATCTTCCAAATGAGATCTACTTTACATGGCATTACTGGCAATTAACCCAATCTCAACGATTAGCGAACGTGTTTTTCAGTATTGTCCTCCATAAATACTAAGTTGGGAAATCGAATGCCCCTTAATCATTTGAGATTTATGTTGCAATAAAATATTTTTAAATCAACTTTAGTCTTATAACCAACATAATAAGATAGTTTATGGACACAACGACTATTCCGGAAAGAAGTTTGTATGGGGGCTATATCATAAACCGATTCTCACCATTTTCAATAGGATTCATCCTTGTGGCAATTGAAACATTTATATTAAATTTCATCAAAATTGCGACCTGTACTTTACATGGACAGAAAACCAGCCGATCGCCTACTAAGAGGTGGGTCTAGGACTTTTATTTTTAGTGTCACACACATCAGAACAAACGCATAACGTTTGTTCTGATGTGTGTGACACCCTGTCCATTATTAGGGTGTGGGTATAAAAACAAGCAATTTTTTTTTTTAACTAATCTCTATTTACAGTAGTAATATACCTGATATAATCGCTTATTTAGTAACACGACTTACTAACAATAAGGTAACACTAATGTAATAAGAATATGTATGAAAGCAAGAATGAATAAATATGCACTTGTATGTAAACCATCAAAGCAAACGGTTGTTCTGATTATAACAATTTTGGCGACGAGTTTTTTTTAAAGATTTTGTGTTACAAGTTTTCTTTTACCGTTTGTTTTTTTGTACAAGTGAAAAGTTTTTGCAAGTTGTACAGTAAACTGCAATTAACACAACATACATACGTACGTTTAAATAAAAGAAGAATATACCTACAATTAATTGCAATACAATTAATACATTGGGAAAAATAAGAAAAATTACATTATGCCTACGGATACAACCAGTTCAGTGAAGAATGTGGGATTTTTCAATTTCGAGCCTTTTGACATGAATAAGACTTCATGGTCCAGGTAAGTTAAACGTTTTGAGATAGCCTTAGAATTGTACGAATGCAAGGGCACAAAGCAACAATCTCTTCTGCTTTATTTCATTGGTTCGGACACGTACAACGTTTTGTGCGATAAGCTGGCACCAACAACCCCAGAGGACAAAACATACAGTGAAATTGTGGAGATTTTACAAAACCATTTTGACCCAAAGCCAAATGAATTATTGGAAAATTTTCGTTTCAATATGAGGAAACAGAAAGAAGGTGAAAAAGCAGCAGATTTTCTGGTGGCTTTACGTAAATTAGCAGCAAATTGTGATTTTGGAACGCACCTTGAAAAAGCGTTGCGGAATCAATTCGTATTTGGCCTTTTGGATGGTAAATTGCAAAGCCGTTTATTAGAGAAAAAGACTCTAAATTTGAATGACGCAATTACAATGGCGACTGCTAGTGAGTTAGCAGAAATGGGTGGCAGTGAATTACAAGGGAAGAGTAATGAAACAATAACTGTACACAAAATGGCGGGAAAAACTAAAACAACGAAAACAACAAATACAAAAAAATGTTTTCGTTGCGGTGACCCCAGACACACCGCTGATAAATGCAAATTTAAGGATGTAACGTGTCACTTTTGTAAAATAAAAGGACACTTAAGGAAAGTATGCTTTAAAGAGAAGAAGCAAGTACACCATATACAATCCAGTACAGAAAATCCAACAGCAAAAGTACAAGAAATTTTGCATATAAACGACCTACAAAACGTTTTAAGTATACGTGGAAAGATAATCCACAAAATTAGGGTAAACAATAATTGGATAAATTTCGAAGTAGATACCGGTGCGCCTGTTTCAATAATAAATTTGAAGGATGCAAAAACTTATTTTCCAAAATTAGATGTTCACACACCAGATATGGAACTGGTTAGTTACTGTGGGACCCCGTTAGAAAGTGTTGGTTATATATGGGTGAATATAACAGATAAAATAAATACGAAAGCAAAGTTGTACATAGTACGTTCTGATCGTAAGCCATTAATGGAAAGAGAGTGGTTGTAGATGACCCCTCTCAGCAAATACAAAAATTAATTCAAAAATTCCCCACGATATTTGATAAATCCATGGGGAAAATCGCAGAACTACAGGCCCGACTATACATTAGACCCAACACGACCCCACGTTTTGTAAAGGCTAGGCGGGTACCATTCCCCTTGATGGTTGCTGTAGAAAAAGAATTACAGGAGCAGGTGTCAGAGGGGCTTTTAGTGAAAGTTGAGCGTAGCGAGTGGGCTACACCCATCGTTGTAGTACCAAAGAAAAATAGTACAGTACGAATATGTGGCGACTACAAAATTACATTAAACCCGGCACTAGTGGTTGACGAGCACCCACTACCTACAATCGAAGAGCTTTTTAGCAAAATGGCCGGCGGCGTGAAATTTTCGAAAATTGATTTGACGAAGGCGTACCTGCAGTTAGAAATTCATCCAGAAGATATACATTTATTAACCCTAAACACCCATAAAGGACTGTATCAACCCACACGTATGATGTATGGCATAGCAAGTGCTCCAGCCAAATGGCAACGACTTATGGAGCAGGTATTAGGTGATATTCCGGGTGTCTCTGTATTCCTAGACGACATCAAAATCACAGCCCCTGATGACGCGACCCACATTCAACGATTAGAAGAAGTATTTTTACGTTTACAAAAATACAACATGCGCATAAATGGGGATAAATCGGAATTTATGAAGAATTCTATTGAATATTGTGGTTATATGATAAATAAAGAGGGCATACAGCGAATTAAAAGTAAAGTTGAAGCAATTCAAAATATGAAACAACCACAGAATAAAGATGAAGTACGAGCTTTTGTGGGACTTATAAATTATTATGGCAAATTTATAAGGAATTTAAGTGACATCGTATATCCACTAAATCGGTTACTACAAAATAATGTTGAATTCGATTTTGATGTAAAATGCAAAAAAGCATTTATGGAGATTAAAAGGCAAATGCAAACTGACACGGTGTTAACACATTATGACCCTAAATTACCGCTGGTGCTCGCTGTTGATGCGAGTCCCACGGGCGTTGGCGCGGTTCTTAGCCATTGGTACAGTGATGGCAACGAACGACCCATACAATTTGCTTCACAGACCCTCAGTAAGGTGCAACAGCGATACTCTCAAATTGATCGGGAGGCGTATGCGATCATCTACGGTGTTCGTAAGTTTTACAATTACATTTACGGTAAAAAGTTTACTTTAATTACAGATAACAAGGCGGTATCGCAAATCTTTTCACCTAACAAGAGCCTACCTGTGCATTCAGCTACTAGAATGCAATTCGACTATGTGATTAAATTTAAAAAGTCTAAAGAAAACGCAAACGCCGATGCGATGTCTCGTTTACCAAACACTGACACGTATAATTTTGTTGAAGAGGTGTATGTCATTGAAGAAGAAATGATTGATAACTTGCCTGTGACGCGTCATGAACTTGCAAAACAAACACAAGTGGATAACGAGGTACAAAAATTAATTAAATGTTTAGAATATGGTCGTGACAGTGAACCCAAAGACCGTTTTGGTATTGCTCAGACGGAATTCAGTCTACATGATGGATGCCTATTACGGGGTATAAGAGTGTATATACCTAAGCCACTACGCAAGAAAATATTAGATGAGTTACATACCGCACATTTTGGTATATCTCGAATGAAGAGTTTAGCCAGAGGTTACGTGTGGTGGAACCAAATGGATAAGGATATTGAGAATTTAGTATCCCAATGTGCACTATGCCAAGTTACAAGACCCGACCCAAAAAAGGTTACACCAATCCATTGTTGGACAAGACCCAACAAACCATTCGAGCGCGTACACGCGGATTATGCAGGGCCAGTGATGGGCAAGTATTTATTTTTAATGGTGGATGCTTTTTCAAAATGGCCAGAGGTCCACATTGTTCATAACATGACCACAGCAATAACTATACAGAAGTGCCGTGAAATATTTGCACAATTTGGCATCCCCAATACATTTGTCAGCGACCACGGTACACAATTTAATGCAGGGGAATTCCAAAATTTTCTTAAAATAAATGGTATTGTACATAAACAGGGGGCACCGTACCATCCTGCAACTAACGGCCAAGCCGAACGTTATGTACAGACAATAAAGAACAAATTGTTGGCTTCAAAATGTACTCCAAATACAATGAGTGCAGAATTAGCCAAAATTTTACTGGCGTATAGACGTGCGATTCATCCCACAACAGGTAAATCACCAGCAATGTTGATGCTAGGCCGTCAAATTCAATCACGCCTTGATCTAATTTTACCCAGCAACGATGTCAGCAAAAATATTCGTTGCATTACAAACAACAAATTTTCAGCAGGAGACAGAGTATCAGTACGAGATTACATGTCTAAAAACAAGTGGCAATTTGGAGTAGTGGAAAAGAGTATAGGTGAGTTACATTATAACATTGTATTAGATGATGGCCGTAAATGGAAAAGACACACAGATCAAATGCGAAGAGTAGATGTAAAATCAACCACCTCACCAAATGAAGAAGTTGACCCAGACCCACGTATCGATAAACCCAATGAAGTAGTAACCCACGGTATACCTCAGCAAATTCTCCAAGACCAAGCAGAATCAACAACAACAAGCAGTAGTGCAAATACTGATAATGCAGACGAAGATAATATCAGCCTAAAGTCAGACGCAAATCAGCAACCAACTGGAGACGACATACCAGTTGGACGACCGCAGAGGCAGCGCAAAATTCCTAAACGTCTATTAGAATGATCTCGCTGTAAATTATGAATGATTAATTATCAATGAATTAAGGGGGGGAGAAGTGATATAATCGCTTATTTAGTAACACGACTTACTAACAATAAGGTAACACTAATGTAATAAGAATATGTATGAAAGCAAGAATGAATAAATATGCACTTGTATGTAAACCATCAAAGCAAACGGTTGTTCTGATTATAACAATACCTAACATGTATTAAATGTTTTAGTTCTGAAGTACAGACGTACAAATTGCTTGTTTTGTTTTACAAACGCATAACGCCCTGTCCATTATTGGGGTGTGGGTATAAAAACAAATAATTTTTTTGTTTTATTAAACTAATCTCTATTTACATCTTACTTACATTTTATGTAGTAATATACTGTCAGCGTCAAAATAAAGTGTACAACTGGTTTTCCAATATAAAAAGTGATATTTTAGCAAAAAATAATTAAAATTTGTAGAAGTTTATTATCATTTACAAAACCTTGGACAATGTTATTACAATTTAAAATTAAAAATTTGAAATACTTCAAAAACAACAAAATTAATACAATAAAAAAACTAATATACTCCGTTTTAAACGCGTCAAAAAAAAGTGTACAGTTTTACAATACTAAGAAAAGTGAAGTGGCTAATACTTTGATTGATTTCTTTTTGCTTTTAGGACGGCTTATAGTCTCTTTGGCATCAATTCCACCCATTTTAAAGTTAGATCAGTAGACAATTTTGGCTACCCTTTCTGCACAATTTTATTCAGAGAGTGCTTGCTGCTAATGTTTTTTTTAATTTGTCTGTCCAAATGTTTTCAGATGTTTACTTGAGTTGATATCGAGCGACTATTGGGCTGATCCATCTGTTTTATGACGTTTTACAAAAGCTAACCCTATCACTCTTCACTTTAGATACTATATTTTTTTCGTTGAATTTCTTATTTCTACCTTTGATCACGTTTATTTTTTGTCCAACTTGCTTTTGTCAATTTTTGGAGCAACGTATTTTTCACAGATCACAGCAAGCTTGAAGTCTGATCAAAATTGGCAAAGTAGAAATTTAACTTTTTATAAATAACATAACCCTTTTTATATTGGAAAACAAGCTGTACACTTTATTTTGACGCTCACAGTACCTAACATGTATTATACCGTTTTAGTTCTGAAGTACAGACGTACACATTGCTTGTTTTGTTTTACTTTTTTTATTAAATAAGGCCCCTATTGCGGTTTACAACTCAACTCAGTTGAGTTGTAATTTCTTAATTTTTGTATTATGGTTTACAACTTTACTACATTGCGATGAACAAAACCAAAACAAAAATTACAACTGATCACAACAAGTTGTCTTAATTACAACTCAACTGAGTTGAGTTGTAAACCGTAATAAGGGCCTAAATAATTTAAAAAACCAAAAAGCCGATTATTTGAGACTGGGTTTTAGTTACAAAGCCGAAAACGCGATTTATTCAGAAGTCGGTTTTTCGAAGTATTCGTAAACTTTGGATAAAGTTTCCTGATGATCTGGCCTAAGCAACCAGTGAAATGCGCATAGGAATAGCTTATCCCATCAACACTAAATTTCAGTGTTTTTATCAAGAATAAAAATCGGGAATTAAGCACTACAAAATCTTGTTAATTTAAAATTTTTCCAAATAAAAAAATTATTTAGTTTAAATTCTTCAAACTTTTTAATATTAAAGATATTCACATTAATTTTTTTACCCTTGCAACAGTGCAAAAAAGCATAGTTGCACTTATTTGCTTACACCTAATATATATAATAAAAATTAGTTTTGTATATCCTCAGCTTGTTAAATTTAGCGTAGTTATCTGTTCAACATTTTGCATTTGAAGGCTGATATTTTTTAAATGTTTTTTGGCTCTTTCTATTTTCTCTCTAGACAAAATAACAGTTATTTTTTGATTTTTTTGAAAAAAGTAAAAAAATAAGAGTATTTTAAGGATTTTATTCCTTGGCTAATAACCATCACAATGCTATACTCAAAAAACGTATAGACAAATTCTATCTGTTTGACTTTTTGAACTGAAATTTTGATAATAACTGTTATTTTCTATCCCTGAGCAAAACTCATTCGTTCCAAAATTAAATACATACATATGGGCAAATCCTGCGTGACCAACGATACATTCGCACCCGTTTTCTGATTCTTGCAAATAGCATATATCATAATTTCTTAGCTGGTATTTGTTGCGAAATAATTGATCACAAAATTTTGTAAAGCACGCCACAAGAATTGGAAGTTACTTTTAAAGTTGAAGTGTGTTTTTCTAATTTTTAGCGAATTTTGCATCATAAGGTATACGAAATCTATACCCAAAAAAAGATGATGCAATGTATAATGCCAAAAATAGTTGTGATTTTTCAACAAAAGCCCTGAACCCTTTGTGACGCACGCCTCACAACGCACCCTACAATTTGTCCAGTACTAATAATAAACCCAATTTGATTTATTTTAACAAAACAAATTATATACATATATAAACTAATTTTGTGATTATTAAGGAATGTATGAATGAATATCAATTTTTTTTTAACGAAATTTATGTTTTGATGAGTCTGCACATAAAGCACCTAAAATATTGTTACGAAAGTTAAATTATCTAAGAATTATTTATAGTTATATTTATAATTTATAGTTTTATGTCATATTAGTTACTTAAAATTGTCATGTATAATTTTCAACACAACTGTATTACCAACTAAAAGTGTATTTAAATTATAAAAGTTACTACATGAATTTCCCAGTCATTTCTAGAAATGGTTTTAGAACATAATAAATTGTTATTACAGGGATGTTCAGTAAAAATCTAGAAATAGTTATGAAATAAAAAAAGGGGTGACTCATGAGTAATTAGTTGAGTTTGTTTGGAGACATTAATCGGTTCGGGTCGAAACTAACAACATTGGATAAAATTGTGAAAGTTATAATTAATTTCAATAAAGTTTGTTAAGTTGAATAAGAGTGTTTATTTTTTTTGATTTGCAATTAAAAGAACTCAACGGTTTATTATAAAGGGAGTAAACCTAAACGCGTTTATTAAAGGAAAAACGTAACAATATTGTTAAATTCATATATTTTTTAATATGAAAATAAAATTATACATCTAGTCTTATATTGCATTAAAAAAAATTAAATTAAATGTTTGGTTGGTGGGCTGTTTCTGGGATTTGCCCATATATTATTTTTCTATATTTCAGTTGGTTTAAATCAGCGTTTGAAAAACTGCAGTTAAAGTAGAAAAACTGCCATTTGTTTCACTTCTTCATGTGTCATTGGGCAAAAAAAAAACTGTTGCTTTTACTTCTGATTCATTAAATGTAAACAGTCGCTGTCAAACCAACTCAAAAACAGAAAAGTTTTACACAAATATTCGTATTTCGTTCGAAAATTTTTGGTTTCGACTGAAGTTTTTTTAAACCCAGGTTTAAATTTTTCAAATGTTGAGTTATTAATCAAGAGTGGCATAGCACTTCATAATCAAAAAAGTTCAACTAATTTGCTCCAATATTAATATTAAAGCTCAATGCGGCACGTGTTAGAATTAAAACAAATAGTTAAGGAACAGTCTCATATACATTTAGAATCAAGGTTATAGGAGTCGTACTTATAAAATTTCAGCGGATGGAGTCGGAGTTATCAATATATCTTGAAGACTCTACAGCCCTGGTTAGCATACTGAGCACATATAAATGGCAACACATTTTTGCAAATTTCAACTTTTTATCAAAGCAATATGGATGTTTTCAAAAAAGAAGAAAATGCGCGAATTAAATATTGTTAACAAGTTAGAATATTTTTGTGTTTCAAGAAAAAAAAATACTTATATTAAAGAAAAAATGTAGAAGGGAAAATTATACAAAAGTGCTTAGCAATATATCATTTTTAAAAATTATTTTTTGTTTATATTTTTGCAAGAGCTGTTTATGTTAAACATGTGTATGTTGACAGTTTAGGTTTAAAATTAAAACACCACCATTGGCCGCTTAACTAGCAAAAAAAAAGTTAAAAATATACAACTTAAAAAGTAAATACGGAGATTAAAGTTAATTTAATAGCTAATCTGTAACCCAAAAAGTGGCTCTAAGTTTGTAAATAATAAATTATATTTAGGGATGTAACGATACGCCTTTTTGCCGATACGATACCGATACTCAAAAAGAAATATCGGTGGTACCGATACGAATATAAAATTTAAATTCAAAGTAAAATTAACAAAAGTCAAGAAGAGTAATTTTTTTATTATACAAAATTACAGCGTAAAAGATAATTAATATTTAAAATTAATATAAATAAGTTTTTTGTTTAAAAAAACAAAGTATTCTCAACTTTTGCGGATATAGACGATTTTGCAAATCTGTTTGAATCAGACCTGAAGTGAAAAATAGTCTCTAAGATGCGAAAGAACTCATTTTAAAACTTAAGTACTTTCGCGCCATGTTCTTAAATTTTGGGTATAACATTTCATTCCGTCAGTAAACAAGCGGATATGCCTCTCTAAAAAAATTAGAAGATCTAAGATATCTAGACATCTTCTTTAGCTGAACCACATGGACGAAGGATAATCGTTCCAAAGGGCAGTTTTTGTAGACTTATGGTGTTTTCTTTTCTACAAAAAATGTGAAATTTTATTTAAAAATGTGCCATTTGGTGTCTGTTTCTTAAAAATTTTGCTCCCGAGTTTTTAGAACAAAACAAGCTACCCTTTTCGGAGCAAAATTTTTAAGAAACAGACACCAAATTGAATTTTTTTAAAATAAAATGTCACATTTTTTTGAAGAAAAGAAAACACCATTAGAACTTTTACAAGGTGTACGGGTGACCGCGTCTTCAACACTTTCGGTCATGTTAAGCTGCATGTACACAACATGTTTTTTACATCTGACTTGTCAAATGTCTACAGCAAAATACATTCATGTCGTGTGTTACCTTTATAACATTGCTTCTGTAAAAGTCTGATGCAAAGTCATCTGACAAAACTTCAATTAGAGCGTGCTCTATTTTCTTCTGACAAACCATCTGACATCAGAAATCTTTGCCGGGAAAAAACCGGCAGCGGAGGTCAACTATTGACTGAATCATTAGCCGGCTGAAGTTACGGATAATCGATTTTCACGGTTAATCGAATAACAATTTTGATTATACAGTTTTTTTTAATATTTTTATTATTTAACAAGTGAACATTGGTATACATACATATTTACATTAAAAAAAATTAATGCAAGAAGTTTATGTACATTTTTAAATTAAATAAGTACGTATACATTCAACTTTCTACTGAACACATGAGGCAAAAAAAAGAATACAATTTCTTAAAAAAGGTTGTGTAATGTTGTTTGTCTTATTATACTTTTCAACTGCCATCACGGATAATAGAGGTAATCACGGTTAATCGAGGCAAACAATTTGAAAACATGGCAAACAAAAAACAATAGACTGATCTTTGGCCATCACGCTTAATCGGAGTTACCGGTTAACCGGATTACGGATAATCGAGGTCCGACTGTATATAAAAAACGTTTCATTATAATATCCCTAATTGGTATTTTTGAATTGAAGGAAAAAAATGTTAAGATGGCTAAACTATTTTACGGCGCAAATAAAAATTTTTGTGGCGGCAGCAAGCTATTTTGAAACCGAGAACCACTTTGGTTTCTGCAATAACTATGCGAAAAAAAACAGAGCCAATGTCAGAAGCAAATTACATGTACGTTTGTGACCGAATATTATAAACCTTATGTAAAACAGCAATTTTGACAGACATGCACATGTGACTTAAAAAGTTGACAAGTCAGATGTAAAAAACATGTCGTCTACATGAACCTTTAATTAGCTCAATAAGACTTTTTTTTTTACAGGTATCATCGATCTCGATAGCTGAGTTAAAAACTGTAACACTTTGTCGACATAGTACAGTACACCTACAGGGTACTGATATGCATACATTGGCTGAGTTCCAAAACATCAATATAGTTTGCAGCACAAGTCAAAAATGTATATTCAAGTTTAATAATGCACAGCTTTTGTATTATATTCTCATTAAATACTCTTTTGGTGCACATTGGGACAAATAGAATTGTAATAAACTACACGGTTGCATTGTAGCATGCATTTAAAAAAGATAGTTGCTTTGCAACCGACGTTTTGGAACTCAGCCATTTACTGCGAGATTCATAACACTACGTGACAGTTTTTGACCAAATGTATCTGATACCTCATTTTTATGTAAAATTGTGCGCCGAAACCATATATAAAGTCAAAACTGTCAAAAGAAGAAAAGTTTTTGAGATATTCTAAACTAACCGTTATTTGTGTTTTAAAAAAAGATTATGTGACTTAAATGCAAATATCTTCAAAAATATTAACCGGATTATGTATTTCTTTCTTTTTAGTGAAAGTTATCACCATCATGAATAACGATCTTCCAGCGATGTGGTGGCTTAAGTCTAGGCTGTGGTTCGTGTCTTGACCCTGGCCATTGCCAGAATCTGGTGATGTCAGAGTTTAAGGCATTGAACTTAAAGGCCTTGGCAACTAAAGGTTATCTGTCCCCTAAACCAGGGTGTCATGCGACCCGTGCCTATCGGTCTGGTTTGCAGTCTGGGATTGCCGACTGTATTATCACGGAGCTTTGCTGATACCTGGGCACCTCAGCAAATTAACTACGCCCTTACCCCGTTACCGGGGGCTATGACGTGGCGGACCTTCAGTTCCTCCTACACTCGTGGAACCAAATAAAAACATTCAAAATAAAAAATCAAGACAAAACGAAGAACGGCACGGAACAGGACTGCGGCTATGAACGAGACGATAACGATCCCGGAGGCTGGAGCAGACTCGACGCGCACAGGACGACAACCTACCAAGCCCAGGCTGTACGAATGTGCAAAGGCCTTAAAATTAGCGGCGATGTACCTCTGTCATTTGCGCCAAGTACATCCAAAACCGCAAAAGCCCTTTTCGCCAACGCGAATAATGCCATGCTTCGGGTGCTGCCAAGCTGGAAATAACAAAGCAGTTTCCCATATGCCTATTGTGCAGAGAGGGACAGAGATAAGCACATCCTGTCCGACTTCTGCACCTCTCCCCGCCAACTCCGGCGTCACTAAAAAGACACCTCGGCATAAAAACCCTTCCAAGAGGGCATCCAACACAAGGCGTGCTGTCTTGCGTATTATTGAGCTATTCGGCTCCAAAAAGGCCAATGAAGCTTCATTGGCATGGGCTAAGGCCCTAACTGCTGGGCTTCAGAGCGTTTCACCTCCTGCCCCTACGAAGGCAATGTCTAAACGGCAACGTTCGGAGAAAGAAGCGACAGCCGTTAGACAGCAACCGAGAACAAAACGTTCCTGACACGCACCGATGTCAGCTAACAGGTCCTACAGCGAGGTGGCTAAAGACAACCTTGTAAGGGCGGTTATAAATAGAGGTGCAGCTGATGGATTCATATCCCACTCTAATGTTGTTTTCTTTTCTGACAATAATGTTCCATGTATGCTACCATTCGCGCGGGTTTATGTTATATTCAAAAAAAATATGCAAAAGTGTGAGAAGTTGTCGTTTTCCTTTCTAAATATGTTGCAATTGCAAAAATAAATGGCAAATTTGTTCTATTTCTTACCCCCAGTTATAATTGAGTGTGAGATAATACTCTTTGTTTTGTATTTTTTAATTAACTTTTTTCTTGTGTTTGCGCACAAATTGTGTTGTATTGTGATTTTTGGTTATATTGTGATGGATATAAAAACTTTTTGTTTTTCGTTTGTTTTACTTTTATTTAATAATTATTTTTTTCTGGCGCAAAATTTTTACCAACAGCTGACTTTAATTTTTAAAAATCAGTGCTGTTAACGCTTATTGGAATTCAAAGAAAATTTAATGTTGAAAATTGCTACAGCCGTGGTGAATATCGCTTATGAGTATAAACTTTGCATTCAATATTTAACACGCTAAATACACATTAGTGTTGAGTGTAAAGGCCCAGTTAGGCGAACGTTGCTGTACCCGTAATGTACCGCACCGTACTGTAAGCACGTTGGAACATTTAAAAATGTGTCATATATACAGGGCTGCCAGATAAATTTGTGAGGAAATCGTCAATTTCCTTAGAAAAAATAAAAAAATCGTCTTATACGTTTCGTAAAATCGTCAAAAAAATCGAGCAACTTAAAATTAATTTTTTTTTAACAATTTTTGTTCGATTTTTATTGATTGTCGATGACCGCATTTTTGAATCGTTGAAGATTCCTCACACGGGAAAACTGTAACACGAATGAGATTCTTCCATAGAACAGCGAAAGACGCTTTTCAATCGTTGTGGAAATCGTTTAATACGTGGGTAAAGATTATCTAACGAGTCTTTCTATGTCAAGAATCGTATGAGGCCCATGTAGATATTATTTTACAACTCGTGAAATATTCGCCGTATAATTGTTGAAAATATGATTTATACAGAGAGAGTCGTAAAAGGTTCATTCGATGACGGTTTGACAAAAGATAAACAAAATGTAACATTGTTGTTTTTGTACTCTAAGACTTGAATAATACAGCCGTACCGTACGTAAATAAAAGCAGCACGCGTTTTCTAGTTTTTGAATAGAGCGCCCTTAACGCTTTACAATTGGAAAAATCGATTTCGACAGCTCGTTTAATAGTGAACATTTTAAAATTTTGTTTTAAATGTTAGTTCAACGAGTCACTTTTGCACTCGCGTTCTAAAAACAAGCAGTAAGCGAAATAAAACATTCCGCCTTCCACTCTTGTTAAGGTCGGCTGTTCAACATTTCAATATAAAAAAAACGAACGTGTCAGAAAATTTAATGTTTTATTCAGACTTTGGAGACTAAAGAAAAATCGTCAATTTTTAGACAAAAATCAGCAAATCGGCACTTTGCTAGTTTCGGAACAAAAAATCGTCGAAATGACGATAAATCGTCAAATTTGGCAGCCCTGCATATATATTTCCCATACATAAAAAAAAAGCAATAGTATACATAAAACAAAACACACAGTGATGGGAATCAAAAATGTTTAAATGGTGACCGATGTGCAGAAAAAGTACCAAGTGATTTAAATGGTATTAAAACAGTATTAAGTGTATGTAAAAAACGTTAATAATTTAATATTTATATTATAGATTTACAATAAACAAATTTGTATTTTATCATATATATTTTTAACATACATATATTGTATTGTGGCGTACGCAACAAACAAGGTTTTGATACCATTTAAAGCCTTTTATTTCTTTCACATTTCCATTGTATGTGTATATGAATTTGTTTATTTTTTACATCTAAACATAACTATATTTGTTTATATGCAAATATGTTGTATTTTAAGTTGTTTTGTCTCAATTCCACATACATGGGCATACTGCATTACTTTTTTACTGCATTACGCGTTTCAGTAATCAGTAAAAAGTACTGATTACTGAAAAAAAAAATCAGTATTCAGTAAAAAGTACTGATTACTGAAAAAAAAAATCAGTATTCAGTAAAAAGTACTGATTACTGAAAAAAAAAACAGTATTCAGTAAATTTTACTGGTTAATGAAAACAAAAATCAGTATTCAGTAAAAAGTACTGATTACTGAAAAAAAAAAATCAGTATTCAGTAAAAAGTACTGATTACTGAAAAAAAAAATCAGTATTCAGTAAATTTTACTGATTTGTGTAAACAAATGCAGTAATCAGTAAATGTTTGATAGTAGATACTGTCTGCCTTAAAAATAATACATACACACATTGTATGAATAGTGGCGTGTTTTCACTTTGAAAAAAAAAGTTTATTTTTTTATTTTTTAAAATGTTTAAAAAAAATATCTCGTCTACCAAAGCCGGATTCGAACCACTGATCCTAAGGATTAGCGGCTTAAACACTAACCAGTATGCCACGCCAATCATGTGGAGACTTTGCATTAATGTTAATTTAAATTTTATATTTTTTTAATTTTTTTGTATAAAATTTGTAAATTAATATTGATACATAAGTTAACCACCCGGTGCTATTAATAACATTATCAATTGTAAAAATTGCAACCAGGGATGATAAATGAGAAAACTTTGAAAATCGTACTTTTTCGGCCCCAATAGTACTAAATCATTTTTTTATAAATTTTTTTTTATTTTATTATTAAAAACTAAAATTTAATACAACAAAAACCAAAGGAATTTAAAATTCATTTGTACCAGCGTACTTTTTAGTTTTGAATTGTACCAAAAAAAGCACAATTGTACCAACCTTATCAACCCTGATTGCAACTAATAAAAAAATAAAAAAAGTTTCAAGTTATAACGGTACCGAAATTCTTGCGTAGCAGATATTTGGAATTTTTAATAAATAATTTGTTGTGAAAAAATATTAAAAAAATGAGCGATATTTCCGATTTTGATAGTGATGACTCGGTCAGAGATCCGGATTTTTTGTGTGAAGAAGATCTTCCAAGATTTTCAAAATTTTTTAGTGAAACCTCAAATGATTTGTTAAAAACAGATGAACTCAATGGTGTTAATGCAATTATTTTTAGTGATGAGTTTTTTAAAATTGTTGAAATGGTAATAAAAAATATAAGCATATTTTATAACCTTCACCATAAAATGATTTAATAATCTATCCAATTATATCTAATATTTAAATAAAAACCGGTGTTGTGAAAAATTAGTCTTTATTTTTCTTTAATTTAATTTCATATTTTTATAACTACATATGTATTAATTTGTTTTTATTTAATATCGCGGAATCTACATCGTTTATGTTTAAAAATTTCAAAATTTTTAACTAACAAATTAAACCTTATATAGCTGAACGGTCTAAGGCGTTGTTCAGTAAACAAGAGGTTCCAAGTTCAACCCCAGTTTCAGCTTTATTTATAACAAAATTGGTGAAGGGTGTAAATATTATGATTCGGTATAGCCGAATATAGCACTCTCACTTGTAATTTATTGATTTTCAATATTATTAAGATGGACAAAACTCCTCACCAACGGAAAATGGGTGGCTTAATTGCTGTTTGCCAAGTTTGCAACAAAAAAATTAAAGGGTCTTTGCGTGTGAGCTCCAATTTTATTAAACATTTAAAAAAAGAACATCCCCAAAAACTTGGAGATTTAAAAGCAAGAAAGGAGGAGAACAGGAGGATTAGAGGTCGCAAAGGCTCCTTTGTTGAGGACATTTTGAATTTTATATGCTCTACTGCCTCTCCATTGTCCATGATTGATGACAAGAGTTTCAAAAACTTATTTCCCGGCAAAAAAATTCCAAGCAGACGTACAATAACAAGGTTGCTTTTAGAAACGCAAAACAAATTTATAAAAGACATTATAATTAATTTAGAAAAAGTTGAATACGTCTGTGTGACTGCTGATGTGTGGTCCAGTGGGAAAAAATCATTTTTTGGTTACACCTGCCATTGGCTTGATGCAAATAATTTAGAGAGGAAATCAGTAGCACTGGCCTGTCGACGATTCAAAGGAACCCATTCTTTTGATCGCATCACGAAGTTGATAGGCACAATTAATAAAGAATTTAAAATACCAATTGACAAAATTGTTTATACAATAACCGACAATGGATCAAATTTTATAAAAGCTTTTAAGGAATTCGGTGTTGATTTAAGTAAGGGATAAATATTTATTTCAAATGTGATTATATTATTGATTTTCTCTAATTCAGCAATATGCAATGAAAACGATAGTGATGAGGACTCCGGATCTGATTCGGATGACCAAGCAAACATTTTAGGCCCCCAGTTTCAACCTGTAAATATAAGGTTATCTAAACACTTTCCGTGTGCAAGTCATACACTAAATCTTTTGGCTACAACTGATTTTAATAAAATAATGGACACTTTAAGTCAAGATATAAAAGATATTCATAAAAGATCTTTCAGCAGGTAAAATTTAAAAAATTCATACTACAAACCGCTTCGAATTATATTTTACTTTTATGCTTATAGATGTACACAGATTTGGAACAAATGCAATAGACCGAAGTCTGCAGAAGTCATCAGCGGAGTTTTAAGCGCCAATTTGTTGACTCCATGTGTAACAAGGTGGAACTCTCTTTATGATTCCGTAAAAAAGTTGTTGCAGCATAAAGATAATTTGCCGGAACTTTGCTACCGGCTTTCTATCCCCACCATTCTTGCAGACGAAGTAGAGTACTTGGAGGAATTCCTATTGGTAATGAAACCTATAGCAGAGGCAATTGACTACCTTCAGGGAGAAAAGACTATGTACTTCGGATATTTTGTCCCCACCATAGTTTCGTTAAGGGTAAAATTTTGGCGTTTAGAGCAATCGAAGTTAAAATACTTAGCTCTATCGATAAAAAAATGAAAGAGGCTTTATTTTTAAGATTTGAAAAATATTTCAAAGTACAGCCAGACGCTTGGGATGCTATCATTGCGGCGGTAACTATAGCTGAAATAAAGCTCCGATTTTTAAAACCTCTACTGGAAACGGCTACATCAAAAACAGAGGAAGATGTTAAACAAATGTTAAATACATATATAATAAAATACGGAAAGATACCGGATACTGAAACCCGTATTGTGCCTCAAACGCCGGAAAATTCATTTTTAGATTTTGGAGAAGAAGGTGATGTTAACTTTTGCACCTTATTTTCCTTTGATATTTATATTAATATGTATATTTGATTATCCAATTTTCTTAACCAGATGATGATGTACAGTCCAATTTAAGCGATGTGGGGAATTATCTCGAGGAAACAATTTTATACTTGGCCGAACGGGATACAACAACAAATTGCCTGCATAAGCACAATGCAATAAAAAACGTTTTTATAAAATACAATACCCCACTTCCCTCATCAGCACCTGTAGAACGACTGTTTTCTTTTGCTGGGATTGTGAATCGCTCTAGAAGACAAAAACTTAGCGACAAAAATTTTGAAATGCTTGTGCTTAGAAAAGCGAACAGCATATAGCACAGCATGTATTCTAATTTTTTTTTTTCATTGTAAGTTAAAATAACTTGTTGTTTTAACTATGTTAATAAATTTTTTTACCCAATAACACATTTCCTTTTTAAATAATTTAAAAAAGTGAAAACACGCCACTTTTCATACAATGTGTATGTAATATTTTTAAGGCAGACAGTATCTACTATCAATCATTTACTGATTACTGCATTTTTTTACACAAATCAGTAAAATTTACTGATTACTGATTTTTTTTCAGTAATCAGTACTTTTTACTGAATACTGATTTTTTTTTTCAGTAATCAGTACTTTTTACTGAATACTGATTTTTTTTTTCAGTAATCAGTACTTTTTACTGCATACTGATTTTTTTTTTCAATAACCAGTAAAATTTACTGAATACTGATTTTTTTTTTCAGTAATCAGTAAAAAAAGAAAATACTGAAAAAGTACTGGTACTGAAAAATGCCCATCTATGCAATTCCATAGCTTTACTGAAAAAAGTTCAAAAAAAAGAGCAAAAATATCCACATCCAATTAAACATACAAGCAGCCCATCACTGCTTTACAACTGTCACGTAACAACGGCATAAAAATCTGTTTTATACAGATCGAGACGTTCCGTCAACGTGACATTCAAATTCAGTAAGCATTTACATTGTTTGCAAATAACAAAACGAACCAGACGTTCCGTTAGGGGACGTGGACGTTCGGCTAACTCTGCCTTAAAAAAGTAACAACAATTAAATCAAAGGTACCAAGGCGAATTCATATTTCAGGTGGCGTTGAAAACACAGCTGTGCTACTTTTTTTTTTACTGAGCTACCTAAATAAGAGCGGCAAGCGTCTGTTTTATGTCAAAACTTTTCATTTTCACACAATTTTTACGAAACAAACCTTTAGAACGCGAATTTAACACCACCCGGCTGAAAAATCTTATTTGATAGATCGCTTGATCGTTTTATTTTATTGAAAATGTATTGACAATAGAATTTTTATGTTTAAAAAAACGCTTGCCGCTCTTGTTTAGGTAGCTCAGTTAATTAGAGAGAGAAATGTCAAAAGTTCCTTGTGATTTTGACATATGGATCAACGAAAGCAACAAAAAAATACATTGTTGTGTTTTTGGTGTTGTTACTTGTTGTAGTATCGACACCACCGTTTACATGAATTCGCCTTGAAAGGTACTTTATGTAATAAAAGAGGAAAATTTTTTAAATAAAAAAAAGGCATAAAAATTTAATATAAACTTTTTAAATAATCTTTCAAAAACAGTATACAGTTTAAATGTTTATGTTTCAAAAGATTTCTTTCTTTTGTTTTGATGAAACTTGATTTAGAAAAGATTATTTCACTTATTGTTGACGTTGGAGAGATTAAAAGTAAAGCGTTGTTATAAAGCATATCCAATTTCTGTTCTTTTTTTGTTTACCACTTGAATCTCTTTTTGATTTTTTAACAACTTTAATATTTGTAAAAGTCTAGTAGAAGGTTGTTTTCATTCGTCTCAAAAGAATCATCTGCCTCATCTGAATCATTGTGGTAAAAGTCTGTTCTAAACATTTTTAAAAATAAATTATTCCCAAACTCTTTGGTTTCAGTCTTTGTACTATACTATATTTTAAAAAATTGTTACTCGAAGGAAATGTGCCTGCGTTAAGAAACAATAAAAGGGTATTTAAAACGTACCGGCTTGTTTTTTTACATTAAAGAAAAAAAAACTAATACATACTGTAAAAAAACAAATTTTCGATTAATAGATTAATCGACATAAATTATTTGAATTATTCGAAAATAAGCTATTTTAAATTATTCAAACAGTTTGAATACCCTAGTCGACACCGACTAAGGCGCTGTTTACTATGTTGAACTGGCTGCCAGTTGACATCATGGCCGAACAGCAGGCCCTAACTTACGCGATTAAACTAGGGCCGTTGGCCTATGGTCTACGCGGAACTAAGGTCATGCCAGTGTCACGCTGCACGCATCATATGACCTGGCGGGGCTGGACTATTGCACTCCGGAATCTTTTTTCGGTGCTTTGTTCATGATGGTAATGTTGATAAGCTGTTCGCTAACACGCGATCTCTGGAACCGGCCCTAAGGGTCTACTCTGATGATTCTAAGATGGGCAGTAGACTAGGTGGAGGTTTCTTCATCGAGGAATTGGGCATTAGGGTCTCTTTTAGGCTGTCAGATGGCAGTAGTGCACTACAGGCGTAAATCTCTGCCATAAGGCAGGCGGCAAACTGGCTGAGGTACTATCGTATATCGAGAGAGATATGTATATTTACGGACAGCAAGGCTGCCATTGCAGCTCTGGCTGGTGTCTGCACGGCATCTATGTTAACAGTGGAATGCCGGATGTCTCTAAATGAACATCCCAGGGTAATGCTGACATGGGTACCAGGGCACAGGTAATCAAACTGCGGACGGTCTGGCCAAACAAGGCTGCCTCTTGGACGACATGTTCGTCGACGGCCTGAGCGGCATTTCAATGGCTCGCTGCCAAGACTCATCAGACGTGAGTCGCACAGAAGGCTTAGGGCAGATGGCAGGGGGATCATACCTGCTTGATGGCCAGAACTTTATGGCCTGGCTACGACGCGTCGAGAACACGCGTGGTACTTGGTCTCAGTAGGGACCAGATAAGGACAGTGATATCGTTCATTACGGGTCACTGGGTGATAGGGACTCATGCGGGGAGATTAAGTCTTGATTATAATGACTATAATGTTTCACTTTCTCTGCCAATGCCCCGATCTGGGGGACATTAGGAGGTTTAGCCATTTTGGGAGACCGGAATTGCCATTTCCGGACGATATGTCTAATATGGGACTAAAATCGATCTCTCTGTTCTGCAGGGAGTCGGGCTGGATCGAGGCTGCAGTCACCTCTGGGGAATAGTCTGGTGAATACTGACATACTCTTGTTACTGGCTAAGGGTATCACAAAGGGAATGCTATAAGAACCCAAGTGAGCCGTCGTCGTGCGGCTGCCCATTGAACCTAACCTTACCTAACCTAACCTAATTGTATTTTACAAGTGAACGATTTATTTCTTGTGAAAAATATTAAATATTTGTGAGTAATTACAATGATTAAGATACGAATAAAAAAAATAAAATGGGAAAGTGAAGAAATTATAAGTTTGTTGTAAGATCGCGGTGCTACAATCCTCTAAATAAAAGGGAGCCAAGTATTTCATCTTTTGAAGAATTTGAAGACAGAATGAACACTATTTCATCTTTTAGCCAAATGGCTAAAAGTGCCAAATGTTTATTATTTATTTTTACATTAGCTGACAGTAAATTTTAATAAATAAGGTATTTAACTTAAAAAAAATTATTTATGTTCCACATTTTATTATAATCCACATTTGAAAGCAAGTTAAAAATAGTCATTTTTCAATTTGAAAATAATTTCCCCTTTTTGTGGAGAATGCTATGATTTTCGAATGATTTTTTAATCTTTATCAAACTTTTGTCGTTTGAGAAAACGGTTGATTTCAAATCATTTTCAATTTGAATTCAAATCTCCGAGTTTGTTGGGAAAATTCATTTTAAAAATGTTTGTGGTTGCATTTAAAACATTTTGCCATGTATTACTACAATGCAACCAACGGGCGTTTAGGAAAACAGACTAGATGTTAGATGTTTCAAGTGTGAATACATGTTTCACATTTTAAACCAATGTTTGAAAATAAACATAACATTATTTATTTCGGCTCACACACCCAGGAACGATATCTATTTTTTTTAGTGTTAATACTAGACTTGTCAACTATTCGCATTTCAACTTTGTTCGAATAATTCAAATAATTGTTTTTGTTCGTTCGATCAAACATTTAAATCTATTAAATTATTCGATTAATCGATGAGAATAACGAATAAAAAAAAATTATTTTTACAAAAAAATAACATATTTTTAATAAGTTACATTCGTCCACTCATCTACAACTATAGAAAATCTTCCCTTTTATTATTTATTTTTACTAAAATCTGCTATGAATTCTTCTTTTTTTTAACGTAAAACTTTCCATCTTAACCAGGGCTGTGGAGTCGGAGTCGGAGTTGAAGAGTCGGAGTTGAGGTTTTTGTACCGGAGTCGATGTACCCAAAAAAACTAGCGACTCCGACTCCGACTTTTTTGCATGAAAATTTTTCAAAATAAAAAATTTTAATGACCAATTTCTCCAATTCTTTTTAAATATCAATTCATATTTAAATATAATTTTTCTTATAATTTTATTTTTATTTGACATAAAAAAACAAATTTTAAACATAAATTGATATTTAAATAAATTAGTGGAATTGGCAATAAAGGGTCTGCTTTTTGAAATTGTGAAGTCAGAAAATAAGGACCAGTATACTTTTCATATGAGTAGGTGAGTTTCAAAAATTAAAAAATTGAGATAACATCTTATTTTGACAATTTATAAGAATAGTTATATAGATTGCATCGTAGCATGTCCTTTTCTATGTTTTAATGTGACCTCAAATTTCTGTAACAAAAACCAGCGGGTTCACTATTTGAATTTCGCCAAGATATCGTTAATGAAATAGAGCCGAATTAAGGAATTTAAAAATTCAATTTGTAAAGATGTTGTTTTTTATTTATCGTATATTAACAAATATTTTTGTAGCCATGTTCATGAATATGACTTGAAATCAGCTGTAGCTCCTGTGGTGAAAGCATTAAGTGAACTTAATTTTAAGTTCCAACCTTTAAGGTGAATTATAATAGAATAAAAGGAAAAGGAACTCGGAAAAATACATGACATTGTTCCAGATATAATTCTCATCAATGTGGTTAACCCGAAAAATGATTTGAGAATACTTTTATCTACTCACTTTAGGGAAAATTGGAGAGATAATAAAGACTTGCAATTTCAAATTTCGGTCTTGGCCAATAATAATATTGAATTAGGAACGGAAAAATGCATGGCGAGTACACTGAAGAAAAAGATTTAAATTTAGTTGTTTAAAAATTCACATTTTTTCTTTTAACTCTGCAGGTGGGAGATAAACTACATCAAGCCACATTTTGAAAGCTTTACAGCAGACCGCGAAAACATGCTGATTATCGCAAATGATGTTTATGTTATAAAAATGTGCATTTGTACGAATATTTTATATGATCCTAACATATTTTTTTATGTCGATGATATACTTAAAACATTACGTCATAAAAGGTTCGTTACCTTCTATGGTACTGTTCCATGCCTATAGAAAAACAGCACCAAGTCCAACAACAAAAGGGGTGCTATTTCTCAAAAATAATAGAAGGCTAACAACATTTTTTACGTTAAGTTTTTCTTCAAAATGTGTTATATAAATTGTAGAACTAACAACTGAAGGCGCATCTGCATGTTTTAATAAACTATATTACATTTTCCTGAGAATGATTTGACTTAATAAATAAAACAAGACCAAAATGGCAGTGTCTGAATTTATGTATGTATATTAAAAACAAAAGACCTCACTTCACAATTTACAAAAAAGGACTGTCCTTTGCCTCTATTAATATTGTGGTAAACAACACTAAGTACACTTGATGCCTTAAACGTCTAAGCCAATTGGACTTGGTGTTGTTTTTAACTTTTCTATCTCGAAAGCTACATTAGATAGGACTTATGCAAATTCACACATCTATAAATTCCAACAGTATAAAAAACGTTATTTGAAAAAGATGTGAATTGGTGTAGTTTATCTCTACCCTACAGAACTATTTTTACATTTTTTAGCACTTTTTGCATAATTTTAATAAATTAATATAACCTTTAAAATATACTAAAGTTCAATGATCCCATACGGATTGAAGCAAAACTCGTTTCTTTCGAAAGTTCGTAACAAAACTTTTCTTTATTTTTCTATATTTCAGTTGGTTTTAATTTCTCAACTGTTGAGTTATAAGTCAAGAATGTCATAACACTTTAGAATTAAAAAAAGTTCAACTCATTTGGTCTATATGTTTTTTGCAGTTTTTTTTAAATCCAAATAAAATATTTTACAGCTTTCCTACTCATATGTTAGTAACTAGTAGGTTAAAGCTCAATGAGCGGCACGTTAGAATTAAAATATCGATTTGAAATTTTTACAGAATCATTTTCTTGCTATATTTAACCATTTAACAGGTACTAAATTAAAAAAGAGTTTAAAGTCAAATAAAAACTAGTCTCTTAAATAATGCTAGGTTAGAGTAGGAGTCGGAGTTGGAGTCGTACTTAAAAAATTTCAGCAAAAGGAGTCGGAGTCGGAGTTATAACTATTTCTTAACGACTCCACAGCCCTGATCTTAACTCCATATGGTTGTATTACTTAAAGGCATTGTTAAACAATTAATTTCATAATAATTCGATATTACTTATAATTTAAAAACTTTTTTGCTATCTTATCTCGACTTAAGTTGTTTTGTCAAAATGCCACAGATATGTAAATCAATTCTTCATTATTTTAAGCTTTTTGTTTATTTCTAAGTTTTTCACCCAAAATTGAAAAACCCCCTTTCTTTAAATTTTTTTAAACGTTTGATTTAAAAAGAAAACAGTTGATACAATTTTTTGTCAAAGACTTTTTCAATAAAAACATAAAATACATTTTTGAAGTACTATGAGTACTCAACAGGATTTTTGCTTAATACACATTGCGATTAATTACAGTCAGGGCTACGGCTACAATATTTTTTAACTTTCCTACATTTTGTATTAAATCACTAAAAACGTATGAGAATAAATCAAATTCTAAGCTTTTATTTAATTTATTTTTTAATAAAAAAATTGTTCGATTAATCGACACTAATTAATCGATTTATTCGTTATTCGAAAATCGCCATTTTAAAATTATTCGAACAAGAGTTTGGTTTTGTCTGATCGATTAACCGAATTATTCTTTATCGGTTGACAACTCTAATTAATACCGTTCGTAAATATTTTCAAAAAAGAGCCGAACATTATATAGTGTTATGTTCTTCGTTAAAAACAGAACAATTGAAGTGATACTGTAGATAGACAAACATTATATTTTAATGTTCTATAATGTTTCTTTTTTTACATTGATAAAAAAATAAACAAACAAAAAGTTTTAGCAACGACCGTATTGTATAAAAATATTTTGCTGGCTTTTAATTAATTTTTTTTTTTGTGTGTGTTGTTTTGTGTTGTTTTTGTAAAAAATGTTTGGTTTTTTTACCAGCCAAAAGAGACGAACATTCAGCCTTATTGTGGTTGTCGTAAACGAACGTGTCTTTTTTGTAGAAGATTTAAGAACACAGGTTGTGCGTTACTTTAATCTATTACAAAAAAGACACAGTCGTATACGACAACCACAATAAGGCTGATTAATGAGCCGAACAGAACACAATGAAGTTTGTGGTTTTTTAAATAACACCGTACGGAATTAAATGTTCTCATCTTTTGTTGAGTTGGATAAAAACCGTATTATTTTTGTGATTTACTACACAAACACTATTACCGTATGCGGAATGAAATATGGACTGACACATTAGCAGTAATTGAAAATTTATATCAGGTATTAAAAAATCAAAGTTAATATAACAATAAAAACTTATTTTACAAGAAAATATATAGCCACATCGATGGGCTTTTTTCATATTTTGAGGCACCCCACCTTTGTGTGCATTTTCTATAACATCCATTTAATTTGAGTGATAAAACAGTCAAGGTTTCTTGGTTCTAATTTCTATTTATAGACATTTCTTTTCAAATTCGCCTAAAAAATTTGAATTGGTGTCCATTCATGAGGTTCCATTGTAAAGAAGCTCCCATCCTCCAATGTACGATTCATGGCCAGCCTGCAGAAAAACAATTTTGTAACAAAGCCCGTATTAGACGTTTGATGATAACTGACTCTTTTCTGAGACTGCTGGAATGTTTTTTTTTTTTTTTTGCATATTTGACTACTCTAATATGTGCTACGTATTTCTAATTCATAACTCTTCATTTATTTGCCAACGCATGGTAAGATCCGGCAATTTCTTCTATTTCTTCAACATAGCTCGAGTTTGGTTGCATTATATCAAACATTTTTATCGGATCGTCGTTTTCTATAAACGGTTTTTTACTTTCGAAAGCTTTTACTGTCTTATAAACAAAAAATTTCAAATTTTCTTTTATGAGGATTATTTTCACAAAATTTACAAATCAACTTACGACCTTCTAATTCGTTTTATGATTTTTTTTCTACTTATTATTAATTTATTGAAAAGATCTCTAGCCAAATAGTTAAAGGGAAAGTGCCGTCACTTTTTCCATATTTTGTTTTTATATAACATTTTGTTTAATTTTTGTACTTATAGTTTAAAATCAGTCCATATTTCATTCCGCATACGTTAGCGTTTGTGTTTCCCACAAATCTACCGAACCGAACCGAACACTAACCCCCCGTTGCCACATGTAAGTGCAAGTTCGAAAAACTCAATACAATCACACTTTTTCACTAACATTCACACAATTTTTGTACTTTCAGCCAATCGGCTGTTTCCTCGATTTTTAGTTGATAATACGTATACACTACTTGCAAGTAATTACTTGCATATGGAAACGTAGGGTAATCCCCAGTTGCCACATGCAAGAGCAAGTTCAAAAAACTCAATAAACTCATTCTTTTTCACCATCACATTTTTCGTACTTGCTTGCAAGTAAATTTTTGACACTTGCGGCAAGTAAAATGAGAAATTAAGAAACAGCGTTACCGTAGATGAGTTTTGTATCAATTAATTAGTAATTAGTAAAATAAAAATCATGTTTATAGCTGATTTTCTGTATATTTATAAAATATGTATATGAAGAATATTAAGAAAATAGAAAAGAGGATCATTTGAAAGGAAAGTTTAAACATTAATATCACTTTTATATAAAAAACGTTAAATATTGACTACTTGGCAACACTTAGTAAACAATTGAGACATTCAAGTTTTGCTAGAAGTTTACTTGTGTAAACTATTACAGCCAGTATGTCATCTACGTACTTTGACACGTATTTAATGGTAATGTTATTGTTGTGCAATTCTGTCAAGGCTGCGTCTAGCAAATTATCCAATACAATATTGGCAATAGTAGGAGAAAGGGGATTTCCCATTGACATACCAAAAATCTGTTTATATATATTATTGTTATATGCAAAGTAGTTGTTATCATATAAACAGAATTTCAGTATTTCCAAGAACTTGGTTCGTGGTATTCTGGTTTTCATTTTAATAGTATTCCATTGGTCCATAATATTGTTTATCGCTGTGTAAACAGGAACATTAGTAAATAGTGAGACGACGTCGAACGAAACAAGTGTGCCATTTTTATCAAGGGTGATGTTCTTTAGTTGTTCTTTTAATTCCAGAGAGTTTTTAACATTGTATTTTTCCGAGATTATGTTTTTCATTACGAGTGCCATGTGTTTACTAAGCTGATAGCACGGGACGATGAAACTATGGATCGTAAAGGTATCCCAGATTTGAGTATTTTAGGTAACCCGTTAATTCTAGGTGCCGTTGCAGCCGAACAAGTGAGTTAGGCCTCACCAGCTAAATATATAAATATATACATACTTATATTTTTTGAAGCTTGCAATATTTCGATTAATTTTTTAAAAACAGATCCAGAAAATTGGGAAGGCAACAAGTCATTTCAAGATGCAAAGAACAAAGCTGAACATTTACAATTTTAATTTGTTTGTTGGGTATGAGTAGTAATATTATAAACTTGGTATAAATCTGGAAACCGGTATGAAATATTTGTTTCTAAATTATTAAGAATAAATTGATCTTTTAAACTGCATTGTTGGTTTGTTTCGTTTTCATAAACATTTTAAAAGTTATAAAGCGTTATATAAAAAATTTATGGAAAATTACGAAAAATTGTAATGTAGTGTGCATAAATGCACCCTACCAAACTAAAGCTTGGATTATATTTTTATATTTTTAAAAGTGAAGAAAGTCGTGGTTTTTGACAAAGTTATGAAGAAAACTTAAGAAAAGCAGGCACACCCGATTTTTGGCAAAAATTTGACTTGAGCGACATGTTCCGAAAAATCTGAAAAAAAATCTCAAAAATACTCTACCCTATAAGTATTATATGTTCCTTTAACTCCCATTGGAGCATAGGGCGCCAATTACTTGATGATGACATTTGGCTATCGTATAAGTATAAGACTTTAGTAAATTTTTCAAGCTGAAGGTCTCTTTCTTATAAAATTAATTAAAATATTTATTACTTGCTTGTGACAACGAACACTGTTTATAACTTCTTTTATGCGTACCTCCGAAATATATGCAAGTGTACAAAGGGTATTAACAACAATGTGGTAAATAACAATTTTATGCATTTTGTTGTTGTGGTCTTTTAAACCGTGCTAATGAACTACATCCACAAGATCTGCTAGGTCTTCAATGCTAGTTTACTGTTAAGCGTGAATTCCGATGATATTTTCTGTTTTTGATAATTTCCATTTTTTATTTAAGAAATGTATTTAC
Organism: Pollenia griseotomentosa; assembly: GCA_963931875.1. Taxonomy (NCBI): domain Eukaryota; kingdom Metazoa; phylum Arthropoda; class Insecta; order Diptera; family Polleniidae; genus Pollenia; species Pollenia griseotomentosa. Next base: position 51,230,677 of record OZ007563.1, read on the forward strand.
TTTATTAAAACAAAATAAAGCAATGCGCCAAATATGCCAGCTGTTTCTCATTTGTAAATATGTAAATGCATTTACAACATCTACTACAGTTTTTTGTATTTTAGATGGTTGTTGCCGTGCTTTAAATTTATCAAGACTAAATAAAGCCGCAATATGTAAAAGGTCTACAAGAGCCGTGAATTCCGCTTTTGTTGTTGCTGTGTTGTAAATATTAGTACTTTAACTACATTAACAAGATTTACAAGGTCTACTTTACTACCAAGAGTGAAAATCGCAAGTGATATTAAAAATAATAATAATATATGATGTATGTACATATGTATATTTCTATCACGTATGGTATGTTTTTATAAGAATTTCATTTTTTTCGTTACTTTACCTCTAAAGCACCACGATTAAAATTGAAAACGGGTGCTGATGGAGTTGCGCCAAATTGAAAAGGTTTCGTTGAACTTTGAGACTGTGACAATTTTATAATAAAACCAAATAACATGGTTGTTTTATATTGATTTTCAAAGTTTAACAACAATAGACGTTAGTACAATACATTGGATGGACGGTAGATAGATGATACAATTACAATTATTTCAAAGAATTATATACAACAATAATATTGTAAAAGTAATTAGAAGAAAGAAATACGAAAAAAAAGAAATACAAAAAAAGAAGAGATCAAATATTTAATTATTATTACTACCCATAGTATAATAAGTACCAGGTATGTTCATTAGGGAGAATTTTCATTATTTACCCATGTAATGTCAATAAATTTATTTTATTTTTGACGATTGTTTTAATCTTTTTCCATATTTTCTTTTGTTTGACGTTATATGGGTTTTGAAATTGAGAACAAAATTTCTAATGACTATACCTTGTACTTATTGTAATATGATTACTAACTATTATTACTACTTAATAAATAATAAGTAATTTTATTTTTATTAAATACAAATAGAACGTACCTCCGTTGTTCCGGTAAAATTAAAAGTTGGCTGTTGGGTAGTAGAAGAGCCACCGAAATTGAATGCTGGCTTTGTTGTAGACGATGATGAGCCGAAATTGAATCCACCCTAAAATTGTGTAAAAGTAAAGAATTAGTACATTAATCAACATTTCTTCTTAAATTTAATTTTTTCATTTACATTTTGAAAATGTTTCTAACATGACTTTATAAAAGCTACATATACATAGTGTGTCCCAAAAATAAAAAAAATAAATAAAAAAATTGGGGCTCAAGCATAATTTAAAAGCTTATAGGGCATAGAACTACATCGTAAGAATTGTAATTAATGATTTGTAAGCATAGTAAATGCAAAACGTTTGATTTTTTTATTTTTTTTATTTTGTTGAAACTCAGGAACGGTAAGAGCGAATTCAAAAATATTTGTTTCTCAATTATTTAGAATAAATGGATCTTTCAAATTGCATTTCTGGTTTGTTTTATTTTAATAAAAATTGTAAAAGGTTTAAAGCGTTATAATTGTAATGTAGGGTGTCTTAATGAGCAAATGCATTGCAAAAACTTATGGACATTTTTCTTTCAAATTATTTCTTTAAAAGTGAAGAAAATCGTGGTTTTTGACAAAGTTATGAAGAAAACTTAAAAAAAGGCCGGCACACCAGATTTTTAGCAAAAATACGACCTGAGCGACCTCTTCCGAAAATATGAAAAAAATCTCAAAAATACTTGACCCTATAAGCAAGCTCTCAAATTATGCTTGAGCACCATCATAATCAAAAAAAAAATTTTTTTTTGGGACACACTTATATATATGTACGCATGTATACAAAATTAAAAATATATTTGGATGCGCGTATACAATATAGTGTTGAAATACTTGAATTTTTATTTTACTCACACTTGTGCTTTGATTTGCTGGTGCAACACCAAAATTAAAAGCTGCCTCCGGTTTTTTAACCTCTGGAGTGGATGTTGTAGCATTACTCGATGTTCCCCCAAAGCCTCCAAATGTCGTACCCGAAGCTGCTGTACTCCCAAATGTTGGCGTAGCGCTTGTTAACGAAGCGGCGCCACCAAAAGGTGATGAACCAAATGCAGGTGCTGGCGTTGCGGCATTGCCACTTGAATTAGCTCCAAATATACTTGTGACAGCTGGTGCTGAATTAGTGCCAAATAGGTTTAAATTTGTTGGACCTGATGCGGCTGAACCTGTAGCTAATGATGGTGCGCCGAAAATAGACGAAGTTTGCTGTTGACTACTTGAATTAGTGCTAGAAGAACCGAATGTACCGAATACAGACGGTTTAGAAACGTCTTTATTTTCACTTGTGTTGACCAATGTGGTTGATGGCGTTGTACCAAATACAAAACTATTTTTAGGCCAAGTTGTGCTTGTGCTTGTTACAGAACCTGTAGCTTGAACTGTTGTTACTATTGTTGAAGTGCTTGCTGTATTGGAGTCGAAAACAAAACTACTTGAATTAGTCTGAGAGGTCTGGGAAGTGTTGCTAGGTGCAACATTACCAAAAACTGGCAGTGTTGGTTTTGTTCCATTTGGTTTTACCAACGCACTGTTGTTACCTCCTGCTGCGCCACTAACCCCACCAAATGAACCAAAAACACTAGATGTTGTTTTAGATCCGCCAAATGTTCCAAATTGAGAAGTTTTAGAAGGTGTCGAGTTATTGGTTGAGGAACTAACCGAAGTTAAGTTATTATTGGCAGGAGGATTGACAGAGGAACCAAATATTGGAGTTGAAGCGACATAAGATGAACCCACTCCTCCACCAAATGAACTAAAGATACTTGTCGGGGCAGGTGTCGTAGTTGTCGAATGCGATGTTGAAAACGATGATGCATTCGCATTGGTAGTTTTAGTTAAAGTGGAATTTGCAGCTGCCAAAAATGTATTCGCTGTCGTGTTTGGTGCTGTATTATTTGTTGCGTTACTTCCAAAACTAAAACTACCAAAAGCCGGTGTAGTTTGCGAATTTGAAGCAGGCGGAGTTGATGTGTTGGAGCCAAAACTAAACATTGGTTTTACTGATGCAGTTGTACCTGATGAAGTTGTTATTGCGGCTGATGTTGTTGCTAGTGTCGAGGTCGTTGTATTGTAAGTACCACTTACTGCAGCTGAATTGCTATTGACTGATGATGAACCAAAACTAAAACCAGAGCTTTTTGCAGCGGGTAGTGTTGATAGAGCTTTTAAAGCAACACTATCCGAAGTCTTTATTTCCTTAGATGCAACTACGGCGGGCTTAATCTCTATTTTGCTGCCAAAGGAAAAACCTCCTGTTGTTGATGAAGCACTATTTGTGCCAAACCCAAATGTAGGTACAGCCACGCCTGTTGGTATATCATTATTACTAGCATTAGCCGTAGTAGTAGTAGTAGGAGGCAAAGAAAATTTTACACTCGGTGTGTACGCTGTAGAAGCGGAAGACAATGCTGAGGTTGACGTAGTCGTAGTTGGTGTTGTTAAAGGTTTTGAACCAAATAGAAAACCCGTTGGTGCTGATGCAGCAGCTGAACTCATCTTTGACACTTCCTGAGAAACAGGGGCAGCAAATTTAAAACCGCTCATTTTTGTGCTTGCATCAGTTTCATCTTTTTTGCCTTCGCTGGCGCTGTTAGTAGCAGGCTTAGTTCCAAATTGGAACCCTCCAAGTACCGGTGCTGCTGCTTTAGAAGTTGTGCCTTCTCCCAATGTTGTGGATGATGGTTTTAAAGACTCTTCAGATTTACTAGACAATTCCTTTCTTATGTCCTCTTCCTTAGGTGCATTTGTTCCGGTACCAAAACCAAAACTAAATTTAGATGCAGCAGTAGCACCGAACTCGAATTTAGCAGATGATGAAATACTTAATTCTACACTTGTTGTTCCAGGCTTAGGTTGTTCACAACAAGCACATTTTGTGCGATTGGCATCATTTCGGGTCATACAAGCATCGCATTCCCATTTAGAAGCTTTTTGTTGTGCAGCTAATGTCTTGAAACCGGTATCAGCATTAGAATTGGTATTTTCAGCGGTTGCAAATCCAGGTTTTAAATGAGGTGCAAGTTCTGCACTTACCGATGAAGAGGATGATGTCGTAGTTGTAACCCCAGATTTTTTAGTTTGACAAGCAATACACTCATTTGTCTCATTTTTATTGGAAATCATACATGTCTGACATTCCCATGTGCCTGATTTTGGTTTAAAAGCATCTCCAAATGAATTTTTAATGGGTAGTAAAGCGGCGGTAGATTGCGTCAATATTCCTTTACGTGGTGTTTCACATGCTGCACATTTGGTTGTTTCATGTTTATTACATATCATGCATGCATCGCATTCCCATTCATTTGAAGATTTTTTGAATTGCTGACCAAAAGAAGACGTTTCTGGATAAGGTATTGAAGCTCTCTGTTGACTTGAAGACAAGTTTTGCTTGCGTGGTGTTTGACAGGCTACACATTTATTTACATCTGATTTGTTACGTATCAAACATGCGTCACATTCCCACTCATTAGTTGATTTTTTGAATTGATTACCAAAATCAGTCGATAAACTCATATTTGTTTTTGACGATGTTGCTTCTGTTGCATTGATTTGGTTGCTTGATGTTATCGTTGGCAAGGTAATAGGTTTACTAAAAGCATCTAAACAAGATCCCTCTTTAAGTTCAGGTTGTTTCGAGGTTGTTAGTGGCACTGCAACATCTAAGGGGGGACTAAATTTGTATTTGTCTAAATCGTTTTTAGTAACACTTTGAGTTGAAACGCCAACAATTTGTAAAGGTTCAGAAAACTTAAAAGTGGTTAAGGATTTTAGTATTGAAGTTGTTTGAGTTGTAGTTGTTTTTACGTTTTTGTCTGTGATCGAAGTTGATGTTTGAGTTGAGGATTTAACCGGTGTTGGATTAAATGAAAAGGAAGTATTTTTAGATGTTTCTGTTTTTGCGACATTTGATGTTTGTGTTACTGAGGATAAATTTAAAGTTTTACTCCCCGTGGTAGTTTTGCAAGAAGCTGTAGATTTATTTAACTTTATATCAATTTTGGGTACAGATTGCATTAGAGGAAAAGCAATATTGGGTAAATTAACGGGTGTTGGTGGCTCCTCATTCTGGAAACCTTTTGATGCAGCAGATGGCCTCAGTGAACTTGTTACTTTGTTTTTTATTTTGTTTGTATGCTTCTGCTGTTCTGGTTCAATGTGGTTGGTAATTGTTTTTGAACAAGCCGCATCAGGTAATGAATATTCTGATATTTCCTTAGTTGCTACAGATTTTTGCGCAATTTTTCTAGCTTTTTCGGTAGTATTTTGCATTTTTTTCATTTGCAACAATTGAGACATTGTTGGAACTTGCAGTTCTTTAATAGGAGGCAAAAGTCCACCCAAAGTACCTCGTCCGCTGGCATTTCCAGATGGTTGCAATATAACTGCTGGTCTAGAGTACGGTGTTCGTACTTGAGATAAGCGCATAGCTCTTGAAGCGTTTAAATCGCTTTCATTTAATCGGCCTTTGGCTTGTGGTGGTATCTGTAAATTTGGGTTAGTTTTCAGACTACTTGCCATTTTTTTGGCTTCACTTAAGGGCGTGGAAAAATCATTAATCAAATCCAATATACGTTTTGCGGTCGATGAAATTGTGGAGTTTTCTCCAACTTGAGAATTTACATTAATAAGCAATGAGTTATTCGATGAAAATGTGGAGAGACTTGACGTAGGCCTTATTAATGTGGGTGTTATACGCACAGCACTGGCGCCTGCACCAGCTGTATATTTGTTATAAGCTGCTGCTCCACCGTAAGTTGTTTTACCTTTGTAAAATGGGGAAAATGTATTTAACAGTCGACTATCACTTAAAGCTGATGTACTGCCATATATAGAGGCATTAAATTGGCGACGATTAAGTGATGTTAAAGACAATGTTGAATTGTTAAGGACATTCGAAATTCCATGATTAGGACCACTAAATAAAGATTTTCGTCCCTCAAGATGGGTATAGAAATTCAAACCATTTCCGAAAGAAGAAGTACGACTACTATTACGTGTATTTGCATTTCTTCCAACTGACATGTTAAAAAGACCAGTACTGCGTTGTTGGGCATTTGAAGAATTTGCTTTTTTTACATCCATTGCACTTTCTCCACTTTCTGAAGCGGAATCTATTAATATTCCTTCACTAGACATTGTAGTGGCAGTTAAACCTGTACCATTGATCATTTTTTGTCTTTTATTGGATTCAAAATTATTTGAACCATAAATGGTCCCATCATAATTATTTGCATTAGCGTCGGTTATTTCTTCTCCTTTTTCTAAACCATCATAACGTTTTTGCTCATTATCTTCCACTATTTGTTCTTTTACTTCTTGAATGGTAGTTGAAGTTCGTCTAGGTGGCACAGCTTCCGTATGAGATGCCGACAAATCTTCTTTAGCTGACGATAGAGGTTGACGCTTAAGGTGTGCACCCGTTGCAAATACACGTCCAGCGCCTGTTAACGTCGATGTAGAAGATGGGATATTTAAACTTTTGCGAGAACTAAAAATTAATTACGATAAAATAGATTAAAAACATATTATACATTAAAAAATCTTCAAAAAACATTACTTTATTCCTGTACGACCACTACTATAGGCATTGGGAGGTTCTGAAAGTTTTTCCTCATTTTCATAAGGGTTCGATATCAAATCAATGATATCGGTATTGATTTTTGTTGCAGATTTTGTCTCCTGTTGCTGACCAAAGTTAAAAGCAGGAACTTTTTTGCTTTGATTACCATAGAGGTTCAAATGTGTATAACGCTGGTAAGCGGACCTCGAAGACGACGTAATTGTATCCGAATTACGTAAATATGCGTTACCAACAGCTGGTGTAGATGACAATAGTGGTTGATGACATGTAATAAGTGAAGTATCATCGCGAACCTGCAAAATTAAAACATTGCATTAAAACCAATTTTTTTTTTTTTTTTTTGTGACCTACATCTTTATTAAGCCGACATTTTTTTGCTGGTGGCTGACGTTCTACATTTAAATCTCGCCTAGTTTGTTTTGCCAAACCGCTGCAGTTATATTCTTCCTCACTATTTTGACTATCATTGTCGTCATCTTCTTCATCATTTTGGTCTTTCTTCTTGTACATATGACTACTTTCTTCGAATCCTCCACAACGCTGCGCATCCTCTTCATCCCCATAATTTTCTTCTTCCTCGACTTCAATGCGACGCCTGCGGCGTGTTGGCAATGAAGTATTTGCCCCACAAATACTTCCATTTAGTGAATCGTTTTGTAATTTTGCAGACGGTGAAAACCATTTTGATAAACGATTTGGTATAATGCTTGAAACTCTTGATTTAACTTTTCCAATAATAGACTGCAATTAATGAGTTGTTAAAAAAAGGAAATCATATTAATTGAAAATGTTATAAAATTATTTTATTTATGCATTTAGTATTTATTTCCTTGAGGCAATTCACAATGTGTTTTATTGTGTCATATTGATTGTATTTGCTATAATTTTATGAATGTCACATATTTAAGTTAAATTAATATTTAAGGGACAAGTTCAAAAATTTCGTACTTTGTAAGTCCAAAATTAAAACAGATTGTCTCAGCCCGTGGGTTCGCCCCTTGTAAGGTGGGGCTTTACCAGTGGTTTGCGCGTGACATATGCACTTTTAACGTCAACGTGGTTGGTATCAGTGCCGAATGCCTGAGTGGCTAGTTAGTGCACAAAGAAACTAGCCGTTAACAGCTTCCCTCAGCGTCAGGGCAAAGCGCTGTTGTATGTTAGTTGCCTAGTTGCTGTTGTTTGTTAGTTGCACGCCGCTGAACGTGCATACTCGTGGGAACAAAAATGAAGCCAATAACAAAAAATAAAGAAAATAATAAACAAGTTAAGGACGTTCGGATGTCACGGTCGGGGAATCGGGCAGTATCCTTTCGGTTGTTCATGACAGTATCATGGAACAGGAACGAGAGGTACTGACCGATTTATATGTGGATGGTCTTCTGGGACAGTCGAGTAACTCCTGTCCTGTGTGTGCTACTTAAGAAGGTTGACTCTGCTCTCTGACGAGGAGCATGATATTAAGAGTATACCTGCTCACAGTCAGACTACAGAGCCTGCCTCTTCCACCGGTGAGGCCAGGGGACATCAGGAGGGACACTTGGAAGAAGATTCTTCACAACTTGTTCGGCAGGGCGCCGTGGAGGAGATGCCACGTGGTATCAATTACACCAGCCGAACGGAGGAGGAGAAGGCTCAAAACGGGACGAGGAAATCTCTGGCATATCTGGACACGATGGCGAAGAGAGATCTTTCAACGTTTACTACGAGGGATATGTACCTTCTGAGACGGCACCTACAAAGCTTCGCAAAATTTAAAGAATTTACACACTGTCAATACCGTGCTGGGTTGGTCCCATCCCTGGAAAAAGCAGGATGAAAAGAAGGGATGTGTTGCACCAATGACCAAGGCCCTCGTGTCTTCGGAACGAGCTGCGAAGGGAAAATGGGCAATACCCAAGGTAGTAGGCAAAGTGGTTAAGGCAACGATTACGGAGAAGAAAGCTAGTAACACACCGTCCGGTAGAAACAAGTCTTCCAACCCAGGAGTGCCGAGGTCACCGAGCTGATCGAAGGGTTCTGGTCCGTCCATCCCCGGCTGAAACTCCTAGTGGTCCTAATAAGGAGACCATTAAGAGGGTCAGAACTAGGGATGATCAGCCTTCTTCATCGAACAAGATGTAGAAGAAGTCGACGAGCCTGGAAAATCATCGTCAGGTGGCTGTCATCGATCGGAATGATCCAGATGGGAGGATCAGTGCTGAACTATGGCAGTTGGTGGAGGGTAGGCTCATTGACTAACTGGCCGTATTCAGTGGCAAAAATTAGGATGTATCCTTCAATGGTGCGGACTATGTCAACCGTGGTAACAATAACACCTTGGAATTCTTAAAAACCACAATTGGAAAATGTATACATTAGGCCAGAGGCAAGGCTTAAATTCATTTATTTATTTTTATTTTATTTATTTATTTGTCGTTCCATACACAAGACTAATGGCCGTTTTCTCATTACATGATTATCTTTTTTCCCAACGAAAAACTGCACATTAAAGAAATTCGGTTTTCTTAATGTCTCATTTGCTCATATCCTGTCGCAAAACTTACCGGCACTCACCTGCCAATTATTTATTTTCCTTTTATTTGCCGTACAGATAAATTCAATCAGCTGACTCCCAACTTTTACATGTATTTTGAGAGGTGTTGCCAACTGAAAACAATGTTTTTTGTCGGTAAATTGAGAAACCCAAAATTATTAACAGACAGTTTATCGGTAAATAAATTTATGTTGACATTAAGTAACAGACAGTTTGTCTGTACATTGAGAAAATGGCCATAAGAGTCTCATATTGCAGTACAGAACTAAGTAACTATTAGCAAAAATTTGTAATGTTTAATCCTAAAACTAGTTACTAAAATCAACAATTTATACGTAATAAAAAAAAAGAAATACATATAACATTAAACAAAAAAGTATTTAATTTTAACAAAGTCAAATAATAATTATTATTAATCCATTAGATGTGGAAAACATATTAATTATTGACTTTTTGAACAATAGTGCGTTACATAAAAGTTGAGAACAATATGGAATTGAGTTCCAGAGATTAATGGCATGGATAAAGAATTGCCACAATGTTATAAGGCTATAGTGTCTAAATGGTATTAGCTTTTTCCTCTACTTTCGATATTTGAGAAGTTAAGTTTTACATATAAATAGATGTTCAGGCTGTTTCATGTAGATGATTTTGTGTAGAAAAATTAAGATACGCGTTTTTAGCAGATTTTTAAAACTAATGCCGTATAATTTAATTGCAAATGTTGAAACTCATGCTCGACGTTTTAATCCATAGACATAACGAATAATATTATTAAATGTTACATTTAGTTTATTTTTACTTATTGTGTCACTACTTGCAAAAAGTTCACACCCATTCAACAAAATTGGTATTAAATATGTTTTAGCGAGTAGTATTCGGATTTTGATTGGTGTGCAATATTGAGTTCGCCAAAGTGTTCTTACCATGGAAAACGGTTCACCACACGCATATTTTATGTGTCATACAAGCCTCCGAATCGCCACTTAGATCCATAGCGACAGTATGGTTTCCACCCCGCAAACGGGTGGTCAAACAGAACGGTAGGCTCCTTACTGACTAATGGAGGCTTGTGACCTCACTGGCGTGTAAGGAGAATACCGGTAAGACTTTCGGTTCGCCGTGGATCGTATGTCCATGGACTTCTTAGAGAAGGTGGGGGGAGGTAGGTTGTTAAGTTCGGTTTAGGTAATGTCAGGTTCCGGTATCCGAAACATGACAGCACAAAAGAAGCAGCTTCAGCCGAACTAATAACCTTTCTCTTAGACACTCGGACGGACGTAGCCCTTATCCAAGAGCCTTGGATAAATGAAAATAAGGTTTGCGGATTGAAGGTTATGGGATACACTCTGTTTGTCCCGTCTACAGAGGACAAGGTAAGAACGTGTTTACTAGCGAAGAATGAATTAAATTTTCTCATATCTCATTCTTTAAGGTGCGGTGACTTGACCGTCGTAAATGGAGAAGCCAAAGGTTAGCGCACTCTTACACTGGCTTCGGTGTATATGTCGTAGATCCGCCTGGCACAGAGGTTAGTGAATTGACGGCATATGCATGGAGAGGTGCGATCCTTGTATTGGGTTGCGGTGCCAATGGACATCATAACCAATGGGGGAGCGCTGACACCAACAAAAGGGACGAGTTAATGTTTGATTTTATAACTACTAACAATCTTATTATCTGTAATATGGGTAACACGCCGAAGTTTAGAAATAAAGATAGACAGGCAGTAGTAGATCTGACATTTGTGAACCGCGACGAGCAACTTATTTTGGACTGGAGGGTGGCAACGGACTGTACTTTTTCAGACCACTGACGTATAACCCTTACACTGAATTTTGACCTGTCTGGGGTTGCTCTGTTTATGAACCCGAGGGGGACAAAATGGGACTCAATCGGCAGCAACAGGCCCTAGGCGATTTGCTGCCGATTGATTTAGGTGTTGTGAACAGGTTCACTCAACATCTATGGGAGAGCTTTGTGCTGTCCTGCCCGGTTAAATTTCCGGGTAGGCGTAAACAGCCCAAATGGTGGACCAGAGAACTTCAGGTTCAAAGGTCGACGGTTAGAGACTGTTTAATAGGGCCAAGCTCACGGGAGCACCGGGTGATTGAAACACCTACAGGGTGCATTTTATTTATTTATTTTATTTTATTTTCTTCAGTTACATAACCTTTTATTGTTAAAAAAAGCTACTTATTAAAAAAAGCAAAGCAACTGGAGGTAGTTCTGTGAATCCATAAATAATGTCAACGAGTTGTCTAGATTCCGACGAATTTTATCCAAGGGTCCTGGGGTTTACCCAAAGGAATGACGGCTCATGGAATGAGTCTAGCTCTGAGACCCTAACCTTACTTATGGAGGCGCACTATCCCGGATGCTATACCAAACGAGCTTTGAGAAAATTCGTATTAAAATGTTAAAAGCAAAATAATTAAACTGTAAGGGTATTCCCGTTACAAGTTGCACCCTTGCAAAAAAGCAAAAGTGCATAAACATAACAACAACCACAAAGACAATTACTTACGCACAACTTATTGTCTGTGTGGTTGTTGTTACATTTTTGCACTTTTGCTTTTTCGCAAGGGTGCAACTTGTGACGTGAATACCCCCAGTAAAAGTATTCACGTCAAAAGTTGCACCCTTGCGAAAAAGCAAAAGTGCAAAAACATAACAACAACCACATAGACAATTATTTCGCACAAACAATGCAAAATTGTCAGGGTCTAAGTAAGTGCAAGATTATCAGAGTAAAAGCATAACATTTTTATTAATTTTCTCAAATTCCAAAATCATTTTAGAAATGTGAATTTTTGAATCGTATTTAGGACCCTCTGGACTACCATTCCTATATGGTGGTATAGCTGTGGAAATCCATATTTGTCCAAAATGGTCATTGATCTTCTCCAGAAATTTCAAAAATATATGACTTTTTTCAAAATTAATTTTCTCAAATTCCAAAATCATTTCAGAAATGTGAATTTTGGAATCGTATTTAGGACCCTCTGTACTACCATTCCTATATGGTGGTTTATCTGTGGAACTCCATAATTGTCCAAAATGGTCATTCAAATCATGATATTTTGTCTCCGTAGTGTATTACTTTGACTGTTAAGTGGTTAACATTGCTCTGTTAACTGCAAAATAAGCAATGTTAAAAAATATGGTTTGCGTCTTTGCTAGTTAAATTCGAATTTATCTTCACACACATCCCTTCCTTACCTAACCTAACCTATTGCCAAATATAAATGATAACAAAAAACTTGGATTATAACTTTTTTTGCAGCTAAAAGTAATAAGTTTTAATAAATAATAAAACAGCAGTTCTTTCTGAGTTGTCATTTTTTATTTTTTTATTTATTTCTAATATTAGCCTTTAAGGGTCATAATTGTTACAAATTTCTACTATCAATTGTAAGTAAATTTATATATGTATGTATGTATGAGTATAAAAAAATCAATACCCTGAAGGAAACCTGGGTGCAAGTGTCTCCAAGTCACCAGTTTTGTCGACTATTTTGGTGACATTGTCAACGAAGTGTCTACACTACACTACATTTGCCACTATATTTGGCTTTAATACGAAAACAATTTTATCAATAACAACTGAGAAGTACAATTCCTATAAAAGTTAAAGAAATAATAAAAAAAATTGTATTCGTACCAAAAGTGTAGACTACATGTACTAGTGATTCTCTGGTTCCAATGTCTACATATGTTCCCAAAGGAACTACCTAGTCAGTACCTAGTCAGTAGTACCAACGTCAGTAGTAGATTTCCAATGACACGCACATGTTAAATGTCTATAGTAAATAACATTTTCTGGGGTATAATAAGTCACTAGTACTGGTGACTGTGTCAATAGTGAATCAGTACAGATTCACTAGTGACATTTCCTGCAGGGTATGTATATATAATCTTCTTATTTGTGTGTTCCTCTTGTTTTGTCTATTCAGAGCTTTTAAAGCGCACTGATGAGCTAGAAAGCTGAAAATTGGCATGCATATAGTAAAACACCTAGGCCAAATCCTAGCGTAGCCGAATTTTTGACCTGTGGGCGGAGAATTAAGAGGACAAATGGGCGTGGCAATTGTTTTAACATTTGAAGTATTCATATCCATAGTAAGGCTACTCGTACAAAATTTGGTGGCTCTAGTTCACAGATTTACTTCATATTGAAAATGCCACGACCACTATTGGTAGTCCGCCCATTTTTGTACAAAATATTTGTATTGATACTAAAGTTACTCTTGCAAAATTCTGGAGATATATGAACAAGTAATAAAATAATATAAATGTCTCAAAACATATCAAGAATTTACGCAAAAGAAAAGTAAAAAGTGAATATTTCAACTTATAATGTATAAATAAGCATTTATTTTATATTTATAAAAAAAATTCTACATAACAATTTTAACAGATATAAATATTTAATTATCATGAATAAAATCCCCTAATGCATATTCGAACATATAAATATGAAACACTTACAGTGGTTCAATCGCATAATCGGACAAGTGTTTGCAAGACCAAAATGTTATCTTAACTTTAAAACTAAAAATTTCCTTAATTAGTTGTTTTTCACTCTTTCTACACTTTATGGCTTAAAAGGAGCTATCTATACGAATTAAAAATAAAAAGAATAGAATCAACTTTGCGAAGGAATACTTATTAAAAAGCAATGATTTTTGGACTATTTACCTTTATTTATGGTAAATCATATTAAAATATATTTCTACTGAAAGATTTCGGTATATAAAGGTTTTTTTTCGCCGACAAAAAAAGTTTTTAAGTTGACGGCATTCTTATCATTGATACTTTGATTTGACCGATTATGCGTTTGACACAAAAAGAAAACAATTAATTGATTAATTGATTTGTAAAGTTTAGAGCACATTTTGGTCTTGCAAGCACTTGACCGATTATACGATTGAACCACTGTATATAGAAGAATAATTCCTTGAAAGTTATCATTAATACTTTGATTTGACCGATTATGCGTTTGACACAAAGGGAGGTAGGTAGGTAGAAAGGATGGTGTGAAGTCTCATTCACACCTTCACCCAGAGAAAAATATGGTCCATTGTGACGCTTATTTTAAGATAGCTATATAAAGATAGAAAGTAGGTGAAATAAACAGCGAAAGCATAGGACAGATTTAAAAGATAGATAGGAAAGAAACCCGAGAGAAATCCTACTCAACCAAATTCGTCCTACGTGCAGCCAGCACACAGTCTCCTCTCGCGCAGCCAGGCCATCCTCAGGAATCTACTGCCCAGCCACCTCAACCTGCTGTCATGTAGTCTCTGACAGTGGCACAGAATGTTCTTAACTGTCTCCAACTCCTCCGGGTCCTCACACAACCCGCACATATCCGACTAGTCGGATCCCATTCTCCCATCCTGCCTATCATACAGTGGCCCGTGATAACTCCTATCATGGTCCTTATGCACACCCTACTCCTGCCCAGCAGCGACTCCGAATCGGACTTTTTAAGCACCGGCCACAGCATCCTTGATACCCGGCAGTCCGTTCGGTTCCCCCAGGCCCGATTGGTCGCGCCCAGAATCCATTCCCTGATTCTCCCAAAATAGAAGCCTATTGAAGGCCTAACCGCCTCCATACAGTTAGGATCTCCATCTCTGAGCCCTGTCTCGCCAACTCATCAGAAACCTCATTGCCGCCTATGTCGCAGTGACCCGGCACCCAGCACAACCTAAGCACATACTCTCCTAAGACTCCTTCCAGAGCCCTCCTACAATCATCAACCAGCCTGGAGTTCACAGTTCTTCTTATTTTTGCAATCACTGGAACTGATGGCGTGTTCAATTTTTTACGGGAGATTCACGATTGCTTTTTTCTCTTCGAGGGGAATGAAAATTTCATGGGAACAAAAATTCTACTATTTTAAACAAGACATAAAATTGATTTGAAGTCCATAAGACTATAAAGAATGGCAATAATTCCTTAAAAATTGCTAAACAGTGGGATGATTTCAAAATCTTATATTAATTAAAAATCGTTAAAGCTGCAAAGAATCAGAAAATTACAGGAAAAAAATTGCTCCTTTCGCGGATCTGGCAACGCTATAAAACGTGTGTGTAAAGCCTATAGTACACGGAATGTAAAAAGCCACATTCGTATGTGGTTTTGTCGTCATCACACATCACGAACTTGCGATTGTGGCTTTGTAGTGACGTCAAAATTACGTCAGAACCACATGCACATATGGCTTTTTACATTCCGTGTACTGTAGGCTTAAATCTTGTTTAACATCCAATGAACACTTTAATAAAGACAAATAAAAGTCATTGTTGTATTATTTTAGTGATTTATTTCATATTTTCAATTAAGCTTTTGAAGCATTTTTCAAGTTTCTTTCGATAGTTTTTATGTTCTGCAGGTAGCTTTCAAATTGTTTTTTCACTTTTTTTTGATTCATATGTTTGGTATGAGTTGTGACAAGTACCGGATAAAAATTGCTGAACTGAATCTTTTTTATAGTACTTTTATAATTTGTTACGGCTGGGGAGCCAATAAGTTGTATTAATGGGTGTAGTTACATTAGTAAATGTAAGTTATTTTTATAGATTAGGTTAAGTACTATACTCGGGATTATATTGCTGTGTAATACGTTTTTTGGCCCAAATGGCTTTGTATTACAATATGGATTAATAAATAAATAAATAAATAAATAAAAATTAAAATAAATTTAATTACTCTTGTAATTAAAATTTTATGATCGAAAAAGTTTGTTAAGCTGCTGCCATTGTTGTTTTTGTTGCTGAATAAACGGTGCCATTTTGAAGTTTGTTGTTTTCTGCTGCTGTTGTTTATCTAAATACTACTAAAAGTCTCAAGTGTGGTGTTTGCAAATTGCAATACTGCTGTTAGAAAATCTAAGGGTAGTATTAAGTGCTGTAAATGCAGCTTATGGCTACATCCAACGTGTACCAAGATTTCTGAGAAACATCTAGCATTAATTGGTGAGAAACCTGAGTCATTCTCATTTACTTGCGCTGCTTGCTTCGGTACGCATTCCAATCATGGTGGTTCGCTGGAAGATGAAGTTCGAACTTTGAACAAAAATTTTAATGATTTTGTCAAATCTAATTACGCAGACCGTGAATCTTTTAAATTATCTATGACTCAAATTCTTATGGACTTTAAAAGTGAAGTGTCAACCCGTATAATAGAATTGAAAGAAGACATTACTTCAGGCAATAAGTTAACTGACTGTGCTGATAAAGCTACTGCAGCGAAAATGTCTGCCCTTGAGTTAGAAAATGATACTTTTCACCGCAGGTTTAACCGTGCAGACATTAATTTGAGGTCTTTACCATCTAGTTTGGAAAATCTTATGTCTGTCATTGTTTCCTTATGTTCCTTTTATGGACGTAACATAAACAGTCATGATATTAATCAGATTTTTTACATAAACGATCAGAGACGTATTCAGGTCAAATTAAATAGTGTTGAGTTGAGGGATTCTATAATGAAGGAATACTTCAAGGCTAGATCCCTTAAGCTTTGTGATGTTGGTGGTGAAATTTCTAGCCGGGTTTTCTTAAAAGACCGCTTTTCTCCTGTTGCTTCCAATCTGAATTATATATGTTTTAAACTTAAGAGACAAAAGAAAATTTATTAATTTAGAATACTCAACATGGACAAAGTCAAAACTAAACTTACTTTGATTAATGGCAAAGATGTTGTCTATGACGTTGGTGAATGTGCTGCACTTTTAGATGATGGTATTTCTGATGTCGTGTAGATTTGTGCCTGAATTAAGTTGCTTTTATCTGATTAACTGTCATATCTGCTAATCTGGCAACTCTTCTTCTACTTATGTAGGTACTTGGTACTTGTAAATTTTCATATTCTTAGATCACTCTTGTAACGATAGCCGAACAATAAACATTCTTAATATTAATAATTAAAAAACAGATCGTGTGCAAATTCATTTATATAGTTACAACAAATTGGCGACGAGGAGAAACTACACAAAAAAAAAAAAAAAATATATTAAATCAGCAATACTGGAGTGCAAGAGTCTTATGTTGGTATCATGGACGTCATACAATTCAACCAATTCCTGCAACAACAACAAAAATTGTTAGTACAGATGCAGCAGATGATGGAGCAGCGGGATTTACAACAAAATCCAATGCAAAATACTTCCGTTAATTCAGCGTTGTTGCCAAATTTCGAGACATTCGACACAACAAAAGAAACATATAAAAACTTAATAAAATCGACCTGTGGTCTTCCAGAAATTCACTGGTTGTAAACCCGTCTAAATCTAAGGCGATTTTGTTTGGATCGTCTGTGAACTTTGTGACAGCTTTTGAGATTTTTATACGGGATTCTAAAATCGATTTTGTAAGTCAACATAGATGTTTGGGTATCATCATTGATAATAGGCTTAGTTATGAGTCTCATTTCGTATATGTGCATCGCAAGATTTCTTGTACTTTACGTAGAATATATTCCACAAATATATTCCTGCCTTTTCGGGTTAAATGTAGACTAGCTCATGCTCTTCTTATACCGCAGAATTTATATGGACTTGAGTTGGTGTCAGGGACCATTGCCATGAACTTAAAGATATTGGAGCGGGTTGTTAATACTGTGACTCGTTATGTTTTTAATATCCGTAGACGTGAGCATATATCCGAATTTGTTAAGAAATTTTTAGGGTGTTACTTTGATAAATTCGTAAAGTACCGTAATATTCTTTTATTTCATCGCATTATTAAAAGTGGCATACCTGTCCAGTTATGTAACGAATTTACTTTTTCGCGGTCGAATAGGAACAAGCAAATTCTAATACCTAGAATCAGGTGTTCTTTGTTTGAGAGGTCTTTTATTGTAAGGGTGGCTCGCTGCTGGAATAGTTTACCCCATGAATTGCGTATTTTTTCGCAATCTAATAATGTGTTTCGCCTTAAGCTTTTGAAGCATTTTTCAAGTTTCTTTCGATAGTTTTTTATGTTCTGCAGGTAGCTTTCAAACTGTTTTTTCACTTTTTTATGATTCATATGTTTGATATGAGTTGTGACAAATACCGGATAAAATTGCTGAACTGAATCTTTTTTATAGTACTTTTATAATTTGTTACGGCTGGGGAGCCAATAAGTTGTATTAATGGGTGTAGTTACATAAGTAAATGTAAGTTATTTTTATAGATTAGGTTAAGTACTATACTCGGGATTATATTGCTGTGTAATACGTTTTTTGGCCCAAATGGCTTTGTAGTACAATATGGATTAATAAATAAATAAATAAAAATAAATAAATAAAAACTATATACAGCGTTTTAAAAACTAAGTATGTGGATATGAAGGGCATTTCAAGTAACAAAGCATATTGTGCAAAGCTCTTATTAAATTCGATAGGCGCAAAAAACTTTAATATGGTTGCAGCATTAGCTTCACCAAAGCAACTTAGTGAAATCGACTATGATGAATTGTTACGCATTTTGGAAAGTCATCTGGCGCCAAAGAAAAATGTATTGGTAGCCCAGCACCAATTTCTGTCTAAATATCAGACAGAAAAACAATCCATATCAGAATTTGTGGCGACGCTAAGAGCTGACATAATCGAGTGTGAATTTGTGTCTACATGTACATGCGGGTCTTCGGTGGCAGATTTATTTCTACGTGCCCAGTTTATAAGGGGCATTCTCGATAACAATATTCGGGAGCACCTACTGCAGTCGAGTTCTATGAAGTTTAGCGAGGTTGTGTCAAAAGCAATTGCATTGGAAGCCGCAAAAGTAGACGCAAAAGAAATAACCATGAGGACAACAACCATTAACAAAATCTCAGGTAGTGATCGTATTAACTATAAAAAAGAATCTCATTCAGGAAAAAATGAAAACAATCAAACGAACGTGAGTTACCGGAAGTTAGGAATAGAAGGGTTGTGCCTACGATGCGGGCGAAACAATCATTTCGCAAAGGAGTGCCGAACCAATAAAAACAAGTTGAAATGTACGGGTTGCAACAAACAAGGTCACGTGGTAAGGGTATGTATTAAAACTTTACAGAAAAATTCTTCAAGCAGCAATGGGCCATCATCAAGTAAAAGTTCAACACATCAGATTCATAGTGCAGAAAACGAAGATTACGGTGTTTTTAAAGTGGTCAATGTGTACCAGAATAGCAACTCAAGAAATTTGGATGCAGAACATTATTATACTGAAGTCGACATCGATGGTAAACGCGTAAAATTTGAAGTAGATTCTGGTTCGGGATATACCTTTCTGCCTAGAGGTCATTTTAAATCGTTGAAGCTAAACACACCACTACTTCCAACAAATTTAGTGTTCAGGTCTTACACACAAACAACATTCGCACCAGATGGTAAAATAATAGTATGTGCGAAATACAACAATGTCGAAATAAAAGACGAAGTATATATAGTACCAGAATTTTGTACGGCATTGTTGGGTCGTGTTTGGATTAGGCGACTGAAAATTGATTTAAATGTTTTGGATAGCAACATAACGAAGAGAGTAGCTGCTATTAAACATGTGAGTGTGATTGATGAAATTGTAAAGGAATTTCCTGAAGTATTCAAGCAAGAAATAGGGTGTACATCAAATTACAAGGTTTCGCTAAAACTGCGTGAAAAGGCCACACCGATTTACACCAAAGAACGAGCCATTCCATATTCCTTGACGGAACGTGTTGACAGAGAGTTAGATGTATTGGAGCAAGGTGGCATAATTACGAAAACAACAGAGAGCGATTGGGGCTCTCCTTTGGTGGTTATCCCCAAGGCGGATGGGGGGGTACGGCTCTGTGTCGACTATAAGGTGGGCGTAAACCAACGACTTACTGACTCACACTACCCAATTAGAAAAATCAGTGATATTTTTAACAGTCTTCGTGACTCGAAGTTCTTTTGCAGGCTCGATCTTTATAAAGCCTATTTACACATACCTGTAGATGAAGAATCAGCAATTATACAAACAATATCAACACACCGTGGCACCTACAGAATGAATCGATTGTCATTTGGCATAAAAACTGCTCCGGCAGAGTTTAATAGGATCATAGATCAAATTTTGCGAGAAATCCCAAAAACAGAATCATATTTTGATGATATAATCGTTCATGGGCAGTCAATGGATGAGTGTATATCAAACCTTAGAGCCTGTTTACAACAATTGCGAAAATTTGACTTACATCTCAATAGTGCGAAATGTTCTTTTTTTGAGGAAAGAATAGAATTTTTAGGGCATGTCGTAGAGCTCAACAGCATTACGAAATCTAATTTAAAAGTCGCCGCAATTTTAGACATGCCTTGCCCTAACAATGCAAACGATGTTAAGCGGTTTTTGGGTATGGTCACGTACTACGCGCGATTTATACCAAATTTATCTTCAATAACCACACCCTTGCGAAATCTTTAAAAAAAAAACACTAGTTTCAAGTGGACGGATAAATGTGCAGAATCTTTTAAAATACTTAAAAAAGAGCCGGCCAGTCCTCGGGTTTTAATACCATACAACCCTGAACTGCCACTTCAATTGGCATGCGATGCTGGCCCGACAGGTATTGCAGGTATATTATCACACATTGTTGATGGTTATGAAAAGCCTATTGCATACACATCAAGAGCATTAACATTGGCTGAACAAAATTATTCACAACTCGATAGAGAGGCGCTTGCAATAGTTTTTTCTGTACAATACTTTCACGAATACTTATTTGGACGGCCGTTTGTTCTCATAACAGATAATCAACCAATTATGAGAATTTTTCATCAAACCGCAAAACTGCCACAGATGACCTTCCAGCGTTTACAACGATACGCAGCGTTTTTGTCTGGTTTTAACTACGAAATAGTGTACAAAAAAGGGATTGAAAACACCAACGTAGATTGCTTATCACGAGCACCAAATACATCAAAAATTCCTAAAGAAAATGCAATCAATCAAGAAGTGCACCTTATATGTAATTCAACTATACACCAAATTAGTAATTCGCAAATTACCTTCAAATCACTTAGAGAAGAAACCTGGAAAGATAAGGAATTAGTGGAAATTTTACAGAAACTTCGTAATAATAATAAGAAAACAAAAAACTATCGCCAACTTGATCAAATCGAATCTGAATATACAATAGACGGTGATGTACTCTTTCGAGGTGAAAGGGTTATCATTCCTAAAGCACTGCAGCCATATGTTTTACAAGAACTACACTCAACACACTTAGGTATAACAAAGATGAAGCAACTTGCCCGTCGATATGTCTACTGGAAGTCTATAGATAGAGACATCGAAAATATAGTAAGGTCGTGCTCATCATGTGCAACAGTCAGAAACTCACCCCCGAAAGCAGAAATACATCCATGGGAAGAGCCAGATGAAAATTGGCAACGCATACATATTGACTATGCGGGTCCTTTTCAGGGTTACTATTTTTTGGTAATAATGGATGCGAAATCTAAATGGGCTGAAGTTGGAGTATGCAGATCTGCACCCACATCGGGTTCAACTATAGATATATTAAAGAACATTTTCTCCAGAAATGGGTTTCCTAACGTATTAGTTTCAGACAATGCCACTATTTTCAAAAGTGAGGAATTTAACAATTTCTGCAGGAATAGCGGTATTTTTCAAAAGTTTATAGCCCCAGGTCATCCAGCTACAAATGGATTAGCGGAAAGAAACGTTCAGACTTTGAAACGTAAGTTAGTCTCAATGGAAAATAACATGATGCCAATTCCAGAAAAAGTTCAGGAGATACTATTTAGATACCACGCCACACCTCTTAAAAATAATAAAACTCCCTCAGAACAATATTTAGGCAGGCAAATTCGTATTAGCCTGGATGCTTTTAAACCCATACAATTAAAAGAGACGGAACACTCGACTTATAAGTCAAGACAATTATTCGAAGGGGAGAGGGTTCAAGCTCAGTATTATACAAATAATAAAACGATTTGGAAATATGGTACAATCACTAAGAAACTTGGCCGTCTTCACTACATGGTAACGTTGGGCAACGGGTTCGTTTTCAAAAGGCATATTAACCAACTGCGCTATACAGAAGTACAAAATACAATTCCTGATGAACTAGTTGAACAACCTGATAGCTTTACACAGCAAGAAACTCAAAATAGCCCTAATATAGAAGACCTGGTGTTTTTACCCAACAGCACAACTACTGAAGGGACGCAATCGTCTACATCGACTCAACATTCAAATACAACCTCTATTTCAACCTCCGCTGCAGATCACCATATTCCCCATCAACAAACAAGGAAATCAGCTCGACTACGCAGACTTCCGAAATACTTAACAGATTATAATATGTACTCTGAATAACTTATGTTGATAATGTATATTATTTTCAAATTAGTATGTATTAAGGGTGCGAGGATTGTCATATCTGCTAATCTGGCAACTCTTCTTCTACTTATGTAGGTACTTGGTACTTGTCAATTTTCATATTCTTAGATCACTCTTGTAACGATAGCCGAACAATAAACATACATTCTTAATATTAATAATTAAAAAACAGATCGTGTGCAAATTCATTTATATAGTTACAACATTAACGATATATTTTTCCCCCTTTTTTTTAATTTTTATTTTTTTGCTTAATGTGGCTTTTATAGAAAATTTTCATAGGGCCTTATTAAACAAAAATATTTTAACTCCTACAAAGATTATAAATCCTTGTAAACTTAGTCATTTTTTGAATAAGGGAGTAAGTTGTTGAATCTTTTTTTTAATCTTACCTTATTTTTCTAATAAAATTAAGTTTTATATATGAATTTATTTAACGATTAAATTGAACTAATG
Source organism: Pollenia griseotomentosa (assembly GCA_963931875.1). Classification (NCBI taxonomy): domain Eukaryota; kingdom Metazoa; phylum Arthropoda; class Insecta; order Diptera; family Polleniidae; genus Pollenia; species Pollenia griseotomentosa. The sequence goes on from OZ007563.1 coordinate 51,253,614, forward strand.
CATATTATTTAAGTGTTTAATGATTTCATTGAATTTGTCTTTGATAGTCGGTATATATGTATATTGATAATGTAAATTGATAATGGTTATAATTTTGATGCATGATTTTAAAATATTTTTCTTCTTTTGGTTCCCCATTCTATTCTTTATTATTTTTTTTAATGTTGTCTGTAAATAATGATAATATTAATCCTGTTGTGAGTTGCGGAACTTTTATAAAATCATCTTTATCTTATTTCTCTGATCAGTTAAAAGTTGCTCACATAAAATAACTCAACTAAATTTGACGAGTTTAAGAAAATTGTTAACGGAAACTTTGATATCATTGCTACATCTGAAACATGGCTAAAAGCTTATGTAACAAACTTATCACTTGCTATAACTGGTTACTCCTTGGTTAGAAATTACAGGTTGCATGCACGTGGTGGTGGAGTATGTTTTTATTTAGCTAATATCCTTAAATTTAGGGTTATTTTAAGTGTATCTGAACCTGATACTTGTGAGTCTATATATGTAGAAATGAGTCATGGTAATACTTGTACGGTTTTTGGTTGTGTTTATTTGCCTAGTGGTAATCTTGCCTCTTTTGAAAATTTGCATTTAGATGTGTTTCTTAAATATTGTAGAATTGTTGTTGTTGGGGATTTTAACTGCAACCTTTTTGATATTATTAAAACTAATCAAATTATCAATGTGCTTGAGATGAACTTATCGGTATCTCATAATTCAAAACCAACGCATTTGAATATTGCCAATCGGCCCACTTCATTACTAGACTTCTGGTTGCTTAGCAGGAGGTCCATGATACGTTTTTCCAATCAAGTCCAATGTCCCTCGATATCACACCATGCTTTAATTTATGCTGTGTTTGATATAAATCCTGAGTATACTCCGCAATATTTTGAATAAAGGGACTATAAAAGAATTGAATTTTGATACTATGCACTTTTTTAATTCCAGTGATATTGATTCTCAGTGGCGCATATTGAGTTCTCTTTTTGAATCTCTCTTTAGTTTTGTACCGCTTGTTCGTAAAACAATTTCTAGAAACGTGGACGGCTGGATGAAATTATCTTGTAAATCTTTAGCAACTTCGATGAGGGACTTGGCATATTCTGCATTTCTGGCCTCCAAGTCCGAAGATGACTGGAGAGTATATTGTCGGTATCGTAATCGTGCTAAAAAATATCATTCGAAAGAAGAACATTTTTTGCAAAGTTGTTTTCTGGTATAGACTCAAGTGCCATGTGGAGGATTTTGAAAGGTAATGGTTTTACTGGTAATAATAACGAGTGTTTAGGTGAATTAAGTGCTGATGACATTAATTCCCACTTTGTTAATATTTCTCATGTGGACTCTAGTAGTTTTGATATTGGTAGTTTTGATGATATAGGCTTATTTTCGTTTAGTTGTATTACTGATGATGAACTTTATTTGAAGCTCATAGAGTTAAATCTAAACTTGTTGGTGCTGATGGTACTCCAATTACCTTTTTAAGGATTATATTCCCTTATATTTCTCACTTGTTGAAACATTTTGTTAATTCGATATTAACTTCATCTGTTTTCCCCACGGATTGGAAGAAGGCCCGGGTTGTTCCAATTCCCAAAACAAAGAAATATTATCAAGCAACAAATTCTTTCGCATATGCATAGTTATATTGCCCCATCACAATATGCTTTTCCCCCTTCACAATATGCTTTTCGTTATTATTGTGCTTAACTGATGAAATACGTAATAATGTAAATAATATACGTTTGTCATCACCAGGAAAACCAGAAATATGCTCTAAAAGACACGTTTTATGCGCATTAAATATGCAGTAAAAACTTGAAAATATGCCCTAAAAATTTTTAAAAATATGCCCCAAAAAACTCAAAAATTGCTAATTTAAAAAAAAAACAAAATATTCAACAATTTGTTTACACTTCCATTAAAGAAAAACCATCCTAAAATTATAATCGGTAAAGCCCATACACCAAAGTATTTATAGACGAATTTTCGAGATTTTACCCTATTTGCAAACGATGACCAGTCATGTGCTCACAAAAACAAAGTCATGCTAAGAGGTTTAAATTCATATAAGAGTTATTTGTGCTGAATATTATTCCGACATTAACATACATACATATGACATTTATTGTCTTAAAGAGATTGTGGGGACGGTCGCTAAGTTGGTTATTAATGTTAACATTTAATCGGAAGTTTAAGCTATTTATATATGGGAGCTTTGGACAAATGTGAACCGATTCTAAAAGAATTGAATTTACAGTAAAATATTTTTGGGGCGAATGCAATATAAATACCAACCTTATTAAGTAAATGGTTTATGGCCACAAAGAGTCTAATTTGGAAAGAAGTTTTTTTGGGGAATATGTTGAATTATATACCGATTCTCATCGTTTAGATAGAATTCGTCATTAATACAATTAAAATGTATTCACCAAATTTTATCAAATTATCTACATGATTGTACGTTGTACTTTGAGCACAAGGTTAACATGGACGGACATCGTTAGATCACTTTAATAAATTTGTCCAGATTTCTATGCATTACACACATCGCCAAAAACGTATATAATTGATGTTTCCTTAATTTGTGTTTATATATAAAATTTTAAGCTTCGTTCACAATAAGAGCAACAATTTCGTTTTTTCTTCTATCTTATTTCTTCCCAAAGTATTTCATATATTTTCCTTTCATTCTATAAACAAAAATGTAACTAAAGTTTTTTAACCAAAGCGTTTAACTCTGTTAGTTATAACATTATGATAAGTAAGTTGAAACATATTTTTAAATTCTCTAGATCTGCCTTTAAACTAATATATTCATATTTGGGCGGAAGACATCAGTTTGTGGACTTTGGCGGTGTCCGTTCTGATATTCTTTCTGTACTATCAAGCGTTCCTCAAGGGTCAGTTTTTAGTGTATGTGAATGATCTTCCTGGTCATATGGAGTCAAGTGTTTACAAAAAAGTTTTTTATTTGCTGATGATGTATTTCTCCTGTTTAGCTCCAATAGAGATAATATGGATGTTTAAGCATCTAATATTAATTATAATTTAACGCGTTTTTTACAATGGTCATCTTCGAATTTTTTATCTCTTAATTGCTCTAAAACTAAGGCTATGCTCTTACTTTACTTTCTTTTGTTGACCACCTTAAGTTTTTGGGTGTGTATCTAAAACTTACTTTTGAAAATCATGTAAATCACGTGTACGGTAGAGTATTAGGAATTTTGCGTAGAATTTATTCTAGTGACTTATACTTGCCTTGTTGTGTAATAGGTTGGCCTACGCGTTATGTTTATAATGTTCGTATGCGAATTCATATATCTGAGCATGTTATGGAGTTTTTATGGTGGTTTTAGGGTGTTTATTAATATTCGTTGCCTTTTTCTTTTTACAGAGTTATTAAGTATGGCATACCTTTCATTTTCATTTTCACACTCTATTAGAAACCCTCAAATTTCAATTGCGAAAATTCGCAAGAATTTGCTAAAATAGCAAAAATTCACGAACATTTTTAATTTAGGACGAACGCCTCAAAGAGCCAAAATTGCGAAAATTTAGAAAAGCCATAAAATTGATTAAAAGTCCCTAAAACTATAAGGAAAGGCAAAAAATTTGCTAACAGCGACATGATAGCAAAGTCTAATATTTATTAAAAATCGTTAAAGCTGTAAAGAATCAGAAAATTTATAGGAAAAAAATCGCTTCTTTTGCGAACATGGCTAAAATTCTTGAAAATTGCAAACTTGGAAACAAACCCTAAAATTGACAAAACAAAAAAAATGTATGCCAAAATAGCAAAAATTCGCGAAAATTTTAAATATTTCAAATAAGCTATAAGATTGATTAAAAGTCCCTTAAACTAAAAGGAATGGCAAATATTCAATGAAAATTGCAAAATTAATGGAAATTCGCAAAAATTTGCTAACAGCATGATAGCAAAGTCGACTTTTTATTATAAATCGTTAAAGTGAGCTATAATGATGAAGAACAAAAATAATAAAAATTATTGGAGATGAGATTTTTTTTGTCATGTTTTCTATAACTAGTCGACGTCGACACAACATTCTTATAAAATACCAGATTAACGTCGAAGTGATGTAGTCGTCGACTTGATGTGACAACAATTTAAAATTAATGTCGACGACGACTTTCATAATAGGGATGTTTATATATTTTTATAATATTATATATTTTTATTCAGGATGTATGTACCTATGTGATATGAATTTGTTTGGCCTGTTTAGGCTTATTGTATTACAATAAAACAATTAAATAAATAAATAAATTCGTGAAAAATTTCAAACTTGGAAACACACTCTAAAATTTATTTGAAATCGCTAAATCTAGAGGGTTAATTTAAGTATCACAAACAATACAAACTAAATACATAATTGCAATCGTGAGCAAATAACCTCTAATCTGAGAACATACCACTAAGTGGGCGAGGAGTTTTTTGAATCCAGTGGGCTCCACGGGGTTCAGCCCCCTTTAATTTTAATTTTGTGTTTTTTTTTATTCTAAACTAGCTGACCCGACAGAAATTAGAAAAAAATGTTTGCGCTCGATTTTTAAAATCCGTTAAAAAGAGGAAAAAAATAGTATTTTTAAATTAAAATGTAGTTCATATAAATACATATGTTTGATTTACATTTGATTTGAAAACACATTTTAGTTGATAAGATCAATATTCAGGTAACCAGTAAAAAAAGTAAAACTTATTCGATTGCTTTGCTAGGATATCATAATTTTGTTTATCGCAATGCTTTGTAATATACGACTTTTTTGTTTGGTTGTCTGGCGCATAAGCAAATAATGCTAATGGACTTCCGACACGGGAACAGGCGACGTATAATTGACCATGCGAGAAGCATGGATTCTCAAGGTTAATGTCGCAAACACGCAATGACTGCCCTTGAGATTTGTTGATTGTCATTGCATACGCGAGCCTTACTGAAAACTGCAAGCGTTTAAATCGAATGCCATGTCGGTTGAATCATTGGGATCCGAGGTATCAAAACACTTTCTCCTTTGTACTTTCCTTTAAGCATTGTGGCTTCGATGACGTTATTCATAAGTTTTTTACCGTAAGTCGGGTGCCATTAGAAACACGTGGTTGGTTTATATTTCGTAACATTATCGTTCTGAGAAGTAACGGGATCTACCGATTTGTACGTCTTCAATTCGCCAGCGATTTCACTTTGATTCTAAAAATTCAGTTCGTCGACATCAACGTTTTTCGCAGCTAATATAGCACGTTCGCTCAACCAATCTTGATTTCTGTAATTTTGTGTAACGTTTAGAAACACCTTTCGGAAGAGTTCGGACTTTGATTCGGTGAACTGGCCGAAATTCATATATCCACCGGGATTTTGCCGATTGCTGTGTCCAGCAATTGTTTGGAAAATACGTCTCGAGATTGATTGATATGCAGCTCGACTGTTCTGCAGACGACTTCAAGCATTAAATTCATCGGATGGCGTTGATCGTGGTATCAGTGACAGTGTTTGCTGAAAATCACCTGCCAACAAATCATAGTACCTCTAGATCGGCTTTGATTGTTTCGTAAATCTTGCAACGTTTTGTCTAATAACTTCAAAGATTTTTTATGCACCATTGTACATTCATTCCAAACGAACAGTTTGCTTTGCTGCAAAACTTTGGCCATCGCACTGTTCTTCGATATGTTGCATGTTGGATTTTCATTGGTTTGCATATTTAATGGCAACTTAAGTGCTGAATGAGCAGTTCGACTGTCTTCCAACAATGTAGATGAAATTCCTGACGATGCGAGTGCACGTACAATATCATTTTGCGAGCCTATCGTTTCCTCAGTTTTCCCAGTTCCACGAAAAGCGTCTAGAAAAAAAATCCTTCCAGCTTCATCTTTCACAGCTTTCATGAGGCTTTCGGTAGCATATTTTTGCTGTCGATTCAACAGTGGAACATTTGTTTGAACTGATTCCTTTAAGGCATCGCGAAATTGGTGCAACTGTTTTCCGATTTAAGATAAATAGAAAAAGTGGGCGTAAAAGTAGGCGTGTTAAATTTGTCTCTCAATGAGAACTTAAAATGAAACATTTAAAAAAAATTAGTCAAATCGATGGAGCCGTTTTCTGATTTTAGGTAAATCGAAAAAAGTGGGCGTAAATGTGGGCTGGGCAAAATTTTCTTTCTGTACTAACCTAAGTTGGACCATGGCGATCATTTAAAGAAAAAATCGTCTAAATGGGTCAAGCCGTTCTCAAGTTATGCGCTTAATAGAAAAAGTGGGCGTAAAAGTAGGCGTGGTAAATTTTTCTTTCGATGAAAACTTAAAATGGATTAACACGAACATTTGAAAGAGAATTTAGTCAAATCGATGGAGCTGTTTTCTTATTTTAGGTAAATCGAAAAAAGTGGGCGGGGCGATTATTTATTTAGTTATTTAATCATTTCATAGAAATACAATAAGCCTTAGCAACGGATAATATTTCATTTTTATTTATATATGGCCCTGTAAACTGCATTTTAACCGAAGAAATTCTAGTCAACTCATTTCTGCAAAGCTTATATACATACGTATCGTTACTTAAAACTAAATAAGCAAAAATTAAAAATCGACTTTCATTGATTCTGTTGTATTGCATCCACACAAACGTACAAAACTTAGAATCATTCGACCAAACTTAGCGATTTTATTAACAAAAAACAAACGGACCTATACATATATCGGGTTTTTCAACAAGAACTTTTTGTTATAATTGTGGCAACACCAACATGATAGTTTTGACATTTAGTTTTTTGACGTATTCGTAGTAGATGCATTGGCAATTGAAATAACGAATTCTATTTCGCTCGAAAATAGCATTAAAATAATTAAAATCCATTATGAAAATGGTGGTTCTGTTAAAGTTACATTTCGTAAAATTCGTGATATTTTCGGAAAGCATAATCGTCCTTCTGAGACCGCTATTAAGAATTTGATCTTTAAATTTGAGTCGGCAGGCTCGATACAAAATATGCCAACACCAACAGGACGGTGCCACATGTCACACAGTCAATAAAACTATCAATTTATTGCAAACCAAATTTGCCGATCGATGACAGAGTCTATACGGAGCTAATCGAATCGATTGCAGCCGTAAAACACAAAATCCGTGATGTGATTAACGAAATAAGCTCGACATTTTGATGAAAGAATCGCATATGTCAGCGTGCTCGTGGTGGACATTTGCCAGCTATCATTTTTCATTCATAATAGCCGAACTTTTCCCTTCGTACATTATTCACATATTACATAACTCTCATTATTTCTATCAAATTGTGCAATATTTTTTTTTTAATATATGTATTAGTATTTCTTTCTGATTTAACATTATTGGGTAGCGAATTATATAATTTAATTGCCTTAAAGAAAAGTGATCGTTGCATTGCTGTTGTTGTCACCCTTTGCAATCTAAAGTTTTCTGAGTTTCTTATATTATCTACATATATTGTTGTACCCCTCCTACGTAATTAAGTTGATCGATTAGGTAGTCAGGAGCATTTCCCATCTTCATTTTTTGAAAAAATGTTATTGTATTTAGTTCCAGTCTCTGTTGTATATTTAGCCATCTAAGCGCATCAATCATTAATTTTATTTTTAAATCTATTGCATTTAAATATAGAACGCATGACCTTGTTTTGAAGACTTTCTAATGGTGTTGTTGTGCCGCAAGTATATAGAATTGTGGATCCAAATTCAAAATGCAGTTTAATCACGGTGATGTACTTATTTATTGATGTTATTACCGATACTTTATTTCGCACCCTTTTAACAAACCCAAGTTTTTTGCATATACATATATTCAACATGTTGATTAAATTTAAATGCCTGTATTTATAAAAAAAATTTTTAATTTAATAAAGGTTTACAAAACAAGTTTTCTATGAAAATTTGGCTTAATAAACGTTTGTTAAATTTAATAATCGTTTATAAATACGGGGGTAAGTCTTTATCGATTATAAAACCGAGATATTTAATTTGTTAATCTTTTTCAATATTTTCAATATTTTCAATATTTTATTTTAAAATTGGTTACTGTTCATGTTAATTTCCATTAGTTTAGTTTGTTTTTTTTTTCATTTAATTTCAGCGAAAAGTTAATTTTGCCGATATCATGCATTTATTTATCATTACATTGCATTTCTGTGTCATCAGCATTAAGGACTATTTAACATTTGTGTAGAATATTTGGGATATCGTTTATGAATATTATAAACAATAACGCTACTAGTATGGAACCCTGAGGCGCTCCAAATTCATTATCTACTTTATCGAATTTTACACCGTTAACTTTGGTAATTTGTTTTTGATTTGTTAGGTATGATATAAGCCATTGCAAGTCATTTTGTCTAATGTTTTTGGGTCAACAATAGTCTCCAATGCTCTTTTAAAGTTCAAGAAATGTGCCATAATCTTCTTCTTTGCATCTCTATATTTCCATTTATTCATTACATAATTAACTGCGGTTTTACAAGAGTATTTTTTTCTGAATCCAGATTGATATTTCGAAAACAGATTATGATGTTCCATATATTTTTCTAACTGATCTTTAACAATTATTTCTATAATTTTTTCACACGTTTTAAGCGTGTTTATTGGCCAGAATTCCTCACCTTTGTTTGTTTTGTCACTTTTTCTATTGGTGTTATCATAAATAGGTATTTCCAATTTTCAGGAAAGATATCAGTTTCAAAAGATTTTTTTATAACGTTTAGCATGTTTTTAGCATTAATGATCCAGTTGTCTAACGCATTTGCATATCGTTAGCTAAAATGGAAATCTTCAAACAATTTAAAAGGAAACTATTTTATTATTTTTATTTTGTTAGAAAAAACTGGGTTATAACGTCGTTTTGCATTTATAAAATAAACACTCTTCCAGTTACGTCCTTTTGTTTTTTGTTAATAAAAGCGTAAATTTTAATCGCAAAGGTCTAGAATTTTGTCAAGACATGTTATGACATTTATAATAATTATAATTGTGCATTTTAGCTAACTATCAGGGGTGTGCTGGAAATCGAAAACGTAAAACGCAAGAATTTTAAAAGAAGTTTTCTAATTAGATTTTTGTAACAATAGAATTTTATGAAAAATATTATACAAATATTTCTCTATTAAACAGAATTTTATAACAAAAATTATAAAAATTAGGTTAAAAGTGTATTAAAAACCACTTCCAAATTCTTGCGTTTTACGTTTTCGATTTCCAGCACACCCCTATTTATGTTTTTCTGTTACAGTATAGATATTGCACGAAATTTAAATCTAGAGGTTATCACAGGTATTATGTTTATAGGTATATTGCACGTTTTCTATTGTATCTAGAGTTTTTTTTTCCCCGGACTTTTTCGATTCCCGGGAAAGCGGGAAATTTTTTTAAATTTCCCGGGATCCCGGGATCCCGCTCCATATGAATAATACAAGGTAAACTTTATTATTAATTAATAAAAAAAACTTTTATAAAAAAACGTAAGGGAACTTGTTTACAAAGAAAGTAAAAGAAATGGTTCAATACTAAAAAATTAATTGAAGATTGATATAGGAACTTGAATTATTATCACCTCACGCCTTTATTCCCTATTATTATGCTTTTATTCAGTATTATTATGCTGGATACAAGATAAAAAGATAACATAAACATAACAATTTAATTCATAAAACAATAATAAAAACAAAATTAAAATTAAGGTACTCAAGATATGAGATCAAAAAGTTAATTAATAAAATAGATAAAATATTTTAAAGAAATACAAAAATTTTTTAACGGCTTAGGAAATAACTTTCTGACAGACTCAAAGCGCTTAGTAAGACGTCAAAAAGTATATTCCTGATTTTATTTACTAATTATCATGTTTCCGAAAAATTTCGTTCATTTTTTACCGAGGTTGGACAAATAGTTAAAAGTGCACCGTTGTAGAATGCTTCTGATTCACAATAAGAAGAAATTTTTATCTTTTTTATAAACATCGTCAGTCAAATGTATGTCAAGGTTGATGAAAGAATAGCATCAACCGAACTGCTTCTTACAAACCTTTCATTTCAATAGGTCCATTTGTAATCTTTAGGACAATGTCTTTTTCAAGTTGTATGTTGTAGTATCTTACACGAGTTTCCAAAATGTTATTTTATTTCGGTTTCCCCGCACTTCACGGGTATATAAACCAACACAAATTGAAATTGAAAATTTGTGTTTATCACCTAATAAACATATCGCTCCTTCATTGCATCATAGTCATATCTCAAAATTTGAAGTAACTTTAGCAAAGTCTTCCTTCATACCTTCTCGTATTATATCTCAAACTGAACCGAAGTTATAGCAAAATATATCTTTAAATCGGTACATTTTGAAAACTTTAATCGCATTTTGCCAAGATCGTTTGTTTTTGTAGATATGATTATGTTGCAATAAAGGAGCGATATGTTTAGGTATCTCCTATTTTTAAGACTTGTTCATAAACAATGAAACTTTACTGCCTGCATCTTATTTTGAATTAATGTACTTTATTAACTCTTCACTTCACTAAATGTAATAATTATCAACTGTTGCACTGCTATTCTGCTTTGAGTAGATTTATTGCATCAGGAGACATTGATTTAAATACATGTACTCACTTTTTCCAATTGATCTAATCCACAACTCATCCACAGATGCTAATATTTAGAGAATAGAAAACTAAATTTTAAAGTATAAAGAGCTTTTTTCTGAAATTATGAGGATTTTTTTATTTCCCGGGATCCCGCAAGAAAAATCCCGGGAAAAAGGGAAATAAAATAATTGAAATTTCCCGTCCCGGGAATTCCCGGGAAAAAACCCTAATTGTATCTCTAATTGATTTAATACTACTGACAAAATAATTATTAAATTAATTGGCGATTTCATAGTTATCCTTACACATACTCTATATCATTAAATAGGTATCACAGATTTAATTTTACGTTTCTTCTTTTTATAAGCACTAGGTCTTTTATTTTCCTCCCGTTTGTTTCTGGTCTTTGGCATTATTTATTTTATTATTGATATATTTATTTTTTTAGGTTCTATTTTATTTTTATACATACTCCTTATCATAGTATACCTAGCAAGTACCATGTAATGTCTAAATAATCTATTTGATTTCTGACGCTTGTTTTAATTTTTTTTTTTCATATTGTCTTTTGTTTGACGTTATACCTATGGGTTTTGAAATTGAGAACAAAATTTCTAATGACTATACCTTGTACTTATTCTACCATGCTCCTTATCACTTTATAATAACTCCATGCAATTTTACAATTTTTTTTTTTTTTTAAATAAAATTATTTGCCGCTGAAATGTTACTACCTACGCAACATTGTCAATTGCCTAAACAACTGATTCTAAACTTACTAGGTACTCAACAAACAAGAAGCAGAATATATGAATATAAAACATAACTTAAAAATATAACAATTAAAAATTCCTAAGTGAGCTTAGGAATCAAAACTTGACAATTTCGTCTACATTGACTAAATGAAGAAATGAAATCATACAGATATGTATTCAATAGGTTCCCTTCTAAACATATTGTAAAAGCAAAGCAAAAGCCTTATTTTTAAAGAATTACAAAATAAGCAGCACAAAAACTTCGAAACATAAATGACAGATAGGGCGTTTTATGTCTAGGTAACGATATATCAATATGATCTATTTGCATAACTGTAAACTTTAAAGATGTTGGATAGGGCGTGTTAGGTCTAGGTAACGATATATTAAATTAATAATAACATCAAAGTTGTGTTCTGTATTTTGGTTTTAAAAATATGTATGGTAAGTATGTATATGGGCATTTCCACCGAAAAGTCTACTTTTTGTAACGTCACACCAGCAAGTAATTAATATTGTTTCTCAAAAAAATCGTGTACAATAATTTACTTTTTTATAGGTATTTTGGGGTAACGCGCAACTAGCAACCTTACTAAAACCTTGTTGCTGGCCTTTACACATGTACAAATGTAATTATTTTATACAGAATAACCACAATTAATAATCTTTTGTATTCCAAATGGTTTCACAATAAAAAAAAAACCAAGCAAATTTAAGTTTTAGTTATGATTTATACTTACGTTATTAGAAGCATCATCCAAACTGACATTTTGAAGATTGGCATCACTTCCATGCCTCTGTGGGCTACTCTCATGATGTGCATATTCCGACATTTTACACTTGTGTTAATTTTCGTAATTGTAAAATGTTCCAAATTCTGCTTGTGTTAAAATCTGAACACAAGCACTTCTTCTAATTCCCATACACCGCAACAAGGTTGTTATTGATGCATGCATGCAAGCACCCCCTAGAGCTTGGCGTGGCTTACTATTATTTATTTGCAATTCACGTTCTGTAAGCGAAAATTACCCAATGTTTGTGCTGTTTTATTTAGCAAAAAATTTAACTAAGATCTTTTGTTTTTTTACTAATCACTAAAATGGCAACTATCAACTCGTTGGCCTCGAGTCGCGGGTGCTTCGACCAAAACTTTAGCTTTTTATACTTCTTTGTCGTTTGAACTCTGTGTTCTCGGCACACGCATACACAATTATAGATTTTTCTCACTCTAACACATACTGCCGCCAATTATGGACAAATTTTTATTCTCACCATTTAGCTTTCGCAATTTTTTTTCTTTTATTTGACGACTTTTATTTTAACTTTTTATTGCTTTCAAAATTTATTTGATACGTTTTTGGCTTGACTTTTAAGTTGTAAAATCTTCTTTTCTTACACTAAAAATCGATAAAAAAAAAAAAACTTTTAAACTGTGAAAATTCTGCGTTAAAAAATACAATTTTGTTGAAATTATAGTGTGAAAATTTTTATTTTCTATAAAGCACGAATAAACGAGTAAAGAAACGCGTGAACGACGAGCACACTTCTTTCGTAGTGAAGAAATGGCGGACTTGAGATTAGAGTTGCATTTTATACAACAGTGGTGCAATATTCGTACTAAAGTACTAATAAACGCCGACACTTACCCTAGATCTACACTAAAGATAAATATCTCAGCAAGATGACAATACCCCGGGTCTTCACGTAGCAATATTTATTGCGGCAAACATCAAATTTCATTGCTCCATAAAATTTGCGACGTATAGACCGCATATTGCCATGAGTGGCAATCCATTGCGCAATGATTGCTCTTCTTATTGCTTGAGCAATTATTGCTTAGCAATATGCTGTCAAATCAGTTGTAATTTATCTGACATTTCATTTCTCTGTACGGTTGTTTTTTGTTTGTGTGTTTATTTATTAAAAAAGCAATCAATAAATATATTATTATATATTATATTTTTTAATAAACGTCAAGATCAAAAAAAGCAAACGACAAATTTATTTTTTTGTATATTTTCAACTTTTTTTTAACGCAAATAAACAAAAAAGTAATACAAAACACAGCTACGACAATTACAATAAATTATTTTATTAATTTAAAAAAGAAAATTTCACAACCACTTCAAAACACAACATAAAACATTTGTTATAAAGATGTACAGCCACAAAACTTTATACGACTACTCGCGGTGAAAATTGCAAATTTATGGCAAAGCAATTTCAAGTGTTCTCCAGCAATAAATTCAGCAATTATTGCTCCATTGTTCTGTCATTGTTCTGCCGACGTTTTTGCTTGTACTTAGCAATAAATATTGCAACGTGGAGACCCAGCGATAACGTCGGCAGAATAACAGAGCAATATTTGTTATTGCTCCGCTTATGTTAAAGGCATGGGAAAACGTATTTATGTTACCCCGGGTCTTCACGTAGCAATATTTATTGCGGCAAACGTAAAATTTCATTGCTCTATATTGCCATGAGTGGCAATCCATTGCGCAATGATTGCTCTTCTTATTGCTTGAGCAATTATTGCTTAGCAATATGCTGTCAAATCAGTTGTCTGTTATCTGACATTTCATTTCTCTGTACGGTTGTTTTTTGTTTGTGTGTTTATTTATTAAAAAAGCAATCAATAAATATATTATTATATATTATATTTTTTAATAAACGTGAAGATCAACAAAAGCAAACGACGAATTTATTTTTTTGTAAAGTTTTATTTTTTCAATAGAACAATTCAACTTTTTTTTTAACGCAAATAAACAAAAAAGTAATACAAAACACAGCTACGGCAATTACAATTAATTATTTTATTAATTTAAAAAAGAAAATTTTACAACCACTTCAAAACACAACATAAAACATTTGTTATAAATATGTACAGCCCAAAAACTTTACACGACTACTCGCGGTGAAAATTGCAAATTTATGGCAAAGCAATTTCAAGTGTTCTCCAGCAATTAAATTCAGCAATTATTGCTCCATTGTTCTGCCGACGTTTTTGCTTCTACTTAGCAATAAATATTGCAACGTGGAGACCCAGCGTTAACTAATAATTTGAAAAAATCAAGGAAAAAGGTGCAGTGTAAAAACTGGCGCTATCTTGCAAAAATTATTTTTATTATTATATGTAAATTCTTTCTTATTCGACTTTATTATTTTAATGTATATTAATTTGTTTAAACTTGAGGTCTTTTTTTTATATAAAAATATTAATTTTAATTAAATAAATTTTTTTTTTTTTATTAAATAAAATTTATATTTTTAAATATAAAATAACTCAAGCTTAAACAAATTAATATTAATTTAAATAATAAAGATCGAATAAGAAAAAATTATATTAATAAAAATAATTTTTGCAATTATATTTTAGTGTTCATTTAATTCATTAATTTCTTTTACTACAATTATAATTTGCTACTATTTCACAAATTTAATTTCTTTCTCACACAATTTGCTTCTATTTTTTTCTTTTTTGCTTCCTTTTTTCAATTGACAATCAAATTTGACGTTTTATGATAGCCATTAATGTCAACGAAAAAGGATTAAAAACAACAATTAATGCAACATAAATTGCCAGCAATAAATATGTACAAAAAAAGTGCTGTCAACATTAAAGATAACATAATTTTAACATTTACGGCCAATTTTTAGGTTTGATATTATGTCACATATATATTTAAAATCGTTTTAAATACAAAATTCAGTTCTTCACCAAGCATTTAAATGTAACTTAATTCACCAAGCTGGTACAGAGTGTTTTAGAGTGGGCTTTTAACATCGATTTTAATCTTAGCGGCAAACTATAATTAATTAATCTGAGAATAAATTTAATGGAGTAGTATTTGTTTTTGTCGCTTTTAAGAGGTAGTTTAACACAGCGTTTACATTTGACAGTACTGGCAAGACAGTAAGCATATACATATTAGTTGGCAAAACAATGCAAAAACAAAATAGCTGTAAAAGTGTTTATGTACACCAATACCCCGGTTTGCGTCGCTTCGGTTTGCGTCGTTTTCGAAGTTGCGTCTTTTTAAAATTTCTGTGATTTCGAAGTTGTGTCGTTTTTGTTTCACTTAGCGTCGCGTGGCTTCGAAGTTGCGTCGCTAGTGATTCGATTTGCGTCGTTAGTACATATAAAAATGTTTGTATAAAGCTACATAAAAACGGAAGTCTCCGTTTAAGTCTAATGCAAATATGTATGTGAAGGTTGTCTGCTGTTTGCAGCTGGTTTCAAATTACATTTGCTGAAGTAAAGTTAAATGTAAATATTTTGCAGCAACGAGTCAAAAAAAAAAGTAAATAAGCTTAGAAAAAAAACTGGGCGTTTCGACGCGTTCTAAATCAGGGGAAAATGCTGTTTATATTGAAAGAAACCTTTAACTAGCTTCTTCTACAATAAAGTCCATTTGCTGTTCCAGTGACGCTTATAAAATTAAGAAATTTGTTGAAACAAGAACATAAACAGGTTACAAAAATGAAAAGTCTCTTAATGAAAAAAATGGATCCACTTCTTACTTGTTGGATTGATGACCAAAATCAGCGATGAATGCCCTTACAACAAATGGTTATTCAAATGAAAACTTTAACTTTATTTGAAGATCTAAAATAAAAATAAAATGTTTGAATTTTTTGACTTTAATACAGAATGCCCCCCTAAACTTTTAATTTTTAGAAAGTGACAGCTGGTGGCCTTAATAGCCCTGGTTGAGGGCTTTCAAAATCACTTATCTGATTTTATAAACACCCAAAAAACCCAAATTTACAGATTTTATTTTATTTAATTTAAAGCTTTTTTTCATATAATTATTGATTTCTTGACTTTTTATGATTAATATAGTTCTCGTTATGTTTCCTGATATATTTTTGCTTGTATTGTTATTTTTTGTGACGCACGTGTTGTTGTTTTCAAAACAATAACAATAGCACATAATCAACACAAAAAAAAATAAAGTTTTGCGGCTGATTTCAAGTATTGATTTGTTCACATGCGTCGTGAACAAAACATACCGAAAAAAAAACAAACTTTTTTGCATAGTTAATAAAATAGTATAAAAGCAAAAAAGGACTTAAGTACATGTTTTTACAACCATTTTCAATTAAAAAAAGGTATTATATTTCAATTCCACGTGTTTTTGTAAACAATTTCAACAAAAAAAAA
This sequence comes from Pollenia griseotomentosa, assembly GCA_963931875.1. Lineage (NCBI taxonomy): Eukaryota > Metazoa > Arthropoda > Insecta > Diptera > Polleniidae > Pollenia > Pollenia griseotomentosa. Next base: position 51,270,158 of record OZ007563.1, read on the forward strand.
GTTTGTTTTTTTTCAATTCCATGATGTTCCTAAGTAATAACATGACAAAGAATTTAAAAATTTATTTGAAAAATCAAAAACATAGTTTGTTACTATATAAAACCGATAAACATCGTGGTGACAAAAATTGGAAAACGTAGTTCTATGTAGAAAGACCGTAGGAATCCAAATAACGGGTAGTCACTTTCGAAAAATTAGCCGTTTATAGGGTGTAGCCAAAAAAGTGTAAAAATCAAAATTCCATATTTATTATATTTATATATTTATATATATATATATATATATATAGTTTGTTACTATATAAAACCGATAAACATCGTGGTGACAAAAATTGGAAACCGTAGTTCTATGTAGAAATACCGTAGGAACCCAAATAACGGGTTGTCACTTTCGAGAAATTTGCCGTTTATAGGGTGTAGCCAAAAAAGCAAAAACTTTACAAAATCAATAGCAACAAGGTGTACTTGGAGTTTGGATTTTCAGTAATAAAGTCGACATTTTAGATCGCAGGGATCAAACATTTTTTATGAATATGTAGTTTAATTAAACAAACAAAAATAAATCAAAAAGCAAATTTCGAATTTTTTGATGATACGTCGTTTTGCATTTTCGGTGAGGATGTATTCCTTAAAAAAAAAATAAAAATTTTAATAAACTGAAATACAATTTAAAAATCGAAATTTGTATAGTTTGCCTTTAACGATTTAAGGTTTTGTCAGACAAAACCAAAAACGAACGTGTGAAAGCAAAAATTATAAACTTGTCAAGTTTGACAGACATGTGTAATAACTAGGGCTGCGATTTCCATCCAAATGCATGTTTTGATTGGACCGCGTCAGAACGAATTTTAGAGATTTTTTAAAAACAAAAACAAATCAGCGGATTCGTAAAAGAACAGAAAGTAAAGACCAACTGCCTGTTTGTAGACTCGTTCGCTTAACTAATATTTAAAACAAAAACAAATTTTGAAATTCTGTCTTTACTTTTGATAATATAATACTTATTTGTTTAAACTAACAAAAATTTTAATTAGTTATTTAAGTTTTTAAAAGATATTTTGATTTTTTTTTTTTGTTTTTAAAAAAAAGCAAGTTCTTAGTGCATATTTTTTAGGGCATTTTATTTTTGAAGTTAATGTGTACCAAAAAATTGTGAAAAACTCCACAAAAATAATAGTCACACAATAAAAAAAATTATAATTTTTTTTTATCGGCTTTAAAAAAAGTTTGCTTTTCTGATGCAGCGCAGTGATGCATTTACGAACGCACCCATATTTTCCAAATACAATTTTGCACTATCCTTTCGGCAATAATGAGATTCAAGTTTTGGCAAATCAGTCAAGAAATTTTGTACATGTTCTTTCTTAAATTTATCTTTTTTACAGCTTTTTCGTGTATTTTTTAGTTTTACATTTTTAAAATCCCACTATTGTTACTTTACTTGCCACTCACCAATGCCAATTGTGTTTAAAAACATTTTTTTACATACTTGTAACCTTTGATTATTTATAAGTAAATGATGTTTTAGACTACAGCTTCGCCGAGATTCAGAATTATTATCAGATCGAGATATTATTTCCTTGTTTACTAATGCAATAACGTATTGTCGTCTTTGATCCGAGGTCCGAGGTCAAATAGAATTGAAAAATTTTTTTCCTCATGACTTCTGTAATTTACGTACGACTATACAAAATAAAAAACATGTCCAATTCATGTTCAAAGAAGAAAAAGGTTTTAGCGTTTTCTAACTTGTGCACTGAAAAATATTACAAGACATGAGTTACATGTTTTTAAAATTAGATGCCTGAGATACGAGGTTCTGTTTTCTTAAATTAATAACTAACGGGTGGAGATTTTAATTTAAAATTTTACACAGAAACATATTCTTAATATGAATCCGGGTTAAACTGAAAACCTTCAAAAATTGATTTACGAGGTTACGTCAGAGTACCCTCGATATGCCTCGTCGACCAGCATGTAGTTTTTCTTCAATTTGAGTCCTGAAGGGAGTAAAATGAACAATACTTTTGGTTTGCCTCTCAAGCAGCAAATAGGAAAAATAAAAAGTTTGTTGTCTCTCCTGTAAAATTTATTAAAAGGGAGTTAGCAGGTTTACACTCTAAGCCGACGATTTGATTTTTCTTTCTTACATTTGTTAAAAAAAGCATTTAAAAACATGAAAATAAGCTGTTAAAACTAAAAAAAAGATATTTAAACTTGTTTATTTTCCACTTAATTCGTTTAATACGTTGTTATAGTAAATTATAAGTTGATGCAATAAATTTTCGAAAAGAAAACTCATGGACAGCCAGCCAGCCGGACGGACATCGTTAGATCGACTCAGAAAGTGATTCTGAGTTGATCGGTATACTTTAGGACTAATATTTTAAGGTGTTTCTCACATCAGCACAAATGCATAATACCCTCTCCACTCTTGTGGTGTGGCCCACACCGTGTGGGTATAATAATTGTGCGGATGATATTGTGCAAGGGAAGCACAAAATATTACCATAAGTCCCAATTTACACTAGGGACATTTCTTGCCGTACATTTTTTGAATTCTCTTTAAATTTACCTGAATCGTTTACATATGAAGTCAGACAGAAAAATAATATAAAGCAACAAGATGTAAGCTACGAAAAGTAAGAAAGAGAAATGAAAAAATGTCCAGTACAGATAGTCATGTACTACACACTCTACCTTTTCGACCCCTCGCCATCAAACGTCGTCTGTCCGGCAAGAAATGTCCCAAGTGTAAATTGGGACTAACTTTGAACGATTTTTTTAACCAGAGTTGTTACAGCACAGAAATTGTTGATTTTTTAGTATTTATATAAAAAAGTTGCACATAAAAAAAAATGATAATAACGATTTTTGCAAAATTATATTAAATAAGTTTTTTTTCGTATGAAAAAAATGAAAAATTATCTTAAAATGGCAAAATAAGCAAAAAAGCCGATATCGCAAAAATAACTAAAAAAAGCCGATATTGCCAAAACAAGCAAAAATAAGCCCTAACAAATATAGCTCATTTTCTTTGTTTTTTTATGATCGGAATTTGTGTTCAATCAAAATCTTTCTATCTTGTAAACCAAAAAATAAGCATTTGCTTTTTTTGCTTTTGGTTGCCCTACTTATAATTATGCGCTTCATACTTAATTAGACGAAGGCGTCACCAAAATCCGTTAGAAAACAACTAATAAATTTAAGTGAGCAACAGGGATGTCAGATTGATTTTGACCTTTTTCGCCAAATACAATGTCGTAAATCGCCAAAATCGCCAAAGCCTTTGTTTTTCAGTTTTTGACAATAAAATACATATTTTTAGAATTATTAAAAATATCAAAAAGTAATTTCAATGTTGGGAATACAAAATTTTAATTTCAAAAGATTTTGTTATTCGTGCTTAATTCCCAGTTTTTATCATTGATAAAAACACTTGAAATTTATTGTTGATGGGATAAGCTATTCCTATGCGCATTTCACTGGTTGCTTAGGCCAGATCATCAGGAAACTTCATCCATAAAGATTTTGGAAAAACTAAAGATATTAAACCAAATAAAACTGTTAAGCGTATAAGACTTATAGCAACAGTTCTACTTGTAACAATATCAAAGTTTAAACAAAACACATCAACAATAAACAGTGGGTTTATCTCATCTTACATTCCCCACTACAATTAGTTGAAATTCTCTCAACATTAACTGTAGTTGTAAGTAGGTTAAGAAAAACAAAATAAAAACAAACAACAACTTACAAAAGATGTTGTCAATTAAGTGTTTTTTTAGGCGGTGCACTTGCCTGTTTATTATCAAAAAGTAATTTCAATGTTGGGAATACAAAATTTTAATTTCAAAAGATTTTGTTATTCGTGCTTAATTCCCAGTTTTTATCATTGATAAAAACACTTGAAATTTATTGTTGATGGGATAAGCTATTCCTATGCGCATTTCACTGGTTGCTTAGGCCAGATCATCAGGAAACTTCATCCATAAAGATTTTGGAAAAACTAAAGATATTAAACCAAATAAAACTGTTAAGCGTATAAGACTTATAGCAACAGTTCTACTTGTAACAATATCAAAGTTTAAACAAAACACATCAACAATAAACAGTGGGTTTATCTCATCTTACATTCCCCACTACAAGTTGTTGTTTGTTTTTATTTTGTTTTTCTTAACCTACTTACAACTACAGTTAATGTTGAGAGAATTTCAACTAATTGTAGTGGGGAATGTAAGATGAGATAAACCCACTGTTTATTGTTGATGTGTTTTGTTTAAACTTTGATATTGTTACAAGTAGAACTGTTGCTATAAGTCTTATACGCTTAACAGTTTTATTTGGTTTAATATCTTTAGTTTTTCCAAAATCTTTATGGATGAAGTTTCCTGATGATCTGGCCTAAGCAACCAGTGAAATGCGCATAGGAATAGCTTATCCCATCAACAATAAATTTCAAGTGTTTTTATCAATGATAAAAACTGGGAATTAAGCACGAATAACAAAATCTTTTGTTATTAAAAATATTTTATAAATTTAAAAAAATAATGTTCAGTATCGCTAAAATACGCCAAATATTTAAAAAAATAGTGAGTGAACACAAAAGAGGTGCAATGTTTACTATAAAATAGTTTAAGTAGTCTAGTAAAAGCAAGAAAAAAAGAATTTTTGCCGTTAGTATTAAAAAAATATTGGATATACATATAAGTTGCAGATATCTAAAACGCTTCACTGGCAAGACTCCCTATTTGTTTTCCTTACATTGTGAGAGAATTACATTTATTCAATGAAGGTACAACATTCATATAATTTAAATCTCGTCATAACGCGTCTAGAAGTTCGTAATACATTCTACTTTGAAGGAGAGTTTTTGTGGAGTTCATAATTTCAACGAGGGTAATCGATTTCATATCCTGTAACTGGGATCTTCCTTTATAAAACTACATTAAGAGAAACATCACATTAAAGGTAGAAGGGCAATAAAATATTTTTTTTTTTAACATCCATAAACGCAAAAGCAAGGTATATTTACACAAGGTAAACTCGTTGGCCCATATGTTTGTCAGCTGTTTACCCCTAGTTGGAGCCAAAACGTCAAACTGCGTGTATATGAGCCAAAATTTGTACATGTGTGCGTTAAATTGTTTTTGTTTTATATGAAGACAATTTTGACAAATTGGCTCCATTTATAGAGCAGCATGTCTACACTCCCAAATGAGTCTACCTTGTGTAAATATACCTTGCGCAAAAGCAAGTGTTTAAACCAAATTGCAATAATTAAACCAATACGCTATAATAAAAAAAATAATAATTGTCTCAAACACAGTGGATCCCAACTAATACTAACTTATATCAAGATTTGAAGCAAAAAAAAATATTTAATATCCACCAGTCCACCATTTATTGCTATTTTTCATTATACATATGTATATTGTATGCTTTTATATGCTAATATCTAATAAATAATAATACTTTAGAAATTTATAGTGCTAGTGGAAAACAAAAATGAATGTCCACTCTAATAGTACATAATAAAAATTTCTAATGATATTGCTTATCACCGATTTATTAATGAATTAATTTTTCTATGATTATTCTTAATTATACTTATACTAATGATAGATTGTATGTAGACTTGTAATACTTATTTATAATCTTAATAACAGAGGGAAAAGCATTTATAAAAACCTAATATATATAAATTTTCGTTAAATTTTTTAGTTATGTTGTTTTAATAACGGCTAATGTAACTACATACATTTATAAATAAATAAATAATTTAACAGCTTAATTAATATAGATAAAAATAGTTCAAACAAAATATAGACCAAAAAAATCTATAAGTTAGAATATAAATAAATAAACAATATAAATGAATAAACTAAAATATAAAAAAATAAAACTATAAGTTAATAAATATATAAAAAAAAAAATTTAATTTTCATTAAATTATTTTTATGAAGAAAGGAATTTTACAACATGAAAATTAACCAAAATTGTTATTGATAATCCTTCATTCTTGACCGTGGCCGGGGCTCGAACCCGGGCCAGCAGGTTACCATGACATGTTTCGATCGCAGCCACTCGATCTCCTCAGATGGATCTGCCGTTTCACACCCGCAGCCATCGACGACTGCTGACGTCAATAGTCAAACATCAATCCTTAAACCAAATTGTATTTTAACCTTTGGTAGATCGAAGTTTGCTTTTTTGAATGATTATCCATTTTAATTGATTTTACATGTTCTTCCTTACTTCCGTTTTTCGTACTTTTGTCAAGAATTTTTCTTGAAGTCCAAAGTACATTTTTTGTTTTTTCATTTTTTGTCTTTCTTTTTCTTGTTGACCTTTTACAGCACAACCTGAAGGACAAATGAATACATAGAGCTCGTGCCCTAGCTTCAACAATAATAAGTATTGTGGTTATTCCGTTGAACTATTTTATGGTTTTTAATCCAAATTTTTTAATAATTTTAATTAGGCTTAAGTTCATTAAATTTAATTTTCATTAAATTATTTTTATGACTATTGACGACTGCTGACGTCAATAGTCAAACATCAATCCTTAAACCAAATTGTATTTTAACCTTTGGTAGATCGAAGTTTGCTTTTTTGAATGATTATCCATTTTAATTGATTTTACATGTTCTTCCTTACTTCCGTTTTTCGTCGATGGCTGCATCTGAGGAGATCGAGTGGTTGCGATCAAAACATGTCATGGTAACCTGCCGGCCCGGGTTCGAGCCCCGGCCACGGTCAAGAATGAAGGATTATCAATAACAATTTTGGTTAATTTTCATGTTGTAAAATTCCTTTCTTCATAAAAATAATTTAATGAAAATGAAATTTAATGAACTTAAGCCTAATTAAAATTATTAAAAAATTTGGATTTAAAACCATAAAATAGTTCAACGGAATAACCACAATACTAATTAAAAAAAAAATATATATAAACAAATAATTAGAGGTCTAAGTAAATGAACAAAGGAAATATATATATATATATATATATATATATATATATATATATATATATATATATATATATGTGTACATAAAAATATACATGTATATATATAACCGTATATCTATGTATTTAGTAAAGGTAGAATCAAATAAAACCCGAAAGATTTAGAAAATATTTAAAAATATATTTATCAAATTAATTTCCAATTATTAAAACTTATGAATATAAAAGTTTATTTTTATTGTTCTATTTATAAACAATTTTTCTCGTTATCATTGTCTAGGATTCAATTTTTTTTTTGTTCGGTGCAACTGTTTTCCGATTTTAGATAAATAGAAAAAGTGGGCGTAAAAGTAGGCGTGGTAAATTTTTCTTTCGATGAAAACTTAAAATAGATTAATACGAACATTAAAAAGAAAAATTAGTCAAATCGATGGAGCCGTTTTCTGTTTTTAGGTAAATCGAAAAAAGTGAACGGGGCAAAAATGTTTTTCCGTATAAACCTAAGTTGGACCATGGCGATCATTTTAAAGAAAATGGGTCAAGCCGTTCTCAAGTTGTGCGATTAGCAACGGACAACATTTCATTTATATATATATATTGAAGAAGATATAGATATAAAATTAATCATTTTAAAGAGTTCAGTATTTTGCCAATAACATTAGTTAAAAAACTTGGAAACGAGAATTTCTAGTTTCCCGAAAATAGGCATTTTTCAAATCAAATATAGTATTTTGGTCATCTCTTCTATTCTATTCTGGGCCGATCTTTCCGACTTTTTCGGAAAATATGTTCGGCTACAAATTTCCGACCTTTCGAGACACAAAAGGTATCCATGGGTCATACTAGAGCCCTAAAATGATTTAAAAACATTTAATTTTTTAACATTTTGATGGTTTTTGTATGGGAGGTGCTACGCCCACTTATTCAGTAACACCCAATTTTTGACGCATTTTGTATACTGACAGCCTAGCTATGTGTCCTAAAGTTGGACAATTCCGTTCCGGTCTTCAGATACAAAAAATGTACGCCCTATTCTCCAATCCCGCCCACATTTTATCTGATGTGTTTTGATGATCAAGATGCTTGTACCTAATTTGGAAGCTTTGAATATTGCCGTTCTACTGATATATATAAAGCTATAATTTTTTTGTATGAGAAGTGCCACGCTCATTTCACCAATCCCACCAACGTTTTTTCGGATGTTGTGCATTGATCATCAATATGTTATATCTAATGACAAAGTTATATAAAAAAGTTCACCTTCCGTGAAGGGTATAAAAGGTTCATAGTTGCGTCCTTAAACTATTTCTATCCGTAATTTTTTTTTTTTGTTTGGAGCTGTTGGTAAACTAAGGTCCGGTTTTTGAGATGAGGATTAAGTTTGAACTTAGTTTTACGTAGTCTGAAACTCGGATTTTTTCCGAAAAATGTGATTTTTTTATTATTTCATTAAAGATCAACATTTTAAGCAAAACTAAGCTGTTCCGTCAAAATTTTGTATACAATCTTGGAAATGGCGGCACAAATATGTTTTCAGATTAACAAAACCTGGTTTAACAGAGATATCAAAGACCAAGGTATATTTACACAAGGTAGACTCATTTAGGAGTGTAGACATGCTGCTCTATAAAAGGAACCGAGTTGTCAAAATTGTCTTCATATAAAACAAAAACAATTTAACACACACATGTACAAATTTTGGCTCATATACACGAAATTTGACGTTTGGGTTCCAACCAAGGCCTATCCAATAGGTCTGCTTGCTATTACAACAATACAACAATACAAAAAACAACAGGCATTTTGTTTGTGTAAAATTCCTCGCCGTTGTCAAAATCTTACTACTACATAGGCAAAACAAAAGGAAAAATGTGTTTTGTGTGCATGTATGTGTGGCAAAAAACCAAAAAAGTAAACAAAAATATACACGTATAAGGAAAAGGTAAACAACTTTTGATATCGTTGAGGAAAAAACCAAATTAACATCTGGCTTCTTAAGCAGACCTATTGGATAGACCTTGGTTCCAACTAGGGGTAAATCAAGGTATATTTACACAAGGTAAACTCGTTGGCCCATATGTTTGTCAGCTGTTAACCCCTAGTTGGAGCCAAAACGTCAAATTTCGTGTATATGAGCCAAACTTTGTACATGTGTGCGTGAAATTGTTTTTGTTTTATATGAAGACAATTTTGACAATTTGGCTCCTTTTATAGAGCAGCATGTCTACACTCCCAAATGAGTCTACCTTGTGTAAATATACCTTGGGGTAAATAGCTGACAAACATATGGGCCAACGAGTTTACCTTGTGTAAATGTACTTTGTCTAAATTTGTTAACATTTTTGTCCTATTTTTGGATAACTGCACAACGGCAACGCTGGCACAGTGTCTTTTTACTCAACCGTTCAAAATATTGAACAGCTGATTTTAACATTTCTGTCGGCTCTTGTTGTGTAATATTGTTTTGTAGGTAATATAATTTCTTTTAATATATAAATTTTCATATTATTGAAGGAATAAGACTATTAAAATATAAAAGCTTTTGAGGATTGTAATTTGACTTAGAATACAAATTCGACTAATATGAACATTTATATAATAAATGTTACCATGAGAAATAAATTTCTAGATTCTATTATTTTAATATATTTAATTTATAACCATTTACACTTTTTAGCTTTTTACAATGTCTGCTCCTGCCGCCCGTAATTCAGTTGGTCTGATTAAAAGAGCATGGAATGAAATCCCGGATATAGTCGGTGGATCTGTGCTAGCCATCATTGGTCTAGGTTTAGCTGGTATTGGTTTAGCCACCTACTACGGTAATGACGGTGATAATCGCCGTTACAAGTTGGGATATGTAGTCATGCGTCCTGATGATCCTAGGGCAGCAAAAGTTCACAAGGATTAAAAATAAAACGAAGTGCTTTAAGTGTTTAATTTAGAACAGAATTTTATTTTAAGCCTGAAATAAGCACACAAATACATCAATGTACAAATACTGTTTCAAATTTTTTGTTTGTGACTTAATTTTAGGTGTAAATTCAAAGCCTTTTTGGTAAAGAAAGTTTTGTTGCAATGGGAACATATGGCAGGTAAATTATCAAAAGCCGCCGTCGTCGAACTATTAGTAGATCCTATTATATTATTATTAGAGTTGTTGTTTTTTGTGTTAAGTTGATTTGAAAAGATATAAGTATTTTCAATTACATTTTCTGTTTGTTGTTTGTCTAAATCTTCAAACGTATTCATTGATTTTACGTATTCGCCGTCAATTGCCTCAACAACAGCAACTTTGTTTATAATACCATTATTTATTTCAACGGTTTCGTTTAAGTGACTGTGAGTTTCTTTAAATTCAGTTTGTGATAAACGAAATCTTTTTATAAACCTATATGAAATTTCTAGTTGCTTCACGCAATCGTAGCATATAAAATCTGGATATTTAGATTCACTAGTAATAGTTGTTTGTATACAGTATTCTAACATGTCTTTAATTGATGGTGCCTTTAGACATTTTTGAATGTTGTGTATGTTTATTAATCTTTGTTTTTCTATATTACAAGACCTGCATAAATTATTTAAAATATCCATTTTTTTAAAATTACAACTTTTATATTAAATATTAAAGTTTTCTATTAGTTGAACTGTGATACTTCGTTCTACATTTGTTTTACAGTGGCAACTGGCTGATATCAATGAAAAGTGGATTGCAAAAAAACAATGTTTATTATTTCCAGCAGTGATGGAAAATTCAATACTATTGTACTATTTCGAGTACGATTTCATCTTGGAAATACTACGGTACCCCCCACGACAGTCATAGTCAGCGTTGCCACGACTAAAAAAATTTTGTAACCAAAATGTAAAAATAAAGTAACCAAAAGCGAAAAAAAGTAACCAAAATTATTTTGTATCAAAAGTAATATTTTATTCGCACTTTAGTTTAAAAACATTTCTAAAGAAGAAATTGTGTTTGCTTGTATCTTGTAGGCTCATAAGCCGCTGGACCGATTTCTGGAAAGAACAATAGGCCATCAAATTTTTCGAAATTTTTAGTGAAAGTGGCACGTCCTTTACAAAGTGTACACTTATTTTCGTCAATTTTAAAAACTTTATGAGCTATAGCTTTAAATTTTTTTATATGAAGAGCTCTTACAAGTAAAACGTTTAAAGTCTTGATGTGTGTTATATTATTAAAGTGCAAAATTGAGCTAAAGTTTGCTGTAGATCTCTTATATATATTAATCCTTTTTGCCCGGTGGAATGTACTCATATACAACGCGATCGGATCGGAAGGACCTTTGACCTTATTGTTTTTCTAGAAAAGTGTTTCAGTTAGCCCTATGAAGCATGAAGAGTAGCAGATAATGGCCTTCTACACTTGATAGTCTGTTAAAGTTTAAGCTTCTAAAAAAATAATTTTTAAGTAGATGAAAAAAGTATTGGTTTTAGATGAACAAACACCACACACACAATTTTAATGGTCAAAAAAGCGGAGCGGATAATTCTTGTTCCAAAACAAGAAATGGTTAGTTTTAAGTGGAAAAAAGTAACCAAAATGGAAAAAGTATACAAGTGCACATTGAGAAAAAAAGTAACCAATTTTGGTTAAAAGTAACCAAAACGGCAACGCTGAATATGAATCAACTTGCTTCGCTCTCAAAATTTTGTATGGCGAAGCAGTTGATTTTAGGGTTACCATTGAAAATTTTGAAAAAGGTCGCACAAAAAGTCGTTTTTGAAACAAAAAGTCGCACAAAAAAGTCGTTTTTTCAAATTTAAGTCCGAATTTAATTACCACACCGGTGATAATTTCGGTTTTATTTCTTTAATTTGCTTCAGTTAAAAAATGTTTACTTACAGAACAAATTGTTTTCGTTAAAAAAACTGAAAAAAATTTTATGACAAAAACTTAAAAAAAAACCGAAAAAAGTTGTATGACGAAAGCATGTTCTCATCGCTTATAGACATGCAGTAACACCCGGGTGGGTATTGGTAAACGATGGTTAGTAAAAAAATTAAAAAAAAAGGAATTAACAATTTATACTATATAAAGAGCTGAAAAAAATTCGTTAAAAAGGTGTTTACATACACTTTTGTGTATTTATTTTACATTTGATTGAGTTTTAATAATGTGTTTGTATATACTTTAATATATGTTTAAACTTTACGTTTTATGTTCTTTAATTTTTTTTTTGTATTTTCGCACAAGTTCATTACTTGGTATCGAACCTTCTATTTCAGTATCTAGAAAATTTAGAGTTGATAGCATGGACTCACAAGTTTATACTTTTAACCTGTTGGTGTTAAAGTTATTTTTCATTAATTCTAATTAAAAAAAAACGCACTGTTGTGCGGTAGAGTTAATAGCGCATGTCTAAATTAAAGTTCAATGGTTAATTTAAAGCAATTTTTAAGCTTCCTACTGTATGCCAAAAATGGTTAGCATTTCTAATTTTAAAAATGTAAATGTATGATTTATCATTGGATTTACTTTCAACAACTTAAATTCGTTAATAAAAGCCTGTGTCATTTATAACATTTCTAAATAAAGATATGATATCAATAGCTGTAAAAAAGTTGGTCTTAAAACGCTTTTAATAATAAGGCCGATCATCCTAGATTGCATGGAAATTCAATGAACACGATACAAAACAAGGCATATAACAATACAGTTCAGCAGTTGAAATTTTCTGGATACAAAATAATCACCTGATAAATCGAATGAGGTTACATATCCCGGGGAATGTTTAAAACAAAATTGTATTTTTAAGGGAAAATATGTAAAATTGTGCAGTGTAAAAAAAAGTATTTCACTTACAAAAAAGGGTCAAAAAGTCGCAAAAAGTTGGTTAAAGTTGAAAAATTAGACGATTTTGAAAAAGTCGCACAAAAAGTGTCAGAGCGTCAAAAAGGTTGCAAATTGCAATTAAAGTCGCACAACGGTAACGCTGGTTGCTTTGTTCATGATCAGGGCTGCCAGAATTGACGATTTATCGTCATTTTGACGATTTTTTGTTCCGGAATTAGCGAAGTGCCGATTTGCTGATTTTTTTCTTAAAAGTGACGATTTTTTTCAGTCTCCAGTCTGAATAAAACATTAAATTTTCTGAGACGTTCGTTTTTAAATCTTGGAATGTTTAACAGCCGTACCTTAACAAGAGCGGAAGCCGGAACGTTTTCTTTCGCTTAGCTTTTACGCTGATATGCCATACCTAAGCAAGAGCGTCAACGTTGTGTGAAAAACAGTAGTGATAGCTTTCTTGTGTAATAAAACCCACAAATTATAAATAAAAATAGAGATAAAAACGCTAGATTGATCAAAAAATAGCTAAATTGCCTTTATTAATTAACAATAGCGCCAAAATTTACTATTCAACGAGCTTTGAAAATCGGTTTTTCCAATTGCAAAGCGTTGAGACCGCTCTATTCAAAAACTAGAAAACGCGTGGCGCTTTTGTTTAGGTACGGCCATAATATGCAAGTCTTAAGAAAATCTTTAAATGATTATTTTCAGAGTACAAAAACAACAATGTTACACTTTGTTTATCTTTCGTCAAACCATCAGCGAATGAATCTTTTACGACTCTCTGTATAAATCATATTTTCAACAATTATACGGCGAACATTTCACGAGTTGTGAGATAATATCTACAAGAGTCTCATCCCAGTAAAAAATGTTAATGTTTCGGGAAGCGCGAAAACTACATGAGCGCTGATATATGCGCTGGCTATTACACACTACTAAGAAGCAGCAGATAAGCGAATACCATTAAAGTGAATTTTTAATTTAATGATTGAATAACTTCGCATTATCCCTTATACGAACAATGTTTTATGTGCTTTTGTTATTCCCTTACATCGAAGCAGGTTGTATTGCAATGATTTTAAAATGTGTTTACGATCATTTTTGAAATATTACCGAACATAGAAATTTAATTTGTTTCATAACGCAATCAGTTATCAAAGTGCTTCCAAGTGGGAATTCGCCATATAAAAACCATGCCTCTTGTAAGCAGGTTTTGTAAGGGGGTATTGTGCTTCTCTCCCTTACAAAACTGCTGTAAGCTCCATTTTTTACTGGGAAACGATTCTTGACATGAAAGACTCGTTAGATAATCTTTACCCACATTTTAAACGATTCCCACAACGGTTGAAGAAGCGTCTTTCACTGTGCTATGGATTAATCTTAGTCGTGTTGCAGTTTTCTTATGTGAGGAATCTTCCACGATTAAAAAATGCGGCATCGACGATCAAAGACGCTTTGTATGAGACTCCCAATATCTCTTACACAATTGAAAATGCTAGTATGCAGTAATTATGTTTTTGTTTGAATGCTTTTTTATAAAAAAAATCAAACAAAAACTGTTTAAAAAAACTAAATTTTAAGTTGTGCGATTTTTTTTGACGATTTTTCGAAACGTAAAAGACGATTTTTCTATTTTTTCTCAGGAAATTGACGATTTCCTCACAAATTTATCTGGCAGCCCTGTTCATGATTGGCATGCGTAGCATGAATAGAGAGCGAAGCACGTACCGTGGAAACATGGCATAAAGATGTTGAAAAATTTTTCTTTTTAGCCCTATGTATTTCTTATGGAAAAATTCCAACATATTCGCAAATTGATGTTAAATGTTGACAAGTGTGAAAAGGCTATAAAATGATAATAAATAAAAATCATGTGAAAAAAGTTGGCAAATATTTTTTTTAAATTAGTAGTGATAGCAAAAAGTACAAACTCTTAAAAAATCGCTGAAATAATATACAGCCATGTTCTGACAATCGCACGATTTGAAATCGCAAACCCTTTATTAAAAACAAATATTCAGAACTTACAAAAAAGGACTCCTGATGTTTTTTGCCTCTACAAATTATTTTTCTTGCTATATTTTACCTTATGCTATGTTCATACGACGATATAAACCATTCGTTTCGCTCTCTGAAACTAGATTGCCAAACATGCTGTTCATACGATTCATTCTTGTTTCATTTTGATATTTTTTTTTTGTTGTTAGTGTGATTTTTTTTTTAAATAGATAAAAAAGTAAATAAAACTTAAAAATATATTATTTAATACTTTTATTAATATTATTATGTTATTATTTGTTGTTTTTGTTTGGCTGCAGGTCCACGTAATAATAATTCTTCTAGGATGCTTAGAATAAAAATTTATTAATCGTCCAGAGGCTGTTGGTTTTTGATACCAATTAACCTTTCAATTGTTTCCTTTTCTAATAGCAATTGCGTCTAAGTATGGCAGTTGGTTGTTATTTATAATTATCACTTTATTTTATTAAGCTTCGTACAGACGATGATAAGATCTTACAATGTTGTAATTTTTCTGACAATGGTGCCATTGTCAGATGCACTAATTTTACATATCTGCCAAATGAAAATAAGCTTACAATGTTCATACAGTTGCAAGACATTTTTAGGCAGAAGCATTCAAGGTATATTTACACAAGGTAAACTCGTTGGCCCATATGTTTGTCAGCTGTTAACCCCTAGTTGGAGCCAAAACGTCAAATTTCGTGTATATGAGCCAAACTTTGTACATGTGTGCGTGAAATAGTTTTTGTTTTATATGAAGACAATTTTGACATTTTTGCTCCATTTATAGAGCAGCATGTCTACACTCCCAAATGAGTCTACCTTGTGTAAATATACCTTGGAAGCATTCATTTAACACATCAGCCAAATGAAAATAGCGTCATTTCTAGTCAATTTTAATAAAAACTAGGAATGGACAAAAAATATCGATATATCAAAATATCGATATTAAAAAAAAATGATCGATATAAATCGCCGATATTTAAAATATTGATATATCGATATTGAAATACGACTATCGAATTCGATATTTTTTAAAGTCAGTCTTCATAAAAAACTCAAAATTTTTACCGTTATTCAAACAATATGTTTTTTTAAGAATTGGCATCACTGCATGCATGCATCATATGTGTTTTTTAACTAATATGAAGATATAACATGATTGGCATTATAAGAAGCAGTGCCGGATACAAGAAGCAGATTGACAGGAGAGCACATAAAACAGAGAGTGCTCCTGATGTCCATATCTCATGATTACTTGTTTGACTTAAACAATCAAAAACATTTCTAGTTAAAGTTGGTACTTTTGGGGTGCAATTCCAATTTTAAGTTATGTTGGTACTTCCATGACTAATTTACTTCCATTTACATTTTTCGGAATTTACTTTTTTTTAAAATTGCATGTGGTTTTTTTGTATACTTCCCTTTTGTTTTTGTTATAATTGATTTTTTGTTTTTATTGAATTTTTTGTTTTGATTGAATTTTTTGTTCTTATTAATTTTTTGAAATAAAATGAAACAATAAAAAGTAACAATTTAATTACATATAATATATCGATATATAGATATATTTGAAATAATTAATATCGATACTCTTAAAAAATATCGATTCGATATATATCGATATATTTTTTCAATTTGCCCATCCCTATTAAAAACATTATAATGCCATGTTTCCACGACGATTTGAATCCAGGGCTGCCAGGTACTTTTTGTCCCTGTCCCCAAAAAATTAAAAAAATATCCCCAAAAATCCCCAGATTCCCAAATCCCCAAAAAACAAAACCTTAAAAAATTAATATATTTTGTTTGTTTTTTTTCTGACCAAATTTAAAATTTTTTTTAAAAAAAGGTAAGAAAAATGTTAATAAGAAATCCCCAAAAATCCCCAAATAAAAATTTTTAGTCAAAAAAATCATTTTATTTTGTTTGTAGGGACTGGTTTCTGTATGTTTTCTTAAATCCTTTTTATGCGATTCCAGTGAGGAATTACAAGCAGAACAATATGCTGTTTTTGAAGACGAATGAGCCAGTTTATAAGAATTTGGAGCTTGTTCAATCGATTAAAGTCATCCTTATAATCAACAATAAAAATACATATATCCAAATTTATTTAGTACTTCGATCCATCATATTGTATTGTATATAATGCATCATAACTACTAACCAATAGCTTAGCATTTTTTTCCCAATCCTTATTATATGATTTTTCATATTTACTTATTTTTGGGGAATACATTCATATTTGCTTCAAAATTGTCTTTAAAAAATCAAAAATTTTATGTGTTTTCAACGATTTTAGATTCTATTTTAAAATTCTTTTTTTAAACACTCACTCAAGAAAAATAACAAGTTTATAAAGTACCTTTTACACACTTAATAAAAATGATAATGTTAATTAGGACCCTTTACACTATATAAGAGTAAGATAAAAGTTTTGCTATTTTTATTCATATATAATAAAAAATAATAAAAAAGTGTAAAATCCCCAAAAAATCCCCGAAATCTTTTTTGAAATCCCCAAAAAAAATCCCCAATCCCCAAATGACTTTCCTTGTCCTTTTTGTTCACATGAAATCCCCAACTTTGGGGATAAATCCCCAAGTCTGACAACCCTGTTTGAATCACCTGCTTCGCTCTCTGAATCATGCAAGGCGAATTTATACAAGGTAAGTGCAACTCAAGGCGAATTTACACAAGGTAAACTCATCTCGTCAGCCGTTCATCAGCTGTATCCACGGCGAATTAAAAAAACGGTGAAACGTCAAAATATTGTTTTGTTTCTGTACTGAAATTTGACAACAAGTCGGAAAATTTCATAAACAAAATACATGGGGCTTTTTGTAGTTGTAGAGTTGCACTTACCTTGTATAAATTCGCCTTGGTGCAACTCTACAACTACAAAAAACCCCATGTATATTGTTTATGAAATTTTCCTACTAGTTGTCAAATTTCAGTATAGAAACAAAACAATATTTTGACGTTTCACCGTTTTTTTAATTCGCCGTGGATACAGCTGATGAACGGCTGACGAGATGAGTTTACCTTGTGTAAATTCGCCTTGGAATCATGTTAATGAATCATGGTGCAAGGTATATTTACACAAGGTAGACTCATTTGGGAGTGTAGACATGCTGCTCTATAAAAGGAGCCAAATTGTCATTTGTTTACTTTATCACGATTCTACTGTAAAACCAGCGTTTAAAAAGCTGCAGTTGAGATAAGGTCTGTCTGCGTACACATATTTTGCATCATTTTGTGAAAAATGTTGCAAAATATTACAAAATGTTGTCTGTGTACTCCAAATCTCTTGCAGCGAGAGAGCCAAAAAGACAATTTTTTGACAGTTGGAAGTTAGAGAACTTACAAAATGTTACTGGAGAAATTTCCTCTTGCAAGATTTTGCAACTAGTTTGAACAGCTGTTTTTATTACGTGTGCCAAGATTGCGCCGACGAAATAGCGTCGAATTTGGGAATATAAAAACCGGAGAAACAAAATACCCAAATTATGGTCTTTTGCAAAATAACAACAAAAAGTTAGCGTCGAATTTAGGAATTTAGGGGGATTTCCAAAAGTAAAAAAAGTAGCGTCGAATTTGGGAATTTAAAATGGGGAAGTAAAAATAACTAATATTTTTAATAAAAATACAAAAAATAGTTAGCACAAAAAAAAAAAAATACACATTTAGGAACAAAATAAGCAATGCGTGCAAAAAATCGTTCGGTTAGTTCCCGAGATATTTGGGTGCATCCAAAATGGTCAGTACAAAGCTTTACTGATTTATCCCTTGGAACACAAGCTTTTGCACGGTATAAAGGCTGAGCTCCAAAACGTCGGATCTTTTTTAAATGCATGCTACAATGCAACCGTGTAAGTTATTACAGTTCTATTTGTCCCAATGTGCACCAAAAAAGTATTTAATGAGAACATAATACAAAAGCTGTGCATTATTAAACTTGAATATACATTTTTGACTTGTGCTGCAAAGTATATTGATGTTTTGGAACTTAGCCAAACTGTATATATTCTGCAAAAAATCGAACCCAGAAATCTCGGCAACGGAACGAACGATTTTTTGCACGCATCGCTCATTTTGTTCCAAAAAGTTAATTTTTTTTTAACTATTTTTTGTATTTTTGTTAAAAATATTAAATATTTATACTTCCCCTTTTAAATTCCTAAATTCGACGCTAACTTTTTGATTTCATTTGGTAAATCCCATTATTTGGGTATTTTTGTTTCCCGGTTTTTAAATTCCCAAAAGTCGCTATTTTGCTAAATTTTGCTTTGTCATTTCAATTGCCTACACACCGATCAGCTGTTTTCTTGCAAGATTTCACTGGATTCTGTCTGCGTACTTTTTGAGATATTTTCAGCCGACAGAGTAAAATTGGTCTTACTCTCCCAAAAAAATTTACTGAGTATTTGCTACTGGAAAAGTACGCAGACAGACCTATAGTAAAAGTCATAAGATTATGCTGTAACAAGGTATATTTATAGCAGGTAGCCGCGAGATTACAACAATTGTACAATAAAACAAACAACAGGGCATTTTATTGTTGTTATGTGGTACGAACTGTCAAAAGGCAAAGACAAAAGACAAAAAAGACAAAAGATAGAGACAAAAAACTAGTTTACATGTTTACTATACAACATTTGACAGTTCGTACCACAAAACAAGCAAATAAAAAATAAACAGCTGGCTTTCCGAGACTACCTGCTATAAATATACCTTGTGCTGTTTCTAACATGACGACTGCCAATGTTCTTTGTTGTGTACAACATTTCGTTTTTTGCTTTTGCCTTCACTGCGACTGTTTTCATTTAATGAATCAGAAGTAAAAGCAACGGTTTATTTTTGTTCAATGAAAAATCAAAAAGTGGAAGAAAAAGCAATTTTTTCATTTTGTCTGTAGTTTTTTAAACCTACTAGTAAGTTGAATTGTAAGTACTTACCAGACGCCAAAAACAAAACACTAGCTAATAGACCTTATAAGTAGTTATTGAGTACGTTACCGTTAAGTAAATAGTCAGTGAAAACAACACAACTTATAAGTAGTTATTGAGCTGATTATTAGTAAGCAAATGTTCAGTAATGAAAATAATAGAAGTGATAAGTAGTTGCTGAGGTCATTACTAGTAAGTACTTGTTGATATTTTCAGAATAATGACAATTGTAATGACAACTACTTACCAGTTAACGTATTAAATAACTACCACCTGTTACTCAAAATCAAAAAGTTTTTCCTGGGTCTTTATGGGGGGTGCTTTAATAGCATGTGAGATATTTTATAAGTTGTATAACACAAAGGTACAAAATTAAAAATTTTTTGTGTTGATAAAATTTGTAGCAATTCTTTACCAATTCAATGTCGCTGATTTTAAAACTGCACTTTTTTTTTTATTTGGAAGCTTTTTGACTCTAAATCAGTTTGAAATATCTTATCAAACAATTGTAAAAAAAAATTAAGATTTTTATGTTTAAAAAATTCATAAAAAATAAATATTGCACGCAAATCACAGCTGATAGAAAAAAGTGCAGTTTTAAAATCAGCGACATTGAATTGGTAAACGGGGGGTGCTTTAAAACCACGTGAGATCAGGCCATGATGGCTTTGTTGCTCAATTGAATGGGAGATAAAGCCATAATAGCCTTATTGCCCTATCATTGAGAGGTAAGGTCATATTTAAAATTTTGCGAAATGAGAGATATAGCCATATTTTTTTCGCAAATAAGAGATAAAGCCATATTTTTTCAGAATATTGTTATGCATGGTGTTAACATTCTGTAAAAGGGAAATCCTTAGTTATCATTGAAAAACATTTTTTTATTCTTGTGACGCACGCAGGAAAACTTTATTCAGCGAAGCCACCTGCCGCGTCCTACAGGAGGAAAAAATCCCTGAGCACGGGCGCAGGCCGCCACGCGGAGAAACTTTAGTATGCGAAGCCAGATTTCAATACATAACTTTAGTGGCTCCGGAACTGAAATGAGAGATAAAGCCATTTTCTAATATTGCTAATGTGAGCTAAGGCCATGATGACTTTATTTATAAAAAGGCTTTATCTGCCTATTGAATGAGAGATAAAGCCATCATGGCCTTATCTCACATGGTATTAAAGCACCCCCCATAAAGAACTGCTACAAATTTTCTATAAACACAAAAAATGTTAAATTTTGTTCCCTTGTGTTATACAACTTATAAAATAAAATCTTCTAAATTGATACTTTTATGGCAGTTCCGTAATAGTAGAATGCTTTTCAACTGGGATGATCTTAATTTATTACGTTGCTTGGAGCAAATAAATTTTAAATCCGAAAAAATTTGTTCGCATAGGTAAGTAGTGCCGAATAAAGAGAGGCACTTAAATGAATTTTTTTTTAGTTCAGGATAGAACTCGCCATCCAAATCTTTCCATAACTCTACAATATTATTTTCGTCTAGAGCATTTACTTCGCTGCGTAGTATGATTAGTTCTGATTGAATATCAAATTCGTAGTTGCTTACATCGCAACGAAAAGGGTTTTCGAAAAGATCTAATAGCGGTTGTAAAATTACAAAATCTTGAAACCTGTCTTGAAAATTATTGAAAAGTGTTTCAAATATTTCGGCATATTCATATCTTTTGTCGATTTCGAGATTTCTATAAAGAAGTGAAGTTTTTGGAAAAAAGTTTGGGAAAAAAATAGAAAAAGTTTTGTTTTAAAATTGTGAATGATTTTTGACAAGTCGCATATATTGCGTTCCTTTTCTTGCAATTCCAAATTTAGTTCATTTAACTTGTCGTATCTGCCAAAAAAGCTAAGTCTAAAATAAAATTATTGTCTTTTAAACACTGTACTAAAACTTTTTCTATTTTCTCAATTTCTAGGAACTGAAGAACTTCTTTTCTTAAATCATAAAGTCTATTCAGGCAATCACCTCGACTTAGCCACCGAACTTCTGTAAACATTTTCAGGTCACAATTCACAGCATTTTTGTTTTTTACAAATTAACAAATTTTCGGTGGGTAAGCGCTTGATGTCCGCCTCGAATTTTATTTATTATATCCTCTGCTGTCTTCATATGTGGGGTATCATTTATGAATTTCGATGCAAGAGCGGTCTGATGAATTATGCAGGGAAAATTATGATTTGCAAATTCTTGTTTTTTTAATTGGCCTATAAGCCCATTATATTTGCCCAACACTACATTGGCTCCACAATGGAAAGAAGCTTTTCTGTGACAACATCATACAACAACGTACCAGTTACATTTCTATCAAATGTTTCTAAAGTAAACATTGACTCAAAAATAGTGTATTTGCTGTCTACGCATCGAATACAAATTACAAGTTCACACAGATCATTTATGTCAGTGCTTTCGTCTAAACAAATTGAAAAAAATTCGCAATTAATTACTTTTTCCCTAATTGCAGACTCTACACATGTTCCTAATTCAACAGTACGACGGCCTACAGTTTGACTGGACAGGGGAAGAGACTCTTCTCTTTCCTTATCATTTAAATTATTTATATTATTACGATTATATCGAGCCATAACCGCCGAAAAAATGTATCCCACAAACTCGAAATTTTACAGGGGAAGGTTTTTTTTTAAATAAAATCAGTTTGAATAAAGCCATTATTTTAAAATTTATAATGTAAATATTATTTATGTAAAATGTAAATATTATTTACATTATAAATTTTAAAATAATGGCTTTTTTCAAACTGATTTTATTTAAAAAAAAAAACCTTCCCTGTAAAATTTGGAGTTTGTGGAATACATTTTTTCGGCGGTTATGGCTCGATATAATCGTAGCATAAAAAAGTAAGCAATAAAAATAGTGCGAAACAAACAAGTTTCATTAATACATCAATAAAACACATCTTCTTACCCAAAAATTTTACCTGCTGTCACATTTGCTTTTATGTGTATAGGTTTACACATAAATTGTAGGAAAACAAGACTTTTTTAACTTGTTTTTTAAATATTTTTACTTACTTAAGAAGTGTTTTCAAAGAAAAAAAAACCCACCGACGCGATTGGTACAGAAACAAAAATATTTTTACAAGCACAAATTTTCTTAATAATTTCTGCATTTAGGTACGTCTTTTTAACGAAAAGTGACCCTTTTCAGGTACAAAGAATTTTTTTCACAAACAAAACACATATCGTTAGCTTAAATGCAAAACAATGTAGATATTATTTGAAAATTACAAATTAATAGAATACAATATTTTAATTGAATTCAAATCTCAAATAATTACCATTTTACAAAGTTTTTTGCTTTGCATGTAAACTTATAAAATGTTATATTATTCAACATTTAAACTCTAAATAAAAATTGCACGCAAGGCATTGGATGTTACCAAAACCATTTTTGACCGCACAATATTTTTTGAGTGTAAGCTGAAACAAAATAATATAGCATCCAGTGTTGCCAGTGAAATTTCGAGAAAGATACATTTTAGTTTTCAAAAGATACTCTTTCTCCCAAAAAGATACGTTTTGAAAAAATTTGATAATCCATTTTTACCGCTTAATATTTATTAACAACATTTTTATTTCATATTTAAATTAATATTGTAAAGAAAATGATTTCGTATAAATTAATTTTTATATGTATTTATTTAAGTCATAAATATTACATATGTAATTTTTAAAAATACAGTAAGCAAACTTTAATACTAATTATTAAAATTTAAACGAAACCTTGTTAATTAATTTTTTGAATCCCAAGAAAAACTTTGATAACTAATATGCATGTGGCAGTGTTAATAAAACTGAAATGGGAAAATAAAATAAAGTAATTTGTTTTTATTTTGGTTTTTTCTTTTCCCATTTACAACTACATTTAGAGTTGACAAAAAATCAACCAATTGTAGCCGGGACTGTAAAAAAAGATAAACTCACTGCTTATTGTTGTGGTTTTTGTTCAAGCTTTGATATTGTTACAAGTAAAACTGTGGATTATAATTCTTATTCGCTTAACAGTATTATTTGTATAAAATCTTTGGTTTTTCTAAAATCTTTGGATGAAGTTTCCTGACGATCTGGCCTAAGCAACCAGTGAAATGCGCATAGGAATAGCTTATCCCTTCAACAATAAATTTCAGTTTATCAATAGTATGAAATGGGAATGTAGCACATTTAAACGAAACCTTGTTAATTAATTTTTTGAATCCCAAGAAAAACTTTGATATGTAATTATCTTTGAATGTTATCAAAACAAATTCATCCTTGTAAAAATTAATATACGAGTTAAGGCGTTTATAATAAGGTGATTATGTCAACGTTCATATAAATTTCCTGAAAATAAAAAAGATTTTCATATTTCTTTAGAACAACTTCGCACTACTAGTAATCATCGATTTAGGTGGATCGTATGTTGCAACCCCTTAATGTTTTCTTTCACCATTCCCTGCAGATAACGAGACTAGTCCATACATGCATGTAAAGAGTAGTCCATGTTCTGACAATCGCACGATTTGAAATCGCAAACCCTTTATTAAAAACAAATATTCAGAACTTACAAAAAAGGACTCCTGATGTTTTTTGCCTCTACAAATTATTTTTCTTGCTATATTTTACCTTATGCTATGTTCATACGACGATATAAACCATTCGTTTCGCTCTCTGAAACTAGATTGCCAAACATGCTGTTCATACGATTCATTCTTGTTTCATTTTGATATTTTTTTTTTGTTGTTAGTGTGATTTTTTTTTTAAATAGATAAAAAAGTAAATAAAACTTAAAAATATATTATTTAATACTTTTATTAATATTATTATGTTATTATTTGTTGTTTTTGTTTGGCTGCAGGTCCACGTAATAATAATTCTTCTAGGATGCTTAGAATAAAAATTTATTAATCGTCCAGAGGCTGTTGGTTTTTGATACCAATTAACCTTTCAATTGTTTCCTTTTCTAATAGCAATTGCGTCTAAGTATGGCAGTTGGTTGTTATTTATAATTATCACTTTATTTTATTAAGCTTCGTACAGACGATGATAAGATCTTACAATGTTGTAATTTTTCTGACAATGGTGCCATTGTCAGATGCACTAATTTTACATATCTGCCAAATGAAAATAAGCTTACAATGTTCATACAGTTGCAAGACATTTTTAGGCAGAAGCATTCAAGGTATATTTACACAAGGTAAACTCGTTGGCCCATATGTTTGTCAGCTGTTAACCCCTAGTTGGAGCCAAAACGTCAAATTTCGTGTATATGAGCCAAACTTTGTACATGTGTGCGTGAAATAGTTTTTGTTTTATATGAAGACAATTTTGACATTTTTGCTCCATTTATAGAGCAGCATGTCTACACTCCCAAATGAGTCTACCTTGTGTAAATATACCTTGGAAGCATTCATTTAACACATCAGCCAAATGAAAATAGCGTCATTTCTAGTCAATTTTAATAAAAACTAGGAATGGACAAAAAATATCGATATATCAAAATATCGATATTAAAAAAAAATGATCGATATAAATCGCCGATATTTAAAATATTGATATATCGATATTGAAATACGACTATCGAATTCGATATTTTTTAAAGTCAGTCTTCATAAAAAACTCAAAATTTTTACCGTTATTCAAACAATATGTTTTTTTAAGAATTGGCATCACTGCATGCATGCATCATATGTGTTTTTTAACTAATATGAAGATATAACATGATTGGCATTATAAGAAGCAGTGCCGGATACAAGAAGCAGATTGACAGGAGAGCACATAAAACAGAGAGTGCTCCTGATGTCCATATCTCATGATTACTTGTTTGACTTAAACAATCAAAAACATTTCTAGTTAAAGTTGGTACTTTTGGGGTGCAATTCCAATTTTAAGTTATGTTGGTACTTCCATGACTAATTTACTTCCATTTACATTTTTCGGAATTTACTTTTTTTTAAAATTGCATGTGGTTTTTTTGTATACTTCCCTTTTGTTTTTGTTATAATTGATTTTTTGTTTTTATTGAATTTTTTGTTTTGATTGAATTTTTTGTTCTTATTAATTTTTTGAAATAAAATGAAACAATAAAAAGTAACAATTTAATTACATATAATATATCGATATATAGATATATTTGAAATAATTAATATCGATACTCTTAAAAAATATCGATTCGATATATATCGATATATTTTTTCAATTTGCCCATCCCTATTAAAAACATTATAATGCCATGTTTCCACGACGATTTGAATCCAGGGCTGCCAGGTACTTTTTGTCCCTGTCCCCAAAAAATTAAAAAAATATCCCCAAAAATCCCCAGATTCCCAAATCCCCAAAAAACAAAACCTTAAAAAATTAATATATTTTGTTTGTTTTTTTTCTGACCAAATTTAAAATTTTTTTTAAAAAAAGGTAAGAAAAATGTTAATAAGAAATCCCCAAAAATCCCCAAATAAAAATTTTTAGTCAAAAAAATCATTTTATTTTGTTTGTAGGGACTGGTTTCTGTATGTTTTCTTAAATCCTTTTTATGCGATTCCAGTGAGGAATTACAAGCAGAACAATATGCTGTTTTTGAAGACGAATGAGCCAGTTTATAAGAATTTGGAGCTTGTTCAATCGATTAAAGTCATCCTTATAATCAACAATAAAAATACATATATCCAAATTTATTTAGTACTTCGATCCATCATATTGTATTGTATATAATGCATCATAACTACTAACCAATAGCTTAGCATTTTTTTCCCAATCCTTATTATATGATTTTTCATATTTACTTATTTTTGGGGAATACATTCATATTTGCTTCAAAATTGTCTTTAAAAAATCAAAAATTTTATGTGTTTTCAACGATTTTAGATTCTATTTTAAAATTCTTTTTTTAAACACTCACTCAAGAAAAATAACAAGTTTATAAAGTACCTTTTACACACTTAATAAAAATGATAATGTTAATTAGGACCCTTTACACTATATAAGAGTAAGATAAAAGTTTTGCTATTTTTATTCATATATAATAAAAAATAATAAAAAAGTGTAAAATCCCCAAAAAATCCCCGAAATCTTTTTTGAAATCCCCAAAAAAAATCCCCAATCCCCAAATGACTTTCCTTGTCCTTTTTGTTCACATGAAATCCCCAACTTTGGGGATAAATCCCCAAGTCTGACAACCCTGTTTGAATCACCTGCTTCGCTCTCTGAATCATGCAAGGCGAATTTATACAAGGTAAGTGCAACTCAAGGCGAATTTACACAAGGTAAACTCATCTCGTCAGCCGTTCATCAGCTGTATCCACGGCGAATTAAAAAAACGGTGAAACGTCAAAATATTGTTTTGTTTCTGTACTGAAATTTGACAACAAGTCGGAAAATTTCATAAACAAAATACATGGGGCTTTTTGTAGTTGTAGAGTTGCACTTACCTTGTATAAATTCGCCTTGGTGCAACTCTACAACTACAAAAAACCCCATGTATATTGTTTATGAAATTTTCCTACTAGTTGTCAAATTTCAGTATAGAAACAAAACAATATTTTGACGTTTCACCGTTTTTTTAATTCGCCGTGGATACAGCTGATGAACGGCTGACGAGATGAGTTTACCTTGTGTAAATTCGCCTTGGAATCATGTTAATGAATCATGGTGCAAGGTATATTTACACAAGGTAGACTCATTTGGGAGTGTAGACATGCTGCTCTATAAAAGGAGCCAAATTGTCATTTGTTTACTTTATCACGATTCTACTGTAAAACCAGCGTTTAAAAAGCTGCAGTTGAGATAAGGTCTGTCTGCGTACACATATTTTGCATCATTTTGTGAAAAATGTTGCAAAATATTACAAAATGTTGTCTGTGTACTCCAAATCTCTTGCAGCGAGAGAGCCAAAAAGACAATTTTTTGACAGTTGGAAGTTAGAGAACTTACAAAATGTTACTGGAGAAATTTCCTCTTGCAAGATTTTGCAACTAGTTTGAACAGCTGTTTTTATTACGTGTGCCAAGATTGCGCCGACGAAATAGCGTCGAATTTGGGAATATAAAAACCGGAGAAACAAAATACCCAAATTATGGTCTTTTGCAAAATAACAACAAAAAGTTAGCGTCGAATTTAGGAATTTAGGGGGATTTCCAAAAGTAAAAAAAGTAGCGTCGAATTTGGGAATTTAAAATGGGGAAGTAAAAATAACTAATATTTTTAATAAAAATACAAAAAATAGTTAGCACAAAAAAAAAAAAATACACATTTAGGAACAAAATAAGCAATGCGTGCAAAAAATCGTTCGGTTAGTTCCCGAGATATTTGGGTGCATCCAAAATGGTCAGTACAAAGCTTTACTGATTTATCCCTTGGAACACAAGCTTTTGCACGGTATAAAGGCTGAGCTCCAAAACGTCGGATCTTTTTTAAATGCATGCTACAATGCAACCGTGTAAGTTATTACAGTTCTATTTGTCCCAATGTGCACCAAAAAAGTATTTAATGAGAACATAATACAAAAGCTGTGCATTATTAAACTTGAATATACATTTTTGACTTGTGCTGCAAAGTATATTGATGTTTTGGAACTTAGCCAAACTGTATATATTCTGCAAAAAATCGAACCCAGAAATCTCGGCAACGGAACGAACGATTTTTTGCACGCATCGCTCATTTTGTTCCAAAAAGTTAATTTTTTTTTAACTATTTTTTGTATTTTTGTTAAAAATATTAAATATTTATACTTCCCCTTTTAAATTCCTAAATTCGACGCTAACTTTTTGATTTCATTTGGTAAATCCCATTATTTGGGTATTTTTGTTTCCCGGTTTTTAAATTCCCAAAAGTCGCTATTTTGCTAAATTTTGCTTTGTCATTTCAATTGCCTACACACCGATCAGCTGTTTTCTTGCAAGATTTCACTGGATTCTGTCTGCGTACTTTTTGAGATATTTTCAGCCGACAGAGTAAAATTGGTCTTACTCTCCCAAAAAAATTTACTGAGTATTTGCTACTGGAAAAGTACGCAGACAGACCTATAGTAAAAGTCATAAGATTATGCTGTAACAAGGTATATTTATAGCAGGTAGCCGCGAGATTACAACAATTGTACAATAAAACAAACAACAGGGCATTTTATTGTTGTTATGTGGTACGAACTGTCAAAAGGCAAAGACAAAAGACAAAAAAGACAAAAGATAGAGACAAAAAACTAGTTTACATGTTTACTATACAACATTTGACAGTTCGTACCACAAAACAAGCAAATAAAAAATAAACAGCTGGCTTTCCGAGACTACCTGCTATAAATATACCTTGTGCTGTTTCTAACATGACGACTGCCAATGTTCTTTGTTGTGTACAACATTTCGTTTTTTGCTTTTGCCTTCACTGCGACTGTTTTCATTTAATGAATCAGAAGTAAAAGCAACGGTTTATTTTTGTTCAATGAAAAATCAAAAAGTGGAAGAAAAAGCAATTTTTTCATTTTGTCTGTAGTTTTTTAAACCTACTAGTAAGTTGAATTGTAAGTACTTACCAGACGCCAAAAACAAAACACTAGCTAATAGACCTTATAAGTAGTTATTGAGTACGTTACCGTTAAGTAAATAGTCAGTGAAAACAACACAACTTATAAGTAGTTATTGAGCTGATTATTAGTAAGCAAATGTTCAGTAATGAAAATAATAGAAGTGATAAGTAGTTGCTGAGGTCATTACTAGTAAGTACTTGTTGATATTTTCAGAATAATGACAATTGTAATGACAACTACTTACCAGTTAACGTATTAAATAACTACCACCTGTTACTCAAAATCAAAAAGTTTTTCCTGGGTCTTTATGGGGGGTGCTTTAATAGCATGTGAGATATTTTATAAGTTGTATAACACAAAGGTACAAAATTAAAAATTTTTTGTGTTGATAAAATTTGTAGCAATTCTTTACCAATTCAATGTCGCTGATTTTAAAACTGCACTTTTTTTTTTATTTGGAAGCTTTTTGACTCTAAATCAGTTTGAAATATCTTATCAAACAATTGTAAAAAAAAATTAAGATTTTTATGTTTAAAAAATTCATAAAAAATAAATATTGCACGCAAATCACAGCTGATAGAAAAAAGTGCAGTTTTAAAATCAGCGACATTGAATTGGTAAACGGGGGGTGCTTTAAAACCACGTGAGATCAGGCCATGATGGCTTTGTTGCTCAATTGAATGGGAGATAAAGCCATAATAGCCTTATTGCCCTATCATTGAGAGGTAAGGTCATATTTAAAATTTTGCGAAATGAGAGATATAGCCATATTTTTTTCGCAAATAAGAGATAAAGCCATATTTTTTCAGAATATTGTTATGCATGGTGTTAACATTCTGTAAAAGGGAAATCCTTAGTTATCATTGAAAAACATTTTTTTATTCTTGTGACGCACGCAGGAAAACTTTATTCAGCGAAGCCACCTGCCGCGTCCTACAGGAGGAAAAAATCCCTGAGCACGGGCGCAGGCCGCCACGCGGAGAAACTTTAGTATGCGAAGCCAGATTTCAATACATAACTTTAGTGGCTCCGGAACTGAAATGAGAGATAAAGCCATTTTCTAATATTGCTAATGTGAGCTAAGGCCATGATGACTTTATTTATAAAAAGGCTTTATCTGCCTATTGAATGAGAGATAAAGCCATCATGGCCTTATCTCACATGGTATTAAAGCACCCCCCATAAAGAACTGCTACAAATTTTCTATAAACACAAAAAATGTTAAATTTTGTTCCCTTGTGTTATACAACTTATAAAATAAAATCTTCTAAATTGATACTTTTATGGCAGTTCCGTAATAGTAGAATGCTTTTCAACTGGGATGATCTTAATTTATTACGTTGCTTGGAGCAAATAAATTTTAAATCCGAAAAAATTTGTTCGCATAGGTAAGTAGTGCCGAATAAAGAGAGGCACTTAAATGAATTTTTTTTTAGTTCAGGATAGAACTCGCCATCCAAATCTTTCCATAACTCTACAATATTATTTTCGTCTAGAGCATTTACTTCGCTGCGTAGTATGATTAGTTCTGATTGAATATCAAATTCGTAGTTGCTTACATCGCAACGAAAAGGGTTTTCGAAAAGATCTAATAGCGGTTGTAAAATTACAAAATCTTGAAACCTGTCTTGAAAATTATTGAAAAGTGTTTCAAATATTTCGGCATATTCATATCTTTTGTCGATTTCGAGATTTCTATAAAGAAGTGAAGTTTTTGGAAAAAAGTTTGGGAAAAAAATAGAAAAAGTTTTGTTTTAAAATTGTGAATGATTTTTGACAAGTCGCATATATTGCGTTCCTTTTCTTGCAATTCCAAATTTAGTTCATTTAACTTGTCGTATCTGCCAAAAAAGCTAAGTCTAAAATAAAATTATTGTCTTTTAAACACTGTACTAAAACTTTTTCTATTTTCTCAATTTCTAGGAACTGAAGAACTTCTTTTCTTAAATCATAAAGTCTATTCAGGCAATCACCTCGACTTAGCCACCGAACTTCTGTAAACATTTTCAGGTCACAATTCACAGCATTTTTGTTTTTTACAAATTAACAAATTTTCGGTGGGTAAGCGCTTGATGTCCGCCTCGAATTTTATTTATTATATCCTCTGCTGTCTTCATATGTGGGGTATCATTTATGAATTTCGATGCAAGAGCGGTCTGATGAATTATGCAGGGAAAATTATGATTTGCAAATTCTTGTTTTTTTAATTGGCCTATAAGCCCATTATATTTGCCCAACACTACATTGGCTCCACAATGGAAAGAAGCTTTTCTGTGACAACATCATACAACAACGTACCAGTTACATTTCTATCAAATGTTTCTAAAGTAAACATTGACTCAAAAATAGTGTATTTGCTGTCTACGCATCGAATACAAATTACAAGTTCACACAGATCATTTATGTCAGTGCTTTCGTCTAAACAAATTGAAAAAAATTCGCAATTAATTACTTTTTCCCTAATTGCAGACTCTACACATGTTCCTAATTCAACAGTACGACGGCCTACAGTTTGACTGGACAGGGGAAGAGACTCTTCTCTTTCCTTATCATTTAAATTATTTATATTATTACGATTATATCGAGCCATAACCGCCGAAAAAATGTATCCCACAAACTCGAAATTTTACAGGGGAAGGTTTTTTTTTAAATAAAATCAGTTTGAATAAAGCCATTATTTTAAAATTTATAATGTAAATATTATTTATGTAAAATGTAAATATTATTTACATTATAAATTTTAAAATAATGGCTTTTTTCAAACTGATTTTATTTAAAAAAAAAAACCTTCCCTGTAAAATTTGGAGTTTGTGGAATACATTTTTTCGGCGGTTATGGCTCGATATAATCGTAGCATAAAAAAGTAAGCAATAAAAATAGTGCGAAACAAACAAGTTTCATTAATACATCAATAAAACACATCTTCTTACCCAAAAATTTTACCTGCTGTCACATTTGCTTTTATGTGTATAGGTTTACACATAAATTGTAGGAAAACAAGACTTTTTTAACTTGTTTTTTAAATATTTTTACTTACTTAAGAAGTGTTTTCAAAGAAAAAAAAACCCACCGACGCGATTGGTACAGAAACAAAAATATTTTTACAAGCACAAATTTTCTTAATAATTTCTGCATTTAGGTACGTCTTTTTAACGAAAAGTGACCCTTTTCAGGTACAAAGAATTTTTTTCACAAACAAAACACATATCGTTAGCTTAAATGCAAAACAATGTAGATATTATTTGAAAATTACAAATTAATAGAATACAATATTTTAATTGAATTCAAATCTCAAATAATTACCATTTTACAAAGTTTTTTGCTTTGCATGTAAACTTATAAAATGTTATATTATTCAACATTTAAACTCTAAATAAAAATTGCACGCAAGGCATTGGATGTTACCAAAACCATTTTTGACCGCACAATATTTTTTGAGTGTAAGCTGAAACAAAATAATATAGCATCCAGTGTTGCCAGTGAAATTTCGAGAAAGATACATTTTAGTTTTCAAAAGATACTCTTTCTCCCAAAAAGATACGTTTTGAAAAAATTTGATAATCCATTTTTACCGCTTAATATTTATTAACAACATTTTTATTTCATATTTAAATTAATATTGTAAAGAAAATGATTTCGTATAAATTAATTTTTATATGTATTTATTTAAGTCATAAATATTACATATGTAATTTTTAAAAATACAGTAAGCAAACTTTAATACTAATTATTAAAATTTAAACGAAACCTTGTTAATTAATTTTTTGAATCCCAAGAAAAACTTTGATAACTAATATGCATGTGGCAGTGTTAATAAAACTGAAATGGGAAAATAAAATAAAGTAATTTGTTTTTATTTTGGTTTTTTCTTTTCCCATTTACAACTACATTTAGAGTTGACAAAAAATCAACCAATTGTAGCCGGGACTGTAAAAAAAGATAAACTCACTGCTTATTGTTGTGGTTTTTGTTCAAGCTTTGATATTGTTACAAGTAAAACTGTGGATTATAATTCTTATTCGCTTAACAGTATTATTTGTATAAAATCTTTGGTTTTTCTAAAATCTTTGGATGAAGTTTCCTGACGATCTGGCCTAAGCAACCAGTGAAATGCGCATAGGAATAGCTTATCCCTTCAACAATAAATTTCAGTTTATCAATAGTATGAAATGGGAATGTAGCACATTTAAACGAAACCTTGTTAATTAATTTTTTGAATCCCAAGAAAAACTTTGATATGTAATTATCTTTGAATGTTATCAAAACAAATTCATCCTTGTAAAAATTAATATACGAGTTAAGGCGTTTATAATAAGGTGATTATGTCAACGTTCATATAAATTTCCTGAAAATAAAAAAGATTTTCATATTTCTTTAGAACAACTTCGCACTACTAGTAATCATCGATTTAGGTGGATCGTATGTTGCAACCCCTTAATGTTTTCTTTCACCATTCCCTGCAGATAACGAGACTAGTCCATACATGCATGTAAAGAGTAGTCCATAAAGGAGTAGTATTCCAAAACTACTCCAAATATATGGGTAAAAGGTGGTCCATTTAACATTACGATGTCCTAGGAGGGGACCATATAACCCACCGAAGTAGTCCCTAAACTACTCCATGGAGTACTAAAGTGTCATTACAGTATGGAGTACACTAAAGCAGTTGTTTAAGCATTTTTCATTTTTTACTAATTGCCTTTTATGGCGTGGTATTTTTAATTTGTTTACCTTTTTTTCACAAATTTCACACTTTCACTTTTAAATAAACAATTAATAATGGACACCATCAGGGCTACCAATGTGTAATACTGTAAACTATAGAAAAGTATACATCATGCAGTTGTTGGCAGCACTTATAATATAATTTCTTATAACATGGTCCATATTACAGTAGATTGGACCATGTTGTAAGTAGTCCATTTAAGCCAGAATGGACCACGTAGTCCAATATTATCTGTAGGGTTATTAAAGCTGCTATCAAGGCGAATTCACTAGAAGGTGGGTTCAAGTCACCATATGGTGTTTTTCTTTTCTGTGGTCGACTTGTCAAAGTGTGTATGCAAACTAATTTTTTATGTTAACTTACCTTTTTTTACTAGCAATATTTTTGACAATCCGACCACAGAAGCAGTGTTGTTGTAGAGTTGACCTCACCTTTTAGTCAATGCGCTTTTGTATTAGTATTGAGTCGGTTACGATAATCAGTCTTAATAAGCTTTAGTTGGCTAAAAATGTTCGAATGTTTTGTTTCTGTACATTTTGCGTACAGATTCAAAAGATACGAAAAATGTCAGGATTATACATGATACCTGTAGTCAGTGTTGCCAGTGAAATTTTGAGAAAGATACATTTTAGTCTTCAAAAGGATACACTTTTTCCCAAAAAGATACGTTTTGAAAAAAATTTGAAAATCGTATAAATTAATTTTTATATTTATTTTAGTCATAAATATTAGGTACATATGTAATTATTAAAAATACAGTAAGCAAACTTTAAAATTAATTTTATGTTATTCAAATTCAAATTCATTTTTGTAAAAATTAATATACGAGTTAAGGCGTTTATACTAAGGCGATTATATCAACGTTGATATAAATTACCTGAAAATAAAAAAAGATGTTCATATTTCCCCAGAACAACTTCTCACTACTAGCAATCATCGATTTAGGTGGATCGTATGTTGCAACCCCTTAATGTTTTTTTAACCATTATTAAAGCTGCTATCAAGACGAATTTACTAAGAGGTGGGGTCAAGTCAACATATGGTGTTTGTTTTCGGTGGCAAACTAAATTTTTATGTAAACTAAAGCTTCGTACAGACGATGGTCAGATCTTACAATGTTATCATTTTTCTGACAATGGTGCCATTGTCAGTTGCATTAATTTAACACATCTGCCAAATGAAAATAGCGTACAATGTTCACTCAGTTGCAAGACATTTTTAGTCAATTTTGTTGACAACATTGTAAGATCTTACCACCGTCTGTACGAAGCTTAACCTTTTTTACTAGCTATGTAAATTTTTGACAATCCGACCACAGAAGCAGTGTTGTTGTGTTGTTGACCTCACCTTTTAGTCCATGCGCATTGGCTGCTATTGTATTGGTATTGAGTCGGTTACGATGAACAGTCTTAATAAGTTTTAGTTGGCTAAAAATTTTCGAATGTTTTGTTTCTGTACATTTTGCGTACAGATTCAAAAGATACGAAAAATGTCAGGATTATACATGATACCTGAAGTAGTTAAAAGATACGAAAAATGTATCTTTCGTATCCTAACGGCAACACTGCCTGTAGTAGTCAAAAGATACGAAAAATGTATCTTTCGTATCCTAACGGCAACACTGATAGCATCCGCTAGACATGTACCACAGAATACTAACATGTACACTTGTCGAAGTCACACCGACGACTGAATTGAAGAGCATAAAAATATGTGTTAGTATTGGTGTGCACAATTGTGCAATGCAGGGTTACCGTTGAGAATTTTGAAAAAGTCGCACAAAAAGTCGTTTTTAAAACAAAAAGTCGCACAAAAAAGTCGTTTTCTCAAATTTAAGTCTCACACTTTTTTTAACATTTTAATTACTTTAGCCTTACCAAAACCCACCCGGGTGACAATTTCAGTTTTATATCTTTAATAACTTTCTTGAACTTGCTTCAGTTAAAAAGACATTTTTACTTACTGAACAAATTGTTTTCTTTAAAAAAAACTAAAAAAAATTTGTATGACGAAAACTTCTTTGAAAAAAACGTAAAAAAAGTTGTATGGCGATAACTTGTTGTCTTCGCTAATAGAATGCCCAGGTGGTTAATCAAAAAAAACACAAAACAATAAGGAATTAACAATTTAAACGATATAAACTGAGAAATAATTCGTTAAAAATGTCTTTAAATACACTTTTGTTTATTAATTTTACATTTGATTGATTCTTAATAATGTGTTTGTATATACTTTAATACATGCATGTATAAACTGTATACGTTTTATGTTTTTCTAACTTTGTTTGTATTTTCGCACCAGTTCATAACTTGGCATCCAACCTTCTATTTCAGTATCTAGATAATTGAGAGTTTATAGCATGGACTCACAAGTTTCTACTTTCAACCTGTTGGTTAAGTTATTTTTCATTAATTCTAATTCTAAAAAAAATTTAGCACACGCACTGTTGTGCGGTAGAGTTAATACATGCGCTGCTTATTTGTCTAAATTAAGGTACAATGGTTATTTAAAAGCATTTTGTAAGCTTTCTACTTATGCCAAAAATGTTTAGCATTTGTAATTTTGTATTAATCATTGGATTTACTTTCTAACAACTTTAATTCGTTCAAAAAAGGTTGTGTCATTTATAACATTTTTAAATAAAGATAAGAGATCAAAAACGGTAAAAAATTTGGTTTTTAAGCGCTTTAAATATTAATGGTGATTATCCTAGATTGGCATGGAAATTCAATGAATACGATACAAAACAAGGCATATAAAATACAGTTTAGTAGTTGAAATTGTCTGGACAAATGATCAATCGAATGAGATTACATATCCCGTGGTATGTTTAAAACCAAATTGATATTTTTAGAGGAAAATATGTGAAATTATGCAGTGTATTTTTCTATGAAAAAAAAGTAATTCACTTCTAAAAAAGGGGCAAAAAGTCGCATAGAGTTGAAAAAAGTTGCAAAATTATACGAGTTTAAAAAAGTCGCACAAAAAGTGTCAGTGCGTCAAAAAGGTTGCAAATTGCAACTAAAGTCGCACAACGGTAACGCTGGTGCAATGAAATGGAAATCCCTGCTCTACAACAGAAGTGGGCACCAAGGTCTATCCAATAGGTCTGCTTAAGAAGCCAGATGTTTATTTGGTTTTTTCCTTAACGATATCAAAAGTTGTTTACATTTTCCTTATACGTGTATGTTTTTGTTTACTTTTTGGTTTTTTGCCACACATACATGCACACAAAACACGTTTTTCCTTTTGTTTTGCCTATGTAGTAGTAAGATTTTGACAACGGCGAGGAATTTTACACAAACAAAATGCCTGTTGTTTTTTGTATTGTTGTATTGTTGTAATAGTAAGCAGACCTATTGGATAGGCCTTGGTGGGCACAATTAAAACTGTGCTTGTATTGATGTTTATTAGTATTAGTGAGATGGCAGAATTACCCACCAAACATAAAGCCAAGCGTTTGAAATATAATGGTGCATTATATTTCTTTATTTAATATTTTACGCATTTGAAGTAAAATAAAACATTTTTTAATATTTCAAAAAATTAAAAACCATATTCATTTATGTAAAACAAAGGATCTTACAATGTTGTCATTTTTCAATGGCACCATTGTCAGATGCATTAATTTTACACATCTGCCAAATGAAAATGAGCTTACAATGTTCAATCAGTTGCATGACATTTTAAGGCAAATTTAATGACAACATTGTAAGATCTGACCATCGTCTGTACGAAGCTTAAGGATTCAAAATTAACAATAGTTCAAAATTTATCGTATTTTACATAGTTAAAAAAGAAAAACCAAAAACTTTATAAAAAAATTAAACAAATTTCTACATAAATACAAACCCCCATATTCACGAAAAATATTTTCGGTTTATGACAGGCTTATTAAACAAATTTTCATAGAAAATTCGTTTTATAAACCTTTTATTAATCAAAAATATTTTTTATGAATATGGGGGATAGTATTTATGTTTGCATTCATTTGAACGAGATGAAACATTTTTGTAAATTAATTTAATAAATTCTGCGTAAAACATTTTAAGAAGAGATCAAAAATTTATTATAGTAACTCCAAATAAATAAAGTTAATATTTTCTTAATTATTGTTATCGCAGAAAAAATTTAAAAAAGCACCAAAAACGCACCGAGTTGACAACTCTGAAACAATCGATTTTTACAGCTAGTTCAGATAAACTTGCGATAAAAATTGGAGAAGAGAGTAATTTTTCGTGCTTCGCAAGTAGATTCAATATGAATATTTAACAAAAATTATGTTTTCGTTTTTTTTTAAAAACTTTTTTGCTATCTATCTCGACTTAAGATGTTTTGTCAAAATGCCACATATATGTAAGATGCTTTTTGCCCGGTGGAAATAGAATCCTATTTAAAGTTCCGTTCACTTTGACCTTAACGTTTGTCTAGAAAAGTGTTTCAGTTAGACCTATGAAGAATTAAAAGTAGCAGATAATATAAATAATATAGTTTAGTTGACAGTTTGTTAAAGTTAAAGCTTTTTTAAGTAGATGAAAAAAGTATTTTTAAGAGTCAAAAAAGCGGAGCGGGTAAATCCTCTTCCAAAACCAAAAATTGGTTATTTTTGTGTTGAAAAAAAGTAACCAAAATGGAAAAAAAGTACACAAGTACACATTGGAAAAAAAAGTAACCAATTTTGGTTAAAAGTAACCAAAACGGCAACGCTGATTGTGCCCACCACTTCTGTATCAAAATGAAACGACCTGTTTCGCTCTCAAATTTTTGTATGGGGAAACCCG
The DNA here is from genome assembly GCA_963931875.1 of Pollenia griseotomentosa. NCBI lineage: Eukaryota > Metazoa > Arthropoda > Insecta > Diptera > Polleniidae > Pollenia > Pollenia griseotomentosa. The sequence goes on from OZ007563.1 coordinate 51,308,938, forward strand.
CAGCGTTGCCGTTTTGGTTACTTTTAAACAAATTTTGCTACTTTTTTTTAATTGTGTAATTACTTTTTTTTTCATTTTGGTTACTTTTTTTCCACACAAAAATAACCAATTTTGGGACAAGCAAGGTAGCCGCGAGATTACAACAATTGTACAATAAAACAAACAAAAGGGCTTTGTTTCAATCGAGGGTTGCGTGGCCGTCAAAGTGAAAATGATCCTCGCCGCTCCAAGAAAGGGATTTACAGTACGAAAACGCTCCAACATCGTTTCACAAAAATTATTGCGTGAATCAAAGTCAATTTCTTTCAGTTCTTGAACGATTTAAATTTTAAAAGGATGGAACTTCAGACCCTTTTTTAAAATTTCATGAATAATCGCTCTTAGAAGTCCCAGCACTTTTCCGTATTAAAAGTCGCGGATTTTCACGTAAAGGGCTTTCAACCATATCAATGTTTTCGGGAGTGCTTAAAGATCGACTGGGCCCTGGCCGAAGGGCATTCATAGCCGCAGCAGTTGGGCGGACTCTCTGCGCTCACCAACGAATTAAATTTACACTCGGTTTATCACGTATTCGCCGAATACCGAACTTTGAACAAAATTGTCGACGAGCAATTGCTCTTAAAAAATGTGTCCACAGCGAACGCGCGATGCTCACTCGACTACAATCGATAATTCCAACGGCACCACCCTCCCTCCGCACCGTTTATTACTTTTTAAAATAATCGTATTTAAAAATATAAATTTGCCACCAGAAACCCTGTATATACAACCTTCACTACTTTTAATGCTTCATAGGTCTAACCGAAATAATTTACTAGGAAAAACGATTAGGTGAAATATCTTTCCAAATCCAGCCCGATTAATATGATTCTTACTCTTTTCACTTGGCTGAAAGCATCTATATATATGTGCTCACAAGCAATAACAGTTGAAGTCGAGTTAGGAAAAATTTGACTTATAAAATGCTATAAAATTGCTTTTCAAATAGACGAAAATAAGTGTTGACTTGGTATATACGATGCCACGCCCACGAAAAATTTTATAGCCTATTGTTTTTTCCAGAACATCGGTAACATAGTGTCAAAATTTTATATTTTTAATTAATTTAAAATTTAATACAAAATAACCAGCTAGCCTACCGCTAGTTAAAAATTTTTTTGGGTCGTGGCAACGCTGGAAGCAAGTCGTTTCAATCATGTTTGGGGCGCGAAACAAGAATAAGAGAGCGAAACACGAATATTGCTGTCCGTGTGAACATGGTATTATGCTGTTTTGAAGCTCGTGCGTTTTGCTTGCGATCTGACATAATTTCTTTAAAATATTGTAGTTCCCTTTAGCATTCTTTTGTAATTTGATGTCGTCAAACTTCTTGAGATTGCGATTTGCATAGCACCTTTTATGCGACTTCAAGTCAGAATTGCAAGTGTTAAGCGTTTTGCGATTGTCGAACATGCCCTATAATGGAAAAAATAGCCAAGTTAATCGCCAGTTATGCTGGGTACACACAGTGCAATCTACATCAATGCAATCTCAAAAAATCAATACGTTTTGATGTTGATGCAATCTGGAATGAATGAAAAATGAATGAAAATGAATTTAATTTGCTAGATTGCGTAAATGCATTGCATTGTGTGTACCCAGCATTATATCAAAAATGGCCAAAAATGTCGCCAAATGGAAAATCCCACCGCCAAACACATTTCAAAATCGCCACGTTTGGCGAAAAACGCAAATTTGACAGCCCTGGCTTCTTATACGATTTTTTACAAGGCGAATTAACTACTAGTTGAATTCGCCTTGGATTTTTTACAAAACGCCGTTATCTGTAATAAAAAGTAGGCTTGTAATTTAATACTTGGGTATCTTTAAACAAATTCATCATAATAAGTGGGAATTTTAAAAGACAAACATTTCTTTACTAAAGGTAAGTTTAATTATTATTTTTATTTTATAATTTGTTAAAAATGTGTTTATTTCAAGCAAGATGGATGATGATAATTGTGTTACAGTGACACACTTCATAAACCCTCATTTATTCTGGTTTAAAAAAATTGAAGTTCCTGATGAACAACTTCACGTGCTAAGCGCTGTTGAACAAAGTTTAGAAAAACTTTATAAAAATAAGCCGTCATGCGATAATATCTTGCGACCCCAATCAGGAGATAAAGTTGCAGTCAACTTTATAGCTTGGAATAAATTTATACGGGCGGAAATTCTACAGAAAGCGGAATTTCAGCAAGAGGAATATATTGTATGGGCCCTTGACTATGGGTTTCCATTGCTGACAAAAAAAGAATATATACGAAATTTGCCTTGTAATTTACAAGTCAAAATTGTGAATATTCAAATTGGCGGGGTTGCCAATGTACATCCAGCCGAGCAGGAGTACGATGACATGGAAGGTAATTTGGTTATGGTAAAAAGAGACAAGTGGTTACAAAAAACGTGTAATATGTTGGAAAAGCTTCTGGCAGATGCCAACTCGATAAGTTTTGTTAAACATTATGAAACTATGAGTAGTCATGTTTGGGGTGATCTAATTATAACTAATCACAAAGGTATGCGAATAAATGCAGTCGACTATTTATTAAAAACAACAAATGCCGTCGTTGAGGATGATTTAAGTTTTACAGAAACGTGTTCCAAGCTTAAAACTACCAAAATTGCACCTTGGCTTTCAAATGACCGCAATACGAAAATGAAATTTAACAATATTAAACAAAATTACATTGAACATTCGAATATAGTAAATGCGACTTTAATTGGTGAAAATGCTAAACGTAAAGTGGAGGACTGGCAAGAGCGTAATGAACGAAAAAAATGTGAAGCAGTTAACGATATACATGAGTGTAGCTCTGAAATACATGAGGACAATATAGACGATGTTACTTTTGACGACTCTGTGTCAGTAACTCAAATGAATTACATTGGAAAAGCCGGAATTTTAACTAAAATTAAACAACAAAAGTACTCAACAGCCAAAGACTTACCGCCTTCGGCACTTCCGCAGTCTTTCGAAATCGATAACATTCCGGGTGACAAAAATTGGCAAACAGAACCACTATCAACACGGTCAGTTTCTTCACATGGTTCTTCCCGTATAGAAAAACTTGCTCAAATGCGTTTAAAACAAGCTAATGCGGCAAGAGAAGAAAAGTATAATTTGACTTCTGAAAAACTAAATGTGTGTGGCATGGGTCCTATCATATATTTAAACTCAGCCGAATCATCTTCAGTGTCCAGTGTTAGTTCACGCATACATAAATTAACTGAGATGCGTAAAAATGTTGCTAGAGCTGAAAAAGAAGAAACAATTAATACTTTGTCAAGAGAAGTTAAAGCAATGGTAAGATTCTGTTTTTTTTACCTAATTTATCACACCTGTTCAAAAATTATAAAATCGCTAAGCTCATCCAAATTCAATTTTACACAAACAAAGCATTCAAATTTTGGCTTAAATCTAGTTTAGGAACGCACACCCAAATAAAAAAAAAGTACCTAGGCTGATAGAAAATTGAAAAATAAGAAGAAAAAATAAAATAAAAATATTGGCGCAAACGCTAAGTTTTCGAGTTATGAACGTTTTAAGTTTTCATATATATGTGCGATTTTCCATTACATTTCTAAAGCTGTATGGGTAATATTGTTGGTTTATTACCGTATTTCTTGCTATTCAGAAAAGTTTTAGTAAGCGAAGCCGGTGTTTGTTATACCAAAGAGGAGAAAATCCTTGCGCCCGGCCGAAGGCCGGCTATGCAGAGAAGCTTTAGTTAGCGAAGCCGGTGTTTGTTATACCAAAGAGGAGATCAAAAATTTGATTTTTTTTTTGCCATTTTAGTTTGCTGATATCTTGGGCTCTAATGGATACTGTTCGATAAAATTTTAGTATTATATGCACCAATGCGTTATGTAAATTTATTATTCAACGCATTTGAAATTGGTTCTATAGTTTTCTCGATAGTTCTGCAAATATGATGGGACATATGTGTCCCACTCGTCGTCAAAGGTGAAAAAAAGGCGATTTCTTTTTTAATTTTATATAGTATGTTACCATTAAAAAACAAAGAAAGCATAAACAATTCAGTAAAAACATAAACACAAAACTCCAAATATTAATTTTAAATTATGAGATCCTATAAATATTTCAGATAAACTAAATCAAAATCGAATTTAGTTATGGTAAATTTCAAAACAATTTCTGTTTCCAGTAAAGCACATTGGTTTATTGCATGCGTAACAAATCGTGTTTGTTCGACTTTCGATTCTATTTTTTGTGCAAACAACACATCGCTTCCTGACTCCTCCTTTCATTCTTGCTTGGTAATGTCCAGCTAAATTTGATACCGCCCCCAATTTTGACCGTTTAACGGATTCTCGTGGTGTCGAGGTAATACCAATTTTTCGGCTACAAAAGCCGTCTATTAACTGTGTAGCTAACTGCGTGCGAAATTCCAGATGTTTTATTGAAAACGGTTTTGTAAATATTGTTGATATCTAGATATATAGTTATATAGTTACCAATAATTAAATGATCTGTTTTCAAAGCGCAACTAAAACACGAATTTGCGCACAAATCGCGGCATGCAAACCGTTGGACAGTTGATTAGAAACTAATAGATTGAATCGTTTCTATGTGTATCGCAATGTAAATAAAACAACAATCATTGTCATACACACAAATGATTAGCAACTGAAACGTAAGTGCATGCGTTGTCATGTTTACTTTTTGTAACGACAAAATTCTTATAAATGTTTAATGCATTTGTCTCTAAATTTTTATCTTTGACGACGAATGGGACACATATGTCCCATGATTTCTCTCGCAGAAGGAGTAACAATTTTAAAATTTTGACAACACTTTAGTCGTGAAATGTTGCCATTTCGAAGAAGAATCCGCAATAAAATTTTGAAAATTGTCAGCGGCAAATTCTTCGTCGTCAAAGGGTTAAAGAAAAATTATAGAAAAGAAAATAAGAAGTGGTAATAAAGTAAACAGTAAAGAAGTTGTTGTTTTTATTTTGTTTTTCTTAACCTACTTAAAACTACAATTAATGTTGAGAGAATTTCAACTAATTGTAATGGGGAATGTAAGATGAGATAAACCCACTGTTTATTGTTGATGTGTTTTGTTTTAACTTTGATATTATTACAAGTAGAACTGTTGCTATAAGTCTTATACGCTTAACAGTTTTATTTGGTTTAATATCTTTAGTTTTTCTAAAATCTTTATGGATGAAGTTTCCTGATGATCTGGCCTAAGCAACCAGTGAAATTCGCATAGGAATAGCTTATCCCATCAACAATAAATTTCAAGTCTTTTTATCAATAATAAAAACTGGGAATTAAGCACGAATAACAAAATCTTTTGAAAGTAAACATACAAATAAATGCCATCGTTGTATAACTTGCATTGCATTTGCTGTTTTAATTTGTGTAATTTTGTTGTTTTGTAAAAATATGTACTAGGTATACAGCGAATTTATTAAAAATATAAACAAATTTGTTGTTTAACGTTATAAATAAGTAAAATGACAACTGCTGTTGTTGTATATTTGCTGTTAGCAGACAAAGTGAGAAGACTTTTGCAAATTTGCAGCAGCCCGCTGCCGGAGACTATCGGAAACATGCAAAAAATACTATTTTACCAATTTATCAATTTTATTTACTTCTATCTGTGGAAAACATCTAACTGTTAAAAAAATTAAATGAAAAAATAAGCTTTTAACAACTATATTTATTTCAAAAAAAAAAAAAAAAACAAGAGCTGAAAGCTGCTTGGTTTATTTTCAATAAAAAAACCGATATCATTGGTTTCTGTGACACCTAAAACCGACAAAAATTTTAGTTCGAACAAAAAACCGACAACATTGGATTCCATGACACCAATGTATTTTTTTTTGTCGGTTCCAAATCCAATACCGATAAGATTGGTTTCTATGACACCCCTGATTATTTCTGGAAAAAAGAATTATGCATGTAGGTTGAATAATAGCATACAGTGTTGGAAAAAATAATAGAAACGCATCAAATTTTTATTATTTTCTTAAATTTTTATTTATCTTAAAGTAAATAAAAAAATGTTTATACATAAACTTAAAGGTATCTCCATTGTCTATTAAACATATAAAAAAAAAAAACAAGTTAATTATGGTTTCTTCTTGAAAAAATTGTATATTTTGAATATATGCCTGGAAAAAATAATAGAAACGTTTTATATTTTGGGGAAAAAAAAAGTTTTTGTTAAATTTTACCGTCAAATCCTAATACTAATCTAATATTTGGTTGAGGCTCCTTTCATTTTGATAACTTCTTGACACCGCCTATTCATTGAACCAACAAGGTTAGCACAAATATCAGGAGAAATGGAATACCAAGCTTCCTGAATTTTACTCCACATATGTTGCTTATTTTTAGATTTAAACATTCCAATCTTATTTTTAAGGACCCCCCATAGATGTTCAATGGGATTTAAGTCAGGTGATTGTGATGGCCATTGCATTACAGGAACTTGATTTTCCTGAAACCAAGATTTTACACTTCTTGCAGAGTGCTTGGGATCATTGTCCTGCATAAACTCCCACTTCAATGGCATTTCCTCTTCAGCAAATGGGAGCATTTTGCTCTGGAGTATATCTAAATAATCTAATCATTTTCCCCTGTACCCAGAAATTTGGACCAACGCCAGACGCTGAAAAACATCCCCATATCATTAGGGACCCGCCACCATGTTTGACTGTCTTTTTTGTGTATTTTGGATCAAACTCTTTATTGGCAGGGCGACGTACAAAACACTTTCCATCTAATCCGAACAAATTTATCTTAGTCTCATCAGACCACAGCACGTTGTTCCAATTTTTGCGACTTTGGTGTTGTCTGGCAAATTGTAACCTTTTTTGTACTAACCTTGGACTTCGACCCATAAGTCCAGCCTCTTGGAGTCTGATTTTAACTTTAGGATGACATTTCTTTCAGCATCAGTAGTATGAACACCTCGACCCATATTTTAAAAGATTTAAAACATACACTCAACACAAAAATGTTCTAAAACAAATTATTTAAACTTAATTTTTACCACTTCCAAATATTTCATGTAAAAGGTTACTTTATTTAAAATTTAAACACGGTTTTAGAAAAACTTTACTGTTAACTTTTACAGCTAAATTGCGTATTTTCTTACTTTTTCCTGAAATCTAATTAAAAGAGAAGAAAGCAATAAAGTAAACTAATAAAAGTAAAAAAAAATAAAATCCCGTTACATAAGCAAGAATATGACAGTGATTTCCAACAATAAATGTTTATTACGAAAAAGTATACAATATTCTAATGATGAACTAGTAATCGTTTCTATTATTTTTTCCAACACTGTATATGGACTCAAACAATCAGCCAGGTGTTGGAATCTCCAAATAAACAAAACTTTAATTGATTCAGGTTTCAGAAGGGGAATAACTGAACCTTTCTGTATGTCAAAGGAGATAGTGATTCAATCATTTATATCCTGGCTAGCTGACTTGGCAAACGTTGTTTTGCCATATAACATATTTCTTTCAGATGTTACAGTATCTGCATACAAAATTTAAAAAAAACCGGTTGATTAGTTAAAAAGATATAGGGAGGGGAAGATTTTACCCCTTTTGCCCTATTTCACGCCCTAAATAAAAAAAATAAAGGCTATAGTTCTTTCCAGCTGTAACACTATTTGCCTGCGAAATTTCAAGAAAATCGGTTGATTAGTTAAGAACCTATAGAGAGGGGAAGCTTTTGCCTCTAATTCTCTATTTCGCACTCTTTTCCCTATTTCCTTTCACATGTTACAGTGTCTGCATGCCAAATTTTCAGAAAATCCGTTGATTAGTTAAGCAAATATATGGAGGGGGAGCTTTAACTCTACTTGCCCTATTTCACGCTCTATGCCCTATTTACTTTCAGATGTTACAGTGTCTGCATGCCAAATTTTAAGAAAACCCGTTGATTAGCTAAGCAGATATAGGGAGGGGGAGCTTTTGCCCCTCTTGCCCTATTTTACGCTCTCTAGCGATATGAAATATACTTAACGACCTATTATCATATCTAACAAATGCACATACAAAATTTCATAAAATTTTGTCTACCTGTGTCGGAGACTATCCTCAACGTATCCTGAAATTTTAGTGGAAATCGGTTGACCCGTTACCGCAATTAGTGGTGACATCAAAGTGTACACTTCTTTATATATATATAGATATAAGCTTAATTAACTTAAATAGGATGATTAAATGGGTTTGGTTTGTTTCTGTGCAGCTGTCAAACAGAAATACAATTCCTTTTGGTGGTATTAAGTCATCACAAATGCCAGAATTAGTCGCCAGGTGTTTGTTCTCATCCGTGTAACTTATTACCAGGGCCCGGGTTTTTATGCAGTTAAAATCATGTTTTATGTGTTTAAAACATGTACTAAAAATAGAAAAATGTGCGCTAAAAATTGAACAAATATGCACTTAAATTTTGTTAACACAGTTATTAATAATAATAACAATTAAAAATAAAAAGAAAAAGAAAACATAAAAATCATAAAAGTCTCATAAACGAAAATAAAGTACAATAAACATAAAATTATAAATTAAAATAAAGCAAAACACAAAAATATAAGTATTTGCCGTTTTGCCATAACCGTTTGATGAGAATATGCAAAACTTAAAACAAAATTTGCTAAATCGTTAAATGAAGAAAATATGCTAAAAACGTGCTGAATTTTAATAAATAAAATATGTTAAAAATCTGCTAAATTAAAAGGAATTTTAATATACATAAAAACTTTTATTTTTTAAAAAAATATGCTTAAGAAAAATGCTTTTGGACAAGGAAATATGTATGCCAAAAAGCAGTAACCAAATTTTTTTTAAAAAAATATGCAATTCCCCAACTCAATCTTCTAAATCTAGCAGAAAATGTGCTAAAATGGTAAAACTGCACTTGTTAGATATACATTTAAAACTACACGTAAAATGAATTAATAAATAAAGCTTCATTCACAATGGCAGCAAAATTTTCACTTGGTTTTTACAATAAAGCAAAAAAAGTTTTTTTTGGCCACCACACACGTTTTCAATTAAGAAAACGCTTGCAAATTTTGCCCACAACAGTATTTCGAATTTATTATTATTTTTTTAAACATTTTGTTAAAATGTTTATTCAAAACAAAATAAAATTATTTTAAACTTCATTTATAAAGGGTGTTTTTTTAACCTTCCTGAGCAATTATTAAAAAAAAAAAATCAATTAAATTTGAAATTCAGATTTTTTTTTTGAAAAATAATAAAATATTAATTATATTTTAATAAGTATTATTGGGTCAATTTCAAAAAAAACGCAATTTTTGTGTCCCCGCACTTTACACTACTATATTAGGTAAAAAAAACAAAAAAAAAAAAACAAATATGTGAGAGTGATCAGCAAGGAATATGTAACAAAAAAACGTAATTCTCAAATTTGTATGTTTGTTTTTTTTGTATATTCAGAATGGTGTTTTGTTTCGCCCTTTGACTCCTTCCATACAAAAGCATGTGTCCCCCGTTAGAATTTTGAGTAAACAAAATAAAATAAAATCAAGAAAAAAAGTAAATATGCAACATTTAATAACAGTTTTCGAATTATTGCGTTTCTTTCTTGTATTTTGATTTGTTATAGTCGTCAAAACTGAATTAGTGCGAAGTTGGCGTTGCAAAGAATAGTTGTCCCCACAATTTGCATTGAGCGTCACTTTTTTATAATTCAAGAAATATTATTAGTTTTCAATTTTCATTTAAATAAAGTAAATAACGTAAGGAAAGTACAAACTGAAATTAATACAAAAGTGAAAAAGCAAAAAAAAAATCTATTAAAAAAAGTGTGCATTTGCGTAGTTTTTGTGAACACCATGATAAGGGCGCGATAAAATTTCATGAGCGTCACGCTAATTTTTTTAAAAGTGAATATACTAAATGAAAAAAAATTGAAGTTGACAATCATTGTTTACATGGTTTCAACTCATTTTTTTAACTTTTGTGAATTTGAGAAATAAATTGCCTACGAAAAAAACCAAAATAGGCAAACATTTCATGAGCATCACTTTTGATATATATCGCTTCATAGCTTAAAATGCTTAATTTTGATTTTATTTTTTAATTTTCAAGAGTAAAACAACAAAATTAACGGCGGCTGAAAGAACACGAAGATATTGAGAGAAAATAAAGCTCGATAAAGCGCGTATTGACGAATATAAAAGAAAGAAGAAAGAAAGTTATAATCGTGGTATATTTGAGTTTAATTTTTATTGTTACTGACTGATTCTGTTTTTGAATAGCAACGAGAAACGGATGAAAAGAGGTGACATGCCGAAAAAAATGCTTCAGCGTGTCCGAGCTAAAAAAATTATGTGCGGTAGTGAGTCGGCTTTATGCGCTTGGGGTCTTTGCAAAACTTGCAAGTCGAACAAAATGTATAGACTTAACTAACAGTTCAGATGAATGCAAATGGTTTCAATGGGAGTCTGTTACGGAAAAAAGATTTAATAAGAAGAGTATTTCCCAAGATAAATATGATGTTAACGTCATGAAAAAGGATGAAAAAGTTTCAACAGTAGCTTACTTGGTGAGTGAATTTCAGAAAAACATAATGAAGTTTAAAAAAACACTACTTTAATGTGCAATGTTTTTGCAAGGACTATTTAAGCGAAACAGAAGCTTAGATTCACATAGACTTCTCCGAAAATAACATGTGCAAAATCGCAATCGTTTCAGCTTGGTGATTCGCGAAACCTACCGGCTTAATTTATTTTAAAAAATTTCAAAAGCTTGTGATCTTCTGCAAGATTTCTTCGGATTTATTTCATGGACCCGGTGCTATTTGGGCCAACTTTTTGTTCGTTAAACTTTAAATTTGGCATTATTTCTTGTTTACGTGCAACAAAATATCTTGATCGTCACAAAATATCTTGAGCGTCACACTTAGTTTTTTCCCCTTAAAACGACTAAAATTGCAGTTTTTTTAAATACATTGTTACAAGCCTATTACTTTGCAAGTAACCTAAGTTCAAGTCTTTTTTTTAACAAAAATTAACATATTTTCATCTTAAAATTTTAAAATAACTAGTCACTTTAAAAAAAAAATTAAAAATCAAGGTGAATCGTGATTTTGTGTTTATAATCGAAAAGGTGATTTTCGCAAAAGTCAATCTTGAGAAACAAAAGAACATCCTAATAAGCTTGAATTTCAAATATTTTCGCATTTTTAGCGATTTTTTATACATATTTGGCGTGTGACGCTCAAGATAGATATCATAGAAAACCTAAAAAAAATCAAAAACTATTGATTTTTTTGAGAGCCTAAAAGTACCACAGGATTCTTCATCAATTTCTACATAAATTGGCCACTCTTACAGGCGAATTGAAAAAACTTTAAAAATGAGGAAAAAAAACTCCATGTGTACGTTTTTTTTGAAATTGACCCATATATAAAAGTTTAAGAATTTGTGTGACAATTTATACACATGGTGACCATGTGCTCTTTGCAAATATATTTTTCACAAGAATCACATTTAGTGGAATGCTTATTAGAATTCCTTCCATGTTGACAAAAGAAACACCGCTGTCGTTTATTTGGTAAATTACAGGACAATGGTGAATTTGTTCTATTTTGTTTAGAACATTGCGCGGCACCTGGGAGATCATTTTGTTCTTTGATATTTTTAACAAGATTTTTTGCTGATGGTCCATGTGGCAAAACCTTTCTTCGCAAAATATGCTCATTTATTAAATGATCTAAAAATTCTACTAGATATAGCCTGCGTCTGAAGTTTTTATTGAAATTCCATGCAGGATTCATATCAGTCCATATGACGTAGGAGTTATATGCTGATACATCTATCATATTTGAAAATAATGCAACAGGCCATCGCCTAGTCATGCGCTTACATGTGTAATTAGCAACTAGTTGGTCAAGCGCATCAACTCCAGCTTTCGTTTGGTTGTAGTGATGTATTATTTCAGGTTTTTTTTGTTCATCGTCTCTTACATCGGCTGAATGATGAAGAGAACTCAAGAGGAGAACGTATTTATTTTTTTTGTGGAACATAGGATGCTATTGTTATATCATTTGAAAACAAAAAATCAGAGTGCAATACGGGCTTTTTTTTCATATCCAAAATTTTTGATGGCAAACAAGTTTTATTTTTACGGACAGTGCCAACTAATGTAATATTACGACAAAGTAGTTGAATGGCAAGATTGTATGTAGTAAAAAAATTATCACATGTAATTGTACATCCCTTTGGGAGAGGGTCTGATAATGTTAGCACCACTCTCTCACCTAAATTAAAACTATGAAAATATAACAAATGTAATTCGAACTAAAAAAGTCTCACCTTGATTTTTTTCTGGCTGTGTATTTCTTGCTTTGCCTGTGTACACGTCCATATTCCAGGCATATTTAGTTGTGGAATCGCAAAGTGCCCAAATTTTTATGCCATATCTGGCGGGCTTTGAGGGAATATATTGCCTAAAACTGCACCGACCTCGAAATGGAACCAATTGTTCATCCACAGTAACATTTTCATGTGGATTGTAAAAAACTTTGAGCTGATTACTCCACTTGTCCCAAACGCTTCTTATCGGTGCTAGTTTGTCACGAAGTCTTCTTTCTTCTCTATCTTCAGAGCTGTCAAACCGTAGGCACTTTGATATACTCGCAAATCGCTTGAGACTCATTGTTGCTCGAAAAATAGGTCTTCCGTTTTTTTCATTCCACAAGCTAGTGAGATTTTCTCCATGAGATTTATGAACTCCTGCCATTATTTGTAATCCAATATATGCATCAAGCTCAATCATATCAATAGTTTGCCAATTATTTCCATATAATTCTACACCCTTTTGATTTGTCATTTGAATCACAATATTTTTTATATTTGGTGATGTAAACAAATCAAACGAAGACTTTATATCTGTAACCATAGATGTTGCTCTTTTGGTAGGTCCAGGCTTATTCAATAAAATTTGATTTTTTGGTAACCTGCCTGTTTGAAGTGGTGGCTGTTGTTTCCAAACTACACTTTTGTTCTTAGATAAATATGTAACTGAAGTGCTGTGATCTATTTCTACTGCATCTTCCACTACCACGCTTTCAACGCTATTATTTGATGATGAATAGGATTCGTCTTCTGCATCGCTGTCGGGTGAAAAAATTTCGTCTCCATCAGTATCATCAAAAATGTCATCATCTTCGTCATTCATTATTTGTTGCAACTGAAGATCACTAAGAGTCTGAAGCAATTTCATTATGGAACAATCATATATTTGAAATTTTATTTTACAATACTTACTTTTCTTCTTTCTGCCATTATGTAAAAATACTCAATTATGATGAATTACAAAAAAAAAAAAAATAGATTTATGCACGCTGATCACCAAAAAATAAACTGAGCTCATTGAAAGAAAATATTCTAATGAAACAAAAGTTATAGCATCATCATAGCGAAATATTGTTTTTTCATATACAAAACGGGGAATCACCGAATTGCAATTTGAATGAACTCTTTTGTTTACAAAGTTCAACTTTCAATGCGTTACCATATTATCATAAAACAAATTTCAAGAGATACCTTTGCGGAATTCTCAAAATCCCACCCACTGTTTGAGAATAATAACATTTTGAATGAAAAATATTCAACAGAGTACCGAAACGTTCACTCATTTTTCAGTCATGAGCGAGCGTGAAAAATTAAAAATTTTACTGCTTTTTCATCCTCATGAGGGTGAGGAAAAAAACTAATTTGAATTTCCTCATTCATGAAAAATGAGCAAACAAAAAAATTCATAAGTGAATTTGTCAGATATGAAAAATTTAAAAAAATTCACAATCAAATTCCTCATAATGAAAAAAACGCAACCATTAACAGCAGGAAAATGAAGCAGTAAAGAGGCCTTATAGAAGGCCTCTTTGCCGATATAAAGTTTTCTAATTTATACAGTGTGTTATTGGAGACCAAAACCCTGACTTCTTGCATCTACTTTAAAGGCCTTCTTAAAATAATAAAGAATAAAGCTTTATTCCAGTGTAATTGTATTTGCTAATAATGCGAAGTGAATAAATTAATAATTAAACTTGGTACATATTCCAACATAACTACTAACAAAACGATTTCGATCTTAGAATAGAAAATTTAAATTTGTAAAATATTTTATAAGAACCCTTCTAAAAGAACTTTTAAAATAAGGCAGAGTGGAAGTAAAAGTTTATTAAAAATACAGCTGTAAACCTTCTTTAAGGCCTAAAAAGTGAAAGAGCTGGCAATTTTTCCCGCTGGACAACACGACAGCATGTGTGTGTATTTGTTTGTGTAAAATATTTTTGGTAAAGGCAACCAGCCAAAGTGTCTGTTGGATTTTTTGTAGGAAACAATTATTGAAAAAAAATTAAAAGAACTGCACATATCGTCATCTTAAATGCAGAATAATGTAACATCACATTAATAAGTTTACATGCAAGGCATAAAACTTTGTAATATGTTAATTATTTGAAATTTAAAAGAATTTTAAATATTTCAGCTCAAAATGCGATAACCGATATATTTTTGAGGAAAAAATATTATATTTATTGTTATTTTTGAAGTTGTGTGTGTTACGTTAAATTAATTTGTAATTTTCAGAAATAAAAAGACGTATCATCAAAAAATGTATATAAGTATTAAGTGAAACAAACATTTAAAATAATTAAATATTTTTTGTTAAATTACCGGAAAAATAGAATATATATATGATAACCACCAGAGAAAGCCAAAAAGTTATATTTTTAATACTTCTAACCTATTCATACTCCACCGAGCACGAGTACAGACAGGTATGAATACCAATAAGTATGAACATAAATAAGTTTGTATAGCAACCGGTATGAGTATGAACAAACATGCATGCGTGTGGATATTAGTATGAATGCGTATGAGTATAGGCATGTATCGATGAGTATCGACAAGTAACTTCAACAACTCGTATGGTTATTGTAAAGCAAGCAGTGTAGCCAGAACCTAAAAATGTTTGATGCAGAAAAGATATTTATATTTTAAGTATTTTCCAAAACCAGCAAAACAAATATATGATTAAATAAGAATTAATTAATTTATGTAAAAGCTAAATTAAAACATAAATATTTTTTAATATTATATAATAAAATATCTTTTCTACGAAAGGGGTCTTTTATAAAAAAAATTTAACTCAACTATTTTGGAATCTATTTTGTTTCTTTTTCTATTTTCTATTTTGTTTCTTTTTTCATTTTTCTAGCTAAAGAGAAAACTCGTTTTGATGCTGCGCTGCAGAAATTTACATGATTCTTGATTTTTATAAAGATAACCGCGAGTATTTTGTGGAGTTGTTTTTCCACCATGGCGTGGTGTTGTAGTCTTCTGTAAGGCTAACATTTTCGTTGGCATACTGATCGACTTCAGCCTTTACATTTTAAACGTCTTAAAAATGCAACTGCCGACAGATAAACATTTCAAAGTCATACTATGTATGAATGAATTTACCTGTGATATCTCATTTCTTAATTCCGAATATTAGATTTATATTTTTTTTTGGTATTCGGCAACTTTTTGTGTTTTTATTAAGAACGATTCAAATAAAACGACGTATTTTAATTTGCATCCATTTTGTCATTTTTTCGGATTTTCTTAAAAATAATTTTTTTTATCAAAAAGTAATTTCAATTTTTTTTATTTATATAAGAACGCAGATCTTTATTTTCCGAAGATTTTTGTAAAG
This sequence comes from Pollenia griseotomentosa, assembly GCA_963931875.1. Taxonomy (NCBI): domain Eukaryota; kingdom Metazoa; phylum Arthropoda; class Insecta; order Diptera; family Polleniidae; genus Pollenia; species Pollenia griseotomentosa. The sequence continues at coordinate 51,324,708 of OZ007563.1, forward strand.
TCAGAAATAACAAAAAAAATTCTGGCAACACTAATGAAAAAAAAATTAATAAATAAAAAATGTTTGAAGTCAATGATATACCTATGGGTGTATGTGGTTATGTGCGAGTATGAAATACAATAAGTATGATAACATACATGAATGAAATCAAATGCGCAGGGATATACACAAGTATGAGAATAAATAGATACGAGTACGCACAGGTATTGAAAATTTTCGATATGTGCTAGAGTACTTTAATTTTTTTATACCCATTGTCTTTCTCTGATAACCACACGAATATTTATATTATTATAGATATTATGATATACCTATTATGTATAATTTTTTATTGATTTTAATTACTAATAAGTAGTGGTTTAAACTAAAAATTGTACTTCATTAAATTTAGCTATGAATTAATTTAAAAAGCTATCCTTTTCCTTCTAATTTAAAAGTATTTTGATCTCCTTAAAATGAATTTTTTTTTACAACGAACAAATTTTGCAAATAAATATTTGACCTATTTGTCTCCATATAACGAATTATTTTAAATGAACTCTGCATCGCATACTTACAAAGATCCACTTGGAAGAATGCAATCCTTACAAAAAAAAACAGATTTTTTTAAATAAGCTAATAAAAAATATTTCTTTTGTATTATAAACTTTTTATATGATGAAGAAATTTTGTGGTCCAATACAGATTCATTATAGGGAAGTTCGACTGCATTTAAATTTATTAAAAAGGACATACCATTTATTCTTGGAAATTCTTAGCGTTTGGGAGTGCAATGAGGTAGGCTGCAAAATTTCAAAATTACTAACGGTTCGGTTCTTTTAATTTTAAAGCACTTTTTTATTTTTTCTTATGCAATACTGAAAATTATTATTATAAATCATTATCTGTTCACTAATTTCACTAACACCGTAGTGACAGTTATAAAACCGATTACCCAGTTTTGATGTTAAAAATATTAATGTGCTCTTATAAAAAGAATTAAAAACTCTGCTAATTTTTTTCTTGAGTGTGATTATACATTATGTTGTTAAAAAAATTATATATGTATTTAATGATACGTCATTTTTAATTTTGTAAATAACTTGGTTATTTTTTAAGATAGAAGTTTAAAATGTTATAAAAATATGTAACGTGAATCGTAATCAACAAAAAAAGTCAACTTCAAATGTTCCAATAATATCTACATAGTTTTGCATTTACGCTAACGATATGTGTTTTGTTTGTAAAAAAAATTCGTTGATGCCTTTAAAAGGTCCCTGTTTCTTTCGTCAAAAAGACGTACCTAAAGGCAGCAATTATTAAGAAAAAAAAAATAGCCACAAGAATTTGTTGGTATTTTGTGCTTGTAAAAATATTTTGGTTTCTGTACAAATCGCGCCGGTGTTTTTTTTTTTTTTTCTTTGAAAATTAAAAAGGTCTTGTTTTGCTACAATTTGTGTAAGTAACCAATATACATAACAGCAAATGTGACACTAGGTAGAATTTTTGCAAAAGAAGATGTGTTTTATTGATGTATTAATGAAACTTTATTGTTTCGCACTAAATTTATTTCTTACTTTTTTTATGCTACAATTATATAACCGAGCCCAAAGAGTTAACCTTACCATTTTATGGTAATTTATTTAACGTAAATTTGACAAACACAGGTGCGCATTTGGTATTTTGTAAAAAGTTATGATATACCATTAGGTAGAATTAAAATGTATGCACAGATGTTTACATTAATTGTCCTGTTGCCTTTTCTTATTGTACATTTTTCTAAGTATTGTGGTTACCTTTTTATCATTGTGACAGGCAATAAATGTAAAACATTTTGCACTGGCAATGCAAAATATTTACATATATTCATATAGATAGTTTTTACTGAAAGCAGTTCTTAATAGGTGATTGACGTGGAGTATGTGTCTAAGTTCAAACGTTTAACAATGCCAAAAAAAACAGTTCAACATAAAAAAATTTGTGTCGTATAATGCATCTTCAAACAAAAGCACTTGTTTAATAACATCATGCAAAAAAGAACTTTGTGGAAAAATAAAATCGAAAATAAAAAGTCATTATAAACTTGTTCATCGGCAGGACATCAAAAGTGATAATGAAAGTGATAGTGAAGATGTCCCTGATTGCAAAAAAAAAATAAAAAAACAATAAAGTTAAACACACTACAATTAACAAAACAGATTTTTTGATACTGTCACATTTGCTTTTATGTATATTGGTTACTTACACATAAATTGTAGCAAAACAAGACCTTTTTAATTTTTTTTTTTCAAATATTTTTACTTACTTAAGAAAAGTGTTTTCAAAAAAAAAAAACCACCGTCGCGATTGGTACAGAAACCAAAATATTTTTACAAGCACAAAATACCAACAAATTCTTGTGGCTATTTTTTTTTTTCTTAATAATTGCTGCCTTTAGGTACGTCTTTTTGACGAAAGAAACAGGGACCTTTTAAAGGCATCAACGAATTTTTTTTACAAACAAAACACATATCGTTAGCGTAAATGCAAAACTATGTAGATATTATTGGAACATTTGAAGTTGACTTTTTTTGTTGATTACGATTCACGTTACATATTTTTATAACATTTTAAACTTCTATCTTAAAAAATAACCAAGTTATTTACAAAATTAAAAATGACGTATCATTAAATACATATATAATTTTTTTAACAACATAATGTATAATCACACTCAAGAAAAAAATTAGCAGAGTTTTTAATTCTTTTTATAAGAGCACATTAATATTTTTAACATCAAAACTGGGTAATCGGTTTTATAACTGTCACTACGGTGTTAGTGAAATTAGTGAACAGATAATGATTTATAATAATAATTTTCAGTATTGCATAAGAAAAAATAAAAAAGTGCTTTAAAATTAAAAGAACCGAACCGCTAGTAGTTTTAAAATTTTGCAGCCTACCTCATTGCACTCCCAAACGCTAAGAATTTCCAAGAATAAATGGTATGTCCTTTTTAATAAATTTAAATGCAGTCGAACTTCCCTATAATGAATCTGTATTGGACCACAAAATTTCTTCATCATATAAAAAGTTTATAATACAAAAGAAATATTTTTTATTAGCTTATTTAAAAAAATCTGTTTTTTTTTGTAAGGATTGCATTCTTCCAAGTGGATCTTTGTAAGTATGCGATGCAGAGTTCATTTAAAATAATTCGTTATATGGAGACAAATAGGTCAAATATTTATTTGCAAAATTTGTTCGTTGTAAAAAAAAATTCATTTTAAGGAGATCAAAATACTTTTAAATTAGAAGGAAAAGGATAGCTTTTTAAATTAATTCATAGCTAAATTTAATGAAGTACAATTTTTAGTTTAAACCACTACTTATTAGTAATTAAAATCAATAAAAAATTATACATAATAGGTATATCATAATATCTATAATAATATAAATATTCGTGTGGTTATCATATATATATTCTATTTTTCCGGTAATTTAACAAAAAATATTTAATTATTTTAAATGTTTGTTTCACTTAATACTTATATACATTTTTTGATGATACGTCTTTTTATTTCTGAAAATTACAAATTAATTTAACGTAACACACACAACTTCAAAAATAACAATAAATATAATATTTTTTCCTCAAAAATATATCGGTTATCGCATTTTGAGCTGAAATATTTAAAATTCTTTTAAATTTCAAATAATTAACATATTACAAAGTTTTATGCCTTGCATGTAAACTTATTAATGTGATGTTACATTATTCTGCATTTAAGATGACGATATGTGCAGTTCTTTTAATTTTTTTTCAATAATTGTTTCCTACAAAAAATCCAACAGACACTTTGGCTGGTTGCCTTTACCAAAAATATTTTACACAAACAAATACACACACAGGCATTTCCAGCTGTGGTCATGCAAACTGTCGAGCAACAACAACATTACTAGTGAGGATCGTTTCTAAAAATTTTTTTTTCCTCATTCCTCATGACTGAAGAAAGGCAAAAATGTATTTTTCCTCAAAAACATAAATGAATTTGGCGAAATATTAACAATTCAGTTATGACTGTGAAAAAAGTTACATATTTTACATTTTTCATTTATGAAAAAAATTCAAGAATGGTTGAATATGAGTGATCACATATGAATTTCTCTGAACTCTGATATTCAATAAAAGCGATTTTATTGATTATTTGACTGAACAAATTATTGATCGATGATTCTGAATGAAGATGAACTCCATTTAATTATATTCAAAAGGGGAAAAAACGGTAAAGTGGAATTAAACTTGCAATATCGCTTGTTGGGTCATATTGACCCAAAGGATATTGAATGTGTGTAAATCGTGTTTTTAAACGTGGAGGGGGGAGGAAAAATTTAAATTTTATTATTTTCTTTTAAAAGCATAGCTTTCGTCCCTATTATCGATAAATAAAAGTTTCACGTTGATATCTGCAATTTAAAGGGAAAAATTTTGCGTTTGAAAACCAAAATTGGGTCAAATTGACCCAAGGAGTGCAGATGGGTTATGCCCGATAGAACTTGAAATTGTAAAAAATAACACAAAAAACTAAATTGTAATCAAAATTTTTTTTTTATTCGAAAGATCAATACGTGACATTAACATTTGAAAATGATTTCGGGCAAATGGGCACCGCGGCTGTTCTTGACGAAGCGCATTCTGGACGTCCAATTTTGGGCCACTTTTTCGAGCACTGCTGGCCGTATGTCACGAATAACACGAACAATGCTGGCCTCCAAGGCGTCAATTGTTGCTGGTTTATCGGCATAAACCAGTGACTTCACGTAGCCCCACAGGAAATAATCGAGAGGTGTCAAATCGCACGACCTTGGAGGCCAATTGACAGGTCCATTTCTCGAAATCAACTTATCGCCAAATTTTGATTTCAATAAGTCGATGGTTGCGTTCGCCGTATGGCACGTAGCGCCATCCTGTTGAAACCACATCTCCTCCGGATCAATGTCATCCATATTTTCAAACAAAAAATCATTTATCATGGTGCGGTAGCGATCTCCATTGACCGTAACGCGAGCTCCGGCCTCATTTTTGAAGAAATAAGGTCCGATGATGCCACCAGCGTGAAAACCGCACCAAACGGTGCATTTTTCTGGATGTTGGTGTTGGTGTTATTGCATCCTCTAGAGAGTATGTGGTACGAAATCTATCCACAGTTCGACGAATGGCTTGTTCAGATGGACGATTATGTACGCCATAAAAATGACGAAGTCGTCTATAAGTTGCGCGAATCGACGACTGATTTTCAAAGTAAATTTGGAAACGATAAAAAAAAATATTTCATCAAAATTTAATTTTTTGTGTTACTTTTTACAATTTAAAGTTCTATCTAGCCTAAAAAACACCCTTTAATATCATACAAATTGTTGCTGAAGTGAAAGTAGACTCAATTTTTTGATAAAATTTTTTGTTACATTTCGTTGTTTCCACTTCGATATTTTGTAAAAAACTAAGGCATTAAATATGTATAACGCAACGCAACGCCAAAGAATCACATTGAAAGTAAAAACAAAGTCATAAATATTTTGTAATTTTGTTGTGGCTTTCTACAGAAATTCACATTGCCTTTTAAAATTTCGAACGCCTCATAACCAGCGTTGTCACGACCAAAAAAAAATGTTTAACCAAAATGTAAAAATAAAGTAACCAAAAGCGAAAAAAGTAACCAAAATTATTAGGTATCAAAAGTGCTATTTTGTTCGCGCTTCAGTTTAAAAATTGTGTGTCTAAAGAAGAAATAGTGTTTGTTTGTATCTTGTAGGCTCATAAACCGCTGGACTGATTTCTTTTTTTTAAAGTTTTGACAGGGGTGGAAGGAACAATAGGCTATATAATTTTTTGAAATTTTTAGTCAAAGTTAAAACTTATTTTCGTCAATTTTAAAAACTTTTTGAGCTAGAGCTTTCAATCTTTTTTAAAAAGAGCTCTTACAAGTAAAATGTTCAATTCTTGCTGTACGTAACAGTGTTCCCAGTTTTGGGAATTTTTTTTTGTAATTGGGGATAAGAATTTCGTGAAAATCCCCAGGGGATTTTTTGGGGACAATATATTATTATATATTCCATTTTTGCAATGGCAAGACCGATTTAGTTTCGCATTCTGACCATCATTGTTTTTGAAGACATATAGTCAATGACTCCGCCAAAATAAAACTTACAGAGCATAACCTGGTTAATTTCCCCACGCTTAAATGCCTTTCACGCTTATTTACCTTGAGTTTTAAATCTCCGTTTTTTTTCTTCCATTTTTGAATCCACGTTTAATTACCATACGCTTAATTACCCAATTCGGGTAATTGCCTTAAAAAATTAAACTCCACAAGCAAAATTATGCCTAAATTTCACTCGTTTAATTGCCTCAGTACTATGACAACAACACAGCAAGTAATGCAACCAAGTTTACATGTTAATAATTTAAAAATGTGCACTAAAAATTTAAAAAAAAATATGTTAAAAAAACAAAATATTGCTCATTTAAAAACAAAATATTCCACAATTTAATATTTGCTTAAAAATAAACTTTATTCTGGGATCACCAGAGATCACAGGCTTAGATTTATATAAGAGTTCTTTTTGCTGAATTTTATCTAGATACACCAAATATATATTTAAATCTGAACCGATTCAACCATATTTAATTTGCAGTAAGATATTTTGGGCCAGAAATAAGTTTGCATGGGGAATATGTGATATTATAGACCGATTCTCACAATTTACATAAGTAGGTTTCGTTCTTATGACAATTAAAACATATTATTTACCAAATCAAATTATCTTCATGCTACTTTTACGTTCCGCGCAAGGTTTACATGGACAGACAACCAGCCAGATGGATGGACGGAGGGACAAGAAAAGGTCACTTTAAAAAGTGTTTCTGATTCGATCGGTTTACTAAACGATGCGTCTAGATTTTTATGTATCAGCACACATTTTTATAATTGCCTTTAAGGCTAGGTTATTGGTAATGTAAAAATAAATAAATAAATAAATAAATAAATAAATTATACAAATTTATTCCAAATTTATTGTGTTTACAATTTTCAATATGTACTACAGAAACAGGAAAAGAGTAGAAAGTCCGAAAATAATAGCATTTAATTTAGCGCTTGTAAAATCTCCTTCAAAATAATTCGGAGTAAAATAATAATGGAGTGGGCTCCCACTTTTCCAAAATTTTGTTGATAACTTCTTGACGTAACAACCATCTTGTTGACGAATATTTGAAAATATTATAGATTCGTTCAAAAATAATCTTGAATTCGAGAAAGTCGTCTTTTCTACCATGTAGAACTTTTGCAGAAGTGGTTTCCTATATCTTTAAAAAACTTGTCAATTTCATCAGAAAATGCACGCTTATATGCTGCCGCTGATACTAAATTTAGAATTTAGCATAAGCAATCATTCAATGAACAAGTGCAAAAATCTATTCAAAATAGCGGAGTTCAGCGTTTGGTGCAAATGGTCTTGCAAAAGAGCAAATGCAAAATATCATAGCTGTTTTGTTAAATCCAACAACAAAAAAAAAAGAGTTTCCACTCTTGGCCTTTCATTAAAAACTACGACATTTTCGCAAGACTATATGCACCAAACACTAAACTCCGCTTATGTTTATTGGACAATAAATACGAGTTACCATTTTGTATCAATTATAAATATATATGTTTGAAAAATTTGGTAATAGTACCAAATGGGTACTAGCGTACTTTTTAGTTTTGAATTGTACCAAAAAAAGTACAATTGTACCAACTTTATCAACACTGGTTTGGAATAACATTTTTTTTCAGCAAAAACTTGCTTTGGCTTACAATTGTAGAGTGAAAATTCATCTGTTACCCAGAATTTTAAGCAATTTTTTTATTTGTTGAACATGTATTAAAATATGCTTCAAAAACTTGAAATATGTGTGCAATAAAAATGCAGCAATAGCTGAAACATGAAACATGAATTATTCACAAACAAATAGGTACCAAAATTCATAAAAAGCTCTCAAAATGGATAAATATATTGTTTCTGCCTTCATTGGTCGCAGAAGAAAAGCCATGCAATTGCATATTTACGGTTTCCCTGAGCATAAGTTGAGTACGCTTTTGTTAGTAGAATATGACAGGACATCTCAAAAAGCATAACAGACAAAATTTAAGACATCCCATCCCATCGTTTGTTATTGCTACCTCTTTAGATTTAGCTGATACATACATGTCAAAGTTAAGGTATCTTGAAACTAAATACGTTTAATTACCTTACTGAGGTATTAAAACGTGTTCGCTTAATAACCTCAATGATGTAGTTAAATGCAGAGTTCAGAGAAATTCATATGTGATCACTCATATTCAACCATTCTTGAATTTTTTTCATAAATGAAAAATGTAAAATATGTAACTTTTTTCACAGTCATAACTGAATTGTTAATATTTCGCCAAATTCATTTATGTTTTTGAGGAAAAATACATTTTTGCCTTTCTTCAGTCATGAGGAATGAGGAAAAAAAAATTTTTAGAAACGATCCTCACTAGTAATGTTGTTGTTGCTCGACAGTTTGCATGACCACAGCTCGAAATGCCTGTGTGTGTATTTGTTTGTGTAAAATATTTTTGGTAAAGGCAACCAGCCAAAGTGTCTGTTGGATTTTTTGTAGGAAACAATTATTGAAAAAAAATTAAAAGAACTGCACATATCGTCATCTTAAATGCAGAATAATGTAACATCACATTAATAAGTTTACATGCAAGGCATAAAACTTTGTAATATGTTAATTATTTGAAATTTAAAGGAATTTTAAATATTTCAGCTCAAAATGCGATAACCGTTATATTTTTGAGGAAAAATTTTATATTTATTGTTATTTTTTAAGTTCTGTGTGTTACGTTAAATTAATTTGTAATTTTCAGAAATAAAAAGACGTATCATCAAAAAATGTATATAAGTATAAAGTTAAACAAACCTTTTAAATAATTAAATATTTTTTGTTAAATTACCGGAAAAATATAATATATATATGATAACCACAGGAATATTTATATTATTATAGATATTATGATATACCTATTATGTATAATTTTTTATTGATTTTAATTACTAATAAGTAGTGGTTTAAACTAAAAATTGTACCTATTAAATTATGCTATGAATTAATTTAAAAAGCTATCTTTTTCATTCTAATTTAAAAGTATTTTGATCTCCTTAAAATGAATTTTTTTTTACAACGAACAAATTTAGCAAATAAATATTTGACCTATTTGTCTCAATATAACGAATTATTTTAAATGAACTCTGCATCGCATACTTACAAAGATCCACTTGGAAGAATGCAATCCTTACAAAAAAAAACAGATTTTTTTAAATAAGCTAATAAAATTTCTTCATAAAAATAATTTAATGAAAATTAAATTTAATGAACTTAAGCCTAATTAAAATTATTAAAAATTTGGATTAAAAACCATAAAAATAGTTCAACAAAATAACCACAATACTAATTATTGTTAAAGCTAAGGCACGAGCTCTATGTATTCATTTGTCCTTCAAGTTGTGCTGAAAAAGGTCAACAAGAAAAAGAAAGACAAAAAATGAAAAAACAAAAAATGTACTTTGGACTTCAAGAAAAATTCTTGACAAAAGTACGAAAAAACGGAAGTAAGGAAGAACATGTAAAATCAATTAAAATGGATAATCATTCAAAAAAGCAAACTTCGATCTACCAAAGGTTAAAATACAATTTGGTTTAAGGATTGATGTTTGACTATTGACGTCAGCAGTCGTCGATGGCTGCGAGTGTAAAACGGCAAATCCATCTGAGGAGATCGAGTGGTTGCGATCGAAACATGTCATGGTAACCTGCCGGCCCGGGTTCGAGCCCCCGCCACGGTCAAAAATGAAAGATTATCAATAACAATTTTAATTAATTTTCATGTTGTAAAATTCCTTTCTTCATAAAAATAATTTAATGAAAATTAAATTTAATGAACTTAAGCCTAATTAAAATTATTAAAAATTTGGATTAAAAACCATAAAAATAGTTCAACAAAATAACCACAATACTAATTATTGTTAAAGCTAAGGCACGAGCTCTATGTATTCATTTGTCCTTCAAGTTGTGCTGAAAAAGGTCAACAAGAAAAAGAAAGACAAAAAATGAAAAAACAAAAAATGTACTTTGGACTTCAAGAAAAATTCTTGACAAAAGTACGAAAAAACGGAAGTAAGGAAGAACATGTAAAATCAATTAAAATGGATAATCATTCAAAAAAGCAAACTTCGATCTACCAAAGGTTAAAATACAATTTGGTTTAAGGATTGATGTTTGACTATTGACGTCAGCAGTCGTCGATGGCTGCGAGTGTAAAACGGCAAATCCATCTGAGGAGATCGAGTGGTTGCGATCGAAACATGTCATGGTAACCTGCCGGCCCGGGTTCGAGCCCCCGCCACGGTCAAAAATGAAAGATTATCAATAACAATTTTAATTAATTTTCATGTTGTAAAATTCCTTTCTTCATAAAAATAATTTAATGAAAATTAAATTTAATGAACTTAAGCCTAATTAAAATTATTAAAAATTTGGATTAAAAACCATAAAAATAGTTCAACAAAATAACCACAATACTAATTATTGTTAAAGCTAAGGCACGAGCTCTATGTATTCATTTGTCCTTCAAGTTGTGCTGAAAAAGGTCAACAAGAAAAAGAAAGACAAAAAATGAAAAAACAAAAAATGTACTTTGGACTTCAAGAAAAATTCTTGACAAAAGTACGAAAAAACGGAAGTAAGGAAGAACATGTAAAATCAATTAAAATGGATAATCATTCAAAAAAGCAAACTTCGATCTACCAAAGGTTAAAATACAATTTGGTTTAAGGATTGATGTTTGACTATTGACGTCAGCAGTCGTCGATGGCTGCGAGTGTAAAACGGCAAATCCATCTGAGGAGATCGAGTGGTTGCGATCGAAACATGTCATGGTAACCTGCCGGCCCGGGTTCGAGCCCCCGCCACGGTCAAAAATGAAAGATTATCAATAACAATTTTAATTAATTTTCATGTTGTAAAATTCCTTTCTTCATAAAAATAATTTAATGAAAATTAAATTTAATGAACTTAAGCCTAATTAAAATTATTAAAAATTTGGATTAAAAACCATAAAAATAGTTCAACAAAATAACCACAATACTAATTATTTAAGCTAATAAAAAATATTTCTTTTGTATTATAAACTTTTTATATGATGAAGAAATTTTGTGGTCCAATACATTTTCATTATAGGGAAGTTCGACTGCATTTAAATTTATTAAAAAGGACATACATACATATATTAACTCAAAAATCTAAGGACCTGCAGATGTTGCCATTTATTCTTGGAAATTCTTAGCGTTTGGGAGTGCAATGAGGTAGGCTGCAAAATTTCAAAATTACTAACGGTTCGGTGCTTTTAATTTTAAAGCACTTTTTTATTTTTTCTTATGCAATACTGAAAATTATTATTATAAATCATTATCTGTTCACTAATTTCACTAACACCGTAGTGACAGTTATAAAACAGATAACCCAGTTTTGATGTTTAAAAATATTAATGTGCTCTTATAAAAAGAATTAAAAACTCTGCTAATTTTTTTCTTGAGTGTGATTATACATTATGTTGTTAAAAATATTATATATGTATTTAATGATACGTCATTTTTTATTTTGTAAATAACTTGGTTATTTTTTAAGATAGAAGTTTAAAATTTTATAAAAATATGTAACGTGAATCGTAATCAACAAAAAAGTCAACTTCAAATGTTCCAATAATATCTACATAGTTTTGCATTTACGCTAACGATATGTGTTTTGTTTGTAAAAAAAATTCGTTGATGCCTTTAAAAGGTCCCTGTTTCTTTCGTCAAAAAGACGTACCAAAAGGCAGCAGTTATTAAGAAAAAAAAATAGCCACAAGAATTTGTTGGTATTTTGAGCTTGTAAAAATATTTTGGTTTCTGTACAAATCGCGCCGGTGGTTTTTTTTTCTTTGAAAATTAAAAAGGTCTTGTTTTGCTACAATTTGTGTAAGTAACCAATATACATAAAAGCAAATGTGACACTAGGTAGAATTTTTGCAAAAGAAGATGTGTTTTATTGATGTATTAATGAAACTTTATTGTTTCGCACTAAATTTATTTCTTACTTTTTTTATGCTACAATTATATAACCGAGCCCAAAGAGTTAACCTTACCATTTTATGGTAATTTATTTAACGTAAATTTGACCTGTTAAAAAATGTTTGACCTGCAAAAATGTATAAAGTCATTAACATTTCTGCAGGCAAACACAGGTGCGCATTTGGTATTTTGTAAAAAGTTATGATATACCATTAGGTAGAATTAAAATGTATGCACAGATGTTTGAATTAATTGTCCTGTTGCCTTTTCTTATTGTACATTTTTCTAAGTATTGTGGTTACCTTTTTATCATTGTGACAGGCAATAACTGCAAAACATTTTGCACTGGCAATGCAAAATATTTACATATATTCATATAGATAGTTTTTACTGAAAGCAGTTCTTAATAGGTGATTGACGTGGAGTGTGTGTCTAAGTTCAAAAGCTTAACAATGCCAAAAACACGGTTCAACATAAACAAATTTGTGTCGTATAATGCATCTTCAAACAAAAGCACTTGTTTAATAACATCATGCAAAAAAGAACTTTGTGGAAAGATAAAATCGATTATAAAAAGTCATTATAAACTTGTTCATCGGCAGGACATCAAAAGTGATAATGAAAGTGATAGTGATGATGTCCCTGATTGCAAAAAAAAAAAATAAAAAAACAATAAAGTTAAACACGACAATTAACAAAACAGATTTTTTGATACTGTCACATTTGCTTTTATGTATATTGGTTACTTACACATAAATTGTAGCAAAACAAGACCTTTTGAATTTTTTTTTTCAAATATTTTTACTTACTTAAGAAAAGTGTTTTCAAAGAAAAAAAAAACCACCGGCGCGATTTGTACAGAAACCAAAATATTTTTACAAGCACAAAATACCAACAAATTCTTGTGGCTATTTTTTTTTCTTAATAATTGCTGCCTATAGGTACGTCTTTTTGACGAAAGAAACAGGGACCTTTTAAAGGCATCAACGAATTTTTTTTACAAACAAAACACATATCGTTAGCGTAAATGCAAAACTATGTAGATATTATTGGAACATTTGAAGTTGACTTTTTTGTTGATTACGATTCACGTTACATATTTTTATAAAATTTTAAACTTCTATCTTAAAAAATAACCAAGTTATTTACAAAATAAAAAATGACGTATCATTAAATACATATATAATATTTTTAACAACATAATGTATAATCACACTCAAGAAAAAAATTAGCAGAGTTTTTAATTCTTTTTATAAGAGCACATTAATATTTTTAAACATCAAAACTGGGTTATCTGTTTTATAACTGTCACTACGGTGTTAGTGAAATTAGTGAACAGATAATGATTTATAATAATAATTTTCAGTATTGCATAAGAAAAAATAAAAAAGTGCTTTAAAATTAAAAGCACCGAACCGTTAGTAATTTTGAAATTTTGCAGCCTACCTCATTGCACTCCCAAACGCTAAGAATTTCCAAGAATAAATGGCAACATCTGCAGGTCCTTAGATTTTTGAGTTAATATATGTATGTATGTCCTTTTTAATAAATTTAAATGCAGTCGAACTTCCCTATAATGAAAATGTATTGGACCACAAAATTTCTTCATCATATAAAAAGTTTATAATACAAAAGAAATATTTTTTATTAGCTTATTTAAAAAAATCTGTTTTTTTTTTGTAAGGATTGCATTCTTCCAAGTGGATCTTTGTAAGTATGCGATGCAGAGTTCATTTAAAATAATTCGTTATATTGAGACAAATAGGTCAAATATTTATTTGCTAAATTTGTTCGTTGTAAAAAAAAATTCATTTTAAGGAGATCAAAATACTTTTAAATTAGAATGAAAAAGATAGCTTTTTAAATTAATTCATAGCTAAATTTAATAGGTAAAATTTTTGGTTTAAACCACTACTTATTAGTAATTAAAATCAATAAAAAATTATACATAATAGGTATATCATAATATCTATAATAATATAAATATTCCTGTGGTTATCATATATATATTATATTTATCCGGTAATTTAACAAAAAATATTTAATTATTTTAAAGGTTTGTTTAACTTTATACTTATATACATTTTTTGATGATACGTCTTTTTATTTCTGAAAATTACAAATTAATTTAACGTAACACACAGAACTTAAAAAATAACAATAAATATAATATTTTTTCCTCAAAAATATAACGGTTATCGCATTTTGAGCTGAAATATTTAAAATTCCTTTAAATTTCAAATAATTAACATATTACAAAGTTTTATGCCTTGCATGTAAACTTATTAATGTGATGTTACATTATTCTGCATTTAAGATGACGATATGTGCAGTTCTTTTAATTTTTTTTCAATAATTGTTTCCTACAAAAAATCCAACAGACACTTTGGCTGGTTGCCTTTACCAAAAATATTTTACACAAACAAATACACACACATGCTGTCGTGTTGTCCAGCGGGAAAAATTGCCAGCGCTTTCACTTTTTAGGCCTTAAGGAAGGTTTACAGCTGTATTTTTAATAAACTTTTACTTATTCCACTCTGCCTTATTTTAAAAGTTCTTTTAGAAGGGTTCTTATAAAATATTTTACAAATTTAAATTTTCTATTCTAAGATCGAAGTCGTTTTATTAGTAGTTATGTTGGAATATGTACCAAGTTTAATTATTAATTTATTCACTTCGCATTATTAGCAAATACAATTACACTGGAATAAAGCTTTATTCTTTATTATTTTAAGAAGGCCTTTAAAGTAGATGCAAGAAGTCAGGGTTTTGGTCTCCAATAGCACACTGTATAAATTAGAAAACTTTATATCGGCAAAGAGGCCTTCTATAAGGCCTCTTTACTGCTTCATTTTCCTGCTGTTAATGGTTGCGTATTTTTCATTATGAGGAATTTGATTGTGAATTTTTTTAAATTTTTCATATCTGACAAATTCACTTATGAATTTTTTTGTTTGCTCATTTTTCATGAATGAGGAAATTCAAATTAGTTTTTTTCCTCACCCTCATGAGGATGAAAAAGCAGTAAAATTTTTAATTTTTCACGCTCGCTCATGACTGAAAAATGAGTGAACGTTTCGGTACTCTGGTTAAATGTATTCTTATAATTACCTCAACGAGGTAGTTAAGTGTATTCGTTTAAATGTTTACCCCGCATAATTACCCAAAAATATTGGCATTTTTTGGCGAGGTAATTATCCGGGGAATACGACTTCTTAGATAAATTAACCTCTCGACCGTATTTGTTAGTGTTAAGATACTATCGATATTTTCTACTAACGATATTTATCGATAGTTCAGATTTCACTATCGATATTTCTATCGACTGAGTGTTTGAACGTGAGCAGGAAAATTTTAACTTGTTTTTTATCAGGGTACAGTTCGTTGTTTTTAATAATTTATTGAACGTACTATGTATGTTCGCACTTTGTTTCAGATGACAATTCTTGAAAAATTGTGCTGCTGATAAGCACCTTTCTGAAGGAACCGAAGCAGCAGGGACTATAAGATATTTAATTGCAATTTTAGATAATGTTCTAAATTGGTTTTAATTCTCAACCTAAATGGTAATCAATCTACCGGACTTTTCCTTTAATGGGCGTCCAGTCTATTGTCCTATGCCCGCGATTTCAATGGCATTTTTTTACAACATTACAAAAATATTTGAAATTTCAATCCCTATGTAAAAATATACAAATTTCGCCATAAAGGCCCTAAATAAGCAGTAAAAAAAGCACAGTTACGCAATCCATACCATACCATACCAAAATTATAATAATAAGTAAAAACTTGCGGCAAAAAACTGTGTGTGTATACTATCTGCTGTTACATGGTTTCATAGTACTATCGATAGGGATGGGAGAAATGATAGAAAATCAAGTTTTTTATCATTTCTTTTATTTATTAGTATTTTATTGAAAGTGAAAAATATTATTTTATGTCGCATATGCCACTTTTCTTAAAATATTTAAAAAACTAGCTTTTTTGCTGCATTCGTATTCTTATTACCAGGGCAAGTTTTTTATGGCATATGCCATTTTTGGCCATTTCTTCAATTATTTCGTTAAAAAGCCATTGGTCTAGCTTGCCAAAAAATAAATTTTTTTTGCAACCTTAAAGAAATTTTTAAATAAACTTGGCCAATTTGTGGCAGAATCTATGAAAATGCTTAATGAATGTTGCAAAAATCGGACGTATAAAGTGAAAAGTGCATTTGCAATGCATCTGCTCAAGTCTCTTGAAATTACAAACAAAAAATCTTTATATAAATGAAAGCTTAGACTTTATTGACATTGCTTAGGAAAATATGAAAGATGTCAGTAAAAAAGATTTTGTTTAAAAAAAGTTTTAGATCGTAATACCGGATTACAACATTGGTTAAAAAGTCCACTTGCAAACACCGCGAAGTTAAAAAATAAAAATCCTGTAACAGCCGCCATTTTATTTGTTTTTTGAAATACCTCCCTAAGCCATTATCAATCTCGTACAAAACTTCGTAAGTTAGGCGCGATTTCTGGTTAGTTATTTAATACTTTCCTGGGTTAATTCCAAACACAATGCTTTTTTTTCGTCTCAAGCTTTTTATTTCTTTCATGTAAAAGAAAATAAAAAAACAAAAACGGCAAGTAAGCTCTAAAATAATTAGCAACAAACAAAAGTAGTTGTTATTATTGTAAAACTTTCTGCTAAATTGTGCAAATGGTGCTTTAACTGTATATCATGCCTATTACATACAAATATACCTGTCTCCACACATGTTATTCATTAAGCAACATGGAAAAAGAGTTGAAAACAATAGAACAATAATAAAAAATTCAACTGTTTTTCAATGATTGTATTTATTTTTATTGCTTTTTCCTGGTTTTACCTGAAAAATGTTATCAATGTCATTTTGACGTTCTAATTTTACTTTGTCTCTGCGTTTTTTCCGTAATGTCACATTTTTTTTAATTAAGTCATAATCATTACTTGAGCTGTTTCGTTTGCTTTATGTGCATCGCTATTAAAAAGTGCAAGAAGTGATAAATTGATTAAGATAAAAAATAAAATAATAAAATCAATTATTTGGTATTTTCAAGTGAATTTATAATCGCACGATGGTAAGTACAGCTAAAAATTTCCGTACTGTCACACAGTTATTTAATAAAAAATCGTAAAAAATAAAATAAATAAAAATGTATATTAATATATTACGAAGTTTTGATCACTTTTTCTTGTTTTTATTTTCCGTGAAATAACTTTTTAGAAGAAAAAAAACAAAAAAAATATCACAAATTTCTTTACTGTCACTTTTAAGTAAAAAGGTTTTTTTTATTTTAAAAGCTTATTTCTCGAAAATTCTGATTGATTTCAATACTGTAGTTCTTTTGATGTAAAGATAATTTGTTATATTACTTTTTTCAATTTTTTATCAATTTTTTATGAAATATTCACAGATTCCGATGAATAGATTTGTTCATGAATTTTTTGTTAATATAATTGGATTACTTTTATTTTTTGTTTCGTTTTTATAAAAAAGAAAAAACAAACAGTAACCAAAAACAAAATAATGAATAAATGTTTAAGTTTTCGTTACACTTGAAATTTAAATTGGATTTTCTTTACTGTCACAAAAAATTCCGTACTGTCACTTTTTATTTTTTCAAGTTTCCAGCAAAATACAACAATTTCTTCCAAATTGTTTGAAGCAAATTTGTTACTTTAAATGTAAGCTGCACAAAAACAAATTTTTGTAAAAAAATTACTTTTTTTTAATTCTTGAATTATAAAAAGAAAAAAAAAGTAATTGGAATCTCTTCGAAAAATAACTTTTTGCTATTACTAACCCGTTTTTTTTAAGAAAAACATCCAAAGCTGGTAAATAATAAGTGAACGAATGCGATAGTAGGCTTTGTTCTAACATTTTTGCATTAATTTCTTAGTTTTGTAAATTTTTGTAAAAAGTGACATTCCGGAAAATATTTCACCAAAATGCAATAAAAAAGCAAAACAAATTTTTTTTTAAAGAAACTAAAAGTAATTTCGCAATCTGCACAAATCTTAATGCAAGTAAACAATTTCAGAGAATGAATTCCTCAACCTTAAAAAAAAAAAAAAAAAAATGCTCATGTACACTACTTTTGGAATTAACCCTCCTACAAAACTTACTTAATTTTATTATTTTATTTATTTAAATTTTAAAAAACTGTTTCAAACGATTTTCTCATAATTATGTTTTATTTTTAACCTTTTTCTATCCAGTTACATATTACGATGTTTAAAGAGTGTTTTCTATTTATAGAACTGTTTTTTGCTATAACAGGAGATTTTACACATTTTTACAGATTATACAATTAAAACTTAATAAAATAAATGTTTCTTAAATAACAACATGTTTATTTTTTTTTTTTGCCATTTGTTTATACTTTTTCGTGCTATTTTTAAACCATTTTTCGTGTCATTTTAAACTTGCCCTGCTTATCCATTGTGTAACTTGCTGAAATGAAAGTTTCTATATTAACCAGTGTTACCACCAGCAAAGTTCAAAACTACACTTGAGATAACACAAAATTACCCAAATTAAATGAAATTACACCTGATATCAAATTTACGTTTAGTTATAATATGTAAGATAAAACTTGAGTGTTTGTAATTCTCATTCACTATACAGTTTTAGTTGCATCATATCTATAGCTTTTCTTATGTTTTTGGGAAAAGGTTTCCTGATAATCTGGCCTAACCAGCCAATGAAATGCACATAAGAACTAGTTTGTTCCACAACATTAAACTTCAGTGTATTTATCAAGAAAATTGGGAATTAAGCACAACAAATCAAATCTTAAAAAAAATCAAATCAAATAAAAAAAACCTTTACAAAAAAGAACAAATTGGAACGTATAGTCGGTCATTTCCGAACATTTGATCCTCTACACCACAGTATTTACAAACAAATGTTTAAGAGTGTTCCTTTTTTTAGGTCCCATATGCAATCATATAGACCTTTTCAAACAAAATTATGTTATTAGGTTGTTTTCACAACTAACCGATAGCTAAAGGTAGGATTTATCGGCCGTATAAAAAATGTTCCATTTTTACAACTTTGATTTGTAGAAAGCAACAACAAAATTACAAAATATTTATGACTTTTTTTTGCTTTTAATGTAATTCTTTGGCGTTGCGTTGCGTTTAAAATAATAAGCCATAGACTCGCGATGTTGTTTTCATGGAAGATCAGGTATGATTAATAAATCATCCTGTGACAGTCAAACAGGCCCTAGATTTTAAAGAGGCTCAAGAATGGTAGGCAGCAATGGATCACGAGATGAAATCATTGGCGTTAAATGACACATGGACATTAGTTAACCAATAAATTGTGAATGGATATTCAAGACGTAATATGATGCCAGTGGAAAAAAAGTTTGCCATAGAACAACAAAGGGCATTAATTATGACAAGACTTTTGTTCCGATTGTCTGATACTCATCTATTAGACTCTTACTTGCATTTTATGTAAAATTAATAGGAAATATGACTGTTATTTCCGATGAGGGGACTGTAGGGGTAGATTTGTTTTTTCTCTTGCCTACTAACTATCTTAAATCTATCTGTCAATTCTTTTCTTATTTTCTTATTGAAGGGATTCACAATGAACCGCATTGGTCTCCGAGTGGGGGACAAAGAAAGGGAAGAAATGAAAAAGTAACACTGGTCTGCAGTAAAAAGAGTCATGAGATACCTAAAGGGCACTATAAATAAAGGTCTGGCCTACGACGGTAAATCTAAAGGTCTCGTTGGTTATTGTGCTGCCGATTGGGCAGGAAGTATAGATGGCAGTCGCTCTACAACGGGGTACATGTTTACCATGCAAGGTGCAGCAGTATCGTGGGGTTCTAGGTTAGGTATTTAGGTCGAATGGGTCTTTGAGGCGGTGGTAAAACCGATCCTCTTCTATGGGGTCATAGTGTGGTGGCCTGTGATGGGAAGGGGACGGTACTGCAGGATGCTTGAGAAAGTATATAGGGTGGCTGCGCTGATGATCACGGGATCACTCCGCTCGACACCGACGAAGGCGCTGTTTACTATGCTGAACTGGCTGCCGGTTGACATCATGGCCGAACAACAGGCCCTGACTTCCGCTATTAGACTGGGGGCGGTGGGCCTATGGTCTACGCGGAACTATGGTCATGCCAGGGTCATGCTTGGCGCATCATATGACTTGGCGGGGCTGGACTATTGCACTCCGGAACCCTTTTTCGGTGCTCTGTTCACAGTTCATCATGGTAATGATGATGAGCTGCTCGATAATACGCGATCTCTGGAACCGATCCTACGGGTCTACACCGATGGTTCCAGGATGGGCGATAGAGTGGGTGGAGGTTTCTTCATCGGGAAGTGGGACATTAGGGTCTCTTTTAGGCTGCCAGAAGGCAGTAGTGTGCTGCAGGCGGAAATCTCTGCCATAAAGCGGGCGGCAAACTGGCTGAGGTACTATCGTATATCGAGGGATATATGTATATTTACGGACAGCAAGGCTGCCATTGCAGCTCTGGCTGGTGTCTTTACGACATCTTTGTTAGCGGTGGAATGCCGGATGTCTCTAAATGAGATCGCGAAACATTCCAGTGTAACGCTGACATAGGTACAAGGGCACAGTGGATGCCTGGGTAACCAAATTGCGGACGGTCTGGCCAAACGGGGCTGTCTCTTGGACGACATGTTCGTCGACGGCCTGATTGGCACTTCAATGGCCCGCTGCAAGACTCTCATCAGAAGGGAGTCGTACAGAAGGGCTCAGGGCAGATGGCAGGGGGAGCATACCTGCTTGATGGCCAGGGCTCTATGACCTGGCTATGACGCGTTGAGAACGCGTGTACTACCCGGTCTCGGTAGGGACCGGATGAGAACGGTGATATCGGTCATTACGGGTCACTGGGTGATAGGGACTCATGCTAGGAGGATGGGTCTTGCGTATAATGACTACTGTAGGAGTTGTCATGATGAGGAGGAGGAGACGGTTTTTCACTTTCTCTGCCAATGCCCCGGTCTGGGGAGCATTAGGTTTAGGCATTTTGGGAGACCAGAATTGCCATGTCTGGACGATTTGTCCAATGTGGGACTGAAATCGATCTCCCTGTTCTGCAGGGAGTCGGCGTGGTTCGAGGCTGCAGTGACCTCGGGGAATAGTCTGGTGGGTACTGGCTGACTCCTGTCACTGGCTAGGGGTATCACAAAGGGACCGCTATAAGGACCCAAGTGAGTCGTCATCGTGACGGCTGCCCATTTAACCTAACCTGTGGGGTTCTAAAATACAATACAAAGAGATTTAACTTGAATTTTTGGAATCCAAGAAAATATTAGCTGACATCTTTACAAAGGGCTTTCCAGCTGATGTATATAAAAATTATATAAAAATATATTATAGTCCAATTTGGTCTTGTTTAATATTTTCCTTATTTTTATGGTTTAATTTTTTGTAATATTTATTTATTCTGTTTTAATTGATTATTTTTGCCTTGACCCCTTGTACGTATCCATTCTAAGACTACACTCTTCATATACATATTAACAAAGTTCTGAACATGGGTCAAAACCAATTACCACGTATTTTAGCGGAAACAATAATAGCCAAAAACGAATTCTGGGCAAAGGAGTGGTCTAATCTTCAACAAGTTCTTCTTTGCACAAACTGGAAAGCAATATTAAATCTACTTACTGCAAAAGAGCGTGAAGATAGTATACTTCGGGCAACAAACTCACAGCACCACGACCTCTACTGTCTACTAAACCATACCGTAACACCTCTTCTTGCTAAAAACTACTCATCTCGTAGCACTAGCTTGATAGTCAGAGCGAGAGGCGGTTTGCTTAACTTAAATGCCAAGCCCTTCAGTAACAATACTGCATCCATAAGCACAATGAGCAAAAATGGGTTAGAGGAAAATACTTATCACTTCATAGATGTCTGTTCAATTTATAAAGGATTTAGATTTAAATTTTTTGGAAAATCCCAACTTGAGCTAATCGAAGTAATAAATATATTAAATGGTTCCAACTTTTACAATTTGTATAAATACTTGGAAATCTGCTTAAATTATAGAAAACTAATTATCAACGAATTAATCTGTAATCTTTTTTTAACCAATTTTGTCAAATCTCTTTCAATTGTAATATCATAAACATTTTCATAACACTCAAAATTAATAAAATTAATTGTATCGAAAATACTAGCAATTTGCCAATCTGGCTCATAACAAATATGTTATGCCAAATATAGATATTAAATATTGTAATATTAAAAAAAAAACAAATCAATATGAAAATGTAAAAGCACTCAAATATATCTATTTATAAATAATAAAAATAATAATTGATTATTTTTATATTGGTGAACAGAATGTTTATTCAGGGAAGGTTTTGTAAAAAGAATAACCATTTATGATAATTTCAGCATCACTATTAAAGTGACGGTTGTTTCAATAGTATGTATTACAGGGTTGATAAAGTTGGTACAATTGTACTTGTACTCGTGACTCATTTGGTACTATTTCCAAATTTTTCAAACACATATTTATAATTGATATAAAATGGTAACTCGTATTTATTGTCCAATGAACATAAGCGGAGTTTAATGTTTGGTGCAAATAGAGAAACTCTATCATTTGTTGTTGGATTTAACAAAACAGCTATGATATTTTGCATTTGCTCTTTTGCCTGACCATTTGCACCAAACACTGAACTCCGTTATAGTGAATAGATTTTTGCACTTGTTCATTGAACGATTGCTTAGCCACATTTTAAATTTAGTATCAGCGGCAGCATATAATCGTGCATTTTCTGATGATATTGACAAGTTTTTAAAAGATATAGGAAACCACTTCTGCAAAAGTTCTACATAGTAGAAAAAACGACTTCCTCTCAATTTAAGATTATTTTGGAACTAATTCATAATATTTTCAAATATTCGTCAACAAGATGGTTGTTACTCCGAATTATTTTGAAGGAGATTTTACAAGCGCTAAATTAAATTTTCTTATATTTGGACTTTCTACTCCTTTCCTGTTTCTGCAAAATTGTAAATACAATAAATTTGGAAATGCAATCCGAAGATGGTCGTTTGCACATATTTTTATAACGCCTAAAAATTTAATTTTCGTTTTAAATTCGAGATTGATTATTAAGAAATATATGTAAATTTTCCACAAAAAGACGATAAATTCTAAAAAGTGTATAAAAACGCTCTCTGGCGATCATCTATAATAAAAATAAATGGATTTCTCGACCCTAAAAACAGCATGATACAGGTCTGCCTAGACCAAATACAATTTGTTTGCCTCAATTCTTCAATATTTTGGAAAATCCGGGGCTCGAAATTCGTTTTTGACCTATGGTTTTTTTGGAAAAGTTTCTTGGAATGACTTATATAACATGAATCGCGATGTGCCTTTGACGCGAAAAAATTTTACCCACCCTATTATTATGTATAATTATTGATCATATATTTGTTGCTATCTATACTTTACACGTACAAAAGAATTTTAAGTACCTTTTTTTTTGTTGTATAAAATTTTTGTTTTTAAAAATAAAATAAACAAAACAGTTATAAAAAAATGATTTAGTACTATTGGGGCCTAAAAAGTACGATTTTAAAAGTTCGTTGGTACGATATTGGTTTTCTCATTTATCATCCCTGATGTATTAGTTTTTAAGATGAAATAAATCTCTAGTTGATACCTCTTGAATCAATCCATATACAGCCAGCCGATAAACGTTGTATCAAAACTACAGATCACAATTTTAGAGACAATTTATTGAAATTTGGGACAAACGTTAAAATTGTCATAAGGACGAATAGTAGTAATCGGCTCATAATTTTACATTATCTGGATTACATTATGCCAAAATAGTTTTCTTTACTTTTTTCGTGAAAAGAAATAGTAAAAATAAAAACCCTTTAACGAGAAAAATGTTGTACTGCGCCTTTTAGAATGATCAGTAAGATCCGTTCTTGAATATGCCTCTTTTATTTGGAATCCTTTCTATACGCTTCATATAAAAAGGCTAGAAAGATTTCAGCTTAAATTTACAAAATTTGCCCTCTCTTTGAACAAAAAGATAATAACACATTGTATTTCCACAGTAATCGTTGTAATATTTTGGAAATAAAAACACTTGAGATTAGAAAATCAATCCAATCTATTTTGTTATTATTGATATAATAAATTATAACATAAAATGTCCTGATTTATTAACACCAGTCAATTTTAAGGTTCCTTCTTTAAGGTATCATACATATTTTGATATTGGATTGAATTTTTCACTAAATAAGCCACTTGTGATATTTTTTTGACCAAATGTATCAGATACATAAACATTATATAAAATTGTCCGCTGAATCCAAATATGAAGTCAGAATGGTCAATAGTAGACCAGTTTTTGAAAGATTCCAAAATAACCGTTATTTGAGTTTTTTAACCCTAGAGTACTAATGATCGACGTTTCGACGAGCATCGCTTCCTTTTAATTAATTTACTTTTAAATGGGTGTGTCTAACACTCTCAAATTTTGTATGCTGTTAGTAGATGATTTACTTTTGCTGTGTGTAATTGTGTTTTTTGAATTGCGTTGCTGGAACATTGCTTTTATTGGTTTTGTACTCGTCGAATCGTCGATGGTTAGTATTAACGTGACTTTTATTTTTCAACTTTGTGAGCAAATATTGCAAATGTTGTTACTTCAAACAATAGTGGCACCAATGTCCAGCTTAGGAGAAAATAAAAACGAACACAAATGAAGTATGTGTAGATCATGCCCATACGAAAAAATGACGAATGTCAAAATCAAAAAGTGATATATGCGAAAAACCCATATGCGGAGAGCACAAAGTTTAACTTTGTGACTCTGGCTCAAAGTGTTATTTAAAAATAAAATTTTTTTATTTTTTTTAAAGACAAAAATGTCTTTTTTAAGTTTTGATTCTTTTTTAGTTTTTCAGTTTTCCTAACAATATTTTATAGGTAATTTTTTATGATTCCAAAAATATGTGCAACATAAAATATAAAAGTTCTAAAATTAAATATTTCGTTTATCTATATGAATTAAAATAAAATTATTTTCTTATATAAACTTATTAGGTGCCATAATGAATAATAACAGTTATTGAAAAAGTATATTTGCTTTTAAGCCACAGTTATAGGCAGTTAAAAAATACATCGTCGAATCGACGATCATTAGTTACAACGTACGTAAAATATGGTTCGTACTCTAGGGTTAAAAAGATGATGTCATTTAAATGCAAATATCTTTAAAAATATAAGACAGATTATGTATTTTTTTTAATGATAGACAATAAAATTACTAAAATAACCATGGATGGCTTATAATCGTCAAGAAATTACAGAGTTAGGGTGGACAAAAGTTCAAACTTCATTAAAAATTTTAAGATTTTTTGCAGTTTTGCTATTTTCAAGTTATTTTTTTTTTAACCAAACAATTGGAAATTTATTGAATTAACACACTTTTCAAACTTTTATCAAATCAAAAATCCAAAGGAAGTAAATACGCAGAATTTAAAAAACGAACGCAATAAATATTATAAACATTGAATTTTGTAAAAAAAAAAAATCACTGAAGAAGCTAAATTCCAGTGATGCACGCAGTTAGGTTAATGAATTGTATGAGTCCATGTCTAAATTACTGGGTCTAATAGAGTTCGAAGAGCATAACTGGAAAATCTATCCCGATCTTATAGTTGTTGCCGTTGTGACTGGTTGACAACAAGGCTATATAAAATATGTAAAGCTGTTTTTTGTGCAAATGGGGCAGCCGAGCGTGACATGAAAACTAAGCCCGAAAAAGAGACAACTGTGTCGTATTTGAATACCTGAAAACCGTTGTCTCAACGTATCAGATGTCAAAATTACAGAAGGGGTTTTTGTGGGACCACAAATTATAAAGCTACTGAAAGATTCCAAATTTGATTCTATTTTGTCTGAAGATGAGTCAAAGGCATGGAAGTGAGTTGGTTTGGTTGTATCAAGCTTTCTGCAGAATTTCAGGAGCCCTGTCATCATTTGGGAAAAAACTGAGAAAATTGGTACTGTTTTTAACCCGATTTTGTTTTATTTATTTTTTTAAATAAACATTCATTTTTATATCTATCTATATATGAGGAGCCGCAGAACAAAACGTACTTTTCGCATTTTTTGACAAATTGGTTTTTTTGATATTTTTATAATATTTGGGTTGAAATCTTTAAGAAAAAATCTAGTTAGCATATTTTTTTTTACCAAGAAAATGGGTTCTAAAAGAAATTGGTGCAATATAAAATTTGATTTATCTTTTGGTAAGCAAAAAACTTGTTTCCATTTCCAGGTTCATGCAGTTTTTTAAGGGGTCGAAATAAATAAACCTCAATTTCCCAAAAAATTTTAAATGTGTGAAAAAGTATGTTTTGTGCTGCGGCTCCTCATATATAAAATTGTAACGTTACTGACTCACTGATTCATCATCGCACAGCCTAAACGCCTGAAGCTAAAAACTTGGAAATTTGGACCAGAGATTGGTCATTCCCTAAATCAATCTACTACGACGGGATTTTTGGAAATTCGAATGTTTAGGGGGTGAAAACGGGAAAATTCGGTAACCATATATCTTCAAAACTAAAAGAGATACAAAAAAAAAAAAATTTAATACTTATCGTTGTTCTTTAGAAAAATAAGCGGACAGGTGGTTGGTACTTTTTTGAAATTCGGCCCTTTTAGGGAGTAAACAGGTAAAACCTGAACATTGGTACTTTTTTGACATCCTATCTATCTTTTGAACCAATAAACATAGAAAGAACTTATCAAAAAAATACAAAAATGAATCTGGTACTTTTTGAAATTCCAACATTTAAGGGGTAAAAATTGTATTTATTTTTGGTACTTTTTTACAAAACATTTCTCTCCATTCATTGACATATTCGTACTAAATTATGGGCTCTCACTACAATACTGAAATTTTTGGGGGAAAAAAATAGTACCAAAAAAAGGAAATACGGGAATTTTGATATTTTTTTTAGCTTTTTGATTCTACAACTGTTATTTTTTAATTATCGTTAATATTGGACCTTAAAACATAAGATTCAACATGCAATGTCCTGAGTGGATAAGAATCTATTGCGGAACTGGTTGGTACTTTTTTGTTCGTTAACTGGTACTTTTTGAATTTCCGTTAGTATTGCACCTAGAAACATAAAACTCAATATGCAATGTCCAGGGTGGATGAGAATCTATAAGAGTGAACTTTTTGGTACTTTTTATTCTTAGGCTGGTACTTTTTGAATTTCCGTTTGTATTGGAACTAGAAAGATAAAATTAATCATGCAAGGTCCTGAGTGTATGATAATCTGTAAGAGGGCTTTTTGGTACTTTTTTGTTCATTAACTGGTACAAGCATAGAAAAATAAATTTTGGCATAAAAATGTGTATACGAAGTAGGGTTTCTAATTTCCCGGACTTTTTCTATTCCCGGGAAACGAAACAAAATGTTATCCCCGGGAATCCCAGGATTTTTTGAATAAAACAATGATTACATTAAATTAGTTCAATACAAAAGTTTTTACTTTTTTAAAAGAATATACACAACAGTCTTAAAAAATTAGCTGTAATAGTTCCTCTCAAAACCAAAAAAACCCAAATTGTTACATTCATATGTACATCATATTATTATACATATCGAGCCCTTACGGCCGAAATATTGTAAGCGACAAAAACAAAATTTTACAGGAGAATGTTTCTAATTATCTAATTATCTCTGCGTTTGGTCTAAGTATTTCCGTGAAATTTGATATGTAAGCATTATTTTGTCTAATATTTATGATGAAATTGGTTTTACATACATATCCACCAGTGTTGCCGTTAGGATACGTAAGATACATTTTTCGTATCTTTTGACTACTTCAAGTATCATGTATAATCCTGACATTTTTCGTATCTTTTGAATCTGTACGCAAAATGTACAGAAACAAAACATTCGAGAATTTTTAGCCAACTAAAACTTATTAAGACTGTTCATCGTAACCGACTCAATACTAATACAATAGCAGCCAAGGCGCTAGATGTGAGAATGTGAGGTCAACTCTACAACAACGCTGCTTCTGTGGTCGGATTGTCAAAAATATTGCTAGTAAAAAAAGGTTAGTTTACATAAAAAACTAGTTTGCATACACACTTTGACATGTCGACCACCGAAAAAAACACCATATGTTGACTTGACCCCAACTTCTAGTGAATTCGCCTTGATAGCAGCTTCAATAATGGTGAAAGAAAACATTAAGGGGTTGCAACATACGATCCACCTTAATCGATGATTACTAGTAGTGCGAGGTTGTTCTGAGGAAATATGAAAATCTTTTTTATTTTCAGGAAATTTATATGAACTTTTCAATATAATCGCCTTAGTATAAACGCCTTAACTCTTATATTAATTTTTACAAAAATGAATTTGTTTTGATAACAACCAAAAATAATTACATATAATTAATTTTAAAGTTTGCTTACTGTATTTTTTAAAAATTACATATGTACATTATATTTATAACTTAAATAAATATAAAAATGAATTTATACGAAATCATTTTCTTTACAATATTAATTTAAATTTGAAATAAAAATGTTATGTTAAACGTTAAAAATGGATTTTCAAATTTTTTTCAAAACGTATCTTTTTGGGAAAAAGTGTATCTTTTTGGAAACTAAAATGTATCTTTCTCGAAATTTCACTGGCAACACTGATATCCACAACATAACGGTAATTTTTGTCGCTTACGCTATTTTCGCTGTCATGCTGGCAAGCTACGGACTAATGTTGTGTCGGTTACGTTAAAACAACTTTAAAAAAAACTAATTTTCTGTCTTCATATTTTTTTATTTTCAAAATTTGTTTGTGTATACAAATAAAAATTAAATTTTTAACCTTAAATTCAATGGTTGTTATTAAAAAAATTGGAAAAAATTATTCTTATATACATAAATAAAAATTAAAGTATTAAACCTTAAATTCCATGGTTAAGATAAAAATTTAAAATAAACCTAAAAACTGAATTCGGATTAAATTTCGTCTTCTTGGTCTGTTTCAGGTAGTGAATCTTTAACAGACTCATCGTGTTTTAAATTTAAAAATTCGTTATGAAACTTTTTAGGTATTGTATTTTTTCGCAAAGTGTTTTTAAATTCTTGTATTTTCTTAAAGAAATTTTTAAAAAATCGTAATATAAAGACAGAGGTCCATTGGTTATGAGATCAATTTCTTTAATTTCTGAGTGATCAAAATATCCATATTTAAGTTTTATAATAGGACTATTTTTTTCAAATGATGCAGAACGTAAAGTTGGAAAATAAATATTTGTTGAATTGGGAAGCATTGTTTGAGAAAATGTTTTCCAATCTTTAAAATCGAGATGATTTATTATAATACATTTATAAGCATTTGGATTAGTTCTCGCATTAGAAATCATAGTAAACCATCCACTTGTAGCCCAAACTGTTCTATCTTGAATAAATGTTTCAATAGTACTATGAATTGAGTCAACGGGCATCATGGAATGTCCAGGTAACAAAAACGTGATTTTAATATTATTAATATAGCTAGAATTTTTAATAAAAAATATTAATGTGGAAAGCATAGCTCTGTTCCGATTTTGACCAGGACAGCTGTCACAGTAAAGAGTATTTGAAGAGTGAGTTCTCTTTTCATCCACAAGCTGTAAATATTGAAAAACAACTGTGGAAACTTCATTACAACCTCGTTTTCCGTCAATTCCAGAAAAAGCAGTAACCAAGTCTTGTGCCATTTTCATATACGCTTTCATTATAGTATGCATATTTTCTTGAATAAAATAATGTAACGCTTTTACCGTGTGGTGTATGTATTTAAAACTTTTTGAAGGTCAAAAATAGCACATAATAATGAGGAATTTTATTTGCTTTGTCTTTGTTTCTCCAAAAATATTTCTTAAGACTTGTCTTTGTCTCTTATCTGTGTTTGGTATACTTCTCTTTGCTCCAAAATCTTCTGGGCTTCGCTTTCTAAGTTATTAAAATTTTCACACGTGACGCATTTGTCTTTTAGGAAAGTGAAAACCGATATGAAAATAATTTTTAAAAATATCTCGAAAAACTCTCAAGGATAACAGATCCGATTCCTTATTGATACTTTTCAAATGTTGAGTGTACCGATCATATACTCCTTTAATGTTGCGAAATTCTTGCGGTAGATACATCTTGTTACTCTTATTGCGACAGTAATGCTGGTAACAGTCCAATAAAAGATTTTAAAAGTGTCACCTTGGCTTCGCCAGACTTATTATGAGGCGTGGAACTCTTTTTCTTCGTGACAAAATGTTTTAAACAATTTGAATTATTCCTTGCGGATACTAACATTTGTTGTGATATGTGAAGCGTTTTCATTAAAAATTGTTGACACACTTTGTGACTAGCATTATTATTATCTCCTATCTGCCTGCGAGTGCTTTTTCGCATCATACCGGGAACCAACCAGTCTTTTTGTCGAATTTTATTCCCAATACCACAAAAATGTTTATTTATTGCTAAACGATCGGATTCTGCAAACTTAACGCCACATGCGTTCCCACACTTTTTATTTCCACATGGATTCGGCTGATAACTTGTATTCGGTTTTTTTCATGTTTTGTAGCCTTTTAGGTAATGATTTTGGCTTTTTGTAAGCTCTTTTACCCACACACGTTTCTTCTTCAATATCTTCTGATGGATCTTCAGATCCACAGAATCAGAGTTGCCGTCGCTGTATGGAACAAGCGATTTTTTTTGTTGGAAACTGAAACAGAAATTTCTTTATAACAACCAAAAAAATATACATATGTAATACTAATTATATTTTATTTGATATATTGTATATATTTAAATTAAAAAACACACTTACCTCAAGTTGATTTAAAGACATTACAAAAAAAATAGTAAAATCGTGAATTAATTGCAATTTATCACTTAATTTTGTTATAGAAAATTTTAATGTAAGCGACACTTCGCAGTCACAAAAAATGTAAACAAACTAAGAATGTTCACTTACCTTAAAATTGCTTTTGCTGTAAATTCGTAACGGAACTTTTTACAGTTATGAAATTTTTAGAGATGATGCAAATACAGTCAAAGCCCGGTTTAACGAATGATATAATGTTCAGACCTTTTGTTATACCGAGATATTCGTTATATCGATCAGTAATTTTTACCTTAAAATTTTATAAAAAAAACGGTGGTCTACAATTTGAAAAACATTAAAAATTAATTGTATTTATAATTTAGTGTCGAAATAGAACTTTAATAAGATTTTGGTATTCCATACTTTTGGATATTACTGAAAGATTTACACCTTTCTTATACTCTTCTAAAATCTTTAATTTTTTTATCAAAAGTAATTCTTTTTCGATTTGACATCTCGTTTTCACAATGAACCAAACCAAACTACAAAAACTTTAACGAAAAAAGCAACGCATCACACGTGTTCTTTCAATACAAACATAAAAATGTAATGGTTCTGTTAAGATTTTTTTATTTTGCTTTGTCATTCGTTAAATCGGTACTATTTTTTTCTGCCATTCGCTATACAAGGTAGTTAATGTAAAAATTGGGCCATTCGTTATATCGGATATTCGTTAAACTGCGTATTCGTTATACCGGGCTTTGACTGTAATAGTAAATAATCGATTTTTTCAAAAAACGAAAATCGATAAAAATGTCGCTTACACTATGTTGGCTGTAAGGGCTCGATATGTATATATCACGAATTATTAAAACTTATTAATATTGAGTAGTTATTATTATTAGCAACTTGGTGAAATTAATTTACTTTAAAGAAAATTTTCTTTAGTATTATTAAAGCATTTAAAAGCTCATCAGAGATTCTATTTATAATCCTTGTTGATATGTATGTACAGTAGTATTACTGTTTAACGAACCTTCGATTCTGCGAACATCGCATTTAACGAACACACAAGTTTGCTCCATTGAGTACCTTATATAGCGAATAAAAAATATTTTTTTCTGCTCAATTTAGCGAACAAACAAGATTCATAATTTAAGTTTAAAAAGGCATAATGTGAAGTAATTTCTAACTAAAAACCAAGTGGGTAGCAAAAAGTACCGCTCTGTTTTAGGTTTTGTTTATGTAGAATTTTCGTTTGATTATGCTGCAATGATCAGTAAAAAGAGTACAAAAAAAAGACACTTTTTTAAAAAGAAAAAGTAAAAATTGTGAATAATTACCAAAATGGATTGCGAGTTGTATATTTGTGCAAAAAGTAACAAGAATGAAGAAACAACTTTTTTTTCTTGGTTTTTACTACAACGACATTCATACATGCATTGTTCTAAAAAAACAAACATTAATCGACACATTTTTTATGTAAAATTTTCAAGGAAATGAATTTGAACTTATTTTTCATTCAAATTATTTTAGGTTTTATGCTACCAGAGTAATGAATTGTACCTCTTTTTAAATATTATACAGATCTCAAAACATATTTCAAAATAAACCACAAATAAAACAGCACTAGTTATTTATTTATTCATAACATGGGTACTAGACATAAGTTTGGCATATAACGAACATTTCAGTATAACGAACAGGCCTGACAAAGTATTGGTTCGTTAAACCGGAAAACTACTGTATGTATATTGCCTGCTACCGAAAACGTGCTCTCGCTATCTACAGACATTGGTTATATAGTAAGAAGCGCATCATACAAAGATTATAAATTTGTTGGCCTGTTTTCTTTTTACATTTATTTTTTTAGAATTTGTAGATGGTTCTGGTGATGGTGTATCGTGTACATTTTTATTTTCTACTTCAAGAAGCTTTTTAGACATTTCATCAGCAATTAAAATTACCCTACCTATTGGCGTAGAAAAAATAGTTCGATTTGTAGGTAGTTTTTAACGATTTTGATTTTTACGATGCTTAAAAATTAAAATTTCAAAAAATTTAATTTGAAATTCCCGATAATTACCGGAAAAAATTTCCCGGGATTAATTTAAAAAAATGTCCCGGGAATTCTTTCTCGCGTAGAAACTCTAATACGAAGGAAAAGGAGACGCTAACGAAGTAGCGGGATAAATGCTAGTTGCTTATAAAAGGAGTTAATATGTCTTCAAAAATACATCTTCTGCACTTTCTTCCTAAATAACCTTGGCGATGAAAGTGACGAATATGGTGAGCGTTTTCACCAACAAAAGCAAGAAATAAAACGTCGGTGTTTAGGGGCGTATGATGAGGCGATGTTGGCCAACTATTGTTGGTTCCTTGTGCGAGAGGCAGAAAATAATCAACAGGCAAAGCAATTCAACAGTTTTAAGCCATTTTGAAAATTTATTGTTACTAACATGTAGCTTGTTTTTTTTTATTTGATTTGATAAAAATCTAAAAGTGGGATTATTGAATTAATCTTCGGTTACTATGTCGTTTTTGCACGGATCTAGACACAAAATGTTCGTATTAAAATAAACTAACGTCGTAAGTGCTAAAACTTGAAAAAATTTCATTGTTTGATTTAAATAAAAATAAGTTGAAAACAGCAAAATTGCAAAAATCATCAAAATTCTATTGACATTTAATATTTGGCCCTGTAGCTTAGTCGTTTCTTAACAATTATTACATGCGACCCGGGGTTTTTTGGTAATTCCTTTGTATTTCCATAAAAAAGCAGAAATAAAAAATCCATTGAATATTTCGAAAATACATTTTTTTAAAACGCAAATAATTTTGCATTACCTCGAAAACTGTTCTACTTTTGACCATTCCGAGTTCATATTCGGTTTTTGACTTGTTGGTGTTTTTAATGTAATTTTTGGCGTTGCGTTGCATTTACACAATTAGGGCCTAAATGTCAGATTTATTTGGTCACGACTTTGTTGAAGATTGTGAAACACAGTGTAATTTAAGTGAAAATGTTTTAATAAATTTTAGTTTTTCTAAAGAAAAGTATAAAACTAATTTACTAAATTAAACTAACCTTTATAACGTGAATTTAACACCACCCGGCAGGAAAATCTTCTTTGAAAGATGCTATGTCGGTTTGTTTTATTGAAAATGTATTGGAAATAGAATTTTTATGGTTGAAAAACGCTTGCCGCTCTCGTTTAGGTAGCTTAGTTAGTTGTTCTGCAAAAAAATGCATTGAAAATTAAATTGTTTGTTCAAATAACTGTAAAATAAATTTTAAAGTATCGTCGTATCGACAGTAAAGTATTGCCGACGTCGATATATCGGCAAACCTTAAATATCACCGATATCGGTATTCGTTTCGTCCCTAGTTTTTACTGCTGCTTTTTTTAATCTTCCGTTTACTATATACTCTTCTGGCTACACACCGGCAACAATTCTTTTTTCAAAAGCAACATTATTGGGCTTTGCAAATTTTTAAATTTTCTTTATTTTTAAAATAAAGTGTGGGTCGCTTATGTATGGGAAAAAATAAAAGTTATTGAATCATATTCTAAGAGCAATATTATGTTGTCTAACGCCTCAACAAATAATAATTATTATTTTAAAAACTTTAACTTTCATTAACAACAAAAATAAATGTTGTAATTTTTTGAAGTTTTGTGTGGTTTATATAAATTTTTCAACTTTAATGAATAAAATCAAAAGTTTTGGACAGATTAATCATTTGTTTGGAACTTTGTTTTCTATATGTGTAGAAAAATTAACAGCAAAGCTGAATTTTGTAATTTGTTATGCCATTTTAAAAACGTTTAGCTTTCTAAAAATGTTCTTTTTTTATTGCTCCATTTTCGAAATAACGGTATATCTCGAAAACAAGAGCTAACCTACAAAACGGTTAGCACAACTGGATTCAGCGTACTCGAGCTAACACACTGTATTTATTGAAAATTATTTCACAATTTTTTATGCTCTTATTTTTTGGAAGTTACTTATGTATATTAATCATTAACCAGCAGTTTATTATATAATTTGTTGTTGGTAGAAGTACCTAATTATTTTTAAAAATTGGAAAATTAATGTTAACTTTGTAAATAATTAAGAATACTGTAAAAAAGTAAAATTTTAGTTTTAGCTAGTTAGACGAATATAAAACTCTTAAATTATTTACATTAACAGCACAATCAAAGGGAAATTACGAATTCAACAATAAGTCATCCAAAAACATCGGATAGTATTTCATATCAATTACTTGAGCAATCTACATCTCTATCAACATTAAACAACACAACTACCGACAATGTACAGGTAAGTAAAATAATTATATATGTACATTAGACCATGCCTCAAAAAAAGTTTCCCCGTACATTCTCTAATATGGGTAATTCCAAAGTGTTGAACGTGACAGTCGTACGCATCAAAAATGCAATAACATTTTAAACAACAAATATTTTTACGTTTTTTTAACCCTTAAATTATAGCACTAAGAAAGCATTATTATCTATGCTTAAGTTTATGGGGGGCGCGATTCTAGGTCAAAGATAATGGCAAAAGAAGTAGCGGTTCGAACGTGAAAAAAATAGAAGTAGTTTTTGTGGACATGTATAAAAAGGCGTAATTCAGCGAAACCTGGCACAATTTTTTAGTCAAACTACTTTCAGAATTTTACGTAGCAATGTAACATTTAAATGTCTTTGGTTTGATTCCAAAATCTTCGATATTTATTTTTTTTTTTAGCCAAAATCTGGTTCGATACGTGACATTTCGAACGTGACATTTTTTCCATAATAATTTAACTGAATAATGATTTAAAAAATAAATATTTACCGTTAATCCGAATAACATATTTCTCTTCGAACTCTTCCTTAGATTACAGACCATGTAAGAAAATTTTTTTGAATTAATTTTCATCAAATATCACCTCTTTTGAGAAAGATAATATTAAAGAAAACATGCAATAAAACATTCTCACAAATAAGAAATTACTTTTGCACAACTTTGCAGTCTGATTGTTTGTCTAAGTGAACAGATTTATGGGTAAATTTATAAAATTAGTAAAATCTAAATATTTCTCTATAACAATATCGTAAAATAATTAGCTTTTAATAACTTTTAAGTTTTCGGTCACGGTGGACCTTTTGACGGAAATGCCCATATAAAGAATTTGTGCAAGGTTTCGAAAAAACATTTTTTTATGATGTTCCTAGACGTATCAAATGTATCACCAACCCAGTGTTGCCAGAAGATTTTTTGAAAAATACCTACGCATACTAAAAACATCCGATTTTTCCCTACACGTTGCAAAAATTTTCCCTACAAAAATCCCTACGCGTTTTAGTCATAAATATCAAAAAAAAAAAAAAAAAAAAAAAAAAAAACAATAGTTATAAAAGACTAATTTTATTCTTATATAAATAGTAAAGCTTTATTAACAAAAATAAGTAATAAATCTTAAAAAATTTTTGTATGTATTTTGATTAAATTCAATGAAAAAACCAGAGGTTTTTTAAAAATAAATACATATCGCACTGGTTCCTCTAAAGAGAGTCAACTCAAAATTTTTAAATTTTTTACTTTTTGCAAGAAATCTATGTACAGTGGTCATATCTACCTACTGTAAAAATCTTACATCATTTTCTCTACCTTTTCGCAAAAAAAAAAAAAAAAAAATACAGTTCTAGCCCTCTTCTTGATATAAAAGTAGCTTCTCCAGAATCATCTAAAGAGAAATATCTTGAGTTGACCCCAAATGTAAGCTACATTGATATAAGTTTTGTTTCAACTAAAGAGAAATTTTAAAAGTTGTGCTAGTATTTATGTAACAACGGTTCATTTCGGTGATGTTCTATTTCGTGTTGTCTCATTTTAGCTGAAATGACACCATTATATAAATGAACAAATTTTACATAAAGGGGAACAACTCAAAAAACTTGTTATTACAAAACCAACTACCGTTGTATAGTTTTTACTCGCATTTCTTTACAATCCCTTAATTGTTTTCAGATTTTATTGTGAATATTAAAAAAAAAGTTTTTTGCCTCTACTGAAAATTTGTATGTTTTGGGTTGACTCCCTTAAGAGGAACCAGTGCGATATGTATAGTTCTTTTCAACTAAATCTTGAAATGACAATTTTAATAAAATTCAGGTTCAAAAGCAACCGGTTATTTTATAAATAATATAGAGATGTATTTCGTTCTAATTGAATTGTCTAAAGTGCCTATTAGTGCAAACAAAATCCGTACCAGTTTCGATAAATTTGGAAATACAACCCTGTCATTATAGATTTTTTTTTTTACTAATTTTATCCAAAACTTTCCAAATCCATGTTTCAAAATATATTAAGGGAAATCACGATGGGTAGTGCAAAGTGTGCAAACGATGCAAATGCGTGCAAAAATACACACATTTGCACAACACAACAACAAAATGTACGTATTTCCAATTTGCTCTTTTTTACTTCGTTTGCACTAAAAAAATCATGAGCAAAATTAGTAGTGCATATTTGCTCTGTTGCAAACAAATGTAAACAATAACGTTTGACATATTAAGCGCCATATTGGTTTTAAGAAAACATATAAATTGAACATTTTCGTGGATTTTAATATAAAATAGATAAAAAGAAAAAATTTATTTTAATATGCAGATTTTTTACAGTGCTGCCAGAAGTTTTTTGTGTTGACAGAATAAATTTTTAGAAAAATTACACATTCACACAAAAAATTAAAGTTGAATGCTCACAATCAATCATAATTTGCACAGTAAATTTACAAATTGCAAATTTGCACAATGACCATCGTGATTACCCTTATTAATTACACAATTTCAAAAAATTAGTTGTATGCGATTGTCCTTTCTTTACTCATGCATGAGATCATTGAGGCATAAATTAAATTGTTTTTGTCTTAACAATTTAATTTATGCCACAATGTTTACAATGTTTACTTTTCTTTTTTTTTTTTTGTCCAAAAACATTTTCTGGACTTAAGAATTCTATTTCTTTGGGGGAAAAACAATCAGTCCGATTTTCCCTACGCTCCTATTTTAGTTTAAAAAACCCTACATGTATGGATTTTTCCCTACTTTTGGCCAGCATTTAAAAAACTACAGTCAAAGTAGAAAAACTGCCATTTCTTCTACTTCTTCATTTGTCATTGGCAAAAAAAAAGTTGCTTTTACACAAATTTTCGTTTTTTGTTCGACAGTTTTAAGTTTCGACTGCAGTTTTTTAACCCCTGCTTTTGGCACTGGCCCAACCCTGCCTAATTTTGTATATTCATCATTTGTTTCTAACATACCTACCCGTTATCTCACTCTCTTAAGGGTGTTCCCATACACAATTTTCAATACAAGCTAGAAATATATTTAAGAAAAAGTCCCATAATTGCATAGAATTCTCCCAAGGGGATAAAATGTATGACCGACCTCAATAAGTTTGTTGTCCTTAACATTTTCTCAATACAAATATGGCGTTTTATAAAATGTTCTGTTCTGTTCTGCAGGAATTATAGAAATACTTCCTTAGCTAAACTATAATGATTTTTTGCGAGCTTTAATTTTCTAATTAAATTTAAAGATGTTTCTGCTGATTTTATCGAATTTCTTCCTTAACAAAAGTTTAATAGTTTCTTGCGAGCTTTAATTTTCTGACAGTTGGGTGGTTCGAACAGAGCTCTGGTAGATAAATACTAGAACGAGATTCTTGAGGTCAGTGGTCCCTAGGGGCTAAACTTTGGTCTTCTCCGGACAAAACAAACATATCATACTTTAAGATTGGACTGTAAATGACTAAAATATAACGAAAAATTTAAAAAGGTGACCCCTACGTTCGGAAAAAAATTTTTTTCGAAACCTTATTGCAAAAATACTTTATTAGAGGGTGTACCGCGCACTTTTTTCCTTGCAAGGTTGTACACTCTAATGTACATAAGTATGTATGTGTAATTTATTTTGTTTATTTTATTCTAATTCTGTGCATTTGCTAAATTTCTCTCATTTCAAGGATAACAAAAGTGAAATATCAGTAAAAAATATACGGATTAAACACTTAATAGCCATGCGCAAAAAATTTGGATCCTCTAATATATTATCATCTAATGATAGCAGCCAAATCAGCACTCAACCGGAATCAGAAAATTGTGCAAGCAGTAAACAATCTAAGGTAAGGACGCATTTAATTTTATTTGTGGATATTTATTTATTAAATGTATCTTATTTATTAATTTATTCATTATTTTGTTTAATATATATTTTATGTTTAATTATTGACTTGATTAATATTTGCAAAATAACAACAGGAAAATGAAAAGGATAAAAAAAAAATTCCATTATTAAGTAGTTTAAACTTTCAACTTAAGCAAAAAATGGTTTCAAAACAGGTGGAAAAAGTAGAG
Source organism: Pollenia griseotomentosa (assembly GCA_963931875.1). Classification (NCBI taxonomy): domain Eukaryota; kingdom Metazoa; phylum Arthropoda; class Insecta; order Diptera; family Polleniidae; genus Pollenia; species Pollenia griseotomentosa. Next base: position 51,364,174 of record OZ007563.1, read on the forward strand.
CCGTTAAATAAAATAAATTCATTACCTTCGCCTTCCAACGATACAACAAAGAACAATTTAAAGGTATTTAAAAAATAAGTCAATTGATGTACAAATAAGTAAATAGTTGCGCAATAAAATAAACGTTCAACGTTTTCTTATATTTAAAGCTTTCACAATCTGGTTATGATAGTCTTACCATGATACCAGCTGGCTACGATATAACACGTCTGCAAACTTATAAAAACGAAGAAAATCATTGGCATCGCAAAAAATCGACACGTCATGATATTGTACCGCATGATTCAACATCTTCGGCCGATGAGTTACTTTCCAATAATACAAACGATCAAAGTTTTTCCTCGTTGAAGTTTTTTGAAATAAGATCTTCTAAATTGCAAAACTCAAAATTATCAAATGGTATTATTTCCTCAACCCTTAAAACTCGTAATAATTTTAATAATGTGCCGGATTCACAATTACAAACATGTGCTCAACAACAGGATTTAACAAAAGAATTAGAAGTTAAGAATCTTGGAGAAAATTACTTATCAAGTGAGCTTTCAACGTAAGTTATATTTGTATATTCCCATTTTATTTTCTATTTTTCGGCATTTATTTATTAACCGTTCTTTGTATCTAGGAATTGTTTTTAATGTATTTAAATGAATTTATATTATTTCATTTTCGATGAATAAAATGTTAATTTCTTTTCTTCAACTGTGTGGTTTCGTTTATTTATTAAAAATGGATCAAGTCTTAGGTAAATTTATTTTAATGAATTTTAAGGCGTTTCTATTTTAAAATTGAATCAAGTTTTATTGCACAAAGTGTACTTTATAACTGTGGCTTGTTGCTAAAAGGGTCAAAGTCAATATTTCGCGGTTTTGAGTTAATCGTAAGGTTAGGTTGGGTAGAAATGGCAGTCAGTAACATCTGACACACTTAGATCCAATGATCCATTGTGATATCATGGAGTTCAACTAAACAGAACTCCCACCGCAGAACAAACCCGAACTTCTAACGAAGTTTAAAATGCGATTCAGTTCAACGCCAAAGATATAAGGGAGAGGGAATCCAAGACCATAACAGCGGCACGGCTTTCAGTGTGAGTATCCACATCAGTCGTCGACACAGCAGAGAGCCAGTCTACAGCTTTCTTGATCGTAAGTATCTCCGCCTGGAAAACGCTTAAGTAATCCGGAAGTCTGCGATAAATTGTGGTTGAGCTCCCTTGGTTACCTTCCCGACTTGCTCCGTAACATTCTGCCTAAAATTTACATTGTCGTCCAGATACTTTGCACTCTTTGCCAATTCTATCTTGGAGTTATTCAGAATAAAATATATAATAAATAGGACAAGTTCTGTCTTCCCCGGACTTACAGCAAGTCCCCTAGCCCCAGCCCATTTGGAACTGTACACAAGATATCCCTATAGGATATCGCTAGTCGGTGAAAGAAATTTTCCTTTAACAGCAATCGCAACATCGTCAACATAAGCAATGAACCTGCAGCCGCGAGATTCAAGAGACATCAGCACTGGATTCAGAGACTGGTTCCATTGTAATGGGGTGAGATCTCCCCCTTGTGGGTTTCCTCTGTTTACAAACCGTGTGATGGTAGAGGAGTTAATCGTTGCATAAGGTGCATTTTGTACCTTTTTTATGTTGCTGAAACATCTAAAGTCAATTTAACCCAAAACACTTTCATAAGAGATTTGAGGGCCAATATCACTATGAACTCATCTATTTTAACAATCACTTATGTTATATATTTGCTAAAAAAAAAAAACATTGGGGCAGTATCGACATTTACCTTTTAGCTTTAACTAAACGAACATTTGTTTTTGTTTTCAATATAATTTCTTGCTCACTCACTTGTTTATGTTTTCTAAAACAGGCAGTCAATAAAGGTTTTTTTGTTGCCTATGTGAATAATGATAGCAAATTAGATGATACATTTATTTAATCAATAAGGGCCAATGACATCTTTTTTTTTCTTTTTTTTCTTTATTTCTGAATTTTTCAATTTATTTATTTTACAATGGTATTCTTTTCAAACATGTCCAAGCCAAATTTGATAAGTGAATGTTAGAATTATTCTCAGCTGTGATTAAAATAATGTTTTGTAAAAACTTCAATTGTAATTTTTTCAAAAGTGAATATTTTGACATATTCCCTTTTAGCACCAAGCCACAGATATATTTTATTAAGAATTGTAAAAACATTTTATTTAACCAAATTGACTTGATCCAGTTTTAAAATAAATGACACCGAAAATATTTTTAAATGGGTACACATGTAAATACATATCGTAACCATTAATGCAAGCGGACGTTATTACATAAAATTGAGTTTTTAATTGATTGTGGGTCGTTTTATGAAATTACATGCTGACGCCTGCGATAACAAATGGCGACTTTATTAAAGAAACTCAAACTCCAAAAACACTTTATTATTATTTATTTTGGAATGTTTTTTGCTTCTCCTGTAAAGAAATTAAATTGTAGTTACGTCCTATCAAAATTATTTTCGGGAATACATAATTTTCCAATTTTCATTTTTGATAAATACACTAAAATTTACTTTGGATGAAAAGCTAGTTCCAATGCGCATTTTACTGCTTGCTTAGGCCAGATCATCAGGAAACCTTTTCCCAAAGATTTTAGAAAAGCTAAAGATATTACGCAAATAAAACTGCAAAGTGAATGAGAATTACAAACACTCAAGTTTGTTTTGCACGTTTGCATTTAAGGTGACGATATGTATACTTTGCTAGCATTTGGGTGATAATTTTTTGTAAAAATCATCTTAATGAATATTTTAGATAATTTTTGATGATTAATGCCCCTTTGACGGTTTAAAACTCAACTTAGTTGAGTTGAAATTAAAACAACTGATAGTGATGAGTTGTAATTTGTTGATGTTTTTGTAAACCACACTATAACAGAGTTGTTAAGCATAATACAAAAACTGCAAATACAACTGAACTAGGGTTAATATGTAAACCGTAATAGGGGCATATAAACTGAGTGATTGAAAAATAATTCATATATGATTCATTCATATATTCAAATGATTTCTTAAGTTTTAAATTTCCTAGCTAGCATTTGGGTGATAATTTCTTGCAAAAATTACATAAATAAATCTTTTCAGATAACTATTGACGATTAAAAACTGATTTATATAATTTACTTTTTTATGTTTTGGTGTAAAGCGTAACTAGCTCTACTTTTAATAACAAAAGGGATAACATTTCATCAACATGGTCCTTAAATACAGCTTATTTGCGTTCTGGCGTTACATTACAAAAAGTTGACTTTTCGCAGGAAATGCCCATATGCACCTTTAAATTAGCTCAGATTTTTAAATTTGATAACTTGAAAAATAAATCTTTGTAAGTTTAAAGCTTACTAAAAAAGGTTTTATACAAAAAGTCTTGCCCAATTCGCAGTCTTATGCATTTTTGTAATGCAAGTCAAAATCCACTTCTGTTTTTTTGTAATGTTACGCCAGCGCATATTTTGCTGATATTTTTAAATTCTTAACGTCGGTTGTTGTAAATTTTTTTCTGAATATAGTGCTATTTCATTACTTTGCAAATATCAAAATCCTTTTTACAAATTTGTCTTCTTTATTTAATTTTTTTACATTTTGAAGTAAAAATATTACGTCACTTTAAAATGGAAATGCCCGTATGATTCATTTACATATATGTTCAAACAATGATTTCTAAATTTTGAATTTAAAAAGGATTTATCACTAGAGCGTTGTTCATTAGAAAAATAAACTTTGGCACATAAATTTGTCCATGAAAGTATCGGGTTAGGTTAGGCTAAGAAGGGTAATGCTAAAGAAGAAAAAATTGACAGATAGATTTAAGATAGTTAGTAGTCAGTAGATAGAACTAGACTTTCCCTACGGTCCCCTCATCAGAAATAACCGTCCTATTTCCGTGGCAAACCCCAGTAGATCGACTGGATTATATCCAGCGATACTCCCCAGTTCGTCGTGAAATCGATCTCCTAGCCATATCTGCCTGAGACCCTGCATCCTAGGACAGAGGCACAATGCATGCTCAATCGTCTCTAGCTCCTCAGTATTCTCGCTTAATCTGTAGAAGTCCGGTATTGTATTGTCCCATTTACTTGTAAAAGCCCTAACAGAACAATGACCCGTCAAGAACTGTATAAGGGTCCTGAGACCACTCCTTTCCCAACCTAATAGAATCCTGGTTTCCCTTGCGTCCAATCCGGACCATAATGCGCTAGACACCCTGCAATCCTTTCTATCCCTACAGGCCCGGTTAATGGTTTCGCTATTACCTCATAGTAGTGACATAAGGGGGGTTTTACCGCCTGTCCTTTACCTCTAAGTCCATTTTCGAACCCTGTCTAGCGAGTTCGTCCGCCACCTCATTACCATCCACCGGGTACCCAACACAGCCTTACTGTGAATACCTCCATGAGCTCCCTCAGAGCATTCCTACACCGTGCGACTAGACACGATCGCACCGTATAACCTGTCAATGCTCTGAGCGCAGCCTAATTACCGACGTAAATTGTCACCAAAGACCCCCTCACGATCCAGTATCACCTTTGTCGCCCTCCAGAACACTAGGATTTTAGCCTGTAAGACACTGCACTCATCCGGCAGCCTGAATTACCTTTTCACGCCAGTGTCAGCAATATAAACTCCGGCACCAGTGCCAGTGTCCATCTTGGACCCATCCGTTAATACTGTCCACCCCTCAAACAGCCCATTCGATCCACGCCAATCTTCCCTGATCGGGAACTCCACTGGTGGTGTTACACCGAAGCCGAAGGTCAAAGTCCTATGATACGAAATTCCCTCGAGAACGCTATCCTGATTAAGCACTTCGTACAAGAACCTAGGTCTAACGAACGAAGACTCGTAGAGTCTAAATAATTTTCTAGCAGCCACACTCTTCTTATAATGTTCAATGGGGGACAGTTGCAGCAGAATGTCCAACTCCTTTGAACCTTGTTGAGCATCTTCCTATAGTATCCACCCTCAACGCATCCCACCAAACAGTGCATCCTTAAGTAAGAATAGGCTTACCACCAATGTATAAATCCAGTTTACCATATCCGGTCGTAGTTCGCAATTCTTGCCAATAGAGTTTCTGCATTTGTAGTAGGCATGGAGTCCCCTTTTCATCTTCTCCTGAGTATTTATTTTCCAAGACAGGTGGGTATCGAATAGTAGGTCTGAAATCCCTCGGCTTCGAGTGGCTTGAATTACCAGCCTTGGGTATAAAATTACCCGGACCTCTCTCCACCCCTAGGCAGATACCTTAAACTGGTATCCTTACTGGAGCCACTAGAGGAATCGGACGGAGGATCACTGGCCTTCCTCCCCGTATCCGTTGCCTTGACTTTGGGTGTCGGCCCTATGCCCTCCGCAGCTCGTTTCGTGCTCCGGTGCTGACAGAGTCGTAAATTTTTTCGAACTTAGCGACGCTTTGTCGGTTTCGTCTCAGAAAGTACCTGTCGCTCGCAGTAAACGTTGAAGGATCCGTCTTCACCATCTATCCAGATATACCAGAGATAAACTTGTCCTGTTCTGCACCTTTTTCTCCTTCGTTCGGCTGGTATTGTTCATACCACGTTAAGGGGCGCTTGACATCTCTTCCACGGCGCCCTGCCAAACAAGCGGTCGATCACTCCGTCCGTCGTGTTCTCTTCCTGTTTTTTGTAAATATCAGTAATTTTTAATTTAGTTGGCTTCATTTTGTTCCCACGAGCGTGCTTGTACATATGGACCGTACCACCCATTGACGGCGTGAACGGATTAGGCAACGAACGTACAACAGCGCTATGCCCTGGCGCTGCACAGAGGGGTGAGCAGTACCAAAAACGAGGATTAATTCAAAAATAAAGTTAGTTTTTCGTATAAGTATTTCGTACCACATAAAAGTAGATAAAATTCAACACGAATAACTGTAAAAGTTGGATCTATGTTGTTTACTTTTTTTGTTATACGCTGCCAAAGTTGAATAATATTTTATAATATGGAAATATTTGTTAAAAAGTGAAAATCAATATATTGTTACGTTACTGCCTATCAATAACGTTTTGGTTTATTGTTTATTGCAACTTTAATAAAAAAAATAAAACACAAACACTTTAAACACTGTTTACAATTTACACAACTCTATTTAGTACTAAGTGTTTTTAGCAACCGTAATTTATAGCTTTTATTCACAATCAACTATAATTTTCTGCGCGTGATACGTTATTGACAAAGTCTGAACTTAGGATGATCTTATTATGCTAGTCGCCGCTAGTATTTATACTGCAATTTGGTTGTCTAGAACATTCGAAATGTTTTTCGAAGATTCGAGGCTTTACTATTCACCGCTCTAATTTAATTTATGGCGGCACTTATGTTTACATAATTTCACCACTAAAGTTTTTTTTAACGGTCATTTCGAGGGCTTTCTGCACATTGGGATTGAAGTGTACTAAATTATAACAAAAAAAAAAAAAGGAAAATTAATAAAATTACTTATGAATACAAGATTACTAATAAATACAAGATAACTAATAAATACAAGATAACTAATAATTATAATTATAACCAATAATTACAACTAATTCTTAACTAAAGTTACTTTCGTAATACTGCCCCCCACTTAAGCCTGTTCGTCCCGAATAGGCTCAGAATCACCCCTTCCATAAGGGCTCTTGGACTTCTGTATTTCTGTATTCGGTATACAACATCATTTAATTTCTTTATCACCTTATATGGCCCATCCCAATGGGTCTGTAATTTGGGAGATAACCCTTTCTTTCGTTGCGGATTAAAAAGCAAAACTAACTGGCCCTCCTTAAATCCTTCAGAATTTTCCGCTCGATCGTATCTGGCTTTCATCTTGTCACTAGACAACTTAATACGGTTTCGTACAAATTCATGAAGTTCATGAAGAGTTTCTTGTTCTTGTGAGGTGGAGTCTTCATTGTTTTCACCCGTTAGTATGGGCTTAACACCAAACTCTAGATCTCCTGGTAGTCTGAGTTCTGTCCCAAACACAATTTTGGCGGGTGTACGAGAGGTGGAGTCGTGAACAGCTGACCTATACGCCAACAGGAATTTTGAAATTTGCTCATCCCAGTCTTTTTGTTGTGTGCTGACTACTTTTCTTAAATGTTCCTCTAATGTACGGTTAAATCTTTCAACCATGCCGTCAGATTGCGGATGCAATGGGGTTGTTCTTGTTTTCCTTATTCCGTACAATTCACACATTTCCTTAAATATAGCAGATTCAAAATTTATGCCCTGGTCAGAATGTACTTCTAATGGAACACCGTAGCGGCACACCCAATTGTTCACGAAGACGTCCACAACTGTCCTAGCTTCTTGGTTTGGGATGGCATATACCTCCGGCCATTTACTAAAGTAATCGATGACTATTAGCACATATTTGTTACCGGCATTACTTACAGGAAATAGCCCAGCTAAATCCATTGCAATTTGCTCAAATGAAGCACCAGAATTATACTGCTGTAGTGGCCCACTACTTCTCCTAACTGAACCTTTGGCGGCAATGCATTGTGTGCAATTTGTTATCCAATCAGCTACAGCTTGTTGGCAGCCAACCCAGTAAAAGCGTTGTTTTAATTTTTCTAGGGTTTTCGTCACACCCAGATGACCTCCGCTAGGACCGTTATGAAATTCACTCAGAACTTCTTTTACTTTTGCCGACGGCACTACTATAAGTTTTTTAACTGATTTTCCGTCAGTACTTTCCCACTTACAGTATAAACAGCCATTTACTACTTGAAGGCTGTTCCACAGAGCCCAGTATGCTTTCATCAGTGGACTTTCAGGCGAAAATTCGTTTCAACTGTTTAATATGACATCACTTAAGCATTTAATACACATGTTTGCTTGCTTGTGTTTCTATATTTTAGCTGTACTTATACGCTGATGTGACGTAGATGCGCAGAAACATTTCATTTTTAAAAGCTGAATGCGATATCTTGGTTTCTTTGTCCTTTTCCAGGATTTCTCTCAACATATAAAATCTTCCATTATGCCATTATTTCGGCTAATTTTGTTAAGATTGTTTGTGTCACAATCGAGAGCTTCTTCTATTGTCAGGCCATCATCTGACTCATCCTGGCAAAGCTCAGCACCGAAAAAAATGAAATACGAACCCCTAGTTTCTGTTTTTGTACTGTATTTTAGGATGTATTTCTCGAAGGAAATATATTGTAGGAACAAATATTTTCCAAACATATACCTTTTTTATATGAGACGAAACAAATAATTAAAAACGCAAAAAATATGTTATAATACTACAAAAACTAAGATTATTTGTTACATCGGTTAATCGACTGAAATTAACCAGTTTAATCGTTAATCGAAAATTGCCAATTTTAAATTAACCGATCAGTTAATCGGGTAGTAATTAATCGGTTAACCGTTAATCGGTTAACCGATTAATGAGTACCCTAGCATGTATCAGAGAACTGCAAAATCAACTATTTTTGTTGATTTATTCATACGCTTAAATTTACATTAACTCTATGCCTGCAAAACAAAGTTCAACTTTGGTAATTTTGTCATCGTTTTGTACACATTTGATTTGTGCATGTGTGAGTTTTTTATTGAAAGTGCTTTGTTTGCATTTATTGTTGGCGCACGCAATAACACAAACTCCTCTTAGTCAAAAGGCAAACATTCTTATGCTTTTGCATTCACGTAGTCATTGTCCACCCGATGAGGCAACGACGAACTAAATTACTATGAGTACGAGTCGCTTTGTTACATTAACATAAACAGCAATAACAACAATAGCAACAACAATAACAACAATACATTGTTGCTAATGCATTAAACCAAGGCGAATTCATACAAGGTGGTCTTGGCTTGCTACGTAAGCTACAGCTGAAAACTAACCTTATGTCAAAATGATATGCTGTTACTTTTGTTGACATTTACTCCCAGTCTACAACTGACATGAAATGCTTAACATTAACAGTAATATGATGTTACTGTTAAGTATAGACTCATCATGTTAGAGGTTTTTTCATGTTATAACACGGTTGTTAATGCAAATGTTTTAACAACGCTTTTATAACATCGTGTTATAACAGAAAATCATATTAGTTGTAGACGTGGAGTTATATTTACATGTTTGTATGTTAGTGCACAGCTAATTTGTTTACTACAGTGTTGTATTTTTTTGACACAACGTTAAAGTAGTTTACAGTGTTGTATCCGTTTTCAAAATAAGACCACCTTGTATGAATTCGCCTTGCTTTAAACACATTCGAACACAATACTACAAATGCTGCTGGCTGAAATTTTAGTCGTGTAGTCAGCTACTAAAAATACAAACAGCTGTTTTTGTTTACTATGTCTTTATATTTCAGTGGTGCCACTATCATTTTTTTTTCTTTTATAAAATGGAAAAACATGCATAATTGCAGACTCTTATTCAAACTTAATTTAAGATTATCAACAAATGAATTTATTTAAAAAAAAATTAAAATATTTTAATTTTGTTGTTCTTGTAACTAATAAACAATATAATTTTAACGGCAGATTAAACAACAAATACATATAAAATGCTTTTAAAATAAGAAAATTTGTTCCTTCAACACACGTGGTATAGTTCGTAAAAGTTTCTTTGGGTATGGATAAAAAAAAACTATGTATCACTGCTGCAGTGATGCAAAATGTTGTTGCTATTTATAAAAATTTTTTAAATTTAATAAAGGCTTACAAAACAAATTTTGTATGAAAATTTGCCTTAATAAACGTTTGTTAAATTTAATAATCGTTTATAAATACGGGGGAATATCTTTAGGGAAGAACACAATCTTTTATATACCATATTATTAGTAACTTCATCATATAAAATTTTAAATTTATTAAGCTTTAAAAAATTTTATTTTGGAAAATTAGTCAATTTATTTAAAAGTTTGATTAAAAATACATATCTGGTAATAATTAATGTACTTCTTACATATTCATCCCAATTATGAATGAAAATTCCCCGGGAGTTTTCTCCCTTCTCTCATTTTTCCTATGTTAATTCAATTGTAAAAGTAGGAAAAGGGAAAAAACTCCCGGGGAATTTTTATTCATGATTGGGCTGATTGAATTATTGTAATATGTACATAAATAATAAGTGTTCTGCAACGCCGAAAACCCTTAATTCAGAAAAACTTTATTAAGCAAATATCTTAGGGTTAAATGATTATTGTTATATCGACATGATTTAAAGATAAAGCCAATTTTGTAAAAAAAAAGTCAGCCACGGAGTATAAATATATAAAATTGGCTCTTAATTGGTTAATCGGTGTGCTATAAACGCCATGTGGAATACACTTTAAAGAATTTTCCAATGATTCCCATATTTTATAGATTCATTTTATACCTAAAGAGATATGGATAAAGTATTTTGAAACTTTTACGACCTATAACTCCTGAACTAGAAGCGTTGGCGCGAAAAACATCTTCCTATAGAACTTCTTTCAAGGATATAAAAAAACTATATAAATAACAATTTGGTGTTGAGCCGAGTTATTATTCTTGTTTCAAGCCGATTCTTTTCTGTTAAACAAAAAAAAAAAAAAAAAAAAAAAAAAAAAAATTAAGCACTTATTTTTTAAATATTTTTTTATATTAGCAGCACTTTTTCTGTTTTGTAGTGGACAAAAATAGAAATTATGCTTTAAACACATTCGAGACAGCAAGCTACCGACTTCAATATGTTAAAACTAGAATACATGTGTGCATATGGAAATGATTATTTTCACGACGACACGGATACATGGCTGCAGGTTGTTGTCTGTGCTTATTTTGTCGTTGTAGTCAAATTAAACTAATTTCTATTTTTGTCCACTACAAAACAGAAAAAGTGCTGCTAATATAAAAAAATATTTAAAAAATAAGTGCTTAAATTTATTATTATTTTTTTTTTGTTTAACAGAAAAGAATCGGCATGAAGCAAGAATATTAACTCGGCTCAACACCAAATTGTTATTTATATAATTTTTTTTATATCATTGAAAGAAGTTCTATAGGAAGATGTTTTTCGCGCCAACGCTTCTAGTTCAGGAGTTATAGGTCGTAAAAGTTTCAAAATACTTTATCCATATCTCTTTAGGTATAAAAATGAATCTATAAAATATGGGAATCATTGGAAAATTCTTTAAAGTGTGTTCCACATGCCGTTTATGTCATACCGGTTAACCAATTAAGAGCCAATTTTATATATTTATACTAAGTGGCTGACTTTTTTTACAAAATTGGCTTTATCTTTAAATCATGTCGAAATAACAATAATTATTGAACTCTAAGATATTTGCTTAATAAAGTTTTTTTGAATGGCGGTTTTTCGGCGTTGCAGAACACATATTATTTATGTACATATTACAATAATTCAATCAGCCAAATCATGATTAATAATTCCCCGGGAGTTTTTTCCCTTTTCCTACTTTTACAATTGAATTAACATAGGAAAAATGAGAGAAGGGAGAAAACTCACGGGGAATTTTTATTCATAATTGGGATGAATATGTAAGAAGTAAATAAATTATTACCAGATATATATTTTTAATCAAACTTTTAAATAAATTGACTAATTTTCCAAAATAAAATTTTTTAAAGCTTAATAAATTTAAAATTTTATATGATGAAGTTACTAATAATATGGTATATAAAAGATTGAAGTGTTCTTCCCTAAAGATATTGTGTTTTAATAAATATGTATATTGACAAAATTTTAAGTTTTGTAGAAAAATCTTAAAAATTTTTAAAATTGGCCCTTTATAGGCTAATAAATCGGAATTTTTTAAAGATCAAGTGAAAGCCATTTCGAAGTAGTTTCTAATAATACCACTACTTCTTAGATCCAGTTTTAACCTAACAAGTTATTGATAAAGGGTACGTTCGTAAATGCAGTTGTTGGGTATCACTTGCGCAGAAGTAAAGTTTAATGTTTGTAAAAGCATCACTTGTAAGAAACTTGGCATCACTCTCATATGTCAAAAGTTTTTATGCAGTTATGCCGCAGCTCTGCAGCAAACTTTGGCAATTATTGCTTCAGTTAATTTTCTGAAGCAATAACTTTTGGCAAAAAAGAAATCGTTTAATTTTCTTGTCATTTATAAGAAAACTGTTACTTTTTGGTTCAATATTTTCAATTAAATTTGTCATCTTTATTGTAAAAAGCATTTTTATTATTATTTAATGTTTGCTTATTAAACTTTTGAAATTTCAAAAATTCAAACTTTGTACAGCTGTTGTGCAAAGTATCAGCAACACAACTGCAACTGGTAATCACGCATCAGCAACAACATTTTACATCACTGCAGCAGTGATACATAGTTTTTATGCATTTACGTACGCACCCAAAGTGTTCTGAAACTTTTACGAACTATACCACGTGTGTTGAAAGAACTAATTTTCTTATTTTAAAAGCATTTTATATTTTTTTTTTGTTTAATCTGCCGTTAAAATTATATTGTTTATTAGTTACAAAAACAACAAAATTAAAATATTTTAATTTTTTTTTTAATAAATTCATTTGTTGATAATCTTAAATTAAGTTTGAATAAGAGTCTGCAATTATGCATGTTTTTCCATTTTATAAAAGAAAAAAAATGATAGTGGCACCACTGAAATATAAAGACATAGTAAACAAAAACAGCTGTTTGTATTTTTTCAATTGTAGCTGCCGTCTTCAACATAATTCAGTAGCTGACTACACGACTAAAATTTCAGCCAGCAGCATTTGTAGTATTGTGTTCGTGTAGCCTGCTGTGGTGAATGTGTTTAATGCATTAGTTTAATTTGACTACAACGACAAAATAAGCACAGACAACAACCTGCAGCCATGTATCCGTGTCGTCGTGAAAATATGTATTCATTTCCATATGCACACATGTATTCTAGTTTTGACATATTGAAGTCGGTAGCTTGCTGTCTCGAATGTGTTTAAAGCAAGAGTGCCCAAGCCCTATGCTCTTGATCAAAGATGCCCAGTAGTGGCTGATATCAGCAAATTAAACTCACACGTATACTTACGCTCTTTTGTTTGATCGTCAATCAACCAATAGGAAATCAGCATGTTGAGTGGGAGAGACAAACTACACTTGCAGAACTTCTGTGTCTTATTTTACATTTTAGTCGTCATCGAGACTGCTGTCAGTGAACATATAAATTGAAATTATTGCGATATATTAATGATGTCAGTCGAAAATTATTTTATGTTACAAAATGCTTTTGATAACATGCAATGTCTTATTTGTCATAAGACATTTAAAAAAACTAAGAAATATAATTTAAAAAAACATTTTGAAGATGTTCACAAAGACATGAATTATTTTCAGGGGGAAGAAAAAGAAAAACAATTTAAAATTTATAAGAAAATTTTTATTGAAAAGTTGAAGGAATGGGTAAATCAATATAAAGAAAATGATGAAGATATGGTGGAGGAGAATTTAAAAATGGGTTTATCTAACTTAATAAGTTTATATATTGTAAAAAAAGGAAGGCCATTTTATATTGAATTATATTTGCTCAAAAAACGCAATAAGCTGAATTCTTCTAGTTTGAGAAATTACTTTTATTGCGTAACTGCAATAAAAGTATCAACTTAGAAGATTTTATTACCTTTTAATTGCAAATTGAACAATGATTAATTGAGGGAAAATTTATAAACACTTCGAAGAATCTTTTTATTTCGAAATATATCATACTATCCAGATGTCCGCATATATAAATTATATATGTATGTATTATAGATATATGTATACCTATCAATACATTCATCAAGAGTATTACTAAAATAAATACATTCACCAAGAGTATTACTAAAATATGTACATTCATTAATTTTACATTTCCCTTTTGTTAAACAAAGAAACAGAAAAAAATGACAACACCCGCCACACATGTGCTTTCGTCGCAATCTCGTTGACGACTAAATAAAATGAATAGCAAATTGATTTCTTCCAGTGTTATTTCGTCACTCTCACCAATACTACTACCTTGGGCATCAATGCTCTTGATCAAAGATGCCCAGTAGTGGCTGATATCAGCAAATTAAACTCACACGTATACTTACGCTCTTTTGTTTGATCATCAATCAACCAATAGGAAATAAGCATGTTGAGTTGGAGAGACAAACTACACTTGCAGAACTTCTGTGTGGTATTTTACATTTTAATCGTCATCGAGACTGCTGTGAGTTAACACATAAATTGAAATTATTGCGATTTATTAATGATGTCAGTCGAAAATTATTTTATGTTACAAAATGCTTTTGATGACATGCAATGTCTTATTTGTCATAAGACATTTAAAAAAACTAAGAAATATAATTTAAAAAAACATTTTGAAGATGTTCACAAAGACATGAATTATTTGCAGGGGGAAGAAAAAGAAAAACAATTTAAAATTTATAAGATATAATTGCAAATTGAACAATGATTAATTGAGGGAAAATTTATAAACACTTCGAAAAATCTTTTTATTTCGAAATATATCATACTATCCAGATGTCCGCTTATATAAATTATATATGTATGTATTATAGATATATATATACCTATCAATACATTCATCAAGAGTATTACTAAAATAAATACATTCACCAAGAGTATTACTAAAATATGTACATTCATTAATTTTACATTTCCCTTTTGTTAAACAAAGAAACAGAAAAAAATGACAACACCCGCCACACATGTGCTTTCGTCGCAATCTCGTCGACGACTAAATAAAATGAATAGCAAGTTGATTTCTTCCAGTGTTATTTCGTCACTCTCACCAATACTACTACTTTGGGCATCAATGCTCTTGATGCTCATTTGTTTTTGTAAAACAAAGATGCCCAAGGTAGTAGTATTGGTGAGAGTGACGAAATAACACTGGAAGAAAACAATTTGCTATTCATTTTATTTAGTCGTCAACGATATTGCGACGAAAGCACATGTGTGGCGGGTGTTGTCATTTTTTTCTGTTTCTTTTTTTAACAAAAGGGAAATGTAAAATTAATGAGTGTACATATTTTAGTAATACTCTTGATGAATGTATTTATTTTAGTAATACTCTTGATGAATGTATTGAGATATATACATATATATATCTATAATACATACATATATAATTTATATATGCGGACATCTAAATGTCTTATGACAAATAAGACATTGCATGTCATCAAAAGCATTTTGTAACATAAAATACTTTTCGGCGGACATCATTAATATATCGCAATAATTTCAATTTATATGTTCACTGACAGCAGTCTCGATGACGATTAAAATGTAAAATAAGACAAAGAAGTTCTGCAAGTGTAGTTTGTCTCTCCCACTCAACATGCTGATTTCCTATTGGTTGATTTACGACAAAGATGCCCAAGGTAGTAGTATTGGTGAGAGTGACGAAATAACACTGGAAGAAAACAATTTGCTATTCATTTTATTTAGTCGTCAACGATATTGCGACGAAAGCACATGTGTGGCGGGTGTTGTCATTTTTTTCTGTTTCTTTTTTTAACAAAAGGGAAATGTAAAATTAATGAATGTACATATTTTAGTAATACTCTTGATGAATGTATTTATTTTAGTAATACTCTTGATGAATGTATTTATTTTAGTAATACTCTTGATGAATGTATTGAGATATATACATATATACTGTCAGCGTCAAAATAAAGTGTACAACTGGTTTTCAAATATAAAAAGTGATATTTTAGCAAAAAATAATTAAAATTTGTAGAAGTTTATTATCATTTACAAAACCTTGGACAATGTTATTACAATTTAAAATTAAAAATTTGAAATACTTCAAAAACAACAAAATCAATACAATAAAAAAACTAATATACTCCGTTTTTAACGCGTCAAAAAAAAGTGTACAGTTTTACAATACTAAGAAAAGTGAAGTGGCTAATACTTTGATTGATTTCTTTTTGCTTTTAGGACGGCTTATAGTCTCTTTGGCATCAATTCCACCCATTTTAAAGTTAGATCAGTAGACAATTTTGGCTACCCTTTCTGCAGAATTTTATTCAGAGAGTGCTTGCTGCTAATGTTTTTTTTTTAATTTGTCTGTCCAAATGTTTTCAGATGTTTACTTGAGTTGATATCGAGTGACTATTGGGCTGATCCATCTGTTTTATGACGTTTTACAAAAGCTTACCCTATCACTCTTCACTTTAGATACTATATTTTTTTCGTTGAATTTCTTATTTCTACCTTTTATCACGTTTATTTTTTGTCCAACTTGCTTTTGTCACTTTTTGGAGCAACGTATTTTTCACAGATGACAGCAAGCTTGAAGTCTGATCAAAATTGGCAAAGTAGAAATTTAACTTTTTATAAATAACATAACCCTTTTTATATTGGAAAACAAGCTGTACACTTTATTTTGACGCTCACAGTATATACCTATAATACATACATATATAATTTATATATGCGGACATCTAAATGTCTTATGACAAATAAGACATTGCATGTCATCAAAAGCATTTTGTAACATAAAATACTTTTCGGCGGACATCATTAATATATCGCAATAATTTCAATTTATATGTTCACTGACAGCAGTCTCGATGACGATTAAAATGTAAAATAAGACAAAGAAGTTCTGCAAGTGTAGTTTGTCTCTCCCACTCAACATGCTGATTTCCTATTGGTTGATTTACGATCAAACAAAAGAGCGTAAGTATACGTGTGAGTTTAATTTGCTGATATCAGCCACTACTGGGCATCTTTGATTTACAGCATTGATGCCCAAAGTAGTAGTATTGGTGAGAGTGACGAAATAACACTGGAAGAAATCAACTTGCTATTCATTTTATTTAGTCGTCGACGAGATTGCGACGAAAGCACATGTGTGGCGGGTGTTGTCATTTTTTTCTGTTTCTTTGTTTAACAAAAGGGAAATGTAAAATTAATGAATGTACATATTTTAGTAATACTCTTGGTGAATGTATTTATTTTAGTAATACTCTTGATGAATGTGTTGATAGGTATATATATATCTATAATACATACATATATAATTTATATAAGCGGACATCTGGATAGTATGATATATTTCGAAATAAAAAGATTTTTCGAAGTGTTTATAAATTTTCCCTCAATTAATCATTGTTCAATTTGCAATTATATCTTATAAATTTTAAATGGTTTTTTTTTTTCTTCCCCCTGCAAATAATTCATGTCTTTGTGAACATCTTCAAAATGTTTTTTTAAATTATATTTCTTAGTTTTTTTAAATGTCTTATGACAAATAAGACATTGCATGTCATCAAAAGCATTTTGTAACATAAAATAATTTTCGACTGACATCATTAATAAATCGCAATAACTTCAATTTATGTGTTAACTCACAGCAGTCTCGATGACGATTAAAATGTAAAATAAGACACAGAAGTTCTGCAAGTGTAGTTTGTCTCTCCCACTCAACATGCTGATTTCCTATTGGTTGATTGATGATCAAGCAAAAGAGCGAAAGTATACGTGTGAGTTTAATTTGCTGATATCAGCCACTACTGGGCATCTTTGATTTACAGTCATTTACAGTTTTTTATTCAATTTATGCACTCTTATTTTTGTATACGGTTTACTCTCTTCTTGTCTTTTTGAATGTTTTTTATTTGAATAAATGTTGTGCACTTTGAGTAAAGGCAAACCAGTGAGTTATTCAAAGCAGCAGTGAACCAAGCCGAAGGCGTTTGATCGGCGGCGGCGCAGGTATAATTGATTGGCGGCGGCGTTTGCGTCAATAAATTGGCGGCGGCTTAAATGTCGGCTTGAAATGTTTAAAATTTATATTTAAGGAAAACTATTTGAGAAAATAAAATTCTGTATGTACGAACGGTGCTGTGTCCTAAATAAAAGTCTATCAAAATATTAATATGAACATGAAAAGTTTATTTGAAAATATTGCAAATTAAAATTTGTTATTAACATGGAAATATTTGTGTAAAAATTATTTTTAATAAAGATACATTTATTCACATACATGCGTATGTATGTATGAATTCATGAAAACGAAAGATGCATTTAACCAATTATACTTTTAAAAAAAGTAAGAAATTGATTTATTAGACTAGCATCGTTTTAACCATGGTACAATCATTAGGCAAGTTTAAGAGACAAGCTGATAATTTTACTTTTTGTATGGGAACTACAAAAATTTTGATTAAATTGCTTTATTATGTGTAGTTTTGTTTACGTTTTTTTTATTCAAATAAGCCAAACTATATTTATACCAAGTACATGCAACTCTACAACAAATCAACAATAAAAAAACATTTATTTTGTTTGTTTAAAAAATTCTGATACTGTCAAATGTTTTACTTACACTCAGAAAAGCATTACAATCACTGATTGTTGTTTGTTAAACTATTTTAATAAAAAATTTGTTATTTTAAATAATTTGGTAGGCTAAAAAACTAATTAAGGTACCCATCGACAACGCAATATTATTAAGTGCTTTATTACCATTACATATTTAAAGAAAACAATAGATACATTCACTCAATTTTAATGAAATGTAAATGAATACATTTTAATTTTTTAATTTTTGTACTTGGTATAAATAAACTTTGAAATAAATAAAATAAAAAGTTCTTATTTATGTGCTTGACAAATGCACAGAAATATTACACAAACAAAATACATGAATGATTTTGTTTCAGGGTTAACCATACTTAAGGATTATACCATGGTTTTAACGTAGACTAAGCAACGTTAAAAGTCAATAATAATTATTTTTAATAGAATAAGTATTTGTCAACTTTTAAGTTTTAATTTTAACCGAAAGCATATTGCAAAAAACAAAACGATTATGGTCCCAGATTTTCATGAACAATATCGAAATTATCATGAATAAAAAGTTGTTTTTTTAAGGTGGCCGGATTTAAACGACTTCTCTTTTGAGTTATGCATGCCCCTGCCATCGAAAAAGCAACTTCTGAAGAGGCTGATGTGGCAGGAATACCAAAACAAATGTCAGCTAATGTTGCAATCCTGGGAAAAACCTTTAAATAAATGGACCGTTAATATTAATATATATGTATATATGAATAAATGTTTTTATAGTACCTGCTGATTGCATTTCCACCAGTGAAGGCTCTCCGCTTCATGCACAGGTACGGCAAAATATTTTTGAATTTCTTGGGAAATTGGGTCCCTAACGGCGCATTCTCCAGACTCGGAAAGAAAATCCAGCATTCTTTTTCTAGTTTCGGAAATTTTCTTTAATTAGAGTTTGCTAAATATTAATATGATTTTGTAATTTAATACTTAAAATTCCTACATCTTTTTTTAATTTTGTTCATCAGATGGTAAAAAAAGTTCTTCAATCCCATGGCTTCTTATCTCCTGAAGAATTAATTTTTCTTTTGTTATATGGTTCTCAAAGTACTCTTCCAATACAAAGGTGTCTTGCACGATTTCGTTTTCTGGTATTCTTGACATATATTTATTTAAAGTTGACCAATTCTTTTGGCATGGGTCCATTAATGCAGCTACGAGGTGAATTTTACAGATTTTAAATCTTTTAATAAAATGTTGCCTTGCGAAATCGTAAAGATGTATAATTTGGCCAAAAGAAGAATTATCCCCTTTTTTGACTAAATTGGAATATATATTTTCGTAAAAATATATAACGCAAGATATAGTGGCATATTTCTGACCTTGCATATATCTAGTAGCTTCAGAAAATATCTCCAAAAATCAGCAAACTCTTTTAAAATCTCTTCTTCCGTCGACGGAATTAGTAAGTATTCTTTTTTAATTTTTAGAAGTATCATATTTATTATATCAATATTAGCCGTAAAACTTTTAATCTTTATAAAAAGCGAGTTCCATCTTGTTTCAACCGAATTTTTTATGGTGGGTAAATCGGGGGTTTTTAATACTGCTTCCAACTCTTCTTCTATGTCTCCAAATAAAATATTTTCTTCGCTATCTAAACTTGCTGACACATTTTCCGCATTTATTAAAATATCATAAATTTTCGCACTTTGTTTGAGCTGTTAAAATTGTAAAATTTCTTCTCCCCTATACGTTATAGCTCGAAATATTTGTTTTAGCTTTGAAATAACATTGTTTAAAATCTCGTATGAGGCATTGTTTAAAACGTCGTGGCAAATAAATCGATGAAGAGAGTGTGCCATGCAATGTAATCTTTCGATATTTTTTAACTTCTGTGCAGATATAATGTTGGACCCTCCATCCGATATGGCCTTAATGGACTTATTTTGTAACTTGAAAAATATTATTGTTTCCATAACTTTTTCACCAACTGCTCTTCCAGTGTGTGGATGAGGGAAGTGTTCAGTTTTAAGGAAGATGCACTTTAAATCAAAATTGGTAGAAAAATGTATTTTTATATTAATGTAAGAAATTTTTTTGTATTTATCCGTCCACATATCTAGGACCAAATTTATTTCGTTTGGGGTTTTTATTAAAATTTTTTTCACTGATTCAAGATATACATCGTATACATCATTGAGAGCACCTGTAGCCACCGTTGTTGCTGAAGGAAACGTAACTGTCGCATCTATATGTCTTATATATTTTTGCCAAACGTCTTGCGTGGGAGAATTTTGAATTTTTAGTAGTGGATGCCAGGCATCTAGCAGTCAAATCATTAACTTTTCTATAATTTTTGCTCTTCACGTCCATATTATGGCAAACTTTAAGGTGATTTGCATAATTAGTGCTGGAAGTAGTTAACCCAAATCTGTGGCAATAACATGGACAATAAATTTATTTAAAAAGAAATAAGCCTATTACGTTTTTATTTTTTTTACGTACCCTTTCAAAATTGTGCTATCCGAATAAAAGCACAAGCTGCAAAACTTGTAATTTTCTAAAACCATTTTGTTTGAAACAAAGAGATAACCAAAATATTGCCAACACTCTGCACTTCCATACAGTGTCTTAATGTGAGACACTTCTTTAATTTTTTCTTTTTTATTTTACAACTGCTGGTAATATTTTATACTTTTTTCTGCCACATTAAAAACTTCACTATCAGAGTTAGATTCCGATTCAGAATCTAAATCATTTTGTTACAGTTCACTTGTCTTTTTTGTAAAATATTCTTGCAGAGATTTTTGCATGTTGTTAAGTACAATGACGCTTTGAAAAATTTTGAGAAAATATAACGGCACTTGAATGTAGCACAGTGATGCCAAAACATACCATTTTTGACAAAGAAATTAATACTTAAAAACGCAAATCTGTAAAATAAACTTAGTCACACAAATTAAGAAATTTCACGGCGCAACTGCTGTCATCGGCGGCTTTAATTGAGCCGTCTAAGCCTTGTACGTCGGCGGCGGCGCGGCTTGGAGAAATCAAGCGGCGCACACTGGTTCATATTTTGAGAAGGCGGCCAAAATTATTTTTTTTTATGTTCTCCGATTTTAAAATTTTTTTATTCATGTGAAAGTAAATACTAGTGAACCTCGGGAGCCAAAAAATTTCAACCCTATTTCAACTATTTCATTGAGAACAGGGTGGTCCGAAATGGACTTTCTCAATATTTGGTTATAGTTTTGAATTTCTGAGTTAATTTTTGAAGTTGAAATGCTCATAACTTTTTTCTTTTTTAAGATTTTTTGACAGAATAAGTTTTGTGTATTAGTTTATTTTATTAGCTATACGTGGTTTAAATCATTAAACTCTTTTTTTTTTTTTATGTCAAAATTTCCCGGAAATTTCCTACTTTATAGAGCATAAGTCCTGAGCGTCAAAATGCGTCAAAAAAAATCTATACTCTCTTGTAGTCCAGAATCTAACCTTCATTGCTATACCCCATTGTACACACATCTGGATACGGCCTTGCGAACTACAGTAATTTCTGTGACCCAAGGTAAGATATTCGGTTCAAAAAA
This sequence comes from Pollenia griseotomentosa, assembly GCA_963931875.1. Classification (NCBI taxonomy): domain Eukaryota; kingdom Metazoa; phylum Arthropoda; class Insecta; order Diptera; family Polleniidae; genus Pollenia; species Pollenia griseotomentosa. The sequence goes on from OZ007563.1 coordinate 51,386,064, forward strand.
TAAGTCCTGCAAGGAAACATTACTGAAATTAAAGAAGGCGAATCTTAAAGAATTTTCGACAAATAAAGCAGTTCAGGCCACATAAATTATCTAGCACGTCAGGTTATCAATTAATTTGGAGAAGGTAAAGATATTGCCATTGTTATGAACTTATTGTGGGTGAACGGATGCTGCAAAACGAATAGGCGACATAAATAGACTAACACGTTAGATTTCTGAGTAAGTTAGAAGGTTAAACATTAGTAAATAGCCGCAACATAAACTACATAGTTTAATTACCTGAAAATTGCAACTTAATTTAAAAAAATGGAAGGGCAGATAAATGGTAAAAAAACTAGCACGCATTTATATTTTACGTGAAAATTATGATAAAGGATTCATTTCTGCAACCAATTAAACCAACGCAAAATAAGAAAACAAAAATTGCAATAACTGAAAAAAATAGTGGAAGCGAGCCCTAAAAGAGGATTTTAAAAAGTATGCCTACACCAACTGAAGAAATGAAATTTACTCCAGAAGAAGCATTTGCACTATTTTTGGATTTAAAACTGACAAAAAAATCAGTATACAGAACTGCGAAAGCGAACCAATGAAACAAATTGTGGAATCTTTCCAGCATATCGAGATTTTGTTTCTGTCAAAGAGTGCTAACCTTCACAAACGGCTATTAGTGTAACTTCAAGTTCAGCAGAAGTAAAATTGCAGGCTCTTCTCTAACACACTGCAGAACGATTATTAAATACACTTGATGCTGACTGTTTAAAAAAACTTAAAAATTGCAGCATCACTTTATTTTCTAAATGGGGATGTGATGGAAGCTCTGGTCAGAAACAATACAAGCAATGTAATTCAGAAAATTCATCTGACGCTAACTTATTCATGGTATCTTTAGTTCCATTACGTTTAAGAAAAACTTATATTGGCTTAGAGCCGTCAACCAGTAGAGTTACAGAAATGGATGTATGGAAAAATGAAATTCCCTCTTCAATAAAGTATTGCAGACCAATAAAGTTTGTCTACAAAAAGGAAACTAAAGATGTCATAACTGAAGAAGTTCGAAAAATAAAAGATTTATATATATATATAAATATATAAAAATAAAATACACATACATCTCAAACCAAAAATAAAAGTTGAATTACCTAAAATGTTATCGATAGCCAAGAATGCTATTTGGGAATTTTTCAAAATATTCCTTTTCAGTTTTATCCTTATAACAACTCGTCTCATCCCAAAAAAGCCAACCTTTGGCCCCTGTGAATATTGCGACTAAAAAATTTACAGGGGCCAAATATTGGCATTTTCTGACAGGATCTAAGTTCGACAATAAAAAATAAGTATCAGTTGTAAAATACAAGAGAAATAATGATAAATTATAAAAAAATCATATTTGAAATATTCAACTTTTACACCGAAACTCAACAAAAAAATGAAAATGCATTTTGAACTCCCCATAACTTTTGCTGCTATCAGTCGAATTTTACGTTTTATAGCGCAAATGAAAGCCTAACATCGCACCTATCGAACACAAAAAATCGCATAAAAAAATACCGATCCAGTCAAAAGTTATGGAATTTTGACCGCCTTCTCGTAAAATTTCCCACTGTGCGGCGGCGAGCCAATCGGCTTGCGCCGATCGGCTTGGTTCTCTGCAAAGCAGACCTCTAGTACCTAGTGCGTTTGCGTTTCATTTAAATTTTTTTTCTTGTACTACATAGCAACTGCTGAATGCCTACATGAGTAATGATTGTTTGATTTCTGGCTTTTTTGTTTGTATTTTTTTTTCTTTACCAAAACAATCATTGTCGCACCGAACACACAAACATCTTAATTAAAAAACGAAGCTAAACGATGGTATAAGTAACAAAGCACGATGTGCATTATTTGAATGACTGCAAATCATCAGCGAATGTGTGCAGTTGCGCAAGTTTTATTGTATGACCGAAAGCGAGTGTATTTGTTGGTATTCATTAAATGCGATTTCTTTGCAATCGCACAAAGCCGTTCTCTGGTATGTATATTAATGTGCGTGCGTGTACGTATTTTTTAAAGCAAAGAAAATTTTATAAAATAAAAAAAGGCCAAAAATATGATTTGAAAGCGAGTTGTATAACAGGAGTGCAGAAATATAAGAAACATGCAAAAGTGTACTAATGCTTTATGCAGTAGAGAAAAGAACATTGCAAGTAATGATCAGTTGTAAAGTGTTAAGAGTATGCGTATATGTAAATATGTATGTATACCCAGCGGGAAAAAGAGGGCATACAGATGCCTTCTAGAAGGCCTCAGTACTTTCTTTTGGATGTTCAAGGCCTGCTCGCTCTATTGCATACTCATAGTTGTTTTACACACGTTGTCATTGCGGGATAGGCCTTCCACTCTGGCTTCATTCGCCAGAGATTCTGAAATTCATTTAAATTAATGGCTTTTAGAAGGCTGTCATGAGATGAGAATGGTTTTCAAAAGGCATTAGAATAAAGGTAATCTTAAAGAGTCTTTTAGAAATGTATTTTTAAAGAGCTTCAAGTTATTGGCTCTAAAAACCATTCATGGGATATGAAAATTTTCTCTTTATGTCAAAATTTAAATAAAACTAGACAAATTTACGGAAAATGGGCCAAATTCCTTTGTTATAGAAATTTAATTGTGCACTTTAATGGATATTTATTATATTTTATACATAATTAATATGTAGATGGTTTTAAGGTAAAAATGGTTTTTACACTAAAAATCAGAAAACAATTAAGTTTTGATTATGCATTTATTTTTTAATTTTTAAGCTTTTTTTAACATAATTTAGCAGTTGTTTTTAGGCAAAACAGCTCTTCTTTTTAACTTATGAAACTCAACTAAAATGATTTATTCTTTTTCATTTAACCGTTTTGTATTCTGTTTTTGTCTTTTTATGTAATTTTAATTTTATAACGCGCAAAAAAAAACCAAATATCCTTCTCTTCTCCCTTCTCATAAAAGGCTGCGAACTTCTAAGAGAACTTATTTAGCAGTTAGATCAGAATCAAGGCGCATTCACTGTTTCTGTGGTCCGATTGTCAAAAATATTGCTAGTAAAAAAAGGTTTGTTTACATTTAAAACTGTAGTTTGTATACAATATTTGACAACTACACCACAAAAAAAAAAAAAAACCATATGTTGACTTGAACCCACCTTCTAGTCAATTCGCCTTGATCAGAATGGTAATTGAATCAAAAAATGTCAAATCAGTAGTGGGATTCTGTAACTTTTAACAATAACAACAGTTGTTATAATTGTCAACCTGTTTCGTCGTTTGCACTTACGATTATAGCTGCGTTCGTTTACTCCAAAATTTGTACAAATTTGTACTGGATTTTACTGAAATGCGTTAAGATTTTCATATTACTCACCTACTGGATTTTACTGGAAAAGTAAACGAACGCACATTATGTGATTCTGAAATTGTTGTTACCAAAATAGATAAAAATTCTCGTCAAGTGGCATCACTGTCAAAATAACGAAAAACACAAAGAGGAATAAAAAAAACTAATAAAATTATTAAAACTAAACAGATTTTTTTTTAAATTTTTTAAAAAGATAAACCAAACATTTTAGTATTAATTTAAATGCAAATAGTTTAATAGCCATTTTCAAGTTATATTACTTCTTAAAACTAAATTTATTATTTCGACATTTAACAATAAATAAACAACACTAAAAAGGTTGTCGTTTACTTAACACAAACAGCAGACTTAACGATAAAAAGTATTGTTTAAAATGTTACAGAATAGCAATATTGTTAATTTGCTTGTTAAATTTTTTAACAATGACAACTATTGTTAAAATTAATTACAGAATCGCACTAAAGGCCTTTAATAAGGCCTGAATAAGAAGCTGTTCTGACTTTTTCCGCTAGGTAATTGTTTGTGCACATTTGTAAGTGCCCTGCAAATAATAGGACCAGTCCAAACACGCGTGTAAAGAGTAACCCACAAGGGACTATGACTAGTCCAAAAGTAACCCAAACGTATGGAAAAATCATTGTCTATTTAACATTACGATCTCCTAGGGCAGGACCATATAACCCAGCTTTGGACTACAAAGGAGTAGTCTTAAAACTACTCCATGGTATACTCAAGAGAATTAGTTTTGAAATCGTTCAAAAACGAAAGCACGTCGTTAAAAAACGAAGACGTGTTGTCTTACTACGAACACTTTTTAACAATGACATGGTCCATGCTTGCATTACATCGGACCAGTCCATGGAGTAGTCCATTTTATCAAAATGGATCAGGTGGTCCAATATTATTTGCAGGGTGGTAAATGAAACTTCGAAAATTGTTGTTGTGCTATACGTTATTCAAGTTTATTTGCAGAAAAAAAATATTTTTACACTCATAAAATTATTACGATAATTGTTTGTGAATTATTTAATTCGTTTTTAATTTAATAAAAACATAGTTATTTTACGAATAACTATTCTGCGAATATCTTTCGGTTTGATTTTACCATTAATATATGTTCCACGTTTAAAGCTGAAAGCCTATTACGCTGGTCGAATAGTATGTATTTTAAGGATAAAAAAATTCGTTCAACGCTGACTTTTGTGGATGGTACTGCCAAAATTATTTCAGCTATCTTCGACAAGGAATAATTACTTTTGGACCAATATTCTAAGATGTTAGAAATTAAAGGCAATCTCGGTTCCCGCTCATACAACAATAAAGTTATTTTCTATATCAGAAAGTATTGAGTCTGCTTTAGATGTACTAGGATCCAAATTTTGCAGATAATCAGAAAATGACTTTGCTTTTGTACTGGTGGATGGCCCCTCCGCACTTATATTTGTCAAAACGCTGTTATTTTTATTTGCACACTTTATTGCAACATTATCTGAATATAAAGTAGGTTGGAACCGTTTTAAATGCCTTTCTAGATTTCCGGTATGATTATTTAATTTTTTTTTCCACAACTTTGACTGAATGAAACAACAAATGCGGGAAAGAACAAGAAATACAATATGTAAACAAACCCTTTTTTCTGATTGATCAAACAAAAAATGTTAACAAAACAAGCAATATTGCCCACGTTTTGTTTCCACAAAAACACGTCAAAAAAAACCTAAAAATCGCAAAAAAGTTTAAAACCTCTACTTTCGATCAAAAACTAAAAAAATTGGCAACAGTGCTAAAATTTAATCTGGAAATGTCAATTTTAAGTGAAAAATTTTTATATTTTTTTTGACAGTCTAAGATTATTTATCGATAACACACGTATATTTGTTTGACATTTAAAGATTTTTTATGATATAATCTTACTCTTTACACTTAGTCAGTTTTCTTATGCAAATATATTTGCACTGTTCTCCAATATTGAAAAAATACAAAAAATAGCAAGTATCATAACACCTTTAATAAACCAATGTTCATGTAAGTGCATACAAAAATAACTAGGTAAAAAAAGGATTTACCTAAAATATATAAAAAAAAAAACACGAACTCTTTTACTGCAAAAACAAATTTTTATAAAAAAGAAACAAGAGCACTCATCCCAAAGTATAATATTCATACAATCGTGTTTTTTTTACATATTTATACCCTTCACCACAGGTGGAAAAGGGTATATATAAGTTTGTCATTCCGTGTGTAATTTCTATAATATTGATCTTAGACCCTATAAAGTATATATATTCTGGGTCCTTATGAAGAGAGATGTTGATTTAACGATGTCCGTCTGTCCTTCTTACGTTTGATATGTGTTTTCCGGAGACTCCAGACATGATAGCGGCTAGGTTGTTTTACATTTATGTCACATATAGTCTACCATTTCTTGCTATTGAAATTCAGCAAGATCGGTCCACAAATGGCTGAGATATACCCAAAAAACCACGACTGCCTCTGATTTTGCCCAAAAATCCCTTGTTGTTGTATTTTTTTATTTCTGTATATCTTGAGAACGGCAAAAGCCAAAGTTTCCAAATTAGGTACACACATTAACGTTATCAATACACAGCATCCCACAAAACGGGATTGAACAAAATTTTATAAAAACCTGATTTTTTGGACTGTCATATGACCTATGGTTACGCCTTATATATCAAAAGATCGGAAATTTTTTATAGAAAATATTTTCTGAAAAACTCGGGAAAAGCGGTTCAGATACGAAAAAGTTATGACCAAAATATTAATTTTTTTTGAAAAATACCCATTTTCGGGAACCATATCTCTTCCCGAGTCCAAATTTTATAACCAAAATAACTGGCAAATTTCTTCTTTAATACGTCGGTATATAAATCTGTCAAATCGGGTGCAAACGTAGTTTCTTAATTGTGAGAATGTTTTATTGCATGTTTTCTTTAATATTATCTTCCTTAAAAGAGGTGATATTTGATGAAAATTATTCCAAAAAATTTTCTTACATGGTCTGTTATCTAAGGAAAAGTGTCGAAGAGAAATATGTTACTCGGATTAACGGTAAATTTTTATTCTTTTTAATCATTATTCAGTTAAATTATTATGGAAAAAATGTCACGTTCGAAATGTCACGTATCGAACCAGATTTTGGCTTAAACAAAAAAAAAAAAAAAAAATATAGAAGATTTTGGAATCAAACCAAAGACATTTAAATGTTACATTGCAACGTAAAATTCTGAAAGTAGTTTGACTAAAAAATTGTGCCAGGTTTCGCTGAATTACGCCTTTTTTTTACATGGCCACAAAAACTACTTCTATTTTTTTCACGTTCGAACCGCTACTTCTTTTGCCATTTTCCCTGACCTAGAATCGCGCCCTCATAAACTTTAGCATAGGTAATAGTGCTTTCTTAGTGCTATAATTTTAGGGTTTAAAGAACGTAAAAATATTTGTTGTTTAAAATGTTATTGCATTTTTGATGTGTACGACTGTCACACTTTGGAATTACCCATATTCCGTTAAATTTAATAGTTGTTGCTTTTAAAAAATATATTTTAAACGACAAAAAATCAAACTACATAACATTATATGTGCGGAAAAACTTTATTTTTTTGCTTATTTGTTTTTTGAATAACAAACATAAATGTTAAAAACAAAGTTATTTAAAAACTAACTATATACCTATTTATTAAATTTTAATAGTACGAAAAACGAATTTTATAACCCACAATCAATTACTGTAAAATTTTATGACTGTTAAAATATTTTTTTTCTTCAAATAAACTCGAAATACATAGCACAACAACAATTTTCGACGTTCAATTTTCCACCAGGGCTGCCGCTTAAAAAGTTTTTATCCAACCAAAATTGTTTATAAAACCTACCAAAATCCTTTGAAACCGACCAATTTTTTCAAATATTTAAAAATTTACATATGTATGTACATTAGCGTGGCCGTTAGTTGTATGGAGAACTTTTTTTTTTATTTCTTATACTCTCATCCTCCGAATCGGTTCAGTTTTATGTAAAAAAAAATACAAAAAAATTTCGTAGCGATAAGTTGTGTTTTAGGGAGGGCGTCCGCCCCTCAAAGTTTGCCATCAAGCCATTTAATTAAATGTAATTTGTTTGCGTATGACTATTTTCTAAAAACAACATTTTACAAGAATATGATATATGGCAATATTTTAGCTCTTCTAGTCAACAACATAAGCCTCCAAGAAAGTTTTTTGCTAAGACTAATATCTTAAAAAATAATTAAGAAAATAACAACAAAATACCAAACATTTTATATACGTTTTATATATATAAAAAGGCGATTTAATGTCAAGTGACACAATTTTGAAATCGATGTCTTCCGATTTGGATGAAATTTACACCAAGGTTAGTCCTATTAGATAGTAGTTTACACACAAATTTTCAACAAGATCGGTCAAAATGTTTCAGAGGTAGAGGGGGTCAAAGTTTGCCATACAGGTGTTCTTTCTCATCCATGTAACTTATTACCTATTGGTGTTAGCAAAATTTGTACCAAGTAGCTTAGATAGCTATTTAATCAATCTTTTTTAAAAATATTTTTTTGTTTTTTTTAAAAAATTTTTTAATTTTTTTTTTTAAATTTAAAACTTTTTTTTTTATTTTTTTTAGCCAAGTGTTAAATTTAAAAAAATGAGAAAGAACACCTGTATGGCCAAAATGTCAAACTTTGACCCCCTCTAACTCAGAAACTTTATGACCGATCTTGTTGAAAATTTGTGTCTAAGCTACTATCTAACAGTACTAAAATTGGTGTAAATTTCATTTAAATCGAAAGACATATATTTCAAAATTGGGTCACTTGACATTAAATCCCCCTTTTATATATATAAAACGTATATAAAATGTTTGGTATTTTGTTTTTATTTTCTTAATTATTTTCTAAAATAATAATTTTAGCAAAAAACTTTCTTAGAGGCTTATGTTGTTGACTAGAAGAGCTAAAATATTGCCATATATCATATTCTTGTAAAATTTTGTTTTTAGAAGATAGTCATATGCAAACAAATTACATTTGAATAAATGGCTTGATGGCAAACTTTGAGGGACGGACGCCCCCCCTAAAACACAATTTATCGCTACGAAATTTTTTTGTATTTTTTTTTACATAAAACTGAACCGATTTAGGGGGGGAGAATATAAGAAATCAAAATAAAAAAAATAACGGCCACCCTAATGTACATATATGTATGTATATTTCTGATGTAAAGCATAATTTTTTTTGTATATAGCTATTAATTTTTGCAATATGCAATTTATAATAAAACCAATATGTAACAAAAAAAAAAAAACGTATATAAAAATTAATTTAATAACGCTTATAAACTAGAACTGTTCATTGAACATATGCAATAATACCAATAAAAAATTAATTACAATTTGGATTTACATATGTGTATCAGAGAACGGCTTTGTGCGATTGCAAAAAAAATCGCATTTAATGAATACCAACAAATACACTCGCTTTCGGTCATACAATCAAACTTGCGCAACTGCACACTTTCTCTGATGGTTTGAGAGTCATTCAAATAATGCACATCGAGCTTTGTTATTTATACCATCGTTTGTACATTGTACAAAACTATTTGTTGTTTTGCCGGAACAAAAAATTTTGTAATATGTACAAAGTTATTTTGTAAATAATGTTTGTACAATATACAAAATTTTTGTTTCAGTACAAAAATTATTTTGTAAATAATTAATTTACAAATTTTTTGTACTACATATTTACAAAATTTGTTGTTTCTATACGGAAATTTTATTGTAAAATTTACAAAATATTTTGCAAAAAATTTTTAGAAATAAATAGATTTTTGTTTTAAAATTTTATATTTTACAAAATGAATTCAGTTATTATATTTAAATAATGTTTGATAACACTATGTGACAGTTTTTTAACCAAATGTATTTGAAACCTAATCTTTATGTAAAATTGCGAATATGAAGTCAGAATGCTCAAAAGTAGAACAGTTTTCGAGATACTCCAAAATAATCGTTATTTATGTTTTTAAAAAAGATGATGTCACTCAAATGCAAATATTTTTAAAAGTATTAAACGGATTTTATGTATTTCTTTTTTTTTAATGAACTAAAATAACACTGGCTTGCTAGTGAAGATCGGTCAAAAATTAACAGAGTGACAGGGGACAAAAGTTCAAACTTCATTAAAAATTTAATGATTTTTTGCCACTTTGCTCTTTTCAATTTATTTTTTTATACCAAACAATTGTAACGTTTTATTGCATTGGGCATTTGTTTATTTCAATACGAACATTTTGTGCCCAACAAGACCTATATTGGTGCAAAAATGATAAAGTTACAAAAGATTTAGTGAATTAACCCACATAGTAATTAACCAGTTTTGTGCTTTTTTAAATATTTGTTGTTACTAAACATTTCGCTATGTGTATTTACTTGGTGTGTTTTTTGTGATTTGGTGAAAATCGAAAAGTGGGATATTTCATATGTATTTTTTGTGATTTGGATCCTTTTGGGCACAAAATGTGCATATTGAAATAAGCTAACATCGTAAGTGATAAAACTTAAAACAATTTTTTTGTTTGGTTATAAAAAAATAAGTTGAAAAGAGTAAAATTGCAAAAAATCATTAAAATTTTTGTGAAATTAGATCTTTTGGTTGTTTTAGCAATTTCATTATCTTTGAATTAAAATAAAGGAATAAAAAATCATAGATTATTTCTGACGATACTTTAATTAATGTGACATCATCTTTTTAAAAATCGCAAATAACGGTAATTTGCCAATATCTCAAAAACTGTTCTACCTTGACCATTCTGACTTCACATTCGGATTCAGCGCACAATTTTACATAAAGATTAGCTGGTTTTGGTAACACAAAACTTATGATAAAAAACAAAGATTAACTAACAAATTGTCTTCCAATTTACGTATTCCAAGGATATTTACCTCGCCAAAAATGCCAATATTTTTGGGTAATTATGCTTACCCTGCATTTAAACGAATACGCTTTACTACCTCGTTGAGGTAATTATAAGAATACGTTTAACTACCTGTTTGAGGTTATTAAGCGAATATGGTTTAATACCTCAGTGAGGTAATTAAACGTATTTATTTACAAGATACCTCAACTTTGATGTATGAAAAAAGATAATACATAGGAATCTTAAATGCTATTGTTACAATAGTATTGTATGTATATGAAAAATGGTAATTATACCCTCTCTCGTAAATGTGTCAAGTAGTCGAGCTTGACCGACTGTACTTTCTTAATTGTTTTTATATGAAAATAAGACGAATATTTACGTATTTTCAGGAAATTGAAAATGAGATCGGGCATCAATTATTTACAAAATGGCTGTAGTTTATCCGGTTTTCAACAGTGGTTCTTGTAAACATAATTAGTACTCAAAGTATTAAGTATATAAATGGAAATAATTTCATGAACCTTCTTTACACGGTCGTTTTTAACATTTGTACGATTTTAATTCCACTTCATTTCGATTTACAGAACATGCCCGAATGTTTAAAAAATTCCCTACTTTTTCCTTAAAAAAATCAGTCCTTTTTTTCCCTATGCTTAAAAATTTCCGAAAAAAATCCCTAAAAAAAGTAAAAATTCCCTAATGTTGGCATCACTGGTTCAGACCTAACAATTATTTGACGAAAAAATCCTAAAACAGCGTGACCAGTAAACTTATCAGACTTTAGCTTTATTTTTAACAGTTTCTATTAATTAACTAAACTTTATTTGTAAGAAGATATTTTTATAATGTAATTTAAAAACTGTTAACTTATGTTTGATCTAGCCAAACGTTTTGCAAAAAGCAAATAATTTTTTAATAAAACAAGTGGCACGTGTAGGACGTAAGATATTTATAGGTGTGAACATTAGGCTGTCCAGTCCTTGAATGAGAAAAATGTTTTTTCGATCTACACTTTCGCAAGAGGTATCAAAATTTGCGTAATTTTACGCAGATTACGGTAAAAAGAAATAAAAATTAAATTACATGCCATCTTGAGGGCTCTACTTTTGAAAACGTTTTTACAAACCTAAACCGTATGCTTAAAATAATAAAAAAAAACAAAGGGGTTAAAATTTATTTTATTTATATATTTTATACTTGCAATTAATGTACAAGAAAATTAAACTTATAATAAATGACTAAAACTTAAAATTTAAACATATTTTTTTGACAAAAATTTGGCATTTCTGCTCGTGATTTCAACCTGCTTTTAATAAGGACATCTCTAGAAACAGCGTTAGTTACCCTTTGAGAAGCGTTACCAGTTTCACACATCTTTCCACAGCTTGGGTGTGACGAGGAAAGTCAACAATTTCCAAGCTGTTTTCTTTTACCATGATTTGAAGGTCCTCATTAGAAATATGCCGAAGAACCGGCGGTGCTGTAACCCTACACTCGTGCCATGTAATAATTTCGGTGTAATCTCCAGCAGAGAAGTTAATTTTTGGTGGTTTAAATATTCTGTGTTTAGTGCGACTTTCAGCTTCTCTAGCTTTGATTTTTCGTATATGTATCATCAAACAGCATACTGACAAGTAGATTTTCCGGGTGAGCAAAAAAAGCATTTCTTTCGATAACAGAATCCGCAACAGATCTCATATTTCGGGTAAAAAACGAAAGTACATAATCAGATGAAAAATATGTTTGGCTCCTTCTTTAAAAGACCAAATCGGAGCGTATACTTTAACAACAAAATTGACAAGCAGTTGCAAATTTTCTGATGGATTTAGGGTACTAACGTAAACTCTGAGTAGACGATTAGCAGAGGTAAGCCATCTCGAATGCTCAATTTTTCCAGATTTACGGTTTGCCAGCTCAGGACTACAATAACCAGTTTCTACAGCTTTACATATCTCATAAAGATATTTTTGATCCGTACTTAGTTGATCGACCACATTTGTCGGCAAGTCAGGCAAATTACCAGCCACCGCACAAAAAGACACCGTTGTTTCATTATCACAAGTAGCTAATTATTTTCCAATAAGTCCACAATATTCTCTAGGTCTAGAGTCAAGAATAAATGACGAAGGGGTAACTCATTTGCATGGAGCATACAAACACACCATTGTAGCGGTCTCTTGAAATACTCCTCGAAATATTGAATAACGCCACCCTTCCAACCGGTATTAGTTGCAGTTCCGTCACATCTAATGCAAATCACGCCATCTAAATTCCAACCTTTATCTACTAATAAAGTTGTAATCGAAGTTAAAATGCCCTTTGCAGTGCCACGACTTGGCGTTGTGTGACCCAAATAATTTGATTCAGGTTCTGCTAAAATTGAGATGTGTTCTTCTAAAATTTAATTGCGATGGTAAGGATCACCTATTTTCTCACTTATCAGAGTCTTGTCTTTTCGTCCATCACAGTAAATGCTTTTAATAACAATACCTCCAATGTCTTTTGAATTTCCTTTCCGGACCTTAGATACTGCTCTGTGTATTTTGTTTTTATCAATTACCAGAGTTAAGTTTTCGGTAGATATTAAGCCGAAACCAGTCAAAACCGCAGAAGCAATAGCAGCAGCAGAACGAGTCGATAAACCGTATCTATCACAGAGCTTAGCAACTGTTGGCAACGGCAATGTATTCCGATTCGTCGTTGATGTCGAAGGTGCATCTGTCGAAAGTGTGTTAGTGGGAGATGCCTCCGTTATCGGATACGTTTCAAGGGAAGATTCACACAGTGAAACTTTATCACAATTTTCTGGGTAAGAATCGTTTTCTTGAGTAAAACGCTCCTTTTTGCTGCCCTTATTGAAAGTTCAGTTTGTCTCTGTTTTCGTTTTATTAATCGAACTGTTTCTTTTTTATCAACTCCACATATAATCATTTTTCTGTAATTTCTTTGATCCAACAAAAAACTTCTTTTATTGATTGGAACTTTCTTAGGTTTTATACAAGAACAAAATTCAAATGAAGGGCATTTGCAAGCAGCAACGTCGAAAAGCTTCTCAGATGACTCCAAAAAACACGTTAGTATGTTTTCTAAACCATTTTTTCGTTTGCTTTTGGAGGTACTTTTCGAAATAGGATTTGAGTAACTGAATAACTCGTTCCTTTGTTACGATTGGAATCGAAGTTTTAGTCCAAATATTGCCAATCTCTTCCAAAACAATCGCGTATATATCGGAATTTGAGGGATCTTTTCCGTTATCCCAATAAAAAATTTTATCATTTTGCGAAGCACTTATGTTACATTTAAAAAAATAAGCGCACAATTATGCGCTATGCAATAAGACATACAGAAATGCAGTAAAGTAAGTGAAAGAACTCTCGACAACTTTTATAAAAAAAAATAACATTTCCAAGTACTACGGCATTCCCTTACTACGAAGCACTTTTGTAAGAGAGAATACTAAAAAATAACTGTATCAAAACATTCAGTGTGTAAAGCTGATCGTTACATCCAACAATTTTTATATGCGCTGAATAATGCGCTTTATGACTCAAAAATGTATTGCTTCAAAGTGGGAACTCGCCATATAAAATGCATGTCTTCCGTAAACGAAAGTTTTATGTTTCTCCCTTAAGCCTAGTACTCTGTTCAAATTTGCAAAAAATTTTGAGCCAATTTTTTATTGGGATACTTTAATATTATGTTATACTTGATATATAAAACTTATTTAAGGACGTCTCTTATGTTTGGTAGCTGCCGATCATCAAGTTCCTTATATGGACCCAATATAACACAAGTTGCCGCACTACGCACCGAACTCATTTTTTTAAACAAACACCGCTCTTAATACTGTAGCTATCGCAACTGACTTATGTATTATAAATTTGTTTAGTTTTTGTTCTTTTAGTTTTCTATTTTAGGGGAAAACCCAATTTACGAATTTTGGTATTAATAAATATAACAGGTGATTTTGAAGTGCTGGCAGATTTTTTATTTTTTTTATTTCATATTCAAGGGTTTCTATATTTTAGGGAGTAAGCTGTAACTATAAAAGGAACTCAAAAACTGGTTCGTAATAAGCAAGAGTTTGCTATAACCGTAATAATTGGTATATAATTTTAAAGTGAATGTTTTGGGTCCGGAAAAAATTTGTGTACGTTATCGGTGTACGTTATAAACGATCTTCACTGTGTCTATCAAATTCGTAGTCGCCGTAGTTAAGGTGTCGAAATTAAGGATAGCGCAACATAATCATGAAACTTTGAAGATCGGTAGAAACCTAAAGATATACGCCCCTATCGCGAATAACAAGTGGAATTTTTGTTACCATGAAATTTTCATTCCCCTCGAAGGGAAAAAAGCAATCGTGAATCTCATGTGAAAAATTTGTCACGCTATCAGTTCCAGTGAATGTAAAAAAGAAAAAATTAAAAATCAATGAAATTTTTGTTCAAAATATACACGTATATATTTTAAAGAAAAGTTAAAATAATAAAGCAAAATATTTAGTATTAGAGGAATAGTTTGATTACAACGTTAGTTTTTTGCACTTTTTTAATTTTATGTACATAGTAAAATATTTTCTAAAATTCTGCCACCACGTGTTTCGAAAGCTTCACAAATCCGCAGGCAATCGACTTGTTGTTTTGCATTCTGTTAACCAATATATCGATTTGTGCCTTATTAACGGATCTAGCCCTTAATATTCGATTTATAAGAGGAACTACTTACATACATGTTCTATTCCCTAGCAAAAATAAAGTGAGAAAATCAAAGGGAAATGTGAACAAATTACGAGGGAAAAATCTTTTCACGATAAGGGGAATTATTTCCCGTGAACATTTTTTCACGTTATTATTCTCATTTGGATTGGATTGGTAATCTAAGATCAATTACGCAAATTTTTGGAGGTCTTGCGTTAGGGAAATCAAAAAAAAAAAAAAAATCGAGACAACCTAAAGAACATAACTAAAGGCCCCTATTACGCTTTACAACTTAACTCAGTTGAGTTGTAATTAAGACAACGTGATCAGTTGTAATTTTTGTTATGTTTTGTTCACCGCAATATAGCAAAGTTGTAAACCATAATACAAAAATTAAGAAATTACAACTCAACTGAGTTGAGTTGTAAACTGTAATAGGGGCCTAAAGGCCCAACCATAATGTGCTTAGGTTGGCTTAAGCAAATGTGCGAATACATGTTAATTATATGAGGCAAACCATATTGAACTTAAGGAAACTTTTTGCTAAGTTTAATGAAACTGTCATTTGCTTAAGCAAGGTGCGAATCTAATCGCACATTTTTTTATTTTGTTTTTTTTGTTTTTTTTATTTTGTTTTTGTTTTTTTAAATACATTTGAGAGATTTTTTGTTAATTTTTGAAAGTAGGTTAAGCAAGGCTATGCATATTATGGTTAGGCCGTAAGACTTCAAAATTCTTTCAGCTATGTACAGGTATATTGTAACCTGTCGAACAACATAACTTTTATTAAAATATAAGACATATGGGTCGATTACGGAGCGCAATCCGGCATGTTAAAATATACAACATATTTTATATTTTAACATGTGCGACGTTGCCTGATTTCGCTGCTGGATACTTAACTTCAGTTGCCATCAGTAATCGACCCAATATTTTTTTTGCATCTTTGTCCATGAAACAAAGCACTGTCCGACGTAGTGAGCTGTCAAATATATTTTTAAGACTTCAAGTGTTGAATTCGCGTTATAAAGGTTTGTTTGGTTTAAAATGCATGAAAACGATACTTTTAACATAAAATAATTTTGAAATGTTTGAACCAATTAAAGATATACATTCTGTTAATGAATTCATCTGGAACTTAATTTAACCACATATTAAGTTAGAAGAATGAAGCTTATGAATTTTTTGCTTATATGAATGGTTGAAAGGAATGGTAAATTTAATTATTTTAAGCTGTACATATTTAGTTTTTTTAGTGAATTAATTCCAAATAGAATTCATTCTTTCGAAGGTATGTCTAATAATGGTAATAAATCACATTTTATTTATTAATTTTTAACGATAAATTTCAGCTCTTCAAACTCTACTGTACAGTGTCAGAAACTACGCAAAAGAAGGCAACTCAAATCCCCAACTTCACAATTATCAAAAATTGATGAAATTTTACAAGAACACAATATTGAAAAAGACTTGGGTAATACAAATATTCTCAATTTAAAACTTCTTAATACAAGTTCTACCTCACAAAAATCATTACTATCAAGTTCATCATCGAATATAGCATGCAACGATAGAAATTTATTGCCTGTAATGCAAGATGGAAGTATTAAGAATTGTAGCTCGCAGTCCTCATCTTCTGTAGATAACATACGAAATGAAAAAGTTTACAAGGAAGTTAATTACTCTCTAATGGATATTAAACATACCGAACACTTGCCCCTCGTAGATGGAGAACGTAAAATACAGACAAAATTTATAGATCATTTAGTTTTGGCACATTCTAGCATACAACTTACTGCCATAGAAAATATATCGGAGGCACCATTTCTCCCAGAAATTCATGAAGAGATGCGACAAATGCGTGTTAATAAAGTTTATCGTATACAGGTTTATTCATGGTCACATGTATTGCGTAACAACTCTTTATTTGTGGTGAATCCTACAAGGTCGGGGAAAACTTGGTCTTACTTGCCACCCTTGTGTAGTCTGCTATGCTGTCGAAAAGATACGTTTAAACCTTCGTATGGACCAGTGGCTATAATTTTAGTGGCCTCTTTAAAACATGTTGAATTAATAAATAACTATTGTCGTCGTTTGATGAGTGGTCTTAAAGGCGATGCTCCTACTTGTATAACATCGTATGGCATGCGAAATTTAATTGAAACCAAAAGTAATCTTCTGAATGGTTGTGGTATATTGGTTGCAACACCTTCGAATGTTTTACGTTTGCTCCAAGAAAATGAAAATGAACCTCTTTTTGATGCCGAACGATTACAACACATTGTCATTGATGACATGGACATCATGATGTCTAGATCTCGACAGGACTTTGAAAATGCTTGTCGTATTTTATTTCGAATGGCAAAAAAGTCAAAGTTTAGAAAACTAATACCACAACTTATTGTAACTTCACGCGATTGGGATGGCTTAATGGTAAAACTCATTAGAAAATCCAACCAACCATTGCTTTTAATGGGAGATTTTCTAGAAGCAGCTGTTTACGGACATGCGACTTTGTCAGTAAAACTCAAATCAAGTACCGAAAAAAATGAGACCATATTGAAATTTATTAAAGATATTTCTGAGTCCGCACAAGGCTTGGATAATCGAACCTTAATTACGTGCAATAATGATGAAGATGTTCAAGGTGTAACTAAGTTTCTAAAAGATTGCGGATATCCATGTTTGGGTTATTACAGTCGTTCCACGGAAAATGAACGTGTTACTATTGATGAATGGAAAAAAAAGGTAAGTACCATTAAACATTTGATTCATTCAAAATAATCCAAGCTACAGTTAAATTCGGGGTTTAAAAAGCTGCAGTCGAAACCAAAAACTGTCGAACAAAGAACGAAGATTTGTGTACAACTTTTCGCTTTTTAAGTTGGAAGTAAAAGCTGCAGTTTTTTTGGCCAATGACAAATCAAAAAGGTGAAGAAATGGCAGTTTTTCTTATTTGACTGCAGTTTTTTAAACGCTGCACACAGGAACAAATAACCGAATTACGGCGACAAAAATGGAATTTTTTATATTGTTAAATGTAACCACTATTGCACTTAATATGTTCTATATACCAGTACGCGCGTGAACCTGTCAGTAGCATTTATAGCGTTTACTCGACAATTTTTTGTAAATTTACAGTTAAAAGTTGTTGAAATATATTTTTAAGCATCAGGTATCTTATTTAATTTGCAATTATTATTAAAATAACAATTTTGTATATGTAATGTAGGTATAGTGTACTGTTTTTATTATGAAATATCTTGAAAAAATTACTTTAGCTAGAGCTACAAAAAAGTTCCATACAGTTCCACGACTTTTCCTTATAAGTTAAAAAAAAAAAACTGCTAGTAAGTGTAAAAAAGTCAAGTTGAGGTCCACTTTAAAGAAATAGAGCCTATTTTTCTTAGGTAGTACACCTCATTCTGAAAATCCCACATGCAAATGACATTTTTTAAATCGAAAAATTTTACATTCTGTGCAGTCTTCTCACAAAATACTTGTGTGCACCACCGATGTATACTTAAACTGCTACGAAAAAAAGCGGAATTCCGTAACTAAATTGTAACTAACAGAACCGCAATAGCAAAATTTTTCCTTCAGTGCCGTCTTCTTAATTAATTGTAATTCTTATTTACTATTATAATTATTATTAATTATAATTCTTATTATTTTTAGTAGTACCATCACCAGTGGATCAAATTTAAATAAAAACTTTTAAAAAATATTATTATTAATTCCGCTTTTTATAAGTATTCTCGTTTTAAGTTTTTAATTAGGCCTAATGTTTTGGAATTTGAATTTTAAATTTTTAAAAACTAACATCAAAAATCCCGTGTAATAAGTTTTAAGCGAATTCGATACATTTTTTAAAAATTGTCTGCCATATTGGATCCGCTATTTTGAATTTTTTAAAACTAACATCAGATTCGTAATCAGCGACCCCAAAAATCCCGTGTAAGAAGTTTTAAGCAAATTCGATCAAATTTTTAAAAATTGTACGCCATATTGGATCCGCCATTTTGAATTTTTAAAAACTAACATCAGATTCGTAATCAGCGACCCCAAAAATCCCATGTAAGAAGTTTTAAGCGAATTCGATCATTTTTTTAAAAATTGTACGCCAGATTGGATCCGCCATTTAAAATTTTTAAAAACTGACATCAGATTCGTAATCAGCGACCCTAAAAACCTTGAGTTTTATTAACATTTATTGAATCCATATTGAATCAATGTTGAAAATAGAACCAATTTTTACTATAGGTGCAATAAGATTGTCCAAGCGGTCTGGTAAGCCACTCACAACAATATCACCTCCGTTAATTCCTTTATGCAACACATTGTTTTCCACCTCTAACTCGGATATTTTTTATTAGTGGAAGAATCCATATGATGAATGATTCCCGCTTTAAAGCTATTAACCAAGGCGAATTGACTAGAAAGTGAGGTCAACTCTACAACTACTATGCTGCTGTGGTCGGATTGTCAAAAATATTGCTAGTAAAAAAACAGGTTTGTTTACATAAAAAAACTAGTTTGTATGACAAGTCGACCACCGAAAAAAAACACCATATGTTGACTTGCCCCACCTTCTAGTCAATTCGCCTTGCTATTAACCGTGTCTGCTGAGGTTTTGTGAATGGCAGCTTGTTCAGTGTCTGCTTTACCAAAGAAAGTGTCCAGTTTAGAATTCAGTTCCTAAACAACAAAAAATCTTTCTTGAAATATATACTAAAAAGTAACTAGATTCAAGTAGATAAATTTAAAATTTTCTAAAAAAAAGTAAGAAATACTCACTCAATTTTAATACATGTTTGGTCTTTGAAATTAAGTAACTGCACGCAAAAGAAAATTTCATTACATTTATATTTAACTCAATATAAACTTAATGAGAACTGTTGTTTTCAAATATGAAAACATAAAAACAATGATGCCAACTAAGCCCATTTCGGGCTAGATTTACCCTTTTTTGAAGTTCACGAAACGCGAATAAATCTTTAGCCCTAAACTAAAAACCGCGCAAATTTAGCCCTTTTTGTTATTTTTTTTTATTCTTTCTGTTCAAGACAAAGTCGTTCTTGAGAATTTTGTTTCTTGATGCAGGAAATTCGATTATATTTAAAAATCGAGAAAACCCGACAAATATTAAATTAAATTGCAGCTTGAACACAAAAGTATCTTTTTTATTTTTAATTAAAACTAGCTGTTTTTTTTTTGTTCTAAACAATTTTGGATCATATACCAAAAACGTAAATTTTTTGATCATAAGAAAATGATTCTTTATTTAAGAAAATTTTACTAAATACAAACGAAATAAGTTAAAATCAATAAATCAATTTTGGATCTTGGATTTTCTTGTTTTAAGAAACGAAATTGATTACTTTAGAAAATAAACTTCTTTCCGTGTAATAATAATTATAGAAAATAAGCAATAATTTTATGTTATTGAACAAACATATCGTAATTCTGCCATACGAATTAAAGTAGCATAACGTATGCGGAATGAAATATGGACTGATTTTCAACCATCAGTGCAAAAATAAAACAAAATGTTATATAAAAACAAAATATGGAAAAAGTAACGACACTTTCCCTATAACTATTAAGCTAGAGATCAGTTCAATTAATTGATAATAAGTAGAAAAAATATCATAAAACGAATTAGAATGTCGTAAGTTGATTTGTAAATTTTGTAAAAATAATCCTCATTAAAGAAAATTTGAATTTTTTCGTCACTTTTCTGAAACCCAAATTGAAAAATCTTTTGTTTATAAGACAGTAAAAGCTTTTGAAAGTAAACAATCGTTTAATAAAAAACGACGATCAGGTAAACATTTTTGATACAATGCAACCAAACCAGATGTATGTTGAAGGTAGAATATGCCGGATATACTTAAAAAAACCTACCATGCGTTTGCAAATAAATGAAGAGTTAAAAATTAGAAGTACGTACTACGTAGCACATATCAGATTAGTTAAATATGCAAAGAAACCCGTTCCAGCAGTCTCAGAAAAGAGTCGGTTATCATCAAACATCTAATACGGGCTTTGTTACAAAATTTTAATTGCTGCAGGCTGCCATGAATCGTATCATGGATGATGCTTCTTTACAATGGACACCAATTCAAACTTTTTAGGCGAATTTGAAAAGAAATTTCTATAAATAGGGATAGGAACCAAGAAACCTAGATCGTTTTATCACTCAAATTAAATGGATGTTATAGAAAATGCACATAAAGCTGATTCAAGAGGCTATCCGTAGGGTGCCTCAAAATATGAAAAAATCGATGTGGCTAGATATCTTTTTGTAAAATAAGTTTAAGTTGTGTATTTTAACAATTGCATATTAACTTTGATTTTTTAATACCTAATAAAAATTTTTGTTAATGTGTCCATATTTTATTCCGAGGGCATTAACTCAAAATTTATATTTTTTCAGTAGAAGCAAAACAACTGAATATAAGGTGCCGATTTTTTCCAATAAGTGGAAAAATAAAAATTTTGAGTTAATACCCTCCTTATGATGAAGTGCGATATGTAGATACTAGAGGTCTGCTTTGAATAACTCACTCGTTTGCCTTTACTCAAAGTGCACAACATTTGTTTAAATAAAAAACATTCAAAAAGACAAGAAGAGAGTAAACCGTATACAAAAATAAGAGTGAATAAATTTAACAAAAAACTTGTTTACCGTAAATGAATTTGAGAGTCATTCAGAAATAACAAAACATTGGAATCAGTGTTGCCGTTAGGATACGAAAGATACATTTTTCGTATCTTTTGACTACTTCAGGTATCATGTATAATCCTGACATTTTTCGTATCTTTTTAATCTGTACGCAAAATGTACAGAAACTAAACAATCGAGAATTTTTAGCCAACTAAAACTTATTAAGACGGATCATCGTAACCGACTCAATGCTAATACAATAGCAGCCAAGGCGCATTGACTAGAAGGTGAGGTCAACTCTACAACAACACTGCTTCTGTGGTCGGATTGTCAAAAATATTGCTAGTAAAAGAGGTTAGTTTACATAAAAAATTAGTTTTCATACACACTTTGACAAGTCGACCACCGAAAAAAACACCATATGTTGACTTGACCCCACCTTCTAGTGAATTCGCCTTGATGGCAGCTTTAATAATGGTGAAAGAAAACATTAAGGGGTTGCAACATACGATCCACGATCCACCGATGATTACTAGTAGTGCGAAATTGTTCTGAGGAAATATGAAATTCTTTTTTATTTTCAGGAAATTTATATGAACGTTGATACATATAATCGCCTTAGTGTAAACGCCTTAACTCGTATATTAATTTTTACAAAAATGATTTTGTTTAAATAACATCCAAAGATAATTACATTTAATTAATTTTAAAGTTTGCTTTCTGTATTTTTTAAAAATTACATACATATGTACATTATATTTATGACTTAAATATGTATATATAAAAATGAATCTATACGAAATCATTTCCTTTACAATATTAATTTAAATATGAATTTAAAATGTTATGTTAATAAATGTTAAACGTTAAAAAGGATTTTCAAATTTTTTTCAAAACGTATCTTTTTAGGAAAAAGTGTATCTTTTTGGAAACTAAAATGTATCTTTCTCAAAATTTCACTGGCAACACTGATTGGAATGACCCGTTAGAGAGAGCAAGTTTACCAAAAAAATTCGAATAATTTTTGAATTATTGAATGTGCATACATTAATTTGAATACGTTTACATAATATGTGTGTAAGCTTGTGGTTTCTTTTATTTATAAGAGTTAAGCTTACACATACATACATAATGTGTAGGTACAGATATTTAACATTCAAATTATATTTGAATATTTAACTCATTTGACTTGAGTTGACTGAATTTAATGAGTTTTTATTTTTTTGTGTTTGGTTATTCCTTTATTTGTTTCGTTATGATTGTGTGCTCGACTCATTGCAGTTAAAAAACCAATGAGTGTGTTGAAATTGCTTTTTATTTATTCTTGCAGACCTCTACTAGATACATATATAAATATAAAGTATCTATGGATTACTTAAGGTGCTTGACTGAGAATTCATGAAATATCTAAGACATATGTTTATTTTTTTTTTAAGGTATCTTCTCAAATCTTGGTGTGTACCGATACCCGCTTCTGTGAACTAAACATACAAAATGTGAATAATCTTATACACTATTCTTTGCCAACATCATGGACTCAATTTACAACAAGATTTTCCGCTTTGGCTCGCACTTACAACAACTATGTTAGTTGTTTCGAGCAAAACAATTTATCCACAACTAGTACCATTAAGAAACATTGTGCTCACTCTATGATACTGTTAGATGAAAATAATAATATGCAATTGCCACGCCTTGTCGATTTTATGCGCAAACACAATCAAAAAGTGCAAGCTGAAATTCAAACAGTTTCAAAGCAAGTCTTAATTATGAGAGAAGAACAGCAAATATTTAATGGTTCACTACTATGTCCACAACTGTTAGAATTTGGAGAGTGTGATGAGGCACGATGTGATAAACGTCATGAACTAACAAGATTTGATGTAATTAGTAAGAGTGATGGTATACCGTGTAGCGGAGAAATTCGTATACATATATTAAAAGTATTTTCACCTACTTACTATGCTGTTCGTCTATTACACCATAAGCCTACCAATTCTAAAAAATGGGTAGAAACTCGTCGGTCCAGTGAAGCGCTTACCTTTAGTTTACAACTTAATATGCATTACCTTAATGATAATAATCTATTTTTACATTGGCCCCCACATATTAATGACATATGCATATATCAATACACAGGCTACTTTAGACGCGCTCGTATACTAGAAGCTCCCATATTTCAAGAAAAAAACACCAATGTTGTTCAAGCTAATTTAAAAGTAACACTAAGGCTCATAGACGATGGCACTGTCATAAGCTCGGTAAAATGCAATGAAATATTTGTGTGTGATGACAAATTTAAAGATTTTCCCCCTCAAGCTATTGACGTTCGTCTAATAAATGTTGTGCCGTTTGACAATGAACGTACCTGGGACTCTAAAACTACAAAACAAGTACAAAAATGGATAATAGAGGATATTAAATCAAATTATGTTGTACAAGCCAGCATCGATTTTTCACTGGCCAATACAATTTGGATTAAAAATATGGTCGTGATGGAGAAGTTGAGCGGTATTGATGCATATTACCAAGTTGTTCATTTAAAAAAGTCTTTAATAGAAAACAATTTTGGTATTTTGTATAAAGGCGATCGCAAGCATGTGCGTGATCATGCCGAAGAATTTGGTCTATTAAATTCTTCTGGATTTGATAATGATAACGATGATTCCGATCTCGATTACCAATCTTGTAAGAATGAAAGTATAAATTTAATAAAATTCTCATCTTCGAATGATGAGGGCACAAATAGCAGTATGGAATCGGCCGAAACAGGATTAAAGCCATTGAAGGAGACGGAAGATAAAAATATTGATTTTAAGTATAATAAAGAAAAATTAAAAGAGGTAGACATTGAAATTTCTGCAGACGAAGAGAATTGGGATAACCAATTAGATAGTAGTGACCAACTTGCCGAGGTAAGTTTCATTTAAAAATTCACATGAGTAAACAAATTTAAAAAATAGTAAGCATGGTGAAATTACTACAAGGTGACAGCACTTAGTATTGTTGTACAACAATACAACAAAAACAGGCAAACATTTTTAACTCACACGATGTTTAAAAAAGGACATATGTACATGTATTGACATTTTATATTACACAAAAATAGTCAAGACTTTACTTAAAACGTGAAAACATTAAAATATTACAAATCCCTCATACAAAAACGTACCAAATAAATATAACTCTGAACTTTAAAAAAAATGTTAATTTTTCTTCAAATCATATGTCAGAAGCAGTCGTGAAATCTATCGGGTAAACCTTCATGTAAACATTCATTGTTGTTTTTCTCCACTACGACTTTTTGGCATATGCGCCAAACCAATACTGAGCTGACAATATGTATATGCATATACTAGTGCTGGGATACTATCGATATTTTCAACTATCGATATTTATCGATAGCTCAGATTTCACTATCGATATATCGATATTACTATCGGCTGAATGTTTGTACTTAAGTAGGAAATCTTTTATTGGTTTTTTATCAGGCTACAGTTCGTTGTTTTTATCACTTTAATGAACGTATGAGTCTTATGTATGTACGCACGTTATTTTAGATGATAGTTTTTAAAAATTCTGATGCTGATTAGCTCCTTTCCGAAGGAACCAAAGCAACAGGGGCTACAGGATATTTTATTGCAACTTTAGATAATGTACTAAATTAGATTTGATTCTCAACCCAAAAGGTAATTAATCTAGCGGATTTTTCCTCTAATGGTCTTTAATTGTTTTATACATACTATGCTCGCAATTGCAATTGCATTTTTATTTGATTTTTTTTTTTACAACATCATAAAACTATCTGACATTTTATTCCCTATGTAAGCATATTTCGGCATAAAGGCCTTAAGTAAGTAGTAAAAAAAGCACAGCTAAGCAACCCATAGCACTTGCCGTTCTTGTTGTTTGTATTCATAACAGCACGTAAAATCTTGCGGCAAAAAACTGTGTGTGTATAGCTGCCGTAACATGTCTTCATAGCTGTATTTTAAATAATAATAATATCGATATTGATATTTCTCCTATCGATAGACTATCGATAGTATCGATAGTACTATCGATAGTTTCCCAGCACTAGCATATACACTAAGGTGGGTCGAAAAAAATTTGCGCCAGTCACCCCCTAAAGTGAAAGATATGTCAATGAAGTTTCTAAAACAGATAAACATTTTTTTCCAAGCCCCCGAATGCAGCCCTTTTTTTATATATAGCGCTGCCATTTAAAGTCCTCAAATCATATCTCATATCGTTGTTCATGGCTTGACTCTGGCTTCATTTTTGCTTTTGGTGACTTTTTAATCCGACATCAAATTCTGAGCGCCACTTATGCCATCTTTGACCCTTCCCCCAAATGTCAAATTTTTTTTAACGTGCCAAGAAAGTCTTTGTAAAACTTAGTTTAATATACATACTCATTTTGACACGCCTCCAAATTAAGTCCGTTTGTCTGTTTTACATACATATTACATTTATCCAGATGGAACCCAAACAAAACAAAAAATATTTGGCAGAACTTTATAAAAATTGGTTTTGCCACTCCCTAAAACACAACGCTTTATGTTTTATATATGTATAAAGGATCGCCATTTAAAGTCCAATTTAATCGTATCGTATATCGTAGTTAATTGCTAGAATATGGCTTCATTTCTGTATTTAACGCTTTTGTAATCTAAAATCCTACCTTTAGCAACTTAACAACTTAGCAATTGGCACGTAAAAAAATTAGACATTAGAGGCGAAAAATCCGAGATATCATAGATGCCATCTATAATTTTAAGTTATATTACAAAAGCGGTCCAAAAATGAAGCCATATTCTAGCCATTAACAATGATATAGGTACGATACGATTAAATTGGATGCTATATATGTATATAAAACAAAAAGCGCTGTATTTTAGGGCGTGGCCAAAAAATTGTTAAAAGTTCTTCAAACTTAATTTATTTCACTATCATTCTAGGGATCGACTTATGGATTTTTTTTTTGTTTTGTGCTGGGTTCTACCCGGTTTAATGTAATATGTATGTATGTATAAGCAAAATATAATTTAATAATGTATGTATATGAAAAGATGTCGGATTAAAAAGTCACCAAAGGCAAAAAAATGAGATCGGACTTTAAGTAGCAGCGCTTAATATAAAAAACAAAAAGGCCGTATTTGGTGGCGTGACAAAAACATTTCTTTTCTTGTTTTAGAAACTTCATTGGCATATCTTTCATTCAAATTTTTGAATTTTGTAGGCCATATCTTTATAAATTTGTTGCAGACAGACAAAATTTTAATAAATTAACAAGTAATCATTAAAGTTTAATGCAACTGTATTTAAATGCGGCTTTTCCAAAAAAGACAAAAATAAATGAAATTTTTTCCTTTTATATGTTTAGAACCACTTTGCATTTTTTAATATTTCTGCGTGAATTCGTATTTGATTTAAACGTTAAACTATTAGCAGAAGAAAAATATTGCCTTGTAATAAACACTAGTGAAAAATGGGCAAGAAAAGGATTTAAATACTCTGCGCTGACGTGACTTTATTATAACAATTCCAATGACGTGATAATATACTTAACATAATTTCGACGGCTTATATTTTCCATGTTCTGTTTTGTAAAGCTACCGAATTTTTTTTATTATAGAATTTGATTCGTGTTTTAGAGATCCATCCAAACAAAACTAATAAGAAAATTAAAAAAATTTAAAAAATTTACTGGCGTGTTGTTTGGGAGATAATACAAAAAAAAATAAAAATGGGTAATTCCAAAGTGTTGAACGTGACAGTGGTACGCATCAAAAATGCAATAACATTTTAAACAACAAATATTTTTACGTTCTTTTAACCCTTAAATTATAGCACTAAGAAAGCACTATTATCTATGCTAAAGTTTATGGGGGGTGCGATTCCAGGTCAAAGATAATGGCAAAAGAAGTAGCGGTTCGAACGTGAAAAAATATAAATAGTTTTTGTGGCCATATATAAAAAGGCGTAATTCAGTGAAACCTGGCACAATTTTTTAGTCAAACTACTTTCAGAATTTTACGTAGCAATGTAACATTAAAATGTCTTTGGTTTGGTTCCAAAATCTTGTAAATTTTTTTTTTTGTTTAAGCCAAAATCTGGTTCGATACGTGACAGTTCGAACGTGAAATTTTTTCCATAATAATTTAACTGAATAATGATTTATTCAAAATAAAAATTTACCGTTAATTCGAATAACATATTTCTCTTCGACACTTTTCCTTAGATAACAGACCATGTAAGAAAATTTTTTTGGAATAATTTTCATCAAATATCACATCTTTTAAGGATGATAATATTAAAGAAAACTTACAATAAAACATTCTCACAAATAAGAAATTACGTTTGCACAACTTTGCAGTCTGATTGTTCATCTAAGTGAACAAATTCATGGGTAAATTTATAAAATTTGTAAGATCTAAATATTTCTCTATAACAATACCGTAAAATAATCAGCTTTTAATAGCTTTTAAATTTTCGGTCACGGTGGACCTTTTGACGAAAATGCCCATATATCGTTGTTTTTCAGACACCTACCTTAAAAATTACGTGGTTGTCTTGTAGACACTTTTCTGTTCACAGTGACACGTGCGCTCTCTTAGATCGCGTTCGTCAAGCTAATGTACACATGAAAACGTAGTAAGAAGGTATGTACCGAAAACGTAATGGTCAATGTTTGTACAACAAGGGGGAAAATCTATTTTTTACGTTTGTCAGTGACTGTTAGACTACCACTTTAGAGGGTTAAGCATAGCGGAAAGTGTCAAATCGATGTTTATCGTTCGCAACAGTGTTTAAAAAGCTGCAGTTGAGATAGTAAAAGTCATAAGATTGTGCTGTAACTTCGACTTCTTCATTTGTCATTGGACAAAAATAAACTGTTGCCTTTACTTCTGATTCATTAAATGAAAACTGTTGCTCGCAGTCAAGGCAAAAGCAAAAAACGAAAAGTTGTGCACAACAAAGAACGTCGGCAGTCGACATGTTCGGAAGTGTTTGGTTTGACAGACTGAAACTTTTAAACAATCCCGTAGTTAACGAAGATGGGACGTTGTGTTTGTGTTTTTGTTTTCCATATTTTTTTTTTTTAAATACTACATATGTACGTTAATACATATACAGTGAGCAAAAAAAAAAAAAATTGTACACTTGTTAAATTAAAATAAAAGAAAACACATAGATTAAAGTAAAACCATATTATAACTTTCATTTCACATTAATTAAATTTAAAGATCTATAGTTTAATTTAAATAAAACTTCTTTTTCATTTTGTATATTTAACGTAACGTTAAAAAAGATTAAAATATTTAGGTTTTCAGTATTTTGTATTGATGTCCTTTAGCTTCTTTATCATAAAGAAGTATTCTTGGCATCGTATGGACTAGATTTTTTTGTAACTTCTTGGGGAATAAAACTCCAGATATCTCTGAGAGCGTTTTTTTTTAAGGATTCTTTGCCGGATATGTGGTAATCTCTTAATTTTGTTTTCATATGAGCGCACAAATGCTCTATCGGATTTAAATCCGCGCTCTGGGGAGAATGAGGCAACACTTTTTTGTGTTATAAAACAACCATTCCCTTACGATAATGGCCGAATGCTTTGGATCATTATCTTGCATGAAAACAAAATCATTCCCTAAACCCATTTTTTGGGCGGATTGTGGCAAATTATTTTTCAGGATATTTAAATAGTCTGTTTTATTCATGATTCCCTCGATAAACACAAGGTTACCTACTCCATTAGCACTCATACACCCCCAAAACATAACATTGCCGCCACCGTGCTTATCAGTATGAGAAATATTTCGTGGATTAACTGCAGACAGATTTACGTCCATCACTTCCAAATATGTCTGGAGAAAGGAAGGGGAATTTCACTTTTGGTATGTACAAAAAAAAAAACAGTAAAACAAAATACATATACATACAAACATACATAAATCAAACAACAGTTTCTTTTTTTCTTCCAACAAGTGATTAAAGACATAGGAAAACGCACTTCAAACTGTAAAATTAAAACAAAACAAAAACAACGCCCCATCTTCGTTAACTACGGGATTTATTAAAAGTTTCAGTCTGTCAAACCAAACACTTCCGAACATGTCGACTGCCGATGTTCTTTGGTGTGTACAACTTTTTGTTTTTTGCTTTTGCCTGGACTACAACCAGGGCTGCCAGATTTGACGATTTATCGTAATTTTGACGATTTTTTTTCCGAAATTAGCAAAGTGCCGATTTGCTGATTTTTTCCTAAAAAGTGACGATTTTTTCCAGTCTCCAAAGTCTGAATAAAACATTAAATTTTCAGACAATTTTGTTTTTTAATCTTGGAATGTTAAGCAGCCGTACCTTAACAAGAGCGGAAGGCGGAACGTTTTCTTTCGCTTAGCTTTTACGCTGATATGCCTTACCAAAGCAAGAGCGTAAACGTTGTGTCACGAACAGTAGTGATAGCTTTCTTGTTTAATAAAACCCACAAATTATGAATAAAAATAGAGATAAAAACGCTAGATTGACCAAAAATAGCAAAATTGCCATTATTAATTAACAATAGCGGCAAACTTCACTACTTAACGAGCTGTCAAAATCGATTTTTCCAATTGCAAAGCGTTCTATTCAAAAACTAGAAAACGCGTTCCGCTTTTGTTTAGGTACGGCTGTAATATGCAAGTCGTAAGAAAGACAATAATGTTACACTTTGTTTATCTTTCGTCAAACCATCATCGAATAAATCTTTTACGTCTCTCTGTATAAATCATATTTGCAACAATTATACGGCAAACATTTCACGAGTTGTAAGAGAATATCTACATGAGCCCCATACGATTCTTGACATGAAAGTCTCGTTAGATTATCTTTACCCACGACTTTAACGATTCCCACAACGATTGAAGAAGCGTCTTTCGCTGTGCTATGGAAGAATCTCACTCGTGTTACAGTTTTTCCCATGTGAGAAATCTTCTATGATTAAAAAATGCGGTCATCGACGATCAAAGACGCTCTTCATGAGACTCCCAGTAGCTCTTACACGATTGAAAATGCTAGCTGGGTATAAAGTAATTATGTTTTTGTTTAACGGTTTTTTTTTTATAAAAATCGAGCCAAAATTGTTTAAAAAAACAAAGTTGTCCGATTTTTCGAAACGATAAAGACGATTTTTTTATTTTTTCTCGGGAAACTGACGATTTTCTCACAAATTTATCTGGCAGCCCTGACTACGACTGTTTTTCATTTGATGAATCAGAAGTAAAAACAACAGTTTAATTTTGTCCAATGAAAAAATCAAAAAGTGGAAGAAAAAGCAATTTTTTTTGCTTTGACTTTGGTTCGCTATCCATTCTTATTCTTATCGGGCCATTGTGCTGGAAGTTGAGCGAAGTCACAAAACTGTGCTCGTATATTTAAAAGATATTGAATACTATGGAAAAAATTACAAAAAAAGTATTCCATCCGCTTTAACTCCATCGAAAAGAGAAAAAGCTTGAGAATTGAGTCAAAATTTTCTCTTTCAGCACCAAAAATCAGAATATCCTTGAGAACGATAAACATTGGTTTTGGCTCTTTCCGCTATGCTTTAATTCTTTTCTTGGCCATTTTTCACTAGTTTAAATAAAAATACGGTCCGATTCGTTTTGTTCGTTGATTCGTTCTATCATTGTTCTCTCTTTTGGTGAAAAATGTATATAAGTTCGGTGGCACAGAAAAAGTCACCATTAAGACAGGGAAACATTTGGAAGGGAATCATTTAGTTTGGTGGATATTACGGGTGGGGAATTAGTGCCTATTTACATTATACGAGTTTTGACGTTGCGATTCTTACCTTTTTGGCCAGAGAGGAGAGAGAAATTAAAAGGAGTGCACAAGCAAGTGTTCTCTTCGATTCGTTTTGTTCATCCAATCGTAGCTTACAACAATGTGAAAATATATGTATGTATACACAAAAAGTTGTAACGACAAAAATCACACAATGTAAACAAAAGAGCGACTTCAAAGAAAAACGACACTAATCGCAATGACAGAAATCGTATAATGTAAATGGACACTTATATGTTATTTTTTTAAAATAACTATAAAACAGCTCCGTTCAAACACTTACTACAGTATTCCACGGATAATTACCTCGCTAAAAATTCCAATATTTTTGGGTAATTATGCGGGGAAAGCATTTAAACAAATACGCTTAACTACCTCTTTGAGGTAATTATAAGAATAGGTTTAACTACCTCATTGAGGTAATTAAGGAAATTCGTTTAAATACCTCTGTGAGGTAATTAAACGTATATATTTACAAGATACCTT
The DNA here is from genome assembly GCA_963931875.1 of Pollenia griseotomentosa. Taxonomy (NCBI): domain Eukaryota; kingdom Metazoa; phylum Arthropoda; class Insecta; order Diptera; family Polleniidae; genus Pollenia; species Pollenia griseotomentosa. The sequence goes on from OZ007563.1 coordinate 51,418,079, forward strand.
AACTTTGATGTATGAAAAAAAGTTAAGACATAGGAATTTTTAGATGTATCAGCTACATCTAAGGAGATAGAAATACAACACAATGGAATTTACTGCTTAAATTTTATCCGGTATGGTTTTTTGAGATGGCCTTTCATATCCTACAAACAAAAGCGTACTCATACATACAAACTTATGATCAGGAAAACCGTAAATATGCAATTTCTTGGTTTTTCTTGTGCGAAGGCAGAAATAATATATTTACACGTTTTAGAGCTTTTTATGAATTTTTGTATCGATATGTTTGTGAATAATTGGCATATTTTAGCTATTTCTGAATTTTTGAAGCATATTTTAATACATGTCCAGCAAATTAAAAAATTTGCTTAAAATTCTGGTTAAAAGATAAATTTTCTGTTGCTTGAATTTCGCCATCTTCATTTAATTTTCACTCTACAATTGTAAGCCAAAGCAAGTTTTTGTTGAAGACAAACGTTATTTCAAACTGTAAAGTTTTATAGTATATATATGCAAAAATTAAGAGAAAAGCAATTATTTATCGTTTAGTAAACCGAGCGAATCAGAAACACTTTTTAAAGTGATCTTTTCTTGTCTGTCCGTCCATATGGCTGGTTGTCTGTCCATGTCAACCTTGTGCGGAAAGTAAAAGTAGCAGTTTTTAGATAATTTGATAAAATTTGTTACATACGTTATAATATTCAGCAAAAATAACTCTGGTCAGCCCGGAAATAAAGGTCGATTCACCCATGCGTTCCGAACAAAATTTTTGTCCGGACAAAATTTTTTTTATATTGAGTTTGACGTTTTACTTTTGAGAGAGAGAGCAAAGATTTTGTTCGGAACGTTTTTTCTTGAATTGGTTTAATTTTAATTCTTGTGCCGAACAAAATGAACTGAGATGCCACTTTTTTTCAATTTGTACATAAAAGTTGAATTGAGCTGCCACATATTACATTTTTCGTTTTGTGCTGAATAATTAAAAAAAAAATAAACAAAAGATGGATGTTAAAGAAAATATTGCCCTGAAACTAATTGAAGAAATAAAAAAACCAGGAAGAGAATGTATTTATTATATGGGCAATCGTTCATATAAAAATACTTACCTTAAACAAAATATATGGACGGAAATAGAAAAATCTATTGGAATTGGTCGTAAGTAAATTTTAAATGGTAAATTTTAATTGCCCCTATCGTGAATAATTTTTCCCTGGTAATTTTTCCCCTTTTCACATATTTGCGATCATGAACAGCTCCCATGAAAAAATGTAATTCAAAGGCGAATAATAACGTGAAAAAATGTTCACGGGAATAAATTCCCCTTATCGTGAAAAGTTTTTTCCCTCGTAATTTGTTCACATTTCCCTTAGATTTTCTCACTTTATTTTTGCTAGTGAATAGAACGTGTATTTTAGTAGTTCCTCCTATAAATCGAATATTAAGGGCTACATCCGTTAATAAGGCACAAACCGATATATTGGTCAACAAAATGGAAAACAACAGGTTGATTGACGCCGGATATGTGAAAGATGTGGTGGCAGAATGTTATCAACCTATCGCTCCAATACTAATTATTTAGATTTATTATTTTAACTTTCCTTTAAAATATATACGTGTATAATTTTAAACAAAAATTTCAATGATTTTTAATTTTTTCTAATTTTCTTCTTTTTTACATTCACTGGAACAGATAGCATGAAAAATTTTTCACATGAGATTCACGATTGCTTTTTTCCCTTCGAGGGGAATGTAAATTTCATGGGAACAAAAATTCCACTTGTTATTCACGATAGGGGTGAATATTTTTTTAACATAATGTTTACCAATTTTTGTAGGAAGTGAATGTCAAATATTATGGAAAAGTCTGCGAAGACGCTACAAAGCAGCTTTACCTTAATCGAGTGACTTTGATCGAAATTTTACTTTTTGAGATTATGTCATTCGATAACGAGTAGTCGATCGAATGACTTTACTCGAAATGTCATTCGATAGGTTAAGAGCTTTCGTAAAAACATTTAATTGTTTTTTTACAAACAATTTACACACTTTTTGGGAATAAATATTAAATTTCTTTAACAAATAGCTAAAAATTTAAGTATTAAACTTTTTTCAGCAATAAGAAATAAAATAATAACATTCAGTTTTGCAATTTTTCGCAAATAATAGTCATAAATAGAAGCGATTTTTGTATTGAAAGTTTTTTGATACTTTACAGCTTTAAAGATTTTTAATAAATAGTGGACTTTGCTAATATGCCGCTGTTTGCAACTTTTTGCAAATTTCCCCTAATTTAGCAATTTTTACAGAATTTTTTCCATTCCTTATACTTTTATCGACTTTTAATCAATTTTATGGCTTGTTCGAATTATTACAAATTTTCGCGAATTTTCGCTATTTTTGCAAAAATTTTTTTTTTGTTAATTGTTGACATTTTGTTTGCGATTATTTGCGAATTTTAGCCATGTTGGCTAAAGCAGCGATTTTTTCTGTAAGTTTTCTGATTCTGTACAGCTTTAATAATTTTTAATATAATAATAATTTTGTTTTGCTAGTAAATGGGTTTTATGCAATTCAATTAAAAATAATAAAATTAATTTTCTTCTTTCGTCCATTTTCTTTAACACACTTTTATAAAAAAAACTAATAGTTTGCTAACTGTGCTGCCACTTTGTATAATCGTTTACATCTGTAAACCATATGGTAGCTTTGTTTGTCCGGACAAATTTTCCGAGATGGGTGAATCGTTCTGCAGAACACTCTCTGTAAAAAAATTATTGTCCGGTCAAAAATATTGTTCGGAACGCATGGGTGAATCGACCTTAAGTTTATTTTAATGCAAATATTAAATTGTGGAAGTTTTGCTTTCAAATAAATTAAAAATTTTAGTGCATATTTTCAAATAATTAACATTTAAACTTGGTTGCTGTGTTGTTATCAAATAGTACTGAGGCAATTAAACGAATGAAATTTAGGTGTAATATTGTTTTGGGAGTTTAATTTTTAAGGCAAGTACCCGAATTGGGTAATTAAGCGTATGGCAATTAAACGTGGATTTCTGTTTGAAAAATGGAACAAGAAAAAACGGGGATTTAAAACTCAAGGTTAATAACCGTGAAAGGCATTTAAGCGTGGGGTAATTAACTGAGTTTTACTGTATTACATTTGCATTTGTGGTAAACAGCTTTGAAAACTCTTACAATTTGTTGTTGTGTTTTTTGCAAAGTACTTAAAAAAGCCCTTTTGTGAATGCTAGCACATTGTGCATATACCTTGGACGCAATACATATTCCTTAAAAATCACGGGATCGCTCATTCCTAGTTCTCTGATAGTTTAAGCAAAAATAACCAGATGCCGTAGTGATGCCACCTTGTAGAAATTTCACCATGTTAGTAAAACCCCTTTCAGACTCGGCAAGTCAGCGGGAAAAGCAGTGTTAAGGGAAACAAAATTGAGTAGACTTTGTTGTACTCGCAAAATGACTTGCGCAACTAACTTGCCGAGTCTAAAAGGGGTCTACGGATTAAAAAAGAACTTCATAATAATAATAACATTTGAACTTCAAAATAAAATAAATTTAAACCTAAAAACTTGTTTTTAATACTTATTTTTTTTTAATGACAAAAAGGTATATGTGCCTCTTAAACCTAAACGTTTCGATACATACTCCGAAGAAAATAAAAACAAATCGTACCAAACAGATATTAGTATACCATCAAAAAAGGAAACATGGTGTAAATTGACCCTAAATAAAATAGTGAAAGTTGAAATTGGTGATGAAGGAGAGAATGGAAATTGGGAAAATATTTTCTTACAAATTATTGACAAAAATTCAATGTATTTGTGTGAAGAGCTTAGTAAATTGATTTCTAAACACATTATTAGCATCAAATCAAGTAAGGAAAAACCAAAGGAAATATATGATTTTGAACCTCTGCAGAATTGTATAGTGAAATATAATGATTTATATCTAAGAGCCAAAGTTTATGGAGTATTTGGTGAAAACAAAAACCAACGTTTGTATAGATTTTTGTTATGTGATTATGCCTGCTTTACAAACGCCAAGACTGAGGAACTATACAATGATTTTCTATATGCAACAACTGAAGAAATTGTTACCTTTACTCCATATCAAGCCATTCATTGCACTTTAGCTGGAATAAAATTGGACCGTTTTACCAAGAGATATCAAGTGACCAAAGATTATTTGTATGCCCGTGCTGTTTTCGAAAATGACGAAACCCAAAAGTCTGCATCTAATATTCAGAATTTACCTATGAACTCATATTCGATTTTATTGTATGAATGCGAAAAAGAGGATGACTTTAATAATGCAATGTTATTCAATAAGGCACTTGTGGACAATGGTATAACAATACACGACAAAGAAACTAAACATTTTCTAGAATATGATATCAAGGAATACAAACAAATAAATGACAATGTAGATGACTTAGTTGATGCTTCAAAATCTAATAACATTAACGAAGTTTACACTTTTGAGCAACTATTGAATTGTATAGAATCGAACGCCTTTAATGTTGATATAAATGATATTATTGATGATATAAAGAAACCTGAAATGAAAACGTCTGGAAATAAAGCTATTGAGATTTTAAAACAAAGCTCTTATAATACAAAAGCCGATGAAACAGCAGACATTTCGGAATTAACAAATTCGGGTGAAAAAATAGTAGCTATTAAAGAAATACAAGAAATATCGAAAGTATCAACATCTGATAGTGAAAATGATGAACAAGGACATTGTACAACTAGTTCAAATAGCAGTATGAAATCGTCAAGTTTTTTAAGTTCTACAGATATTTCAAATTGTTCCCCACAATCATCTTTACCGACTTCACCGCTGTTAAAAGCTCTTTATAAACGCCCTCTAACGACATGGTATGAAAACGATTGCATGATCTTTCTATCAATAAATGCTCCAGATATTAATGATTATTTTCTAGAAGTAACATCAAAAACTATATTATTTGTGGCTGAAATTCAATCTGAAAAATGTGTATTAATTTTAAATCTTCTGGGTTCCATAGATCCAAAATGTGTTTCGCATGAGATAAAAGGACTTTATGTTGTTGTACGTTTAAAGAAAATTGTTTTTCAAAAGTGGCCGAGGCTATTAAAAGATTCTACAAAATATTCCTGGTTGAAATACAATTTTAATGCTTTTGACTCAACTGTAATGGAGTACATTATGCCACAACAGCGTCTACATGCAATATTGGACAATGAATTTAACTTTGAGAGTCAACAAATTGATAACTATATTTCAGATGAGGACAGTGAACGTGAACTTTATCAAACGTACAATCCCATACCTGATAATGACGATTGTGATCCATTTTCTGCATTGTAGTTTTTAAGAAAATTTATTTTTTAATTGTGCGGTATTCTTTTGAATAACACAAATTATTTGTTATGTGCTATTTTTAAACATTTTATTTCCTCAAAACCAGTAAGTATGAAAACTTCAAAAATGTTTAGTAGTTTTTACATTTTATAAATTGATAAAACCTACTTTAAAAAAAAATATTTTTAATAATTTTCCACCAAAGTTTTTTACAAATAATAAATAGTAAAAACTATTAAATAAAAAAAATTTCAAACTTACATACATACTTAAATTTTAATGTTATGAATTATTTTATTTTGACTTTAATATTAAAACATTGGTTAAAATTCTAGAATTTTTGGAATTACACTATGAAAAATTTTTTAATTTTTGCTGCATAAAGTAAACCATTAGGCAATTGACAAAGTCTTTTATTGTGTCGTATTAGTTGCTATAATTTTTTTGAATGTAAAACACTTTGTGAATTGTCAATAATATACATATTATGTATATAACATAGTATTATATTAAATATAACGTGAATTACTTTTTTTTGCTTCTTACATATTATTTTAAACTTGTACGTTAAAGAACTATAAATGTTACATAAAACCTATTTTAAATATTTAAAATTAAAAAATAAAAAAAAGATGAAAAAAATTGTTATTGTTTATATGTACTATCTACAAAGCATTATATGATAAAAGCTAAAAGACCTAACTAACAGTTGGCATAATATGCTACATTGTTAATTGTCAAAACAACTGGTAGGTTTTACAAAAAAAAAAAAAAAAAAAAAAAAGGTTTAAGGCAATTTATTAATTTATCATTTTAAATAGTCTTTTGCTTCTCCTGTAAAATGTTCAAAATGTTAGATACGGTCTTTTGCGTTTTAGGTAACGATATTAATTTTGTTCAGTGTATAAAATAGTTTGTCATATTGTTATATTAACTAGGTTCGCCCGGTGGCCAAAATTATTAAAAATAAGTGGCTACAACTAAAAACTCCAGTGCAGCAACACAATATCCCTGCAAATAATATTGGACTACTTGATCCATTTTGATCAAATGGGCTACTCTTTGGACTGGTCCAATGTAATGCAGCATGGGCCATGTCATTGTTAAAAAGAGTTTGTAGTGAAACGACATGTTTTCGTTTTTAAACGATTTTAAAGCTAATCCTCTGGAGGATACCATGGATACATGCGTGTATGGGCTAGTCGAATTATTTGCAGGGATATAGACATCAAGAAAACCAGTGCGTTATACTGGTGTATCTATGTGTGTTTGCAAGTAAAGACAAAAACGTACACCAACCCAGCGGGAAAAAAAAAGTACGGATGCCTTCTAGAAGGCCTTTGTACTCCTTCTTTTGTATATGACATTTCCTGGGGTCACGAACGTACGTTCGTACGCTTTTGATGTACAAATAATATAGAAAACAAAACTTTTCCTAGCATTTTTTTGCGATTCGATAGCATTTGGGTAGCTTTATGTTAAGTGCAAAAGATGGATTTCATCGAGTTTAAGTTTTCATAATGATAGTTATAAACATGTGGTCACGAACGCACAGTGGCTGAAAATCGTTTTTCATTGGCCAAAACTCTGTAACTTTTGGAGATACTTTAGTGATATTTTTTTGAATCGACAGATAGATTCTTAAACTTTTCTCCACTTTCAACTTAAAATCGGTTGAGTTGTTATTGGGGAATTAAGGGCAAAGTGGAACTTTAGATTTTTTTAACTTAAGCGTGAAATATGTTTTTTTTTTATTATTTTTTTAATTATTAAAAAATATCATTTTTATATTTACACTAGCTGGACCCGGCCCGCTTTGCTGGCCCTTAGTAAAGATTTAAAATTTTATAAAATATGAACGTGTTTAATTGATTTTCAAAACAATAAAATAATAAATGTTTTACTTACCAGCAAATGCTATTAGATTCTTCATGTTTGTTTAAAATTATTGGATACCCTAACCGCGAATTTGAAAAATACATATTTATGGAAGTGGAAATAGACTTTTGTAAACTAAAATTAACATAAATGTTTGGAATAAAACTGGCTATTAAACCATATAATTTTTTTTTTTATTTTGGTGATTTTAGCGTATTTTAGTGAATTACCGCTGAATTGATAAATGTATATTGATAAAGATTTAGTGGCATACCATGCATCTAAATTTTAAAACATTATGTTTAGCGATTACGACGAAAATGACAAAAATATAAAAACGTGCTGCCATCTATCGGATAAATACGAAACTCCACAGAAACACTCCTCATGCCTCATACATCAAACACACAAATTTTGGTCAAAGTCGGTGCAGTAGTTTTTGAGTTTAGCGATTACAAACAAACACGTCTCTTTTATATATATAGATAGAAGATAGATAGATGAACGTGTTTAATTGATTTTCAAAACAATAAAATAATAAATGTTTTACTTACCAGCAAATGCTATTAGATTCTTCATGTTTGTTTAAAATTATTGGATACCCTAACCGCGTATTTGAAAAATATTTATGGAAGTGAAAATAGACTTTTGTAAACTAAAATTAACATAAATGTTTGGAATAAAACTGGCTATTAAACCATATAAATTTTTTTTTTTTTTCATTTTGGTGATTTTAGCGTATTTTAGTGAATTACCGCTGAATTGATAAATGTATATTGATAAAGATTTAGTGGCATACCATGCATCTAAATTTTAAAACATTATGTTTAGCGATTACGACGAAAATGACAAAAATATAAAAACGTGCTGGCATCTATCGGATAAATACGAAACTCCACAGAAACACTCCTCATGCCTCATACATCAAATACACAAATTTTGGTCAAAGTCGGTGCAGTAGTTTTTGAGTTTAGCGATTACAAACAAACACGTCTCTTTTATATATATATATAGAAGATATATAGATATAGATATATAGATATAGATAGAAGAAGAAGATAGAAGATAGAAGATAATAATCATTAACATTTTTTGTAATAATGGGATACTCAAAAAATTTAAAGTTTACACTATAAAAAAAATTTTAACATAAAAACTAAAATAGTAAAATCAACTGGAAATTTTGCTATTATTACTGAAAAATTAACAATTTTTTGCTGTCAAATTTGTTTACACTTAAAAAAAACTTTAGAAATATTATCTTAAATCTTGCTATTACTACAGAAGAATCTATTTTTTTTTCTGTTAAATTTATTAATAATAGCAAAATAAATCCGCTGAATTCTGATTTTTTTTTACGCAAATATAGGTATTTATTTTTTGAATATTTCTTATTTATTAAAACATTTCATACAAATTAGGATAAAAAAAACCTTATAAAAATAAAAGCAGCAATAGATTTTAATAGCTTTTGTAACAATGTGAGGTTCTGTTTATTATTATTTTTTACTAATACAATGTCTGTCTTAGATCTAATGAATTATAATTTGTGTTCATTTAATTGAAAGATTGATTGCAAATATTCCATATTCTGTTCTAGTAGTAGTAGTTTTTTGACTTCTTCATCTAATTACTGATGTTTCACTTTCCATTAATTTCAAATACTGGTGTTGCGGCAGCAACTTAAAATTCAATTGGTTACAAGAACAATAATAAAAACGCAACTTTATTGTATTTCGAAATAAAGTCCGATACGGTGGAGTTTGGTTTTATTATCTGAAAATATTACAGTATATGTATACAAATTCAGTATAAAATAAAAAGAATAAAAAATAAAAAAAACCCAATTAATTTTATTTTTCTCGGCGTTCATTCCAGAATTAATTGTTAAATTCGAATTCTAAAGCGATTACCATTCTGTACCGAGTATTAAGTTAAATTTAATTACCGAGTATATAATTAAACAAAATAAAAGGAGTTACTATATAAATATTCCAAACCTGGCCTTTTTCCAAAGTTCCATACATAAATTTAAATTAACGTTTTCTAGCAAATAAAGTACATTCAATTCACAAGATCCCACCACCCGTGAGTCGATCAAGGACGGCTAACTTAGATGCAGGACGTCGAAGTTTTCCAACTGAAGTCTTCACCACTGCTGTACGAACTTGACCATCAGCTGCAGTAAAAACTTCTGAGATAATGCCTCTCTTCCATTCGCCTCGAGCCTCATTGTCGTAACATATAATAACCACATCGCCAACTTTTAGTGGTTTCACTAGTTCGTACCACTTAGTACGTCTGGGAGGTACTCAAGTATCCACTCTTTCCAAAACGTTTGTTTCATTTGTTGTAAAATATGTCATTGTTTCCTAAGGCAGATCTTATCATCAACAGCAGGAGTCTGAATAATATTAGGGCATCCAAGTAAAAAATGATTGGGTGTTAAAGGCTAATCATCCAAACTCTCAATCGGTAAATGTGTAAGAGGACGAGAATTTATCAAATTCTCAGCTTCTATTAAAAGACTTTTTTAAGTTTCAACTTGAGTTGATTTCTCCTTTAATGTAAATGATAATACGTACTTTACCGAGACAACCATACGCTCCCAGGCGCCACCTGCTGAAGGATTAGCGGGAGCTTTAAACACCCATTCTATTCCACGTCGAGTACATTTCTCCGCCAATTTCGACTCGTTCAACACAAATTTTTCTTTACTGGCACCCGCAAAGTTAGTTTCCCTATCGCTTCTTAAACGTAATGGCAGTCCCCTTCGATTAATAAAATTGCGGATGCACAATATGACCGCGTCAGTTGAGAGGTCCTTTGCAATTTCCACGTGTATTACCCTAACAGTCACCCATCTTTTTTCACACCGTCGGTCAACAGACACACAATATGGGCCAAGGTAATTAAGCCCCGTATACGAAAACGGTCTCACAAAGGTCCACAGGAAGTTGTCCCATTAAGGGTGTCCTTGGAGAAGCATTCAGATTTTTACAGACTTGGCACTAATTTTTTACAGATCTTACCAACTGTCGTAAGCATCATGGTATCCAAAATTTGATACGAACAGCAGCACAAATCGATTCTTGATTCTGGTGTTTGAATTCCTCATGGTATTGCTTTACAATTAACTGCGTGATAATGTGATTCCCAGGCGTAATTATAGGTTGTTTTGTATTGTAGTAAACACATTCGGCATTATTAATACGGCCGGATATACGTATCAATCCATCGTCTGCCAAAAATGGAGTAAATTTAAAAATACTGCTTTTCTTAGAGACAATTGCCCTTGTTTTTAGCAATTTGTATTCATCACTAAATTATTCTTGTTACGCAAGTTGACACCAAAAATTGTCAGCTTCTTTTAACTCCTTAGCCGTCAAATGTGTTTGAAACTTTAAATCCGATTTCTTTTGACCCAAAGCATAACATTTAAAAGCTCTTATTGCACGAACGAACCAATATCTTATTCTTATTAATTTATAATATTTTGATTTTTCATCATAAGGGATTAGGGATACATTTGCCTTTACTGTTAATAAAAATTTTGATCGAACTTTGGATTCACATTCCCTTTTATCTGCATCATTTGGCAATTTTGGCCAGTCGTCTTCATCGGATTATTAAAATTGGGGACCATTTAACCACCGAGACTCTGTTGAATTTTATGAAAAGTACTGGGGTCGTGTTGCATCATCGGCGGGGTTTTGTGAGCCAGGGACCCATCTCCATTGCTTTACCTCCGGATTCTCCAATATTTCCGCAATACGATGAGAAACGAACTGTTTATAAATACGACAGTCGGATTGAATCCATTTTATCACTGTTTTAGAATCGGACCAGAACACTATCTTATGTGGAGTGCCATCATGGCTGGAAGTAATTGCCTTCTTCAATCTTGTGCCCAGCAAAGCAGCCTGCAGCTCGAGTCTTGGTACAGAAAGTGGCTTAATTGGAGCACATTTTGACTTGCCAGCGACAAAAACTATTTTCACCTCACCTTCAGAACAGATTCTCCAGTAACTAGCCGCAGCGAATGCCACCTCACTAGAGTCAACAAAGATGTGTAGTTCAATACATGTGGAAGATTTACAAAAATTCCCCTCATAACATCTGGCGACCTTCACGTACTGCACGTTCTGAAGTTCCTTGTACCAGTCGTACCATTTGTTGTATACCTCGTCAGGAATTGATGAGTTCCAATCAATATCATATCTACATGGCTCCTGGAGCAGAATCTTAGACCTTATTACCATATTCGCTAAAAACCCAAAAGGATCGAATATTGACATCGTTAGACTGAGCACTTCGCTCTTTGTCGGTTTCCGACTACCGTTCAAAACTGCCTCAGGAACTCTCGCAAACTTTAATACAAAACAAAAGGTATCATCAATGGGTGACCAAAACAAACCCAAAACCTTTTCAGTTGTTGTTTCACTTCTACAAAGATCTGTCAAATTTCTATTATCATTGTGTTGCAAACCAACTCGCTTCTTTAAATGCATTCTACAATGCAATCATGTCGAATTTTACATTGTTATATGTACCAAAGTTCACCAAAAAAGTTACTAAAGTGCACCAAAAAAGTTGTGTTTAGAAATATTTTTTCATGCAATATATTTCCTTCAAGAAATTCATTCTTAAAATACAGTACAAAATAAGAAATTAAGGAATTCGGAAATGAACTTTTTTGCAAAATGCTCGGTGCTGAGCTTTGCCAGGATAAGTTAGATAATGACCTGCCAACAGAAGAAACTCTCGATAGTAACACAACAACTAAATTAACCGAAACAATTAAAATTATTAAAAATTTTAAAAAATAATGGAATAATTGTAGATTTTATATGTTTAGAAAAATCCAGTAAAAGGACTATAAAATCAGAAATTTTGTATTATGGGTTGCTTTCGATTTCTCCAAAAGTGCCAAATTAACCAATTCTTTTTCTAAAAGATTATTTTATAAGATCTGCTTAAACTATTGAAATAAAATGATCACGCAGTTTATTTTTTAATTAATACATATACATATGTATTCATTTAAAAATATGTATAACATAGTTATAAATTATTTTTTGTTTGCTCGTTTTAGTTCAAGACTTGTTATGTTATTATTTTTTTTACTAATAAACTCCAAATGATGAATAATTTTTCATTTTTATTTATTGAAATTACTTAATTATTAAAAAAATTTTATTAATCGGTTAACCGATCAAAAACAAAATTAACCGATTATTAACCGATTAAACCAAAACCTCGATTAATTAATCGAGCGATTAACCGATTAAAGCAAAAGACCGGTTAAATGAATATCCTAGTGTTTTCTCATAAAAACCAGAATTCAAGTTTTTCACATACAGGGCTGAGCATGGTGAACTTGCCGAGCCGAAAATCATTGCTTGCATTACGTATATATCGGGGGTCTATCACTCTGACCCTCTCTCCATAAAAATCTTTGGGCACTTTGATCTTATTCCCGAATTTTTACACGGTACAACATTTCTCGAATGTCTGCACACACTCCAACTTGCTTCTGGCGAAATTTAAATAAAATTGACAATAGAGGCTTTGGCTGGTACTTACATGGACCCTTCATTAATCTACTGTTGAATGATTCACCACGAACAGGAGCGGCTGCGTCAAAAACCAAACGCCTTTTATTGCCCTTGTTTATATTCGTCACAACAACATGTGGTAGGTACCAGGTAGGTGACAACTTCCTGGCGTAGTTTTTTAAAACGTATTCATCTATTTTATTTTGAACCAATTAGCAAAATCTTCATCTCTTTTCATTTTGGACTCCACACCATGAAGGCGTTTCAATGCCGCCGAAAAACTATCCTTAAAATCAAAAACTTCTTTCTTCCACAAAAGACCAGTTTCATATTGATGACCACTTTTTACGGTGGTATCTTTGAGTATTTCCTCGGCTGTTTTATCATCGTCCGAAATAACCGGATAAACAACCTTCATACCAAAACTTTCCAAAGTAAAATACTCGGAACTTGTTTTTGTATTTCATCAAAATTGTGTACTTCTATTACACACACTGTAGATCCTGCCGATGTTTCACCTGAGCCAAATAAGACATTTCTTAGATTTGTATAATGCAAGGAGTAACTTTCATCCAAATTGATGAAACGATTCAGACGAACAAGTCTAATATGAGGGAGGCCAATTAATCAGCCTGATTACGGTTGGCGGTGGCGTATACGCCTGAGTCGTTTTTTGTAGTATTTGGTGATTTTTTAAGAGCTATAGGAAATTTAAAAAAAAAACACATAAAATTCAGAAAAATGCATGAAATCTTTATTTGAATCGATAGTACGGTCCATATAATTTAATGTTTGAAGATTATTTCATGCACTCAAAAAAGTTTTACATTTACTGTTTGTAGTTTATTTAAACAGTTTTCCGTTTAGTTTTAGTACGAAAATTTTGAACTTATTCGGCACGTTGTTTAAAAAACAAGTTACAAAAGACGAACGAAATTTCCGTTCATTTAAAATATTCAGTTGTTTTTTTTTTTTTTGTTATTAAAAAAAATCATAGTTTGTTTGATTTTTTTTTTCATAAGAAAAAAAAATTTACCTCTAAAAGGAAAACAATTTCATTTCGAAAATTGTCCGGAAAAATAGACAAAATCAATTGGTAAGTATAAATTGTTTTTTCTTAAATCTCGTTTATAAATAAAATAAGATAACTTTTCTTCAGGAACGGTATTATACATTCATTTCCCTACAAGAAATGGATGACCGAAACTAAAAAAAAAAATTTTTTTGCTAACACACTTGGAACAATTTTACATAAGTTGTACCACTCTAACATATATGTTAGAGTAGAACAACTAAAAACACCACAAAAATGCCAGTTTTTTATAAATTTTTGTCATACGCTGCTTTACTGGCTAATATTTGTTAATTGTTTAAATTTAATACTGCAAAATATTTTATTAATTTTGCAAGCCATGAGACATGCTGGAAAGGAGCCCTTTCCTGTAATTTATGTCGGTAGCAAAGATCCTGAAGCTGCAGAAAAATATGAGGTTGCAGGTAAGTCACAAATAAAGAAAATCTAAAAGATTTGGTTACGTCAAAGTTATAAAAATGCCGATAAAGAAAAACGCGAAGCTGAAGATGCGGAAAAGCGTAAACAAAATTTGGATGAAGCCAAAAAGATTGTCACATCCGAAGATCCCAGTTGGTCAGCTGCCAAGAAAATTCGCATATTTGAAGTTGTCGAAAATTGACAGAAACGGTAAAATCTATGGCTGGGTACATCGTTTAAGACGTCAAGGCAAAGGTTTAATTTTTACAACATTACGGATTTTTACAATGTTTGGTACAATTGTTTGGTACACTAAAACCTGTGCCAGAAGGCAAAGCGGTAAGTTTTGTTTCGTAAACAATATTGCAGAAACTAATTTTTTTGTTTTAGGCACTAGGTGGACATGAATTGCATGTAGATTACTGGGAATTAATTAGTTTGGCTCCTGCTGGGGGTGCTGAACGTATTCTCAATTTATTTATTTATTTAATTTATTTGTAAAACGAACATATACATATTGCTGTTTATTTATATAGACAAAAATATCTATGAGAATTGAATGAGATGAATTGTATTTTATTTAAGCTAAAAATACATCAACAGTGACGAATGTATCCATCAGTACTGTTTAGTCAGCTGTGTCCGGTATATACATCAGTAGTGACTAGTCAGCTGTGTCCGGTTTCTACATCAGTACTGATTTGTAAAGAGTATAAGAGTAAACAGCTCAGATATATGTTTTATCAAACACAAAATTCATAGGTTAAAGAAGGATGCAAAATCACACGTACGCAAAAGTTTTGGTCATTTTTTTCACGTTGGCCTTAAGAAAGTGATAGAAACTTTGTTCTACGCGATGACGGATATTTGTATCAGCAATGCCAGTCATATTACAGGTCAAATGACTGTCACTGTTCTTGTAGAGTTATGCACAATTTTTCTGGAGAGGAATTTTAACAAGGTATGTACATACATACATATGTATTTCTTAAGATAAGATCGTTACCTGAATATTGAAAGCACTAACTCATGTTTTTTGCGTAGCCGAGATTTTTGTTTATTTTGATAAGCGGTGGTTAAAAATACTGGTCTTACAAAAAGCATCAGTTATGACCTCTATATATATAGGTAACATATATGTATATGGTCGCACGTCATAACGTCCAAGTTTGTTATACCATAAAATATAAAACTTGCATATCAACTTAGTTGTTAGTTGAAAAATGCGACGTATAAAGTACGCTTTTAGTGCAGCAGGTGTTTTTTATACCATAGAATTGAAAATATTTGCGGCCGACCAAAGGCCTGCTATTCGGAGAAGCTTTAGCTAGCGAAGTTGGTGTTTGTTATAGAAAGAATTTTTCCACTATGGTATACATATACTGACTTCGCTAATTTAAGCTTCCTCTATGGTAAAACAAACACCGGCTGCACTAAAAGCCGAGTCACATGGAATAAAGTTTCTAAACTCGAGATTTTTAAACTTAGGATTTCAAAATTTGGCATTATAAAGTTCGGGATTTAAAGATTCAATATTTTTAAATTTGAGATTTAAAAAAATTCGCGAGCTTGTTAAATCTCTTGTCCCAGAGCTTGACAAAAATTGAACCAACAACTAAGTGATTATAAGTCACTAAAAAGTGTCATAATGTCCAGGGACATTGTGACACTGTTAAAAGTGTCATAGCGTCCGTGGACATTATGACATTTTTTGATGTGTGATTACGTCCGTTGACGTTATGAAACTGAACGTTATGACATGTCAGTATGTATATAAATATATTTAAATAGCTAATAATCGGTTTAACTGTACAGGTAATCCTCCTATTAAGTCGTAAATACGTTCTAAAATTTAAAATATATAAAGCAATTTGTTCTTAAAGCCCTGAAGAATGATTTTCGCTGTTTTTAATTTGTACTAGAGTGAAACCCCGTTATGAAAGCCAGAGGATTACCTGTGCTTAAAAAATCTTAACTCTAAATAACTTTGATTGAACTTCATTTTATTGTTTCTTTTAGTACGGCACTCTATGGTGATTGCTTTTGAATATGGGAAATGTTTTGTTTGTAAAGGATTTTTTAAGTCCCATAAATAATAATAATAAATAATTTTTAAATTTAAGGATTTTAACACATACATATGTACATACATATTTATGATAAAACTGCTTATATAAGTAATTTATAATTTATGTATTTATTTATTTAAATGATACTAACTTTACATATAGCACTAGCTACTTTGGCTATAAGTTAATAATAATAATAAGTTATTTTTAGACAAACTTTCCTTTTTTAAGAACTTACATACTACATAATAAATAAGTATTATTAATTCTGAATTCTTTTTTATAGTTTTCGATTTCAAGCTTGTTTCACGCTTCAGTTCAGAAGTTTTTTCTTTTTACGCGTATCTTATAAGATCCTTTTGTAAATATACTTTTAGCTATAAAAAAATTATTTTCTCTAAAAAAAACTTGTTTTCTTTATAGTTAAAATATTAGAAACAAAAGTTAAAATCCGTAATTTTTACGGAAATTGTAGTTTGTTTTTTTTATAGTTAAATTTTCGAAACAAAAGTTAAAATCCGTTATTTTTACGGAAATTGTAGTTTGTTTTTTTGATAGTTAAATTTTGGACACAAAAGTTAAAATCCGTAATTTTTAAGGAAATTTTTGTTTGTTTTTTTGATAGTTAAATTTTCGAAACAAAAGTTAAAATCAGTTATTTCTACTGGAATTAGTGAGTTATTTTTTAACATTTAAAAATAAAAGGATTTTTAGTTTGATTTAAATGAAAAATGAGTTGACCGGTTTTTAAATCAATTATATATTTAATTTTACGTTGATTTTACCTACATTATATTTTGAGTGTGCAAATGTTGACCGTGACTGCGCCTCAAATGGTCCATCCGCTTAGTCCAATTTTGGCATACTCTTTCCAACATTTCGGCCGGTATCTCATGAATAAATGCTTCAATGTTGTCTTCCAATGCGTTAATTGAAGCTGGCATGTGTGTATAGACATGAGCTTTAACATAGCCCCACAAAAAATAGTCTAAAGGCGTTAAATCGCACGATCTAGGCGGCCAATTGACCGGTCCCGAACGTGAAATAAAATGTTCACCAAACTCGCCTCTCAATAAGTCCATTGTTAAGCGTGCTGTGTGGCATGTGGCACCGTCTTGTTGAAACCTCATGTCTTGCAAGTTAAGCTCTTGCATTTTGGGCAAAAAAAAGTTGGATATCATCTCACGGTAGCGCTCACCATTCATAGTTACGTTACGATTCGCATCATCTTTGAAGAAGTACGGTCCAATGATGCCACCAGCCCACGGCGCCAAACTGTGACTTTTTCTGGATGCATTGGTAGCTCTTGCAATGCTTCTGGCTGATCTTCACTCCAAAATCGACAATTCTGCTTTTAACGTACCCAATTGAGCCAAAAATGAGCTTCGTCGCTGAACACAATTTTTCGATAAAAAAGTGGATCGCATTTTGATAATAAAATTCAATAATTTGGAAGCGTTGTTCGCTTGTAAGACGATTCATGGTTAAATTATAGACCAAACTGAAGATGTTTGACAGTGAAACAAAACACGAAACGTGCGTCAGCTGTTTAAACCAGTGTTGCCAAAAAGATAATAGCTAAAAAATCACCCGATAGATTAAAGAACATAGGTTGTGTTTTACTTTAATCTTTTACAAAAAACGACTCAGGCGTATACGCCAACGCCAACCGTAATCAGGCTGAATAACTTAGGCGTGGCATCGACATAATCATTAATAGTTCTGACAGACAGTTCAGGAAACCTGTGCATAAATTTTTCCAAATAAAGACTTTGTTTCTCCAGTTTTAAATTAATAGTTGTTCTTACATTAGTCATGGCAAAGCTGTAAGTATGATCATTAACATTTAAAATTTCAAGATTTATTTCCACCCGAGTGACAAATTACTTGTTGGACCGTTTATCCCAATTTGTTTTGCAATATTTTCTTCCAAAAGCGAAATCTTTGAACCGTCGTCGATAAATGCGGTAACTTTTACACTTCCCTTTGGGCCTTTCAATTCAACTGGGAGATATTTAAATAATGTTCTTTTATTCAAAGAATTGTCAGAAATCGTTGTTACAGGCGTTTTGTTGTCTTCTACACTCGTAGTAGTTATCGGGTATTACCATCACTAATTGTTTTTATTTGTTTACATTTTGTACAATCTGCAAAGGCTTGACATCAAGCTCGTGTACGTGTGCTTGACATTAGAACATACATTTGCGGGATCAGCTGTCAAGCATTCATTTTGCCTTTTGTTTTGAAGTGACAACAGCAGGAGCAACCAAATATTAAAATATAGATACAAAGTTTTTAATTGTGTTTAATTGTTGCTTTTTAATAAATAAAAACAAAAATTGAAGAAAAGAAGAATAAAATTATTAATTAAAAAGTTTTCCATAATTCCATCATTTTTTTTTTCCTCCAAAGCATTTTTTTTCATCCGACATTTTTAGCGACTGTTCGGTTTGAAATCACGTTAAAAGTGTGTGCGTGCTTAAAGAGTAACGCCAATACATTCATCAAAATCACTCGTCAAGCATGCTAAGTTTTTTGATTTTCCGTCAAGCATCGTCGGTGTCACACATACAAACTCATTTTCACTAATACTACCACAATGCTGGATGGGAATTTGACCAATGTATTTGGGCCTTTATTAGGGCTATTTCTTTGCTTATTTTTGCAATATCGGCTTTTTTTTAGTTATTTTCGCGATATCGGCTTTTTTTTACTTATTTTGCCATTTTAAGATAATTTTTCACTTTTTTCATACGAAAAAAAAAACTTATTTAATAAAATTTTGCAAAAATCGTTATTATTTTTTGTATGTGCAACTTTTATTTTATAAATACTAATAAACCAACCATTTCTGTGCTGTAACAACTCTGGTTAAAAAAATCGTTTAACGTTCATACAAGGTCAAGACGAATTCATACAAGGTGGACTTATTTTGAAAACGTTTTACAACACTAAAATATTTTAACGTTGTGTCAAAAATTCAAGCAAATATTTCATTTTGTTTTCAATTTTAAATTGTGTCTTTTGAAATGTTATAACTTAAAAAAGATTTAAATTTCATAATTTTAAGCGGAAATGATTGAATTTAGTAAAGATTCCCCAGAACCTCTAGAACGGTATACCATTTTAAAACAAGGTTAGCTATCAGCTGTTGATTACGTAGCAAGATAAGTTCACCTGGTGAAAATTCGCCATCGTTATGGTAATATTTTGTGCTTTCCTTGAACAATATCATCCCAAAAACCTATATTATCTCTGTATGTCATTTACCTACACTAAAGAGTGAAGAGGGTATTATGCATTTGTGCTGATGTGAGAAACACCTTAAAATATTGGTCCACTTTCTGAGTCGATCTAACGATGTCCGTCCGGCCTCGTGCACAAAGTACAGGTCGCAATTTTAAAGATAATTTAATGAAATTTGGTACGTGGTAGAGGTCTGCTTTGAATAACTCACTTGTTTGCCTTTACTCAAAGTGCACAACATTTATTCAAATATAAAACATTCAAAAAGATAAGAAGAGAGTAAACCACATACAAAAATAAGAATGAATGGAATGAATAACAAACTTGTATACTGTAAATGAATTTTAGAGTCATTCACAAGGTAGACTCATTTGGGAGTGTAGACATGCTGCTCTATAAAAGGAACCGAGTTGTCAAAATTGTCTTCATATAAAACAAAAACAATTTAACGCACACATGTACAAATTTTGGCTCATACCAACGAAATTTGACGTTTGGGTTCCAACTAGGGGTAAACAGCTGACAAACATATGGGCCAACGAGTTTACCTTGTGTAAATATACCTTGGTCATTCATAAATTACAAAACATTGGAATGACTCGTTAGAGAGAGCAAGTTTACAAAAAACATTCGAATAATTTTTGAATTATTGAATGTGCATACGTTTATTTAAACATAATATGAATGTACAGAAAAAATACAAAAGAGAAGTTAAAATTCAAATAATTTTACATTCAAAATATATTTGAATATTCATCTCATTTCAGTTGAGTTGACTGAATTGAATGAATTTTTGTTTGTACATATTATCTTTGGTTATTCTCTCATTTGTTTCGTTATAATCCCTAGATCTACACTAAAGATAAATATATCAGCAAGTTGGCAATTACGTCGGCAGAATAACAGAGCAATATTTCTTATTGCTCAGCTTATGTTGAAGGTATCGGAAAACGTATTTATGTTAACTCATAATTTTAAAGAAATCAAGGAAGAAGGTGCAGTGTAAAAATTACGCCATCTTGCAAAAATTATATTTATTAATATAAATTATATCCTATTCGACTTATTTTTTAAATGTATATTAATTTGTTTAACAGTGCAGCCACACGATCATGATTGTCTTGATAGTCTTTTACATGTACTATTTGTCAAAATTAACAAAAATTTAAAGTTGTGACGTAGGCTGCATTCAATTTTTGAACAATTTACATTCAAGATGTCATAAAGAAAACAATTTATAAAGGCAAACGAAAAATTTGCTCACTAACCTTGAAATCAGCTGTTTTCTTGAACGTACATTGAAGCACTCTCTGGAAAGAGAATTTTAAATTCAAGTTCGTTTCAATTTTTAAAAGTATGAGTGTATTGGTAGAAAAGTGTGAGAGTATTAAAACTTGATAGGCAAAACTTGATCGTGTAACCCTCAAGTAAGCTTGAGATCTTTTTTTATATATTTTTATATAAAAATGAACTCAAGCTTTAACAAATTAATATAAATTTAATTAATAAAGATCGAATAAGAAAAAAATTATATTAATAAAAATAATTTTTGTAATTTTATTTTAGTGTTTTTTTAATTCTTTAATTTAATTCTTTCACTACAATTATAATTTGCTACCATTTCACAATTTTAATTTTTTTTCTCACGCAATTTGCTTCTATTTTTTTTTCTTTTTTGCTTCTTTTTTTCAATTAACAACCAAATTTGACGTTTTATGATAGCAATAATTGTCAACGCCAGCAATAAATATGTACAAAAAATTGCTGTCTACATTAAAGATAACATAATTTTGACATTTACTGCAATATATGTCGCAATAATTATCTCTGGTATAGACGGGCAGTATTGGGTGCTCGACATAGCCCCCATACAAGCTGCTATCCGGAAGAGGGTTTTTGTGCGTACTATCAAACCAAAAATAGGACCACGAGGGGAGATAGGGTCAATTTCTGCCCATCAGTAACTATTTAACCGATTTTAATGAAATTTAAAACATAGATAGATCCCTATTCATATAGCCATACACTCTCGAAACTTGTTTTTAAATACTGTGGTGTTAGGTATCATACGGTCGGGCTTGACCGACTACACTTTCTTACTTGATTTTATGCAACTCTGTCTTAGCGGTACTGTAACGTACTTTTGTACTGGATTTTACTGAAATGCGTTCGCGTACACATAAATTTGTAAAATTTTCATATTACTCACTGGATTTTACTGAAAAAGTAAACGAACGCACATATTTTTTAGTGCTTTTTTTTGGTTGTTATAATCAATTGTTTTACATTTTTTTTTTTTTTAATTATCAAGATGACATACGGGGGACATAAACATAATTGGGCTATTCACAAGGTAGTCATAAAGTTTTAAAGTAATATGTCTTAAAATAATTACAAGAAATACTGTGAGCGTCAAAATAAAGTGTACAGCTTGTTTTCCAATATAAAAAGGGTTATGTTATTTATAAAAAGTTAAATTTCTACTTTGCCAATTTTGATCAGACTTCAAGCTTGCTGTCATCTGTGAAAAATACGTTGCTCCAAAAAGTGACAAAAGCAAGTTGGACAAAAAATAAACGTGATAAAAGGTAGAAATAAGAAATTAAACGAAAAAAATATAGTATCTAAAGTGAAGAGTGATAGGGTTAGCTTTTGTAAAACGTCATAAAACAGATGGATCAGCCCAATAGTCGCTCGATATCAACTCAAGTAAACATCTGAAAACATTTGGACAGACAAATTAAAAAAAAAACATTAGCAGCAAGCACTCTCTGAATAAAATTCTGCAGAAAGGGTAGCCAAAATTGTCTACTGATCTAACTTTAAAATGGGTGTAATTGATGCCAAAGAGACTATAAGCCGTCGTAAAAGCAAAAAGAAATCAATCAAAGTATTAGCCACTTCACTTTTCTTAGTATTGTAAAACTGTACACTTTTTTTTGACGCGTTTAAAACGGAGTATATTAGTTTTTTTATTGTATTGATTTTGTTGTTTTTGAAGTATTTCAAATTTTTAATTTTAAATTGTAATAACATTGTCCAAGGTTTTGTAAATGATAATAAACTTCTACAAATTTTAATTATTTTTTGCTAAAATATCACTTTTTATATTGGAAAACCAGTTGTACACTTTATTTTGACGCTGACAGTATATATGACTGCTGTGGGCAAGCGCTTATATTTTAGATTTCTAATGTACAGTTACGACGAAATAATGAACACAGCATTAACATTTTTATTTTGTTTCAAACACAACAATATTTTTTTTAAACAATTGTAAAATATTATTTAGGACATTATGACGGTATGACTTGATAGCACACCTTGTGAATAGCCCAAATATTAATTTTAATTTTATTCTAGATTAACATATTCATAGTCTTGGATGTCATCAAACTACTGCTTATAATTCTGTACTTCGTTGCTTTAGCATATTTAATAGTTTCATTAAATTTTGCTTTACCTTTTTCCAATATATTTTCGTACACACAAGTATTTTGTGAGACGACTGCACTAAATGAAAAATTGAGCTTTTGCGGTTCTGTTAGTTACAATTTAGTTACGGAATTCCCCTTTTTATATTTTTTCGTAGCAGTTTAAGTAAACGTCTGTGGTACACACAAGTATTTTATGAGGAGACTTCACAGAATCAAAAATTTGGTGAATTAAAAAAATGTAATTTGCATGTGAGATTTTTAGAATTAGGTGTACTTCCAATGACAAATATGCTATATTTATTGAAAGGGGAAACGGGGGACCTCCTCTTGACTTTTTACACTTATTAGTAGTTGTTTTTTTTTTAACTTCTATGGTAAAGTCGAGAAACTGTTTGGAACTTTTTTTATAGCTCTCGCTAAAGTAAATTTTTCAATATGTTTCATAATATAAACAGTAATATATCTACACTACAGATAATTGTTATTTTAATAATAACTGCAAATTAAATACCTATCTGATACTTAGAAATATGTTTAAAAACTTTAAACTTACGAAAAATTTTCGAGTGTAGCAACAATAAACGCTATAGATGCTAGACAGGTAAAGTGTAACAGATAATAATACTTTGCACGCCCGTACAGACTAATGTGATGCGTTAAAAAATAAATACTTATAGGTTAATTGCGTACTGGTATATAGAACATATTAAGTGCAGTAGTGGTTACATTTAACATAACAAAAAATTCCATTTTTGTCGTCCTAATTCGGTTATTTGTCCCCGTGTTTGGCGGCTAAAAATAATTTTGTAAAATGAGTACTGCAAACACCACAATTTTTTTTGAAAACCTGAATGGGGAAAATCGTTAATAAAAATGTTATATAAATGAGGTGCCAGAATTGAACTTCAGGGGCACTCCACAAGAAACCTGTCCAAAGTCAGATGAAGATCCGTTTAACTAAACACAAAAACGCCTATTATTGAAAAAACTTTTGAATAGTTGTTGCCGCCGCTCATAACAGGTTAAGTCCTGCAATTATGTTAACGTACCTTTAACATAAATTTATTAAATTCTCCTTTAATGTAAACTACAATGTCATGTATTAGTAAAATAATAATATGTATGTACATTAGTACACGTATGTGTTATTATTTATTTGCACATAAGTACATAATTTTTTTGCCACTCAAAACTAACGGTCAGCCTTTTTCACATACATACATATGTGCTTTAAATACAATATTACGAAATAAATAAGAAATTAAAAAATCTCGATCACACAGTTGAGACTTGGACATTAAACGAGAAGGCAAAAACTAATAAATTTTAAAGCTCTTTTAAACACTTTGAATTCTTTATATTTGTAACTTATTATTAATAAATGAAATTATAATCAAAAAAAAGGAAAGTGCTCTTAAAATATTTATTTTGCCATCGTAACTCAACAATTCTTTAAAATTTATTATTTTATTTTGTGGGAAATATTACAATGTCCGACGAGAACGCTACACAACATAATTGTCAAAAGTGCAAAGAGTTAGACGACGATCAAATGGTTCTGTGCGACAAATGCGACAAGTGGTTCCACTATGGATGTGTAGGAGTAGATAGCAACGTTGCAAACTACAGCTGGAACTGCGAGTTCTGCGGCAGCCATTCACCTACCAATATAAACCCAGACCAAGCAAAGACTTTAGAAGGTCAACCAAGTTCGTCGTCATCACCGTTAGTACCACCAACGATAACAGCACCGCCACTCATGACAACCAATGCAGGTGCATTACATCCACACCTGCCTCCACCTATAACAATGACACCGATGTATAGTGCAGCAGCGACAACTATTAGTGTTCCCTTGTCACACTGGTCTTCAGCACCGACAACTATGGTCACGCATCCGCGGTTATATACAGCGTCACAACAAACTATGGCAACATCGTCAATAAGAATGCCTGTGGCACATCCAACGACACATGCACAATTTTGTTTGACAACTCCTCCATATGCGTGTACAGTACCAACAACGTCAATGCCTGTTAATTTTCAACAGCAGCAAACGCAAGTGAATTTAAACCACCAAAGTACAAGAGGTGTTCAAAGTACTTTTGATTGTTTACAAAGGCAGAAAATGTTACAGCTGGAAAGATTAGAAGAGGAAAAGAAAATTCAGCAAGAGTTTTTAGAAAAAAAATATAAAATACTGTCGACAAATGATACCCCGTTATTATCGGAAACCGTAGATTGTGTGAACCCTAACTACTTTCAACCATTAAACACTACTTATACACAGATGCCCCACGCTAGTAGTGTACTAAATGCGGAGTCAAGATCAGCTAGTCATCAGGCCGAACTTACCTCTTCACAACTGGCCGCTAGGCGGACTATATCACGAGAGTTACCACCATTTAACGGCGACCCTGACGACTGGCCTATTTTTATAAATAGTTTTCAAACTAGTACAGCACTTGCTGGCTTTTCTAATACAGAAAACTTGATACGTCTGCAAAGCTGTCTAAAAGGAAAGGCTAGAGAGCTAGTAAAGAGTAAATTACTCCTTCCTGCGCTCGTGCCAGACATCATTAACACACTTCGGTTGTGCTTTGGCCGTCCGGGGCATATTTTGGAACGTGCTATAAACAAGGTTAAAAACATGCCGTCCCCACGCGACAAGCTGGAATTACTCATTGAGTTTGCGCTCAATGTACAAAATATATGTGCGACCATGGAATCCTGTGACCTGGAGTCTCACCTTAACAACCCCATGTTAGTTAAGGAACTTTTAGATAAATTGCCTAATCAACACAAACTAAATTGGGCCATGCAGCAAAGAGACGAAAGAGTTCCAGTAGTTAAAGCGTTTAGTATGTGGCTTTATAATATAGCCGAGGCAGCCAGTAAAGTAGTGACGCCTAACTTCGGTAAAAGTAGCGCATCGGTAAATGCTCACACTGCAGCTACCACCGGTACAAGCCAAAATTGTGTCGTGTGCAATAAAACTCCACACAAAATATACCAGTGTGAAGAATTCAAAGAACTACAACTGAATGAAAAATGGAATATTGTAAATAATAATAATTTGTGTCGTCAGTGCCTCAATCAGCACAGGCGTAAATGTCGTATAAACAAAGAATGTGGTGTTACAGGTTGTAAGTACAAGCACCACCTACTGCTTCATAAGTTCACCAGTGCAGACAGCCAACCAACAAATCAAACTGTAAGTAGAAACGAAATCGAAAATACACAGCGGAGTGCACAAGTAAATGCACATAACAATTATTCTAATGAAGAGAGGCCATTTTTTAGAATCTTGCCAATCCGCTTGCACTCAAAAAACAATTTTATTAATACGTTTGCCTTTTTAGACGAAGGGTCTTCTATTTCCTTAATAGAGCGAAGTGTTTTCGATAGTTTGAATTTGGAGGGTGTATCTGATCCTCTGTGTTTAAGGTGGACAGGTGGGACAACTCGTGACGAATGTGGATCTTTAAGAACTTCAATCGGGGTATCTAGTGTCCTCAATGAAAAACAGTTTACTCTTACAGATGTCCATACGGTTGAACATTTAGACCTTCCGTCCCAAACATTAAATATGGCTGAAATTATCAAAAAACACCAACACTTAAAAAACCTACCTATTCAATCATATAAAAATGCTAAGCCCATGATTTTAATTGGCGCTAACAATTGGAAGGTAGCCGTACCTACCAAAGTTCGTGAAGGAGGCTGGCAACAGCCAATTGCAACGAAAACTCGTCTAGGATGGACCCTACAGGGTGGCAGCAGATGCTGCTCAACAGAACACAGATTAAACGTACATACATGCTCCTGTCAAAAGAAATACGATGAACTTCACCAGTACGTAAAAAATTATTTCAACATAGAATCGCCAAATCCATCCGTGTTACTCTCAACAGCAGACAGCAGGGCGATAGAAACGCTCAAAGCAACATGCAAAAAAGTAAACGGACAGTACGAGGTTGGTCTACTGTGGAAAAATCAAGAAATACAACTGCCTATGAGTTATGATAATGCTTATCGACGGCTGATGTGTCTTCATAAGAAATTCGTTAAAGACGAGTCATTACGACAGAGCATGCAAGAACAAATTGATAACTTAATCAAAAAAGGATACGCCAAAAAACTAAGTTCCTCAGAGTTGGCACTTACTACCGGTAAAAAATGGTATCTACCCATATTTATTACTCTTAACCCTAACAAACCCAACAAAGTGCGATTAGTGTGGGACGCTGCAGCAAAGTCAAACGGGTTTTCACTAAATGATTTTATGCTTACCGGTCCCGACTTTCTCAAGCCCTTAATTGGCATACTTTTAGCATTTCGGATTGGAAAATTTGCTATTTGTGGCGATATCGCGGAAATGTTCCATAGAATCAACGTAAGGGAAAGCGATATGCAAGCTCAACGATTCTTGTGGTGGGATGCAAACGATGAGGTACACCAGCCAAGCACATATGTAATGAGAGCATTAACCTTTGGGATGAGCTGTGCCCCATGTATCGCCCATTATGTGCGCGATAAAAATGCAGAGGAATTCAAGATCCAGTATCCGCGTGCTGTAGATTCCATTCAGAATCACCACTATGTCGACGACCTTATCGACAGCGAAGACACTGAAGAAAACGCAGTAAAACTGGCAAAACAAGTTGCAGAAATTCACGCTGCCGCAGGCTTTCATATGAGAAACTGGGTATCTAATTCTACCAAAGTTTTAAGCGAGTTGTCTGACCTTTCAATGACTCGCCAAGATGCTAAACAATGGGGCACCACCGAAAAAATCTTAGGTATGTATTGGGATCCAGTTTCTGACGTTTTTAAGTATAGTTGTAGATTTTCACGTTTACGTCGAAATGTGGTTGATAAGGACCATGTACCAACTAAAAGATAATGTCTCCAGGTTTTGATGTCGATATTCGACCCTTTGGGATTCGTGTCATGCTACACAATTGGTCTCAAAATTTTACTTCAAGATATTTGGCGAGCCTGCATTGGCTGGGATGATCTATTAAATGAATCCCTTGACGCAAAATGGGTTCAATGGAAAAGGTCCATCAAACTCATTTCTGGTGTGGAAATCTCGCGGTGTTACTCGCAGTTATTACACAAAGCAGAAAACGTTCAGCTACACACCTTCGTCGATGCAGGGGAAGCAGCCTACTCGGCCGTCAGTTATTTGGTAGTACACCTAGGCGATAGCATCACAGTCTCTCTTGTAGCTGCTAAATGTAAAGTAGCGCCACTTAAACCTCTGTCCATTCCTACAAGCCGCCCTCATAGGAGTCAGACTGGCAAACACAGTGCAAAAAATAAATCGTTTAAGAATATCAAAACAATATTGGTGGTCAGACTCTAAGACTGTCTTACATTGGTTACGTGTGGACCCCAGAAATTTTCATCAGTTTGTAATGCATAGAGTAGGGGAAATTTTAGAATATTCCCATGTCACCCAATGGCGATGGGTCCCCACTAAAATCAACCCTGCTGATCTCGCAACAAAGGTAATATCACAATTAGATATGGATTTATGGTTCAACGGCCCTGCTTTCTTGCGTAAAGATCCAAGCCAATGGCCTACTTGTGAGGATTTGGGACCTATAGATACACATGAACTGAGACGCCACGTATTATTAATTGACTTTAAGCCCAAGAATTTGCAAATTATAAATTTTGAATATTTTTCCAATTGGAGAAAAATCTATCGAGCAGTAGCAACATTTCTATTATATATAGCAAAATTAAAAGACGCTCGTAATAAACAATTTCACCATTCTAAAATGACGTACGAAATGATCCAAAAGGCAAAACAATTCATCATAAAAGAAGCACAGCGCAGTGAGTTTTTTAAAGAAATAACTCATTTAAAACGCAAAGAACACATTGAAAAATCCAGCAAGTTATACCGGCTCAACCCTTACCTAGATACCAACGAAGTGTTACGATGTTATAGTCGGGCAAAACTCATTAATAACCACAAGGACCAAATCGTATTGCCGGCTCAGCATCATATAACATTTCTTATAGTACGTTCATTTCATGAAGATTTTCATCATCACTTTCATGAAGCAGTAATTAACAAAATAAAAAGTAATTATAACGTGCCTCGATTGAGGGTAATTTACAAAAAGGTTCGCAAATCATGTCAAATATGCAAAAATTATATGGCTGCACCTCAGACTCCTCAAATGGCACAACTACCAGCTGCTCGGCTAGGAGCGTTTCAACGTCCATTTACTTTCGTCGGAATTGACTTCTTTGGCCCATTGGTAGTTACAGTAGGAAGAAGAAGAGAGAAACGGTGGGGTGTTATTTTCACTTGCCTTACGGTGCGTGCCGTTCATATCGAAGTCGCTCATAGCCTAGATACTAGTTCTTGTATCTTGTGTATAAAAAATTTTGTCGCTAGACGTGGTACACCTCGCGAGATATACACTGACAACGGCACAAACTTTAAAGCAGCAGAAAAAATCCTTAAGGATCAACTTAGCACAATCGATCTTTCAAATATTTCACTGCAGTTCGATAAAACTAAATGGTTTTTCAACCCACCAGGAGCACCCCACATGGGAGGTGCCTGGGAAAGACTTATCAGATCCATAAAAAATATTTTGTATAGTCTATTTCCTACCCTTAATTTTAACGATGAGACTTTAAAAAGCACGTTGTGCGAAATCGAATCGATTATCAATTCCCGACCACTTACATTTGTTTCTGTTGAACACGAAGACGATGACGCCATTACTCCAAACCATTTACTTCTGGGCTCCTGCGACGGATATAAACCGATCTTTGACGACAGTGGGAATATACGTCAACGATGGCAACAAACACAGGCATTCGCAGATCACTTTTGGCGCCGATGGTTAAAGGAGTACGTACCAGTGATATCCCGTAGAAGCAAATGGTTTGCAAAAGTGCCCCCCGTTAAGATCGGAGCCATAGTCGTAATTGCAGATGAAACTCTCCCTAGAAGATGCTGGCCCAAAGGTAAAGTTATTGACACCATAATAGCTGCAGATGGTCAAGTTCGAAGGGTTACAGTCAAAACGCAGTTTGGTGTTATGCACAGACCAGTAACAAAGGTAGCTGTTCTGAACGTCGGAAATGACCATGAGTAAGCTTCAACCTGACTTGCTTACGGGTGGGAGAATGTTGCCGCCGCTCATAACAGGTTAAGTCCTGCAATTATGTTAACGTACCTTTAACATAAATTTATTGAATTCTCCTTTAATGTAAACTACAATGTCATGTATTAGTAAAATAATAATATGTATGTACATTAGTACACGTATGTGTTATTATTTATTTGCACATAAGTACATAATTTTTTTGCCACTCAAAACTAACGGTCAGCCTTTTTCACATACATACATATGTGCTTTAAATACAATATTACGAAATAAATAAGAAATTAAAAAATCTCGATCACACAGTTGAGACTTGGACATTAAACGAGAAGGCAAAAACTAATAAATTTTAAAGCTCTTTTAAACACTTTGAATTCTTTATATTTGTAACTTATTATTAATAAATGAAATTATAATCAAAAAAAAGGAAAGTGCTCTTAAAATATTTATTTTGCCATCGTAACTCAACAATAGTTTTAATATGTGAAAATCAAATCCTACATTTTTCATTTTAAAAAGTATTTCACTGTGATTTGCTTTATCAAAGGCCTTTTCTACATCAAGTGAGTTAGCAACTGTACAAAAACGTTTTCTTAAATTACAAATAACGTCATTTTGAAACTTTGATAAAGCATCAACTGTTGAATGACCTTTTTTGAATCCAAATATAATTATCCTCCAAATTAAAATTCATTTTTATACGAATAAATTTTTCAAATAATTTTCCTAAATTTGATAACAAAAAAATAGGTCTCAAATTATTAATGTCTGAAGAGTTAATTTTCTTTTTAATTTCCACAATTTTAGATATTTTCCAATTATCAGGAAAATAAGCATTGTTTAAGCAGTTATTAAAAAATATAACTAAAATTCTAATTCTAACGCTTTAATGGGAAACTTTTTAATTATAAAATATGAGATATTGTCAACACCTGCTGATTTTTTATTGTTTAAATCTTTACAAAACAATATCATACTCTGTATGTTTATAAACCTGTTCGAGTTTTGACTATTGAGTGCTGAAAAGGTATTGTTAAAAGAAAAAAGAACATTCTGATCTAAAGACGCCAAGAAATTATCAATTTCCAAAGAATTCCGTCCTAGTTGACTGCCAATATATACATAATACCGAAAAATGACTTTTCAAAATATTTAATTTATTAGATTCGTTTTCAACAGTTAATCCATTAACAGACAAATCAACAATTAACGTTTTTCTTTTATACCCTAAAAAATTATAAATTGGTTTATGAGCATGAGGGCCCTGCTTAATTTTTTCAAGTTTATTACTAAAATTTTGTACACTTTCATTGTTTACTTGTTCTTTAGTCAAAATATGAATTTGTTTAGAAAGTAGCTGATATTGATATTTATGTCTGTTCAATGTTCTACTAAATATCTTTTTTAATTCCTTTTGCCAATTATGGCCCCTATTATGGTTTACAACTCAACTCAGTTGAGTTTTATTAAGACAACTGGTTGTGATCAGTTGTAATTTTTGTTATGTTTTTGTTCACAGCAAAATAGCAAAGTTGTAAACCATAATACAAAAATTAAGAAATTACAACTCAACTGAGTTGAGTTGTAAACCTTAATAGGGGCCTATATTTAACTTTGAATAATTTCTTAACAAATTCAGACGTTGTATCTCTACGCGATTTAAACTCAATATTTTGAGAATGAAAATTCATGCACTACCAAAGTAAAATCATTAATAAGTAAATCAATTTCGTTATTCAATAAATTTCTTGTACAAGGAGGAACATTTTGTATTAATTTAGTTGCCAAGTCATTTTTAAAGCAATTCCAATTAGTATCCTTATATGAAGAATATGAAATTGTTTGCTTAAAAACCAAATAAAAATCAATTAATTTCAAACTTAAATTTAAAGTAAAGTGATCTGAAAAAGTAGGCAAACAGTCAATATGAAAATTTGGATCGATAAGATCAATTATATTAGAACTTAAAAGAAAACGATCTAAAAACGAAGAACCATTAGGAAAACTAGGAATATTATTACAAATTCTTACAAAAGAATGTGAATTTAGATTAAGCCAATTTAAAAAAGTATTACCATTTAAGTTGTTACAGTTATCTTCCCAGGAAATACTTTTTGAATTAAAATCGCCACCAATTATTAAGGCATCGAAATTTGGTTGAAAAATTTGCAATTTTTGTCAAACCATCATCATATTGCAAAGAATTAAAGTTACAAGGAATGAAAATTTAGGATTTTATTCGTATAATATTTTTAGCTTTTCTAAAATCTTAGGAAAAGGTTTCCTGATGAGCTGGCCTAAGCAACCAGTGAAATGCGCATAGAAGCTAGCTTTCCCTCAACAATGAATTTCAGTGTATTTATCAAATATGATAAATTGGGAATTTAGCACGTCATACAGAAATCGTATTAATGATAAATTTTGTATTCCCGTAAATAACTTTGATAATATACTCGCATGTGCCCGTGCAGAAAACTGAATTGGCAAATTGGTTTTTCTTTGTTGTTTTCTTACGAAGACAATATTATGAAACAATTTGTTTTTTAATTTTGTTTTTTCTTTTTACCCACTTACAACTACAATTCGAGTCGGAAAGAACCCAACCAATTGTAGGGGGATGTAAGAAAAGATAAACTCACTGTTTATTGTTGTTGTTTTGTTTAAGCTTTGATATTGGTACGAGTAAGACTTTGAGTGTTTAAAACTTTTATTCGCTTTAGGATTTTATTCGTATAATATTTTTAGCTTTTCTAAAATCTTAGGAAAAGGTTTCCTGATGAGCTGGCCTAAGCAACCAGTGAAATGCGCATAGAAGCTAGCTTTCCATCAACAATGAATTTCAGTGTATTTATCAAATATGATAAATTGGGAATTTAGCACGTCATACAGAAATCGTATTAATGATAAATTTTGTATTCCCGTAAATAACTTTGATAATATACTCGCATGTGTCCGTGCAGAAAACTGAATTGGCAAATTGGTTTTTCTTTGTTGTTTTCTTACGAAGACAATAGAATGAAACAATTTGTTTTTTAATTTTGTTTTTTCTTTTTACCCACTTACAACTACAATTCGAGTCGGAAAGAACCCAACCAATTGTAGGGGGATGTAAGAAAAGATAAACTCACTGTTTATTGTTGTTGTTTTGTTTAAGCTTTGATATTGGTACGAGTAAGACTTTGAGTGTTTAAAACTTTTATTCGCTTTAGGATTTTATTCGTACAATATTTTTAGCTTTTCTAAAATCTTAGGAAAAGGTTTCCTGATGAGCTGGCCTAAGCAACCAGTGAAATGCCAATAGAAGCTAGCTTTCCCTCAACAATGAATTTCAGTGTATTTATCAAATATGATAAATTGGGAATTTAGCACGTCATACAGAAATCGTATTAATGAAAATAGACCCAATTAAACATTTATTAATAATGTTGTTTACTTTAATATGAATTTCGATAATAAGATTTGAAAATGAAACACCCAAAAAGTTCACCTTAGTAAACGTATAATTCTTTTTAATAGCAACACCAATACCCTGTGTTGAAAAGTCCCGTATAAAGTTATAATTTTCCAAAAATACTTTTTGGTTTGATTTCAGATGATTTTCTTGAACAAATGCAAAATCAATATTATAACGATTCAGCAAATTTGATAGGTCTATTTTTCCACTTGTTTCAACAAGAGACCTAACATTAAAAGTAAACATTTTAAAAATGTTACGGACCATATGTTGATAAGACTTCTTGGAAAAGACTTTTACACTCAATTAAAGCATGAGATTTTGACATAGATTTAAAATTCTTCATAAAATTTATTATTCTAATTTCTAAAGAATTTGGTTCACATAAAACTTTAGCCAATTTTAAAAATTCAACTACTATATCAGGTTTTCTTTTCAAATCTAAATATTTTTTTAAAGAAGAGCATCCACGCCAACTTGCAGGGTGGCCATAGGATTGTCAGTTAAAACAAAAGGGTTGAGAGTTTGCATCCGAACTAAACGAACATTTACCAGGTTAATGGCTTGAAGAGCACTTTACACATGCATAAGAACGATTACAGTTCTTAGACATATGACCCCAATTCTGACAACGATAACATTGGACAACTTTCTGATTTTGCTTTGGGTTTTCCCAAGTAACTACCTGAAAAATTTTTTTTTTTACCCTCCTTTAGAGTAATTAAAAAAAGAACTGTTTCTAAATTATTTTTTCTTGAATATTGTGTTTTAAATTTAGAAACGGATTGGACAGTATCTGGTAAAATCCTATTCAAATCAGTTTCAATATCACTTATATAAGAATCATAATAAAGACCTCTTAGAACTAGAGACTGACGCCTTAAAAATGAAGGTGTTAATGAATATGATTCAATATTATTTTCTTTAAGTAATTTCATCATTTTAGAATATGCTGCAACATCCTGTAAGTAAAGTTTACTTTTATAATTACCCTTATTCACTATTTTAAAATCGAGTCCCTTAACTTTTAGTTGATCAACTAAAGATTTAATATTAACACCAAAAAGAAAAATAGGTGGACAAAATTGGTTAATATTTCTTTGCTTTTTCGTCATCAGTTTACTTTTAACATTGTTAGTATTTGCTTCGACAGTTAAGTTTATATCTACAGAACTTAAATTAGATAATCTATTTTTAAATCTCCTTTTGAATTTCGTTTGTATTTTTTTGTTTAACAATTTCAAAATCAATATTATCACCTGAATATTTCGCCAATACAAAATTTTCATCTTGAGACATGTAATTAGAATGGACATCATCAATACAATTAGATTCTTGACTAATAATATTTGAATTTATACAGACATCAGAAAGCAATTCTGCACTATTTATATTGTCCAATTGTTGAATTGAGCCAGAACTTTTGGAAGTAAAATTTTGGAAATTGTTCTTAGAAGTCGATGTAGGAGCATTATTAAACCCAAGATTTAAATTTTGTTTTTGTAAAGGTTCATTATTTTGATAAGTGAAACATTTATCCGGCGGCTTTTTTATTTACTTAAGGCTAGATTACACTATCTCACAAGTCTTACGTATTCCATAACACTTTGTGAGATAGAAATCTAATGAGTTTTGTTGCGACTGTCAAAAAATCTAATTTAACATGACAGTTTGTGTTCACACCATCACACAAAGTATAAACACTCACACATGAAATAAAATGCAACCCTGATCCAATGAAAAGTATTATTGTTTAGAAATTTTTCAAAAAACGATGAAGTCGTATGGGATGTCAAACTTTTTCCATAACACTTGTCATTTTCGTGACACATTGCATACACACTATCACACTTTGTCATATTACTTGAGTTTTTGACATGTATTAATACAAAGTATAAAAGTGTAATCTAACCTTTACCAGATGAAGCAAGTTTATCCATTTGCAAGGATTAAGTAATTAAAAATAGCTTCTTTTTAATGGTTATAACAAAAAAATAGAAAAAATAAAAAAATATATATATAATGGGTAATTTTTTAGCTATTATCTTTTTGGCAACACTGGTTTAAACAGCTGACAAACATCTTCAGTTTGGTCTATAATTTAACCATCAATCGTCTTAAAAACGAACAACGCTTGCAAATTATTGAATTTTATTATCAAAATGCGATCCACTTTTTTATCGAAAAATTGTGTTCAGCGTCGAAGCTCATTTTTGGCTCAATCAGTACCTTAATAAGCAAAATTGTCGATTTTGGAGTGAAGGTCAGCCAGAAGCATTGCAAGAGCTACCAATGCATCCAGAAAAATTCACAGTTTGGTGCGGTTTATGGGCTGGTGGCATCATTGGACCGTACTTCTTCAAAGATGATGCGAATCGTAACGTAACTGTGAATGGTGAGCGCTACCGTGAGATGATGTCCAACTTTTTTTTGCCCAAAATGCAAGAGCTTGACTTGCATGACATGTGGTTTCAACAAGACGGTGCCACATGCCACACAGCACGCTTAACAATGGACTTATTGAGAGGCGAATTCGGTGAACATTTTATTTCACGTTCGGGACCGGTCAATTGGCCGCCTAGATCGAGCGATTCAACGCCTTTAGACTATTTTTTGTGGGGCTATGTTAAAGCTTATGTCTATACACACATGCCCGCTTCAATTGACGCATTGGAAGACAACATTGAAGCATTTATTCATGAGATACCGGCCGAAATGTTGGAAAGGGTATGTAAAAAATTGGACTAAGTGGATGGACCATTTGAGGCGCAGTCACGGTCAACATTTGCATGAAATAATCTTCAAACATTAAATTATATGGACCGTACTATCGATTCTGAATTTTATGGGGTTTTTTTTTTAACTTTCCTATAGCTCTTAAAAAATCACCCCTTATATATAGTATATATATGTATGTAAAATATTATTTTTTGTTTTTTCTTTAATTGATGAAAATACGTCTGCCTTCTATGAAAGCATTCCCTGCAAATAATATTAAACTACTTGATCCATTTTGATCAAATGGACTACTTACAACATGGTCCGATGTAATGCAATCATCGACCATGTCATTGTTAAAAAAGAGTTTGTAGTGAAACGACATGTCTTCGCTTTTTAACGACAAGTTTTCGTTTTTAAACGATTTCAAAACTAATCCTCTTGAGTATACCATGGAGTTGTTTTAAGACTATTCCTTTGTAATGCAAAGCTGTATATGGTCCTGCCCTAGGACATCGTTATGTTAAATGGACCATTTTTTAATACATTGGGGTTACCTTTGGACTAGTCCTAGTCCCTTGTGGGCTACATTTTTATTTAGTCTGTATAATTTAAAATTACTTAAATTTAAAATTAAATAAAAATTCAAATAACTTAACTAAACATTAAATATTAATTCCGAAGCCTTAAGTATAACTTAAATAAATGAAAGATAAGGAATTCAGTAATAATATATAATCATAAAAAATAAATAAAAGTTTATAATAATTATGGCACCGACATATCCTTCCGTGTGGGTAAAACGAACCCAGTGACTTTTCTTGTCAGTGATTTGATGACGTATATGTTATTGCATTCGTATCCCGCGTTTTCTACAAACAGGAACATAAAAAGTAAATTT
Source organism: Pollenia griseotomentosa (assembly GCA_963931875.1). Lineage (NCBI taxonomy): Eukaryota > Metazoa > Arthropoda > Insecta > Diptera > Polleniidae > Pollenia > Pollenia griseotomentosa. The sequence continues at coordinate 51,455,337 of OZ007563.1, forward strand.
GTTTCAGCCGATGTTGAGAAATATATACAGAAGGATAATCTTGATTTGAAAGATGAAGTAATTAAGGTGGACTAAGGAGTTGAGTCTAGTAGTTATGATGAGATATTTATAATTAAAATGTATAGGAACTAAATTAATTTTTTATAACCTCAGTTATTATGTAAATAAAAGAGAAAAAATAACGAATTTTTCCACATTTATTTAACTCACATATTATTTTTATTTGAGTATTATTTGGTTTTATTTATTTTTATTAAAAGAAAAATCCACTACTTTTTGACGATTACATTAAAATTGCCAAATAATGGTTTAATATACGCATACAATTTTTAATTTTCAAAATTTTATTTTTATTAAAAGAAAAATCCAACACTTTTTGACGATAACATGTTTATTAATATTGCCAAATAATGGCTTTAATATAGGTTTTCATATTTGACAATTTGTGCTGCACGGAAAAGCGAATATGATTTTTAATTTTAAAATTTTTTCGAATTCTTATATGGGAGCATAGGACCACCATAAAAATAGGTAAGTATATTTGCTTTTACATAAAACTTGTTTCTGTTGAAATTTATAAAAACGCGATTAATTGTTTGTCAGTTTACGTTTAAGTCCAACTCCGTGATGACATTTGTACGGAGATTAGGTGAAATCATGAACCGATTGTAACCAAAGTTAAAAGGGTTTGTCCTTGGGCCCAAAGAGTACTGTGCACCAAATATCATTGGAACATGTTTAAAATTGAGACCTGTACTTTGATTAAAAAAATAACATGGACAGACGGACAGACAAACAGATGGAGACGGATTAACTTACGGACGGACAAGGCTTATTTAACTCAAAAACATGTTACATGTTTGTCTTTATAATGTTTGTCTTTATAAATTGTTTTCTTAATGAAATCTTGAAAGTAAATTGCTTACAAATTGAGTGCAGCCAGCCTACGTCACAGCTTTCAATGTATGTAAATTTTGACAAGCAGTATATGTAAAAGACTATCAAGAACAACTTGATCGTGTGGCCGCAGGGTATCTTCATTTGTTATGGATAACTTTTTTTTAAATTTTTGACAGTTTGCTATTTATGAGTAAATTTTTCTATGACAATACATTTGCACTGTTCACAAAAACTTGAACAATGCATTAAAAATGGTGTGTCATAAGGGGCTTTACGTTGTCACATCTTGACACCGTTTTATTTTAGTGATAGTTCCTAAAAATTTTGCCGCGTTGACTTATTAGTGATGAGTTGTGGTGTTAAAACTAATTTTAAAGCCATAGGAAAATTGTCGCTTCCGTAGACATCGTTTTCAGTTTTCCAGTCAGATTGGTGAACCATAGGAAATATCAATGTGTGTAAAAGGGTTTTTAATCCAGGAGGCCCACGGGCCTTAGCCCCCTTAAATTTTAGTTTTTTTTTTTTTTTTAATTCCAGAGGGGGTCCAATTTTTTTTTTTTGTGCCCCGTAAACTACAGTTTTGCCTTCGGCTATGCTGGCCATAAATAGATAACTCGAATTTTTGAAATTAAAAAATGGCTTATGGTATTAAATAAAAGACACTTTTACTAATAAGTATCAAAAATAATAATTTTTTTAAATTTTTTCAAAGTTGTGGTTTGAAATAACTGCAATTTCATATAAAAATGGGTTAAAAATTAGCATTTACTTCATAGTTAAATAATTAAATTCAGTTGACAAATAAACAAAACTTGGACGAGATTAGTTATTGTACTATGTTTTAAGTATATTAACGCTATTTTTAATTACATATGTTAACAACACTGTATATAATATAATTAATTACAACGTCATTTGTTCTGATTTGCTGTCCTGCATTAATATTAATGTTCCTTCTAGGGCCTTAAGATTTTATGATTATTTTTATATTGACTTACATAAAACTGACGAGTATAAGGTAAAGTGTTCCCACTATCCTTAGTAATTCACTCCAAGTCGACTCGTAGGTCAGCGTGCTGATCCCATTGCTACGGCAGTGGCCTCCTCGTGGTACTCCCTGGGGACCACCTCTGTTGAGGTGGAAGCTAATTCGAGCGACGGTCTTCAGCATATCCGAATGGTCATTTAAAAAAAAAAAAAAAATGACGTCTCAGGAAGTAGGCATATTTGCTAAGTTTGCTATTGACTTTCACCAAGCCAGGCTGGTGGCTTAGCTGGCATCCCCAGCGCCAGCCTAGGAGAGCTATAGGCCAATCACTTATTCTCCCCGAAGTTAAAATGATTACTGAAACCTATGCAAATGTATATAATAATAACAATAATTCGAACCCCCCGATGACGACTATTGGAATGAAAAAAAGGACACGATTTGGATCTTGGAACGTTCGTAGTATGCTTGAAACAACTAAGCTCGCGCAAATCGAAAAAGAGTTCAACAACTACAACATGCTTATTATGGGATTGAGCGAGATACGTTGGCCAGATAGCGGTGAACATATAACATCAAGCGGTTTAACATTAGTTTATTCTGGCAAAGCAGCCGGTCAACCTAGAGCAAGTGGTGTTGGTTTTCTTTTCTCGAAAGAGGCAAAGAACGCTCTCATTGAATGGCAACCACACACAGACAGAATTATTCACCCTTATCGTTTTTAAAATACGCCTGCGACTGTTTTGTAATAGATTAAAGAGAACGTGAACTTATTTCCTTTAATCTATTACCAAACAGTCGTAGGCGTATTTTAAATTCGCCAACCACGATAAGGGTGGTTGTAGCTAGGTTTAGAACACGTGCAAGAAACCTAAGCTGCATCCAATGCTATGCTCCAACGGAAGGCGATGAAAATGAAGAAAAAGATAGCTTTTATAGTAAGCTGACAAACGTGATTAACAGTATCAGTCATGGTGATATCAAAATGCTAATGGGTGACTTCAACGCGCAGGTTGGTTGTGACAACACAAGCAGAGAGAGCGTGATGGGAAAGCATGGCATCGGCCGCATGACAGACAACGGAGAAAGACTGGTTGAACTATGCGATAATTTTAACTTGGTTTTGGGCGGTACGTTATTCCCCCACAAGAATATCCACAAAGTTTCTTGGGTGTCCCCGGATCATATAACCGAAAATCAGATCGACCATTTTGCGATAAGCAGGATATGGAGATGGTCACTGCAGGACGTGAGGAACAAAAGAGGCGCCGATGTGGGTAGCGATCACCACCTGATGGTAGCTGAAGTCCGATTTAAGTTAAAAGCTGTAAAACGTAAACCAGCCCTCAGCAGAAGAAAATTTGACCTACAAAAATTAAACAATCCGGAGGTCTCTCGTCAGTTTTCCAACGTTTTGAAGAATAGGGCAGTCACTCTCTCAATTTCTCCCCAACAAAACATAGATGGTTATTGGAAAGATTTAAAAGCAACACTTATTGAGACGGCTGAAAGTGAAATAGGATACTCCAGAAAAACCAACAAGCCCTGGATATCCGATAATACATGGCAATTAATAGAATCTAGAAAGCTAGCCAAGTCAAAAGTTAATGATGCTAAAAATCCACAATCTAAGCAGGACGAACAACGTAAATACCAAGAGGAGAACCGGAAAGTTAAACGCAGTGCAAGGAATGATAAGCGTAAGTGGGCTGATAAGTTAGCCAAAGACGCACAAATAGCCAGTGAAACGGGTCGATCTAAGGACCTGTATCGTATAACGAAGGAGATCGCTGGGCATTGCCACCACAATATTAAACCCCTGAGGAATGATCAGGGCGAATTAATCTATGCCAAAGAGCAGCAGTTGGAGTTGTGGGAGGACTATTACACCAAATTGTTATCCGTCAATCCGACTGATTCTTCAACAATATGTGATTGCGAGCCAATGCATCATATAAATAACGTACGGCACGAGATAAATATCGTAACGCCCTCACTCGAAGAAATAGCAGCTGCAGTTAAACGTTTGAAGTCCGGTAAATCAGCAGGCCCTGATGGAATACCTCCTGATATTCTAAAAAAAAACATAACTAACAGCAACATTACTAAAACCCTTGATTTTAAATTTTTGGTTAAATGAGAAAATTCCGGATGATATTAGAGAAGGCCTTATAATAAAACTCCCAAAAAAAGGAAACTTGCAAGATTGCTCCAACTGGAGGGGTATTACTCTTTTGAATATTGTAAACAAAATCATAGCCCACATCCTCCACAATCGTATTGCATCCATTATTGAACCACAGCTAAGACCAGAACAAGCGGGCTTTAGACCAAACAAGTCATGTATTAATCACATCAACAGCTTGAGAATAATTGTGGAACAGTCGGTTGAATGGCGCTCACCCCTTTACTTAGTGTTCGTTGACTTTAAACGTGCATTTGATACACTACAACACAAGGCGATATGGGAAGCTCTGAGATGCAAAGGAGTTCCCGAGAAGATAATTAATCTTATTAAGGAGCTATACAATAACGCATTTTGTTCCATACTTCATGAGGGTACAGCAAGCAACCCCATCAAAGTAAACGTAGGTGTTCGTCAAGGCTGTGTTTTGTCTCCACTACTGTTTAACATAGTACTTGACGTAGTTATGAACCACTGCATGAATATGCATCATGGAATTTCGTGGGGCCTTCATGATAGGTTAGAAGATATTGATTATGCAGATGACGTCTGTCTTTTATCCCACCGCTTCTCTAGCATGCAATCAAAGATTCAAACCCTTGCTACACGTGCAGCCAAAGCGGGATTACAAATTAATATCAACAAAACCAAAGCAATGCGCATAAATTCTTCATGCAACGAGAACTTTCAGCTTTCGGGTCAACCCGTTGACGATGTTGAAAGCTTTTGTTACCTGGGGAGTATAATCTCAAAAACAGGGGGCAGCAAAGAAGATATACAGAATAGACTGTGTAAGGCAAAGCAAGCATATGGCACGCTTAATAAATTCTGGAGATCTCAAAATATCTCAACTCACACCAAAATCAAGGTTTTTAATAGCAATGTAAAATCTGTGCTTCTATATGGCTGTGAAACCTGGAATATTTCGAGCCGTGAAATGAGTTGCATGCAAGCTTTTGTAAACCGCTGCCTCAGGCGTATTGAAAGGATATTCTGGCCTGCCACGATATCAAATCTGGAGTTGTGGAATTTAACCCATCAAATTCCTTTAAGTATGAATATCCGATTGCGTAAATTTAGTTGGCTAGGACACACAATGAGGAAACCAGCACATGATTTAACTCGACAGTCTGTAGTATATAACCCCCAAGGATCCAGGAGACCTGCGAATACTTGGAGGCGCCAAATTGAGAACGAGTTGCATGAGCATGGCGTGTCCTGGAATGAGATGAAAACGATGTCCAATGATAGAATACAATGGAAAACATTTGTTGCGGCCCTATGTTCCACAGGGAATTAAAGGATTACATATATATATATTATTAATGGTGATATCTGCGCTGGATTTTTAATTAATGAGATTTCATTTAATATTCCTCAACGACCATCTCGAAATTTCATACCATTATCCATTAAATTCTTTAGAGCTGATTATGGTGATGCTGGCCCTCTTAGAAGAATGTGTAACACTTTCAATCAATTATATAGATTTATTGATTATTCGTTGGATCCAAAGTTAATAAGTAGATTAATAATTGCTTTTCTTAATTGATAATAAAATTTGTGTAATGTAATCAAATGTTAGTTATAGTCTATTTTATTTAAGTGTAATTTTTAATGTCTAAAATGTCTGTAAGGATTAATCCATAGACAATAAATAAATAAATAAATAAATATAAGTAGAAATTTAATATTAAAGAAAAAAATTATTTCTATTATTGCCAGATATATTTTATTTTTTTATAGAAAAAAGTATGTAAATTTATAAAAAAAAAAAAAAGCTGAGCATACTTGTGCCATTTTTTTTAGTGTCAACCCAAATGAAAATGCGAGATTTTTTAATTCTTGGATTGAGTTAAAGGAAAACAAAGATGTAGTTAAAAAACTATCAGGAATTGTGGGATCTCAAATAGGGAAATCTTTGGAAGCCAAATACATTCAGAAAATACATACATAATTTAAATTTGTTTTGTTTTAATTCCCTAAGCTAATCCCGCGAAGCTTTACGCTTGTCTGCAGGAAAGAAACCACAGTCTTTGGCGGGATTTTAACCCGCAACCCCGGCGCTGATAGACTATCTCACTACCAGCTAGCCTACCGAGACACTCAAAAAAATCAAAATTAAAGCGGATGTGGTGCGATTGCAACAGAAAAAGGGACAGTTCGAATATAAGTTCAACGCCATAAATGTCATAAATTTTGAAAAATTGTTATGCGAAACATTTTCAATATGCATATCATTATATCCTTGGTACTGTATGCCACCATGTTATCTGAAGAAGCTTTAGAATGTTACCATTAGGCTTTTGCAAAAGTACAAAAAACAAATACTTAAACACATTCTCTTTTTTTCGTGTATTTGTTTTATTATACCTTCTCTTTACAAAGAAAATTGCTGTACTCTTTTATAAGAAACGAACACAATAAATATTGTTTCTGTATAAGTGAAGCAAGTTTTAAGCATGGTAAGAAGTAAGCAAAATAATAAACCATTTACTAAAATACTTAAGTACCTATTTTTGTAAGTTTTATTTTGTTTGTATGAAATTTCGCTTTTGTCTAATTTGATGTTAAGATCAAATTATCAACATATCAATAGTTATATATACCTAGATAGGTATGTACATATGTATATTCCATAAATTAACTGCTAAATTAAAGCAAAAAATAAAAACCGACTTGGTCTGAGTTCATACGGCTCTTTTCTTATTGAAAAGATTCTTCCTTTTTCTTCTTTGAACATGAATTGGCGTTCAAATTATTCATGTCATGTTTACGCCATGTTTTTTATTTTGTATAGTCGTGCGTTTGCATGTGTGCTTTTTTGATATTGAAAACAATAACAAAATTAAACAACGAATGAAAAAGCAAAACGTAAAGACAGTACAGGCATTTGTGTACTCGTTTCTTTTCCCCTCGCCCCTCTCGCCTATATAGTAGCAATCTTTTCAATAAGAAAAGAGCCGTATGAACACAGATCAAGAGAATTTCTGTAAAAATATTTACATACATACATACATATCGTCATTTAATCCTAGAAAGATAAGGTATGCACGTCTGCGAGACGTACGCATTTTCAATTTTGTCCTCTTGCTTTCACATTTGTTAACATACAACTTTCTCACGTTCAATAATCCCAGTTGTTAGCAGCACCTAGTTGGTGGTGCCAGTTTTTATGTTGCAAGTTATGTATTTTTTGAGAAATAAACACAACTAAACACAACATATGTCTGAGAGACGTACCGTTATCTTTAGTGTTACTTTTGCAGCGAAGATAACTATGTATTTTGGTTGAATTTTAAGGTATTGTTTAAAAAATGTGTTGTAAGCACGGCTTGGACGACGCAGAAATTGGCGCTAATTTGCAAGGCGCGTTGGAGGACTCGGTTTCACCGGAAAATGTGAGCGAATTGGAAGATGAATTATTGGAGGATAGTCTTCAAAGTGATCCAGAAGATGAGCTTTTGACATCCTTGAACCTGACGAGAATATACCACCGATTCAGGCAAATCCTCAAGAACCTGAACATTTTACTACTTCTTCCGATAGCTGCGTTATAACGATATCTCGACCCACTTTAAGAAGTAAAAGTAAGTGGGCTACATCGAAGGGTCAAGTGATGGCCGAGTTTCTTCAATGAATATAGTTCGTACGACAAGAGGACCAACTCGGGAATGCAAATCACTGTACGACCCAATTTCATGCTTCCATATTTTTTACTACCGAAATAATTTCGGGAATTGTTTAATGGACCAGTGCCAAAATTTCCAAAAATTTTTCAATTTTAATGCTAGAAATTCCTATTTTAACAACATTGAAACAAATTTTCAAGATGCAGTAACATATGATTGAGGTTATAGTGGAGAACAGCGTGAATCAAAAAAGAGATAATACGGTGGCTTCTGTCCATCAGAAATTAAACTTATGTCCAAAATGGTTTGTGTCAAATGCGGTATACCTGTATGTGGCGACCACAAAACTTAAATTGGTAAATCTTGCACACAATGTTAATACAGATAACATTATCTACACAAAGTACAAAGAAAATATTTATTTAAGTTTTTAGAACCGAACTGAAATCCTTTATAAAAACTCTTTAATTTTTGATAATGCTAATTGAGTTTTATTTTTAATTTTATTTTTATTATAATTTTCTGTTTAAAAATTATATTTTTTTAAAAGAAATAGAATAAATAAATGTTTTCAACAATAAAATTGATCAATATTATTTTCGGTGGTATCCATTAAAGCATAGAAACAAGCATACGTCTCTCAGACGTGTCGTTATCTTTTCAGTACAAAAAAATAACGTTATCTTTCTAGGGTTAAATTTACAAAAGCCATAAGTATTAAAACTATAAAAATTACCAAAAGAGACAATATATAAATAACGGTTAAACAAAGTAATAGTTTTTTTTAATAATTAGTAATAATCTAATAATAATAATAACCATTGCTTGCATTTAATGCTTAAAATACCCTCATTGTTAAATAAGAATCTTGCAAAACACTTACAGAATATTAGCAACAAATTATGGATAACAACTATTATGGATAACAATCTTGAAGCGATGTGGTGGCTTAAGTCTTGGCTGTGGTTCGTGTCTTGGCCCGGGTATTCCGCCAGCAACTGACGACTCCCGAGGCGAAGGCAGTGAACTTAAAGGCCTTGGCGACGAAAAGTTATCCATCCCCTAAACCGAGGTGTTATGCGACCCGTGCCTATCGGTTGGTTTGCAGTCAGGGGTTACCGACTGTATTATCACGGAGCTTTGCTGATACCTGGGCTCCTCAGCAAATAGACCACGCCCTTACCGCGTTAATGGGGGCTATGACGTGGTGTACCTTTCAATTCCCCTACACTCGTGGGACCAACTAGCAAAATGAACTCCTCTCAAACACAACAACAAAAACAAAAACGATTGACAAAAACTGATGACGGACAGGCGAGAACAATGACAACGATTGACAGCGAGACGAAAAAGCCAGGGGCTGTAACAGCCCAGGCGACCAAGGCAGCCCGACCAGAAGGCGGCTGCTACAAAAACTGCGACGAGGTACACCTGAACTTCGCTCCAAGTACCTCCAAAGTCGCACAAGCCCTTTCCGTCATTGGAACGGATAAAACCCCTGCTTCGGGTGCTGCCAAGTTGGGTATGACTAAGTCGCCTAACAATGCAGCTTCCCATGTGCCCATTGTGCAAGGAGGGATGGCGATGAAGACATCCAATCCCAAAACTGCACCTCCCCCCGCCAAATTCGGCGACCGCATAAAGTCCCTTGGCACAAAACCTCCTAGAAAGAGGGCATCTAACACAAGGCGTGCTGCCTTGCGTTTCGTCGATCTTCTCGGCTCCAAGAAAGCTGAAGATCTAACCAATGAACAAAAAGCTTCATTGGCATGGGCAAAAGCCCACTTAGCTGGGCTGCCAAGCGCTACTCCCCCAGTCCCTGGAAAGGTGACAATGCCTAAACGGCAACGTTCGGAGGAGGAAGCTGCAGCCGTAAAACAGCAACCGGGGACGAAACGTCCTAAAATTTCATCGAAACCGATGAACAAATCTTTCAGCGAGGTGGCCAAAGGTCACCTGGTACGAGCTATCATCGACAGAAGTGTCGATAATGGTGCCATTTCTCATACTAAGTGGGATCTGGTAAAACAAAAACTAATGGGTGTGTTCTGGACGATCCTCAGGGAGAATCCAGGGCCACCCCCTCAATGCGATGACGCTGGTTGGTACCAGGGTCACGTGAAGCTGATGGCTTGCGCGGATGAGCGCTCAGCGCTGCTTTTAAAGCGGGCCATCCAACTGCTAGGAGAGGTTTGGGAAGGTGCTAGGCTTGACGTGGTGCTTGTTGGAGAGATACCACGGAGGCCGAGATCAATTGCCACCATCCCTGCCGAACCATCGGAACCTGAGGAGATCTTGAAGATCATTCAGTGCTGCAACCCTCAACTACCCACACATGACTGGAAAGTAGTGAAGGTTTCAGCTACTGAAGGGTCCTCAAGGACGGCGATTGTGGTTATCAACCAGCAATCCTTGGAGCCACTGAGGGAGAGACAGGGCAAGCTCTACTATGGTTTTAGTACGATCTTGCTCCGTGTCTACCGAAGTGACAACAAGGGCAATCCGGCTCCGTCAGTAAGTGAGGCCAAGCAATCTGAGGATAGAATGGCTTGTGACGATGCCGTGGGCTCAAGCGACAAAGAGGACACCCAGTCTGTCTCAGGATTGGTGGGTGACTTCTTTGATCTCTTGGGTGACACGGTTGATGAGGACGTGCTGCTGGAGTCTGACCAGGAGGACGTCAACATCACTGTAGTCGCCAAAATGGATCATGGTGAAGGTGCTACAGATAAACCTCCACCACTCTAAAGCAGCATCTGCTGCATTGCTCCTCCGTATAGTGGAAAGAGGGGAGGAGCTCGTGATGGTCCAAGAACCCTGGATTCACAAGGATCGGGTTTGCGGACTCAACCTCAAAGGCTATAAGCTATTATTTGCGAAAGGTACAGGTAACATAAGATCTTGTGTCTTAGCTAAAAACTCGTTGAATATTTTCATTCTTTCTGATTACAGTGATGAAGATACTACAACTGTTGCTCTTGAGACACCGGACGGTATAGTCTGGATGGTCTCAGCGTACATGGCGCACGACCACGGGCAGGACCCACCCAATGGGCTCATCCGTGATGCAGTTATAAAGGCCGCGGGCACTGGAACTCCGGTTATCATCTGTGCCGATGCTAATGCGCACCACACTATATGGGGTAGTACGGACACGAATGTAAGAGGTGAGTCACTATTTTCCTTTATTATTAACTATAATTTAGGAGTAGTAAATAGGGGCTGTGAGCCTACGTTTGTTGTTGCAAATAGGTGTGAGGTTCTTGATGTCACGCTAGTTAGTATAAACCACATCGATATGATCGAGAGCTGGATGGTGTCGAATGACTGTTCGCTCTCTGATCACAGATATGTGGAATTCAGTCTAGGGCTTAGGTCTTCAGGATCGATGTCTATATTGAACAGGAGACGGACGAACTGGGGGATTCAATACTCCTCTCTGGTCCGGTCTCTACCTGACCCTCCTAGGGTTGACGATATCGGAGGGATCGATGCAGCAGTGGATCTGCTTTCGAACTCACTGCAGTTGGCGACTTCCCTGGCGTGTAGGCCAAGGGTGCGTAGGGGCAGGAACCGGCCACCATGGTGGGATCCTGACATTGCGCAGGCGAGAATTGACTGTCGTAGATTGTTCAATGTGGCAAAGCGCCGAGGCAACTGGGCGGACTATAAGTCATCATTGAATAGGTTTAGAAACTTGGTTAGATCTGCGAAAAGGTCTGCTTGGAGGAACTTCTGTAGCGGCGTGGAAGGATCCTCTGAGACGAACCGTTTACGTAAGGTAATGGCTTCGAGCCCGGTTGTTCCGACATACGTCCGGAAATCGGATGGTAGTTGGACTACGAATAGTCAAGAAACACTGGAGGTGTTAATTGATACTCACTTTCCTGGAAACTCCCAATGGGGTACACGGGATCCAGCGTGGGAGGCGACTTCCACTCCAATGTCCATTCCACTGGACTATGACAGGATTAAATGGGCCATCGATAGCTTTAGCCCATATAAATCTCCGGGTATGGATGGAATAATTCCGGCGGACCTGCAGAGGAATTCGACCCTGATAATACCCTGGTTGCTGGCCATATATAGGGGATGCGCTAGATTCTCGTATCTCCCTGTGAAATGGACCCTGTGTAGAGTGGTCTTTATACCCAAGGGGGGTAAAGCTTCTCACACCGAGCCGAAGGACTACAGACCGATCAGTCTTGCATCCTTTCTTCTTAAGACTCTTGAGAGGGTTATCGATGTGCACTTGAGGATGACCATCCCAAGGGGTTTACTTTCTGCCTCTCAACATGCCTATACGAAGGGCAGGTCTGTTGAGACGGCTCTTCACTCTCTGGTTGGAACAATTGAGAGATCGCTCGAATTCAAGGAGTACACACTTGTGGCCTTCCTCGATATTGAGGGGGCCTTCAACAACGTCAACCCGGACTCTATTGTGACGTCCATGGGGAATCTGGGGATCGACGTTGGCATATGTAGATTTGTTGACAATCTACTGAGGAATAGGGTCATTTGCTCTACAATAGGTGAAACCAGTGTTCAGAGGCTGGTGAACAGGGGTACTCCCCAGGGGGGAGTTCTATCCCCACTATTGTGGAACCTGACTATGAACACCATGTTGACAAAGTTGGACAATATGAGGATAAAGGCAGTGGCGTATGCTGATGATGTGTCAGTAGCTATAACAGGGAAGCATTTGGGCGTAATGTCCCAGTGTATGGAGGCTGCCCTGAGGGTACTAAGCACCTGGAGTGCATCATGCGGTCTGGGTGTAAATCCGTCTAAGACGGAACTGGTACTCTTTACGAGGAAGTATAGGACCGAGGACTTTAAGCTTCCGAGGTTAAACGGAACTGAGCTTCAGATATCTCGCAGTGCCAAGTATCTGGGCGTGGTTCTGGATAGCAGGCTGTCATGGGGACTAAATGTCCGGATGAGAGTGGAGAAGGCAATAGTTGCCATATATGCGTGCAGGGGTGCAATAGGCAGAAACTGGGGTATGAGCCCGAGATGTGTCAATTGGATCTTTGAGGCAGTGGTAAAGCCGACCCTGTACTATGGGGTCGTTGTATGGTGGACTGCACTGGAAAAGGGCATACACCGCGGGATGCTTGAGAAAGTATACAGACTTGTCGCGTTGATGATCACGGGATCTATGCGATCTACTCCCACGAAGGCGCTGTTCACGATTTTGAACTGGCTTCCGGTGGATATAGCGGCCAAACAGTTGGCTCTTTGCTCGGCGACACGGCTGCACGCGGCTGGCGGCTGGTCGACCCGTGACTATGGACACGCCGGGATAATCAGAAGTACGATTGTCCCTGATGGAGTGGACTACTGCACTCCGGTACCGTTCTTTGGTGCGGGGTTTGTTACACGAGTGGCGCACGGAAACGTGCTCTTGGATACTTTCCGGGAACCGACCCTGGGGGTCTATACCGATGGTTCGAGGAAAGGTGAGAGGGCTGGCGGAGGTTTCTTCATAGAGGAACTGGATGTGAAGGTTTCCTTTCGTCTGCCGGATGGATGTAGTGTCCTGCAGGCGGAAATCTCGGCTATAAGGCGGGCGGCAAACTGGCTGAGGTATCATCGCATATCGGGAGATATACGTATATTTACTGACAGCAAGGCTGCCCTTGCTTCTTTGGCGGGTGTCTACTCGACATCTAGGTTGACTGCAGAATGTCGGATGTCTTTGAATGAGATTGCGAAACATTCAAGGGTAACGCTTATATGGATACCTGGTCACTCGGAGTGCCCAGGCAATCTAGTGGCAGATGGGCTGGCTAGACAGGGTGGTCGCATGGATGACGTATTCATCGATCAATTTGTTGGTCTTCCAATAGCCCACTGTAAATTACTCATCGAGCGCGAGTCTTATGGAATAGCGCAGATGCGGTGGACCTGTGAGTCCACCTGCTTGATATCCAGGATCCTCTGGCCTGGATATGACAAACGGAGAACTGGCTCTCTACTTGGGTTCAGCAGGAACCAAATTAGGTTGGTGATATCGGTTTTGACTGGACACTGGCCGGTGGGGACCCATGCTGGAAGAATGGGTCTGGAATTCAACGACTATTGTAGGAGTTGTCAGAACGAGGAGGAAGAGGAGACTGTGCTTCACTTCCTCTGTCACTGCCCTGGACTGCGGGGCATAAGGGAAAAATACCTGGGGAGACCGGTGTTTTCCTGCTTGGGGGATCTGTCTGGGATGGAACTAAAATCGCTCCTTCTCTTCACTAGGAAGACGAAGTGGTTGGAACTTGCAGTGACACCATCTGAGTAACTGCTCCAATGGATGGGCATTGGCGCCGGGTATCACAAAGGGACCAATTGAGGACCCAAGTGAGCCGTCTTCTGATGGCTGCCCAAGGAACCTAACCTAACCTAGCAACAAAATGTTTACTTTGATTTGTTTATAGTTAGTAAGAATGAGTAAATACAAAAACTCTGAGCGTATAAAGAGAATAATTTTTTTCTTGTGTTTTTTGTCTTGAACTTATTTGCTTTGATCCCCTTTTTGAATTTAAATGTACTTGATGCAAAAGCCTATTACCCATACTCAAATTTATATTGGTTTTCTAGAAGTTTTCTTAGTTTGTTTTAAATCTACTAAAGTCTTAAGATGTGACACGTCATCAACTTCCACATTATGAGCACTTATCATATGATGTTTGAGCCTAAAAAAAAAACACTAATAAGTATACAAATTAATTTTTTTAAGGAATTTAGGGAAGACTTACATGTGTGGTTTTAAAAATGCCTTTTCACATAATTCGCAAAGATAACGATACTGTGAATGAACTTTGTATATGTGATCCTGAAGGCGTTTTCTCGTATGAAATGTTTTCGTGCATGTACCACATTCAAAGTTCTTCTCGCCTGTGTGTATAAATGAGTGATCAATTAACTGTTTTCTTTGGCGAAATGCTGCCTGGCAACCTTCGAAATTACATACAAAAGGTTTTTCATCGCGATGCATTCTGTAGTGAAGAATAAGTTGTGATCGGCGCGCAAATTTTTTTCCACATTCAGCACATTCAACTTTTTTGCCAAAATGTAAAGCTTGATGAGTTGTTAAAATGTTTTTCTGACGAAAAGATTTACCGCAGACATTGCAAGTGAAAGGTTTGACACCGTTATGGATATTGTAGTGAGATTCAATATCATAAACACGATTAAAACTTTTATCTGAAAATATTTGTTAAATTGGTTGAAAGTATTTTTCATTTATTTATTCACAGTAATATAGGGCCTATTATATTATTATAACCTTACATACATTACATATTCCTAAATACTTAAAAAAGAAATTATCAATACAATTTTACATCAAAACGTACATTTTATTGGTTCTCAAACTTAGAAAATAAGCATTTAAGAAAGTGTAAGGAGTAAAAACACTTGATTCTAAAATATAGCAACAGAAACATATCGCACACCTAGTTTAAAAGTGACAACTCAAAATCACCTGTCATTTGGAAACAGCACAATAATGTTTGCGTACGGTAATTTCTTCTCAAAAACGGTAATTTTTAGAAGGCCGTATAATGGAAAAATAAAAGTTAACATCACTGAGTCTCATAAACATTTAGCATCAAGATTATAGTCGGAGTCGCACTTAAAAAATTTCAGCGTTTGGAGTCGGAGTCGGAGTTAGTACTTTTTTCGGACGACTCCACAGCCCTGGTATAAAGTTGCAATTCATAAAAGTGACTTATTTTTAGTTGTGTCGAAAATATAATGGTAGTAGATCCCTACTGCTAAGTGCTAAATAGTCTTAATTTGAATTGTGACACTTTTCATAAAATAAATTTTTGTTGGGGTTTATATTAATTAGACTTGTGTCAGTTTAGAATTTAGCAAGTGTCAAAACTTGAAAATAATTCAGCTAAAGTGACATAACTTAAAATAAATCGGTAACTTGTGCAAAAAATACATCATCAATAATTACACAACTAAACATTTAGTATTATCTAGTGTATAAATATCTAAAGAAAACTTTTAAGAGCATAAACTGTATTGATTTTCTACTAAATGGTCCAAAGATTTGTTTTTAACTATTTTTTTAAAGATAAAAAACTATTTTTTTTTTCGATTTCTGAAAAATTAAATTTTTTGAGTTGTCACTTTTGAACTAATTAGATGTGCGATGTACAGTATTTTTTATTGATTAATATCTTGTTGCACATTCTTTACTTTCTTACTAGGCATTTAGACGCTTTCTGATTAAATAGACCAGTTTAGCGGTAGTTTCCTAAGAAGTTTCATACCATTCTTTCTAAACGCATTTAAGTCTCATTTGTTCCTTATTGTAGTTTTTCTCATCCTGCGACCAAATTCATCCCATAAATTTGCGGGAGGGTGTAAATCAGGCTACTTTGATGGAAAATGTAATTGTCTTGGTACATTATATAACAGCCATTCCATTATAATGGCCGCAATATAATGGCCTTAAATTCATTGTTTAGGGACATTATTGCAATTATAAACATGTAAGTAGTTAATTTATCTTTATATTCTATTATAGTTGTAATTTAACAAAAATATTTAATTATTTTATATTTTAAATGTTTGTTTCACTTAGTACTAATATACTTTAGTTGATGATACGTATTTTTGTTTCTGAAAATTACAACATAAAATATAGTAACACACACAACTAAGAAAATAATATTTTTTCCTCAAATATATATCTGTTATCGCATTTTTAGCTGAAATATTTAAAAAATTGCTTTTAAATCTCAAATAATTACCATTTTACAAAGTTTTTTACTTTGCCATGTAAACTTATGAAACATTACATTACACAAGTACATTATATAACAGCCATTCCATTACAATGGCCGCAATATGCTTTGAGTGGTAATATTGCTGAAAGTACTTGTTTCTAAACAGGCCCATTTTAGATGCCGGCTTTCTCAAATTATTTTTTAATCAGAGTCATGAGCGAGCGTGACAAATTAAAAATTTTACTGCTTTTTAATCCTAATGAGGGTGAGGATAAAAATATTTTGAATTTCCTCCTTCACGAGGAATGAGCAAACAAAAAATTCATGTGTGAATTTGTCAGATATGAACAATTTAAAAAAAATTCACATACAAATTCCTCATAAGGAAAAAAAAGCTTCTGAAAGGCCTTCGAAAAATAATTAAGAATAAAGTTTTATCCCAGCGTAATTCGCAACCTTAGGACAACAAGGTTCTATCTTACATGTAGTTAAGGTGCAAATAGAACCTTGTTGTCCTAAGGCCGCGAATTGTTGTTGCTAATAATGCGAAGTGAGTAAATTAATAACTATACTTGCTACACATTCCAACATAACTACTAATAAAACGATTTCGATAGGCTTTATCTTAAAATAGAAAATTTTAATTTGTAAAATATTTTCCAAAAACAATTCTAAAGGACCTTTTCGAAGAAGGCAGAGTGGATTAAGTAAAAGTTTAAAAATACAGTTGTAAACATTCTTTAGGCAGCCCGATAGCCTGTGTATGTATTGTAAAATTATTTGTTGGCTGGTAAACTAAAATGTGTTTTGCTTTTGTAAAATATTCTTTGATGCCAGTCAGTTTTTTTTCGTCTAAAAGACATAAAGGCATAAATTATTGAAATCAAACCTACTACCTGCAAGAACTGAAGACATGTATTTTGGTCTTGTGAAAAAATTTTGGTTTCTGGACCAACCGCAACGATGTTGAAAACCTACATTGAATTTACAAAAACTGGCATAATCACAAAACACATCTTCTTACCCATTATGGTGTTTTCTTTTCTAAAAATTAATAATGCATTATAATTGTGTAATATATTTATCAGGTAACACGCACCCTTACAAAATGATACATTTTTCTAAATTACAATGGAACAAAATAATAGCTACGTTTTGCACTCAACACTAATGTGTATTTAGCGTGTTAAATATTGAATGCAAAGTTTGTACTAATAAGCGATATTCACCACGGCTGTAGCAATTTTCAACATTAAATTTTCTTTGAATTCCAATAAGCGGAAACAACACTGATTTTAATAATTAAAGTCAGTTGTTGTTAAAAATTTTGCGCCAAAAAAAAAAATTTAAATAAAAGTAATAAAACACAAAAAGTTTTTATATCAACAGTGTATTTAGCATTAATTCAATTGGAGTATAAATAATGCGTTTCAAAATTGTTCTCACTGCCTTATTCTGTAATTTTTGTAGTCTTTCGATTTGAGTTTTTGTACATGTATAAATAATTGTTGAGCCAAATTCAAAATGTGATTTAATAATCGTATTATATAACGGGTCCGCCATCTAACGTTTTTTTTTTCAACTAGTGTGAATGGTAACACTTAGCTCATGTCTGATTTGACAGATAATTAGTTTTATCCTTCCGCTGAACGAATATGGTTGTGTATACGCTTGAACAACGCTGGAAAATATTGCGACATTACCTTGAAAATCATGGTAATGTTGCAGAATGTGTGCGAAAATTGCGTACGGATTTTGGAAGAAGAGAAGCACCGTCAGCACCGTCAGCTCCGTATGTTCGGTATCTTGTGAAAAAAGTGAAAGAAACTGGCATCCTCATCGATAAACCAAAGCGAGAAAAGCCAAAAACAGTGCGTACACCCGAGAATATTGCTGCTGAGGCAGAAAGTGTGCGTGAAGCGCCATCAAAATCAATTCACCGTCGTTCTCAACAATTGAACATTTCGGAGACATCATTGAGACGAATTTTGCATAAAGACCTTGGTATGACGCCATACAAAGTCCAATTGGTACAGAAGATGCCGGTTTTGATCTTGGCGGGTATGTAAACAAGCAAAATTGTCGCATTTGGGGCACAGAAAACCCGCACGCCTACATTGAAAAGCCGATGCACCCAAAACGAGTCACTGTTTGGTGCGGATTTTGGTCCAGAGGCATAATTGGGCCATTTTTCTTCGAAAATGAGCAAGGAGTGGCCGTTACAGTCAATGGCGATCGTTATCGGGCCATGTTGAACGAATTTTTGTTCACAAAAATTGAAGAGGAGGATATTGGCAACATTTGGTTTCAACAGGACGGCGCTACGTGCCACACAGCCGAAGCTACACTCGATGTTTTGCGCCTGATTTTGAAGATCGCATTATCAACCGCAGAGCTGATGTCGTTTGGCCACCTCGGAGCTGCGATTTGACACCGTTGGACTATTATTTGTGGGGTGCCGTCAAAGATAAGTGTTACGCCGACAAGCCAGTGACAATTGACGCTTTAAAGGACAATATTCGTGAAGCCATTGGTGAAATACAGCTGCACACAATCGACAATGTGCTTAAAAATTGGACCGATCTTGTAGGCTACTGCATGGCCAGCCAAGGCAGCCATTTGAATGAAATTATTTTCCATTATTAACCGGAAGGATTGTACTTTCAAATAAAAAATTAATTTGAGAAAATATTCAGTAGTTTTTTTTTATAGCATTTTCAAAAAAAAAAAAAAAAGTTATTTGGCGGACCCTTTATATTAATTGCTGTTATTGTTGATAACTTATTTCTAATTCTTTTAAAAAACCTAAATTTTCTTACCAATTTTTTTACAAATATAGTTCATATGTTCTTTAAATTTAAGTTCTTTATAAATTATAAAGCCAAGATATTTTTTTTTTTGTTCAACTTTTTCAATTATTTCATTATTGATCATATATTTTCTGTTACCAGTCATGTTTATTTCTATGATTTTCGTTTCATTTAATTTTAATTTGTTCATATTTAACCAAATAATTAAATTGTTTTGTCTTCCATCATATTATTCTGACACTGTTCTTCACCTCTCCTTCAGTAAATATCAGAGTATCATCCGCTTATAAAATTATTTCACTTTTTGTCAAGATGTTCGACATATCATTTATGTAAATACTAATTTATAGTGCAACTAGGATTGATCATTGTGGAACAACAAAATTGTTTTCAATTGATTCAGATTGTACACCATTAACTGTTATTTGTTTTCTATTTGATAAGTAAGATTAAAACCATTTAAGTTCTATATTCTTTATTCCGTACATATGAAGTTTGTTAAACATTATTTTTCTGTCAATGGTTTAAAACAGTCATAACCACTCCATAGACTCGCGAGCCAGTCAATAATCGTATTTTTCACACAGACACGGTCGGCAATTCACATGTATACAACAATTTTGTTCGTTTCAAAACATCAGTCTATCATCAGTCTCTGCTCAAGCTTTGTGAAAGCAACACCACGCAAGCTTGTTTGGTATTGTTTTTGTTTTTTTTATTTCGTAATCAACACAAAAGCACACAGAGCAACAAAGTTTATACTTCTGGGGAACTGATGTTTTTTTTTAAATAAATATTTTACACTAGCTGGCCCGGTTACCCGGCGTTGCACGGGATCCAATAATTTTATTAAAAAATTCACAAAAAATTTATATATAAAAAAAAATTGTATGGGAGGTACCACGCCCCATTGTCCAATCTTGACCAAATATAGCATACTTGTCCTTCTTGGTCGACAGTACATACTGTGAAAATTTCATGAAGATCGGGTCAGTAGTTTAGACGCCTATACGGAACAAAGATATATACATTCAATTTTATATATTAGATTGTTACACAGTGTATAATTCGGCAGCGACCGCAGCTTCTGTTTGCGACCGCACACAAGCACATAATATCTTTGTGTACGTGCGTTCGGGGCTTGGTTAACACTGGTTTAAAACGCTCTTTTAACCCTCTAACAGATAAGGATGCCCCAAGGCAGCTATCCGTTTTTTTCCTATTGTTACTTTCGATCACTTACTATTCTATTTACCATTATATTTTTGGTTGAATGCAATAGCACAAGTTTTGTGTGTTTTATTCACATTTAATTGCGAGAAATCAGTGTCAATAGAAAAAAAAAATATATAAATTTTGTGAAATAAAAAAAACAGACTACTTATTAAAAGAATACAATATTGTTCAATATTTATTGTTGACCTGTCGATAATCTATGTTGTTGTTTTTGTTTGGCTTAAGGTCATATACAAATTAAAATAAAAAATTCCACAAATTTTTGTATTTTTAATTTTGTTTTTTATTTTTCATCCGATATTTCGACCATACATCGATGGTCATCTTCAGGGGCTACAAAATACACATATATTTAACATATAAATTTTATATCATAATACTTATCAATACATACATTTAAAACACTGTCAAATTAAAAATTACAAAAAGTTGATACGTCCTCACTGTTTGTCATATTTTCATCAACTAATATTGTCCCATTGATTTCGTTCCCTCGACTTTGTCTTATTTTTGTTTTCTATGTCGGTGTTTGTTTATTGTGTATTTGTATATATGCGAAATATTATCGGTGTCTGTCTTGTAATTGAGACGTAAGTTTGTTGGTGTATTTACTATATGTAACATTTCCAGTGTGTATCTCTTAGCATAGTTACTCTCTTCTTGTAAGATGCTCACATTATTAAAATTTGGTTTGTGTCCCGTTATTGTACAGTGGGCCGCAAGTGCAGTTTTTTGTTCCATTGGCTTTGTAACTGATTTTTGATCAGATTTGTGTCCTGATAATCTTGTCTTGAGTGTTGATTTTGTAGTCCCCACATATACTTTTGGGCATATGTTGGACCCGTCGCCCTCACAGCTTATTTTGTAAATCAAGTTTGATTTTTCCTCCTTTTCAAGTTTCGTCTTTGGTTTGCTAAATAATTGGTACACAGAATTATTGGTCTTAAGCGCTATTTCGTATTTTTCCTTGTTGTATATGTCAGAG
The DNA here is from genome assembly GCA_963931875.1 of Pollenia griseotomentosa. NCBI lineage: Eukaryota > Metazoa > Arthropoda > Insecta > Diptera > Polleniidae > Pollenia > Pollenia griseotomentosa. The sequence continues at coordinate 51,476,811 of OZ007563.1, forward strand.
TTCTTAAGCCTTTCGGATAATCCGGGAATGTACGTTACTGATTTGTATATTTTATCTAATTTTTCCTCTTCTTTGCTACCGAGTTTTTTTGATTTTGCATGTTTAATTAAATCTTTAATAGTTTTTTTAGGGAATTGATTTTTCTTTAGCGTGTCCGTTATTCTTTTAATATTGTCTTTGTGGAAAGAGTCATCACTTATCTCTAAAACTCGTCTTATAAAATTTGTTGCAGTGTTAATAATTATTCGCCTAGGATGTTTGGAGTAGAAGTTTATGAGTCTTCCAGACGATGTTGGTTTTTGATACCAGTCTATCCTAAGTAGGTTGTTTTGTCTAATAACCACACAGTCTAAGTACGGTATTTTATTTCCATTTTCTTCTTCTTTAGTAAAACAAATCTGTCTATTAAATGAGTTTAAAATTCTTAAAACATCAGTTACATCTTTTCTTTTTATTACACAAAACAGATCATCTACATATTTGGTGAGAATTTTTGGTTTTTCCCCCATCAGATCCACTGAAAAGTCTAGAAGCTTTTCCATTATAATATCTGCAATAACAGGTGATGCTGGTGATCCCATTGGCATACCTTTCCTTTGTTCAAATATTTTATCCTCATATTTGAAATATCTTGTATCTTTGATACAGAAAGAAAGGATATCCATGAAAAGCTTTTTTGGTATTTGGGTGTAATTTTGTAAAATATTCCAGTTTTCTTCAATTGTTTGGAGAGCAAGATTGACCGGAATACTCGGAAATAAAGCAACTACATCAAATGAAACCATTATTTCGTCGTCTTCTATTCTATTTTTATTGATCCTTGATTTGAAATCTATTGCATCTTTTACATTATATTTCGATTCTTTCGTAAGATTTTTTAATATGTCAACTATGTATTTGCATAAACCATATGCTGGTGAATTGACGGATGAACAAATTGGCCTGAGTGGGGTTCCCTCTTTGTGTATTTTCGGCAATCCGTATATCCTAGGGGCTATTGATGTCCGTGTACTTAGCTTGTATTTATCCTGTACAGTTATCAGATTTAAATTAAACAATTTTTCTACTAACAAGTTGTTTTTATTCTGTAAAATGGCAGTTGGATCTTTTTTCAAACGTTGGTAGGTGCACATATCACCTACAATTTCTCTCATCTTGCGAACATAATCATCTTTCATAATAGCTACAGTTTTGTTACCCTTGTCAGAACTTAAAATAAAAACATCCTTATTTTTGTTCAAAAATTCCCTCGTTTGTTCCACTGTATCAATAGTTAATTTGTCTCTAACATTAAGTTTTGTTTTATTTAAGTGTCCGTCTATGAGTGACGTAAGTTTGCTTCTCGCGATCTCTTGTTGCTCTCTGTTTTCGAGTGTACGAATTATATCCTCACCATCAGCAATACATTTAAACAATGGAAATGTTGTAATGGTATTGGGTAAAGCATGTTTCGGCCCTAATGACAATAACCATTTAACGTTCGTTGGTATGTTTCTATCGGTTTTGTTTACAAACCAATCTTCATTGTTGTTGTTGTTTATTTTGATTTTCTTATTATGCTCGTCCCTTAATTGTTGTAGCTTTCCGATGTGTCTTAATTTATTGTTGTTATTAAGTTTGTCATGTAAAATATTCTCTCCCTCTACAAATAATAATAGATCTTGCATGTCCATTATTTTTCTCAATGTTTCCTTTGTCGTTATTAATTGTTTTCCCACCAAATCTGTCTGTCTGTGTTTATGCTGTATCAGTAAATTTAATATTTTAATATGAAAATTATAAACAATACTTTCCACATCATTAAGAGTATTTGGTGCTAATTGGTTTTTAACTTTAAAAAAGCTATAAATGTTTTTTGTCGCATTACGAATAAAGTTTGGTATTAAACCTAGTCTCTTACACTTAATTAAAAACGTTGTTGTTGGTTTTAATCTCGCAAGAGATCGGCTATTTTTTGAATAATTACCAATGATGTTGATGGTGTTTTTGTTGTATTTTGTTTTCAGTTTTTTGTACATGATGAGTCAGTACTGCGGTGTGCCTTCCGTGTTGTATGTTCAATATTTATTGTTGACCTGTCGATAATCTATGTTGTTGTTTTTGTTTGGCTTAAGGTCATATACAAATTAAAATAAAAAATTCCACAAATTTTTGTATTTTTAATTTTGTTTTTTATTTTTCATCCGATATTTCGACCATACATCGATGGTCATCTTCAGGGGCTACAAAATACACATATATTTAACATATAAATTTTATATCATAATACTTATCAATACATACATTTAAAACACTGTCAAATTAAAAATTACAAAAAGTTGATACGTCCTCACTGTTTGTCATATTTTCATCAACTAATATTGTCCCATTGATTTCGTTCCCTCGACTTTGTCTTATTTTTGTTTTCTATGTCGGTGTTTGTTTATTGTGTATTTGTATATATGCGAAATATTATCGGTGTCTGTCTTGTAATTGAGACGTAAGTTTGTTGGTGTATTTACTATATGTAACATTTCCAGTGTGTATCTCTTAGCATAGTTACTCTCTTCTTGTAAGATGCTCACATTATTAAAATTTGGTTTGTGTCCCGTTATTGTACAGTGGGCCGCAAGTGCAGTTTTTTGTTCCATTGGCTTTGTAACTGATTTTTGATCAGATTTGTGTCCTGATAATCTTGTCTTGAGTGTTGATTTTGTAGTCCCCACATATACTTTTGGGCATATGTTGGACCCGTCGCCCTCACAGCTTATTTTGTAAATCAAGTTTGATTTTTCCTCCTTTTCAAGTTTCGTCTTTGGTTTGCTAAATAATTGGTACACAGAATTATTGGTCTTAAGCGCTATTTCGTATTTTTCCTTGTTGTATATGTCAGAGTTCTTAAGCCTTTCGGATAATCCGGGAATGTACGTTACTGATTTGTATATTTTATCTAATTTTTCCTCTTCTTTGCTACCGAGTTTTTTTGATTTTGCATGTTTAATTAAATCTTTAATAGTTTTTTTAGGGAATTGATTTTTCTTTAGCGTGTCCGTTATTCTTTTAATATTGTCTTTGTGGAAAGAGTCATCACTTATCTCTAAAACTCGTCTTATAAAATTTGTTGCAGTGTTAATAATTATTCGCCTAGGATGTTTGGAGTAGAAGTTTATGAGTCTTCCAGACGATGTTGGTTTTTGATACCAGTCTATCCTAAGTAGGTTGTTTTGTCTAATAACCACACAGTCTAAGTACGGTATTTTATTTCCATTTTCTTCTTCTTTAGTAAAACAAATCTGTCTATTAAATGAGTTTAAAATTCTTAAAACATCAGTTACATCTTTTCTTTTTATTACACAAAACAGATCATCTACATATTTGGTGAGAATTTTTGGTTTTTCCCCCATCAGATCCACTGAAAAGTCTAGAAGCTTTTCCATTATAATATCTGCAATAACAGGTGATGCTGGTGATCCCATTGGCATACCTTTCCTTTGTTCAAATATTTTATCCTCATATTTGAAATATCTTGTATCTTTGATACAGAAAGAAAGGATATCCATGAAAAGCTTTTTTGGTATTTGGGTGTAATTTTGTAAAATATTCCAGTTTTCTTCAATTGTTTGGAGAGCAAGATTGACCGGAATACTCGGAAATAAAGCAACTACATCAAATGAAACCATTATTTCGTCGTCTTCTATTCTATTTTTATTGATCCTTGATTTGAAATCTATTGCATCTTTTACATTATATTTCGATTCTTTCGTAAGATTTTTTAATATGTCAACTATGTATTTGCATAAACCATATGCTGGTGAATTGACGGATGAACAAATTGGCCTGAGTGGGGTTCCCTCTTTGTGTATTTTCGGCAATCCGTATATCCTAGGGGCTATTGATGTCCGTGTACTTAGCTTGTATTTATCCTGTACAGTTATCAGATTTAAATTAAACAATTTTTCTACTAACAAGTTGTTTTTATTCTGTAAAATGGCAGTTGGATCTTTTTTCAAACGTTGGTAGGTGCACATATCACCTACAATTTCTCTCATCTTGCGAACATAATCATCTTTCATAATAGCTACAGTTTTGTTACCCTTGTCAGAACTTAAAATAAAAACATCCTTATTTTTGTTCAAAAATTCCCTCGTTTGTTCCACTGTATCAATAGTTAATTTGTCTCTAACATTAAGTTTTGTTTTATTTAAGTGTCCGTCTATGAGTGACGTAAGTTTGCTTCTCGCGATCTCTTGTTGCTCTCTGTTTTCGAGTGTACGAATTATATCCTCACCATCAGCAATACATTTAAACAATGGAAATGTTGTAATGGTATTGGGTAAAGCATGTTTCGGCCCTAATGACAATAACCATTTAACGTTCGTTGGTATGTTTCTATCGGTTTTGTTTACAAACCAATCTTCATTGTTGTTGTTGTTTATTTTGATTTTCTTATTATGCTCGTCCCTTAATTGTTGTAGCTTTCCGATGTGTCTTAATTTATTGTTGTTATTAAGTTTGTCATGTAAAATATTCTCTCCCTCTACAAATAATAATAGATCTTGCATGTCCATTATTTTTCTCAATGTTTCCTTTGTCGTTATTAATTGTTTTCCCACCAAATCTGTCTGTCTGTGTTTATGCTGTATCAGTAAATTTAATATTTTAATATGAAAATTATAAACAATACTTTCCACATCATTAAGAGTATTTGGTGCTAATTGGTTTTTAACTTTAAAAAAGCTATAAATGTTTTTTGTCGCATTACGAATAAAGTTTGGTATTAAACCTAGTCTCTTACACTTAATTAAAAACGTTGTTGTTGGTTTTAATCTCGCAAGAGATCGGCTATTTTTTGAATAATTACCAATGATGTTGATGGTGTTTTTGTTGTATTTTGTTTTCAGTTTTTTGTACATGATGAGTCAGTACTGCGGTGTGCCTTCCGTGTTGTATGTTCAATATTTATTGTTGACCTGTCGATAATCTATGTTGTTGTTTTTGTTTGGCTTAAGGTCATATACAAATTAAAATAAAAAATTCCACAAATTTTTGTATTTTTAATTTTGTTTTTTATTTTTCATCCGATATTTCGACCATACATCGATGGTCATCTTCAGGGGCTACAAAATACACATATATTTAACATATAAATTTTATATCATAATACTTATCAATACATACATTTAAAACACTGTCAAATTAAAAATTACAAAAAGTTGATACGTCCTCACTGTTTGTCATATTTTCATCAACTAATATTGTCCCATTGATTTCGTTCCCTCGACTTTGTCTTATTTTTGTTTTCTATGTCGGTGTTTGTTTATTGTGTATTTGTATATATGCGAAATATTATCGGTGTCTGTCTTGTAATTGAGACGTAAGTTTGTTGGTGTATTTACTATATGTAACATTTCCAGTGTGTATCTCTTAGCATAGTTACTCTCTTCTTGTAAGATGCTCACATTATTAAAATTTGGTTTGTGTCCCGTTATTGTACAGTGGGCCGCAAGTGCAGTTTTTTGTTCCATTGGCTTTGTAACTGATTTTTGATCAGATTTGTGTCCTGATAATCTTGTCTTGAGTGTTGATTTTGTAGTCCCCACATATACTTTTGGGCATATGTTGGACCCGTCGCCCTCACAGCTTATTTTGTAAATCAAGTTTGATTTTTCCTCCTTTTCAAGTTTCGTCTTTGGTTTGCTAAATAATTGGTACACAGAATTATTGGTCTTAAGCGCTATTTCGTATTTTTCCTTGTTGTATATGTCAGAGTTCTTAAGCCTTTCGGATAATCCGGGAATGTACGTTACTGATTTGTATATTTTATCTAATTTTTCCTCTTCTTTGCTACCGAGTTTTTTTGATTTTGCATGTTTAATTAAATCGGATTGCCGAAAATACACAAAGAGGGAACCCCACTCAGGCCAATTTGTTCATCCGTCAATTCACCAGCATATGGTTTATGCAAATACATAGTTGACATATTAAAAAATCTTACGAAAGAATCGAAATATAATGTAAAAGATGCAATAGATTTCAAATCAAGGATCAATAAAAATAGAATAGAAGACGACGAAATAATGGTTTCATTTGATGTAGTTGCTTTATTTCCGAGTATTCCGGTCAATCTTGCTCTCCAAACAATTGAAGAAAACTGGAATATTTTACAAAATTACACCCAAATACCAAAAAAGCTTTTCATGGATATCCTTTCTTTCTGTATCAAAGATACAAGATATTTCAAATATGAGGATAAAATATTTGAACAAAGGAAAGGTATGCCAATGGAATCACCAGCATCACCTGTTATTGCAGATATTATAATGGAAAAGCTTCTAGACTTTTCAGTGGATCTGATGGGGGAAAAACCAAAAATTCTCACCAAATATGTAGATGATCTGTTTTGTGTAATAAAAAGAAAAGATGTAACTGATGTTTTAAGAATTTTAAACTCATTTAATAGACAGATTTGTTTTACTAAAGAAGAAGAAAATGGAAATAAAATACCGTACTTAGACTGTGTGGTTATTAGACAAAACAACCTACTTAGGATAGACTGGTATCAAAAACCAACATCGTCTGGAAGACTCATAAACTTCTACTCCAAACATCCTAGGCGAATAATTATTAACACTGCAACAAATTTTATAAGACGAGTTTTAGAGATAAGTGATGACTCTTTCCACAAAGACAATATTAAAAGAATAACGGACACGCTAAAGAAAAATCAATTCCCTAAAAAAACTATTAAAGATTTAATTAAACATGCAAAATCAAAAAAACTCGGTAGCAAAGAAGAGGAAAAATTAGATAAAATATACAAATCAGTAACGTACATTCCCGGATTATCCGAAAGGCTTAAGAACTCTGACATATACAACAAGGAAAAATACGAAATAGCGCTTAAGACCAATAATTCTGTGTACCAATTATTTAGCAAACCAAAGACGAAACTTGAAAAGGAGGAAAAATCAAACTTGATTTACAAAATAAGCTGTGAGGGCGACGGGTCCAACATATGCCCAAAAGTATATGTGGGGACTACAAAATCAACACTCAAGACAAGATTATCAGGACACAAATCTGATCAAAAATCAGTTACAAAGCCAATGGAACAAAAAACTGCACTTGCGGCCCACTGTACAATAACGGGACACAAACCAAATTTTAATAATGTGAGCATCTTACAAGAAGAGAGTAACTATGCTAAGAGATACACACTGGAAATGTTACATATAGTAAATACACCAACAAACTTACGTCTCAATTACAAGACAGACACCGATAATATTTCGCATATATACAAATACACAATAAACAAACACCGACATAGAAAACAAAAATAAGACAAAGTCGAGGGAACGAAATCAATGGGACAATATTAGTTGATGAAAATATGACAAACAGTGAGGACGTATCAACTTTTTGTAATTTTTAATTTGACAGTGTTTTAAATGTATGTATTGATAAGTATTATGATATAAAATTTATATGTTAAATATATGTGTATTTTGTAGCCCCTGAAGATGACCATCGATGTATGGTCGAAATATCGGATGAAAAATAAAAAACAAAATTAAAAATACAAAAATTTGTGGAATTTTTTATTTTAATTTGTATATGACCTTAAGCCAAACAAAAACAACAACATAGATTATCGACAGGTCAACAATAAATATTGAACATACAACACGGAAGGCACACCGCAGTACTGACTCATCATGTACAAAAAACTGAAAACAAAATACAACAAAAACACCATCAACATCATTGGTAATTATTCAAAAAATAGCCGATCTCTTGCGAGATTAAAACCAACAACAACGTTTTTAATTAAGTGTAAGAGACTAGGTTTAATACCAAACTTTATTCGTAATGCGACAAAAAACATTTATAGCTTTTTTAAAGTTAAAAACCAATTAGCACCAAATACTCTTAATGATGTGGAAAGTATTGTTTATAATTTTCATATTAAAATATTAAATTTACTGATACAGCATAAACACAGACAGACAGATTTGGTGGGAAAACAATTAATAACGACAAAGGAAACATTGAGAAAAATAATGGACATGCAAGATCTATTATTATTTGTAGAGGGAGAGAATATTTTACATGACAAACTTAATAACAACAATAAATTAAGACACATCGGAAAGCTACAACAATTAAGGGACGAGCATAATAAGAAAATCAAAATAAACAACAACAACAATGAAGATTGGTTTGTAAACAAAACCGATAGAAACATACCAACGAACGTTAAATGGTTATTGTCATTAGGGCCGAAACATGCTTTACCCAATACCATTACAACATTTCCATTGTTTAAATGTATTGCTGATGGTGAGGATATAATTCGTACACTCGAAAACAGAGAGCAACAAGAGATCGCGAGAAGCAAACTTACGTCACTCATAGACGGACACTTAAATAAAACAAAACTTAATGTTAGAGACAAATTAACTATTGATACAGTGGAACAAACGAGGGAATTTTTGAACAAAAATAAGGATGTTTTTATTTTAAGTTCTGACAAGGGTAACAAAACTGTAGCTATTATGAAAGATGATTATGTTCGCAAGATGAGAGAAATTGTAGGTGATATGTGCACCTACCAACGTTTGAAAAAAGATCCAACTGCCATTTTACAGAATAAAAACAACTTGTTAGTAGAAAAATTGTTTAATTTAAATCTGATAACTGTACAGGATAAATACAAGCTAAGTACACGGACATCAATAGCCCCTAGGATATACGGATTGCCGAAAATACACAAAGAGGGAACCCCACTCAGGCCAATTTGTTCATCCGTCAATTCACCAGCATATGGTTTATGCAAATACATAGTTGACATATTAAAAAATCTTACGAAAGAATCGAAATATAATGTAAAAGATGCAATAGATTTCAAATCAAGGATCAATAAAAATAGAATAGAAGACGACGAAATAATGGTTTCATTTGATGTAGTTGCTTTATTTCCGAGTATTCCGGTCAATCTTGCTCTCCAAACAATTGAAGAAAACTGGAATATTTTACAAAATTACACCCAAATACCAAAAAAGCTTTTCATGGATATCCTTTCTTTCTGTATCAAAGATACAAGATATTTCAAATATGAGGATAAAATATTTGAACAAAGGAAAGGTATGCCAATGGGATCACCAGCATCACCTGTTATTGCAGATATTATAATGGAAAAGCTTCTAGACTTTTCAGTGGATCTGATGGGGGAAAAACCAAAAATTCTCACCAAATATGTAGATGATCTGTTTTGTGTAATAAAAAGAAAAGATGTAACTGATGTTTTAAGAATTTTAAACTCATTTAATAGACAGATTTGTTTTACTAAAGAAGAAGAAAATGGAAATAAAATACCGTACTTAGACTGTGTGGTTATTAGACAAAACAACCTACTTAGGATAGACTGGTATCAAAAACCAACATCGTCTGGAAGACTCATAAACTTCTACTCCAAACATCCTAGGCGAATAATTATTAACACTGCAACAAATTTTATAAGACGAGTTTTAGAGATAAGTGATGACTCTTTCCACAAAGACAATATTAAAAGAATAACGGACACGCTAAAGAAAAATCAATTCCCTAAAAAAACTATTAAAGATTTAATTAAACATGCAAAATCAAAAAAACTCGGTAGCAAAGAAGAGGAAAAATTAGATAAAATATACAAATCAGTAACGTACATTCCCGGATTATCCGAAAGGCTTAAGAACTCTGACATATACAACAAGGAAAAATACGAAATAGCGCTTAAGACCAATAATTCTGTGTACCAATTATTTAGCAAACCAAAGACGAAACTTGAAAAGGAGGAAAAATCAAACTTGATTTACAAAATAAGCTGTGAGGGCGACGGGTCCAACATATGCCCAAAAGTATATGTGGGGACTACAAAATCAACACTCAAGACAAGATTATCAGGACACAAATCTGATCAAAAATCAGTTACAAAGCCAATGGAACAAAAAACTGCACTTGCGGCCCACTGTACAATAACGGGACACAAACCAAATTTTAATAATGTGAGCATCTTACAAGAAGAGAGTAACTATGCTAAGAGATACACACTGGAAATGTTACATATAGTAAATACACCAACAAACTTACGTCTCAATTACAAGACAGACACCGATAATATTTCGCATATATACAAATACACAATAAACAAACACCGACATAGAAAACAAAAATAAGACAAAGTCGAGGGAACGAAATCAATGGGACAATATTAGTTGATGAAAATATGACAAACAGTGAGGACGTATCAACTTTTTGTAATTTTTAATTTGACAGTGTTTTAAATGTATGTATTGATAAGTATTATGATATAAAATTTATATGTTAAATATATGTGTATTTTGTAGCCCCTGAAGATGACCATCGATGTATGGTCGAAATATCGGATGAAAAATAAAAAACAAAATTAAAAATACAAAAATTTGTGGAATTTTTTATTTTAATTTGTATATGACCTTAAGCCAAACAAAAACAACAACATAGATTATCGACAGGTCAACAATAAATATTGAACATACAACACGGAAGGCACACCGCAGTACTGACTCATCATGTACAAAAAACTGAAAACAAAATACAACAAAAACACCATCAACATCATTGGTAATTATTCAAAAAATAGCCGATCTCTTGCGAGATTAAAACCAACAACAACGTTTTTAATTAAGTGTAAGAGACTAGGTTTAATACCAAACTTTATTCGTAATGCGACAAAAAACATTTATAGCTTTTTTAAAGTTAAAAACCAATTAGCACCAAATACTCTTAATGATGTGGAAAGTATTGTTTATAATTTTCATATTAAAATATTAAATTTACTGATACAGCATAAACACAGACAGACAGATTTGGTGGGAAAACAATTAATAACGACAAAGGAAACATTGAGAAAAATAATGGACATGCAAGATCTATTATTATTTGTAGAGGGAGAGAATATTTTACATGACAAACTTAATAACAACAATAAATTAAGACACATCGGAAAGCTACAACAATTAAGGGACGAGCATAATAAGAAAATCAAAATAAACAACAACAACAATGAAGATTGGTTTGTAAACAAAACCGATAGAAACATACCAACGAACGTTAAATGGTTATTGTCATTAGGGCCGAAACATGCTTTACCCAATACCATTACAACATTTCCATTGTTTAAATGTATTGCTGATGGTGAGGATATAATTCGTACACTCGAAAACAGAGAGCAACAAGAGATCGCGAGAAGCAAACTTACGTCACTCATAGACGGACACTTAAATAAAACAAAACTTAATGTTAGAGACAAATTAACTATTGATACAGTGGAACAAACGAGGGAATTTTTGAACAAAAATAAGGATGTTTTTATTTTAAGTTCTGACAAGGGTAACAAAACTGTAGCTATTATGAAAGATGATTATGTTCGCAAGATGAGAGAAATTGTAGGTGATATGTGCACCTACCAACGTTTGAAAAAAGATCCAACTGCCATTTTACAGAATAAAAACAACTTGTTAGTAGAAAAATTGTTTAATTTAAATCTGATAACTGTACAGGATAAATACAAGCTAAGTACACGGACATCAATAGCCCCTAGGATATACGGATTGCCGAAAATACACAAAGAGGGAACCCCACTCAGGCCAATTTGTTCATCCGTCAATTCACCAGCATATGGTTTATGCAAATACATAGTTGACATATTAAAAAATCTTACGAAAGAATCGAAATATAATGTAAAAGATGCAATAGATTTCAAATCAAGGATCAATAAAAATAGAATAGAAGACGACGAAATAATGGTTTCATTTGATGTAGTTGCTTTATTTCCGAGTATTCCGGTCAATCTTGCTCTCCAAACAATTGAAGAAAACTGGAATATTTTACAAAATTACACCCAAATACCAAAAAAGCTTTTCATGGATATCCTTTCTTTCTGTATCAAAGATACAAGATATTTCAAATATGAGGATAAAATATTTGAACAAAGGAAAGGTATGCCAATGGGATCACCAGCATCACCTGTTATTGCAGATATTATAATGGAAAAGCTTCTAGACTTTTCAGTGGATCTGATGGGGGAAAAACCAAAAATTCTCACCAAATATGTAGATGATCTGTTTTGTGTAATAAAAAGAAAAGATGTAACTGATGTTTTAAGAATTTTAAACTCATTTAATAGACAGATTTGTTTTACTAAAGAAGAAGAAAATGGAAATAAAATACCGTACTTAGACTGTGTGGTTATTAGACAAAACAACCTACTTAGGATAGACTGGTATCAAAAACCAACATCGTCTGGAAGACTCATAAACTTCTACTCCAAACATCCTAGGCGAATAATTATTAACACTGCAACAAATTTTATAAGACGAGTTTTAGAGATAAGTGATGACTCTTTCCACAAAGACAATATTAAAAGAATAACGGACACGCTAAAGAAAAATCAATTCCCTAAAAAAACTATTAAAGATTTAATTAAACATGCAAAATCAAAAAAACTCGGTAGCAAAGAAGAGGAAAAATTAGATAAAATATACAAATCAGTAACGTACATTCCCGGATTATCCGAAAGGCTTAAGAACTCTGACATATACAACAAGGAAAAATACGAAATAGCGCTTAAGACCAATAATTCTGTGTACCAATTATTTAGCAAACCAAAGACGAAACTTGAAAAGGAGGAAAAATCAAACTTGATTTACAAAATAAGCTGTGAGGGCGACGGGTCCAACATATGCCCAAAAGTATATGTGGGGACTACAAAATCAACACTCAAGACAAGATTATCAGGACACAAATCTGATCAAAAATCAGTTACAAAGCCAATGGAACAAAAAACTGCACTTGCGGCCCACTGTACAATAACGGGACACAAACCAAATTTTAATAATGTGAGCATCTTACAAGAAGAGAGTAACTATGCTAAGAGATACACACTGGAAATGTTACATATAGTAAATACACCAACAAACTTACGTCTCAATTACAAGACAGACACCGATAATATTTCGCATATATACAAATACACAATAAACAAACACCGACATAGAAAACAAAAATAAGACAAAGTCGAGGGAACGAAATCAATGGGACAATATTAGTTGATGAAAATATGACAAACAGTGAGGACGTATCAACTTTTTGTAATTTTTAATTTGACAGTGTTTTAAATGTATGTATTGATAAGTATTATGATATAAAATTTATATGTTAAATATATGTGTATTTTGTAGCCCCTGAAGATGACCATCGATGTATGGTCGAAATATCGGATGAAAAATAAAAAACAAAATTAAAAATACAAAAATTTGTGGAATTTTTTATTTTAATTTGTATATGACCTTAAGCCAAACAAAAACAACAACACAGAATACAATATTGTTACGAAAGAAACTTTAGTTAAGATTTAGATTAATTTATAAGTTATTTTGTATTGATTAGTTATTTACTATTTGTTAGTAATTTTATTAGTTTTAATTGTTATTGTAAAAGTTATACACACTTCTAGTATAAAAATCAATGTACAGATGTAATGTTAAAATTGTTGTGCATAATTGTACTTCAACCCCACTGTAAATACCAGAATCTTCGTTTAGATATCGTATAAGTTATCTTAATTTATTGTAACGCCTAAAAGTATGCCTTAGTTTATGATGCCTAATAACTCAATTAATTCAGCCATATATAGTAACTATAGATAAATAAGTTTAATTAACAAAATAGCCGTTAGAGGGCAAACTTTCTAGAGCAATCTAGACGTTACTAGTAACATCTACACGTCTGGGCTAGAGTATAAATAAATAGAATCGCAAGAGATGGCATAATATCATTCTAAGTTTAAACTTTGTGAAGATAAGAGCGCATCATGCGGAGAAAATTATAGTGAGTTGTGAATAAAAGCAGTATATTACGGTTGTTAAAGTGACAAAGTACTAAATATAGTTGTGTAAATAATAAATAAGTGTTATAAAGTGTAAACAGTGTTTAAATTGTGTTTTATTTTATTTAAAGTGCAATAAAGAACTCGAAACGGTTTATTGTAAAGGAAATAAACCAAAATGTTTTGAAAGACAGTAACGTAACAATTGGTGTCAGAAGTGAAATTGCCAAAAAAAAAAAAAAATAAATAAATAAAAGTAAAAAAAAAAATAGTAAAATAAAAAATAAATAAAAAGAAAACAGCAATGAAATTTTAAGATCTTAAAGTAGAACAGCTCAAGAAAGAATTGGAAAGACTATTAGATGAATTCGAGCGACGCAATATGGATATTGTGAGTTACGAATTTGAGGACAAAGAAGAAATAGAGGTATGTACTCGTGCAGTTGCTAGCAGCATGGACTTAAACACAAAGTTTGCTGCTATGATGGCAAAAGTGAAAAATTTCCCGAAAATTTTTTAATTTCATTGGTTTTTTCTTTTCACTTTTGCGGCTACCTAAACGGCGCACAGTGGCGCCATTTGAGTTTTTTCGTTGCAAAAATCATATCTTTTGAACCGAATAAGATAATTGAACAGTTTAAACAGCATATGATAGATAACTGTTCAGCATATGAAATGAGCGTTTGGAAAGGGTGCTACGCTCTGTAGGGGCCTAATTATGGGTTATCAAATTTAAAATTAGTAGAAAAATCAATTTTATGGTAACTAAAAAAATTATTTTTACATTTTTAGATTGTTTTTATTTTTTTTTCTTTAGGGTTTTATGTTTTAAATTATTACCCAACAAATTAAAAAAAAAATTATTTTTTTTTTAAATTTATTTTTTCAATTTTCTGTAAAATATTCATCACAGTTCGTAAGAGAAGGTATATCTAAAAGACTAACCATTTCTAAACTATAATTATTTTCTAACTCTATTCTTGACTTCACATGCCGCAGGGAACAAATAAGTGGATCGGAAGATGCTGCCAACATGTTGAAGAGGTCCTCATTTTGCCTTACCCTTGATGTTTTGAATGTGTTCTGCAATCTATATTTTTTATAAAATTTGTTAAGAGACTCCTGTGCTTCTTCAGAAAGCTCTCCAATTGGCAAAGACTGGTACTCAATTATATCTTTGCCATGCGCCAATATTTGATGGACGGTCGGGGTCAACTTCTTCTGTGGATACATTTCTGCTAAAAGAGATGCAGTTTTCGACGCATATTCTCCATATTTTGTAGAATTGACATTTTCTTTGCAGTTTAAAACATCTAAGATCGTTCCCAATCTTTTCACGATTTGATTGTCAATTCCAGTGATTCTAGTTACTGCCTCATCATTTTCAAAAAATCTCCTAGAAGTGTTTCCATCGTTTGAGTTACCGTATCCGTGCTTGGGACAGTCTACTTTTAGTCCAACTTGTTTAAAAAAAGCATCCTGTATTTGCTTCTTTCTGATCTTTTCCTTATCCTTTATTGATGTATTTTCATCGAAGTTTTCCTCCTCTTGTGGTTTGATTCTTTTTGCAAATCGGGCATGACATTGTTGAGGTTGTTCCTGTCAGTTCGTTTACGACTTTTCCGTCAACCATGGTCAGATGGAACTCGTAATTGCATTCAATATATTTTCCTTCTCCAATTTGCAGCTTTGTAGGCTTAATCTTGCTTATTTGTTCTTCAATGTCCTTCACCGTGGTTCTTATGAGTTCTGCCGATTCCCTTGCAAACTGAAACATTATTGGTCGGCAATAATGCACTGATGACGGACGTGGATTTTTCCAGTGTAGGGAAACATCAGATTTAAGCCGCAAAGGAACAACAGATGCCATAAACATATTTCCGTCCGATATTGTAGCGTCATCGGAGGATATCCTTTGCTTAAAACGCTTTGTCCGGATGATCCATCGCAGCCCCATTTGCTAATCAATGTCAACTTCTCAGGAAGAATTTTCACCTCATTTTCAGGAAGATTTTCCAACAACCGTTTTGCTGTATGGCCCATGAGATCCTGCAGATTGGCTTTCGCAGAGACTTCCGTAAACTCCGTATGCAGTGATCGTGAATTTATTTTGGCTTGCGTAATATGCTTGTATCCGGGTAAAACGTCAGCGCCGTGTCGCGTTAAAGATGCCCGTAGTTTCTCATATTTCTCTTTGGAAAGTTCTAAGTCCATAAACAAGGCCAAGGCTTCTTCGGATCCATACTTTTTAATGTGTGCGTTTGTGGGCGTGGGAATGCTTTCCTAATTCTTTTTAGTCGCAGGGGGCTTGCATCAGCAACATGGTGTCTTCATTAAGCCAGTCCTCGTATTTGGAGTTGAAGTTCTGAATGGTTCGATTAGATTTCACCCATTCTGCCTTAATATTTGCATATATCAGATAAAAATTATTTTTTATAATTTCGCTTCTCTCAATATTTCCGTATCAGCTATCAAGTTCTTCTAAATCAGCTTCCGTGAAAAAATTTGGTGTGGTGGACTTTCTAAACAGTTCAAATAATTTAAAATTGTTCAACACCATGTTTTCAGTACTTAAATTGTTTAATGGTTTCAGTAATTGTTGCGCCAACTTTCAGTCGTAGACTAATCCAGGCATTATGCTTATTTTGCAATATACAGTAATTTTGACTTAGCTGCACAATCTCCTTTGCACGATTTTTTGTGCAGGTAAATCAAAAAGGCAGCTATCTTAAATGTCAAAAATTAAAAACTGCA
Source organism: Pollenia griseotomentosa (assembly GCA_963931875.1). Taxonomy (NCBI): domain Eukaryota; kingdom Metazoa; phylum Arthropoda; class Insecta; order Diptera; family Polleniidae; genus Pollenia; species Pollenia griseotomentosa. The sequence continues at coordinate 51,493,453 of OZ007563.1, forward strand.
GTTTTATAGTAGTGTCAACAGAATACGTAGTTGTAGTAGTCGTTGACGTTGAAGCGCAAAATTCGAAATTAGGAACTTTGTTGCGCTACAGAGCATTCGTCAGCTTCAAATACTACTACAACTATTTTATTCTGTTCCAGACCTAAGATTTGCTTTTCCTTTCATATAATCGTGGTAAAGTTGCTGTAACCACAATCCATATGCATAAATGTAGGTACATGCAAACAAAATAAATGAATTATAATGATACCAACTTGACTTGTTTGCGATTTTATGTTTTTATAAACAGCTAAAATTGGATATTTATGTGAAAAAGTGGCTACCATATTTTTTCATGTGTACAGCTAACTTTGATGTTTTATATGAAAATATTTTAAAGCTGCCCAAAAATATGAAAAATGTGAAGGTATACAAAATGCACGTAAAGAAGGATTTTGAAGAATAATTACAGAAAATATGTAATTTGGGCAGTTAAGTCAAAGTGCAGCTAAATTGAATTTTTTGTATGAAAATAATTTTAAAATGCCAAAAATTTTGGGCACTTATCTTAAATGTGCAGGTAAAGAAAGCGCACTTAAAAAAGGGATTTGTATGGGATTATAAAGAATAATGCCAAAAATTATCAATTTTGTGCAGTTAAGTCAAAAGTGCACGTAAATAAAAGGCAGTTAAGTCAAAACTACTGTATAGGCTTATGCTACCATGCCTAAAAACTTACCTGTTCCCTGCATACATATGGATTTAGGCTGAATAATGCATTTTGATATTATGCACGTGTCCAAATAAGATTTGTGCCTACCTGTAGGGACCATAAGTCAATATTGTTCTTGACCATTTACAATATATAGGCTTATGCTACCATGCCGACAAATTTACCTGTTCCCTGCATACATATGGATTTAGGCTGAATAATGCAATTTTGATATTATGCACGTGTCCAAATAAGATTTGTGCCTACCTGTAGGGACCATAAGTCAATATTGTTCTTGACCATTTGTACGCCAAAGTATTGTTTAAGTGAGGTACGTACCTGCTAATTTCAATGAGTGTTTTTTTCAAACTATTAGATCAAACTACTGTCAGTCAAAACATATAAGGGATGGACGCCATACAATTTCTGCAACCATGTCTTTTTAACCTTTTTTACCTCTAGAAGCCAAACGGGCACGTACGGGCAGATAAAATTTTTGAATTATGTAAAGAAATAATCAATGAACAGGTTTTGCAAATATGGCAAATATAGAAAAATATAGATTTTTTTTATTTTCCGTCAAAGTTGAAAAATAGTGAAAAAACGGATAGTTTTTAAATAGTGATTTACCAGGAGAAACACAAAGCAAACAGTTAATTTTTTTTTATCATTATACATTTAATAAATACATCAATCAATACAAACAAAAAATAAGGCGATTCGTTACCTATTTTTCGTGATATTACACCTGAAATCGCAACAAATTTACTAAAAATTGTGTGTTTTTTTTTAAACCGAACTTTGAACGGCTATATCTTCTAAACTAAAAATGTGATATTATTAAGAGTGGCAGATTTGAAATCGTTGAAAAGTTTCCTATAACATGGGTTTATTCAAAACTTCGTCGGCGCTCATGAAAATTTTGATTTTTGCAACCTCGTTTGCTCTACGGGCGCTACTGTGCGGCGTTAAGAATCATTCCTAGGAAGTTTATATGTTCTAAAAAGTTGTTAACTGAGATCTTAGGTACATTTTTGTAGTTGATTGTTTCCTTGATTTTTTTACTGTTTGCTACCTATGGACCTAAACAAGGGAAAAATGTACAAAAATCGAATTTTAGGGCAATTTTTCACTTTTGAGGCTGCCTAAACGGTGCTAAGAATCATTACTGAGATCTTAGGTACATTTTTGTAGTTGATTGTTTCCTTAAAAAAATATGTATTTTTCTATATGTATGGAATAGTATAAATGGAATAGTTAAGTACATACTTATACATATATAAGTACAAACTTTATTTAAAAATGATCATAAAAATGGAAGGTGGAATTTTCAAACTAAAAGCTTCTTAAGTTCCATTAGTTTTACCTTTCTTTAATATATGATGAAACTTTTTAAAAATACCGCTAATCTAAGATGCTTTTTTTAATATTTTTGACCATAAATAAGGATGCAATTTTGTTTATTCTTGACACTGGGTGCAAAAGTGTGCAAAATTATTAAACAACAAGCTGATTCAAATCTTAATTGTTTTAAAAATTTACTGTTTTAATAAAACTGTGTATATTGTCCAAACAAACTTAAAGTAAATCATAATTTCTAAAAATAAAAAATCATCATTTTAGAAAAAAATCTTTAAATAGTATTTTTGTTGAAAAATAATCAAAAATATGATAAAATCATCATTCTGTCAATGCTGTTTATATAATATTTTCAAACAAAAGAAAACAAAACTTTGTGTGTGTAAACACTAAACAAAATTTAAAAGAGAATTCAACAAACTCTGTCAAAGTAAACTTTGCCTGTCTAAAAGGGGACTTATATAGTCGTATGAACATAGCATAACTGCCCGTCTATACCAGAGATAATTATTGCGACATACATATATTGCAGTTAATGTCAAAATTATGTTATCTTTAAAACTGAGTCTTCACCTGAGATAATATCTGATATAATATGTGAGAGAACGTCGGCAGAATGAGAGAACAAATTTCTTCATGTTAATCTTAATCTTAAACAAGGGGAACACGTATCTTATAAGATTTCATAATCGAATGATTCTCGCACAGTAAACTTGTGTCGTTTTTATTTTTTTTTTTTTAGTTTTTTCTTGTTTTTAGTTAAAAATATTGTTTTTTTTTTATTATCACAAGATTTTCACTATTTGTACAAACAAATTTAACATTTTAATGAATGCGTCTTATTATTGTTTTGTATGTATGCATGAATGTGTATTTTTGACAGCTCATCTTATAAGATAGTGCGTGAAATTGTGCGTGCTCGTTGAATGCAGACGTGTTTTTTTTTAACTCGGCTTACGGTTTTTTTTTTTTTTTAACATAAATAAGTGTATATTTATGATATAATAATATTATTTTTTTTTAATAATATAAGATCAGCGAATGAATAGACGCTTTAAAATAATTTTTAATAAGTGAACATAAAATTTTTAATACAAATATTAAAAATTACAATTAACAAAAATATATGTATGTACACACATACATATACGTACATACATTTTAAGCAAAAACATTTCTTGTTTTCTTTATTCTTTTTTTTTATTCTCGGGGTTTTTAAACAACAAATAAAAAGAAGAGCACAATTAAACAAACAGTAATATATAAAAAAAAAACTCTTATGAATGCATATAATGCAAAAACAATAAAACATAACGAAAGAAATGCGTATGTTACATTGAGTGTTGACGAAACAAACGTAGGAAAAAGAATCGATGATAGCAATTATTTAACGGCTAAACCTATTACTCGAACGCGTTCTCTCTCACCCTCTTTGTTTAAAAATACGGTCGATCGTAATACAATAACAAATTTATTAACTGCAAGCGTTGCCACAGAGCAAAAAAAAACTTTAATAAGTGATGAAACGGTTAACCCAAAAACAGCCGCTATGGACAACTCAATAACTCAAGTAAAAACTTCTCAAAAGCCTACAGTACAAGTTGGTATGGACAGGTACATAACAGTGCTTAAACGGGGACGCAGCCCTACCTCTGCAGCAGTTGCTTCGGCCTCAAAAGTACCATCTTTTGATAAAATAAATACTCAAAATCGTTTTGCAATTCTGGAGGATGAATCCTCTGAAGCACAAAACGTCATAAAATCGTCCAAGCCTCCCCCGATATATCTGAGGGAGCGAAATTCTAATGAGCTCATAAAGAGTTTGATATCGGTTATTGGTGAAAATTCGTTTTACGTAGCTGCTATCAAGCGTGGTAGTATAAACGAAACAAAAATACAAATCAATCATGAGAATGATTTTCGAAAAATTGTAAGCAACTTTGAGGCACTCAAAAAAAATTTTTATACATACCAACTGAAAAGCAGTAAAGGCCTTCAGGTAGTGATTAAGGGTATTGACTCATGTGTGGACCCAGAAGAGGTAAAAACATTCCTTGAAGAAAAAGGCTTCAAGGTAAAACATGTATTAAACATTAAAAATAGAGAAAAAATTCCCCAACCACTTTTTCGAGTGGAGTTTGAACCCGGCGACGTTAAACTTAAAAAAAATGAAACGCATCCCATCTATAACTTAAAATACATTCTGTACAGAAAAGTAACTATAGAGGAGCCGCACAAAAGAGGTGGTCCCGTTCAATGTCTGAACTGCCAAGAATTTGGCCATACTAAGGCATACTGCTACTTACCCCCTGTTTGCGTAGTATGTGGCGAATTACATGGTACAGTTCTTTGCGACAAGTCTAAAACCGACCCCAACGTAAAAAAATGCAGCAACTGTGGTGGCAATCACACTGCCAATTATAGAGGATGCCCTGTATATACTATCGTCAAGCAGTCGGTTGGACCGAAAACTAATCCCCCTCAGGTAACAAATCAAGTAAACAGTAATGACCATCAGGCCCCCCAGCCTAGTAGTAACAGAATTTCTTATGCTAACGTCTTAAAATCAAACAATATACCAATGCAAGGCCCTTCGACAAGTAATGACGAAACTCCAGTTTCTAATCTTAGTCGGCTAGAAAAAACAATGGAAACATTAGTGCAAACAGTAAATAATTTTACAAACACAATGGGTAATATGTTACAGGAAATTCTAAGAATGCAATCGATGTTATTGCAAGCTGTACTTAACAAGCCATGAACTGTTTAAAAATTTGTTTTTGGAACGCAAACGGCATCCGCCAACATAAAAATGAACTAGAATACTTTCTCAAAAATAATCAAATTGATGTTATGATGGTTTCTGAAACTCATCTGACCTCAAGAAATACGTTTAAAATCAATGGTTATATACTATATGATACCAAGGACCCTCGAGATAGAGCTTGTGGAGGTTCTGCCATTTTGATAAAAACCCGAGTCAAACACTACTTAATGTGTGATCATCGTGAGGATTATCTGCAAGCAACAAATATTCGTGTTGAAGAGCTTAATCGAAACATAGTAATTTCATCTTTATACTCTCCACCTAGATTTTCAATATCAGAAAGCCAATATTGTGAATATTATAAATCCCTAGGACCCTGTTTCCTGGCCGCTGGCGATTATAACGCTATACATACCTTCTGGGGGTCACGACTTATAACACCAAAGGGTCGTGTTTTGTTTAATACAATCTCTAAAATGAATTTAAATGTTGTCGCGAGCGGACAACCAACATATTGGCCTGCTGATCCACAAAAAATTCCAGATGTCATCGATTTCGGCGTGGTTAAAAACATCCCCACAGAAACGATTCACGTTGAAGCCTCATTAGAATTATCCTCTGATCACACACCTACAATTGTTACTATAACAAACACCAATAGAATTGTATCTCCCTCTAGTTACATAGCGACGTCAGCTACACAAATAAATTGGCTAAAATATAAAAAATATCTCAGTACTCATTGCACAGAAAATATTCCGCTTAGCACACCGGAGAATGTGGATCTTTCTATTGCCAATTTTGACAGTTATATTAAACTAGCGGTTCAACATTCCTGCAATACCCGCAAAAAAACTTATAATAATAATATATATTCTACAGATGTCGAGCGCCTCTTGAATGAAAAAAGGAGAGTGAGAAGGGAGTGGCAATTGCACAGATCCCCCCAACTTAAGAACTTATTAAAAGAGTGCACAAAAAAGCTAAGAAAATTACTGCAGTCCCGGAAAACGGCTTCCGTGGAAAAATATCTTAAGGACCTGGATGCAACACCACAATCAGAATACTCATTATGGCGTGCAGCCAGAAATCTAAAAAGGCCAGTTATCATGAAACCACCATTAAGAAACCTGAATGGAAGTTGGGCAAGAAATGATAATGAGAAAGGAAACCTGTTTGTAAATCATTTGAAAAACGTATTTACCCCAAACATATCTGACGACATAGCGGACGAGTTACCACCTGTTGCTGCTAGAGCAGCTGTTCCCCTAAGATTTGAGATGAGAGAAATCGAAAAGGCTATTTGTAACTTAAACCCCAAGAAAGCACCTGGTTTTGATAAGATAAGCAACAAAATGCTTTTGGAGCTACCTCGCATAGCAAAGAAAATTATTCTTTATATTTTTAATGCTATTTTACGCCTTGAATACTACCCTCAAGAATGGAAGGTCTCCTTAGTAAAGATGATACCAAAGCCAGGAAAAGATCACACAAAAGTTGAGTCATATAGGCCTATTAGCTTATTGTCTAATATATCAAAGCTATTTGAGAAGCTCTTAGCGTCAAAATTAACCCCAATTCTAAATGATAATGGGTGTATACCTAACCATCAATTCGGCTTCAGAAGAGAACATAGCACAATTGAACAAACCCATCGAATAGTAAACGCCATAAGAAAAGCCTTTGAAGAAAGAAAATATTGCTCCGCTCTCTTCATCGATGTTTCTCAAGCTTTTGATAAAGTCTGGCATGTAGGCTTGTTACATAAATTGAAGCTAAACCTACCGGTTAACACACACAAGCTGCTAGAAAGCTACTTGGTCGGTCGAAAATTTATTATTAAAGAAGGTGATTTTTTAAGTTCTCCTCAGCCAATTGAAGCTGGAGTGCCTCAGGGAAGCATCCTGGGCCCACTTTTTTACCTTATATATACCTCGGACATGCCAACAAATAATTACACCCTAACCTCAACTTTTGCTGATGATACAGCTTTTCTAAGCGTACACGAGAACAGTCGAGAAGCATCTCGATACCTGCAGGATCATATATTTCAACTAGAACTGTGGTTAAAACAATGGAGAATAAAGGTCAATGAGCAAAAATGCGTACATATAACATTCACCTTGCGTCGGGAAACTTGCCCCCCTATTAAAATCAATAATCAACTAGTGCCTCAACAATCGCATGTCAAATATCTCGGTATTCATCTAGATCGTCGTTTAACATGGAAATGCCATATAGAAGCAAAATTAACCCAAATGAAACTAACAGCAATTCAAATTAACTGGCTTATTGGAAGAAATTCTGTTCTTAGTCTCGATTGCAAACTACTACTTTACAACTCTATTTTAAAGCCAATATGGTGCTACGGTATTCAACTTTGGGGCACTGCCTCGGCTTCAAATATCGAAAAAATTCAAAGGCGCCAAAATAAACTTCTTCGAATAATCACAGCTGCCCCCTGGTATGTTAAAAACTCAAATATCCACAAGGATCTCAATGTGCCACTGGTAAGGACTATTATTACGAAGTATGCGGTAAAATATTTAAAAAGGCTAGAGTTGCACCCTAATCCACTAGCTCGAAATATTTTAAATGATAGTGGCCACACTCGCTTAAGAAGAAGAGACACTGCAGCACTTACCCATTAAGATGAGCGATAGACACCTACATATGTGAACAGAACCCGTATGAAGAAAATTTTTGTCTGGCACTGGCAGGACATAAAATAAATTATTAGGATAAGATTTGATTAATTATTGTTAGTTCATATTTAATATATGAAGATTCAATAAATAAATAATGAAAAAAAAAAAAAAAAAAAAAAAAAAAAAAAACACTATTTGAGAGTCTAAACGTAAGATAATACTCTCTGCGATTTAATTTGACGTTTGCTGATATAAAAATCTTATATCTTATCTCAGGCGGAGACCCAATGTAATGTAGACAGCAATTCTTTGCACATATATATTGCCGGCAATTTATGTTGCAATAACTGTTAGTCCCTTTTCGTTGACAATTATTGCTAAAGCCCTTATGACACTACATTTTTTATTCATTAATTGATATAGAATTGATAGAAAGAAAGAGTAAATGTTAGAAAGAGCAAACTATAAAATGTAAACAAAGTTTTTTAGTTTTTTTTCTCTTGTTATGGTTTTGTTTCAGGGATGGGGTTGAGAATTTTTAAAATTGTACCAACAACCTTTAAAAATTTTACTTTTTTACCCTAATTGTACTAAAAGATTTTTTTAGTTGAAATTAATTTTATTTTTGTTCATAAAAAACACCACAAAAAGGTATTATAAATCTTAGTTTAAAAAGTATCAACAAAAAAGTACAATTGAAACAACTTAGCCATCCCTGTTGTGTTTATTTTCTTAAATGTTGCCAACTTTTTGTTTATGAGAAACCTAAAAACAAAAAGCGGTAAATCGCTGAATTTGCTTATAAACCGCTGATTCAGCAACACTTTTAATATTTCAAGCTCTTTTTTATATAAAAATATTAATTTTACTTTAACAAAAAAAAATTAAATAAAATTAATATTTTTATATAAAAAAAATAAAATTAATATTTTTATATAAAAAAAACCTCAAGCTTAAACAAATTAATATACATTTAAATAATAAAGTCGAATAAGAAAGAATTTATAATAATAAAAAAAATTTTTGCAAGATAGCGCCAGTTTTTACACTGCACCTTCTTACTCGATTTTTTTTTTCAAATTATGAGTTAACATAAATACGTTTTCCCATGCCGTTATTGCCAACTTGCGGAGATATTTATCTTTAATGTAGACCTGATTTACCACCACCATTATAAATATGTAACAATCTTGAAGCGATGTGGTGGCTTAAGCCTTGGCTGTGGTTCGTGTCTTGGCCCAGGTATTTTGCCAGCAACTGGTGACTCCCGGGGTGAAGGCAGTGAACTTAAAGGCCTTGGCAACAAAAGGTTATCCAGTCCCTAAGCCGAGGTGTCATGCGACCCGTGCCTATCGGTTGGTTTGCAGTGAGGGGGGTCCGACTGTATTATCACGGAGCTTTGCTGATACCTGGGCACCTCAGCAAATAGACCACGCCCTTACCACGTTAGTGGGGGCTATGACGTGGCGGACCTTTCGTGGGACCAAAAAGCTAAATTTACGACACCCCAAAAAACAAACAACGACAACAAAAACGAAAACAGATGACCGTAACTGATGACGGAACAGGCGAGAATAAGGACAACGATTGACAGCGTGACGAAAAAGCCAGGGACTGTAACAGTCCCTAGCCACCAGGCTGATCGGAAGTGGTAAGGCAGCTCGACCTGAAGGCGGCTGCTATAAAAACGGCGGCGAGGTACCTCTGAACTTCGCTCAAAGTACCTCCAAAGCCGCACTAGCCCTTTCCGTCGGTGGAACGGATAAAGCCCCTGCTTCGGGTGCTGCCAAGTTGGGAATGACAAAGTCGTCCAACAATGCAGCTTCCCATGTGCCCATTGTGCAAGGAGGGATGGTGATGAGAGCATCATATCCCAAATCTGCACCTCCCCCCGCTAAATACGGTGACCGTAAAAAGTCCCCAAGGCATAAAAAACCCTACTAAGAGGGCATCAAATACAAGGCGCGCCGCCTTGCGCTTCATTGAGCTACTTGGCTCCAAAAAAGCTGAAGAGCTTTCCAATGAGCAGAAAGCTACATTGGCATGGGCTAAGGCCCACATAGCTGGGCTGCAAAGTATTTCACCTCCTGTCACTGGAAAGGTGACAATGCCTAAACGGCAACGTTCTGAATTAGCACCGAAGCCGATGAACAAGTCCTTCAGTGAGGTGGCCAAAGGTCACCTAGTGCGGGCTGTCATTGACAGAGATGCTGAAAATGGTGCAATTTCCCATACCAAGCGGGATCTGGTTAAACAGAAATTGATGGGCGTGTTCTGGACGATCCTTAAGGAGAATCCAGGTCCTCCCCCCCAATGTGATTTTGCTGGCTGGTACCAGGGCTATGTGAAGTTGATGGCTTGCGTAGATGAGCGCTCAGCGTCGCTACTGAAGCTTGTCATCCAATCAATAGGAGAGGTTTGGGAAGGTGCAAGGCTCGATGTGGTGTTGATGAGCGTGATACCGCGTATGCCTAGGTCGATTGCAACCATTCCCACCGCACCATCGAAACCTGAGGAGATCTTGAAGATCATTCAGTGCTGCAACCCCCAACTACCCACACAGAACTGGAAGGTAGTGAAGGTTTCAGCAACTGAAGGGTCCTCAAGGACGGCGATTGTGGCAATAAACCAGCAATCCTTGGAACCACTGAGGGAGAAACAGGGTAAGATCCATTATGGTTTTAGTACGATCTTGCTCCGAGTCTACCGAAGTGATAACAAGTGCAACCCAGCTCTTTCGGTAAATTAGGCTGCACATACTGATGCTAGTATGGCTTGTGGTGATGCCGTAGGCTCAAGCGACAAAGATGACACTCAGTCGGTCTCCGGATTGGTGGGTGACTTCTTTGATCACTTGGGTGAAATGGTTGATGAGGACGTACTCCTGGAATCCGACCATGAGGACGTCAACGTCACAGTAATCGCCAACATGGATCATGGTGAGGGTGACACAAATCAACCTCCACCACTCTAAAGCAGCATCCGCTGCACCCGACTGGCGGAAAGAGGGGGGGGATCTCGTGATGGTTCAAGAACCATGGATTCACAAGAATCGGGTTTGCGGACTAAAACTTAAAGGCTACAAGTTATTATATGCGAAAGGTATAGGTAACATAAGATCTTGTGTTCTAGCTAAAAACTCGTTGAATATCTTCATTCTTTCTGATTACAGTGATGAAGACACAACAACAGTCGCTCGGGAGACACTAGACGGAATAGTCTGGATGGTCTCGGGCTATATGGCGCACGATCACGGACAGGACCCACCCAATAGGCTCATCCGTGATGCTTGAACAAAGGCTGCGGGCACTGGAACGCCAATTATAATCTGTGCCGATGCTAATGCGCACCACACTATCTGGGGTAGTACGGATACGAGTGTAAGAGATGAGTCACTATTCTTCTTTATTATTAATTATAATTTAGGAGTAGTAAATAGGGGCTGTGACCCTACGTTTTTTGTCGCAAATGGGTGTGAGATTCTTGATGTCACGCTAGTTAGTATAAACCACGTTGATATGATTGAGAACTGGATGGTGTCTAATGACTGTTCGCTCTCTGATCACAAGGAACGTGGAATTTGATTTAGGGCTTAGGTCTCCAGGACAGAGGGCTATAGTAAACAGGAGACGTACGAATTGGGGGAATCAATATTCCTCTCTGGTTCGGACCCTATCTGATCCTCCTGAGGTCAATGACGGATCTGCTTTCGGACTCACTGCAGTTGGCGACTTCCTTGGCGTGTAAGCCAATGATTCGCAGGGGTAGGGATCGGCCACCGTGGTAGGATCCTGAAATTGCGCAGGCAAGAAGTGGCTGTCGTAGGTTGTTCAATGTGGCTAAGCGCCTTGGTAATTGGGTGGACTATAAGTCATTATTGAATAGGTTCAGAAACTTGGTTAGATCGGCGAAAAGGAACGCTTGGAGGAGCTTCTGTAGCGGCGTGGAGGGATCCTGTGAGACGAACAGTTTACGTAAAATAATGGCTTCGAGCCCGGCTGTCCCAACCTATGTCCGGAAATAGGATGGTTGTTGGACTACGAATAGTCAGGAAACACTCGAGGTGTTGATTGACACTCACTTTCCTGGAAATTCCCAAGGGAGCTTGCGGGATCAAGTGTGGGAGTCGATACCCACTCCTATGTCCATTCCTTTGGACTATGATAGGATCAAGTGGGCTGTCGATAGCTTCAGCCCATATAAATCTCCGGGTATGGATGGTATAATTCCGGCGGACCTGCAGAGGAATTCGACCCTGATCGTACCCTGGCTGATGGCCATATACAGGAGATGCGCTAGATTTTCGTATCTCCCGGTAAGTTGGACCTTGTGTAGAGTTGTCTTTATACCCAAAGAGGGTAAGGCTTCTCACACTGAACCGAAGGACTACAGACCGATTAGTCTGGCATCCTTTCTTCTTAAGACTCTTGAAAGAGTTATTGATATACACCTTAGGATGACCATCCCAAGAAGTTTACTCATTGCCTCCCAACATTCCTACACAAAGGGCAGATCTGTTGAGACGGCTCTTCACTCTCTGGTAGGAACTATTGAGAGATCGTTCGAATTTAAGGAGTACACACTAGTGGCCATTCTCGATATCGAGGGGGCCTTCAACAATGCCAACCCGGACTCTATTGTGATATCCATGAGGAGCCTGGAGATCGACGTTGGCATATGTAGATTTGTGGACAATCTACTCAGGAATAGGGTCATTTGCTCTACGATAGGTGAGAATAGTGTTCAAAGACTGGTGAACAGTGGTACTCCCCAAAGGGGGGGTTCTATCCCCACTATTGTGGAACTTGACTATAAATACCATGTTGGCGAAGATGGACAACATGAGGATGGTACTATTTACGAGGAAGTACAGAACCGAAGACTTTAGGCTTCCGAGGTTAAATGGAACCGAGCTTCAGATCCCTCACAGTGCCAAGTATCTAGGCGTGGTTCTGGATAGTAAGCTGTCATGGGGACTAAATGTCTGGATGAGAGTGGAAAGGCCATATATGCGTGTAGAGGTGCAATCGGCAGAAACTGGGGCATGGGCCCGTGGTGTGCCAATTGGATTTTTGAGGCTGTAGTAAAGCCGACTCTGTATTACGGGTCGTTGTATGGTGGCCTGCGTTGGATAAGAGCAGGCACCGAGCAATGCTTGAGAAGGTACATAGATTTGTCGCGTTGATGATCGGCTGTACGCGGCGCTCGGTTGGTCGACTATCCCTGTTGGTGTGGACTATTGCACCCAGGTGGCTTTCACTGGCGCGGGGTTCGTGACACAGATGGCGCACGGCAATTTGCTGTCGGGTACTCTCCACGAACTAACCCTAGGGGTTTATACTGATGGTTCGAGGAAGGGTGAAAGAGTTGGCGGAGGTTTCTAAATAGAGGAACTAGATGTGAGAGTTTCCTTTCGTCTGCCGGATGGATGTAGTGTCCTGCAGGCGGAGATCTCGGATATAAGGCGGGCGGAAAATTGGCTGAGGTATCACCACATATCGGGAGATATACGTATATTTACTGACAGCAAGGCTGCCATTGCTTCCATAGCGGGTGTCTATACGACATCTAGGTTAACTGTAGAATGTCGGATGTCTTTGAATGAGATTGCGAAACATTCAAGGGTAACGCTTATATGGATACCGGGGCACTCGGAGTGCCCGGGTAATCAAGTGGCAGATGGGCTGGCCAAACAAGGTGGTCGCATGGATTACTTATCAGGCGCAAGTCTTATAGAGTTGCGCAGATGCGGTGGACTAGTGAGTCCTCCTGCTCGATATCCAGGCTATTATGGCCTGGTTATGATGAACGGAGAACTAGCTCTCTACTTAGGTTCAAAAGGCACCAGATTAGGACAGTTGTATCGGTTGTGACTGGGCACTGGCCGGTGGACCTTTAACATAAGCTGAGCAATATTCTGCAGTCGCTATTGCCAACTTGCTGAGATATTTATCTTTAATGTAGACCTGGGGTAAAAAATAAAAACATTAAGCAGAAATCGTGGCCGGCTGTACACGTTCATGTTGGCCGATTCTACATTATACTCGGTTTGAGGTATGTTCAGTGGATTCTACGTGATTAATGAAGTGATTTAAGCTATGTTCACATTATGTGTATTTGTCATGTGGAATGTCACTTTTCTACCCACATGTGATTTCATATGTATGTCAATATTTGAGTTTTACATAAGGTTTAAAATTTACATGTTCACATGTTGGTATGTAACGTACATTTGATACAACTTATCAACAATTAAAAAAACATTTTTAATAATTAATTTGTGATTTTTTGTTATGTTTTATTATTTACTAGCATATACCCGCTACTTCGTTAGCGCCTCTTTTTTCTTCGTGGACATATTTTTATGCCAAAGTTTATTTTTCTAGGTTTAAACTTGTTTAAATTCTAGCACTTAAAAGCTAAAGAAAAATATCAAATTTCCCGTATTTCCTTTTTTGGATACTATATTTTTCCCCCATTAAAGCTCAAATTAGACGTGACATAACCATAATGCCACAGCCGTAACGGCGAATTTAGAAACCAAAATTGAATTGGTTTGTATGGTATGTTTATGTCATTTTGGTAATACAGTGGTTATGGTAATACAGTTTTGTTATGGTTATGTCACGTCTAATTGGACCTTAAAGTGTCAAAAATTTCAGTATTGTAGTGGCAGCCCGTATTTTAGTACGAATATGTCAATGAATGGAGAAAAATGTTTTGTAAAAAAAACTAACAAAAATAGTTACGATTTTCACCCCTTTAATGTTCGAATTTCGAAAAAGTACCAAATTCGTATTCGTATTTTTTTTTGATAATTTTCGAATGTGTTATTAACTTTGTTTCTATGTCTATAGGTTTAAAAGATAGATTGGGTGGCAAAAAAGTACTAAAATTCCGATTTTACCCGTTTTAGGGCCGAATTTCAAAAAAGTACCAGACACCTGTCCGCTTATTTTTCTAAAAAACAACGATAAGTATTACATTTATTTTGCATCTCTTTTAGTTTTGGAGATATAAGGTTACCGAATTTTCCCGTTTTTACCTTTTTTTACCCCATAAACATTCGAATTTCGAAAAATCCCGTCTTAGTGGATCGATTTGGGGAGTGACCAATCGCTAGTCCAGATTTCAAGTTTCTACGGTCAGCGGTTTGAGCTGGGTGATGATGAATGAGCCAGTCAGTCAGTCACTCACGCAACTCTTATATATATATATAGAAGATAGAAGATTAGCTATTATATATGTATTATAATTTCAATTAGTTTTTGCCGCCACAAACAATTTTGTTAACAAAAAACAGCTAATGTCAGATGTTTTGTCACTTGAAAACAGAACTCGTTCTTAATAAAAAAAGTCATGTGCACTGCACACAGAGAAATAACACATGATATTGTTTGGAGGGGTTCAGACGATATCGAGCCCTTATAGCAAAAATGATGTAACCAACAAAAATAAAATGTTACAGGAGAAGGTTTTTTTTAAATATTTTTGCTTCAAGTCTAAGGTTTCGTTTGAAATTGCTTTTGCTCTTATTTCGTAACGGTACTTCCTAGAGGTATGAGATATTTAGAGATGATGCAAATGATCAAACATAATCGCTACTCATCAAAAAACAAAAATCTAAAATGTTGTTGGTTGCATAATTTTCGCTATTAGGGCTCGATATGTACACATTTAACATGTGAAAAAGTGGCATTGCACATGACAAATACACATATGAACCAGTGTTGCCAAAAGTAGGGAAAAATCCCTACATGTAGGGTTTTTGATACTAAAATAGGAGCGTAGGGAACATCGGAAGGATTTTTTATATTCCTCAAAACGTAGGTATTTTTTCTCAAAAAAAAAAAATTTATTTTTTGATAATATTTTAATATTTAAAACATGAAATTCTTAAGTCCAGAAAATGTTTTTGGACAAAAAAAGAAAAGTACAAATTTGAACTATTGTCTTAAAAATCTAACTTATGCCTCAATGATGTCCTGCATGAGTAGAGAACAATCGCATATAATTAATTTTTCTGAAATTGTGGAATTAATATGTGAAATTTGTATAAATAATTTATTTTGAAACATGGATTTGGAAAGTTTTGGAAAAATTTAGTAAAAATTAAAATCTATTATGACGAGGTTGTATTTCCAAATTAATCGCAACAGGTATACATATCGCACTGGTTCCTCTTAAGGAGTCACTCAAAATTTAAAAATTTTCAGTAGAGGCAAAATTTTTTTTTAAATATTTACAATTAAAGCTGAAAACAATTATGGCATTGTTAATACGAGTAAGAAGTAAACAACGGTAGTTGTTTTTGTATTTGTTTTAAGGATTATTGAAAAATAACAAGTTTTTTGAGTTCCCCTTTATGTACAATTTGTTTATTTATAGTGGTGTTATTTCCACTAAAAAGAGACAACACGAAATAGAACATCATCAAAGTAAGCCGTTGTAAAATAAATACTAGCACAACTTAAAATATTTCTCTTTAGTTGAAACAAAACTGATATGAATTCAGCTTACATTTGGGGACAACTCAAAATATTTCTATTTAGTTTCTGGAGAAAGCTACTTTTATATCAAGAAGAGGGATACAACTGTATTTTTTTGCGAAATAAATAATGTAAGATTTTTACAGCGGGTAGATATGACCACTAGATTTCTTGCAAAGTGAAAATTGAAAAAAATTTAAGTGGACTCTCTTTAAGGGAACTAGTGCGATATGTATTTATTTTTATAAACCTCTGTTTTTTTATTGAATTTTATTAAAAGGACATACATTTTTTCAGTTTTATTACTTATTTTTGTTAATAAAGATTATTAAATAAATAAATAACGCTTTACTATTTGTATGTGAATAAAATTAGTCTTTTATAACTATTGTTTTTTTTTTATATTTATGACTAAAACGGTATTTTTGTAGAGAACATTTTTTCAACTTGTAGGGTAAAATCGGATTTCTTTTTGTATGCGTAGATATTTTTCAAATAATCTTCTGGCAACACTGATATGAACATATCTTTAGTTGTAATCATGTCAATTTGAAGTGATTAACAAATCATTTCAATGTATGGGTAATCACCTCGATTTTGATGTGATTAGAGCTTATGCTAAGTTCACACTTAGGTTTTTAAACGCGTTTAAGCAAAATGTTGATTTAGAGCGGGTTTTTTACTTAGAGTTTAAACCAGGATCAATAGTAAGATTTGTTAATCTATATATATAAAACAGGATGTGTGTATGTATGTATGTAAGGTATGGACTCCAAAACGGCTGGGCCGATTTTGATGAAATTTTCAGGGAATCATCAGAATATTCAGGCGGGTGACACTGTGAAGTCTGATTTTTGATTTTCGGTCTGCGGGCGGAGGGGCGTGGCAAAATCCAATTTTCATATTGCTCTTCCAATGACATCTATATAATTTGGACGATTTTTTCTTAAGAATGATCGCCATGGGCCAACTTAGATTTATACGAAACGAAAATTTTGCCCCGCCCACTTTTACGCCCACTTTTTTCGAATTACCTAAAATCAGAAAACGGCTCCATCGATTTGACAAATTTTTCTTTCAAATGTTCGTATTAATCCATTTTAAATTTTCATCTAAAGAAAAATTTACCACGCCTACTTTTACGCCCACTTTTTCTATTAAGTGGATAATTTGAGAATGGCTTGATTTGGACGATTTTTTCTTTAAAATGATCGTTATGGTCCAACTTAGGTTCTTGCGGAAAGAAAAATTTGCCCCGCCCACTTTTTCCGATTTAAATAAAAGACACAGTAATGGCTGAAGAACAAGCCGTCAATTATCCCACTGAATTTTTGAATTCATTGGAACCACCCGGAATGCCACCGCATGTACTAACATTAAAGGTTGGATCACCGGTAATTCTTATTCGCAACTTAAACGCACCAAAGTTGTGCAACGGAACCAGATTGACCATCAAAAACTGTTCACCAAATTTAATCGAGGCAACAATTATCGGTGACAGATTCAAAGGCGAAGACGTACTTATTCCACTCATCAGCTGGATGCTTTTTATTTTTGCTTTTGCCACTGCTATTGAAATTTTTAAATTTTTTTCCAATAGCCAATGTTTTGTTTTTCGTTTGTGCGAAAAAGCAAATCTCCTATTTTGTATATTTATTGTTTTTGATAATTGCTTTTTTACCAGCCAGCGACAAAAATGGACGACCACCTAAAAAGCAAAAGCTAAAAAAAATATTTCGCCTTTTGCTTTTTTACTTTTTCCTAAAAGAAGAGCTAGTTAAAAAAGACAAACCAAAAAAAATCTAAGATTCAAAGAACAAAAATTCTTCACTGGCTGGTAATAACAAAAAGCCGATTCAATAAAATGAAAAGCAGCTGAAGTGTGTGCTAAAAGCAGTCTGAGCAGAGCTATTAGCTCTGCAAAAAGGCAGATTACAACGATCAAATACTGATCAGTGTACAAGCGACGTGGTGAGGAAAAATAAATTTTTGCTTTTCATCAGTAATGTTATTGTTGCTCGACAGTTTGCATGACTACAGCACGAAATGTGTGTGTGTGTGTATTTTGTTTTTCTAAAATATTTTTAGTAAAGGCAACCAGAAAAGTGTCTCACAGAGGAAAGCCTGAAAAGCTGGCCAAATTATTAAACATGTTTTTTGAATTAAAAGTTTTAATTTTTTTAAAGGTTTTAGGTGTAGTATCATGGTGGAATAAGCAGGTGGCATCGTTACGGCAACAAATACAACATTACAACAAAAATGGAAATTACATCACCTTTTACGTCAAAAAATACATTAAACAAAAATCAAAGCGTGCCGTTGAATGTGATGAAATAAATAAATTTTTAGCCAATTTTTATTTAATTATGATCAATATCTTATTTATTTTAATTTAAAATTATCAAAAACTTTAATAAAATACAATAATCACAGCACAAAACGTGGACTTTTTGTAAACATAAACAAAACTTTGACATAAACCTAGACAAACAATGCAAGAGCAAAAAATCGTCATCTGGCGTAGTGCTGCCACCTGTTTATTTCACCATGTGTAGTATGATATAAAAATCTAGTGTCAAATTTAAAAAAAATACACTGCGCAACAAAAAAATTTGTCTCTACCCTAGAAATAAAAGTATGTGGACTATATGGATTTTGATGCCCTTAATTCAAATCTGTTTTCCGTTTTTCTCTAGTACGTAAGGATTTTCTTTTAAAGGCGTGGCATACTTCACCCCCTAAATCGTTGGGTTGCCTTATATATTTTGCCATAACTTGAAAACGTGTTCTCCGATTTTATAGCAGGAGGGTCAGAAGATGCACCGGAAAACACTGCTTAAACTAACCATACACATTTATTTTATATATATTACTATTTTGGAGTTATTAAAAATTTAATGGCGAAAAAAAAATTTACATGCAAGATGCGTCAAATTTTTTGTTTTCAAAATGCAATAAAAAAATTTAAGAACCAAAAAGTTAAAATTTTTAAGATTTTTGTAAAAGCCACATTCCTAAGGAATAAAAGTTGGTATAAATCGCAAAACTCAATTAACAAATGTTGATTTTAAAGGTTTAAACTCATTCTTGACAAACTGTATGTACATACATACATATGATTTACAGTCTAATTAAAAAAAAATTTTGAAAATTGTAAGGCTCTTATAAAACAGTATTTTTTTAAGAAAAAAGGCTTTATTATATTTATTTTATATTATTTAATACTTTATAAACGGAAAAGTTAAACTAATAAAAATTCCTTACTAATTATTATGTCGTATGTGTATCCTTATTAGCTGCATCATCGGTGTCAGGAAGAAGAAGTGTGATGGTTTCTGATGAAAAAGCTTTTTTATTATTCCGTTCTCTTTGCGTACTGCAGCTTATAAAAGGGTTACTGCTCAGAAATAACCTATTCAAGACATCTCGATTTGTATCGCTTCTGCTGAATTTCCTCGAATAATTCGTACGATATAATCGTAAGTGCTTATTTCTGGCCTCCGCAGCTTCTTCTGACAATTGTCCAATTGGCAAGATTGCTTGCTTTATAACACTACCGCCATGAATAAGAATCTTGTGCATCGTAGGACTCATGGGGTGCCAGTTGTAAAGTTGCACATATATTTCGGCAGTTTTATGTGCATATTTCTCAAATTTCTCAATATTAATTCGGTGTCCGCTAGTTATTGCTTCCAATATTATTTTCAGGCGGTTGATTAATTCTTCATTTATTCCAGTGATTTTCGATGCAGTTGCTGGGTCCGAAAAAAATCTTCTTGATGTGTTGCCATCATTAGTGCTACCGTATCCTGGTTTTGGAACATCTACAAGTATTCCTATCTCGTCTTTAAGTCTTTTTTGTATGAATATCTTCCTCTCTTTAACAATGGCTTTATCTTCATCCCTCCTTGCTTGCCACTTTTTAATTGGCAGTTTATATGAGAGATGAAGTATCGATTCTAAAAAGCGTATGCGTGCATGTAAAGTTGATAGTCCAAAACTCAAGGCATCACAGTTCAGAGGAACATTCTTCTGCAACGCGATAAAATCTTTCGAAGTTTGACCGCAAATGTAACACCTCATTGTCGATTTTGTGTCCGTTGCAGCCAGTGTTGCCAAAACTTGGTGACCAAAAATGGCTAAATTTACGGAAAAAAATGGCTAAAAAATGGCTAAAAATGGGCTAAAAAATGGCTAAAAGCTTTTTTAAATAAAAAACATTAAAATTCAATAACAAAACAGAAATAATTCATTTAAAGTTGTTTACAATGAAATTGTAAGTTAAGAACAACTTGATAAATAAAATTAAATCATTGATAAATTCGTTAGTGTTCATCTCATAGGAATTAAATAATTTAAACGTAAATCATAATCACGACAATATTTACCCTACCTTTTGAGTCCAGATCTACAATGAAATACAAGTAAGAAAGTATAGTCGGTCAACCCCAACTATAAGTAGGGTATCATATTCAAATTAGAACCTTTGTACCAAATTTTATCAAATAATCTCCAAAATTGCGACCTGTACTTTTTGCACAAGGTTTAGATGGACAGCCAGCCAGCCAGCCGGACAAACATCGTTAATTCGACTCAGAAAGTGATTCTGAGTCAATCGGTATACAAAAAGTTGGGCTTAGGACCAATATTTTAAGGTGTTGCAAACATCAACACAAGCGCATAGTACCATCTCTACTATTGTGGTGTTGCTATAAATATTTTATTGTTATGGTAAAAATATTTACCTAATTGATAAAATCGAATTAACGGTTGCTAAATGTAACCTATTTCTAAAATTACTTTTAAGATGTTTACTTGGCTAAATACCCTCTCTACTTAAGCACTAGACCATGGAAATGAGAGCAACTTTTTAGTCAATTCTGAAATTTCTAAAAAATTTTTGTTGCCGCCTGCATCTCTTTATTGAAATCCTTGCAACCAGAAAGAAACACCGACGTTTGTGTTAATCCATTTTATAAATTTAATATTGGAATTGTTTTCCTTTTTTTTTTTGAAAGATTTTTCATAATTATAGTTTATAGCGATTTTCAACATTGTAAAAGTTGTGATTTAATTTAAAGGCTTTTTAATTATTTAAAATGTTTATTTTACTTTTATAAATTTTTATAATAAAATAAAAATTATTCTTTTAAAAGAAAAACGGCAAAAAATAATTTTATGGCTAAACAAGTCGAAAAATGGCTAAAAAAATGGCTAATGGCTAAACTCATTTTTTAATGGCTAAACAGGGTGAAAAATGGCTAAATCTAGCCACTAAATGGCTAAATTGGCAACACTGGTTGCAGCATTGCATACTTTTCCGTCGACCATTGTCATTACCATCGTGTGTTTAATTTGTGCAATTTTTCCATTACACGGTACTTCGCTTTTCTTTAAAAATTCAATTTGATTATTTATGTATCCTATTTATTGCTTCGTGATGTCAGTTGTTTCCTGCACAAAACGGAGTTGAGGATGGTGTTTGATTTCGCCATATCGTTTTTATTTTTCCATTAGTATTTGTGATTAGTTTAATTGGTCCACAACTGCTTTGGAATATATTAGCGTCAATAACATCTTCGTTTTCGAATTTCTGCTTATAACATGATTGGTGCGATCCGTCACAGCACCATTTGGTTATAAGTTCCAAGAAATTTAGCTCTTCATAGTCTTACTGCTGCAAAACCTCTTCAAGGTGTGGTCGAGGAGATAAAGGTTAATAATTATTCTATTAGGCACGTACATATATTTATTTTTTTAACAAATAATGTTTTGTAGAGCAGGTATATAAAAGTATCTTTTATGGGGATGTGTGGGACATTCCCTTAAAACTATTATGGATAATTAAGAATTTTTGCAATTTATAATTACATATAGGCAGGTATTAATATTGTGAAGTGTTAAAAGTGATGTGAATAACAGTTGAAATCAATAATTCAAAATACATAAAAGTTTATGACGATATAAAGGTATAAGAAAAAGTGCCCGATGAGCAAAAATAGAAGAAATGTGAAAATTTAAAAAAATCGTCAAAAATAATGGCGCAAACTTGTGCACACTTTTTTTTTTGGTTTCTAAAATTAGAGATTCCAAATTTTATTGTGGTATCAAACATAATTCGTAGACATGCTAACCTTACTTTTAAAAACCTCTTCTTTTCCTTTTTTTGCAAAAAAAGTGTATAATTTGTTTTTTTTTTAACTTTTGAACGAATTGTTTCAACATGAATATTCAACATATTTTAAATTTGTTTTTCTTTTTTAAATAACTTTTGATCAAACCTTTCAGCAAAAAAAATAATATTTGTTAAACCTTTATTCGTTTAGCCGCAAAAAAAATATCATATAAACATCCAGAAACCGAAAAAACATTTAAATCTCATATAATTTTCTTCACTTTAGCAGGGTTTCAGAGCTACAAATCGCAATTAAAAGTCTTCAAAATTTACAATATAATGTAAAATATTGTTGTCTGTCGAGCTGCGTACTTAGTTCTTAAGATTTCTTAAAATTCAGTTTTGCCTTTTTGGCCAGCTTTTCAGGCCAAGTACTCCTCTGTGTGTCTGTTGGATTTTTTATTGTATAGAAAACAAAAACAAATTCTTGTTGTGTTTGTTTTGCATGAAAAATATCACTTGTCGTCGTCGAGTATTTTTTCGCAATCATGTGCCATTGCAACCTTTTTTGCTGCTTTTATCTCCTATTTTGCGGCAATTAGCATGCATTAGTTTTTGATTTGGCGGCTGTTTGACAGAAGCTGTTTGTTTCATTCATTTTCCTACATATTTTTTCCTACAACATAAAAGTGATTGCCGTTGCTTTTTGAGTTTCATCAAATAAGAAATTTTTGCTATTGTTAAAAAGCAATAGTTGGAAAAAGCCGGTGTCCATTAAAAGGTTACTTTTCAAAAACAGTGTGTTTATTTTGCTGCTGCTTTTGAAAAGTGTGGGCTTTTTTAGCAGTGGAACTTGTCGGCTTTTTATTTTTTATTTTTTTTTTTTTAATAGGAAAAAGGCAAAATTTGACTGCTTTTGCTAATATGGCGATAGCATTTTAAACCCTGGTTTTTACACCCAATAAAAAAACAAAAAACATTGTCTATCCGCTGGCCTTAAGATAAAGTAATAAATAAATATAATTTCCAATTTGGCTTAAATACATGTGTTTCTTTTTTCATTGAGCCCATATCTGCACCATATGTAAGTTATTCTGTAAAAAAAACTTTATGATAGGTATTCCAAGGATTTTTATTTAAAGGCCGTAAATTTCGTTTAAAGCTCAATTTAAATCGTCTTGTAATACAACACTAATGTTTGCTTAGGGCCAGCAACGCGGACCGGGTCAGCTAGTCTTAAAATAAAATTTTTCTAGCCTTAATCCTCTTTAGCGTTTTTGAGTGAAAGATTAAAGCTTTTAGCATTCCATATGAATTTACAATACTTTTGTGTATAAGTATGGCAGTTTAAAGCAAAGGCCAAAAATTGTCATCAAATTACTGTTCTTAACGTGAAAAAGAAGAAGTAAAGGCGAGAATTTTGTATTTTGTTATATAATATTATATATTTATAAACAAATGAAATCGAAAAAGAAGCAAAACAATAAATAAAAAAGAAATTGTCATTAAATAAATAAAAAAAAGATTTGGCCCTATTGTTATTGCCCTTGGTCTAAAAATATTTTTTATTATTTAAAAAGTTAATTTTATACAAAAGTTTTATCTTATGTATTTTCATAAGTAATATTTCCTTTTATAAGCTGTTCGTACTTTTGAAAGTTCTGTCACAAGTTTAAACCGCCAACTTTGGGCGTTTAAACTTAGAAACAAAATGAAATAATCGACTACCCAAAAACGAATTTCAAAGATTAGTTCTAATTAAATCGCTGATCTTTATGTCAAAACCTGGCCAGTTAATTAATAAATAATTGAAAAAAAAAAATAAATTTTCGTTACGTAAGATAATAAATAGCGAGATATTAAAATTTGCTTACAAAAAATGACCAAACTTTGTTCCAAGCTAAAGCGTTTTTGAGGTTCGTGAATATATGTTGTGCAACCTCCTCCGTTTCCGAAATAACGGTATATCTCGATCTCGGTTAGCACCACTGGATTTAGCGTTCCCGAATTAGGTATAAATATTCCAGTTATTGAGGCATTTATCTAATTGTAATATTGGGCAAGCTTAAAAATTTTATGAAGAATGTCAAAGCAAAATGTAACAAAAGTCCAAAACATAATGAACGATGCAAATACAGTTTGGCGGGTTTTTTACTTAGAGTTTAAGCCAGGATCAATAGTAAGATTTGTTAATCTTATAAAAAAATTAATCTAGCCTTAATCCTCATTGACGTTTTTGAGTGAAAGATTAAAGCTTTTAGCATTGCCATATTAATTTACAATACTTTTATGTATAAGTATGGCAGTTTAAAACAAATGCCAAAAATGGTCATCAAATTACTGTTCTTACAGTGAATAAGAAGAAGAAAAGGCGAGAATTTTGTATTTTGTTATATAATATTACATACAGTGCCGGTTAAAAAAATAGCACCAATAGCCTATTCTATGTTCATTCTAGTTAAAACAAATATATTGTGCTAATTATTTTAAATTAAGTATGCAATACTGTTGTAATATGTATGTTCGCTCTGAGCGTCTTTATTTGTTCCAATGATCGGAATTATAAAAAAATTTTTGCCACCATAAATGGTTAAGCGTTTGGTCAGTCAATGCAAGAAGATCTCGTTTATGCCAGCTACAGAGCTAAAAAAGGAGCTAAGTGTGTCACGTAAGCATGTTGCAAAACGTTTGGAGTTTGCTAGAACTCATTTGGAATGACCAACTGAAACGTTGAGCAATGTTATTTGGACAGATGAATCCAAGGTTGTTTTATTTGGAGGCAAAGGATCCCGTTCTTACGTCAGAAGACCCCATAACGCTGAATTCAATCTAAAATGCACAACGAAAACCGTTAAACATGGTGGTTCAAGCATTATGGTATGGGGGGGCTTTTCCTACTATGGAGTAGGACCTATTTATTGAATCAGAACAATCATGGATAAGAAACTTTACGTTAATATCCTCCAGGAAGTAATGCTACCATATGTTTCTAAGGAAATGCCGCTTCGTTGGGTGTTTCAGCAAGACAATGACCCGAAGCATACCAGCAAACTTGCCAAAAAGTGGTTTCAGGGCAATAAAATAAACGTTATGGAAGGCCAGCTCAGTCCCCAGATCTAAATCCAATCGAGAACTTATGGACAGATATAAAGAAGGGAGTATCCCAAATACAACCAAAAAGTTACGAAGCCCTTAGGGTGGCAGTTCAGCAAATCTGGACCAGAATTTCGAAGGAGAGGTGCCAAAATCTAGTGAAATCGATGAAAAACGTTGTGCAGAGGTTTTTATCAATAATGGGCACGCAACAAAATATTAATTTCAAAATGAGAAGACATCATAAAAAACAGAATTCAAAATTTTTAATTTCTTTTTAGTTTAAGTTTTAATTTTCAATAGAATAAGAGCTGCAGTGCTATTTTTTTGACTGAGTGTTTTTTAAGTTGTTTTAAAAAAGTTAAAAATTGTTTATCAAATAAAAAACCAAATCAATTGCTTTTTATTAAATATTGTTTGACAGTCCTGTAAGTAACTTATGACAAGTATTCAATGAAATCAGTTTGGCCTATTTACAAATATCTAACGAAGAACTTTTTTCTATATCCTGGTGCTATTTTTTTGACCGCAGCTGTATATATTTTTGAATAAATGAAATCGAAAAAGAAGCAAAACAATCAAGCAATATTTTATATTACGAGGTGGAATATTTAATAAAACTCTAAATAAGCTAATCAAATCAAATTAGCTAATCAAATCCGTTAAATTCAGATGATTAAGATGACAAATGATTAAGAAAAAAAACACAACAAACAAATTTATATTTCTTTAAAGTATTAAAAATGGATAAAAACATTTTTATAAAGTTATCAGAAGATTATTTTTATAATTTTAATGATGAAATTGTGAAAATTTATGAATTATTTAACATTAATGTGTAGTTTACAGAACACGAGCGCCTTACTCGTCCGTTAAACTTACATTAAAACAAAAACAAAATTTCTCAATTTGTTTTTGTTTTTAATGTAAGTTGAACGGACGAGTAAGGCGCTCGTGTTCTATAAACAACACATAAGCAGAAATCGTGGCCGGTTGTACACGATCATGTTGGCGATTCTACATTTGAGGTATGTTCAGTGGATTCTATGTGATTAATGAAGTAATTAAGTTGTAATCATGTCAATTTGAAGTGATTAACAAATGTATGGGTAATCATCTCGATTTTGAAGTGAATAGAGCAAAATGTATTAACAAAGTGACCTCAGTACTACAACAATGAAACAATAGAAAAAACAACAGGCATTTTGTTGCTAGAATTGAGACGGCAAATGTCAAAATGCCTTATTAAAATAAGTAAATAAACAAAAAAAATGACGACAAACGTCACACACGAAGAAAATCACTGCAAACAGCTGTGCTTGTGAGGTCACTGTTGAAGTTATATGTTTATGTTATGTTTAGTTAACATGATTATTATTTTGTACTATAAACTTAGTTAAATCTAGTAATTCTATAGTTTTGTATTTTTCAATCAGTTTGTTTATTTTCTTTACTTCAATAAAAACTTTGACTATAAAAGGTTATGGGCCCAGGCAGCAATCATTGGAAAAAAAAATTGATAGATTTTAATTTCAAGATTTAATTCAATTTTTAAATACAAGAAATAATTCAATTCAATTCCAAGATTTAATTCTGCAGCTGAATTATGGATTTTTCAAAACATTTGAAGCCATTGCAAAAAGAGATGGATTGGCCTATGTGGAAAAGAAAGATTCGAGATATATTGGACTATCACGAAGGAGCCTTAGAAGTGATTGACAGAGTTTTATTGAAGCCAACACCATTAGAAGAAAATGCAAGTGTTGAAGAAACAAGGCAATTCAAAGGAAAATCTGATCTTTATAGAAAAGCAAATAGCTATGCAAAATCGATGTTGATAAGTGCAGTAAGTGATGAAATTTATGAAAAGATTATGGATCAGCCAACAGCTGCCGACACATGGGATGCATTAAAGTCTTTATTTGAAGCAACTACTAAGGATCAAGTTTTTAAGATATGTATAGACTTCTTTCAATTTAATTGGAACAATGATCTCGACATTTCATCGCATATTGCAAAATTAAAAACCTTATGGTATGAATTAAATCACGCACTAAGAGCAAGAAATGAAAACGTTTTACCAGATTTACTCCTTGTATGCAAAATTTTGCAAATATTGCCACATCAATTTGAAACATTCAAATCTAGTTGGATGTTACTTTCAAAAAATGAAGAGAAAACGTTTGATGAAATGTCAACGCAACTTTGTATGTTTCAAAGAAATTTTAGAAATTTTGAAGAAAAATGTACAGAAGAAGCTTTAGTTTTGAGACACTCGAAACACCAGAAGGCGGAGAGTTCACATCATTTTTCAAGTAAGCAAAATAAGAAGAATGATATTTGTAATTATTGCAAAAAGAAAGGTCATTGGGTTCGAGATTGCAGAAAATGGATTAATGATGGAAAGCCAGGTAAGCTAAGAACTGGTGAAGTAAAATCAATCGTGCATGACACATTGCAAGTAATTTCTCATGAGGTAAATGCAGTTCAAGAAGCAAATTTAGAAGACTGGTGGATAGATAATGGTGCCACACGTCATGTATGTAACAACAGAAAATTGTTCAAGAATTTTGAAAAGTTTGAAAGTCCGTATCAAATAAGAGCAGCTGGAAAAGAAATTTTAGAAGCAATTGGTAAAGGAACAATTGAAATGCAATCAAACGTGAAGGACAAAACAATGTTATTAAATTTGCGTGATGTATGGTTTGTACCTGAAATTAATAGAAATATATTTTCGGTCCTTATGGCACACGATCAGCAAAGAAATAGTGAATTTAAGTCATCAGCGACAAATTGCATTTTTATAGAAAATGAGAAGATTGTATTGACTGGTGTACGGGAAGTTGGTGGTTCATTGTATAAAGCAAATATTAAGCCAAAAGTACCAAAGGAAAATGAGGTTAATTTTGCAGAAGATAATAAATCGTTATTGCAGTTGTATCACGAACGCTGGGGACACCAGGATAAACGTCATATCAGAAAATTGTTAAGTTCTATTTTGAAGATTAACATAAAAATGAGTGACAACATTTGTGAACCTTGCGTTTATGGTAAGGCACATAGAAAATCTTTTGGTACAAGATTGAAATCTACAAGTCCTGGAGAATTATTATCTGCTGATGTATGTGGACCATTTGTTGAATCTTTTAGTAAAAAGAAATACTTGGTAATATTTAAAGATGCATTTACCAAATATCGTTTCGGCTACCTACTTAAAACGAAGTCTGAGGTAAAAGATGTTCTTAAAATAGTGTTAAATTTAGCAAGAACTCAAAACCATCCAATTAAAGAATTTTTAACAGATAATGGTGGAGAATTTGTTAATGATGAGGTAGAAAAGATATTAAATGAATTTGGAGTAATACACAGACTTACTGCACCATACACACCACAACAAAATGGGGGAAGTGAAAGAGAAAGTAAAACCGTTATAGAAATGGCTCGGACATTTAAATGCTCTAATAATATTGCAAACATTCCTAATGAAATTTGGGCAGAATTAGTAAAGACATCCATTTATATTTTAAATCGTACTGGAAAATCTTCTATAGAAGGAAAAAGTCCCTACGAACTTTGGTTTGGTAAGGAACCAAGAATAAAACATCTTAGAATTATTGGATGTGAATGCTTTGCTCATGTACCAAGTCAGAAAAGAAAGAAAATGGACTCCAAAGCAATAAAAGGATATCTTATTGGATATGATGAAGATGAGCGATATCGCATTTACAATAAAGACAATAAAAGTTTAATTGTTTCAAGAGATGTAAAATTTAATGAAAGTTTAAAAGATTGTAAAGAAAGAAATTTAAAAAAGGAAAATAGTAAAGTAGAGTTAAAAATGAAGCAATATGAACAACCGTTAGAGAGTGTCGACGACCCATTTCTTAATAATGAAGGCAAAGCTATTGATGTACAAGACGAAACGCGAATAGAAATTTTTAATAATAGAGAAACAGAAGAAAATAATAGTATTTATGGTTCTTTAGATGAAATTTCAATTGAAGACAGTTCCGAAGAATTTGAAGATGATAGAGAAACAGAAGAAAATGAACCAGTTTCAAAACGATTAAGAGATAGAACGTTAATAACGAATTCAAAGTATGAAGACTATGTGATGATTTCTGAAAATTTTATAAACGGAATAGAGACTCCAGTTATATATAATGATGCAATCAATAGTAAACAAAGCTCAATGTGGAAAGATGCAATGAAATTAGAAATAAAGTCACTAAAAGAAAATCAAACATGGGTTATGGAATTCTTACCCAAAGGCACTAAGGCTCTTTCTTCAAAGTGGGTTTATAAAATAAAGACAAATGAAGATGGAAGTATAAATAAATATAAAGCGAGATTGGTGATTAAAGGGTTTAATCAAAGGGAAGGCATTGATTACAATGAAACCTTCAGTCCCGTGGCAAAGTTGGGAACAATAAGAGCTGTTTTGAGCATTGCTGCAAATCAAAATATGCATCTTGTTCAATTCGATGTTTCCACTGCATTTTTATATGGAGAATTAGAAGAAACAATTTTTATGAAACAACCAGAAGGTTTTGAAGATGGTACCAAAAAGGTGTGTAAACTAAATCGAAGTCTGTATGGACTTAAACAAGCTCCAAAATGTTGGAACCAAAGGCTTGGCAGCTTTCTTTTAAAACTTGGGTTTAAATCTTGTGATTCGGATCCTTGTCTGTATATGCGTGTAATTAATGGAAAAAAAGTTATTCTCACACTTTACGTTGATGATGGATTAATAGCTGCTACAGATGTTAATGATTTAAATTTGGTTCTAAATGAATTAAAGAGTGAATTTAACATTGTCTCCAAAAATGCATCCTACTTCTTAGGCCTTGAAATTAAAAGATATAAAGAAAAAATAACTATTAGTCAAGAAGCCTATGCGAGAAAGTTATTGGAAAAGTTTAATTTTTCGGATTGTAAAAGTGTTTCAACACCAATGCTAAAGAATTGTGCAATTTCTGAATCAGGGGAAGAAGAAACGGACACAAAATTTCCTTATAGACAAGCTGTTGGTAGAATTATGTATTTGATGCTTGGAAGTAGACCTGATCTAGCCTACAGTGTTGGATTTTTATCTAGAACGTTAGAAAACCCCTCACATGCTGATGTGGTACGACTTAAAAGGGTTTTTAGATACATTGCTGGTACTCTTAGTTATGGTATTACGTACGATGCTAAAGAAAAACCAAGAATTGAGTGATATAGCGATGCAGACTTTGGTGGCTGTTCTAAAACTGGTAGATCAACTTCCGGAGTTGTAATAAAATTTTCTAGTGGAGCAATAACATGGCTCAGTCAAAGACAAGCAATGGTAGCTACCTCAACAACAGAAGCAGAAGTTGTCGCAGCAACAGAAGCAACAAAAGAAATAATTTGGTTAAGTCGTTTATACGCTGAAACAATTGGTTATAATGAAATACCTGTTTTAAATGTTGATAATTCAGCTGCAGTTAAACTGGCGCAAAATCCTGAATATCATCGGAGAACGAAACATATAGCTCTCAAACATTTCTTTGTTCGTGAAAAAGTAATTGAACAAAAATTAAAAGTCAAACAAATTTCTACACAGGATCAACTAGCAGATATTATGACAAAACCATTGCAACCGCAAAGACTTAAGTATCTTAGAGAAAATTTGGGTCTTCAAAATGTCAACACCACATAACAAGGGGAAGTGTTGAAGTTATATGTTTATGTTATGTTTAGTTAACATGATTATTATTTTGTACTATATACTTAGTTCAATCTAGTAATTATATAGTTTTGTATTTTTCAATCAGTTTGTTTATTTTCTTTACTTCAATAACAACTTTGACTATAAAAGTCACTTTATTAGTACATTCTGGAATAGAGCTTATAGTATGTTCACATTTGGCTTCTTAAACGCGTTTAAGCAGTTCGAACGTGATTAAGCTCTAATCACTTCAAAATCGAGATGATTACCCATACATTGAAGTGATTTGTTAATCACTTCAAATTGACATGATTACAACTAATAGTATGTTCACATTTGGCTTCTTATAGTATGTTCACATTTGGCTTCTTAAACGCGTTTAAGCAGTTCGATCGTGATTAAGCTCTAATCACTTCAAAATCGAGATGATTACCCATACATTGAAGTGATTTGTTAAACACTTCAAATTGACATGATTACAACTAAATCACTTCATAAATCACATAGAATCCACTGAACATACCTCAAATGTAGAATCGCCAACATGATCGTGTACAACCGGCCAAGATTTCTGCTTAATGTTTTTATTTTTTTCCTTAAATAATTCATATATTTTCACAATTTAATCATTAAAATGATTAACATAATCTTCTGATAACTTTATAAAATTGTTTTTATCCATTTTTAATACTTTAAAGAAATATAAATTTGTTTGTTTTTTTGTGTGTTTGTTGTGTTTTTTTTCTTAATCATCTGTCATCTTAATCATCTCAAATGTAATGTGAACGGCTTTGATTAGCTAAATCAACATTTTGCTTAAACGCGTTTAAAAACCTAATTGTGAACTTAGCATTAATCGCGTTTAAGCAGTTCGATCGTGATTAAGCTCTAATCACTTCAAAATCAAGATGATTACCCATACATGAAGTGATTTGTTAAACACTTCAAATTGACATGATTAGAACTAAATCACTTCATAAATCACATAGAATCCACTGAACATACCTCAAATGTAGAATCGCCAACATGATCGTGTACAACCGGTCAAGATTTCTGCTTAATGTTTTTATTTTTATCCTTAAATAATTCATAAACTTTCACAATTTCATCATTAAAATGATTAAAATAATCTTCTGGTAACTTTATTAAAGTGTTTTTATCCATTTTAAATACTTTAAAGAAATATAAATTTGTTTTTTGCTTTTTGTGTGTTTTTTTTCTTAATCATCTGTCATCTTAATCATCTCAAATGCAATGTGAACGGCTTTGATTAGCTTAATCAATATTTTGCTTAAACGCGTTTAAAAACCTAAGTGTGAACTTAGCATAAACAATAAATCACATAGAATCCACTGAACATACCTCAAATGTAGAATCGCCAACATGGTCGTGTACAACCGGCCAAGATTTCTGCTTAATGTTTTTATTTTTTTCCTTAAATAATTCATATATTTTCACAATTTAATCATTAAAATGATTAACATAATCTTCTGATAACTTTATAAAAGTGTTTTTATCCATTTTTAATACTTTAAAGAAATATAAATTTGTTTGTTTTTTTGTGTGTTTGTTGTGTTTTTTTTTTTTCTTAATCATCTGTCATCTTAATCATCTCAAATGTAATGTGAACGGCTTTGATTAGCTAAATCAACATTTTGCTTAAACACGTTTAAAAACCTAATTGTGAACTTAGCATTAATCACGTTCGAACTGCTTAAACGCGTTTAAGAAGCCAAATGTGAACATAGCATTAATCACGGTCGAGTGTGTTAAACGCGTTTAAGAACCCAAGTGTGAACATAGTATTAACCTCATAACATAATTTTGTTCATGGTCGGGCTTGACCGACTATACTTTCTTACGACCAATGACATATAATAAGCTATATGTAGTCAACGAATGTGTTGTCCATATATCTTCAACGACAGTGTCGCTCAAAAGTCGTGAACGATTTTTCGGATACTTGTGTTAAAAATTCGTCAAGGATTTTCTATGGTCGTGGACGCGTCGCTAAGGATTTCTTCAAGACATGACTAACTGGGTTTATTTAAGTTACTATGTATTTGAATTAAAACTAATATGTATTTGAATGACTAATATTGATCTACTTTTTTACGATTTTTTTTTGTGTTTTTCTTTTTTGTAACAGTTTTCTATAAAATAAAACGTTATTTTGATATCAGGTGTAATCTTGTTAAAATTGGGTAATTTTACTACATCTGGTGTGTAATTTTGAATTTTGATAGTAGAAACACTAATTTAATACAAATTTATAAAAATTAAAAATGAAATGAATAA
Organism: Pollenia griseotomentosa; assembly: GCA_963931875.1. Lineage (NCBI taxonomy): Eukaryota > Metazoa > Arthropoda > Insecta > Diptera > Polleniidae > Pollenia > Pollenia griseotomentosa. The sequence continues at coordinate 51,526,605 of OZ007563.1, forward strand.
ACTTATACGTTTGTACGCATATACCCTTTTCATCTGTGGTAAAGGTTGTACAAAGTTTATCATTTCCAAATTAGCAAGAACTTACCACAGTGTTGACATTTGTAAGACAATTTCACTTTTCCATTTTCGTCTATTGTTGTTGTCATAAAATATGAATTTTGAGTAGCTTCAGCTTGCTCTTCCATAGTTTCATCAATAGTTTCTTGCATTATAGTGCTTTCGCTCGAAGTTTCCGTTTCAATTTTTTCATATGCAAAGGAACGATAGTCATCGTCAAACGTTTCTGAATTAGCATGTTCATCGACAGTAGGGATTTTTTCAATTTCAACTTTCTCATTCTCTTCTATTTGGTACTCATATTCAATTATTTCTTCATTATTGTCTTTTGTGTTGTCATCGCACTCACTGGGTTCGAGTATCTGCTCATCGTTGTCATTTGTTTCATCTGGCCAGTTAGTCAAGTCAATGCTATTAAAACTTTGCATTTGATTTACTTCCTCCTCGTCTTCTTCGTTTATTGGTGATGGAGTGCGTAACACAGTTTTCTTATTTCCTTGTTTAACCCGCAGGTCTTCAATGGAAACTTGTTGGGTGTATACACTGTGTAGCCCTTTCTCTTCAGTGCTGAAAATTGCCGATCTTTTTTCTTCTGATGTGGACACTGTTGTATCCGGCTCTAAAGAATCACTATCTTCAGCCATCGGCAACAGCACAGTTTGTTCAAATGTCAATTGCTCTTCGAAAGGAATTTCTTTAAAATCATCAAATTGTGCTTTCCAAAATTCATCAGAATCTTTGCACTGTTCATGAAAATCTTGAAATTCGGATATTTTGTTAAAACAAGGTGCACATAGATTTTGTTTCACATTGCCATGAAGAAATGGTTTGGTAACATTTGTTAGTTTCAAACATTTTTCAAGAAATCTAAATATAAGACGTGTCATTTTTATTGGCTCATGATTTATTGCACGCAAACAGATGCGACAATTATCAAATGTGTCCATTTTTAATGGTATATTGTTAAACTTTCATTAACTGCTTTTTATTTTTTAAATTGTTTTGGTTCGAAATTGATGTAAATTCGCCAAAAGTATAAAAATTTTCCGATGTACACTGCAGTAAATATGTAGAAGCGACAGTGATGTTTGTTTAGCGTTTTTTTAGTCATCGAATTTATAGATTTAAGTTGGGTTTAAATAAATAATGTAGCGATTTTTTCTAATTTCGTGAAATTGTACAAACGTACAGAGAAATGAAATGTCAGATAAACGACAACTGATTTGACAGCAGAATGCTATACAATCAGAAAAGCAATCATTGCGCAATGGATTGCCACTCATGGCAATATGCGGTCCCCACGTCGCAAATTTAATGGAGAAATCAAATTTAAAGTTTGCCGCAATATTTACGTGGGAAAAATAAATATCTACACTAAAGATAAATATCTCAGCAAGTTGGCAATAACGTCGGAAGAATAACAGACAGTGTTGCCGTTAGGATACGAAAGATACATTTTTCGTATCTTTTGACTACTTCAGGTATCATGTATAATCCTGACATTTTTCGTATCTTTTGAATCTGTACGCAAAATGTACAGAAACAAAACATTCGAAAATTTTTAGCCAACTAAAACTTATTAAGACTGTTCATCGTAACCGACTCAATACTAATACAATAGCAGCCAATGCGCATGGACTAAAAGGTGAGGTCAACTACACAACAACACTGCTTCTGTGGTCGGATTGTCAAAAATTTACATAGCTAGTAAAAAAGGTTAAGCTTCGTACAGACGGTGGTAAGATCTTACAATGTTGTCAACAAAATTGACTAAAAATGTCTTGCAACTGAGTGAACATTGTACGCTATTTTCATTTGGCAGATGTGTTAAATTAATGCATCTGACAATGGCACCATTGTCAGAAAAATGACAACATTGTAAGATCTGACCATCGTCTGTACAAAGCTTTAGTTTACATAAAAATTTAGTTTGCCACCGAAAAAAAACACTATATGTTGACTTGACCCCACCTAAATCGATGATTGCTAGTAGTGAGAAGTTGTTCTGAGAAAATATGAACATCTTTTTTATTTTCAGGAAATTTATATCAACGTTGATATAATCGCCTTAGTATAAACGCCTTAACTCGTATATTAATTTTTACAAAAATTAATTTGAATTTGAATTACATATAATTAATTTTAAAGTTTGCTTACTGTATTTTTAAAAATTACATATGTACCTAATATTTATGACTAAAATAAATATAAAAATTAATTTATACGAAATCATTTTCTTTACAATATGCATTTAAATATGAAATAAAAATCTTATGTCAATGAATGTTAAACGTTAAAAATGGATTTTCAAATTTTTTTCAAAACGTATCTTTTTGGGAAAAAGTGTATCTTTTTGGAAACTAAAATGTATCTTTCTCAAAATTTCACTGGCAACACTGATAACAGATCAATATTTCTTATTGCTCAGCTTAAGTTAAAGGCATAGGAAAACGTATTTATGTTAACTCATAACTTGAAAAAATCAAGGAAGAATATGCAGTGTATCTTGCAAAATTGGCGCTATCTTGCAAAAATTATTTTTATTAATATAAAGTCTTTCTTATTAAAATTTATTATTTAAATGTATATTAATCTTTTTACGCTTGAGGCCCCGGCCACGGTCAATAATAAAAGATTATCAATAACAATTTTAAAAAATTTTCATGTTGTAAAATTCCTTACTTCATAAAAATAATTTAATGAAAATTAAATTTGATGAACTTAAGCCTAATTAAAAATATTAAAAATTTGGATTAAAAACCATAAATACATAGTTCAACAATATAACCACAATAATAATTATTGTTAAAGCTAAGGCACGAGCTCTATGTGTACATTTGTAATTCAAGTTGAACTGAAAAAGGTCAACAAGAAAAAGAAAGACAAAAATGAAAAAAAGAAAAAATGTACTTTGAACTTCAAGAAGAATTCTTGACAAAAGTACGAAAAAAGCAGCAGTAAGGAAAAACATGTAAAATCAATTAAAATGGATAATCATTCAAAACAGCAAATTTCGATCTACCAAAGGTTAAAATACAATTTGGTTTAAGGATTGATGTTTGACTATTGACGTCAGCAGTCGTCGATGGCTGCGAGTGTAAGACGAAAAATCCATCTGAGGAGATCGAGTGGTTGCGATCGAAACATATCATGATAACCTGCTGGTCAGGGTTCGAGCCCCGGCCCCGGCCACGGTCAAGAATAAAAGATTATAAATAACAATTTTAATTAATTTTCATGTTGTAAAATTCCTTTCTTCATAAAAATAATTCAATGAAAATTAAATTTGATGAACTTAAAATATTAAAATTTTGGATATTAAAAATTTGGATTAAAAACCATAAATAGTTCAACAAAATAACCACATTTCTAATTATAAAAATATTCATTTTATTAAATTTTTTTTTCTGTTAAAGTAAAATGAATGTTTTTATATAAACAAGAACTCAAGCTTAAACAAATTAATATAAATTTAAATAATGAAGAAAGAATAAGAAAAAAATTTAATTAATAAAAATAGTTTTTGCAATATTATTTTAATGTTTATTTAATTCTTAAATTTAATTCTTTTACTTCAATAATAATTTGCTACCATTTCACAAACTTAATTTCTTTCCCACACAATTTGCTGCTATTTTTTTCTTTTTTGCTTCTTTTTTCAATTGACAACCAAATTTGACGTTTTGTGTTACCCTGCGGCCACACGATCAAGCTGTTCTTGATAGTCTTTTACATATTACTGCTTGTCAAAATTTACAAAAATTGAGAGGTGTGACGTAGGTGGCACTCAATTTACTTTCAAGATGCCATAAAACAAAAACAATTTATAAAGACAAACATGTACTCAGCTGTTAAATTGAAAGTAAATTGTCAAACAAATGGAAAGGTGAAATTGAAAGCCATCTCGTGGTCAATTTAAAAAGTGTGAGTGTGTTACTACCCGTCTCCACCATCCATCAATTTGGTAAGAACAGCATGTCGCACATGAATTCTACTCGTGTAGACTGTTCATGTTCATGTTTCGTCCATGTGCTGCCATCGTTGCCTAAACATCCGTCTTAGCATCTATGTGCGCCATGATGTTGGCCATACAATGTATTTTCTGTATACAACCAAACGCCACAACAACAAAAATTGTGGTCAATCAGAACATGAACATCAACACGTATTCGCCACATACAAGAACGTGAACAAATTAATACCGTTGGTCTGCCGGCGTTATGGTCATGTCATGTTCAAATCGAAAGCGCATGGAGAAGTGGGGTTAGTAAAAAAATGAGAGAGTTGAGTAAATTGAATGGAATTGAAAGGCAAAACTTGATCGTGTGGCCACCAAGTTAGCAATGATTGTCAACAAACATGGACTAATTATTATTGCAACATAAATTGCCGGCAATAAATATGTACAAAAAAGTACTGTCTACATCAGCGGTGGGCGCTGCAGGGTTACCGTTAAGAATTTTTAAAAAGTCGCACAAAAAGTCGTTTTTAAAACAAAAAGTCGTTTTTTCAAATTTAAATTTTTTTTAACATTTTAATTACTTTAATTTAATTACACCCGGGACACAATTTCGGTTTTATTTCTTTAAAAACTCTCTTAAATTTGCTTCAGTTAAAAAGAAATTTTTACTTAGTCTGAGTTCATACGGCTCTTTTCTTATTGAATGGATTCTTCCTTTTTCTTCTTTGAACATGAATTGGCGTTCAAATTATTCATGTCATGTTTACGCCATGTTTTTTATTTTGTATAGTCGTGCGTTTGCATGTGTGCTTTTTGATATTGAAAACAATAACAAAATTAAACAACGAATGAAAAAGCAAAACGTAAAGACAGTACAGGCATTTGTGTACTCGTTTCTTTTCCCCTCGCCCCTCTCGCCTATAAAGTAGCAATCTTTTCAATAAGAAAAGAGCCGTATGAACACAGACTTACAGAACAAATTGTTTTCGTTAAAAAAAACTGAAAAAAATTGGTATGACGAAAACTACATGCGCTGCTTATTTGTGTAAATTAAGGTACACTGGTTAATTAAGAGCAATTTTTAAGCTACCTACTGTATGCCAAAAATGGTTAGCATTTGTAATTTTAAAAATGAAATTGAATGATTTATCATTGGATTTACTTTCAAACAACTTAAATTCGTTAATAAAAGCCTGTGTCATTTATAACATTTTTAAATAAAGATGAGATCAATCGCGGTAAAAAAGTTGGTCTTAAAACGCTTTAAATAATAATGCCGATCATCCTAGATTCGCATGAAAATTAAAAGAACACGATACAAAAAAGTCATATACAATACAGTTCAGTAGTAGGAAAATATGTGAAACTAAGCAGTGTAAAAAAAAGTATTTCACTTACAAAAAAGGGGCAAAAAGTTGGAAAAAGTTGCAAAATTAGACGATTTTAAAAAAGTCGCACAAAAATTGTCAGAGCGTCAAAAAGGTTGCAAATTGCAACTAAAGTCGCACAACGGTAACGCTGGGGCGCTGGTTTGCCTGGATCAAGGCGAATTCAACTACAGGTGGTGTCGGAACTTCAACAATCCAAAAACAACAGAAACAACATAGAGTTTTTTGCATTGCATTGTTAGTGCCATTAGCTCGAAATGTCAACCATTATTAGCCAAACACTACCACAAGGCGAATTTACACAAGGTAAACTCATCTCGTCAGCCGTTCATCAGCTGTATCCACGGCGAATTAAAAAAACGGTGAAACGTCAAAATATTGTTTTGTTTCTGTACTGAAATTTGACAACAAGAGGTAAAATTTCATAAACAAAATACATGGGGCTTTTTGTAGTTGTAGAGTTGCACTTACCTTGTGTAAATTCGCCTTGCACTAACAAATCAAAACAAATAAGCCCGAACTGTCAAAATCAGATGCCGTTTCGACACTACCTGTAGTTAATTCGCCTTGGCCTGGATTACGAAGTTTTTCGGGTTTTTACATTTACTCTTCGTGTTTTTTTGCTACAAATACAAAAATTTCCCTACTAAGATATTCCCTAAAATCCCAAAAACATACCATACGCTTGTTTTATTATATTACTTTTTTAATAAATAAGAGTACGTTTAAAAGAGAGAAAATGAATAAAAAAAACTATTTTCTAGCAGTCAAAACAAAAAGAAATAACAATAAATACATTGAAATCAGAATGTGAAAAAGTTTACCGTATAACACATACTCGTGTTTGTGTGAATTCATTCAAGGTATATTTATAACAGGTAGCCGCGAGATTGCAACAATTGTACAATAAAACAAGCAACAGGGCTTTTTATTGTTGTTATGTGGTACGAACTGTCAAAAGGCCAAGGGGTTGATAAGGGACAAAAAAGACAAAAGATAGAGACAAAAAACTTGTTTACATGTTTACTATACAACATTTGACAGTTCGTACCACAAAACAAGCAAATAAAATATAAACAGCTGGCTTTCCGAGACTACCTGCTATATACATACCTTGAATTCATTGTTTTAGGCAAGGTATATTTACACAAGGTAGACTCATTTGGGAGTGTATACATGTTGCTCTATAAAAAGAACCGAGTTGTCAAAATTGTCTTCATATAAAACAAAAACAATTTAACGCACACATGTACAAATTTTGTCTCATATACACGAAATTTGATGTTTGGGTTCCAACTAGAGGTAAACAGCTGACAAACATATGGGCCAACGAGTTTACCTTGTGTAAATATACCTTGGTTTTAAGCATAAAAAGTAACAAAGGCAACCCGAAAAACAAATACAACAAAAAGAAAAAATAGAAAATTTTATTCAGTTGCTCCATAAATCACAAAGTATATAGCGTATATAGTTTGTGCCATAAATTTCAACGAAGCAGGAGTGTTGCGCATGTTGTTATTTTGACAAATTTTGAAATTTCGTAGTGGCACACTGACAATATATTTATTGTTTTATTATCAAGCTGTGCTTATGTATGTTTATTTTTCAGCTTGTTTTAAAAACATTTCAGCAATCATGTGGGATGATGAATTATATAATAATCAAGTTTTTTACTGAATTCCTGTTTTTTTGCATATATACATACCCATAGCACACATTTTAAAGTTTTTGCTCACGGCCTTTTCGATTTCAGGTGACCATATGTATACATATATTTTAACGTTAGTTAAAACTTGATGATTTATATAAAAATATTTTTTACTGAACTCCTTTTTTTGTATTGCATATTTACATACAGTTTGAAAATCTTTTCTCTAAGTGTAAATCAACTAATTTACTCTTTTATTCAAAGTTCTCAGGCCTGCCATATTTGACGGTTTATCGGCATTTTGCCGATTTCTTGCCCCTAAATTATCAAAGTGCCGATTTGCCGATTTTTGCTCCAAAAATGCCGATTTTTTGATTAACACTTAAAAGACGATTATTTTTAGTTTGTTTGATAATAATATACTAACTTTAAGCGATACTGAAATAGTTGTAACAGCGAAAAGAGACAACTGTTATTAAGTAAGCGCTTCTACTAAAGAAAAAAGGGTTAGTTTTATTCAATATAATATGCAGTGTTTGTAATGTGTATGTTGGGTTAATAAATTTTTATTTGAAAAAAATTCCACCCTGAAGAATTAAAGACCAAAGTTAAAAAATAAATAATTTTTAATAAAAAAATTTTTTTTTTAAATTATAACGCAATTGAGGACGATGTTAGTACATAAATTAAATAGCCAATTCTAATGTAAGGAAAATTAAATAAATTTACACTCTTTGGCAAAAAATTTCAGATTCAGCATATGGTACAATTTTTGGTCCTTCCACATTCTTCCGCAAATGTGGAAAGAATTTTTTAATGTAACAAAGTTTTAATGTTCACTGGAAAATTAATTTTTGCAAAATATTCTTTTTTTTAATATAAAAAGGATTTAATAAAAATGCCAAACTCAAATATGTAAATATGGAATATACTTAAATATAAGAAAGTTAAAAAAACTTTTTATATAACTACAATTTATCTGTTAAACTTTTATTTTGATTGATTTTTTTTTTTGTAATTTCATAATTTATAAACATAAGTTAATGCTGAATTGTTCTTTTTTGTAAGTAAGAATAGGTTTTATTGTATTTAATATAGGTATTTTTAATTTGCCGATTTTTTAAATTAAAGTGCCGATAATGCCGATTTTTTTTTGAAAATATGCCGATTTTTTATCAAAAACATCTGGCACCCCTGAATGTTCTCTATCTGCCCTTCGCTGGTCTACATCAGCGATCGGCAACCAGCGTTGCCACAACCAAAAAAAAATTTGTAACCAAAATGTTAAATAAAGTAACCAAAAGCAAAAAAAGTAACCAAAATTTTTTTTATCAAATGTACATACTATTTTATCCGCACTTCAGTTGAAAAATATGTCTAAAGAAGGAATTGTGTTTGTTTGTATCTAGTAGGCTCAAAAACCGCTGGACTAATTTTTATAAATTTTAATGTTGTATTACCGATGGTCTGAAAAGAATAAAAGGCTATATAATTTTTCGAAATTTTTAGTTGACGTGCACTTCGTTTACAAAGTTGAAACTTCAACCTTTTTATATAAAGAGCTCTTGCAAGTACAATTTTTTAGGTCTTGCTGTGTTATTAAGGTATCAAAGTACAAAATTTAACTAAATTATGCGGTAAATCTATTATATATATCTGTTGCATTTGGACAAAACATCTTCAGTCAAATTTTAAAAGTTGAAAAAAATGTCGTTAATCATACGAATTTTCATTCAAAAAACATTTTTGTTTACGTTTTTAAAATTTTGTATTATCAGCGAAATTTTTCTTTAATTTTGGTTTATTTTAATATTTAACAAAAATTATGTTTTCGCAGAGTTTTTTTAAAAAACTTTTTTGCTATCTTATCTCGACTTAAGATGTTTTGTCAAAATGCTACATATATGTAGATGCATATTCAATACAGTTTACTAGTTAAAATGGTCTGGATACAAAATAATCACCTGATCAATCAAATGAGGTTACATATCCCGGGGGAATGTTTAAAACAAAATTGATATTTTTATAAACTGTAAAATAAGTATTTCACTTACAAAAAAAGGTGCAAAAAGTTGCAAAATTATAAGATTTTAAAAAAGTCGCACAAAAGGTATCAGAGCGTCAAAAAGGTTGCAAATTGCAACTAAAGTCGCACAACGGTAACGCTGACTCCATGGATTGGTCCGATGTAATGCAAGCATGGACAATGTCATTGTTAAAAAGTGTTTGTAGTGAGACGACATGTCTTCGTTTTTTAACGACGTGCTTTCGTTTTTAAACGACTTTAAAACTTATCCTCTTGAGCAGAGCTGCCGTTTTTGGTTATTTCTAACCAAAATTGGTTATATTTTTTTTCAATGTGGAGATGTGAATATTTTTTTCATTTTGGTTACTCAAATAATTTGTACTGTGTACTACGATTTTTGCATTATTTGTTACCAATGAACGGAAGTTTTTTATAATCCCTTTCAAAACAGCAACCAAATAATTTTTTTAAGATTTTTGCTAAGAAAATATTGCCATATGTGATTTTTATATTAAAAACGCCATGATCCAAGGCGAATTCATCGCAGGTAATCTCGGTACTACAACAAGTAGGGTTAAAATTCTCTTCAATGTGTGTGCACACGTACGTAATTAAAGAGTATAAAAGAGAAAAGAGAAAACGCGGCGCCCTGATTTTGCCGATCGCAGGTCTACATTAAAGATAACATAATTTTGACATTTACTTCAATATATGTCGCAATATTTATCCCAGGTATAGACAAGCAGCTAACGTCGGCAGAATAATGGAGCAATATTTCTTATATAGCGTTAACATTTGACAGTACTGGCAAGACAGTAAGAAAATACATATTAGTTTCCAAACAAGGCGAATTGACTAGAAGGTGGGGTCTAGTAAACATATGGTGTTTTTTTCGGTGGTCGACTTGTCAAAGTTTGTATACAAACTAGTTTTTTATGTAAACAAACCTGTTTCTTTATTTGCAATATTTTTGACAACCCGACCACAGGAGCATTGTAGTTGTAGAGTTGACCTCACCTTCTAGTCAATTCGCCTTGGTTTCCAAAAACACTACTTACCAAGGCGAATTCATTTTCAGGTGGCGTTGAAAACTCAGCTGTGCTATATTTTTTCTTAATTAGGCGCCCCATACACGGTTCAATTCAGTTTTCAACTGAGTCTTTCAACTCAATTGATGCTTGGCCACACACTTCATCAACTGAATTGAAAGATTTTAAATTAATTTTAAAATTTAATGAAATAAAATACAATTTTTAAAACACTTAACTTTTTTGTTACAAAAGAAAACTACAAACATTAACTTTGACAGCTAATCAAGAGACTCGAGCACACACAGTACAATCGAATTGAAAGACTTAGTAGTCAACTTGAAAAAATCAAAATCTTTTGATTTTTCTTCAACCAACTCGACAACCGTCAAACTAATCAATTGACAAGGCCATACACGCTTTGATTTGGACAACAACCGACTCAGTTGACAATTGAATTGAATCGTGTATGGTCTGCTTTAGAGAGAGAAATGTCAAAAGTTCCTTGTGATTTTGACATATGGATCAACGGAAGCAACAAAAAAATACATTGTTGTGTTTTTGGTGTTGTTACTTGTTGTAGTATCGACACCACCGTTTACATGAATTCGCCTTGCTACTAACTGTCTTCGTGACGTAGGCGTCCAGACAGTAGTTAAGAAAGTTAATTTTTAAATATACAGTGTAAATTCGATAATCCGGACTCCATTAATCCGGAATATTCGGTAATCCGGAAAAAATGTTGAAGCTCATTCCGTATTCTATAATCCGGATTAATTGCAAATATATAGTCCGGATTGAATAACAACCGTTTTAATTTATTTTTTTATTCAAACCACAGCATGCTTTAAAAAATACAGTCATTGCGTATTCTATAATCCGGATTGATTGCAACTCTATAATCCGGATTGAATAACACCCGTTTTTATTTATTTATTTTTATTTAAATCACAGCATGCTTTGAAAAATACAGTTAGAATAGTGTGATATGAGTGTTTCCACATGCGTTTTTTTTGCTATGAATTATTATAATTTTTAAAAAATACATACATGCGGTAATCCGGATAATTCGCTACTCCGGATTGGGGTCAGCAATCAATTATCCGGATTATCGAATTTTTACTGTATGTCAAACGTGAATGTTGCTGTTCAAGTCCAGCAAAAGGTGTTTTACATGAACTAAACAAACTTAAAAATAGCTTAAATTAACTATATTGTGTTAACAAACATAACACTTAACTAAATTATAAAAAATCAAAGCAAAATATGTTTCCCTCGTAATTTTTCCCTATTTCACATATTTGCGATCATGAAAAACTCGAAAAAAAGGTAATTCAAAGGAGAATAATAACGTGAAAAAATTTTCACGGGAAAAATTCCCCTTATCGTGAAAAAAATTTTTCCTAAAACGCTGACAAAAATTTTCGAGTTTTTTTTTATATAGACTTTGACGTTTGGTATGACAAAAAATTGTCAGGTGAAGACGCACACTTAGATTTGCTAACTTTATTTTTGTTTGATAAATGATCTGGTTTTCTAAACTGCTTTTTTTCTAAAAACAATTTTCGAATATAACAGTATAAATAAATTTTACCAATTTAATGAAGTAACAAACAAAGTCACGTTTAAAAAGAATTTTATTCAACAATTTGATATCCGAGTTCCAAACCGTCAACTAAATGTAATATACATGGGTTCAAAATGCCACCCACCACTCTCCATTTCTTCAGTTTCGCATTTTGACCAAAATAACCAGTGAAGAGTTTTAGATAACTGCAACTTATATACAAATGTATATCCAATATTTGTTTAATACTAACGGCAAAAATTCTTTTTTTCTTGCTTTTAGTAGATAACTTAAACTATTTTATAGTAAACATTGTACCTCTTTTGTGTTCACTAACTATTTTTACTGTGCGCTAAATAAATATTTACCAAAACATATATTATGGCGACTTTTTTTTTAAATATTTGGCGTATTTTAGCGATACTGAACAAATTTATAAAAAATATTTTTAATAATTCTAAAAATATGTATTTTATTGTCAAAAACTGAAAAACAAAGGCTTTGGCGATTTTGGCAATTTTTGACATTGAATTTGGCGAAAAAGGTCAAAAGAATCTGACAACCCTGGTCTCTGATTTCAAATTTGACAAGTTGCCGGTAGCTCTTTTTTTGGTTATTTGTTTACAGTTATATTTTTTCGTCAAATGTGATTACCATTTAATTGTTCATCAATAATAATAAAAATAAGATTTTAATTAAAAAATGAGATTTTAAATGAAGTTAACCATGCGTATTCCAGAAGATGTAAGTAGGTTAATAATCTATTTAAATATGTAAATATTGTTTTTTCCTTGTATGTAGGTTATTTGTAAAGTTTGTCAGAGTGTTTTTTGTTGTGCTGAATGTCGGCGCAAACACGAAATCAAAAATCATGCCATTATTGTTAGCAAACCTATTGTGATTCCGACAGGAAATCAAAAAAATAAAACTTCCGAAAGTGTTCAAAATAGTGATAAAATACCTTTTGAAACAATTTATCTTTTTTGTCCAATCTGCGAAAACCGCCCCTTACCACTTCAGCAGGAATTAAACAATGAAATGCTGTTACATGTAGAATTTAACCATTTGCCATTGCGTTGTCAGAAATGCTTTAAAGTCTACAATAAAGTTGATGATTTAAAAAAATTTTCAAAATGCTTACATCCCACTGTTTTCTGTCAGGAATCGTTAGCCTCCAATCAATCTTGTTATACCGATGAAGCTTCAAAGGTAACCGTTACCAAGGCGCCAATGCCGCACTGCATAACATCACATAATTCTCCCATGAGACGTCAAGATTTTAATGAAAGTCACATGACACCAATATCAATAATTAATATGCGCTGGAAAGCCAAAAGTAAAATAACACATGAAGAGTTTATAAGTGATAGTGTATCATCCATAAAAAATATATCATCCATAAGCAATTCTTCAATAAGACGTAGCATGGGAGTTGCTTCGGCAGTAAAGGGTAAGGTTATACGATGCTCATCAACTCCTGTCCACCTGGAAATGGTATTTGCGAAGCCAAAAGAACAGACATTTAATGCAACTAACGGTGGACATATGTCAAGTATTCAATATAACAGCGGATGTGAATCGGACAATAGTCCCGCTTTTCCTCTACCAAACAGGTACGTACCTATTTATGTACATTTGGGATAGGTATGACTTTTTAAATTTTTTGCAAATTAATAGTCGAATACGCCATTTTTTTTTTTTTTTTTTTTTTTAATAACATTTGCCTTCGCGTCATGCTCGGGACAATGTTTGGTTTTATCCCTAATGCACATATGCTTTTGTATTTTTAGGAAAACAGTATATTACAAAAAGTGTGTTTTTTGGACCATGTGTATTAAATATAATAAAAATTTATTATAAAGTCTTTTAGTTAGAGGGCTAAGAATCAAAGGGTTACAAGTGCAAAAATTTAAATTTTAAAGTTTTTTTATCAAATAAAATCTGGGAATTTATTTCTCATGATGAGTAATATTTATTATAGGTGCGCACTGTTGCCAATTTAGAGATTTTCCCGCTAAATCTAGCGTTTTTGAAATGACAATCGCGGGAAAAATACGTTTTAGCGGTAAGCGGGAAATCTAGCGATTTTCAAACAACTCTCAGCGGCTCATTTTCGCTACAAAAAACTTTCTCAAATTTAAAATTTACAGATTTTTTACTTTTTATTTTCGTTTTTCTAGCTAAAAACTACTTGTTTATGTTCACGGGTTAAATTACTTTTTTAGTGTTAGTGAACTGAAGATTGTATATAACATTTTTCTTCGATTTTCAGTTAATATTTTGTAAGGGCTGTATGTGACAATTCACAATTTTAAGCTTGCTTAAAATTTTGAAATTACAGGTTAGGTAAGGTTATTTGTCTCGATAGATCCCAAGCAATATAATTCACTAACTTTCATCTAATTTTATCTAATTGCTTAAAACGGCAAATAATTACCAAAAATAGCGTAAATGTCATAAACTTTTTTGCGTTTACGTACTAAGTTTGTCATTCCGGGTGAAACTGTTTTAATATTCATCTAAGACCCCATAAAGTATATATATTCTGGGTCCTTGAGTAATTCTAAGTCGATAAAGCCATGTCCGTCTGTTAAAATTACGCTCACTTTCAAATGGCTCAAAAGAAAAGATACATATTGGCATAAAATTGTTTAGAATTCACATAAGCATTTTGGTATTGAAGTCCAGCACAATCGGCCCAGTAGGAAAAGAGTTATGAATTAAAATGTAAAACAACCACCCTAAAAAATTTTTATTTTGTTACAAAAACTAGCATAACTAGTGGCGGAATGCACATATTGATATAAGATTTTGGACAAATTCGTTCCATATGACTAAAAATCATACTTAAAAAACTTTATTACGCCTAAAACCGTAACAAATAATGCTATTGTAATAAATTTTGACTAAAAATTACATTGTGAAATTTCGTGCAGATTGGTCCAAAACTCACCATTGACCTCATATAAACCCTACTATCAGAAAAAGCTTTTTTACGGGAAAAAACCGTAAAGCTCTCAATCTGTGTTCTGTTATAATAACATTTGGTCAGTCATAGTTTTATAAGACTATAAATTACGTGTTCAAATTTAATGAAGATCGGCCCATAATTTACCATATGTCCCATATAAAGACCACTCCGAAAATATGCTAAATGTTGGTGGGGGGTATCAAAGATCCGGAGGGTATCAAAGATCCGGCACAGCTGAATACATAACTTTTTTTTTTTTTGCTGGAAACCTAAGTATGTAACGTATGTGAGAATCATATACCTTTGAAAAAGCAGCTTATATATAGATTTATATAAAACTTTTAAAAATGTTTGGGTTTAAGCGGTATTTTTTAAAAAATTCCCGCTAAATTAAATATTTCGCGGTTTCTAGCGGCTTTGAAGTCCGATTTGGCGGAAAATGTTCAAAAAAAGTTGGCAACAGTGTAGGTGCGAATGAGAGTAAACAAAAATGTCTCTCGCTGAAAGACAAAAATGTACAAAAGTACGGGAACAATAAAACCAAATTTCTACCCAAAAAAAAAAAAAAAAAAACGTTACTATGAAAACGTTCAAATAAATACATAAATGAAACATTAGCATGTAAAAATTAAAATTTAAGCATGTACTCAGATTTTTCAACATTTTCTATTGTTTATTTTGTTAATATTTTTTATTTTAATTCTTTTGGTAACACTTGTTTGTAGTTTTTTATTGTTTGTTTTTCACACAGCTGGTTGTTTAACAGTTTTCCTAATCAGCCAGAAGAAAAAGTACGGGCTACTTCGTGCAAGAAGAAGAAGAATATTTTTCTCTTAAAAGCTCTCTTACTTTTCTAAACTTTGAGAACGGGCAGTGTTACCGTCGGATATTTTCAATAAGAACCAAGGTATATTTACACAAGGTAGACTCATTTGGGAGTGTAGACATGCTGCTCTATAAAAGGAACCATGTTGTCAAAATTGTCTTCATATAAAACAAAAACAATTTAACGTACACATGTACACATTTTGGCTCATATACACGCAATTTGACGTTGTGGTTCCAATTATGGGTAAACAGCTGACAAACATATGGGCCAACGAGTTTACCTTGTGTAAATATACCTTGATAAGAACCAAAAAAAGGAGATATCTACAAAAAAAGTGGCACCCAAAAGTGGATTTTTTTAAAAAAAAGGGGCACAGTTTTTAAAATTAAAATAAGTACACCACATTACGTATTTTTTACACTTTTTTTCTATTTATCATAATTTTAAATAACATTTTATAAATGGTATAAAAACAACAAAAAACATTATATAGTAATTATATACACTAAAAACAACTGATACTTATTTACAAATGGCTCATTTGTTGTAAAAACTAAAATAAATATGTACTAATTTTAATATTTTTATTCAGGCTTAAGTTAATCAAATTTAATTTTTCATTACATTATTTTTATGAAGAAAGGAATTTTACAACATGAAAATTAATTAAAATTGTTATTGATAATTTTTTCTTTCTTGACTGACCTGAGATTCGAACCCAGGCGGCTGGTTACCCTGACATGTTTCGATCACAACCACTTGATCTCCTCAGAGCGATTTGCCGTCTTACACTCGCAGCCATCGATGACTGCTGACGTCAATAGTCAAACATCAATGCTTAAAATAAATTGTATTTTAACCTTTGGTAGATCAAAATTTGCTATTTTCGAAAGATTATCCATTTTTAATTGATTTTACATGTTTTTTCTTACTTCTGTTTTTTCGTACTTTTTGTCAAGAATTCTTCTTGAAGTCCAAAGTACATTTTTGTTTTTCCATGTTTGTCTTTCTTTTTCTTGTTGACCTTTTCAGCACAACTTGAAGGACAAATGTACACATAGAGCTCGTGCCTTAGCTTTAACAATAATTAGTATTGTGGTTATTTTGTCGAACTATTTATGGTTTTTAATCCAAATTTTAATATTTTTAATCAGGCTTTATTAAGTTCATCAAATTTAATTTTTCATTAAATTATTTTTATGAAGAAAGAAGGAACGTCAGCAGTTATCGATGGCTGCGAGTGTAAGACGGCAAATCCCTCTGAGGAGATCAAGTGGTTGTGATCGAAACCACTTGATCTCCTCAGAACCATAAATAGTTCGACAAAATAACCACAATACTAATTACTAATACATATAAATATTTTGTAAATTTTTCTCTCGAGAAGTAATTTTTATAAAATATTAACTTTAATGTTTTAGTAATTCAAAAACGTTAAACTCGTTTTCTGCCAAAAATATCACTTTTTCAAATTCTTTATATTACTTGGATTGAAATAAATAAATAAATCAATTCCGCACTTTAATATAAATAAATGCACGGCATGCATACCTGTTACTAAGTTTAAGTGCTATTGTTTAAATTTCTTTATTATAGGATATTTAGTTTTTACCCAATTTCGTCTAGTAATGCTTAAAATTTTTGTAATCAGAACAAAACTATAAAACTGGATTATGTTATTAATTGTGGTTAAATTCGAAATTACAATTATTGGTGTATCTGATAAATGTGACGTGATGGGAGAAAACTTTGCTCAAATTCCTCTTAAGCATTCCAAAAAATATAAGAATCAGTTGGAATGGTTAACAAACTTTTTCAATTTCGTCCTGTATTATTAATTAATGGTCAGTTTCATACATATTTTTTTTACAATTAATTGTTCTTAGAACGACTTCTATACTTTCGTAAAATATCTTCCTTTGGAACCCAATCTTCAAGGCTAGTATCTAACAAATTTAAAGATAAAAGCATGGATTCGCAAGTATTTACTTTTAGCCTATTTGTTACTTTATTTTTGATTAAAGCTAACTAAAAAAAACACTCAGCAGAAGCACTACTGTGTGGCAATGTAAAAATATGAGAGATCAAGTTGTAGTTTGAATTGTAAATATTCATCAAATCTATTTTTCATTGTTCCTATTTTACGCCAAAAATCTTCAGCATTCGAAATTTTAAATATGTGTTCATAATTCGTGTCATTTACTTTCCTCTCTAGAAGTAAATTGATGTATTGAAAAAAATCAAACGGTATATTTTTAAATATACCTACATACATTGTACATACGTATGTATGTATGTATTTCTATTTACCCTGAAGGAAACCTGCGTGCAAGTGTCTCCAAGTCACAAGTTATGTCGACTATTTTGGTAACATTGTCAACGAAATGTCTACACTACACTACATTTGCCACTATATTTGGCTTTAATACGAAAAAATTTTATCAAAAACAATTGAGAAGTACAATGCCTATAAAAGTTGAAGAAATAATAAAAAAGATTGTTATAATTTCGTATTCGTACAAAAAGTATAGACTACATTTACTAAAATGTTCTAGTGATTCTTTGGTTCCAATGTCTACATATGTTACCAAAGGAACTACCTAGTCAGTAGTACCAAGGTCATTATTAGATTTCGAATGACACGCACATAAACTTGCTAACATATATTAAAACAGGTTTACTTATATTACTTATATATTAAAGAAAGAAAAAAGTATGTTTTCCTAACATAAAAAGTATCAAAAAAGTGGTAAGAATTACAAAAAGTATCACATTTGGGTGCATTTTGTTAAAGTGGCCAAATAGTATACAAGCAGTCGAAAAAGTGGCAAGTTGTTACTTTAGTGGCACCAACGGTAACGCTGAGCACGGGAACAGTTTTCGGTAAGATTGGGATCCCGCGGGCTCCCAACGTTGAGTACTGAATCAAACCTTATATAAATTTTCATATTAATAAAACAGAAAATGTAATGAATTTTCTGGCCCGCTACGCCCTTCGTCAGCATTCTTTGTATCTTATAACTGGATAGTGCCTATTGTAAATTTTATCTATTTAACTTAATTATTTTAACAAATAGAATCTGGGAATTTATTTCTCATGGTAAGTAACATTTATTATATAAATTTTCATATTAATTCGAATGTGTATTCTAAGTAAAATTACAATTTTTAAAAGCTTTTATACTTAAATAGTCTTATTCTTTCAATATTTTCCAGGAATGTTGACGAAGGCTGAAGCGGGCCAGAAAATGCATTACATTCTGCTGGTATCTTATAGCTGTATACATTTTCTGTACAATTTACTTCATTACTAGCCAAAGCATAGCTAAAGTCAGCTTCGTAACAGAAATATACAAACGAAAATTCTTATAGTGCATAGAAAATATTTCTGGAAAATTCGCCAGGTTAACATTGGTTACTTTTAGCTACCTTTTAAATTTAGTTTTTTTTTAGCGGTTTTTAACCAGTCTTAAGGGAGACAAGATCACCACCCCATTGCCCTGAGCACGGTCGGAAGAATAGGTAGCGATGGTCTCCCACAATACGAAAAAATTTGTTCTTGTTTTTTGAAATTCAATGACACTAACAAAAACGTTTTTCATGAATATGTACATGCATACATACATATGTATGCATTAAGAAATTTTTATATTTTTACGGAAAAAAACACAGTGGGGGTATTCACGTCACAAGTTGCACCCTTGCGAAAAAGTAAAAGTTCAAAAATATAACAACAACTACACAGACAATTAGTTGTGCGTAAATAATTGTCTTTGTGGTTGTTGTTATGTTTTTGCACTTTTGCTTTTTTGCAAGGGTGCAACTTGTGACGTGAATACCCTTAGTGTTTCGTGAAATGTACAACACAGCACAAATATATTTACACCAATTTTAATAGATTGTTAGATATATGTATGTATAAAAATATTGGTTTTATGAAAAAAGAAACTTAAGCTTTGCCATTCTTTATTTTTTTTCTTTTTATAGCCTCCTAAGTACTTTTAAGTGAGCTATGGTGAATTACGTATATTTAAGGCCCGAATCCTATAATGCACTACGTCTTCTAAATTGTTAAAAAATATTTCGCAATTAAATATTCATTCACTTCTCATTTAGTATGTTCATGTCGCACTTGATCAACAAGTAGGTATTAACTCAAAATTTAAAAATTTCCAGTAGAAACAAAACCAACGGGAACTAATTACTAGACCCACGTGAGCTGTGCTAAATTGCGACTGCCAGTGGAATCTAAAACACTTTTTAATTTAATACTAAAGGCCAATGAAAAATAATTTTTAAACCCACCATTTCATTAAAAAAAAGGAGGCAACAAGTGCGATATAATTTACAAAA
Source organism: Pollenia griseotomentosa (assembly GCA_963931875.1). Taxonomy (NCBI): domain Eukaryota; kingdom Metazoa; phylum Arthropoda; class Insecta; order Diptera; family Polleniidae; genus Pollenia; species Pollenia griseotomentosa. Next base: position 51,546,433 of record OZ007563.1, read on the forward strand.
ATTTCTCTAACGACAGAAATCACGATTAAATCTGAACATACTTTTTAGAAACAAATATATTTCTTTTAATATATGTATGTGAGTATGTAGTTTTAAAACTAACTAGTGTTCGCCTAATGGTCAAAATTCGACCATAAATTTTTATGTTAATATGAAGAAAACATAGTTCATCTAAGTATATATGAATTTACATGTTTCTAGCATTTATTTGTTCCGTCTTAGTGGATCGATTTGGCATTGGACTAACCTCCGGTTCATATTTTACTTCTACGCTAGTTAATTTAATTTTGTAAGTTCAATATAAAAATATCAGAAAATATCAACTGAAAAATAAAAAAGTATCAAAAAGTCTCCTTTATAGATTGTCATCCACTCAGGACATTGCATCTTTAATTTTATGTTTCTATGTCTAATATTAACGAAAATTAATCAAAGTACCAGATGTTGAACGAAAAGTACCAAAAAGCTCCCCTTACATGTTCTTATTCACCCAGTTTAATCTTTATAGGCCGAATATTAACGAAAATTCAAAAAGTTCCAGATTAAAAACAAAAAGTACTAACATTTTTTATCTTATATTATGTTTCTAATTTCAACATTATAGAAAATGTAAAGTAAAAAAAAAGAAATTTTATTTCCCGTATTTCCCCTTTTAGATACTTTTTTCTTCCCATATAGGTTCGGTTGACAAACAAAGGAAGAAAGCGTTCTTAATTGTTTTGCCTGTGCCGGTTTATACATAAGATTTATATACAAGTCGAAATATTAGAAAACCGGTTTCTAAAAATGTCAAATAATCGACCACCCTACTTTTTATTATTTGATAATTAAAAAAAAACAAATTTTTTATTTGTGTTCTGCATTTGTGTTAGTAGCAAATTTAAACGCTTATAACTCTGAAATAATTTAACAGATTTTAATAAAATATATATTGTGCACTTCTGTGAGTAAATACCTTCTAAATGGTTAATATTTTGTTCAACTCGGTTGACATAAAGAGGAGGAAAGTGTTCTTAACTGTTTTGCCGTTGCCGATTTATATATAGATGTCGATTATGTATACAATGACCATTCGTCCTTTTTTTAAGAGGACAGTCCTTTTTTTGATACGATGTCCTTTAAGATTTTTTTTCAAAATGAAGGACAGTAGATTGTCCTCTTTTTAGTGAATTGTCCTTTTGTTAGATTATGACTTCTTCTTTTAACTCAAAAACTATAAGTTTTATTTTCCCAAACCCCAAAATTTCTACATTAATACAGCAAAACACACTGGCTAACACTTATGCCAGCGTTAGATCGAATTCTAAAATTGTTCGTTCCATTGAAAGAATCAGGGGTGTGCTGGATATCGAAAACGTAAATCGCCAGAATTTGGAAGTTGTCTTTAATACATTTTTACAGCCTGTTCAACGAAAACAAATTTTAGAATTTTGTTTTTGTTTTAAATGTTATTTTCTATGCGAACCTTAACATTCGAAATCGTTGAACAGGCTGTTAATGTAATTTTTATAAGTTTTATTTTAAAATTCTGTTTAATAGAGCAATATTCGTATAATATTTGCCAAAAAAAAAAAACTTTTATTACAGAAAACTTATTAAAAAACGACTTTTCCATTTCTTGCGTTTTGCGCTTTCGATTTCCAGCACACCCCTGAATAATTTCTCTCACAATAAACGAGCCCAATATCATCAAACAAACGAGCCCAATATCATCAAATTATTTTGATGATCCATGTGCTGGATTGTGGTTACTTAAGAATCACTTTTAATAACAAAGTGCAAATTTCAAATGGACTGTGCGGAATTTAAATTAGTTTTATGTAAAAACAGCCATATTTAAAAAAATTACTTCTACAGAAATATATCAATTATTTTTAATTATAAAATTTTTTTGTTTTAAATACTTTTACATAATTGTTTTTTTATATAAATTTATTGATTTTTTTTTTCATAGACAATAAAATAAATATATCGTTAGCTAAAATGCAAAAAGGCGTAACTAACAAAGTTATAATTTTACAGGAGAAGCAAAAAACTTTGTAAAATGAGAACTAGCAACATGTCAAAAAACATGCTTTAATAAGTCGTCCATTGAATTCTTCAAACAATTTTCAAAGAAAACCATTTCATTATACATATTTTGTTAGAAAAAATGTGTAGTTACGTCGTTTTGCATTTATCAAATAAACTTACTTGTAGTTACGTTGCTTTGTTTTTTTGTTAATTAAAGCATAGTTTTTGATCGGAGAAGTGTAAAATTTTGTCAAGACATGTAGTTTAATGGCATTCATAATAATCAATTAAAAACGGCATATTGCATTTTTTATAAGTTACGCCTTTTTGCATTTTAGCTAACGATATGTATTAATACTAGTTCTACTTGCTAATATCATATTCTTTGAACTTATTACCTATCCAATAACCTTGATACTATTTATCATTTTTACATTTTGAAACGTCCTTTTTTTCGTTTGAAAAATATGGTCACCGTAATTATGTATCTGCAAAAACTAAAAATTTACATAATAAACATACATACATATGTATAAATGATTACAAACTAAACCTATGTACTATAATCTGTATAATTCTAAGCACACATTGTGCGTATACGTAAATTTAATTAATTTTAAACTTATTTTATAATAGCCAAGCGCTTGAACCAGTCAATCGGCATATGAAAATTACCGGATCACGTCCTAAACTGTCTGCGGTTACTCCATTGCGTCAAGTAATGTCTAAAAGTATACAAAAAGCCTTTGCCGAACATGGTCTGCCTGCATCAAGTGCTGTAAAGGGTTCTAAAACCTCTCAACGTAAAAATATGTTTGATAGCAGCACTTCATCACCTGAGAATAACGAGGATAAATCTCTACAACAACCTGCTTTAGATTTACGTTTATCGCCGGCCGTCAGACGTAGCCAAACCGAAAATGGTAAGAAATCATTTCAGCATCAAATAACCTATAATCAACAGATGGAACCCAATGAATTGCCAAATTTACGTCGTAAAATTATATTGTCTGCACAAAAACTAACAACCGAATCTGTTCTTATTACACGTACGGAACATTTGTCTAGTGTTTCCTCTTCGACTTCGGCATCAAGTTCTTACGGTAGTATGAATTCGGTAAAACCCTATGCGTGTTCGACAAATTCTGCCTATCAATCGGCAGCATCTAATATCACTAATGGATCAGTATTTAAATCATGCAGCAGCGTGGAAATTATTACAGCCACCACCGAACAAATTCAACAGTTGCAGGCATTTGAGGGAGAAAATGTAAGAGAAGCTGTAATGCCTCCCCTAACACCAATTACTCGTATACCGGGAGCTGTAATAAACAAAAAGTTGATAAAATTTGAGACTCCAAAACTAGAATTATGTGACTCTCGTGGGTCTCAGAATTCGCCAAATGATGTATTTTTTACACCCAATGCCACACCTATAAGAAAGAGTGGCGAAATTAATTCGTCCGAAATTAAACAACGTAAGCTTTTGGTAAAAAAAAATTTAAGTGGACGATTTTCACCACTACGTAGGCCCTCAATAAAAGAATGTGCCCATAGTACCGCCTTTAGTCGTATAGAAAACATAACAAATGATTTTGATGCTAATGCAGATGACATTGAGGATGAAGATGATGAAGTATTTTTGGTCGAAGAACCGCAAAAGTCGATGCAAAAATTAAATGATGTTAAAAAGGAAAATGAACCTCAGCAATCTAGTGGATTGTGGTCTTTAATGACTTCAGTAATGCGTTTCTCATCACGCAAAGGGCCAACAACAAAAGAACCCCCCAAAAGTGATGCATATTTACATTGTGTTAATACTAATTCAAATTCTATAATAAAAAGATGTGCTTCCATAGCAGGTAATACGTGAAATTAAAATAAAATTAGTGTATTTTGTAAGATTTGTGTTAAAATTTTAGGTTCTTTGGTGCGAAATAAACCGTTAGTAGATGAAAATGAATTGGGTTCTATGAAACGTAAACGTACTTATACAACAGATAACCAATCGACTTCAGCATATTTGGCACAGTTAAATAATTCGGAAGTTAGTTCGCCAACTTCGGATATTAATACTTCAAAACGTTTTCGTATACAGGGACGTCGTCCTATTGATCGCATGCGTTTAAATAGTTAAAAAATTATATGTTTGTATGATTATGTTTTACTAAGTACATATACATATGTTTTTTTTAATAATATGTGTGGAAAAGCTTTAAAAATATAATAAAAATTAGTTTTAATCCAAATTTTTAATTAGGCTTAAGTTCATCAAATTTAATATTTCATTAAATTATTTTTACGAAGAAAGGAATTTTACAACATGAAAATTAATTAAAATTGTTATTGATAATCTTTCATTATTGACCGTGGCCGGGGTTCGAACCCTGACTGGCAGGTTACCAAGACATGTTTCGATCGCAACCACTTAATTTTAAATTAATTAGCAACTTTCATGAGTGTGCTGATGATGCAATGCCAAAAATCCATAACATCTTTCAATCAATAGCTAAAATTTCGTTTTCCAATTAATTATTACAACATATAGTTATATATATAACTATTCGTACATCGCATATGTATATTGTATATCGAGGGCCTATATTCAAAACCTATTTATTATTTACAATGTAAGCAATCATCAGTGCATAAATTATTGATGGAGCGAAATCAATGTTGATTTGTTGTCGTAGGTATTTATTTCCTGTATTTTTTATCATTTAAAAACGTATTGCTTATCGGATTCATTGCCAATTACAATTTTTTCGGGTGGTTGTTGCTACCAAAACCAATTTGCTGCGGAAAATGAAATAGAAAGGCCATACTCAAATGGATAGAAAAGCCAGAAAGACTGTTAAAAACAACAATGAGCTCGTAAAAAAGCCGCTTGAGTTAGAATATTTAAAATTTGATTTCTCTAATAATTACAATGATGACAAACTTATGCGTTTTTCTTCTATTAGGCCAGCACTTGCAAAGAGCAATCCTACTGTGCCTAATTAAGATCTCTTATATCTTCCAGATGGTAGCGTAAAATGTAAATTAAATTTTGATATAGAAGCTTATGCTCTTCGTCCTCTTTAAATTTAGATTAAAATTTTAGAAACACCAAATTTATCATCACTTCAGAGAATTTGTCAAACTTATCAAGAAGTTGATAGGTGCCACCAAAAATTATTTTAAAATCATTGTCTTTTTATATATTTTTTAAAAGTAAGTAGTAGGAATTCAGTCAAAAATTTCTATATTGTACAACACTTACTAAACGATAACCAATAGGATCTTTGAACATTGTCCACAAAGCAGTTAGTTGTTTTTTAGACGTTGAATCACAAATATCATTATACGACTTGCGGCGAAGTTCAAAACATGCATTCCAATGTTTCAAAGCTTCTTCGTTTTGATATTATTAATATTAAATTGTTTTTATCGTTTTTTAACACGTGTTTTACTTTTTCTTTTACAAAAGGTTCGGGAAAATTTTTAACAACAAAAAACTTTGTAAAATTTACTAATAATTTGTTGATTGCAGTCATTCTACGTTACAAAAACTGTTTTGTATATTTTACAAATTTTATATGTTAACTAAATTCTTTTGCGAAATCGAAATACAAAAATTTTTTAATATATGGGCATTTCCCCAGAATGGTCTACCAGGATGAAAAAATAAAATGTTGATAATCATCGTCTTTTATTGTTTATTATTATAAAAAAAGTCTATGTTGTTATAAAAGAATGGCTTCATAGCATGTCTCAGCTGTTTTACTCGAAGAAATTGCACTGGAAACTGGAAAATTTTATATTTTCTTATATTTTCTACTTCTAAACACATTTTTATATGCTTATTTTACATGCAAAAATATGTTATGTTTACACTCTTTCTTCATAATCTTTTCATTACAATCAATTGTAAATTGAGTATTTAGTTGTTTGTTAAGGAAATTTGAAGACATTAATGGGAAACTGCATGGTGATAATAATAAAAAACATATGGAAAAATCGTACGTTCGCGACCCGTACGTTCGCGACCGGTACATAAGCCAATTAAACAAAAACCAAAAGAGATATTTTTTTTGGTAAATACTGCATGGAGACCTACATTAATACACTTTTAAAATAAATTAATCACTTTTGAATATTCCGTTCCATTACGCAGATTTTTACATTTAACTGCTGTCAGCCAAAGTTGACTTCTATTTTGCGTACGTTCGCGACCACATGTTTATAACTCTTATTTTGAAAACTTAAACTCGATGAAATCCATCCTTTGCACTAAACATACATCTACCCAAATGCTATCGAATCGCAAGAAAAAATGCTAGGAAAAGTTTTGTTTTCTATATTATTTGTACATCAAAAGCGTACGAACGTACGTTCGCGACCCCAGGAAATGCCCATATACAAAAATTTTGTTTATTGCACAAAAAATAATTTACAAAAAAATATTTTGTATTTTTAGTCATGAACTATAGTTTTGAAATCGTTTAAAAACGAAAACATGTTAAAAAACGAAGACATGTCGTTTCAATACAAACTGTTTTTTTTAACAATGACATGGTCCATGCTTGCATTACGTTGGACCAGCCCAGGAAGTAGTCTATTTGATTAAAATGGATCAAGTAGTCCAATATTTTTCGCAGGGACCGTTTAAAGATGTCCGTGTGTATGTTGAAATGGGTTTTCCAAAGACTCTAGAAATTATGGGGACTAGGTTGTTATACAGGGGTTTTCTGGAAAACGAAAACTCAAAACGCAAGAATTTTTAACGTCATTTTTTAATAAGATTTCTGTAATAAAAGAATTTTATGACAAATATTTCTCTATTAAACCGAATTTTATAGCAAAAATAATGAAAATTAGATTAAAAGTATATTAAAAACAACGTTCTTGCGTTTTCGATTTCCAGAACACCCCTATATATATTAATGTCACATATTTTCCGTTACAATTTGCTGTTGAAATTCAGCCAGATATATCCATAAATGATTGAGATATGAGCAAAAAACCACGACTGCCTCCAATTTGACCCATAAATTCCTTTTTGTTATTGTTTTTTCCTTTTTTTCTGTACATCTGGAAACGGCAGGAGTCAAAGCTTCCAAATTAGGTACAAGCATCTTGGTTATCAATACACAACCCCTCTAAAAAGTTAGCGGTATCAGAGAAGTGGGCGTGTCACTCCCATACAAAGACTAATATTTCTTTTCTATATCAAGAAAGGTAAAAGACAAATTTTCCAAAATTGGGTCACATAACTGGTATATTAATACATAGCTTCTCTAAAAATATGGGCGGGATTGGAAAAGTGGGCGTGGCACCTCCCGCATAAAGACATTATAGATATCTGTATATTTGGAGAACAACAAGAGCCAAAGTTTCCAAATAAGGCACATACATACAAGCATCTTGGTTATTAATACACAACATCTGACAAAATGTGTGCGGGGTTTTAATTCAAACCAAATAATTGGATGTAAAAGCTATTTCGCTATTGTATAGGAGCTATGGTCAAATATGAACCGATTTCAATAAAATTTATTTTAAAACATCATATTATGTTGGTATATTTAAAGATTAAATATAACAAACGGCCCAATTATGAATACAAATCCCCCGGGAGTTGTTTCCCTTTTCCAATTTTTACAATTGAATTTACATAGGAAAAATGGGAGAAAACTCCCGGGGAATTTTTATTCATAATTGGGCCGTTTGTTAAATTTAATCTTTAAATATACCAACATTTTTTTTTGTTTTTTCTCAATATTATTTATTGAATCTTCATACATTTAAATATGAACTAACAATAATTAATCAAATCTTAACCTAATACTTTATTTTATGTCCTGCCAGTGCCAGACAAAAATTTTCTTCATCACGGGTTCTGTTCACTTATCTAGGTGTTTGTCGCTCATCTAATTGGATAAGTGCTGCAGTGTCTCTTCTTCTTAAGCGAGTGTGGCCGCTATCATTTAAAATATTTCGTGCTAGTGGGTTTGGATGCAATTCGAGCCTTTTTAAGTATTTTACTGCATATTTCGTAATCATAGTTTTGACTAATGGAACATTGAGATCCCTGTGAATATTTGAGTTTTTTACATACCAAGGGGCAGCTGTGATTATTCGAAGAATTTTATTTTGGCGCCTTTGAATTTTTTCTATATTAGAGGCCGAGGCAGTGCCCCATAACTGAATACCATAGCACCAGATTGGCTTTAAGATGGAGTTGTAAAGAAGAAGTTTGCAGTCGAGACTAAGGACAGAGTTTCTACCAATAAGCCAATGAATTTGAATGGCTTTTAGTTTCATTTGAGTTAATTTTGCCTCTATATGGCATTTCCACGTTAATCGCCGATCCAGATGTATACCGAGATATTTTACATGCGAATGTTGAGGAATTATTTGATTGTTGATTGTTATATGGGGGCAAGATTCCCGGCGCAAGGTGAATGTTATATGCACGCATTTTTGCTCATTGACCATTATCCTCCATTGTCTTAACCATATTTCTAGTTGAAATATATGATGCTGTAAGTAACGAGATGCTTCATAACGGTTTTCGTGGACGCTTAGAAATGCTGTATCGTCTGCAAATGTTGAAGTTTGGGTGTAGTTGCTTGTTGGCATGTCCGAAGTATAAATTAAATATAATAGAGGGCCCAGGATGCTGCCTTGTGGGACTCCAGCGCCAATGGGCTGAGGTGAACTTAAGAAATTTCCTTCTTTAATAATAAATTGACGACCGACTAAGTAGCTTTCTAGCAGCTTGTGTGTGTTTGCTGGTAGGTAGGTAGGTAGGTAGAAAGGCCGGTGTGAAGTCTCCTTCACACCCTCACCCAGAGACCAATATGGTCCATTGTGATGCCTTATTCAGGGATAGCCCTAGAGAGAAAGTTAGTGAAATAAACAGAGAAAGCATAAGATAAATAAGAAAGAAAGAAAGAAAGAAGGTTCCTGACCAAACCCGAGCGAAATCCTACTCAACCAAATGCGCCCTACGTGCGTCCAACACCCAGCCTATTCTCGCGCAGCCAGGCCATCCCCATTACGAATCCTATCAGATTCTCGAGTCCGCAACCCGAGACATCCCCTAATTCGCCCAGGAATCTACTGCCCAGCCACCTCTGCCTGCTGCCCTGCAACCTGGGACAGTGGCACAGAATGTGCTCCACCGTCTCCAACTCCTCAGGGTCCTCACACAATCTGCACATATCCGACAATCCGGATCCCATCCTCACCGCCATCCTGCCTATCATACAGTGGCCCGTGATCATTCCTATCATGGTTCTAACGCAGACCCTACTCCTGCCCATCAGCAAAACCGAATCGGACCTATTGAGCACCGGCCACAGCGTCCGTGATACCCGACAGTCCGTTCGATTCCCCCAGGCCCGGTTGGTCGCGCCCACAATCCATTCCCTGATTCTTCCAAAATAGAACGCCATTGGAGGCCTAACCGCCTCTAAACAGTTAGGATCCTCCATCTCCGAGCCCTGCCTCGCCAACCCATCAGCAACCTCATTGCCGACTATGTCGCAGTGACCCGGCACCCAGCACAGCCTTAGCAAATACTCCCCTAAGACTGCCCCAAGAGCCTTCCTACAATCATCAACCAGCTTGGATTTCACATAACAGCCCCTTACGGCCATAAGAGCCGCCTGGCTGTCCACATATACAGTGACCTCCGAGCCCCTATCAATGTTGTCCCTTATCAGTTCCACGGCCCTCATGACCCCCAGAACCTCCGCCTGAAAAACACTGCAGTCGTCAGGAAGCCTATATGACCTTCTGATGTTCAGATCCTCAATGTAGACCCCCGCACCCGTGCCCCTCATCTTCGAGCCATCAGTGAAAATAGCAAATCCACTAAATAATCTGCCCCTACCTGACCAGCTCTCCCTAGAAGGAACTATTACCTCCGGCAGCCGCCCAAAATCCACCCTAGTGCCCACATAATCTGTGGATCCGGGAGGTCCCAGGCAATAGCCACACGCCTCAATCTCACTCAGGATCCGTGAGTGACCCTGAGTGACATTCCCCATCAGTCCTGATTCCCTCAGTCTAAGAATACTCCTGGCCGCCATTCCCATCACATACTGCTCAATAGGCAGAAGATGTAGAATGACGTCCAGGGCCGCCTGAGGGGTACTCCTCATGGCACCTGTCATGCCCATTGAAGCACACCTCTGAGCCTTAGAAAGAAGGTTCCTACGACTAGCCAATCTCAATGACTCCCACCAAACACAGCATCCATACGTAAGAATGGGTCTAACCACCGAGGTGTACAGCCATCCCACCACTGACGGCCGGAGTCCCCAACTCCTACCTATCGATGATCTGCAAGCATAGTAGGCATTGAGACCCCTCTTAAGTCTCTCCTGAGTATTCCTTCCCCATGACAGCTTGCTGTCCAGAAAAACTCCCAGATACTTAGCACTATCAGATAGTCTAAGCTCCACTCCTCCTAGTACCGGTAGCCTAAAATCCTCCACCTTGTACCTCCTAGTGAAAAGAACCAACTCCGTCTTCCCCGGATTAACTCCCAGTCCCTTATCACTCGCCCATGCCGACAGTTCGCCCAGCGCGTAAGATTTGCTTCAATTTATGTAGTAAGCCTTCATGCCAGACTTTATCAAAAGCTTGCGAAACATCGATGAAGAGTGCTGAGCAATATTTTTTTTCTTCAAATGCTTTTCTTATGACATTTACTATTCGATGAGTCTGTTCGATTGTGCTGTGTTTTCTTCGAAATCCGAACTGATGGTTTGGAATACATCTATTTTCACTTAAAATCAGTGTTAATTTTGAAACTAATAATTTCTCAAACAGCTTTGACATATTTGATAATAAGCTAATAGGCCTATATGACTCAACTTTTGTATGATCTTTACCTGGCTTTGGTATCATGGTAACTAAGGAAACCTTCCATTTTTGAGGATAGTATTCAAGGCGTAAAATAGCATTAAAAATAAAAAGAATAATTTTCTTTGCTGTGCGAGGTAGCTCTAAAAGCATTTTATTACTGATTTTATCAATACCAGGTGCCTTCTTAGTGTTTTAGTCACAAATAGCCTGTTCGATTTCTCTTATCTCAAATCTGAGGGGAATAGCTGCTCTAGCAGGAACAGGTGGTAACTCGACCGCAGTATCGTGAGATATATTTGGGGTAAATACGTTTTTTAAATGATTAACAAACAGATTTCCCTTTTCGTTATCATTTCTTGCCCAACTTCCGTTCAAGTTTCTTAATGGTGGCTTAGAGACAACTGGCCTATTAAGATTTTTAGCTGCACGCCATAATGAGTAGTCTGATTGCGGAGTTGCATCAAGTTCCTTAAGATATTTTTGCAGAGAATCCGTTTTCTGTGTCTGTAGTAACTTTCTTAGCCTTCTTGTACACTCTTTTAACAAACTCTTAAGTTGAGGGGATCTGTGCAATTGCCACTCTCTTCGGGCTCTTCTTTTTTCTGACAGGAGACGCTCAACATCTGTGGAATAAATTTTAATATTTTTAGTTTTTTTTGGGGTAATACTGGAATGTTGTACAGCTAGCTCCAGAAAACTGTCAAAATTAAGAATAGCGCGATCTACGTATTCCGGTGTACTAAGCGGAATATTTTCTGTACAATGGGTGCTGAGATATTTTTTATATTTTAGAAAATTGATTTGTGTAGCTGGCGTCGCTAAGTAACCAGTTGGAGATACAGTTCTATTGGGGTTCATTAAAGTAACAATTGTTGGTGTGTGGTCGGAAGATAATTCTAAGGAAGCTTCAACATAAATCGTTTCTAAGGGGATGTTTTTAACCACGCCAAAATCGATGACATCTGGTATTTTTTGCTGATCAGTAGGCCAATATGTTGGTTGTTCGCTCGCTATCACATTCAAATCCATTTTAGTAATAGTATTAAATAGAACACGACCCTTTGGTGTTATAAGTCGGGACCCCCAGAAGGTATGTTTAGCGTTATAATCGCCAGCGGCCAGGAAACAGGGTTCTAATGATTTAAAATATTTATAATATTGGCCTTCTGATATTGAATATCTAGGTGGGGAGTATAACGATGAGATTACTACGTTTCTATTTAATTCTTCAACGCAAATGTTTGTTGCTTGAAGATAATCTTCACGATGATCACCCATTAGGTAGTGTTTGACTCTGGTTTTTATTAAAATGGCAGAACCTCCACAAGCTCTATCTCGAGGGTCCTTTGTATCATATAGTATATAACCATTTATTTTAAACGTATTTTTTGAAGTCAAATGAGTTTCAGAAACCATCATGACATCAATTTGATTATTTTTAAGAAAGTATTCTAGTTCATTTTTATGTTGGCGGATGCCGTTTGCGTTCCAAAAACAAATTTTTATACAGTTCATGGCTTGTTAAGTACAGCTTGCAATAACATTGATTGCATTCTAAGAATTTCTTGCATCATATTACCCATTGTGTTCGTAAAATTATTTACTGTTTGCACTAATGTTTCCATGGTTTTTTCTAAACGACTTAAATTAGAAACTGGAGTTTCATCATTACTTGGCGAGGCACCTTGCATTGGCTCATGGTTTGATTTTAGGACGTTAGCATAAGAGGTTCTGTTATTACTAGACAGGGGGGCTTGAATTGCATTTGTGATAACTTGATTTGCAACCTGCATTTGAGGGGCATTTGTTTTCGGTCTAACCGTCTGCTTGACGATATTATATACAGGGCATCCTCTATAATTGGCAGTGTGATTACCGCCACAGTTGCTACATTTTTTTACGTTGGGGTCGGTTTTAGACTTATCGCAAGAAACTGTACCGTGTAGCTCACCACATACTACGCAAACAGGGGGTAAGTAGCAGTATGCCTTTGTATGGCCAAATTCTTGGCAGTTTAAGCACTGAACAGGTCCATTTTTTTTGTGCGGCTCCTCAATTGTGATTTTTCTGTATAGAATATATTTTAAACTATAAATGGGATGCGTTTCGTTTTTTTTTAACTTAATGTCGCCGGGCTCTAATTCTACTCGAAATAGTGGTTGTGGATTTTTGTCTCTATTTCTAATATTTACCACGTGTTTTATCTTGAAGCCTTTTTCTTCTAAGAAAGTTTTAATTTCCTCTGGGTCTACGCATGAATCAATTCCCTTAATCACCACCTGGAGACCTTTACTGCTCTTGAGTTGGTATGTATAAAAACTTTTTTTAAGTGCCTCAAATTTGTTAATAATTTTGCGAAAATCATTTTCATGATTCACTTGAATTTTCGTTTCATTTATGCTACCTCTCTTTATTGCGGCTACATAAAACGAATTTTCACCAATCAACGAAATTAAACTCTTTATTAGATCATTTGAGTTATGCTCCCTAAGATATATCGGGGGAGGCTTGGACGATCTTATGACGTTTGGTGCTTCAGAGGATTCATCCTCCAGAATTGCAAAGCGATTTTGGGAATTTATTTTGTCAAAAGATGGCACTTTTGATACCGAAGCAACAGCTGAAGAGGTAGGGCTGCGACCCCGCTTAAGGACTGTTATATACCTGTCCATACCAACTTGGACTTGAGGCTTTTGGCAACTTTTTACAGGGGGGTTTTCCATTGCATTAGTGTTTTGGTTCATGGTATCATTTCCCACTAAATTTATTTTTGACATCGCGGCAATAATTGTTGGCCTGGCAACACTTGTTACCAGGTCTAGTTTTAGTTTTTTTAATGAGTCACTATCCACCGTTTGTGTAAATAAAGAGGGTGAGAGGGAACGTGTACGAAAAATTGGCTTAGCCGTTAGGTAGTTAATATTGTTTTGTTTTGTTTTATTTATTTCAACATTATTTTCGTTGGCATGCACTGTCACATAAGCATTTCTTTCATTTAATTTTATTGTTGTTACATTGTTTTTACTCATGCAAGAAATTGTTTTTGTTTTTCACCGTTTTACTGTGCTTTTAATGTTTTTATTATTTATTGTATTTTACAACAACGCCAAAAATAAGAAATTTAAACTAAAATGTTTGTGCACAGAATATGTATACATACACATGTATGAACATTCATACGTACATATGTATATATTTTTGCTTTATTTATCTGTATTTAATTTTTCGTTTTAATTGTTCACTTTTATGTTAAATAATTTAAATAAAAAATATCATATATTTTCTAGCGTCCATTCGCTTAGTATTTATATTCCAAAATCAAATTTAAATAATAATAAATTAAAATCGTATGCGGGGTTGAAAACATAGACTATGAATAGACTCGACACTGAAAAAATAGTGTGGCCAAATTACCACGATAAAGTGAAAGGGACAGCAAATTTTGTTTTTTCATATATAGCTGTCTTTTTCATATTATCTTGGTAATCAGATTAGTTTGTTTACATTTGTAAATTTTTCTAATTGTGATTTTTTTTCTAAATTTGGCGCAAAATTATAATTTTCTCCCATTTTGAGGGAAATTATGATAGTTTTGGCGCAATTTTGTGGAGCCATTTGTAAGTGGATGTCGTATGATGTGAATGTGTTTTTAGTGGCAAAAAAAAACATATAAATATCCAAAGAAAATGTAAGTATAAAAATGTTATTGTTGAAATTTTTTTTTTTAATGAAATATATTGCTTTTTTTAGGAGCCGCAAATGTGTTATGGGTTGTCCACCAGGGGAGAAGCTCCACAACTTTCCAAAGGATCCGACCAGGTAAGTCTTTTTTTCGTTTTTAAAAATAAGAGTGAAGATTCTGTGCATTGAATAAATTTTGGTTTGTTCAATGTACAAAATTATTGAAATTTTTTGTGAAATCTGTCCCAGTGAAGTGTTAAATGTCTTTATGCTTAAAATTAGTTTCCCAAGACAGCTCCAAACAAACAAAAAAAGAAATTTACATTCGGTGTTTAAAATAGCGTGTAAAAAGTTTGTAAAGGTTTTGTCACAGGCATAAGGATTTTGTATATTGCATGAATTTAGATTTATTCAATGGACAAAATCTTTAAAACGTTTCCCGTGCCAAAACCAATTGGATCTTTTAACGAAATACATAGTGTTTAAAAAGTGCGTTAAGGTTTTTGTCACAGGCATAAGGATTTTGTATATTAAATGAATTTTGTTTTGTTCAATATACAAAATCATTAAAATGTTTCCCGTGCCAAAACCAATTGGATTTTTTAAAAAAAAGTGCGTTTAGGTTTTGTTACAGGCATAAGGATTTTGTATATTGAATGAATTTTGTTTTGTTCAATATACAAAATCATTAAAATGTTTCCCGTGCCAAAACCAATTGGATTTTTAAAAAAAGAAAGAACTTGTTTAAACAGTTTGTTATTAAAGAAGTCTTTGCCTGTGTGGCTTTTATTGCTGAGCCACCATTATGTGCCTTAATAAATATTGTAACTACTGTTCTGTATTTTGGTTTCATAAGAACAAAATAAATGTGCAATGTTTAAAAGTATTTTTGTTTCATAGAAATAACCTGCAGCTGTTGCTATTTGTTTTTGGAAATTCTTAGAATTTGGGATTCCAATGGGTTTACATCATACATGTTAAATTCCAATTAGAATTAGCAATTGATGCAATTAGTTTATATTTTCTAATTGATTAAACAATTAGAATTAGTTCAACTAATTCCCATTAGCTAATTAAAATTTTTATTCTAATGGTAAAACTAATTGCAATTAGTTGCCATTAGCAAAAAAAATTGGTTAACCTTTACAATTAGAAATCTAATTGACTTCTGATAATGCAATTAGATATTCAATTAGCTCGAATTAGAATCAATTGAATTGAATAATTGAATATCTAATTGCATTATCAGAAGTCAATTAGATTTCTAATTGTAAAGGTTAACCAATTTTTTTGCTAATGGCAACTAATTGCAATTAGTTTTACCATTAGAATAAAAATTTTAATTAGCTAATGGGCATTAGTTGAACTAATTCTAATTGTTTGATCAATTAGAGAATTTCACAAAAGAATGTTAATTAGCAATCATTAGCTAATCATTACGTAACATGTATGGTTTACATTTAAAGTAATGATACCGTCGTATTTTGTTTTTGTAAAAAAATGTTGGTTTTTTTAAGCAGGGGCCAGATGCTGGCAGTCGTGATCGAGTAATTTCTCGATTCGAAAGCAATTTAATATCTAATTATTTCAGTCTATACTGAACGAATTGGAATTATTTTTTCGTTATTGTAAAGCATTTATTTGAGTTTCACAATACTGAAAAAATAATTTCGATTCGTTCAGTATTGACTGAAATAAAATTGCTTTCGAATCGAGAAAGTACTCGATCACGAATGCCAGAATTAGGCCCCAGGTAAAAATATTTAAAAGGAAAAAAGTCTTGTTTTGTAAAAAATTCTTTGATGTCTTTAAAATTGTGTGTGTTTTTTTTTTTTTTGTTGAAAAGACATTTAGGCAAAAATTATTTAAAAGAAAAACAAAACTACAAGAAATGAATACATGTATTTTGCACTTGTAAAAAAAATTGGTTTCTTATTGCTCATGAAAATATTTAATCGGTTTACTAGAGAGTGAAATTAAAAATTACAATAATTATGTTTTTAAAATATGTAATTTATTACCTATTGGTGTTAGCAAAATTTGTCCCAAGTAGCTTAGATAGCTATTTAATCAATCTTTTTTAAAAATATTTTTTTGTTTTTTTTTTAAATTTTTTTGAATTTTTTTTTTTAAATTTAAAACTTTTTTTTTTATTTTTTTTTAGCCAAATGTTAAATTTAAAAAAAAAAATTTTAAAAATTTTTTACAAAAACAAAAAATTTTTTTTTAAAAAGTTTGATCAAAAAGCTATCTAAGCTACTTGGGACAAATTTTGCTTACACCAATAGGTAATAAGTTACATGGATGAGAAAGAACACCTGTATGGGCAAAATGTCAAACTTTGACCCCCTCTAACTCAGAAACTTTTTGACCGATCCTGTTGAAAATTTGTGTCTAAGCTACTATCTAACAGTACTAAAATTGGTGCAAATTTCATTTAAATCTAGGGACATCTTTTTCAAAATTGGGTCACTTGACATTAAATCCCCCTTTTATATATATAAAACGTATATAAAATGTTTGGTATTTTGTTTTTATTTTCTTAATTATTTTCTTAAATATTGATTTTAGCAAAAAACTTTCTTAGAGGCTTATGTTGTTGACTAGAAGAGCTAAAATATTGCCATATATCATATTCTTGTAAAATGTTGCTTTTAAAAGATAGTCATAAACAAACATATTACATTTGAATAAATGGCTTGATGGCAAACTTTGAGGGACGGACGCCCCCCCTAAAACACAACTTATCGCTACGAATTTTTTTTGTATTTTTTTTACATAAAACTGAACCGATTTAGGGGGGGAGAATATAAGAAATCAAAATAAAAAAAATAACGGCCACCCTAATGTACATATACACATATTTCCTTTCATATGTTTATTATCCTATATTTATAAGTTTCGATTGTAGTATCTCAGCAAACATAAAATATGTTATTGTATTTGGATTTAATTAATTCGAACGTTTAACGTTTTAAATATAATGAATTATCTGCTTCATATTGAAGCCTAAAACTTTTTTTGTTTAATAATCCATTTTATGTTTGCTGGGACGGCATCAAGGAATTTGAAGCAGTTCTGTTATAAGCTGCAAATGTTATTAACATATTTTACTGCTATCCACAAGCTTCTCCTTACTCAAGACCTTCATGCGTGGTGCAAAGCCACATCCTACACGAGGTGATGCTGTTTATAGCAAAACATGATGGATCTAGACCAGATAAGGTCGAAAAAAATCTTTATTTCTCTCAAGAAATTTAACCACATAATTTTTGGGACCTACTTTTGTGAACTTCAAAGCTTATTTATCTATATGAATATGGATCTTTCTATGTTTTAAATTTCAATAAAATCAGTTCGATCATTTCTAAGAAGCAGAAATTGCCCCCTACATCCCCTTGTGGTCCTATTTTTGAAAAACTGTATAGCTAATGTGTCCATACAGATATGGATCTATCAATGTGTTAAATTTCATTAAAATCGGTTTGATAGCTTCTGGGAGGAAGAAATTTCCCCCTATCTTACCTTTTGGTCCTACGATTCAATAGGCTTGGTCCTTGTGCCAATATGAACCTATGTGCCAAATTTTATTAAATTACCTCCAAAATTGCGACCTGTACTTCGCACACAAGGTTTCATGGATAGCCAGCCGGACGGACATCGTTAGATAAACTCAGAAAGTGATTCTGAGTCGATCGGTATACTTTAAGGTGGATCTATGACCCATATTTTAAGGTGTTACACACATCAGAACAAATGCATTACACCCACTCCACTATTGCTTATTTTGAGAAAATTAAAACAAAATTTCGTGTGAGAAATTATATTGAAACAACAATAAAATAGTGCTGCTACAGCCTTATTCATTTAAAATAAAACAGATTTATAAAGAAATCATGCAACGAATTTTCTAATCAATTTTGTTTAATTATCCTTTAATAAACCGGTTTTGTTTTGTATGGATATGGTAGTAAAGGCAGTATTTTATTGTTGTTTCAATATAATTTCTCACACGAAATTTTGTTTAAATTTTCTCAAAATAAGCTGTAAAACTTCAAATGTACAGATAATAATTATCCTACAAAGATTTCGGCCTCGGAATCATATTTCCAAAGGTTAGTATGCAATAGCACATCCATCTACATACTTGACCAAACCGACAATTAAAAAAAACCATTAAAATCTTTTAATAATTCGCTTTTTTATATTTTCAGGCACTTAAGGGGATTGACCAATGATTCTGGGAAGAAATCGGCCACTTAAATGAAATACCAGCAGGTTAGTATGCCATACAAAATAATTCGCCAAAATATAAATCGCCTATTAAGCAATGGGTAGTCAGAAAATTGCTTTAAAAATTTCAAGAAAATCGGTTCAGTAGCTTAGGAGTTTGTAGGGCACAAAATTACATACGCTTTTTCATTTACATTACCACTTCCCCTGACCCTATCGAAAAAATTGGTAGCCTATTCAATTTTTGGGGCTCACGTGATATTACTTTCAGGAAAATCGGTTCAGTAGTAAGCCAACAAACAAAAAACAAAAATTTTTCATTTTTATATACATAAATATGTATCTATGTACTAGAAATGTTAAATACTGGATAATTTTATTTATAACTACACCCCCGTGCTACCTACCGGGTCAACGTTTTATCAGGAAAATTATTTTTTTTAATAAAATTATTTTGTGGGTTTCAGCCAAATCGCTTTATTATCAACTAAGTTTTTGTAGAATCCTGGTATATTTATGTGAAGGGTTCCAACGGTTCGACACAGTCCATTATCACTCTTACTTGTTCTTAACAAAATTTTCCCTTTTTAAAAAAGAATTTCTGATCCTGAAAAGGACCGATTCTTTGATGATGGTAGTTGGTGGTTGAATTTTTTTCTCTATCAACAAAGCACGTTCGCCACGAATACGTCTGGCCATTTCGATGTATTTTTTCTATAATCATAACACAAAAAAAAAACATTAACATTTTTAATATTTTTCATGTATTTCTCTTTTCAGGCACTTGGGGTTACTTACCAGTTATCTTGGAAAGAATTCAGCCACTTTATTTTATTTCACAGGTAAGTTTACCGCACAAAATCCATTCAAGTCATTTGACCAAAACGACTGACTAAAAAACAAAAAAAAACATCAACAAATTTTAATTATTGATTTTCTTTTTATATATCCAGGTACTTAAAGGGAGAATTGCCTTCATCTTTCGCCGAAAATCCATTTTTTATTACATTTTTTGCAATTTGTGTGGCTAGATGCATAGCGACTTCTGCCTGGAACAAAAAAAAAACAAAAAGGTAACAAAAAAACTAATTTCAACACTTTTCTATCTTTTCAGCTTCAACTTACCCATGCAGCATCCAAAAATATGTACACTTTTTTTGTTTTTTATTTATTTAAATTAAAATTTTTAGAACAAATTAACAAATAATAAAATTTTTAACAAATATGTACTTAAAAACTTTTGTGTATTTATTTGTTTGTTTACATTGAAGGTAATGTATATCTTATTCTTCTTTCGTGCTGCCTAGACGATGCAATGTTTTTTTACCTCTCGCTTAGAAAATCGTGGTAATCACATATGATAACACGATTTTTAAACGTCAAAGTTGCCATATCTGCTTATGTCTGTGGTTGAAAATACACGTCCGTTTCACAACAAAGCACAAACTGAACTGGAAATATACCAACATAATATGATGTTTTATGGTCACAAAAACTTTATTCCTGAAGGATGCTTGTATGGGGGCTATGTGAAATTATGGACCGATTCTGACCATTTTCAATAGGCTTGGTCCTTGTGACAATAAGAACCTACATGTGTACCAAATTTTATCAAAATATCTCCGAAATTGCGACCTGTATTTTGCGCAAAAGGTTTACATGGACAACCAGCCGAACGGACATCGTTAGATCCAATGCGAATTCATGAAAAGGTGGGGCAATTCCAAATATGGTGTTTTTTTCGGTGGTCGACTTGTCAAAGTTTGTATACAAAATTAGTTTTTTATGTAAACAAACCTTGTTTTACTAGCAATACATATTTTTGACAATCCGACCACAGAAGCAGTGTTTTTTGTAGAGTTGACCTCACCTTCTTGTCAATTCGCATTGGTTAGATCGATTCTGAGTCGATTAGTATACATAAAGGCATAGTACAATAACTACAAGGTAGTTTCATTAGGTACAAGGCGAATTCGCCTTGTACAGGTGGTGTCGGAACTACAACAATCCAAAAACAACAGAAACAACATAGGGTTTTTTGCATTGCATTGTTAGTGTCATTAGCTCGAAATGTCAACCATTATTAGCAAAACACTAACAAATCAAAACAAATAAGCTCGAACTGTCAAGATCAGAAGCCGCTTCGACACCACCTGTAGTTAATTCGCCTTGATTAGGTAGAGTTATGATTTTTTACCCATGTAATATCGAATTCATTTATTTAATTTTTGCCGCTTGTTTTAATTCTCTCCTTATTTTCTTTTATTTGACGTTATATGGTTATATACCTTGTACTTATTCTACTTTGCTAAAAGGTTGATCAAGGTCTAATATTTTAAAGTGTTACAAACAGCAACACTAACACATAATACCCCCTCCACTTTTTGGTGCGGGTTTAATAAACTAACAATCAGCTGTACACATACAACGATTAATTTGACATTGACATGACATTTTTCATTTACAACTAAAATTTTATTGTACAAAAATATTACATTGTTTAGTTTTTTGGAAAGTTGTTTAAAAAAAGAATATTTGAAAATATTTAAAATATTAAATTTATATATTAATAATGTTGGAATAGTAAAAATATCAAAAGTAATGTTGTAACAAAGTTAAGTTGAACTTAAAACTGCATCAGAGAAACCAAGAGAAAATTAAAAAAAATTTAGTAAAATTATGTAAGTCTTCTGTGTTTTATTTAAAATACCTAGTGCAATTTACAAGGAATTAAAAAAACATAAATTGTTCAAATATTTTCTGATTTTGCAACTTAGCGTGGCTAGTTTTTGGTTAATTCTTTTTTAAGAAGGAAAAAATGCGGTCACGAAGCAATTCAGGCGTACGCCTGGACTACTATCAACGAATTGTTCATCGTTTGATTATGAGCCATCAGGAGCCCGTAACTGGTTTATTTCCAGCTTCAAATATTAATTCACATGCATGGATCAGAGATAATGTCTACTGCATACTGGCAGTGTGGGGTCTATCTATGGCCTATAAAAAGATTGCCGATCAAGATGAAGATCGTGCCAAATGTTATGAACTAGAACAAAGTTGTGTTAAATTAATGCGTGGCCTATTAATGGCCATGATGAATCAAAAGGATAAAGTGGAAAAGTTTAAAATTACACAAAATCCATTGGATTCTCTTCACGCAAAATATTCAAGCAAAAATGGCCAACCGGTTGTTGGCGATGCTGAATGGGGCCATTTGCAAATCGATGCGGTGTCTTTGTATCTTTTGATTTTAGCCCAGATGACAGCATCTGGCCTACAGATTGTATTTTCTTTGGATGAAGTATCATTTATACAAAATTTAGTATTTTATATTGAATCTGCCTATTGTATTCCCGATTATGGAATATGGGAACGTGGCGACAAAACAAATCACGGTGAACCCGAACTCAATGCCAGTTCAATTGGCATGGCTAAGGCTGCTTTAGAGGCCATGAATGAATTGGATCTATTTGGTGCACGTGGTGGTCCTGCAAGTGTCATCCATGTTTTAGCCGATGAAGCTCATAAATGTCAAGCTGTTTTACAATCGATGTTACCACGTGAATCGAATAGTAAAGAATTAGACTCAGGACTTTTATGTGTTATCGGCTTTCCAGCGTTTGCGGTCGATGACCCCCAATTGATACGCAATACCAAAGATGCTATCTTACAGCGTTTACAGGGTAAATATGGCTGTAAACGTTTTTTGCGTGATGGCTATCGTACACCTAAGGAAGATCCAACACGTTTGTATTACGAAAGATGGGAGTTGCGTATGTTTGAGAATATTGAATGCGAATGGCCATTATTTTATTGTTATTTAATATTGTTTCACGCATTTCAATCGGACAAGTTGGCTGTTAAGGAATACGCAGATCGTTTAGAGGTAAGTAATACATAATGAACATACATAAATTTGATAAAATAAATTTAATATAATATTCTGCTGGTGTCTAATAATTGTAAATTTTTCTGTGCATACAATATACTTCATTGCTATCCAAAGGATAGCGTAGGTAAAATGTAACAAGAAGATACAATATAATATTCTGGTAGTGTATAAAGTCATTCCTGAAAAATTGAAGGAATAAGACTATTACAAAAAAGCTTTATAAAATACATAACTGAAATTTAACTCATAGAATAAATTCGAAAAATAAAAAATGCTGAATATAATATAAAGTAACCTACGAAAGGAAATAATTCCCAGTTTTTAAATTTAATATATTTAAAAAGTTAAAATTATTTTTATCAAAAACAAGGCAAAACGCAAGGTATATTTACACAAGGTAGACTCATTTGGGAGTGTAGACATGCTGCTCTATAAAAGGAACCAAGTTGTCAAAATTGTCTTCATATAAAACAAAAACAATTTAACGCACACATGTACAAATTTTGGCTCATATACACGCAATTTGACGTTGTGGTTCCAACTATGGGTAAACAGCTGACAAACATATGGGCCAACGAGTTTACCTTGTGTAAATATACCTTGGCAAAACGTATAATAGATAGACTTGTCAAAAATACGTACATACATTAATTTTTTTTAAATAATTCTTATTCAGCAAATAATGGTACGTGGGGACGATGGAATACTTCTAATACCCGAAAGTTATGCTGTAACACATAATACGGTGGCACAGGAATATCAAATGCCAGGATCACAACCTAGAGAAGTTGTTGGACGATGTCCATTTCTGTGGGGTCAGTCCTTGTTTATTTTAGGCAGATTATTACAAGAGGCATGTAAAAAATTATCACCCTACTTCATATAATCAGCCTGATTACGGTTGGCGAAAACGCCTGTGTCGTTTTTTCTAATAGATTAAAGTAACCCCAACGCCCACCGTAATCAGGCTGAATATTTTATTATATACATACATACTAAGAAATAAATTTCTATTTTTAGGGTTTTCTCGCTGTGGGTGAACTGGATCCACTAAATCGTCGTTTGGGCGCTCAGAAGAAACCTGATGTTGTCGTACAGGTGGTGATTATTGCTGAAGATAATGAAATACGTGATAAATTAGCTGAATATGATTTACATGTTCAAACAATAGCTGAGGTTGCTCCGATTGAGGTTCAACCAGCTCGTGTTTTGAGCCATTTGTATACATATTTGGGTAGAAATCGTAAACTTGGTTTAACTGGTCGTAAGTCCCGTGATGTTGGTATTTTGAGTACGAGTAAATTGTATTCATTAAAAGATAGAATATTTGCCTTTACGCCACAGGTAAGTCAAAATATTTACGAAACTATTCAGTTTAAACGTATTTTTAATTAAATTTCGTAGTGGATTTTATTTAATAGTTTTAATTTTTAATTTTTTTTTTTTTAATACAAAAAAAAATAGTTTGTCGACTTATCTCGTTTTTATATCGCCTCCGATAATGAATTAATGATTGATATTCTAAAAGGCGAAATAAATTTTCTCAAGTCCGCTTGGGATTTGCTTGGACGTCCCTTGGTTACATTAGTTTTGAAGAAAATTCATTTAGGTCTGTTTTATTCGTTTATTTCCAAATTTTATACATGTTTTTTTTCTATTTTTAATTTTTATTGCAAGGGATGCATTTTTCTTTTAATAATTACTGTTTAATTTGAATGTTTTTCTTTTTCATCAAAAGCAAGTTTTTATAGGTAATTTTTAATTGGTTGTGGTTGTTTTAATAATTGGCAGTTTAAAATAAAGTTATATTGATATAGGTGGGAGAGATGTTAAGTACTATATGTATATCATTATTTATATAATAAATTAAGCAAGATATCTTCTCTAAATGATCTTAATATGCATTTTTCAAATTTTTGAAAACTGAAGATATTTAATTTATGTTTAAATATCACGAAACTTTAATATTTTAGCGACTTTTATTTTTTTGAATTTAGGAGGAAATTGTTGATTTGTAATATGTATTTTTTTAATTGTAAAAATATCCTCTAATTTTCTAAAACATTTTACCTTATAGAATGTGAGAATTTTTTCTTTTCCATAAATTATTTTGATTACATTAACCAATTTTTCGAATGTGCTTCTATGAGTTGAATTTCAATTTATACAGCTTTTTACAAAAGTCTTACTCCCTCAATATTTTTTACTTAAGCCAATCCTTGGTAAACATTAAAGCTATAGATACATACATACATATGTACATACTTATTCTTAGGAATGACTCCATACACTACCAGAATATCTAGTATCTTTATGTTACATGTTTTTATTTCAGCTATCCTTTGATTAGCAATGACGTAAATATAGTATGTACAGAAAATTTAGCAATTATCAGACACTATAAGCATGTAATGCATTTTCTGGCCCGCTACGGCCTTCGTCAGCATTCTTTGTGTTACACTCATAGAAGCACATTCGAAAAAATGGTTTACACAATACAATTGATTGAACGTGTATTAAAATTTATATGAAAAACACTAAAAAAACTGGGTGCTTTTCCTATCAATTTTACTACACGTTCAATCACTTGTGTTGTGAAAACGGCACATAAACATTTTTTTCGAAAGAGGTTCTATGAGTCGAATTTCAATTTATAAGCACATTCGAAACAAAAGTATTTACTGCCTGTCCCACAATGTCGACAAAAAATGTTGTGCTGGTAGGTCTCATATTAAAATGCTTTTTGTTTCCGCATTTTTTAAAAATTTGCTCACATTTTTCTCTTTTTAAAAAAAAGCATTTGCAAATATGAAAACGTGAGTACTTATTCTTTTAATGTACGCTTGTAGTTACATTATTGATCTGTAATATCGTAAATTTAAAAGAAAGTGTTTGTGAAAAAGCTAAAAGTCAGTACAAAATTAAGAAAAAATCGCATAAATATTGGATTATCTCAAATGTAGTAATGCAAATTTATGTGTTGTTTCCAGGTGACAAGCAATTCATTGTGTAGAAAAATTGTTTGTCACCATCAAGTTTTTGCAAAATTAAACAAGGGAGGAGTGAAAAATTATATTGAAAACAAAAACAAATTTTCGTTTTTTTTTGTTGTTTTCCATATAATTTCTCACTCAATCACTTGTTTTCAGTTTATAAAAACAGGAAGTTAATTATTTCGAGTGTGAATGTAATATTCAACTATACATGCTCAACACTACTTTCCAAATTGATCTTTTCTTTGCGGTGTTCAGTATGATTAAAATTAAAAATCGAAGTGCAAATATTCAGCAATATACAAAATGCATAAGTCATACATATTCATTTGTTTTATTACGTTTAGTTTGAAAGTAATGTGCTGTTTTTACAACACAAAAGAATGAACGTGTAGTAAAATTTATAAGAAAAACACTCAAAACAACTGAGTGCTTTTCATATAAATTTTAATACACGTTCAATTACTTATGCACATAAAATTTTGTTTTCCAATGAAAAAAAAAAAAACAAAAATGAAATGTATTGCTTATAAATAGGGATGAGATTTTCATTCACTAAAAAATCGAAAATATACGCATAAAATATGCACTAAAAACTCCAAAATATGCATTTTAAAAATTAAAAATTTGCACTAAAAACTGGAACATTTTTAATAAAAAAGGGTTTGTTTTTTAATTTTATTTAAAACAAAAAAAAAAAAAAAAAAAAAAAAAAATAAATAAAAATTCTATTGATGTTTTTATTCTATTGTTATTCAAAGGTATAATAAAACATTTTTTATGAAGATTTTTTTTTGTACAATTTGGAAAATTTTGTTGAAGAACTTTTTTTATAATATGGAAATTTAAAAAAATATATCATTCAAAAATGTTAAAATATGCATTTCATAACAAAATATGCAAAAATAAGCATTTTCACCAAAATATGCAACAATATGCATAAACAAATCGATGCCATTTTAAAGCAAATTTAATGATTCGGAAAGATAATTGGTCGACATCGATCTTAGACTATCGACAAAAAACATGCATTTGCATGGAAATCGAATCCCTACTAATGGATTTTTAACTTAAAATGCGAAACATTTATTTATATGTTAATTTTTAAACTTTCTTTTATTTTAGTTCTAAGTTCTTGCTTAATTTGTTATGTATTTTCAGGGGATCAAAATTGTTAATAAAAGAAAAAACTTGCTTTTGTTTTTTGTGTATTCTCTTAACAATTTTAGTTTTTTTTTTTAGTTTATCTTAAATTTGTGTTTTCTTTAAACACATAAATACATATAATAATTTTGCCATGTTGATTTTTATTTATTTAAATATTTTTTTTTTAAGTTTTGCACAGCAGTGGAAATTTTAAAATCATTTTACTGATTTGAGTATTTTATAAAATGAAAATACATATAAGAATAAAAAAACATCACTGAAAATATCATTTTACATTTCATAACATTTTCGAATTAATTTAATTAGCATATCGATTATGAAGAATATTACACCACACGTGATCCTGACTTGCTTGCAAGTAATTTCACCACCAATTTAGCTTTCCTAACAAATAATTGGCGTCATATGTTAGGAAGACCCACTATAACTCTAATGGCAACACATTATATGCTAGGTAATTACTCCTCAAAGTGCTACAATTCTATCAAAATAAACACACGTATAAATAAAAAAATTCATAACATGCATAATCATAATTTTTTATAAAATTTAATTATTAAAAAAAACGCTTAGCTTTTTTTAAAAAAAGAAGTATTTTTTGTTGCAGTTCGATCTAAGAATAAATTATTTCGATTTTGCTTTTTTGGTATGTTGTCCTGCATGCTGTTAAACATTTTGTTTTATTTATATTTTTTATTATAATATTTTGTTACTTTTTTATTTTTTAAAATGTGTTAATAAAAGTTAGAAAAAAAAGAAAAAGATACATACAAAACAAATACATACTTTATTTTTAATAAGCCATAACGATCAAAATCAATAATAAGAGACTTAATAATTATATCCCTACAAGTATTTGAAACAAATAAGTTTGTCAATTTTCCTATCAACATATTTTTAAACATTCAACTCTGCGTTATACTCCTACCAAAATTGTACCTTTATAAAACACCAACAAATCTTTTCAAAATCACTACAAACATTTTGCATACGTTCTTTAATTAATAAAAAAGAAGTTTTATATAATTACGGGGACCATCCGTTCTGTAGGATACAAAGCAGTACTTTTTTAGGACTTTGTTGTGGGTAAATATTTTTTTTGTAAAACATACCTAAAATCAATCTATGTTTTATTAAAGGTATTTTTTACCGTATTTAAAATAATATCTGACCACATAATTCATCATTTCCAAGAAACACTGAAGAAATCAAAAACCTAACACCCGAAGTCATATCCTGGGTAAATTCTTTACACTTGTAGAATAAATTTATTTATTATCTATTTAACAACAAAAAAAAAAAAAAAAAAATAGATACATATATATATATATATATATATATATATATATATATATATATATATATATATATATATATATATATATATTAGGGCGGGTCGATTTGAAGGGAGTGAAAAAATTCACCAATTTCCCTATGATTTCCGTATTCTATGGGTTATTCCATGAAAATTTGCCGAAGGAACCATACCTCTATCGTTAAAATCGAGTCCCCTACTTTTTGTTGGTAAAAAGTTCAAAAGTTACGGGCATTTTTGTCCAAATTTTGGCCCATTTTTCCATTTTTTTCATGATTTTGTCCAAGAATATTACTTTCATGACCATTTTTTGGCTCAATCCATTATTTAATTCAATTTACAATTCAAAACGAAGAGTTTAAGCCCAAATTTATCGAATTCGGTTGATTAATTCATGCGATATTGCTAAAACAAAGTAACACATAAAACCAACTTTTTGATTTTTTTCCCCTTTTTATTTTTTTTCTACAAAAATTCAAATTAAGAGATAATAAAGTATCTATCAACCTATTATCAAAAAAAATATTAAATTTGAGTGTAGTAAAAGACAAAATGTGAAAAAAAACATTATTTTTTCTGAAAGTCTTGTTTGCTTTTAAGTCTTGGTGTTTTCGTACGGCTCTCTAATGTCGTCGCCATAGCGCCTTCTACATTCTTTCCTGCAACTCGTTTAGCAGTGGCAGCCAGCAATTGGACATGTCTTTCCGTTCCTTGAATGTGTAAAGGAATTTGTGGATCATCGAACGGTGGCACTTCGTAATTTAAATATCCCTCCAAATGTTCATACGAATAACTTTGCGTAAACGGTGGTTCGAATAAAATGGTATCGTCATTTAAATCAATCATATTTGTATATTCCGTACAATTAAAGTTTATAAGAGATTTTTTATAAACTCTAAGTTCCGTATCTCTTCGGTAATGTAAAATCTTCTTTATAGCAATGTTTCGTTTTTCCATTCTATCATCAAACAACAAGATATTTTCTGAGTGTGCAAAATATGGATTATCTTGAATTACTGTATTTACAACTCCAAGTAAATTCGGTGGTAAAAATCGTGTCCAAGTAATAAATAAAACAAACATAACACAGGGTGTGCACCCTGTGAAAAAATATGCCAATAATGTAAAGCGGAAATCAGTCCAGTCGTAACGTTAGGTTCGTAAGCTTCGTAAGTCAAAAAAATTGAGCCAAAAAAATGGCCATAAAAGTAATATTCTTGGACAAAATCATGAAAAAAATGGAAAAATGCTCCAAAATTTGGACAAAAATGCCCGTAACTTTTGAACCGTTGGACCTGGCGATTAAACCCGTAGGTAATATTTCATACGAACGTCAATTTGGGAAAAAATCTACCAACAAAAAGTAGGGGACTCGATTTTAACGATAGAGGTATGGTTCCTTTGGCAAATTTTCATGGAATAACCCATAGAATACGGAAATCATAGGGAAATGGTCGAAAAATAAATCGACCCGCCCTAATATATCATTTCAAAAGATAAAAACACTTGAAATTTATTGTTGATGGGATAAGCTATTCCTATGCGCATTTCACTGGTTGCTTAGGCCAGATCATCAGGAAACTTCATCCATAAAGATTTTAGAAAAACTAAAGATATTAAACCAAATAAAACTGTTAAGCGTATAAGACTTATAGCAACAGTTCTACTTGTAATAATATCAAAGTTTAAACAGTGAAATGCGCATAGGAATAGCTTATCCCATCAACAATAAATTTCAAGTGTTTTTATCAATAATAAAAACTGGGCGCGAATAACAAAATCTTTTGAAATTAAAATTTTGTATTCCCAAAAATTGAAATTACTGTTTGATAATATATATATTTTCTCTGTATTTTAAATCCATATGTTAAATAATAATTCCCAATATTCATAAATTAATAACTTTGAAATGTGTAAAAGATCTTATTGTATGCCTCATTTTTTCAAACGACCACTCAATGTTTGAGATTGCTATTTTTAACACTCACCTCACTTGAAAAATATTTTCATAAAAATTTTTAAAAATTCTAAAATTTTAAAAATTTTAAATTTCAAAAAATTAAAAAAATTTTTTTAAACCCCTTAGTTGTAAACAGAATTTTCACGTACGTTAAACATTTGCAGCTAGAAAAGAAAACAAAGAGAGCGAAATTTTAAAGTTTTGAGCCCAAACTTTTCGCAAACGCAAACTTTTTTGCAAAATACGTTTCGGCATTTTTGGTTCTCAAATATACGATAACAACGGTAAATTTAAGCATGCAGATTAGTGAAAAGTTTTACATTTAAGGTTAAGCACTTAATGGTCCTAATATGTATTAAAACTGAAAATATGGTCATCGTGCATATGGATAAAGTAGATTTCTGTAGTTTGCATAGGCAATAAAATGTGTCTCTTTTAAAATTTGTGGTTATTTTAGTAATTAACTGTAACTAACAACAAATAACTCCTATGTTAAATGTTTTGCTTGCATTTGCTTTACTTCTTTCTAATAAATTCGCTTTTATATATTAATTTAAAATTTGATTGTTTTCTTTAGATCAGGACAGAATACCCTTGGCCATGATACAAACAATGCGCAAATTAAAATCGGGTTACATTAATGGCACTCGTGTTATGTTAGGCAATCTAAAGGATTTTTTAAACACATCAGCAATAACAGATTTGAGTTTCTTGGGTAGTACAGAGGATGGTTATCCAGATCGTTTACATCCTGATGTACAGACTTATCTGGATGAACATTTGCTGCGTTCGTTTAGTCATCGCAATACAATGAACATTAGAGGTGGTCAATTGAGACCTAGACATTTAAGGCGACGTATGTCCTGCAAAGGTGCTATTAAGAAAACCAGATCTATTAATGTGGATTGTAAGTAAAGTTTGTTTAAATTAAGCGATAGCTAATATGTAAATGATTCTTGTATAATTTAGCGGATAACTTGGGCATGGAGGGTCCAACACCCTTGACAGAAAGGCGTTTATCATCAGTGATACCACCACCCTGGTTGCAGCCTAATCAACAGACACAAATAACTACATTTTCAACAACTCCTGAAGGAATTAGTCATAACTCGAACCAAAACAAGTCGGAAGTATTGATACGTGAAAATATTTATCCAATTGATATTAATCATAGCCGCTCGGCTATTGAAAAGCGCAGCGAGTTTGCTAGACAACAAGAAAGTGAGTGCTTTTATAGTGCAATTTTAATTTATTTTATATCCTACATCGGTGGCATGTCATAACGTCCAGTGTCATAGTGTCCATGGACACTACGACACTCCAAAAAGTGTCATTATGACACTTTGCAAATGGACATTATGACACTTTTAAAAGTGTCTCTATGGTATAACAAAGACCGACTTCGCTAACTAAAGCTTCTCTGCACAGCCAGCCTTCGGCCAGGCGCAAGGATTTTCTCCTTTATGGTAAAACAAGTACCGGTTTCGCTAAGTAAAGCTTTTAAAATCTGCCTTGTTTCCGAACACAGGCCGACTACGCAGAGAAGATTTAGTTAGCGAAGCCTGTTTTTGTTATACCATAGAGGAGAAAATCCTTGCGCCCGGCCGAAAGCCGGCTGTGCAGAGAAGCTTTAGTTAGCGAACCCGGTGTTTGTTATTAAATTTCCAAACCTGCTTATCTTTTGACCTCTGCGTCTCAGAGCTTGGCAGTAATGGAACCAGCAACCTTTTAATAACGCATTAGGAAACACATTTTCTAAAGCCTGCCTTAAAGTTGCTTCATAGTCTGTATGAAAACCCAGCAAAAAAAGCGTTGAAAAGGATATTATTAAATCACCACAATTCGCAAACCCGAAGTACTTCAAATTCGGGTAAAGAAGCTATGAATTTAACATAAGCATGTCATTGGAAAAATGTTGTTCATTTTCTACTACTTTTAACTGCATATTTGAATGTCATTTATAAGTAGGGGGAAAAATGTATACTTAAATAACTCTTAAGATGCTAATCAAGAGTAGTGCTGCAATAGTAATGAAATTGTCCATTTAAGAAGTGATATTAATGTAGTGATTTTAAAATGCAACTTTATCGGTTTTAAACATTTAAAACCCCTTTAATTAATTAAAAAGCATCACTTTTATAGGAATAAATATAAAAACAAGCTCTAGAAACGCAAATAAAAAATTCAGTTAATTTCCAGAACAAACAAATATTTTTTAGAAATGCAATCCTTTTTAAAAATTTCCGGGCCAACTTCATTCTATGCAATTATTTAAGAACAAAGGTGCAATTTAAAATCTTACTTCATATTTGTACTTCACAACTACTTCTTTAAAGCTGAAAAGTAGCATTAGCTACTTTGGATGTAATTAAGATGCAGTTCTTAAAGTATGACTTCCATTTTTTTTGCTGGTAAGCCAAAGCTTCGAATTGTAAAAAATTTGTATCAATAAATAATATTTTTTTTTCTTAAGTATTGATAATCACTTGAAATTTTAACGGTATTATATAAAAATTTTATACATTTTAATATTTTTGGTTATAAGTTAAGTTGTGGACATTATGACACTTTTAAGTTTCATAAAGTCCATGGACACTTTTTGGAGTGTCAATGTGTCCATGGACACTATGGCACTGGACGTTATGACATGCCACCCCTACATCAGTTAAAATAATTTTTTTTTATAAAAATCAATTTTATTTTATATACATATGTATATCTTAGGTGGCGTCGAATCTGTTTTTAGCGAATGCTTAAGTGAATACATACATGCTTACAATATGTTCAAAGAATTTCTAATTTTGTTTAATTATAAAACATACAAACATGAAGTGTGAAACAAAAAATTCCATCGTTTCTCGATTTATTAGATAAAAGTGTTTCTGTATTTGAATGCGAAAACAGACACAACAAATTCTGTAGCCCGTTTCTGTATATCTCGCATCGTAAAACTCTTCGCATGAAACGTGTGAATTGCAACAAAAATAGTGTGAAATGAAACAAAAAATGGTTTTTCTCACACAAGTGTTTCTGTATCTTTCTTTTGCGAGAATTATCTGTCATTTAAATAATTTTCCAGCAATTATTGGAAGGATGCGAGAAAAAGTGTTTCTATAACAATATTTTGCGAAAAGTTTCTTTCCAGAACTGTCAAAATAAGTCACATTTGAAATTGGTGGCGAGAAAAACAAAATATAGATATTTTAAATTTAAAATATGTTTATATACTATTTTTTTTAAATAAATAAAAAAATAGAAGGAATATAAATGATAAATGCATAATTTATATGATGAAAATAAACAAAAAACAATTGTTATATTTTGTTAGTTTAAATTTTTTTAGCTTTTTCTTGTTTTGGTTTTAATCAGTGCTGCCAGATAAATTTGTGTCAAAATCGTCAATTTCCTGAGAAAAAAATAAAAAAGATCGTCTTTTTTGTTTTAAAAATCGTGCAATTTAAAATCAATTTTAAACAAATTTGTTTCAACTTTTATTAAAAAATAATCAAACAAAAACATAGTAAAAGTTCATGGGTATTTAATAATTATTATTTAATAATTGAGATATAAATCTTGAATTTACCTATTCCTATAATCTTTTTCTTTTTTACCTGAAATAGACTTAGTAGAATACCTTGTAGTTAAAATTAAAAAAATCGGTTCATAAATAAACGGGTTAAAGACCCAGTAAAATCTGCGCCTACAAAATAATATGTTAAGTAATCAGAAACACATAAAAGCACTACATACAATTCTACTGAAAAACTAATGAATTTTACAAGGGTTGTGCCAAAAAGAACAAATTCAAAAGTAAGTCATTTGTTTTATCTTAATACATCCAGAAAAAAGTAGTTATCGAAGTTCTTATGGAAGAAAACTACTTAATAACGAGTGAAAGAAGCTATCCATTTTGAAAAAATTTTTACTGGGAGACAAACAAATTTCTTTCTTGCCGGAATAATGGTTTTGGCACAAAAGTGTACATATAAGATAAGAATATCAAATATCAATCATATTTTGTATATGTATATAAAAAGTATTAAAAGTTCAAAATAAGCTAAGTCGGTCCATTACTTTCCCTCGAAATTTTGCTTTTGCCGATACATTTTTTAGGGAAGAAACAAACAATTTTCGAGGACAATTTTCACAATAGGGATAAATATAAAAATATAAGCAGCCTTGTTTCTAAAGATATCTTTTTTTCTAATAAACAAACATATAAAAATATTTACAATTATCTTATTTGGAAGACTAAGGGGCTTATAGTGTAAAACGCAACGCCAACAATTTCTTTAAAAGCAAAAATAAAATCAAAAATATATTATAAATTTGTTTTTGCTTTCTACAGACATTCATATTATTTTTTTTTTTTCAATTTTCAACGCCACAAAATAGAAGTGTTTGAAATTTAAAAATTCAAGATGAATTTCTATAGAAAGTAACAAAAAAATTATAAAATATTTTTGATTTTGTTTTTGCTTTCGTCACTTTTTTAGAAAAAATCATCAAAACGTCACTTTGTTAATATCGGAACAAAAAATCGTCAAGATGACGATAACTCGTCAAATCTGGCAGCCCTGTTTTTATTATATTTATTTCTTTTGTTGACGTTTTGCTTTTATTTGACACTTAAGTACTGGAAATATTCCAGTATAAACAGAATTTGTTGTGTCTGTTTTCGCATTCAAATAGTCCGAGTTTAGACGAGCGAACATTTGGAAGGAAAACATCTGGAATTCTCTTTTGTTTTTTCATTCTCGGTCACACAGGCGAACATGTTGCCGGAAACATTCTGTTAATATTGTTGTTTTTTTCTCAAAAAGCAAGGTAAATGTCAACAAAGAAAATGAGAACAAAGCGTGTCGCCGAGTACCGAACACAAAAACCATTCTCTCTTCCCCACCCGTAATTTGCTAACAAACAAAATGTTTCCCTTCCAGATGTTTCCCTGTCTAAATGGGCACATACAGAAACACTTTTATCTCATAAATCGAGAAACGATGGAATTTTTTGTTTCACACTTCATGCAAGAAATTTTACGATGCGAGAAATACAGAAACGAGCTACTGTTTATACTGGAATATATCCAGTAATTAAGTGTCAAATAAAAGCGAAACGTCAACAAAAGAAATAAATATAATAAAAACAGGGCTGCCAGATTTGACGAGTTATCGTCATCTTGACGATTTTTTGTTCCGATATTAACAAAGTGACGTTTTGATGATTTTTTCTAAAAAAGTGACGAAAGCAAAAACAAAATCAAAAATATTTTATAATTTTGTTGTTACTTTCTATAGAAATTCATCTTGAATTTTTAAATTTCAAACATTTCTATTTTGTTGCGTTGAAAATTAAAAAAAAAAAAATAATATGAATGTCTGTAGAAAGCAACAACAAATTTATAAAATAATGTTTAATTGTTGGCGTTTCGTTTTACACTATAAGCCCCTTATTTTCTACAATTTCTACAAATAGGTATCTAGCTGTGTATAGGTATCTATGGTTTTCATAATTTTAAAACGTATTTCTAACCTACGGGTTAAAGTGTAATGTATTTTACCCCATCGATTTTCTGTAGTTAATTCACGTAGGCAAAATTAACGTTGAAGTTACCACAATAGTGATACCGGATAGGTAAAGATAACTGTTAGGTATGAACACCACTAGATATCTATTTGAAGAAATTACGGGCTAGGGAATGGTAAATCGATTTCGATTCCAATCGAAAATCGATTTTGTGGTAAAAAAAATCGATTTTTTGCAATCGAATTTACGTATGCGATTTTATACTGAAATCGATTATTGGGCTTTTAAAATCGATTTTTTATTTATATCAAAATTTTCGCAATTTTTAATTGTAATCTTAATTAAATAGATAAATTATGGGCATGCACAATAAAACTTATTTTTTTTGTGCGTACATACATACGTCTGTAGGTATGCTTATGCAGTTTTCCAAGTTTAAAGTTGTAGTTTTACGTATTTATCTATTAGTACCCTTGGTATACTTCCAACTTTAATATAAGGTCTGTTCTTCAGAAATTAAAGTCATCAATGGACAGTGAACAAAACAGTACTTAACATATCGTATCGAACCAAACACTTAAAGTCAGCCATGGCCTTCCTGTGGAAATATGCTAATATGCAAACAGACCAGTGTGTGAGCGATACTTAAATCTTGTTATAAACAGAGTGAAAAAACAAAAAGTGTGTAATTTATCCTATGAAATACGAAATTACAGGAAAGTATCTCTGCATCTTTCTGACATCAATGATATGCAAACGTTTGTTTTCTAAAACTAACTTAATAGTAATTTAGCAAAAAAACAGTCGCCACCGAGCAGGAACTATTGTCATAATCCTTTGAAATACTAAACATACATTCAGGTTTGTCATATATATCAATTCCCATCAAAAGTGATTTCGTTTTATGTAAAGCAAGATACAAAATCACTTCCACTTTCGATCGGAATCAATTTATATATGTCACAGGCCTGATTGACTACACAAGAATACAATTTGAATATATATGTGCAATGTACATGCACTTGTTCTTCTAAAGGACATCTCAAAATTTACACATTTTCACTTTTTACAGGAAAATTGTAAAAAGTAGTCATATCTACCCACTGTAAAAATCTCAGTTCAATTTCTCTAGTAGTTTGCCAAAAAAATGCTGGTGTATCCCCCTTTGTGATATAATGTATAAGATTGCAAACTAGTCTTAAACGATTTTGAAATCGATTTTAAAATCGATTTTGACGTTCGATTAATCGATTTCAAAATCGGCAATAAAAAAAGTCGATCGAAAAATCGAAAATCGATTTTGGAATCCATTTACCATTCCCTATTACGGGCATTAGTCTTCGAAATAATATAATTGTAAATATTTTTATATGTTTGCTTATTAGAAAAAAAGATATCTTTAGAAACAAGGCTGCTTAAATTTTTATATTTATCCCTATTGTGAAAATTGTCCTCGAAATTGTTTGTTTCTTCCCTAAAAAATGTATCGGCAAAAGCAAAATTTCGAGGGAAAGTAATGGACCGACTTGGCTTATTTTGAACATGATTGATATTTGATATTCTTATCTTATATGTACACTTTTGTGCCAAACCCATTATTCCGGCAAGAAAGAAATTTGTTTGTCTCCCAGTAAAAACTTTATCACAATGGAGAGCTTCTTTCACTCGTTATTAAGTAGCTTTCTTCCATAAGAACTTCGATAACTACTTTTTTCTGGATGTATTAAGATAAAAAAAATGACTTACTTTTGAATTTGTTCTTTTTGGCACAACCCTTGTAAAATTCATTAGTTTTTAGTGCTTTTATGTGTTTCTGATTACTTAACATATTATTTTGTAGGCGAAGATTTCACTGGGTCTTTAACCCGTTTATTTATGAACCGATTTTTTTAATTTTAACTACAAGGTATTCTACTAAGTCTATTTCAGGTAAAAAAGAAAAAGATTATAGGAATAGGTAAATTAAAGATTTATATCTCAATTATTAAATAATAATTATTAAATACCCATGAACTTTAACTATGTTTTTGTTTGATTATTTTTTAATAAAAGTCGAATCAAATTTGTTTAAAATTGATTTTAAATTGCACGATTTTTAAAACAAAAAAGACGATCTTTTTTATTTTTTTTCTGAGGAAATTGACGATTTTGACACAAATTTATTTGGCAGCACTGATTAAAACCAAAACAAGAAAAGGCTAACAAAAATTTAAACTAACAAAATATAACAATTGTTTTTTGTTTATTTTCATCATATAAATTATGCATTTATCATTTATATTCCTTCTATTTTTTTATTTATTTAAAAAAAATAGTATATAAACATATTTTAAATTCAAAATATCTACATTTTGTTTTTCTCGCCACCAATTTCAAATGTGACTTATTTTGACAGTTCTTGAAAGAAACTTTTCGCAAAATATTGTTATAGAAACACTTTTTCTCGCATCCTTCCAATAATTGCTGGAAAATTATTTAAATGACAGATAATTCTCGCAAAAAAAAGATACAGAAACACTTGTGTGAGAAAAACCATTTTTTGTTTCATTTCACACTATTTTTGTTGCAATTCACACGTTTCATGCGAAGAGTTTTACGATGTGAGATATACAGAAACGGGCTACAGGGACCGTAACAGTTATTCCTTTTTTCATAAAAGTCAGATAAAAACAGTTGTTTTTTGATTTTTATTTTTTTTGAACAAAAATAACAGTTATTTTTGATTTTTATTTTTTCGATCAAAAATAAAATTTATTTTTTGATTTTTAATTTTTTGAATAAAAATAACAGTTATTTTTTGATATTTATTTTTTCGAACAAAAATAAAAGTTATTGTTTAAAGAAATGAACGTGTAATAATAATTTAGTTGACTTTAAATATTTATTTTAATGTGCATAAGAAATCCCACTGAAGATTAAACATTAAAATAAATATTTAACGTCAACGTACATTTCTTTAAAGAATAACTTTTATTTTTGGTCGAAAAAATAAAAATAAAAAAATAACTGTTATTTTTGTTAAAAAAAAAAAAAAATCATAACTGTTATTTTATAAATAAAGAAAACAAATAGGTTTAACAAACAGTTTTTTATCATCCATCTGTGCAAAATTTGATTATAAACAAGAAAATGATCACATTTCAAACGCCTGCATGATCTGTTTGCGATCATGCCGTTTTCAATCTTCGAGATGCGCGAAATATGATCATAAATAACGGAAAAAATGATTACATTTTAAGCGCCTGAATAATTAATTTGTGATTGTCTATATCAACACGATGATTTTTGAAACATGTTACTAAATAAAATATCAAATTAGTATTGTAGTTCATTATATTAATGTGTTGTAGGGTACATTTTGTTTCTTTTTTTTTACATTATATTATAATATGTTTCATTTCTTAATTTTCTTTTTTTTCATATATTTAAAACTAAACGAACTTTATGAATGAATTTAAATGTGTACAACAATATTTGTTTGGAATTTTATATTATTTTGGATTTCGTAAATGTTAAAATTTAATGTTAATTACAATATGCTAAAATAGTCAACAATGTTCCTAAAATTCTTGTGCAACGCCATCGTACGGATAACAATTTTGCTGATACAGAAGTGGAAGAGCTAATTGCTATGCTAAGAGAAACGGAAAATCTTGAAGAACAAGGTGACATATTGCAATATTTGGTAGATACTCAAGGATTAGATTTTAATACAGGTATGCTGACTTTTTTTCCATTAAATATATATGTACATGTATTTATTTATATGCATACATATTTATGTATATAAAAAATGCAATAAATTTAATACGTATTTAAAACAACTTACATTTTTCCGAACGCAAAATTTTACACTAAACAAAAAAATCCAAAAATCAAACAATACTCATGTCCTGTCCAATGTCCACAGTTTTATCCTAAGTTTTCATTTAAAAGTTACTTTTTCTTCATCACATTTTAATGAATTTTCAAACTGTTGTTATATTCCCTTTATTTGTTATTATAATTTCATTGTAAATTTATTTTTCGACTATTACTGTTACATTAGCCGGCTTAGGACTTAAAAATAAATCATCATCGTCCTCTTCCTCTACTTCTGGTAAGTTCAAGTTTAATGTCCTACAATGTTGACTCACTATCAAATTATACTATGTAATCCTCCTAGCAATTCAGAGACATTTTATATATTTTTTTAAGTACCACATCAATTATTGGAACTTTTTCATAATTTTAAAAGAGATTTTTACCCTTAATATTGTGTTTCATCTGGGTATTTTGTGTCTTTAGTTCGACTTTTTGTTTGTTTTTATTTTATAATTTTTATATTATAGTGGCTGGTTTGTAATTTTTTTGTTAAAGAAAATCTATTTTTTACCTTTAATATTTTTTACACGTCACACACTGTAAATTTGTTGAATATACTATTGGTTTATTATACAACTCGTCACTGTTTGTTCATATCTTTTTTTTTAATATAATTCAGATCTTAAGGATAAACTATAGGCTGAGAAAAGAAACCAAGTGCATATTTTTTTTTGTTATTTTTGTATTTGAAAAAAAAAAAATAAATGTTGTTATATTTTGCATAAATTTGTATATTACGCAGGTTCTTTTAACAAAAGAATGGCTTTTGAGTCAATCTGTTGCAATATGTATTTTCTTATATCGAAATGTTTAACAAGAGCTAAAAGAAACTACATCGAGTTAATTATGAATTTGTGCTGATGTGTGTAACATCTTAAAATATTTGTCCTAGAGACAACTTAAAGTATACTGATCGACTCAGAAACACTTTCCGAGTCGATCTAACGATGTCCGTCCGGCTGGCTGATAGGCTGGCTGGCTGTCCATGTCACTTTGTTTGCAAAGTTTGCAATTTTTGAGGTAATTTGATACAATTTGGTACTTAGGGTCGAATTGGCAAAAGCACCAAGCCTATTGAAAATGGGGCGAATCGATTTATAATTTAATATAGCCCCCATACAAGCTGCTTTTCGGAATAGGGTCTTTGTGCCCACTATTAAACCAATTTTAGTGAAATTTAAAACATAGATAGATCCATATATATATTTATATAATTTTTATTAACCTTAAGCCAAACAAAAAACAACAACATTTGCTATACATTTTTAAAAAATAGGACCATGAGGGCAGATAGAGGGCAATTTCTGCTCTCAGAAATTTCCAAACCGATATTAATGAAATTTAAAACATAAATAGAACCCTATTCATGTAGCCATACGCTCTCGAAAATTTGTTTTTAAATACTATGGTGTAGGGTATCATATGGTCGGGCTTGACCGACTGTACTTTCTTACTTGTTTTTTCTAAAATAAACGGCTACTAAACAAGTATGAATGTTTTGTTTTTGATAATAATTAACCAATAAAAATTTAAGTGCTCATATGGTGAGAGAAACTGTTTCGTGGGTTTTGCAACTGTGTTGTTATTAAACCAAAAGACTCCCTTTATATGGAAGCTTTTCCGTTATAGAATACGAAAAAGAAAAAGTTTTAAATATAAAGAATCAAATTTTAATTGAAAATTTGAACAAAGTTTTTAATCGAAATGTTGTTTCAATGCGAATTTATACAGGTGACCGCATCAGAGAGAACAGTTATGCTAGCTGTCCCTTTTTTTGTACGTAGGTATATGCATTAGTGTAGGGCTTGGGTAGGCAAAATCCACCCGCAACCTTTTTCCTTTTTTTTAATTGCTGTTTTCGTTTAACAGTTTTTGTAAGTATTAGCACATTGATATTTTGATATTCCTTAATACATTCCTTTTTAACAAGACTTTACTTTACATTAAACGAATTTCTTCTTAATGTTCGAGCAAAAAATTTTTAAGATTTGGAAGCAATAAATATGAAAATTGCATCACAACCGCTGCATTTTTTGCTTCAAAAAACGATTGCCTTACTCTACTGCCGTAAGATTAAACACACAATCCTACAAACTTTAAATGCGGTGCTATTCTGTTTATTTGTTTTTTAGAGCACCATTTGCACTGCTTCACTGAAACTGTGAAATCATTTATTCTTTTGATAAAAAAATATAAAATCTTAACTTAAATTCACAACAATTATATGAAAGTTACGCCTTGAATACTATCCTCAAAAATGGAAGGTTTCTTTAGTTACTATGATACCAAAGCCTGGTAAAGATCATGCGAAGGTTGAGTCATATAGGCCTATTAGCTTATTATCAAATATGTCAAAGCTATTTGAGAAGTTATTAGTTTCAAAATTAACACCGATTTTAAGTGAAAAATGTTGTATTCCAAACGATCAATTCGGATTTAGAAGAAAACACAGTACAATTGAACAAACTCATCGAATAGTAAATGTCATAAGAAAAGCTTTTGAAGAAAACAAATATTGCTCAGCACTCTTCATCGATGTTTCGGAAGCTTTTGATAAAGTCTGGCATGAACGCTCATTACATAAATTAAAGCAAAACTTACCAGAAAACATACACAAGCTGTTAGAAAGCTACTTATTCGGTCGTCAGCCAGTTGGCGCCGGAGTCCCATAAGGCAGCATCCTGGGCCCTTTATAATACCAAATTTATACTTAGGACATGTCAACCAACTACTACACCCAAACTTCAACCTTTGCGGACGCTACAGCTTTTCTAATAATGCACGAAAACCGTCATGAAGCATCTTGTTACTTACAGGATCATATATTTCAACAAGAAATATGGTTAAAACAATGGAGGATAATGGCCAATGAGCAAAAATGCGTACAAATAGCATTCACCCTGCGCCGGAAATTATGCCCCCCTATTAAAATCAATAATCAAATAATACCTCAACATTCGCATGTAAAATATCTCGGTATACATCTAGATCGGCGGTTAACGTGGAAGTTCCATATAGAGGCAAAATTAACTCAAATGAAACTAAAAGCCATTCAAATTCATTAGCTTATTGGAAGAAATTCTGTCCTTAGTCTCGATTGCAAGCTTCTACTTTACAACTCTATCTTAAAGCCTATCTGGTGCTACGGTATTTAACTATGGGCCACTGCCTCGGCCTCTAATATCGAAAAAATTCAAAGGCGCCAAAATAAACTTCTTTGAATAATCACAGCCGCTCCCTGGTATGTTAAAAACTCAAACCGCTAGTTAAAACTATGATTACAAAATATGCAGTAAGATATTTAAAAAGGCTTGAACAACACCCAAATCCACTAGCTCGAAATATTTTAAACCATGGCGGCCACACTCGCTTAAGAAGAAGAGACACTGCAGCACTTACCGTGATGATGAAATTTATTGTCTGGCACTGGCAGGACACAAAACAAAGTATTAGGATAAGATTTGATTAATTATTGTTAGTTCATATTTACTATATGAAGAAGATTCAATAAATAAATATTGAAAAAAAAAAATTATATGAAATTGTATATCAAGTACAGCTTAATTATCATAAAAAATATCTTGAATTTATAAAACGCTGAAATAATTTGTTTACTTTATTCACATAAGTCACGTCAGTTTTCATAGAGGCAAATAATCATATTTGGGATCTCTCAAGAGCTTCTATGCGACCAATTTAAACAAAATTCATGTTATATTTCATAAGAACTGTTAGCGCTACACTGCGTTTTCTCTCTTACATTACTGCTTCCGAGGAAGCATATTTTTTGGCTGGGGTATACAACATAATAAGTAATCTCCTAATTCTGCTAGTTGCGAAAGACATTTCTCAGCTACGCGTAGAATAAAAACATGGTTATGTAGTGCAGTGATTGAGTAACAATTTTCTAATTTAGCAAAAAAAAAAAAATTGAAAAATTGAAAAATTAAGTAAGAGTGGCTTTTTTAAAAATAATAAATTGATTTTAATAATTATATACATATGGGCATTTCCTGGGGTCACGAACGTACGTTCGTACGCTTTGGCATGCAAAAAATATAGAAAACAAAACTTTTCCTAGAATTTTTTTGCGATTCGATAGCATTTGGGCAGCTCTATGTTTAGTGCAAAAGATGGGTTTCATCGAGTTTAAGTTTTCATAATGATAGTTGTAAACATGTGGTCACGAACGTACGCAAAATAGAAGTTAACTTTGGATGAAAGTAGTGAAATGTAAAAATCTGCGTAATGGAACGGAATATTCAAAAGTGGTTAATTTATTTTGAAAGTGTATTAATGTATGTCTCCATCCAGCATTTACAAAATAAAATATCTCTCTTGGTTTTTGTTTAATTGGCTTATGTACCGGTCGCGAACGTACGATTTTTCCATATGTTTTTTTATTATTATCACCATGCATTTTCCCATAAATATCCTTAACAAAAAAACTTAATACTCCTTTTACAACTGATTGTAATGAAGAGATTATGAAGAAAGAGTG
The DNA here is from genome assembly GCA_963931875.1 of Pollenia griseotomentosa. Lineage (NCBI taxonomy): Eukaryota > Metazoa > Arthropoda > Insecta > Diptera > Polleniidae > Pollenia > Pollenia griseotomentosa. Next base: position 51,590,440 of record OZ007563.1, read on the forward strand.
TAAACATAACATATTTTTTGCATTTAAAATAAGAATATAAAAATGTCTTTAGAAGTTGAAAATATAAGAAAATATAAAATTTTCTAGTTTCCAGTGCAATTTCCTCAAGTAAAACAGCTGAGATATGCTATGAAACCATTCTTTTATAACAACATAGACTTTTTTTTATAATAATAAACAATAAAAGACAAAGATTATCAACATTTTATTTTTTCATCCTGGTAGACCATTCTGGGGAAATGCCCATATATATTTTTAGCTTCAAAACACCAGGGGCCTAATTCTGGCAGTCGTGATCGAGTACTTTCTCGATTTGAAAGCAATTTTATTTCTAATTCTTTCAGTCGATATTGAACGAATCGAAATTATTTTTTCAGTATTTTGAAACTCAAATAAATGCTTTACAAGACTGAAAAAATAATTCCGATTAGTTCAGTATTGACTAAAATAATTTGATATTAAATTGCTTTCGAATCGAGAAAGTACTCGATCACGACTGCCAGAATCATGCCCCAGTTTTTTTTTTATAGCCCGATTATACTAGTACTTACGAGATTTCGAGCCAAATCTAGTTGTTTTTGACTAAATCTACTTATTGACTAGATTTTAACGAAATCTACTCAAAATCTAGTTGTACTTAAGCCTACAGTACACGGAATGTAAAAAGCCACATGCGCTTGTGGTTCTGACGTTATTTTGACGTCACTACAAAGCCACAATAGCAAGTTCGTGATGTGTGATGACGACAAAATTACGTCAGAACCACATGCGCATGTGGCTTTTTACACTCCGTGTACTATAGGCTTTATTCGCGAATATTTTATGAATATGTTCAAAAAAATAAATTTACAAAAGCTTAAAAAAAATACATAAAATGAGACAAAAAGTATTAACTTTTCATAATTGTTATTAAAAACCCTTTGTCTTTAGTAACTACTATTCGCATTTTATGACCTCATATATATTTTTGTTAAAAATTGATTTTTTCTGAAGAACATGCAATTTTTCTCACGATTATATTACAGAAGCCAATTGAAGTTTTGTTTTGCTGTCTTCGGCACAATTGTACCTGTTAATTGCAGAAAAAAATGTTAAACAAACTAACCCGAAAAAACTACACCTTGTGCCGCAATATTGCTTAAATGTCGAAAAAGTGTATTTTTTTTATATTTTTTTTCGCCATTTTTGGACTATAGCTACCAAACTTAGAGCGCCCCGGTATGCTAGCTGGTAGTGAGGTAGTCTATCAGCGTCGGGGTTGCGGGTTCGATTACCGCCAGAGACTCTGGTTTCTTTCCTGCAAACAAGCGCAGAGCTTCGCGGGGCTTAGATTAGGGATTTAAAAAAAAAACCGTGAAAAATTCAGTAAAGTAATCTTCAGAAAAATCCTTTCAATATAGTTCATAATACCTTAGAATATTATAAAAATGGTTAATGCTTTTTTACATTTTCTAGCTGTATTTTACATCGAAAATTCAAAAAATGTATCAAGAGGCACAAAACAAAAAAATTTATCAGTATCATGTGGTTGTAATAGTTTCGATAAATACTTCGAGAAATTCCACACGAGTAGGACTTTTTTGCTCTCGATGACTTCAAAAATATGGCACAGTGTTATTATACAATAACTAAGAGTGGAAAGCTTAACAATTTGCTTTTTATTATTCATCACTGAGAAAAACAAAATATAGTTAAAAAACAAAGAAAAAACACCTTAATTAAATATGTTTGTATATGAAAAACCACCGACATAGCTGGCTGCAATATCTGCAAAAATATTTTCTCAAGAGCGCAAAAAGAGTGAGAAAAACGAAATCGGAAAGTATGTTAGTATAAGTATGCAAGCAGAATGAAGGCCCTTGGAGGTTTCTGAATGACTTTAAGTGAAATATGCAATCTCTTACCGTGTAAAATAATTGGCCTTATTTGTATCCTTGATCTATTTCAGTGAACACTTGGGATGCACAAAATATCCTTTGCTTTTACTTAATAATAATAATAATAATGTACGTATGTGTAAAAATTTAAAAATGTTCAGTACTGGCATTCAGGCGCAAAGTTGATAATTTCAAATTTCATCGGAATGTGATAATCTCTATATCGATGGCTTAATATTAAAAAGGCCTAACTCGATTTTTTTTGTTTGTTTACAAGGGAAGATAAAAAACTTAATAAAATCCGTAAAATTTTAGATTAAAAAAAATTATAATGCAATTTTTTATAAAATATCCAACAAATGTTGTTCTACAGCCCCTTAAAAATTTTAAATCGAGATCCATGTGGCATTAGCTACCAGAATAAACAAACAAAGCTATTTCTGTTTCAAAAATCGAGTTAGGCCTATTTTATATTAGGCCATCGATATATAAATCGGCAAAGGCAAAACAGTTAAGAACTCTTTAATCCTCTGTTTGTCAACCGATTTGAACAAAATATTTTCGGAGTTAAAACCGTTCAAATTTGCTACTAACACATATGAATACAGAACACATTATTATGTAAATATCCTGCTAGCATTTGGAAGATCGTTTTTTCAAAAATTATCGGTATGAGTCTTTTTTGAGTAATTTTGGTGATTTAAAACTGATTAATCACCTGCACGCTTAAAAATCGACACAAAAATGACTCGCGCTTATGATTTAAAAGTGTTTGATTTGCTAAAGGAGAGGATTGCTACTTTTTTGTTTTTCAATTGATATTTTCTGAAATTTTTTATATTGAACTTACAAAATTAAATTAAATCACGTGGAAGATAAAATACGAACCGGCGGTTGGTCCCTCACCAAATCGATCCACTAAGACAGAAAAAATAAACTCTCGAAACATGTAAATTCATATATACTTAGATGTACTTTGTTTTCTTCATATGTACATAAAAATTTATGGTTGAATTTTGACCATTAGGCGAACGCTAGTATTGTTAAATACATTTAGTAGTTTGACAGGTTTTTTTTTACAAATTATTGTTCTCAACGCAATCGGAATTTTTTTATACCTTCACCGAAGGTAAGAGGGTATATATAACTTTGTCATTCCGTTTGTATGTTCCAAAATATTGATCCTACACCCTATAAAGTATATATATATTCTGGGTCCTTATGAAAAGCGAAGTTGATTTAACGATGTCCGTCTGTCCGTCTGTCCGTGTGTATGTTGAAATGGGTTTTCCGAAAACCCCAGAAATGATGTGGACTAGGTTGATGTATATTTATGTCACATATACTCCGTTTAAGTTTGCTATTGAAATTCAGCCAGATCGGTCCAAAAATGACGGAGATATGAGCAAAAAACCACAACTGCCTCTGATTTTGCACAAAAATCCCTTGTTGTTGTAGTTTTTTATTTCTGTATATCTTGAGAACGGCAAGAGCCAAAGTTTCCAAATTAGGTACACACAATAACGTTATCAATACACAGCATCCTACAAAATGTGGGCGGGATTGAACAAGTGGGCGTGGTACCTCCCGTACAAAAAATATCAAAAATTGTATAAAAACCGGATTTTTTGGACTGTCGTATGACCTATGGTTACGCCTTATATATCAAAAGATCGGAAATTTTTAATAGAAAATATTTTCTGAAAAACTCGGGAAAATCGTTATGACCAAAATATTAATTTTTTTTTGAAAATTACCCATTTTCGGGAACCATAGATCTTCCCGAGTCCAAGTTTTATAACCAAAATAACTGGCAAATTTCTTCTTTAACACGTCGGTATATAAATCTGTCAAATCGGTTAAGAAATAGCAGAGTTATGACCAAAATACTGAAATCCCAAAAATTACTCTTTATAATTAAGTTTGTTTTTTATACCCTTCACCGAAAGTCCTATACCCTATAAAGTTCTGGGTATTCTGGGTCCTTATGAAAACCGAAGTTCAAATCCAGTTGTCCGTTTCTGTGTCAACTGTGTTGAGTTGTGAACTGTAAACTGATCATATTTACTTTTAATGATATTCATAAAACGTTCCTTCATGGTCCAGTTGTCTAGGGGGTTTGCTTAGGTTAGAAACTGTGAGTCCCTGGTTCGAATCTTGTTTTTTTTCAAAAAGAAAATTTTTTTTTAATTTTTTTATGTTCTGAAACGATTTAAAAAAATATTTACCAGTTCTAACTTTTTAAATTTAATTTATAATGAAGTTTTGTGTATTGTATATATGTATGTTTATGTAGAAATTATTTAGGTTTTGTCTAGTTGCTCTGTATTCTGCTCGCACAATGGTGAAGGGTATATCAGATTCGGCACAGCCGAATATAGCACTCTTACTTGTTTTAATTCAATTTGAAATATCGAGTTACGCTAAAGTTCAGATTGGATATTCGTATTCGGCGAATATTGGCGCAGATATTCGTATTCGGATCCGTATTCGCGAATATTAAAAATTGATATTCGTAACATCACTAGTATGTATTTCACAAAAAACTTTCATTAAGCTGTTTTGGTTACACGAAAAGAATTGTTTACTAAATCACCAGAAAATATAGCTTGAACCAAGAATATTTGGCGCAATTCTCGTCCAAGCCAAAAATGTCTTGTTGTAAACATATATTGTTATTTAAATCGCAAATGGTCAAAAAATCTTCATAAAAATATGTTGGAATCTTTCAAACAAAATTTACGATTTTATTAGCAAAAAACAAAAGGAGTTATCTAAAAAAATTATACGATAAACGCTAAAAGGCCTAAAGCCTAAGTTGCATAAAATGCAACTTTGTCAATTGTCAAAACAACTGATAGGTTTAGGATAGAAGAAATATAAATTATAAAAAGTTTAAGGCTATTTATCAATTTATCATTTTCAATAGTTTTTGCTTCCCCTGTAAATTTTCAAAATGTTAGATAGGGCCTTTTGCGTTTTAGGTGACGATATGTGGCTTGATTTAAGAAAAAAGTTATAACTCAAAGCGAACTTATTCTATAGTTACTTTAATGAAGTTTTCGTTGCTTGTGGCCAATTTGACCAATTCTATTCATATTTTTTTATTTTCATAATATAATGGGTGATTTTTTAAGAGCTAAAGGAAAGTAAAAAAAAACACATAAAATTTAGAAAAATGCATGAAATCTTTATTTGAATCGATAGTACGGTCCATATAATTTAATGTTTGAAGATTATTTCATGCAAATGTTGACCGTGACTGCGCCTCAAATGGTCCATCCGCTTAGTCCAATTTTGGCATACTCTTTCCAACATTTCGGCCGGTATCTCATGAATAAATGCTTCAATGTTGTCTTCCAATGCGTCAATTGAAGCGGGCATGTGTGTATAGACATGAGCTTTAACCTAGCCTCACAAAAAATAATCTAAAGTCGTTAAATCCCACGATATAGGCGGCCAATTGACCGGTCCCGAACGTGAAATAAAATGTTCACCGAACTCGCCTCTCAATAAGTCCATTGTTAAGCGTGCTGTGTGGCATGCGGCACCGTCTTGTTGAAACCACATGTCATGCAAGTCAAGCTCTTGCATTTTGGGCAAAAAAAAGCTGGATATCATCTCACGGTAGCGCTCACCATTCACAGTTACGTTACGATTCGCATCATCTTTGAAGAAGAACGGTCCAATGATGCCACCAGCCAATAAACCGCACCAAACTGTGACTTTTTCTGGATGCATTGGTAGCTCTTGCAATGCTTCTGGCTAATCTTCAAAAATGAGCTTCGTCGCTGAACACAATTTTTCGATAAAAAACTGGATCGCATTTTGATAATAAAATTATTATATTTGACATGAAAAACAAATGTTATACATTTTTTGTTTATAAAATATACACAATTGCTTTAGAAGGTAATCTTTTTCCTGTATTTATTTATTAAATAATTATATATTTAATTATGAAATTCTTTATTTTTTTTTAGTTTTGGCTTTTTTAGTAAAAATACCTATTTTTTTTTATTTCATTTATGATTACCTAAAGCTCATGTAGAAGCTCCTGTTGATCCTAGCTTACTTATGCGACTTATTCCTTACGCCTTTTTAATGTTGCTTTAATTGACTTTATTCAAGTAAAAGAAAATGGTTCACATAAAAAAGAAAAAGGCGCTATTAACAAAGTTGTAATATTAAGTAATAATGGTTAATAATAAAAGTAATATATATATGTATATATGTATATATATATATATAAATAAGTCCGTTTCCTCTTTTGCCAGAGTTGATGTTTGAAATTAGTTTTATAATTTTATAATCTTAAAATCGTTTTTTAGAACATAAAAAAATTTAAAAAAAATAAAAAAATTTAATTTTTAGACTCGAACTTGCAACATCATGAGTCGCAGGCGAGAAGTAAGACAACTCGGCTACGAACGCTTTTACTGAAGAATCGTTAAATTAAAATATATTGAGTCTGCTAGTTTGTTTCTTTATTTGAGCGGCATATCATGTACATACATAAATGTGTATGTGTATAGGACCCAGAATATATATACTTTATAGGGTCTAAGATCAATATTGTAGAAATTACAAACGGAATGACAAACTTATATATACCCTTTTCCACCTGAGGTGAAGGGTATAAATATATTGAGTCTACGAGTTTGTTTCTTTATTTGAGCGGCATATCATGTGCATACATAAATGTTTATGAGCTTGTGTGCACAAAATTTAATGCATTAAAATTAAACAACGAAACAACAACCACAAGGGTTTTTTTTTGGAAAAATTAGAGGCAGTCGTGGTTCATATCTCAGCCATTTGTGGACCGATCTTGCTTGATTTCAATAGAAATGGTGGACTATGTGTAACATAAATGTAAAACAACCTAGCCGTTATCATGTCTGGAGTCTTCGGAAAACACATTTCAAACGTAAGATGGACAGACGGACATCGTTAAATCAATTTCTCTCCTCATAAGGACCCAGAATATATATACTTTATTGATCAATATTGTAGAAATTACAAACGGAATGACAAACTTATATATACCAGGGACATAACAGTTATAACCAATATTTGAAAAAATCCTGAAATAATAATTTATCACGAATTTTTAAAACCTGCTCTCTGAATAATTGTTACAAATTACCAATATTATTTTGGTCTTTGATAGCCGTTATAGTTTGTTTTTGTTTTTTTTTTGGGCTTCCATAACCATTACAAAAGATTTTGGTCTTCCGTAACCATTACAAAAGACTTTTATTTTTTTTGGTCTTCTATAACCATTATAAAAGATAATAAAAATAAAATAGTTGAGCTCGAGGCCTGGGTTGTTTTTTAAATATTCTTCTTTATTTTTTCCAATATTTCGCTACTCTTCGAGTAGCATCCTCAGGGAATATCTTTTATTTAAATATAAAAACAATACAAACAACAGTAATACAACAAGTAATATATATTAACAAACGCACTCACAATGGATTTAAAATAAACCAACAAAATTCTAAAAAATTGTTTCTCCTTTCCTTATCGTTGTTTTTAACTCGTCATCATAACTACTACTAAACTTAATAATATTTTTGCATTTTTCTATTCCCTTTGTTGACTAAATGTATGTAGTTGTTGGAACAAGTACTCTCTATGTCGCTCTTAAAATTGATTCTCTGTGTTGTTTTTGTTCTTATGATATTTAGCATCTCCAGTATGTACCTTCGTTTGTAATTAAGTTCGGTTTGTAAAACTTTGACATCATTAAAATTAGGGTAGTGTCTATTTTCCAGACAATGTTTTACCAATGCAGTTTTTTGTGTTGGATTACTGAGTTTTAATTTGTTATCAGATTTGTGACCAGCGATTCTGGTCCTCAGTTTATTTTTTGTTGTACCTATGTAAACCATATCACATTCCTCAGTTAAACTTCCACTGCATGGTATTTGGTATATTAAATTAGATTTATCCATCATTTCGATTTTATCCTTTGTTTTACTAAATATTTTGGAAAGGTTGTTGTCAGTTTTATGTGCTATTGTAATATTTTCACCATTAAATAATTTTGATTTTTCAAATCTTTCGGATAAATCAGGTACGTATGTAAGTGACTTATATATTTTTGGTTCCACGGCTACTTTATAATTATTTCCTACTTTTTTATCGTAATCACGGATAAGTTTGTCGGCAAGTTTTCTCGGAAAATTGTTATTAAGTAAGATATTCTGGATTTTTCTTTTATTGTTTCTATGGAATTCAGCGTCACTTAGGCTTAGCACTCTTTTTATTAAATTGTTAGCGGTATTGATAATAACTCTTTTAGGGTGTTTCGAAAAATAGTTTATTATTCGACCAGAAGACGTTGGTTTTTGGTACCAGTCCAATTTTAAAGCGTTACCTTCCCTAATTACAATAGTATCTAAATATGGTAATTTAAAATTACGCTCTTCCTCAACAGTAAATTTGATTCTATGGTGAAAATTATTTAACTTTGTCAATACCTCCTCAATTGCACTTTCCCGAACTATACTAAAAATGTCATCAACATACTTCGTCAAGATTTTGGGTTTTATCGTTAAATTTTCAAACACCGTCTCTAAAAGTTTTTCCATCACGATGTCTGCAATTATGGGTGATGCTGGTGAGCCCATCGGAAGACCTTTTTTCTGTATATAAATTTTGCCATCATATTTAAAATAACGGTTATCCTTGATGCAGAATTTTACAATTCGTAGAAATAAATTCTTTTCCATTTTTGTATACCTGGAGATTTCTTCCCATTTTTCTTCTATAGTTACTAAAGCTAGATCGACAGGGATACTGGGGAACAACGATACAAAACTTTTTCGCGAAAAAGTTTTTGAAAAACAACGATAACCTTTTGATATTAAACGCCGACAAAGGTAACGTTACCGTAGCCATGGAGAGAGTGGAATATGAAAAAAGAATGAATCATATTGTTGGAGACATGATGACGTACCAAAGGGTAAATAAAGATCCAACAAATGGACTACAAAAGATTAATAATGATTTAGTAGAGGAAATGTTTAGTAAAAATTTAATATCGGAAAGCGAGAAGAGAAGATTAAAAACTGAAGTGGCTTTAGCACCAAGGATATATGGACTTCCCAAAATCCATAAAGAAGACTACCCATTAAGGCCAATATGTTCTTCTATTAACACTCCAGCAAGTGAATTGTGCAAATATATTACTGTGATATTAAAAATGACTACGGAAAACTCAAGATTTAATGTTAAGGACTCAGTGCAATTTAGAAATAGGATAAAAGACTTGACTATACAGGACGATGAAAGATTAATTTCGTTTGATGTTGTATCGTTGTTCCCCAGTATCCCTGTCGATCTAGCTTTAGTAACTATAGAAGAAAAATGGGAAGAAATCTCCAGGTATACAAAAATGGAAAAGAATTTATTTCTACGAATTGTAAAATTCTGCATCAAGGATAACCGTTATTTTAAATATGATGGCAAAATTTATATACAGAAAAAAGGTCTTCCGATGGGCTCACCAGCATCACCCATAATTGCAGACATCGTGATGGAAAAACTTTTAGAGACGGTGTTTGAAAATTTAACGATAAAACCCAAAATCTTGACGAAGTATGTTGATGACATTTTTAGTATAGTTCGGGAAAGTGCAATTGAGGAGGTATTGACAAAGTTAAATAATTTTCACCATAGAATCAAATTTACTGTTGAGGAAGAGCGTAATTTTAAATTACCATATTTAGATACTATTGTAATTAGGGAAGGTAACGCTTTAAAATTGGACTGGTACCAAAAACCAACGTCTTCTGGTCGAATAATAAACTATTTTTCGAAACACCCTAAAAGAGTTATTATCAATACCGCTAACAATTTAATAAAAAGAGTGCTAAGCCTAAGTGACGCTGAATTCCATAGAAACAATAAAAGAAAAATCCAGAATATCTTACTTAATAACAATTTTCCGAGAAAACTTGCCGACAAACTTATCCGTGATTACGATAAAAAAGTAGGAAATAATTATAAAGTAGCCGTGGAACCAAAAATATATAAGTCACTTACATACGTACCTGATTTATCCGAAAGATTTGAAAAATCAAAATTATTTAATGGTGAAAATATTACAATAGCACATAAAACTGACAACAACCTTTCCAAAATATTTAGTAAAACAAAGGATAAAATCGAAATGATGGATAAATCTAATTTAATATACCAAATACCATGCAGTGGAAGTTTAACTGAGGAATGTGATATGGTTTACATAGGTACAACAAAAAATAAACTGAGGACCAGAATCGCTGGTCACAAATCTGATAACAAATTAAAACTCAGTAATCCAACACAAAAAACTGCATTGGTAAAACATTGTCTGGAAAATAGACACTACCCTAATTTTAATGATGTCAAAGTTTTACAAACCGAACTTAATTACAAACGAAGGTACATACTGGAGATGCTAAATATCATAAGAACAAAAACAACACAGAGAATCAATTTTAAGAGCGACATAGAGAGTACTTGTTCCAACAACTACATACATTTAGTCAACAAAGGGAATAGAAAAATGCAAAAATATTATTAAGTTTAGTAGTAGTTATGATGACGAGTTAAAAACAACGATAAGGAAAGGAGAAACAATTTTTTAGAATTTTGTTGGTTTATTTTAAATCCATTGTGAGTGCGTTTGTTAATATATATTACTTGTTGTATTACTGTTGTTTGTATTGTTTTTATATTTAAATAAAAGATATTCCCTGAGGATGCTACTCGAAGAGTAGCGAAATATTGGAAAAAATAAAGAAGAATATTTAAAAAACAACCCAGGCCTCGAGCTCAACTATTTTATTTTTATTATTAAATTGGAAAGGTCAAATAAAAAACAACTTTAATACATTATAAAAGATTTTAATTTTTTTTGGTCTTCCGTAACCATTACAAAAGATTTTTATTTTTTTCGGTCTTCCATATCGAATTTCACACAAGTTTTATGAAAATATTCGTTGGAGTTCAGCCAATGACACTCCTAATAAAATCTATGAAACAGGTTTCTTTACAGTCAATGTTTATGAAAAGGTTCATAGAATTAATGAAAATCTTTACAGAAACAATAAATCGTCAGGTAATGAAGCATTTTATAGAATCTATGAAACAGTTTCATAAAAGTCATTCCTAAAAAGAGCTTCATTAAATTATCATTTTTATTAACATTTGTATTACTGGCAATATTTGCATTTGAAATTACTTTCATTAGTTCGCTCAAGCCAACCGATAGTTGAGAATGTTAAGAAATAATTATTTCTTTTTGAAAAATGTTTTTCTTTTTGGTCGCTCGAGCCAGGAATCGAATCCGGGTCCTATCGGTTTTAGAGTCCACATCTTAGCTACTACACCAACAGCTCTGACTACTAAATGGTATTTAAAAAAAAATCGGGAAAATATGCTTAAAACTGGAGCGATTTTATTTAAACTCAGCACCATGATTGTGTGGCATAATTGGTTTCTATTTACCAAATATGAGAAAGATATCAAAAAATTTGCGGATCCTTACCAAAATCATTAAAAAAAGTTCGTCCTTGTGCAAATATAAGTCAGTGTGCGAAATTTTATAAAAATATCTTAAGATTTGCGAACTGTAGCGTGGTTATAGAAGACAGAAAAAATAAAAATCTTTTATAATGGTTATAGAAGACCAATAAGAATAAAAATCATTCATAATGGTTACCAAAGACCAAAAAAATTAATAATCTTTCATAATGTTTATGGCAGAACTATAATTTTCTGGGTAATTTATAATTATTATTACAGGACCAATTTTTTTTTCAGTTATTTTTTCCATAACCTATTGAATATTTAAAAAATAATAACAGTTATTTCGGGTCCCTGATATATACCCTTTCCACCTGTGGTGAAGGGTATAATAAGAAAATTTTTATGAATTTTCTTAACATGTCGATTCAAATAAAAATTATTTGAATTAAATTAATTTTTCTTGAGATTTTCTGAAAAATTTAAAGAAATCTATCCATAGAATTCTTATCTATTTTAAAATCAAGAAAACCAGACTAATATTTAATAAATGCAGCTTGATTTCAGAAATGTCTTTCTTGAAAAATTTTTGATCAAATACCAAAAACGTGAATTTTTTGATCATGAGAAAATGTTTCTTTATTTCATCATCAAATTATTTTTGGATTTTCTTGTTTTAAGAAACGAAATTGCTTACTTTAGAAAATAAACTTCTTTCCGTGTAAAAATAAATAACGTTAAAATTGGCAAAATAATATTGCTAAAATGCACTCTTTATTTGGATAAAAATTAACTCATAGTTTTAACTTGGTATAAACGTGCACTTGTGTTCTTTGACTCAGTCCTAATAATTAAAATATACGAAATTTGGCAAACAGTGATGTTTAAAATTTGAATACAAATTATGAGTATGTACATATTATACTTATACGTATAATTTTTATACATTGGAACTTGAACACCTGTATACATATGCTTTTTAAACTCGTAACCTAATTAATACACATTTATTTTAACTATTTAAAAATTAAAATTTTTTAATATTTTTCTATTTACTTTTTTTCTTTCTCTATCAACTATTTTGGGAAACATTTTGGTTGTTATGTTTTAAATAATTATCTTTATCATCATACATGTATTTCATATTACCTTTCACGAATTTTGGCTATTTAATATAATATTGGGCTGCTAACTTTAATGCTTAAAAAATACACAATCTCTAACCAAAAATCAATTATCCATTACTACAATTCATAAAAAACACTCACGCTTTGCATGTAAATATGTATGTGTTGATGGCTTTAAATCGAATATTGAAATGAAAAAAAAGTAATTGATCAAGCACTGGTGGAGGAATCACTTGATGATTTAGCTTTTAAAAGTGCTGCAGCTAAGCCTCCATTACCACCATCTGCACTGTTAGTGGTGCTCGATGAAACAACATCTTCTAATAGTACCAACAAAATCAATATTATTAATTCTTCTCAATCTGAAGGCATGCTGGAAGAGGGTCGTGTGGTTACCGTACGCGACTTACTTAAGGGCTTATACGAAAAGGCCTGTCAACAAAAACTCTGGGGCTTAGTTCGTCATACCGCCGGTATGTTAGGCAAACGTGTTGAGGACTTAGCTAAAGCAGTAACTGATTTGTTGGTGCGTCAGAAACAAGTGACCGTGGGCATGCCACCAAACAATGAATTTACTATAACAGCACCTTTGCCGGAAGCCGATTTAAGGCAATTGATACATGATGTCAGTATTTAAAATATTTCGTTATGTTATGTCTAACAATATTTCAATTTCTTCTCAGGCGTATGGTGATGATGAAAGTACAGCCATGTTGACTCAAGAACTAATGGTTTATTTGGCCATGTTTATACGCACCGAACCACAATTGTTCCATGAAATGTTGCGTCTTAGAGTTGGTCTTATTATACAAGTAATGGCCAAAGAATTATCGCGTACTTTAAATTGTGATGGTGAAGCGGCCTCGGAGCATTTATTAAATTTGTCACCATTTGAAATGAAGAATCTCTTATATCACATCTTAAGTGGCAAGGAATTTGCTGTAAGCAGTGGTAAGTCTTATGAATTTTAGAATGGTTTGTTTTTTGAAACTTTTTGTTTTCTTATATTTTTAGTTGCTCGTGGTAATCTGTCAATTGTAAGTTGTAAATCAAGCCGTGTTAGCAAGAAAAGTCAAATTGGTTTGGGTGATCCGGAGGGTGATGATGCTTTAATAGCGAGCATTGATGACCGTCAGGGCCAATGGTTGCGTAGACGCCGTTTAGATGGTGCTCTTAACCGAGTACCACGAGATTTTTATTCACGTGTTTGGTCCGTTTTGGAGAAATGTCAAGGTTTGGCTATTGAGGGACGTATATTGCAGCAAAGTTTGACACAAGAAATGACTCCTGGCGAGTTGAAGTTTGCCTTAGAAGTAGAGACAGCATTAAATCAAATACCCCAACCAGAATATCGTCAATTGGTTGTAGAGGCTTTAATGGTCTTAACCCTAGTAACTGAACACAATATGGTACCTAATTTGGGTGGTATTATATATGTTGAACATTTGGTGCACAAAGCCAATCAGCTGTTCTTGGAAGACCAACGTAAGGTTCAGGGTGATGCTACACTCTGTTGTGCCAAATCCAAAGATGGTAAAGAGCAGCATCAAGCAGCCTCTGGTATGTTACTGTGTGGTGGTGCTGCTTATATTTGTCAACATTTATATGACAGGTGTGTACAATATTCTTTTATGTTTGATTTTAACATGCACAATAATAAAATATTGTATATTTTCAGTGCTCCAAGTGGCAGTTATGGTACCATGACTTATATGGCACGAGCTGTGGCTTTAGTCTTGGACTGTGTTCCTAAACATGGTGAAATAGAATGTGCTATATCTTAATTAAGATGTATACTATATTATTATTGAAAGTGAAATAAATATATAATGATTTAATTTTGTTTAAATTTAAACTTTGTTCCTTTCCATTACAATCCACATTATCCAAACGTGTTTTAATATATTTAAGTTACAAAGTCAATATTTTTATTTATTGGATAGTTAGTTTGGGTAATAATCTTCCATTTTCGGATATTGTTTGGAATTGGATTGGAAGTAAGAAAAATGCTACTGCTAACATTTACCGCGGCACGAATTGGGCTGAATATTATTAGCCTGTTCGTCGATTTCGAACGTTAACGTTCGCATAGAAAATTATATTTTAAACAATAACAAAATTCGACATTCAACACAGTTGTTAATGACTTCAAAATCTAAAATTCTACAGTGGTGCGTGACGATCACATTATTCGTTTACAAGAAAATTTAAAAGTGCTCTTAAATCAATAAATATAATTCCTTAAAACATGAATATATTTAAAGTCTATGAACATTTTTTCATTAGCGTTTGTTAATTGTATAGAGGGTTTTAATGATGATATTTCATCTAATTTATATAGGTTTAGCCCAAAATTTTATAGCTATATGGATGCGGCAGGTACGTACCATTTAAAGGAACTTGCTTTGGCTGTACCTTATATGCTGGTAATTACAGCAAGTATTGCCTGTGTTGAAATTATGAACTCAAAATGAACAAAAATTCGCTTTCGAAGTAGAAATAAATATTAAGCAAAACATATATTATGGCGACTTTTTTTTTTTTAAATATTTGGCGTATTTTAGCGATACTGAACAAATTTATTTTTTAAAGTTTATAAAAAATATTTTCAATAATTCTAAAAATATGTATTTTATTGTCAAAAACTGAAATACAAAGGCTTTGGCGATTTTTGACATTGAATTTGGCGATAAAGGTCAAAATCAATCTGACAACCCTGTTGCTCACTTAAATTTATTTGTTGTTTCCTAACGGATTTTGGTGACGCCTTCGTCTAATTAAGTATGAAGCGCATAATTATGAGCATTTATAAAAAAAAAATGCTAAAAGTTCAATAAATTAGTTTAATTAAAAAAGTGATAAAAACAAACTAACATTTTAAAGTTAAGTTTAAGAAGGAAAAAGCAAATCGTCGGCTTAGAGTGTAAACCTGCTAATTCCCTTTTAACAAATTTTACAGGAGAGACAACAAACTTTTTATTTTTCCTACTTGCTGCTTGAGGGGCAAACCAAAAATATTGTTGATTTTACTCACTTCAGGACTCAAATTGAAGAAAAACTACATGCTGGTCGACGAGGCATATCGAGGATACTCTGACGTAACCTCGTAACTCAATTTTTGAAGGTTTTCAGTTTAACCTGGATTCATATTAAGAATATGTTTCTACACAACTGTGTAAAATTTTAAATTAAAATCTCCACCCGTTAATTATTAATTTAAAAAAAACAGAACCTAGTATCTCAGGCATCTAATTTTAAAAACACGTAACTCATGTCATGTAATATTTTTACAGTGCACATGAATTGGTGTTCAAATGATTCATGCCATGTTAACGACATGTTTTTTATTTTGTATAGTCGTACGTATGCATGTGTGCTTTTTTGAAAAAATTTTATGAAATTACAGATGTCATGAGGAAAAAATTTTTTCAATTCTATTTGGAATGATCTGACCTGGGATCAAAGACGACAATACGTTGTTGCATTAGTAAACAAGGAAATAATCACCCCTATTATGAAAGTCGACACAAGTCGACGGCACCTGAACAGAAATGGTATTTTCTGAGTCGTTATTGACAAAAATAAATTATTATTGACTGTCAATTGATATTTTCTAAGGCGCTTTAAAGTCGACGTCGAGTAAAATTGTCCCTGTTTTAGTCGACAGGAAATTTTGCGACGACTTAAATGAAAGTTAAAGAAATTTTAAATGAAATGTAAACATATTTATAGAATATTTTTCAAATAAAAAATGCAAATTTAAAAGAAGTTATGGGCACAAATTTTATTAGTAAATTTAACGCGAAAAATGCGAAAATTCGGAAAAATTTGCTAAAATAGCGAATATTCGCGAAAATTTTTAATTTAAGACGAATGCCTCAAAGAGCCAAATTTGTGAAAATTCGAAAAAGTTTGCAAAAATAGCGAAAATTCGCGAAAATTTTTAATATATAAAAAGGCATAAAATTGACTAAAAGTCCCTAAAACTATAAGGAATGGCAACAGTTCACTGTATATAATATTGCCAATGGTGATACCGTTTGCTACTTATGGCATGAAGGTGAGGGTGGTATGGATGGCAATGTTTTTGCATCATGTTCAAATGATTTTTTGAAAAATGTAGTCAATCTGAGTACACCTATTGTTTTTTATAGCAAAGGTTGCAGCACGCAAAATCGTAATGTAACTCTAGCAAACGCCTTGTATCAATTTGCGAATCAAAAAAATATAACTGTATATCAAAAGTATCTAGTCAAAGGACACACGCAAATGGAGTGGGACTGCGTATATTCAACAATCGAAAAAGATAAAAAAAATCGTCAATTGTATGTGCCCGCTAATTTTGTGGAGATAATTCAACAAGCAAGATTAAATAATCATTATAAAGTGAAATATGTTGATCCTATGTTTTTTTGTAATTATTCAGAATTCAAAACTTGTAAATCTATTAGACCAGGTAACAAGTCTGGATCTCCGACTGTTTTACAGTTACGTGTTTTGAAGTACAGTAAATATAGTATTATGTATAAATTATCATTTAATGATAAGTGGAAGGATTTATGTACCTCAACGATTGACTAAGAAGTACAATGAAGTTCAGGCAAATCCTTATATAACTATTAATGTTTAAAAGTATTTTAAAAAAATTTCATTATATATTAAATATGAATAAAAAATTAGTTTAAAATAAATCCCACGTTTTAAGTTATTAAAATTTGATCTTAGAAAACATTTATTCTGAGCACTTTAAATAAAATACAAAATTTATTTATACATGTAAAACCTTGTAACTAGGGTTTTTTCCCGGGATTTCTCGTCCCGGGAATTCCCGGGAATTTCAATTATTTTATTTCCCGTTTTCCCGGGATTTTTCTTGCGGGATCCCGGGAAATAAAAAATTCCTCATAATTTCAGAAAATAGCTATTTATACTTTGAAATTTAGTTTTCTATTCTCTAAAAATTAGCATCTGTGGATGGGTTGTGGATTAGACCAATTACAAGAAGTGAGTACATGTATTTAAATCAATGTCTCCTGATGCAATAAATCTACTAAAAGCAGAATGGGCAGTGAAACAGTTGATAATTACTACATTTAGTGAAGTGAAGAGTTAATAAAGTACATTAATTCAAAATAAGGTGCAGGCAGTAAAGTTTCATTGTCCATGAACAAGTCTTAAAAATAGGAGATACCTAAACATATCGCTCCTTTATTGCAACATAGTCATATCTACAAAAACAAACGATCTTGGCAAAATACGATTAAAGTTTTCAAAATGTACCGATTTAAAGATATATTTTGCTATAACTTCGGTTCAGTTTGAGATATAATACGAAAAGGTATGAAGGAAAACTTTGCTAAAGTTACTTAAAATTTTGAGATACGACTATGATGCAATGAAGGAGCGATATGTTTATTAGGTGATAAACAAAAATTTTCAATTTCAATTTGTGTTGGTTTATATACCCGTGAAGTGCGGGGAAACCGAAATAAAATAACATTTTAGAAACTCGTGTAAGATACTACAACATACAACTTGAAAAACACATTGTCCTAAAGATTACAAATGGACCTATTGAAATGAAAAGGTTTGTAAGAAGCAGTCCGGTTGATGCTATTTTTTCATCAACCTTGACATACATTTGACTGACGTTGTTTATGAAAAAGAAAAATTTCTTCTTATTGTGAATCAGAAGCATTCTACAACGGTGAACTTTTAACTATTTGTCCAACCTCGGTAAAAAATGAACGAAATTTTTCGGAAACATGATAATTAGTAAATAAAATCAGGAATATATTTTTTGACGACTTACTAAGCGCTTTGAGTGTGTCAGAAAGTTATTTCCTAAAGGCTAGATTACACTATTATACTTAATTATACCGTTAAAAAATGTTTTATATTTCTTTAAAATATTTTATCTATTTTATTAATTAACTTTTTGATCCCATATCTTGAATACCTTAATTTTATTTTGTTTTTATTATTGTTTTATGAATTAAATTGTTGTTTATGTTATCTTTTTATCTTGTATCCAGAGCATAATAATACTGAATAAAAGCATAATAATAGGGAATAAAGTCGTGAGGTGATAATAATTCAAGTTCCTATTTCAATCTTCAATTAATTTTTTAGTATTGAACCATTTCTTTTACTTTCTTTGTAAACAAGTTCCCTTACGTTATTTTATAAAAGTTTTTTTCATTAATTAATAACAAAAGTTACTTTGTATTAATTATATGGAGCGGGATCCCGGGATCCCGGGAATCGAAAAAGTCCGGGAAAAAAAACTCTACTTGTAACTGACATTTCATGGTAAACTTAGCGGATCGTAAAATCGTATCTCAAAATTTAATCAAAAAATTAAACTTTAAATAATTTCTTACGCATAATTAACATATGTATATATCTTTAAGAAGTTAATAAAACTTTCAAATTAACAAAAAATATTCAAAAGCTTTTTTTAGATTTTCTAATAAAATGTTTTTTGTCTCTCTTGTAAAGTAGTGTTTTTTGAGATACGAGGTTACGTCAGAGTACCCACGATATCTTTCTCGACCATACGGCATTAAAATCTCAATTTACTTAAAAAGTGGACTTAGCAGGTTTACACTCTAAGCCGACGAAATGTAACAAATGAGTGCATGCAATTGTTAAAAAAAGATGAAAAACTTTCAAATATCTACAAAAACTTAAACCAAGCGTTTATTTTGTGTTTATGTTATAATTGTGCCGCAGTCCTCATTTGTCCTTTTAATTAAACAATACGTAATCAAATCAATCAATATATCTGTGGCAATAAAAAAAAGTCAATTTTTTTTGTTTTGCAGGAGAGTAATTTCAAACGTTAAAGGTGGTGTTTGAAAAAGTATTTCGATTCTAATATCATAATTTCTTTAAGGAACTTTTAGACGATATGCATTTTCCAGTGACTTTGTAAGATTTTATGTCCATGTGTTATTCTAGGGCTGAGATTCTCATGCACTAAAAAATCTAAAATATGCGCATAAAATATGAACTAAAAGATCTAAAATGCCCCTAAAAATATGCACTAAGAACTTTTAAAAACTTTTAAAAACAAAAAAAAATTAAAATATCTTTTAAAAACTTTAATAACTAATTTAAATTTTTGTTAGTTTAAACAAATAAGTATTATATTATCAAAAGTAAAGACAGGACTTCAAAATTTGTTTTTGTTTTAAATATTAGTTAAGCGAACGAGTCTACAAACAGGCAGTTGGTCTTTACTTTCTGTTCTTTTACGAATCCGCTGATTTGTTTTTGTTTTTAAAAAACCTCTAAAATTCGTTCTGTCGCGGTCCAATCAAAACATGCATTTGTATGGAAATCGCAGCCCTAGTCATTACACATGTCTGTCAAACTTCCCGGACTTTTTCGATTACCGGGAAAGCGGGAAATTTGTTTAAATTTCCCGGGATCCCGCTCCATATAAATAATACAAAGTAAATTTTGTTATTAATTAATGAAAAAAACTTTTAAAAAATAACGTAAGGGAACTTGTTTACAAAGAAAGTAAAAGAAATGGTTCAATACTAAAAAATTAATTGAAGATTGAAATAGGAACTTGAATTATTATCACCTCACGCCTTTATTCCCTATTATTATGCTTTTATTCAGTATTATAATGCTCTGGATAATTCATAAAACAATAATAAAAAAAAAATAAAAATTGAGGTACTCAAGATATGAAATCATAAAGTTAATTAATAAAATAAATAAAATACTTTAAAGAAATATATAACATTTTTTAATGGCTTAGGAAATAACTTTCTGACACACTCAAAGCGCTTAGTAAGTCGTCGAAAAGTATATTCCTGATTTTATTTGCTAATTATCATGTTTCCGAAATAATTCGTTCATTTTTTTACCGAGGTTGGACAAATAGTTAAAAGTGCACCGTTGTAGCATGCTTCGGATTCACAATCAGAAGCAATTTTTTCTTTTTTATAAACAACGTCTTCCAAACTTCTTCCAAATCTTTTCATTTCAAAAGGTCCATTTGTAATCTTTAGGACAATGTGTTTTTTAAGTTGTATGTTGTAGTGTCTTACACGAGTTTCCAAAATGTTATTTTATTTCGGTTTCCCCGCACTTCACGGGTATATAAACCAACACAAATTATCACCTAATAAACATATCGTACCTTCATTGCATCATAGTCATATCTCAAAATTTTAAGTAATTTTAGCAAAGTTTTCCTTCATACCTTCTTGTATTATATCTCAAACTGAACCGAAGTTATAGCAAAATATATCTTTAAATCGGTACATTTTGAAAACTTTAATCGCATTTTGCCAAGATCGTTTGTTTTTGTAGATATGACTATGTTGCAATAAAGGAGCGATATGTTTAGGTATCTCCTATTTTTAAGACTTGTTCACGGACAATGAAACTTTACTGCCTGCATCTTATTTTGAATTAATGTACTTTATTAACTCTTCACTTCACTAAATGTAATAATTATCAACTGTTGCAATGCCCATTCTGCTTTTAGTAGATTTATTGCATCAGAAGGCATTGATTTAAATACATGTACTCACTTCTTGTTATTGATCTAATCCACAACCCATCCACAGATGCTAATTTTTAGAGAATAGAAAACTAAATTTCAAAGTATAAATAGCTATTTTCTGAAATTATGAGGAATTTTTTATTTCCCGGGATCCCGCAAGAAAAATCCCGGGAAAACGGGAAATGAAATAATTGAAATTCCCGGGAATTCCCGGGACGGGAAATCCCGGGAAAAACCCTAGTTTTGTCTGACAAAACCTAAAATCGTTAACGGCAAACTACAAATTTCCATTTTTAAATTGTATTTCAGTTTATTAACATTTTTATTTTTTTTCATCAACAAATTCGAAATTGACTTTTTGATTAATTTTTGTTTGTTTTATTAAACTACATATTTATAAAAAATGTTTGATCCCTGCGATCTAAAATGTCGACATCATAGTCATATCTCAAAATTTTAAGTAATTTTAGCAAAGTTTTCCTTCATACCTTCTTGTATTATATCTCAAACTGAACCGAAGTTATAGCAAAATATATCTTTAAATCGGTACATTTTGAAAACTTTAATCGCATTTTGCCAAGATCGTTTGTTTTTGTAGATATGACTATGTTGCAATAAAGGAGCGATATGTTTAGGTATCTCCTATTTTTAAGACTTGTTCATGGACAATGAAACTTTACTGCCTGCATCTTATTTTGAATTAATGTACTTTATTAACTCTTCACTTCACTAAATGTAATAATTATCAACTGTTGCACTGCCCATTCTGCTTTTAGTAGATTTATTGCATCAGAAGGCATTGATTTAAATACATGTACTCACTTCTTGTTATTGATCTAATCCACAACCCATCCACAGATGCTAATTTTTAGAGAATAGAAAACTAAATTTCAAAGTATAAATAGCTATTTTCTGAAATTATGAGGAATTTTTTATTTCCCGGGATCCCGCAAGAAAAATCCCGGGAAAACGGGAAATAAAATAATTGAAATTCCCGGGAATTCCCGGGACGGGAAATCCCGGGAAAAACCCTAGTTTTGTCTGACAAAACCTAAAATCGTTAACGGCAAACTATACAAATTTCCATTTTTAAATTGTATTTCAGTTTATTAAAATTTTTCTTTTTTTTCATCAACAAATTCGAAATTGACTTTTTGATTAATTTTTGTTTGTTTTATTAAACTACATATTTATAAAAAATGTTTGATCCCTGCGATCTAAAATGTCGACTTTATTACTGAAAATCCAAACTCCAAGTACACCTTGTTGTTATTGATTTTGTAAAGTTTTTTGCTTCTTCTGTTAACTTATAAAAAGTGTTGTTACGTTATTTTGCATTTTAGGTGACGATATGTAAATAATAGGGTCGGTTTTGGGAATTCATAAACCAAGAAAACAAAATACCCAAATTATTAGGATTTGCAGAGTTAAAAAAAAGTCGAAATTTAGGAATTTAAAAAAGGGAAGTAAAAATAATTAATATTTTTAATAAACAATATTTTTTGAAAAAAAAAAAAAAAAAAAAAAATGAGCGAGCCGTGCTTAAAATCATTCGGTCTACCCCCGAGATATGAGTGCACCCAAAATGGACCACAGGGTTTTGCACGGTATAAACTGTTTATTTTCTGAAAGTAAATAGTTTTCTGGACAAAATAAGCGACTAGTTCTGTGGACCTATTCTTTGCTGACGAAGAGGAGGCGGAAATACATTTAATGGGTCGATTACGGAAGGCAGTACAACTTTACACAAGTAACAGTTGCCAAATTTATATTATATATGGCAACAGTCAACTAACTAACAGCTTGTTATTTCTATTGCCATATTGTTAACTAGGGTATTCATTCGGTTAACCGTTAATCGGTTAACCGATTAATTACTACCCGATTGACTTATCGGTTAATTTAAAATTGGCAATTTTCGATTAACGATTAAACCGGTTAATTTCAGCCGATTAACCGATGTAACAAATATTTTTAGTTTTTTGTAGTATGTATTATAACATATTTTTTTGCGTTTTTAATTATTTGTTTCGTCACATATACCTTTGTAGGAAAATATTTTTCCTACAATATATTTTCTTCGAGAAATACATTCTTAAAATACAGTACAAAAACAGAAACTACGGGTTCGTATTTAATTTTTTGCAGAATGTTCGGTGCTAAGCTTTGCCAGGATGAGTCAGATGATGACCTGACAATAGAAGAAGCTTTCGATTGTAACACAAACAGTCTTTAACAAAATTAGCCGAAATAATGGCATAATGGAAGATTTTATATGTTGAGAGAAATCCTGGAAGAGGACAAAGAAACCAAGATATCGCATTCTGCTTTTAAAAATGAAATGTTTCTGCGCATCTACGTCACATCAGCGTATAAGTACAGCTAAAATATAGAAACACAAGCAAACAAACATGTGTATTAAATGCTAAAGTGACGTCATATGAAACAGTTAAATTTTGTAAACATGTGTATGCGTAATCTTTAATCTGTATTATGGGTTGCTTCCGATTTCTCAAACATCTTCGATAAGTGAAAGAATTGTTTCCAAATCAAGTTTTATCAAAACTTAAGAAAAGAATCGCTTAAATTCTAAACATTTAAACCAAATTATTTTTCCAAAAGATTATTTAATAAAATCTCAAACTATTGAAATAATTAATAAAAAAATTTCACAGTTTATTTTTTAATAAATAAATACAAATACTATGTATAAATTATCAAATGTGTTTTTCATATTATTACTTTTTTGTTTGCTCGTTTTAGTTCAAGAATTGTTTTGTTCGTTATGTTATTGTTTTTTTTTTACTAAAAGACTCCAATAATAAATAATTTTTGCATTTTTATTTATTGAAATTACTTAATTTATAATAAAACTTTATTAATCGGTTAACCGATCAATAACAAAATTTACCGATTAAACCAAAACCTCGGTTAATTAATCGAGCGATTAACCGATTAAAGCAAAAGCCCGATTAAATGAATACCCTATTGTTAACATATTGGACATATAAAAAGAAAGTGGCAGCCAGCATAGGTTTTGCTAGTGCATATAAGTAACTTGTTAAATGTGCCTTCGACAATACGCCATACGTAATCAACCTATTCGTTTAGAAACCTTTGTAATTATATTTTCTTAAACACAAATTTGTTTGTACATACCTATCGATCACGTGTTTTTGAAATCACGAGCGTGATTTTTTTGGTGTTCTGAAAGTCATACCGTTTTTGTTTCTCGTTGTGCTTTCGGCAATTGAAGATCACACCAAAACACGGGACACTAAAATATCACACGTGTGATTTTAGTAGGCACATGTGATTTGCAGAACAGGCCTGTATATTTAATTTTTTACTAAAATGTTTTAATTTATCGATTGATGCGTTCTGAATGTGAACGTAATCGAAATCCAAAATAAGGGTGATTATTGAAAAATTCTACACTTTTGCATTTTAAAATGCGAGACTTTTGTATAGTCGCTTTGCATCTGATGTTTTGGAACTCAACTTATGCCCCTATTATGGTTTACAACTCAACTCAGTTGATTGTGTTGAGTTGTAATTTTTTGATGTTTTTATTTGCCGCAATATAGCAAAGTTGTAAACCATAATACAAAAATTTAAACTGAACTGAGTTGAGTTGGGAACCGTAAAAAGAACTCTAGTTTTTGCAAAAAAATTTCACTACGAAAATTTAATAATCCAGTTCTTTTAAATTACTAATCAGATTTTCGCTATTTTTTTGTCTTTTATAGTCTGTCCTAGTAGTAACTTCTTAAGAAAAGCAAACATTTTTTAGTTTTTTTTATAGATTATTTTTAATGTTATTTTTTTTTTTTTGTTCAAAGAAAAATTAATTTCAATGGTGTTTTTATTTTCTCCGTTTCATGTATTAAAAATACGAACACAGTTTTAGTTTTTATTGATTTAAAGTAATTTTTAACGTCAATAAATCCAATACTTTTTCAAGATTTTGCAAAATTATAATATTTTCAATATACTTTCTTAACAAAATGCTCAAAAGTCTAAGCTTAGCTGACTGAATTGCGCCAAATTTTTAAAAATCATAATTAAAGAGATTGGAAACAAAAAAACATTAAATGTATTAAAAGACATACCTACAAATAAAAAATTAAAGAATTTATAATAAGTGTGTAGTTGGCCAGGAAAAGCAAGATGTTAAGTAAAAAAAAAACGATAGCTTTTTTAACAAAAATATTAACTGCTTAAATCAATTAGTTTATAAAATGTAGAGAACATCATGAATAATGTGTAATGCAAAGAAATATGAATAAAAAAATCTAACTTAACAGTAGCCACGGTCGGGTACACGTCTTCTTGGTGCACATTTAATAATGTTATCTACACGTAAAATCATTTCGGCGGCTTCAGAGGCTGACATAAGAACTTGACGTTTAACAGCAAAGGATTCGGTGATGCCCAATTCTTTCATGTCACCAACTTTGCCTTTATCCATATCAAGGCCAGCTGCTGTTTTGCCCTGGGCGTGAGCAGCTCTTAATTCGGAAACCAATTGAGCAGAATCATAGCCGGCATTGTCAGCAATAGCAGTAGGTAAAGCCAAAAGAGCACCTAAAAAATTGATTGTAGTAAACTTCGTTAAGGAAAAAAAAAATAAAATTATTTTTATAACTTACGTGCAAACGCTTCCATGGCAATAGCTTCTTTACCAGCTGTTTCTCCAGCCTTTTTCAATACTGCGTTGGCCATTAAAGCTTCGGATGAACCGCCACCATAAATAATACGTGATTCCTTAACTGTGGCAGCTAGTACACATAAGGCATCATGCAACGAACGATCGGCTTCATCCAATATTTGTTGTGTAGCACCACGTATGACAATGGTGCAAGCCTCTCCCAATTTAACACCACTGAAACGTAACAGAGTATCTTCTCCAATCATTACTTGTTCAATAATATCACATTCACCCAATTTAACTAAAGAGGGATTTTCGAATGTCGAAACAATTTCACCACCAGTCACCAACGCCAAACGTTCAATTCCATCGAAATCGGCATGTTCAATGGCCATAACACCAGCATCGGCAAACAATTGTTCAGGATAGTTGTAAATCAATTGACGATTGATGAATACATTACAGTTGTGGTTTAAGATCTTTTGTACTTTGTCCTTCATTTTCTCTTTTTCGGCCAATTCTAAATCAGCAATTTTTGCCAAACTGTCAACTTTAATTGTACTGCCGAATACCTTAATTTTATCAGTATCCATAGGAGTGTTGGCAATAAGAATCTTTGCCTTTTCAATCTTAAAGCAGAAATCAAAAAAATAAGATTAAAAAACCTGGTGGTTTAGGTTTGTTCACTATATATGCGGGAATGTTTTGACAATCGCAAAACTCTAAGAATTTGAGCTTTTGATTTGGAATAGGATATTAGCAGCCTATTCAACGATTTCGAATTTGTTTTAAATGTAGTTCTCTATGCAAACGTTAACGTTCGAAATCGTTGCACAGGCTAGGCTATAGGTTTTTTTATCGCAATCCCAAGAAGTTTGGCGACTTTAAATTTTAAAAATTGCTTATGGATATTTCAAGATTTTTTAAGAAACTAGTTCAGATAGCAAGTAAAAACCAGGAGTTTTATAACACCATAAAAAATTTGGCGTTTTGCGATTTCAAATTGTGCGATTGTCAAAACAGTGACGATAATTGTTAATTCTACGTTCACATTTAATTTCTTATGACTGTATTCATAAATATATTTTAAATTCATTAAAGATTTACAAAACAAATTTTGAATGCAAATTTTCCTTAATAAACATTTGTTAAATTTAACAATTTTATGAATACGGGGGTTAATGTTTATTTTTGAATAGTAATGATGAATTTTAATTACACCATCAAACTCGTCAAAATGGCTGTGATATGAAATATTAATTTAAAAACATAATTCACAACCAATTTGACGGATTTATAATGTAAATGTTGTTATCGTTTCAATAACTAAAAAAATCAATCGCAATTTAAATAGTATTTATAAAAATGTAATACTTACTCTCTGTGGTTGATGTACACCGGGTTTTTTGTCCAGCAAAAAACCTTCATCCAAAAATGAATCATCCAATGTTCCACCGCTCTTTTTAATGATTTGAATGGCGTTCAACTCACCAGAGCCTTTTAAACGCAAAACAGCATCAACGGCTAGCTTTGCAAAAAAGTCTTTGTTTTGATGTAAAATTTTTGAGGATAAAGTAGTGCGGGCAATATTCATAAGATCTTCTTTAAATTTAGCATCATTGGCTGAGTTATCTTGTGACGATTTAGTCAAAGCTTCACGTGCGATGTTGGTGGCCATACGCCAACCAGCAATAATGATTTGGGGATGAAGTTTTTGATCAATCAGCTTTTCCGCTTCACGTAAAAGTTCAGCTGCTAAAACTGTAACTGACGTTGTGCCGTCACCTACTTCTTCATCCTGGACACGGGACATATCAACTAAGATCTTGGCTGCAGGATTGTCTACACCAACAGAACGCAATATAGTGGCACCATCATTGGTAACGCTCACTTTGCCAGATTCTCGACCATGGCTTACTAAGATTTTGTCCATACCTTTAGGACCCAAGGTACTTTTAACCAAGTCTCCAATAGCAATAGCTCCTATAAAAGAAGAAAGACGGGCCATTTCGGCTTTTTCTTCTTGTGCTTCATTTTTGAGAACACGTACTGGATTTAATGACATCTCCTACAAATTATTAAAAAAAAGTAACTTACACAAATTAAATAATCTGGTAACTTTACACTAAAAGTAGGCTTTTAAAACAGGAATAAGGCAGTTACTAAACATAACCCTACTTTTTATTAAATATCTACAATTTATTAATACATTTTTTTTAAAACCACGAAATCCTTGTTGAATTCGAGAGAAAATGTTAACTTTAAATATGTAAGTACATACATAGATAGTGTGATTCATCATGAAACACGCTGCTGTCTTATAAAACAAAAAATGCTCACAATTTCATTAAAATCTCTTTATATTAAATAATTTTCATTAATTTAATTATCTACCATCCATTAAATTCCCGTAAATTTTTGTCAATTTTATTGTATTTTAGAATAATCTGGAATAAAAACCTCACGTGCATTTTCCCATCCAGCTTGTATGTGGGATTATTCGTTTTACCCCGCCGCCTATTGTTAATTTAATGATGCGGTCATTGTGCTACTCAATACACATCTTCATTCTTTTTTCTATTCAACACCCGGCAATATCCATACGTTTTATTTTCACAAATATTACTCAAATTTATTTGAATTCTATTTCTAAACATTCACTTATATGTAAACTATGAGTTCTTATTTATAATTTTTTTTTATATTACAATAATTTACCATTTTTATTCAAAATCTTGATAATTATGTTTTCTGTCCACAGCAAAAGAAAACACCCGTATGGAAAAAATGAAAATGGCGAATGACATGAGAATGTTTTACAGGGTTGTATTATGGTTATGCATCAGTGATGGCCTTACAAATGGCATTGCCATTTGCATTTTTCGTTTTAGATGTAGCGATTTTTGTAGATGAAGCGATTTTTGAATTATTGTGTGGGGTGGGATACACACTAGTGATGGTACGAATATTCGAATCGCCTAATATTCGCATATTTCAGGACATTCGTGTTCGTACTCGCTTATTTCAAGCGAATATTTGGCTGAAGTGCACTTTACGGGGCGTACGAAAAAAAAAATATAAAAAATATGCCACCCGATCCAGAATTAAAAAAAAAAAATACCAAAATTAATATTTAAGGGGGCTGAGGCCCGTGGGGACCCCTGGGTCCAAAAAACCGCCCCGCCCACTGAATGGTATGTGTGGGTACTCAAATTAAAGGTAATTGTGCAACAAAAACGAAAATAATAAAATTTTGTGTGGGCGGCACTTCAAGGGCCCTCCGGGGCAAAAAAAGTTTTCCCCCCATAACACTTATGTGTATCTGTGTGGGTACTCAAATTAAAGGTAATTTGCTCACGATTGTCAATATGTATTTCGTTTTTGTATTCGTTTAATATTTTCCTCTCTAGGTTAATTTATGTATCTTTTATAGGTATGCAGAGAAGTTTTAGTTAGCGAAGCCGGTCCTTGTTATACCATAGAGGAGAAAATCCTTTTGCCCGGCCGAAGGCCGGCTATGCAGAGAAGCTTTAGTAAGCGAAGCCGGTCTTTGTTATACCATAGAGGAGAAAATCCTTGCGTCCGGCCGAAGGCCGGCTATACAGAGAAGCTTTAGTTAGTGAAGCCGGTCTTTGTTATACCATAGAGGAGAAAATCCTTGCGCCCGGCCGAAGGCCGGCTATACAGAAAAGCTTTAGTTAGCGAAGCCGGTCTTTGTTATACCATAGAGGAGAAAATCCTTGCGCCCGGCCGAAGGCCGGCTATACAGAAAAGCTTTAGTTAGCGAAGCCGGTCTTTGTTATACCATAGAGGAGAAAATCCTTGCGCCCGGCCGAAGGCCGGCTATACAGAAAATCTTTAGTTAGCGAAGCCGGTCTTTGTTATACCATAGAGGAGGCTATACAGAAAAGCTTTAGTTACAAAAAAATAAAAAAATCCCGCGATTTTTATTCAACATTAAAAAAGCCAAATAAAAACAAAATATTTACAATCGTAAGCAAAATACCTTTCATTCGAGTACCCACACATAGTTATAAGGGTGGGAGGGGCAATTTTTTTACCCCCCAGAGGGACCCAGAAGTCCCGCTCGACCTAAATTTTATTAATTTCGTATTTTTTACACAATTACCTTTAATTTGAGTACCCACACATACCACTAAGTGGGCGGGCCGCCTTTTTTGATCCATGGGGTCCCAGGGGCCTCAGCCCCCTTAAATTTAAATTTGCGCGACTTATTGCATAATATAGGAAAAAATGGAATAAATATGGCGAATATCACATACAATAATATTGCAAGTGTATGGGTCGCTTTAGAAAGGTTAACTATTTAGTATTTGTTAGGTGTACTTTTTATGGAATAGGTTCAGAAGACCCAAATCGCACGAAGTTTTAATAGATTGTCTTGGTCACAAGTAGTTATGTTACTAAGTCTGGGTTCACACTATGAAAGTTTTCTTTTAGAAAGTCTCGGTTTATAGGTGAGAGGGGAAGAGAACAATTTATTATTCTCTTTCCTCTGATTAATAAACTCAGATTTTCTGAGAGAAAACTTTCACAGTGTGAACCCAACTATTAAGGTAGAAGTACATAACACGCGTTAGTGCGCGCGCGCTCTGTAGACTTCTGTCAAAAAAAGTTAAACTACTGTTTTTTCATAGTACAAGTTACATGCAAACTATTTTGACGCGTTTGCGCCAGAAAGTTGGTAACCTTTTAACTTTTTAACGGGTTGTGTATTTTTAAGAAGTAATCAGCTGACAATAAAAAAGAATAATTTAACAAATTTATGAATCATGAAAGAAAAACTTATTGAAGAGGTTAAAAAAACATACAATCTATATATAAATCGGCTAAGGCAAAACAGTTAAGAACACTTTCCTCCTCTGTATGTCAACAGATTTGAAAAAAACACACAACATTTGAAAGATATTTACTTACAGAAGTGCACAATATATATTTTATTAAAATCTGTTCAATATTTTCGGAGTAATAAGCGTTTAAATTAGCTACTAAACATATGTACAAAATACAAAATTTGTTGTTTTTTTCAATTATCAAATAATAAAAAATAGGGTGCTCGATTATTCGACATTTTTAAGAAACCGGTTTTCGAAATACGGGAAATTAAATTTCTTTATTTTACTTTTTCGTGCTGCATGTCGTGATTTATTTAACTTAGAAACATAATATTATAGGGGCAGGGTACTGAGTGAATTAAAACCTATAATATGAAAAATTAATGAGACCATGTAAGGGGAGCTTTTTGGTACTTTTTCGTTCAACATCTGGTTTTTTGATTAATTTTCGTTAATATTAGACATAGAAAAATAAATTTAAATGCAATGTCCTGAGTGGAATACAATTTACAAAGGAGATTTTATGATACTTTTTTGTTTTTCAATTTATATTTTTTTATATTTTTTATAGTAGAAGATAGAATATGAACCAGAGATGGAAAAAATGAATGCTCAAAACATGTAAATTCGTATATACTTAGATGTAGTATCTTCATACAAACCTAAAAATGTATGGTCGAATTTTGACCATTAGGCGAACACTCGTATATATAAATAGAATAAATTCAATGAAATAAAAAAATCCTGATACATATATTTTCGAAACCGATTTCAATGTACAAATAAGTAAACAAATAAAAAACCGCTGACAGAAAAGGCTTTTGTAACGCGCCTTGTGTAACTTGCAATTTTTTTAAACGCACGACACACGTCGACGAACAGTAACGTTGAAAATCAGCTGATTCATTTTGTTGTATGTAAAGCAAGTAGAACGATTAAAATTAGCAGTAAGATGTTACGTCTCAATCTGTAAGAAATATATTGGTCTTACTTTTTTACGGTAAGGTTACTGTTATTGTTATTCCCGGCTAACTGAGCCTTAACGCGTGTTATGTACTTCCACCTTTAATCACGTTCGAGTTGCTTATTATACTATGTTCACACTTGGGCTTTTAAACGCGTTTAAGCACCTCGAACGTTATTAAGCTCTAATCACGTCAAAATCGAGATGATAAACCATACGTTGAAAAATGTCATCATTTCTGAAAAAAAACTTTTATTTAATTTTTTTAATACTTTTTTTACAGAAGCTCCAAAATTTTTAAAGAAAACTCTAAAATGTATATGGAATTAATTTTGTTTAGTTGTATAAAAAAATTAAACAAAAAAGACTTGCAAAAAGAGTAAAAACTTGAGAAATGGTAGCGCTGCTTTCAAAAAATGCCATTTTGTCAGTGCTGCCACAGTTATAATAGAATTTGCTGCCACTATTCTAGTGACGACACTAAAAAAATCAAAATATGTAAAAGGGAACAAAATGAGATTTTGTAAAGATGTTGGAAAATTTCGATTTTAAGCTATGTATATGTATTTCTTATGGGAAAATTTCAACATCTTCGCAAATTAATGGTAGATATTAAATGTTGACAAGTGTGAAAAGACTAAAAGAGTTTAAAAAGGTGAATTCACTAGAAGGTGGCGTCAATCAACATATGGTGATTTTTTCGGTGTTCGAGTTGTCAAAACTTGTATACGAACTAGTTTTTTATGTAAACAGACCTTTCTTTACTAGCAATATTTTTGACAATCCAACCACAGAAGTAGCGTTGTTGTAGTGTTGACCTCACCTTCTAGTGAATACATAGAGCTAAAACAACATCTTCACAATATGTTATTATTACCCTTTCTAAAACGGTAACAAATATGTTTATAACTACATATGTACATTCATTGTGGCGAGATTAAGCTTTATATGGCTAGGAATAACACCATGAAATTTCTGATTAAATCTTTTGCGGCTTTCCGGAAAGCAAGAATGGTTGATAATTTATAGTTTAATTCCACTTCTGAAATAACGGGTGGTTAAATTTTAAGGGCCGACGTTGAATGTGAATCACATCTAAACGTCAAGTTTTTTTCTGCATTTCACTTGACAATTCGCAATTTCAGACTAACTCAATTTAAACCATGGAACACAATCGAGCAACGCGTTAAAGTTATTCAGGCTTATTATGAAAATGGGCGTTCAAATGAACATGCATATCGTGCACTTCATGATATTTTCAGTCAATTTAATCGTCCAAATGTGCGTACAGTCGGAGAAATTGTGCAAAAATTTGAGCAAACCGGGTCTGTAGATGTGAAAACACCAGTGCATGCTCGTACAGCTCGTACTGAAGAAAATATTGCTGCTGTTCGCGATAGTGTGGCTGAAGAGCCGTCCACCTCAATTCGCCATCGTGCCCAACAATTGCACCTCTCACAATCGTCGTTGATGAACATTATACATAAAGACCTGCATTTACACGCTTGAAAGGTGCAATTGACTCAAGAACTAAAGCCTCTTGACCATTCCAAACGTCGTCAATGGTCAGAATGGTGTCAAGAAATGGCAACAGTGGATGATCAATTTTCGAAGAAAATCATCTTCAATGATGAGTAGGGTTGCCAGACGGCCTGGATTGTCCAGTTTTTTTGGGTGTTATCCAGGTTCCAGCTAAAATGCAATTTGTCCAGTTAAAAAACTTTATTGAATTTTGAAAAATAACTTTTTTAATTAATTATATTTATTATCGTTAGAACAACACTATATACTAAGAATAAGTTGTAGGGAAAAAATTTCTAATTTGCCAACAGATATTCCAATTATGAAATAGAGAGAGAGGTCCAGTTTTTCAATAATGCGATAAATATAACGTACAAAACTTATATAAATTGATCTCGTTTGTTAGTCATGCCAACTAAATATACTTTTTGTGCAAGAACTTAAGGTATTTCTGATACTCTTTACTCACAAGAATCCATTCATATGACAGAATAAAGGCTACAATTTTAATAAAACTAAATTTTGATGAAAGTTGCTGCATGTTTCAAACATTTTTGCTTACAACTAAAGTAATAGAGTTATTAAATTCTTCAAAAAACAATAAAAAAAAAAAAAAATATATATATATGTGGCTAAACAAAAAGTTATCAGAGTGAAATCAAAATCGAACAAACTTAAAAAACGATCCAGTCTTTAAAGTTCATTAAATTTACAAAAATTTAACTGAAAATCTCCATTGATTTCAATTTTACTCGATCCATAACATGGCTTTTATTTAATTTAATATATACCAAGTTGAATTTATATAAACGGTGGCAGCAATACTACAACAAAACAAAAACCACAGAAACAGCAGAAGTTTACGGCTCGAACTGCCAATTATTTAGAAATAAAATATTGTGAAACCAAAACAAATTGGTTCGAACTGTCAAAGTCAGAAAGCTTTTCGCTTCCACTTGTAGTGAAATCGCTCCGATTATAATTTTGTAATATGATATAAGACTGAATTTTAACTGTTATGTTTCCTTGCTTTTTAAAATTTTTTTTATTGCAAAATAAAATATTGTTACGTTACTGCCTTTCAATAACGTTTTGGTTTATTTCCTTTATAATAAACCGTTTTGAGTTCTTTATTGCAACTTTAATAAAATAAATAAAACACAAACACTTTTAACACTGTTTACAATTAAAACAACTTTATTTAGTACAAAGTCTTTTTAACAACCGTAATTTATAGCTTTTATTCACAACCAACTATAATTTTCTCAGCGTTATACGTTATTGACAAAGTCTGAACTTAGAATGAATTTATATATTTATTACGCTAGTCGCCGCTAGTATTTATACAGCAATTTGGTTGTCTAGAACATTCGAAAAGTTTTTCGAAGGTTCGAGGCTTTACTATTCACCACACTCTAATTTGATTTATGGCGGCGCTAATGTTTTCATAATTTTACTTCTTATACTGAAGCTTTTTTAACGGTCATTTCTGGGTCTTTCCGCACATTGGGATTGAAGTGTACTAAATTATAACAATTTTTAATAACAATGTAAACTAGTAAAATTACTTATGAATACAAGACAACTAATAAATACAAGACAACTAATAAATACAAGATAACTAATAAAAACAACTACAACTAATTCTTAACTAAAGTTACTTTCGTAACAATATGAAGTAAAATATTATTTTTTTTTTATAGTAATGTCCAGTTATTTTTTCAAAATCCAGGTTAATTTTTTCTATTGTCCAGTTATTTGACTTTTGGTATCTGGCAACCCTAGTGATGAGGCACATTTTTACCTCAGTTTGCCGCATTTGGGCGAATAATAATCCAAGAGTGATTGTCGAAAAAACAATGCACCCACAAAAAGTGACTGTTTGGTGCGGTTTATGGGTTGGACGCATAATCGGGCCGTATTTTTTCCAAAATGAGGCCGGTCAGCCAGTTACTGTGAATGGTGTTCGCCATCGTGAGATGATAAAAAACTTTTTATGACCCGAATTGGAAGATATGGATGTGGACGATATGTGGTTTTGCCCAACAAATTCAATGACCGTGTTATCTCACGTGGTGGCGATGTCAATTGGCCGCCAAGATCATGTGATTTGACACCGTTGGACTTCTTTCTTTGAGGTTATTTGAAATAAAAGGTGTACGTCGATAAGCTAGCAATAATTCAAGAGCTAAGGGATGAGATTATTCGGCACATTAACTGCATAGAACCTCAATTAAGCCACAGCGTCATCGAAAATTTGGACCATCGGATGGAGGTGTGCCGCCGAGATATTTTGTTCCATACATAATTGAACCATACCAATATTGTCATAAAAAGAAATGACAATAATTTGCTATATAATTTGTGTTTTATTCAAAATCAACACCGGCCCTTAAAATTCTAACTTTGTTCTAACTATTGGTGGAGGGTATCAAAGGGTGGGTATAGGGCATCCTATGCACTGCAGGGGCCACATTAAGAATTTCATTTAACTTCTATACTTGTATGGGAGCCCCCTAAGAGGTGGAAATAAGGGGCAAGTATGTTTTGAGAAAATGTTTAGGACATAAAACTAATGCAGGTTGACTCCTAATAAACATAATTAAACAAAGAATTTATGATAAGTGACTCTTATAGGAAATCGTTTGATCTTTAAACAAGTAAGAGTGCTATATTTGGCTATGCCGAATCTTATATACTGTTACGAAAGTAACTTTAGTTAAGAATTAGTTGTAGTTGTATTTATTAGTTATCTTGTATTTATTATTAGTTTTTATAAAAAATTGTTATAATTTAGTACACTTCAATCCCAATGTGCAGAAAGCCCTAGAAATGACCGTTAAAAAAGCTTCAGTATAAGAGGTAAAATTATGTAAACATTAGTGCTGCCATAAATCAAATTAAAGTGTGGTGAATAGTAAAGCCTCGAACCTTTGAAAAACATTTCCAATGTTCTAGACAACCAAATTGCTGTATAAATACTAGCGGCGACTAGCGTAATAAAATCTTTCTTAGTTCAGACTTTGTCAATAACGTATAACGCTGAGAAAATTATAGTTGGTTGTGAATAAAAGCTATAAATTACGGTTGTTAAAAAGACTTTGTACTAAATAGAGTTGAGTAAATTGTAAATAGTGTTTAAAGTGTTTGTGTGTTATTTATTTTATTAAAGTTGCAATAAAGAACTCGAAACGGTTTATTATAAAGGAAATAAACAAAAACGTTATTGAAAGGCAGTAACGTAACAATAACATTCAATATGTTGCGCTAAGAGCAGAAGGTTATGTAAAAACCGTTCTTCAGATATCAATAAATCTATTTTGTGCCACGCCCACTTCCACAATCCCGCCCATATTAAGCAGTTTAAGCTTTAAAAACATCTTTAAAAATCGATTTACGTAGCTATGATACAAATAAGGAGAATTCATTTTAAAGAAGATAAATATCAAGTAAGAGTGTTATGCCGAAGAGAGGTCGAGTACTTCAAAAGTGGGATTTATATGGGATCTATGAATTATAATTATAATTTAAATAAAATTTCATGATTTGTTTCAGAAAAATTATTAAGAGTATTAAAGTGATTATGGATCGTTTATCACAAAATTCGGTATAGTCTTTTCTTGTATTAAAAAAACCTAAGCTAGAACAAATTTTAAAATGCCAAATGCAGTCAAAAAAAAATTGTTAATGCTAACTTAAGCTGCAATAATGCTGAAATTATCACACTGATACTTGTGCTTGAATACCAGATTTCGGTTTTCTCACTCTTATTGTGCTTTTACTTAAGGCTTGTTTACACTATCACACAAGTTTAAGGTGTTCCATAATACTTTGTGAGATAAAAACCCAATGAGTTTTGTTTCGATTGTCAAAAAATCAAATTCAACAAAAGTTTGTATTCACAAAAGTTTGTATTCACAAAAGTTTGTATTCACACTTTCACACATGAACGTTGAATTTTTGGTTTTTATTGTAGAATCAACAGCCTGTCCCTCGGTTTCGAACGATTTTAAAATTAGTTTTTGTTTTAAAAATTAAGTTTTGGTCGAAATCGAGGGACAGGGAGTAAATTTGAAATAAAAGGAAACAATATAAGGTCAGAATGGAATTACATGTAATATGTTTTTACATAATAATGTAAGTAAATAGGTATATTAAGTTTTTAATATGGAATAATTTCGGATTAAAATACGTTTGATATCTCGATATTATTAATTAATAAATATCGATACTCTTAAAAAATATTGATACGATATACATATATCTAGCCTATCCCTATACCAAGTATATATTAAAAATTTAAAAACTTTTTACTGTTCTCCAGATATGCTGTGTTTTATATTGTCTTTGCTTCGGATGTGCCACGCCCACTTTTTCAATTAAGCCCAGTTTTTGACAGATGTTGTGTGTTCATTTCAAAGCTATTTGTAAAAACTTTGAACTCTTTTAGTTTTACATAGAGTTTTTTCCCGGAGTTTTTCGATTCCCGGGAAAGCGCGAATTTTTTTTTAAATTTCCCGGGATCCCTGGATCCCGCTCCATACAAATAATACTAAGTAAATTTGTTTTTAATTAATGAAAAAAACTTTTATAAGCAAACGTAAGGGTACTTGTTTACAAAGTAAGTAAAATAAATGCTTAAATACTACAAAAATTAATTGTAGACTGAAAGCGGAACTTGAATTATTATTACCCTACGCTGTTATATGTAAATCACTTATTATTATGCTCTAGATACAAGATAAAAAGATAACATAAACATAACAATTTAATTCATAAAACAATAATAAAACTTTAACTGTAGCCGTTCTTCAGTAATTCATAATTCATATTGTCTTTGTTTGGTATGTGTCACGCCCACGATTCCAATTAAGGGTAGTATTCGACAGATGTTGTGTATTACTAATCATATTTGTACTTACTGTAACCGGTTTACGGATAAACCATGTTTCCTTTGTATGGGAGGTGCCATTCCCACTTTAAAACTTACACATATTTATAGCTAAAAATAAATAAATTCCCAGATTCTATTTGTTAAAAAATTTTTATTTACTTAAAAATAAAGTCTTATTTGACAAATTAATTTTTATTAGTATAACGAACTGCTAAATGTAACGTGACGAAGTTAATTGATTTTAAAAGAAGACAGGATAACTTTACCCAATATTTGTTATTTTATAATATGTATATATTTTATTTTTATCGAAATGCTTCTAATTATGTAAATTACAAATTTTTTAAAAATAATCTAAAAATTCTTGTTATTTAGCTTTTGTTGAAATTGTTGGCACAAAAGGTACATATGGTTG
The DNA here is from genome assembly GCA_963931875.1 of Pollenia griseotomentosa. Classification (NCBI taxonomy): domain Eukaryota; kingdom Metazoa; phylum Arthropoda; class Insecta; order Diptera; family Polleniidae; genus Pollenia; species Pollenia griseotomentosa. Next base: position 51,628,797 of record OZ007563.1, read on the forward strand.
TTCTGTTTTCCGTAATATTTTGGTTGCATTGATGTGCTTCCGTTGAATAAAATCTACACGGCTTTTCTGTGTTACCTAAAAATTAAAATAGAAAACATAATTTAAGCAATTGGAAAGTCAAATTACAATAAATATATACAGTACTTTTCGCTTATAGTCCATTCCGCTTAAAGGCCAAAAACGGATTTAAGCCAAAACTGTCATATTCACATGCAGATTTTTTCGAATTTCATACAAATTATTTGTTCTAAGGTCCATTTCGCTTGTAGTCCATTTTCGTTTAAAAGCCACATTTTCTTAGCATGCGTATATAATTCTTCATGCAAAAAAGGTCGCTTATAGTCCACTCTGTTTTTTATATATTTTTAATCAACTGGCAACATGTTTTAATTTACCTTTCTGGCAATTACAGCACACGCTCGGAAATTCGATCCACTTTGTTTTTAGGGCGATTCGAGTTTCCGAATTATTCGAATTTCTGGACGGTTTTTTTTTACAAAAATTTAGATAAATTTGACCATAAAGATATACAAAACTATACTTTTTTTTAATTTTAGTTTATTTAACATAAAAACTATAAAAAACTTAACGAAATATAAAAAATAACAATTCAGTTCATTTGACTTGATTTAGTATGTGTAATACAAACACCAAAAAAACTGAGTTTTAAACTCTAACAACATCAAGTTGATTCTGAGAGTTCGAATTTCTGAGCGTCTACTGTAATATAAATGCCAAATTTCGCAATTTATATTTCATGACATGGTGTCTTCGTCTGACAATTTTTTGTTAAATAAACGTCCAACTTCATAAAAAAACGCTAATAAAAATAAAAGAGTTTTTTTTTATAGACTTTGACGTTTGGTATAACAAAAAACTGTCAGGTGGAGACCCCATGTAAAGATCCTATGAAATTGATATTTATGTTGTGTTTGATTTCGTCATCCAAAGAATTAAAATGAATCTCATACGCATTTGTTTTTATTGAAATCTTTTAAAGCATTTGAATTAATTAATTAAAAAGATTTTTGTTTTAACTATTTATTTTAAATAAATCAATATTTGGTTATGTTTTAAATAAACATTTCTTTGGTTTAAAAAGAGTGGATTTATTGAAGAAAATAATATTTATATAGTCCAAAATGTGGATTATACTAGGTTTCACTTATTATCCATAAAATGGCTTATAAAAAAAAATCGGTTATAGTCCAAATTCGCTTATAGTCCACAAAAGTTGTGCAACTATAGTAGTGGACTATAAGCGAAAAGTACTGTATATCATTAATGCTATTTGGATACAGTAGGTACATTTTTCGTAATTTTTGAAAGCCTAATATGACATGTATAAGTTTGTTATATGTTGCGGAATTTTCGTAAGTTAAATCCAGACAAGGGCTGAAACTACATCTGCCCGGATAAACGAGGTTATACTACATACATTTATATGTGTTAGTTTTACCAGGGGGAAAAATAAGTTACGCTTTTCTTTAAAAAAAGTTACGTTTCGTCAAAAGTTAAAGTTTTTAATATTCCTTGAATAAAAAGAAAATTAATGTGGTTTATTTTAAACTAGCTTAAACCGGTGCGTTTTACTACCACCATTGAAGTAAAATAAATAATAATTTTTTAAGACAGATCTCGTGTATTGCTAAAGGCCGTTACACACTATCCTACAAAGTCTTAAGCTTCGTACAGACGATGGTCAGATCTTACAATATTGTAAACAGGAGTTGCCAACAGCAATATTTTTTTGACAATGGTGCGATTGTCAGATGCAATAATTTTGCACTTCTGCAAATACAAATGAGCTTACAATGTTCACACAGTTGTAAGACATTTTAGCCAATTTTAATGCAATTTAAGCAATGCTGCTTACCAGTATTGTAAGATCTGACCATCGTCTGTACGAAGCTTTACGTATTTTTCAAAAATGCTTCCCTGATCTAATTATTCTTTGAACATTTTTAAAAAACAATAACAACTTATCGGGATAGGGTTGCATTTTCGTAAATTACTAAAGACTTTGTGGGATAGTGTAGGACGGCCTTAACAAAGCATCTTGTTCTGATTTGAAATGCTTTAAGAGTAACCGTTCTACGGATATACAGAAATTTTAAGTGTATTCGTATGGGAGCTGCCATTCCTCCTTTTAAAATTTTCTTGTTACTTTTTCTTACTTTGAAGTGTCAGGCATGGCTGTCAAAACGCGGCGCTTTATGAACCTATTTGGCGATGAAATTTTGTGTTTGGCGACATGGCGTTTTTTTGTTTGGCGATATTCTAAAAAGTTGGCGAATATTTTGTCGATTTCTAAAACGCATTTTACCTTCTTTATTCTTATTTATATGAAAAAATTTATGAGTAAAGCTTCGTACAGACGGTGGTCAGATCTTACAATGTTGTCATTAAAATTGCCTAAAAACGTCTTGCAACTGTATAAACATTGTAAGCTCATTTTCATTTGGCAGATATGTAAAATTAATGCATCTGAAAATGGCACCATTGTCAGAAAAATGACAACATTGTAAGATCTGATCACCGTCTGTACGAAGATTAAGGGTAAAGTTTTATTCCTTGAAATTTTAGAAAACTTTAAAATTGCAATACGAATGCGATTGTTTTAGATGATAAATTGATAATAGTATTGTCAGAAAGTTAATTTGAAAACATTATAAAATGATTAATACAAAAATTTGGAATAAAGTTCAAGTTTTCTTAGAATTCAGATATTCAACCCTGGTGTCAGGTTGAAAATACAGTGAGACCTCGATTATCGATAACAGACGGAACTGGCAGCATTCTGGATTATAAATTTTTTTGTGTGTTTCTTATTTTATGTAAAAATATAATGTATTATTATGTAAATACATATTTAAATAAAAAAGTAATTTTGGCAGAACATGCTTGCAGTACGTTGGGAAATTCTCTTTCTTCGTTTATTTAATTTTTTTTTGGATTGTTCAAAAGAAAACGAAAAAAGTATATTGTTTTGATAATTTCGGATAATTGCAAAAAAAAAAAAAACTTAAATCAATACAAAAAAATTGTTTTTATTTTTTTGTAAATTGATGCTGCCGGTAAATCGAATTACGAATAACCAAGGCCCCACTGTAAATAAGAGAAGACATACAACAAAAAATCATCGTATCGTTTCATTAGCGAATTTATTAAATAAATAAAATAATAACCAAACAATTAACTACGTACAATACGTGGAAGACTGATTTACAGTTGTTGAGTTTAAACTACATATAAATTTAAGTTTAGTTCAGCTAAACCAGCGTTTAACCATTTACTAATTTATTAGCCATTAGAATAAAAATAGATAAACGTTCTTTTATTTATATATGCAAGTGTATGATTGTTATTTTATTTAAGCCGAACTGACATGTTAAGAAAAAACTGCTTTTAGAGACGGGACAGTTCTTATCTTAAACAACAAAAACTGTAAAACTAACTAAAGTGGTTTAATACACACATAATACACACATATCTTTATGCAATTCCTCTACTCTATTTTTAAATTTTTTGAAAAATAAAATCTCATTTTTCTTGCTTTTCATTGTTCGGCCAATAAATAAAATAAATAACTCCTGAAAAAAGTTCACTTGCTTCTTGTTTTGAAACTTTGTCTTACACATTGTCAAAAGAACTATCAAGGTCTACACTATTTTTATTGCAGTTACTTATTGAACTTCGTATATCTTTACCAGAGAAATTGAAAGCGAATTCATGTTCGCCGCGTGCTCAAGTATCTGTTTCAGAAGGGCAAAAATTAGGAAGGGTTAAGAGCAGATCTTATCTGTGGCTCTTATCTGAGCAAGAACGTTTTGGCAGAAACTTTGGTGAACTTTTATCAGTATTAGTTTTGGTAGAATTTTGCCATGAAGAGTGTATAAAAAATGCATTTTGTAATTTTATGACTAAAAATAATTACAGATATTTGTATCATCTTCTTTTAGAATTGTCTGACGCCAAAAAAGATTGCAATGACTTATCGGCACCCAACAAGTTGCATCCAACAAGTTGACACACCACCTTTTTTAACAGAGTCAAAGTTTTTAAATGATTTTAGTTTTTCTGACTTTCCTGTAACGAGAAGCGACAACTAATGAGTTCCCTATGCGTTTGCGTACGGCATGGAAATTAATCTATCGTTTGCTATTTTTCTGCCTGCATACGAGTTCTCGCCACTATGAATCCATGTTGTGTGTTCCTAAAAAAAAACGCTTGTCCGGAAAAATTTCTAAACTGTTGAAATGTGGACTTGTCTGGATTACTGAATAGACCGGACTAGCGAGATTCCGTGCCGAACATTATCTAAATATCAACATTTGAGTTATGAGTTCAGTGTGTCTTAAAGCGATACATATTAATATTTTTGTCGCTGTCTTCTATATATAACTGCTACCACTGTGGTATGCAATTTTGCAATTATCAATTTATTTAAATTGCTTAATATTTTATTGCTATTTTCATTTAGTTTCTGTTTAATACTTTATAAAATCTGGGGTTTAACAATTATTAAGCAAAAAGAAAAAAAAAATAAAAAAAAATAATGAAAACAATCAATACAACATTTGTCGAATATTGCAATATATTTCGATTTAAAATACCATCGAAAACCTTACAAGAGTTTGACTACTATTTTCGTTTTGGACACTCCAAAGCGAAAGCTGCTTGATTTCGACGTGATAAAATTAATTTTTCACACTTATTCGACTCAGCCAGCATGCAAACTGGGACGAAGCGATAACATTTCTGTTGAAATACTTTTCCTTCTCAGTTTTCATCAGGATTTTTTTATGGGACTTTATGAAAAAATGATGATGCGTTTTCCAATATTTTGAACGTTTAATTTTTCTGTGTAATTCGTTGCTGGAAGATGAACTAAGACTTTTTTTTATCTATTTGTACACACAAAAAAAAAAAATATTGTGGTGCCAAATAATTTGAGCATTTGACGATTATGCTGTTGGGGTAAACAAAAACTTGTTGTCGTAAATGAAAACCTTTTGTCGCAAGAAAATTTCCAACAAAATTTTTTTTACCGCAACAACATGAAAGTATTTGAAGTTTTTCAACAGCAAAATTATTTGTTGCAAATGAAATATCTTTTGTCGTTAAAGGTTTTCCTCTGAAATAAAAGCACATTGAAAATTGCTGTTGACGTAAATGATTTGCATTTGCAGGAAATAACAATTTTTGTTGCCATAAAATATTTATTTTTTAAATCAAATAATATTACTGTTGTCGTAAAAAAAATTGTATTTGAACAATGAATTTACACTTTGGGACAAAAGAAACAGACTTGTTGCTACAAATGCAAAATCTTGTTGGGCACAATCCGAATGTAAATTCTATTTGAATCAAAATCAATTTCTTTTGGCACTACAGTCTTTTTTTTTGTGTGTAAACATTACGTATTTGACTCATTTTTAATCCCAATCAAATATGACGTGTAGGAATGCGCAAAATTTATTTCTTGCGGATTCTATAGTGCTAAAATAACATAAATCATCTTAGAATCTGGAGTATACCTTATGGTGTTTATGACTCTTTCAATGTGTTAAAAATGTAATGATCCAATTAATATTTACCTGTTACAATAACTGCATCCAAATGAGAAATATAACTTTTAGCCAAACGTAAAATTTCAATTTTCGACAATTTACGATCATATGGTTCGGTGGGTATTAGTGTGCGTAAAGTATTGAATGCCGAATTAACACTGGAAAAACTATTAAACTTATTACTTATGCAAAAAATTTATAAAAAAAAAACGCAGACAAATATCCCACAATACATACCTTTGAGTTCGGCAACGTTCGCGAGCATTAACCACATGTCTGGGTTTAGCGGTACTATTTGACGAATCCGATTCGGAGGGACTAATACGACTATTTGTACACATTTCCAATTGTGGATAGTTTGTATAGAATTCCATTGTGATAATTATCACTCTTCAAAACTGTTTGAACTATTTTTTATTAATTAAAATTATTGTATTACATATATGTATGTATAATATATTTGTATGATATTCTTTTAATTTTAACCGTTAAACAGTTTTAGTTTGATTTTGATTATTGTGCCTTGTGATCAGTTGGCTTTCTCCCACAAGACTGAAAATATTAAATTGTTTGTAGCTACACTTATATTGTTCATTCAATCATTAAAAAAAATGTACAGAATTTTTGTGTTATTTTAAATATTTATTTCATTTAAAGTAAAACAAGTGAGGATTGGGTTGGGTTGGGATGAGATGAAGATGGTCATTTGTATAAGATTTTTGTTTTGTACTTGGGCTACTGTTTTTTTTTGTTCTCAAAAGTATCAAATGTTTTTTTTATTATTTTATTTGTTGTTTTAGTGGCATCCACACTCTATTCCACTACTTAACAAAAAAAAAAAAAAAAAAAAAAATACTGTAAAATGAATTAAGTCATTAATGACGACAAATTGTCCATAAACACTTGTGAAGTATATAGGCAATGAGAGTTTTTTGTTGTTAGATGATCATAACAAGTGTGTACAACACACACTCAACAGAATTATGAATAAAATGGAATGGGCATTTTTCGTTTGTTTTTAGTCTTATGGAAGAGTTTGTTGTTCTTAATCAATGGAGGGTTTCTCTGGGGCTGCAATGTTGTTTGCAATTTTTGTTGGGTGGTCAGTTTTGTTGAAGTGTGTCTTTTTTGTGGAGAACTGTAAACCTATTCCAATCCCAATAAAAGTTTATTGATTGAAGTCGTTTGATACCCTTAGTTAATGAAAAAAGACTGCAGAAGTATTTTCCATGTATCAACTTATTTGAAGTTTTTTAATCCTAATATGAATTGTTTGAATAAAAATTTATTGGATACAATTTTAATTTTTTAACTAGAACAACTTTTAAAAACTTAAACTTTTTTTTTTTAAATATACTTACGATTCTGATTTGAAATCGCAAAATATGTGTCCTGTAAATCGCAATCGCAAGAAGTTTGGCGACTTTAAATTGGAACAGTATGTTAAGGGAACTTGAATATTAAAAAAAAACCATGGCTGATCGAACGCAACACGCACGAGCTTCAAATCACAATAAAATAAATCTGGCGTTTGCGATTTCAAATCGTGCCATTGTCAGAACTTGGCCGTTAATAAATGTTTTGCAAAAAATTCTTAAAATCAATAAAATTCTTCATAAAAATTCAGTCTTCTTTACGAATCTTGTGCATAACTTTATCTAACCATTACAACTTTTTTTATGAATCATACTAACTAATCAGTTAATAAGTAATTCTTTTTAGATAAAAAAAATTAAATTTTCAATGCTTGTGTATCACACTCAATTGTTTACTGGGTGTAGTCAACGATTTATTTCATTAAAACTGCTGATGTTCATTTAGATAAATTAATTAAAATGAATTTGTTTTTTTTTTTTTTAAATACAAAACTTACTCAAATGTGTGTAGTTTTTTGTTGTATCGTTGTTGTAAAAAATTGTTTCGAAATTTCACATAGAAATTGGGAAATTCAGTATTCCAAGAATAAAAAATCCTTTTTCCGCAACTTCTCTATTTTTCAAAACGACGACAGTAGTTGTTTACACTTGCGAACTCTAATTAAATCTATCTACTAAGCCGCGTGTGTTTCACCACTCTAAAGAACGATTTTGACGAGTTAGTGCCCATTTAGTAGGGTATTCATTTAATCGACCTTTTGCTTTAATCGGTTAATCGCACGATTAATTAACCGAGTTTTTGGTTTAATCGGTCAATAATCGGTTAATTTTGTTTTTGATCGGTTAACCGATTAATAAAGTTTTTTTCATAAATTAAGTAATTTCAATATATAAAAATGCATTAATTATTTATTATTTGGAGTTAATTAGTAAAAAAAACAATAACATACCAAACATTAAAATTCTTGAACTTAAACGAGCAAACAAAAAAACAATTCATAAATATGTAATATGTATGCATTTTTCAATTAATACATAATTGGGGGATTCACAAGGTGTGTTATCAAGTCATATCGTCATAATGTCCTAAATAATATTTTACAATTGCTTAAAAAAAATATTGTTGTGTTTCAAGCAAAATAAAAATTTTAATGCTGTGCTCATTGATTCGTCATTACTGCACAGTAGAAATATAAATTATAAGCGATAGCCCACAACAGTCATATCGTCGGCTTAATATGCAAACCTGCTAACTTCCTGCAAACACATTTTACAGGAGAGAAAAAGAACTTTTTATTTTTTCTATTTGCAGCTTGAAAGAAAATTAAAAATACAATTAGTTTTACACACTTCAAGACTTAAATAGAAGAAAAACTCGTCGACCAGGCGTATCTTTCTCTACCACACGGCATCAAAATCTCAATTTACATAAAAATATATATTTCTAGTAATTATTTAAAGACATAAGGCTTTACAACTTTATGACTACCTTGTGAATCCCCCAAATATGTATTTATAAAAAAATAGACTAAGATAATTAAGAAAAATATTCCATTATGCCCTTAGAGTCCTGTTTTAATTTTTAAAAATTTTTAACACTTCTAATTGTTTCGGTTAATTTTGTTAAAAGACTAATATGAGAAGGTATGAGATGAAACAAATAACTAAACACATACATATAAAAAGTACGTGAAACAAGAAAAAAGTGTTGGCAATCAAACATTTAACCCATTTTTCGCCACATTCCTTGAACATTGAAATCGGTCGACGGAAAATGGGTTGAAATGAACATCACTGAACACCTTTGTTTGCAAGAAAAAACATTTTCTAAACACATACCTTTTGTATATGAGACGAAACAAATAATTAAAAATACAAAAAAAATATGTTATAATACTACAAAAAATTAAAAATCTTATTACATCGGTTAATCGACTGAAATTAACCGGTTTAATCGTTAATCGAAAAAAGCCAATTTGAAATTAACCGATCAGTTAATCGGGTAGTAATTTATCGGTTAACCGAATGAATACCCTACTATTTAGACAGGGAAACATTTGGAAGGGAAACAAATTACGGGTGGGGAAGAGAGAATGTTTGCTCGTCTAAACTGGGACTTACGATTTGTTTGGTTTGTAATTTTCCAAATATCGCAAAAAAAAAAAATAAAAAAAGAAGTACTAGAAAGTCGTGTTAGTTACCTTTTAATTGTTGGATTCGTCTCTACCCGTAAAACTGTTAAAAAAGTAAGTAAGCGTTGCACAAATGGATTTCTTTATATCTGGAGCACGGAAAGAGTAAAATTGCCCATATTTGGTAAAAATATAAAGCATAGTTATTAATGCAAACATCTGAAGAAAAATGGGCGGGAATGGAGAAGTGGGCGTAGCACCTTCCATACGATGCCCAAATAGATTTCTTTATATTTGCAGGACGCTAACAAACATGGACCTGCCTTAGCAAAATTATGTTATGAGGTTAAGATTCATGTAAACGTTTGCCGAATATGATTTAGATATCTTCATCTATATGAGATTTTAGGATAGGGGATTATATGGGGCCTATGGTTAATTTCAGATCTACAAGGAAAACATTTTGCCATAAAATAGAAATTATCGTAAAAGTTATTATCGGCAATATTTATGTTAATACCAACATTTATTAAAAAGGTATGGAATTAAAAGCTATTTTCGATAGTAGTATTTGTATGGGAGCTATGGTCAAATATGGACCGATTTCAATAAAATTTTGTTAGATGATTAATATTGCAATAAAATAAGTTTGGACCAATGATACCCTTCACCACAGAGTTTAGAGATACATTTTTGAGAGCGTATCTTTGGAATAGCCCAGAGATTTTTTGTCTTAAAGTGATTTTAGAGAGGGGTTTTATATAGAAGCTATGGTCAATTCTGGACCTACCAAAACACGATATAGTAGCTATCATCGAAGTTACTGTCGCCAAAGTTTATGTCAATACCATCACTGATAAGGAAGCTATGGCACTAAAAGGTTTTTTCGGAAGTAGTACTTTTGTGGGAGCTATGGTCACATAATTAAAGCTATGTTCGAATTATGTGTATTTTTCATGTGGAATGTAACTTTTCGACAAACATGTGATTTCAAGTGTATGTCAAAATTTTAGTTTTACATAAGGTTAATAATTTACATGTTGGTACGCAACATACATTTGACATAACCTATCAGAAATAAAAAAAGATACATGCTTGCTTTTATTTTAATTTCTTTCCAATTTTTCCCTCCATTTTCAATAATAAATTTGTGTATTTTTTGTTTTTTGTATTATTTATTTACTATTATAATTTAAATTGATTAAAACTTTGTTATTAAAAACAGCTGATTTCAGATGCCTTGTCACTTAAAAATGGAACTCGTTCTAAATCAAAAAGGTCATATATACTGTACACAGAGAAATAACACATGAAAACGTGACAATCCACATGACAAATACACATAATGTGAACACAGCTTAATCTGAATACCAACATAATTTTATAGTTTATGGTCACAAAGACTCTACTTCGAAAATAAGCTTGTATGGGGGCTATGTGACATTATGAACCGGTTCTTACCATTTTCAATAGGCTTGGTCCTTTTGACAGTTAGAGCCCATGCACCAAATTTCAACAAATTATCTCAAAAATTGCGTATAAGGTTTACATGGTCAGTCGGCCAGCCGGTCGGATGGACAACAAGTGATATTAAATCGTCAGTCCGTCTATCTTTTTATTTAAAAATGTCTGTTTGTTTGTTGGCTTATAGACTCCTAAACTACTGAACCGGTTTTCCAGAAATTTTTACAGTAACATCACGTGACTACTCATTTTTCGATAATGGTAGGGGCAGTGATATCCTCCATAGGACGCCAATGTCAAATATCGCATATCTTAAGAACTGTTATAGTGAGAATGTTCAAAATTAGTAGGAGTCACACTTCTGGTAAACTACATTTTTTAAAATAAAAATAGAGTGGTAGGCGCAGGGGAGCAAGGGGGTAAGGTGCAAAGGAAGAACAAACATTTTGCATCAAACTACTTATTTTGTCAATAGGGGCAGGGGAGCAGTACCCCCCATAGGACGCAAATGTTGAATCAAATTTATAACTAAGTCAAGTGATTGATTAATTAATCATCACACAGCACAAACGGCTGAAGTTACAGACATGAAATTTCGACATTGGATAAGTCTCCCAACGAACAGATCCACTGAAAGAGAGTTTTGGCAATATAAATATTTTGAGGGTAAAATGGGTAAAAATCACTTAACATAGGCTAGACAAGATGTATAACTCCATATCTGGAGAACGTGTACAGAAAAATTTTCAAATTTAAAACAAATAACTTTATTATCAATAAGCAACATCTGCCAAAAAGTGGACTGGATTGGAGAAGTGGGAGTGGCCCCTCTATTAAAAAGATAATGTAAATAACAGTGATCCGAAGAACGGTTGCAGTAAAATAATTTAGATTTTGTAGAAATATTTATCCCTCCCATACCAAGACAATATAGATTTCTTAATATCTGGAGACCGGTAAAAGTTTTTAAATTTTGAACAAATAGTTTGGTTTTCTTTACAAAAAGTTGGCTGGATTTGAGAAATTATCATGACACCGTCGATAAAGGCACAATATAGGTTTCTGTATATCAGTAGAAAGGTAACAGTAATACATACACTCAGGTCTCGTTTTATGCGGATTCAAATTTATGCGATTTTTAAATTAACGATTTTTTTTTTAAATATTTACGCTTTTCAAAATTTTAGATGTTTTTTTCAGCTTTTTACCTTTTTTAAATTAAACCAAGTTTGCATCACTGATATAATCGTTATAGTTTGCTTTATTTTGTGTTTTTTATACCCTGCAAATAATAGGACTAGTCCAAACACGCGTGTTAAATGTAGCCCACAAGGGACTAGGACTAGTCCAAAAGTAACCCAAACGTATGGAAAAAACATGGTCTATTTAACATTACGATGTCCTAGGGCAAAACCATATAACCCAGCATTGGACTATTTATTTATTTATTTATTTATTTATTAATTAATTTATTAATTGAATTGCTCCATACACAAGACTAAGAGTCTTATTTTGCAGTATGAAACTGAGAATATGTTAAACTTTAAATCATTAATTAATTAATAACTTAATAACTAACTACAATTTTTATATAAGTAATCAAAAAACAATTTAATTTAAACAATAAAGAAAAAAATAAAGATAATTTAATTTAAATATTTAAAAAAGCATAAAACAATATATTTTAATAATCAAAAATTTAGATAATTTTATATATTTTAATCTCAAGTAACTATGTTTCAAAGTGCTATGCTGAAAACAGTTTAAAAATATTTTCCCTGAATTTTCGTGCATTACTTAAAATTTGAATGCTATATGGTATAGAATTCCAGAGAGATACTGCGAATATGTATAAATGCCACTCAGAAATTAAACTTTTATACCCGAACGATCTAATTCTTTTCCCTCTGCTTATGTCAGAAATACAAAGTTTACCGTACAAGTGCTCAGGTTTGTGGGTATATATTATCTTATGTAAAAAAACTAAAACTCTCATGTTCAGCAGATTATCTAAGGAAAGGCCATAAAGCCGAGATGAAAACAAAGAAACACTAGAACGAACGCCTTTTAAGTCCATACACGTACCGTACAATATTGTTAAACGCAACGTTCAATTTCGCCTTACTAATCGTATCCGATTTAGCAAATAGAAAAATATATTTTGCACACTTATTCATATCTACTAGAACTATAATTATACCAAATATAAAGGAATTCCAACAAAATATTTTTATTGGGTTGTCTGCTTCACATATACATATTTGTTGATTTTTTTATGTTTTTTTAATTTTTAATTTTAATTTTTTAATTCAAATTTGAAATTATGCGGTTTTTCAGAATTTTGGAACGAATCAATAGTTTTTATATGAAGCTAGAGTATCGTTTTATGCGAATTCAATTTATGCGATTTTTTTTGGAACACATCTATAGCGAGACCTGAGTGTATCTGCAAAATATTAAATTTTAAAAACGGACTAAGTCAAAAACCTATTTTTTATTTGGCTGATTTTTTTATATAATACCTCAAACTGATCTTTAAAAATCCTGAAAATTTGAAGGCGGTGTTTTTTTTAATATATGATGTTTTTTCTTTCGCAACCTTTAAAAATTAATAATCCTAAAATAGAATTTTATTATTGTAATTTTGAGCAATAGGTACACTGTGCTTGTTGCAAAAAACAGACAAGCCGGGCAGCTGGAATTTTAAACTAATTTGGGCACGCTGAATCCAGTGGTGCTAACCGTTTTTTTAGGTTAGCTCTTGTTTTCAAGATATACCGTTATTTAGAAAATGTAGGAGGTTGCACTGCATATATTCGCGTAACTCAAAAACGGTTTAGTTTATTGACATTATTAAAAAAACCGAAATTCCGCAATAAAGAATAAAGTGGGGTTGGTCATACATTTGACCCATCTAGGAGCATCCTACACGCTGTACCATACAAATATGGCGGTTTAATAAAATTCTTTAATTTGGCCCCTGCAGCGCGAAAGGGGTCGGGTCCCACTCTTGGGCGATTTGACATGGAATTACACGTATAATTTGTGCGCGGAGCACCTTTACGTGATCTGAAATCACTTTTACAAACAGACCTTTAAAAATCTAAATTTTAGAACAACAGAATTATCAAACATTATTCATATGCATTGTTAACCATGTGTCAAATCAATGACATCATGTTTCTCCCTTAGATGGTAATTATTTATTTAACAACTTGACACTCGCACTCAAAGCAAAATAAATAAAGTGACACATGTCTTTAAAATGCCCAAAATACCTACAAAAATCCCACAAAAATAATAAACACTTTTGTTTATATGTTTTTTTTATGTTTATTTTTAACTAAATTTTGTTTATATTTATTTACAACACTTAAAAACTAATAAGAGACAATAAGAAGTATGTAAAACAGATTTAAAAAAAAAAAATTGTTGTAAAAGAGAATTAGTAATACACAGACAGAAAAGAAGCAGAGTTACGTTTTAATTTTACTTAAAATAAAACAAGATTGTGAAAAATATGAAAATTCCATACCAAAGTTTTAAAAACAGTTATTACAAACGTTAACGAAATAACTTGGTATATTTTTAAAAATTAAGGATACATTTTTACAAAACTTACAAACTAATAAAAAAAATGACTTACACTTATAGAAAATAAAAACAATTCCAACATAACATCAAAAAAATTATTTTAAGATTTTTTCTTTAAACGGGCAATTATTATCATTCTTTTTTTTAATTAGCAGTACAAATTATACAGGAATTATACGGTCACAGAAATAAATAACGATCAAAAGTGGAAATAAGTTCGTATATAAAAGAAGCCAAAACAAATTTCATCGATTTACGACTACGAAATTAAAACCATTTCGATCGAAATGTTTAATTAAACTGATAAATTGTATAACAACAACTTTAAAATTTGAGCAGTTTTCTAATTTAAAGTATAATTTTTTACAGTGTAAAAATGGTAAATGAAATGCTACTGATTGCTAAATGAAAGTAACTACCAAATTCTACTTTTTTTTTAAATTTATTTTTTAATAAAAATACTTTTGAATTATTTTATTTTCGTTTACAAACTGGTAACACATTAAGAGTAATAGTTTATAAAACACCACAGTCATGTTAATTGTTATATTTTAAATTTTTTATAATATTTTAAGAAAAAATACATCAGGATATTTACGAAATAGGAAAAATTAAAAAAATATCATAAAACAATACTACAAAAATAATAATAAAAAAAGGCATTTCATATTTACAAGCAGCATACTACAAATTTTATAGGCTACGATCGATTTTTTATCTTTCTATTGTTAGTAAAAATGTTTTCTTTTCTAACAAAATAATCAATTTTCAAACAAATTTGTTAAAAAGAATTTTGTTTGTAGGTTGTTTTGATTTTAATAAATAAAATTAAAAAAATAATGATGATTTAGTGTGAAAAAGTTTTTTGTTTTAAAGATTTTAAAAAAAAATATTGCCAAAACTAAAATGTTTTTTTCGTTATTTTTTGCACAAAATAAATTTAACTAAGTTTGTTCCAAGGGGAAAAATTTCGTTGTTTGGTGTATGAAGTAAAATAAAAAACAGTGGAATAATTTTTTACTAATTTTGAAATGAACATCTGTTGAGTGTAAAAAGTAAGTGTGAACAGAGCAGGATATTTAAATGAGTGCTGTGATAAGTTTGGCTTTGAAGTTAACGAATTTCTCACTTGTGGCAGCCACACGCTATAGCGAAGAGAGAAAGAAAGAGTAAAAATAGTTATAGTTTTTTGCATTTTTTTAAAAGTTTCTTAGATGGAACTTACCAAAATTAAATCTTGTACCAAATTGGCCAAACCTCTGTTAGCTAAAACAACTAGTCTGGTAACAGGACCGGGGATGCCTTCCGTGTAACCATCATTAGCACGATTGCTATCACTATCGGAATCACTGTCTGAGGAACTGCTTACACTGTTGGCTGCTTCATCACCAGCTTGAGTTTGCACACTACCGGAGAAAAGCTTTGAAATAAAAAAATACAAAAAAAAAAATCAATTAACTTTAAAGTTAAAGAAACAATTTATTACGTGGAAAGTGATAAAAAGACCAAACTGTATCGAAAGACATGTAGCAATTGCCTTCAAAAGTATCAGGAAAAGAGCAATATTTTTTTGGATTATAAGATAGCGACAAGAAATTGCAGTTGACTTTTTATTATCGCTATATTAAGGGACGAAGCGTTGAAAATTAAGTGAATTATAAGGACATTGCTGTAAATTTAATACGAAATTATTACAATAGCTGCTCATTTAAGAAATACAAACAGAAAACAAGTAAGAAAGTATAGTCGGTCAAGCCCGACCATATGATACCCAGCACCACAGTACTTCAAACCCCTCATGTTTATGTGTCCATATAAATATGGATTTATCTATGTTTAAAATCGGTTTGAAAGTTTGTGAGAGGCAGAAATTGCCCCTTACCTTCCCTTGTGGTCCTATTTTTGAAAAGCTGTATAGCTTATGTGTTCATATAGATATGGAAATATCTATGTTTAAAATTTCATTAATATCGGTTTGAGAGGCAAAAATTTCCCGTATTTCCCCTCGTGGCCCTATTTTTTTTAAAAATGAATACCTTTTGTGTCCATATAAATATGGTTCTATCTATGTTTTAAATTTCATTACAATCGTTTTGATAGTTTCTGAGAGAAAAAAACAACATTGGTGTCAATACATTGGAATCCCAAGGTATATTTATAGCTGGTAGCTGCGAGATTACAACAATTGTACAATTAAACAAGCAACAGGGCTTTTTATTGTTGTTATATCAAACGAACTGTCAAAAAGCAAAGGGGTTGATAAGAGACAAAAAAGACAAGAGATAAAGACAAAAAACTTGTTTAATTGTTTACTATACAACATTTGACAGTTCGTATCACGAAACAAGCAAATAAAAAATAAACAGCTGGCTTTCCGAGACTACCTGCTATAAATATACCTTGTTGGAATCCAAATATCTGCTTTTCTCAGTACCCTAAAAAAGAACATATATGAGCATATCCTTCAAGCAAAATTTATTAAACGGTAAAATTGTTTCAGAGTTCTTATTTCGTAAAATTTAGTTTTTAGTTCCATGACGCCTTTCCAGAAACTATATTTTCTTTAAGGCTTCGTTACTCTTACGTAAGCCTATACGTTGCGGATCAGCAGATCAGTTTTTCTTACAAAGCTTTTGTATAAATAAGTAGTCTTAGGTAAACATGACGTTGGGCTTGGCGGATGAACCTGATAAAATTAAAAATTTTCTCCGTTTTATCAGCTGTTTAACATTTTATGGTTGTTTATGTTTATTGATGCGTTTTTTTATATTTTTATACAAAAAGCACAAGTAACAAATTATATACATATGAGCATTTCCAGTGAATAGTCTACCTTTGGTAAAGTAAATAAGCTTGTATTTTGGGCCCATGTTTTTCAAATGTTATCCTTTTTCAAAGTTTTTCTTGGGATTCAAAAAATTAATTAACAAGGTTTCGTTTAAATGTGCTAAATTCCCATTTCATACTATTGATAAACTGAAATTTATTGTTGAAGCTATTCCTATGCGCATTTCACTGGTTGCTTAGGCCAGATCGTCAGGAAACTTCATCCAAAATTTTTAGAAAAACTAAAGATATTATACAATAAAACTGTTACTAAATGTAGAGCTAGTTGCGCTTTACAACAAAATATAAGAAATTAAATTGTATATATACTCCTTTGGTACAATATTAATATGGCAGTTTAATAAAATTCTTTACTTAATCCCTAAGGCGCTTAGGATGCCCTTAGACGTGTCCACTATATGACCCACCACCCATTTTATTTTCAGTCCGAATATTTGTTTCTAACATACCTATCCGCTATCTCTATTTCTTAAAGGGAGCTCCAATACAAAATTTTCAATACAGACTAGAAATATATTGAAAAAATACCCATAGGAGCGCCACAGGGGGTAAGATGTCTGACAGACCTCAATTAGTTTTTCGTCTTAAACATTTTCTTAAAACATACTTGCTTCATATTTCCACCCCTTAGGGGGGTTCCCATACAAAGATTGAAAAAATACCCAAAGGAGGCCCACAGGGGGTAAGATGTCTGACAGACCTTAATTAGTTTTTCGTCTTTAACATTTTCAGAAAACATACTTGCTCCATATTTCCACCCCTTAGGGGGGTTCCCATACAAAGATGGGGGTTATTGAAATCCTTAAAATTGTGCATAACTTTTAAACTAATGGAGATCCCATTTAAAAATATAATGAGGACACCGTAGTCTAATTTTGTAAATAAAAGAAAAAGCAAGGTATGCAAGTGCGAATTTTAAATTAAATTGGTCACTTCCGGTTTCGTAGTGCAACAACTATGACTAGTTATAACCGTATTTTTTAAACTAAGACATATGCCACTTCAAAACGTGTACAGCATTATTAGTATGATATAAGGCTCAACCATAATATGCATAGCGTTGCTAACCCTACTGTAAAACATTAACAAAAAGTCTCTAAAATGTATTTAAAAACAAAAATAAAATTAACAAACTTTTGATTCCGTACGAATGTGCGATCAGTTTCGCACTTTGCTTAAGCAAATGACAGTTTCATAAAATTTAACAAAAAGTGTCCTTAAGTTCAATATGGCTAGCCTCAAATGATTTACATATATTCGTACATTTGCTTAAGCCAACCTAAGCACATTATGGTTGGGCCTTTAGGCTAATTTCGGATTTAAAAAAAAAAAAAAATTGGTCATAGTTAGAAAACTTTAATCCAAATTGTCCACTTCCGGTTAAGAAGTGCTTTGCGACTGTCAATCAATTTGCATAACTCTAAAACTTATGAATGTCCCATTATTAAGCTTTAACAATAAAATAAGGACACCTAAGCCCGGTTTTGGTAAAAAAATTTAAAAAGGTTTCCAAGTTCGAAAATTTTTTATTGAAATTGATCATTTCAAGTTTTGCAGATGAAAAATAATTTTTTTAATTTTTTTTTTTTAAACCAAACGAATTCTTATAAGAATCACTCTCACTGTTTTATTTGTTTTTCTAGTTCGAAACTATATTTTAAAAAACCCCATTATTTAAAAAAGGCAACAGTTAATCTCCTCCAAACTTGAAAAATAAACATCATACAAAATCTACTTGAACTAAAATTAGGCCAAATATAAAGAAATTTGGGCAAACTTTTTTTTGGTATGTTCGCTTCATTAGTACCTTATATTTTTGTTGTACGAAATCTATTTTAGAAATTATTTTTCTAATTTGATTAACTCTACATTATTTTTAATTTACATACATATATACACTTACTCTCACAATATCGAATAAAAAGTTGCCGGAACCTCCTGCACCACCGGCACCTCCAGTGCCACCGGCACTTGAGCCACTGCTAGAACTGCCAGCTACACCGGCACCACCAAATTGCAAAAACCTTTTAAAAATATTGCTAAATATAAGAATTTGTTTGAAGAGAAAAACAATAGTGTTGTGTTACCCAAATTTTGAAAAGTGTTTTTCATAGTTATTTTTAAAGCCAATTTGCATTTGTAAATGTGTTGAAATATAGAATATATGTATCTCTAGAATACTAAAAAACTGCAAATAAAAAATTACCTTTTGTTTCTATCATCCAAATCGGCTGTATCTTCATTAGAATCCAAAGTCAATTCATCGATAGCTGGTGATTTTGAATCGCTTAAATGCAATTCATTGCTAATCGATTTGGGTTTATCGCTATTGGTCAATTCATTGTTAAAACTCAATTGTATGGTCTCCTCCACTTTGGGCGAGGGTATGGGAAGTTGAGCTGGTTGTTGGAGTGCAGCAACTGCTTGTGCAGCAGCTTCGGCTTCTTTGACTTGTCTGGCAACACGTATTGTTTCTTCCAATTGTTTGTTAATGGCCGATAAATCGATTTGTGTATCAGTGGCACCATTCTTTTAAATACGAATTAAATCGACATCATCACGCAGTCAATTTTGATAAACGTTTCATTTTGATTTTAAAGTTTTCGAAATACAATTACGTGCATTAATTATTTCATTTGTTTGTGATTGTTGTTGTTGTTTTTATACGACCGGGTTAAAATACCGTTTATTTCATTTTTGCGGTGGAGGGGGTAAAAACCAAGGTTGCCATATTCAAGTTTTATTTTATATTTTATGTTTGGGAGTATGCCATTTGGTAAGTGGGTGGTTTGTTATTTGTAGTTGTTTTTTGTTATAATAACGTGCAAAAGTTTTAGTAAAAAGAGAGAGAGAGAGATAGATAAATGCATACACAGGAGAGGGAATAGAGTAAGGATAGTTTTTTAAAAGATAGTTTTGTGTTGGAATGTATTGAAGGGAGAGGATGTGATAATGATAAATACGTAAGGAGATAGCGAGTGAGAGAGAGGGTAAGAAAAAAAAAATATTGTGCATTAATAAAATAAGTGTAAATGATATTGTGGTGATACAGTGTTTTTATGTAAAAAACAACATGTATACAAAATGTGTTATATGACAGTGTGGCAATTTTTTTTTTATTTTTTAAAATTTTCAAAACCATATTTTTTTTTACAAATTATTTTTAGATTATTAGTTTTTTTTTGTTGACCCCAACATTTTAATTACATTCTTAAAATGAATATACGTGCATAATGATGTATTTTGTATACATTTTTAAACAATTGATTAATTTAATTTTGATTTATTTTTTTTTGTTTGCGTTTGTGGTTGATGAATTTTCGTTTTTTTTTCAATTCAAAACGATTTTTGTTATTTCACAAGTTGATTTTTCAGATATTTTTTATTGGTATGTAGTATGCGCATGAAAAAGAAAAAAGAGAAAAGAGAAAACAAAAAGCATGAGAAATCATGATCATTCAAATTGTTATTTTTTTTGTTTACAATTTTCTTTATAATTAAAGCCAATTTTTTTGATAAACAAAACTAAGAGAAAAGATAGTTTTCCTGGAAAAACAAAACTTAACTTAAACTAATCTTAAAAAGGTGACAGAGAACAGGTGGTGAGAATATTAAACATATGACGAAAGATAGTGTTAGAGGAAACAGAGTTATAAACGGAAAATAAAATTTTGTAGTTAAATGCTTTTAAAGAAATTATATTTTATTATTAAATTTTGTTGTAAATTTTTTAAAACAAAAAAAAAAAAAAACGTTGTTGTGGTTGTTGTTGGTTGTTAACTGCCAATTATTTCAGAATGTGTATATGTTAATTTCTGTGCAAAAAATTCCAATAAAAAAGAAAATTTTATTAAAAACCAATTGTTTGTTTGTTGTAAGCAAAATCTAAGCGAAATTAAAGAAAAATTTTGCAACACTATGGCCGTATAATGTTATAATTAAAGGGCAATATTGTTTACAAATTCTTATAATTTCTATTCCGCTTATGTTTTACTTGTTTAAGGTTGTTGTAGCAAACACATTCTCTAATTGCCATTCCACTCACATTTTGTGGATTCTGTAGTTGTGCTTGTTGTCGTAGTAGTTTTTTCATCACTATCGACTTCATTATCATCATCTTCTGGTTCAAATGTGGGCAATTCTATAGATACCCTAGTACCACTGTCAGAGCTGGAGCTTGTATTGCTGCTACTACTGCTGCTGCTATTGTCATCATCATCATCGTCAAAATCAGCATCAAAGTTAGCTCTTGCTCTATTGGCGGTATTACCTTGTACCGCGGTACGCAATACGGTAGGACCCAAAGCCCGCAAAAATTTCGATATAATCATATTTGCTTGATCATCAATTTGCTACAACAACAATTGTGTTAAAAAAATTTTAATGATTTTGTTTGAGAAAAAATTTCTTTTTATCTTGCAATATTTAGCTAAAGAAAATGTTGTGCTTGAAGGCCAATTCAATTTGTTTGCATTTGAGGGAAGAAGTGGTTTAAGTAATCTTTTTTGGGTTTAAGTTTTTATACCCGAAATTTCTACAAAAAGAAAGCTGGTCATGTTCATACCTAACAGTTATCTTTACTCTTTACCGTTTATTTGGCCTACGTGCAGCTTTTACACTATAGATTTTTATGCACAACTAGATTTCTTTTTGTTAAAATTATGGGCATTAATCTTAATTAGTTGAAGCTTTGAAATTATGTAATTTATAAAAAAAGAATGGAAACTATGTCTATAAAATATAGATTTTTTAGATACCACTTGAAAATTTAGTTTAAATTAATTTTATATTTAAATATTAGAGTTATTATTATTTTTGGAGTCCTAGTATAATTTTCAAGTGTCAATTATCAAGATGAGAGAGTAACTTTTAAAATTGGGTTATACTACGTCTATTTCGAGTTTTATTCTTAAATGCTTAAAATTCCTAGAAAATAAGTTCCAAAACAAACAAACAAACCGCTTGTAAATCTTAGAACCATTAAAAAATATACCCTAACCTTTTCTAAATATCTGGCAACCTTCGCAACCTTCGCGAATTACCGTTGTGTATTTGCAATGTTATTGTTTACATTGCATTGTTTACATACTTTATATGTAAGGGCTGCCAACTACTTGTTAACTTTCAAAACAATTACAGAGATCTTAAATTCAATTTTTAAAATTAAAATTTCAAATTAAATTATCCAATTATTAAACCCTCATGCCTTTTGTAACTGAAAACAAAAAAAATTCCAACATTTTAAAAAGAGTTTAATTAAAATGATGAATTGTTGCAATGAGTTTGTAATAAAATAATAAAAAAACTAAACTACTTATTGCAAGTACAACTAAAATGAAAGAATTATTATTAAATATTTTTTTGCTAAAATGAATTCAAAAATGATGAGTAGAAGTGCCAAAGGAAAAGATACACAATTCCTTAACTACCATTCAATAAATATAAAATAAGTTTACTAAATAACGATGCATACAACATGATGAACTACGAATGAATCCAGGAATAGATATATATTTTTGTTTAACGAAATGATGGTCGATTTATAAAACGTTGTAAGTTAAAGGTCTGCTTCTTGAATGGATTGATTTAAAATAATAACAGAGTTGTATTTAATTATTGACTGGTAACAATTTTGTAATTTTTGGTGTTGTTGTTGAATCTGCTGTTATAGTTAAAGTTGTTGGCGGTGTTGATAATGCCGATGTGGATAAATTATCTCTGGTGGCAACAAAATAATTTGTAGAATTTAGTAAACGATTTAAACTTTCAACAATTGCCATCAATTGTGATTCATTAACAGCTCTTGCTCCTTTTTCTGTATTTGGATTTGAATTTAATTCATTTTGCAGGGAAGTTGTTAATGAGTTCACCATTGATGTGGTTAAAGAATTGGGTACATTAAGGGTAATATCGGGTTTATTGGTGGTGGTAGGGGTTGTGGTAGAGGTCGTTGTAATAGGGGGACTAGGAGTTGTGGTTGTAGGATTTACAATAAATATAGGACTTTCAGTTGTCGTCGTTGTTGTAGTGGTTGTGGTAGCAGGTGGGGACGTTGTTTGGGGGATTATTAAAATAGGGCTAGTTGTAGTAGTTGTAGTAGTAGAAGTAGTAGAGGATGTGGTAGTAGTAGAGGGAGTAGTACTGCTAGTTGTTGAAGTTGTGGTAGTAGGAATAGTTGCTGAGGTTGCAGTGGAACTGGTGCCTAAACTGCTCGAAGTAGAACTCACTTTATTTGTGGCATCAGCTTCTGAAGTTTCTGGCGGAAATGTGGGCAAATCAATTTTAACTCTTGTATTATCATTATTGGAAGCCGTAGCAGACGAACTATCATTATCTAATTTATTTGCATCATCATCATCGTCATCATCATCAAAATCAGCAGCTAAATTTGGCCTTGGCGTCATATTACGATTACTACCCAATACCGATCGCAAAACATCGGGTCCAGCCACTCGTATCACTTGAGCTATGATACGATTTACTATACCATCAATTTGCTATTTGAAAAAACACAAGGAGTTTTATGCAAAAAAAAAAAACACATATTTTTTTTTGAAGCTTCAAAATAAATAAATTTGTTTTTTAAAACTGCCATTGTAAGTGAGTGTAACATTAAATGTGACCATTATACGGTATAATTTTTATTTAATTTTTTGCATGCTTTTTGGAACCTTTTACCAAATTCGTTGTTTTTTTGTTTTAAGTTTTTTTTTTTTAATAAAATAAAAGTAGTTATTATATTTTCTTTTTGATTTTAGTACAATTTCGTGATTTAATTAAGATTTTTTAATGGAAGAATTTATTTGCGCAAAATTAGTAACAAGTGAGATTTGTTTTCCGTTTTCTAATTGAAATGAAATAATTAATATTTAATTTTGAAACAAATTTGATATTGAAATGTTCAAAAGGCAATAACAATAATTCCAGAGTTAAAACGCACACTTTTTTTTACTAAAATAGTTGTGTGTGTGCTAATTTATAATAACTTTCTTTTAAAATTTCTTCAAAATTCTCTCAGATTTGGATTTGTATATGCTTCTTCATATTATATAATTTATTTTAATTGAAACAATGTTGAGTTTGAAATCCTTCTTTTTTATGTCAATGTTACAAATATTCGAAATATGAATTTTTAATTAAGTGGAAAATACTATTGCCTTGTTGTTTTCATTATTTGAGAATTTATTTCTCTTTTATTCCAATTGAGATTTGTTATAATTATTAAATACAGTTAAAACACGAATTGCCAATTTGTTTGTTTATTATTGTTTCCTAATGTTGCCAATTTTTTTTACATACAAAAGAGATGCCAATTTTTTTTAATAGTTTGCCAATTGAAATTGTCTTTGAATTTTTTATTTTCTTGCTTTATCTTCCCCACTTAGTTGCTGCGGACTTTCAAAATCTCCATCCGGTTCATAAACTGTAAAATCCTTTGACATAGTTGTATTTCTAGCATTTATATCCAAATCATCATCAACATCATCTTCATTAAGGGGTAAACGTGGATGATCATTAGTGGGATTTAAAGCGGTTCCCAATACAATGGGACCCACTTGTTTTAGTATATTATTAACAAAACGATTTATTTCCTGGTTTAATTGCTATTTTTAAAGCATTTAAAAGTTTATAAATTTAAAATTCATTCATTAGCTTACGGTAGTTGAAATCTGTCTATTATATCGTTACAAATTAAAATGACTGACATGTGTTCTGTCATTTTGAAATGTTTTTATGTATCCTTTGAATTCACCACACCACTTGAAACTATTTATGCATAACTAAACTATTTAAATTATTTTATTTACATACATATGCATATCTAAATAGTTTTAAAATTTTAATAATAGAAAATAATTGTGTATTCATATTAAAATGTTTAGTGTAATTTTTCCTTTTTCAATTTGTAAAAGTGAAATTGAAGTATAATTTTGAACATACCTTAGTTATATCGGGAAACAGTTCACGTAATAAACCTATTGTTCTTTTATTACGTTCTGCTATTAATTGTTCTTGGTCTCGGGAGCCCAACGTTAAAACATCCAATTCCTAAAAAAAGCAACATCGTACATTTTTTAATAACTAAAATTGTAAGGTTGGTGTTAAATATTTATTTTTACAAAAAGTGAAAGTTTTTTTTTAGTTTTGCACGTAATTGCAATTTTGTTATTGTTCAAGTCAAAAACCTTAAATCACCTTTTTGTGTTTATTTTTTATATAACTGCTTTAAATGTATTGTGCAATTTGAAGTCCAACTTAAACAATTTGGGTCGTGTTTGGGATGCTGTTTATTGTGTTTTTACTTATTGTGTAAACTATTGCTAATTTGTTCGAAACAATAGTTTACACCTACAAATACTTTTAAACAAATTATCAAATGGATTGATTGACTTTTCCTAACTGTATTCGATTTTTTACAAAAAAAGAAAATAATGGGTTTGACTGAACTGCCGGATGTAACTTTTAAAGTGTCACGATGTTTAGATTAGATTGATATTTGAAAAATATTAAATATTTCCATCTTTCAATTTAATAAAAAAATGCAAGCTTTAACTAACTATAATAATTAATTTAAGTGTCACTATTTTAAAAATGTTTTTTAAAGTTTAAATTAAAAAAAAGCCCACAAAATTCCAGAATTTTTATAATTGAACTAGTATTTTTTAATACGCTATAGGGAATTTTTGTTTGTTTATTGTTTGATATATTTTGAGGATGGGGTGCTATGCAAAGAATAGTTGAAAAAGTTTCCCGGTGGAAATCGCACCTCCTATACAAAAAAAATTAATTACCTTATATCTGAAGTGCGGTTTCAGTAGACGTTTTCAAATTTGAAACAAATAACTTGGTTATCAATATATAATATTTAACAATGAGTGGGCTGGAGTAGAAAAATGGGTGTGGGTGGTACCACTCATATAAGGACAATATAATTGTCTGTATATCTGCAGAACGGTTAGAGCGAAAGTTTCCGAATTTGAAGCAAAAAATTTTGTTATCAATACAAAAAATCTTTAAAAAAGTGGAACGGGTAGAGAAGTGGGAGTGGCACTTCTCGTACAAAGCCAATATCGATTTTTATATAGCTGTCTGTTAAACTAGGCTCAATTTAAAGTTTCCATATTTTGACGAAGTGTTTGTTTCAATCAAATGTGATATGAATAAAATAGGCTGTTTTTGATTTTTGTTGTTCTACTTTTTTTTAATTCATCTTCTGATTTTCAGCTACTTAACAAACATCGTTATGTCCCTTTGTTCCCAATAGGAATCAAAGGACATTCTATTTATTACAAACATCTTGCTTAACAATTTATAAAAATACAGAACAATAATGAAAGCGAACATAAGAAAAAATAGTCATGATTATTAAATCATTTATTTATGATTAAATAAAGGGTGGTTAAATTTTAAGGGCCGATGTTGATTTTGAATAAAACACAAATTATTTAGGAAATTATTGTCATTTCTTTTTATTATGATAATATTGGTATGGTTCAATTATGTATGGAACAAAATATCGGCCAAATGGCCGCCGCGACCTCGGCGGCACACCTCCATCCGATGATCGAAATTTTCGATGATGCTGAGGCATAATTGAGGTTCCATGCTGTTAATGTGCCGAATTATCTAATCCTTCAGCTCTTGAATTGTTGCTGGCTTATCGAATTACACCTTTTCTTTCAAATAATCCCAAAGAAAGAATTCCAACGGTGTCAAATCACATGATCTTGGCAGCCAATTGACATCGCCAACACGTGAGATAACACGGCCATTGAATTTGTCGTGCAAAAGAGCCATTGTTTCGTTAGCTGTGTGGCAAGTAGCACCGTCCTGTTGAAACCACATATCGAACACCATTTACAGTAACTGCCTGACCGGCCTCACACACATTTGGATTATCATTCGCTCAAATGCGGCAGTTCTGCTTATTGACAAATCCACTGAGGTGAAAATATGCCTCATCACTGAAGATGATTTTCTTCAAAAATGCATCATCCACTGTTGCCATTTCTTGTCACCATTTCTTGTCACCATTTCTTGTCACCATTCTGACCATTGATGACGTGTGGAATGGTCAAGAGGTTTTAGTTTTTGAGTCAATTGCACCGTGTAAGCGTGTAAATGCAAGTCTTTATGCATAATGTTCATCAACGACGAGCGTGAGAGGTGCAATTGTTAGGCATGACGACGAGTTGAGGTGTATGGCTCTTCAGCCACACTATCGCAAACAGCAGCAATATTTTCTGCAGTGCGAGCATGCACTGGTATTTTCACATCTACAGACCCGGTTTGCTTAAATTTTTGCACAATTTTTCCGACTGTTCGCACATTTGGACGATTAAATTGACCGAAAAAATCACGAAGTGCACGATATGCATTTTGATTTGAACGCCCATTTTCAAAATAAGTCTGAATAACTTTAACGCGTTGCTCGATTGTGTTCCATGGTTCAAATTGAGTTAGTCTGAAACTGAGAAATGTCAAGTGGAATGCAGAAAAAAACTTGATGTTTAGGTGTGGTTCACATTCAACATCGGCCCTTAAACTTAATTTATAATTGTTTTTCCTTACAAAAACATCAAAAATAAATATAAAAATGTGCAATATTTCAGATAATGCGAAAACAAACTTACATATCTGTATGAGAGCATAACAAAAGCAGCATCTCCAATGGATATTTCAATCAGTACTTTTTGACTATTGTATTAAGCCATGCAGGTTTTTATATGTATATTCACAAAATCCATGAGAACTTTCGTAAGGAATATGGAAACTTGCAGTTATTTTTAAAAAGGTTCAAAAAGTGTCAAACATTTTGTTAAAAGGAATAAATTAAAAAGGGTGAAAAGTGATACTTTAGTGTCAGAACGGCAACGCTGAAGCCATGAAACAAATAAACAAGGTTACTCATTGCACAGGTCTGTTACTTCCCAGCGGCGAACTTTGCATACCACATCAAATCTTTTCAATGAAGTTTGTCACACTTTGTGTTCAGTGAATTATAGCTTACAAAGTGTATGACGGCAGTGTATGGAATTTACAAGAATGAATTTCGTTCATCTTTTATAATGTGCTGATATATTCTGTATGTATGTATGTATTCATATGTGCAGGTTTTTGTTTTTGTTTTGTTTGCCGACTGTTGTGCAAAAAGGAACAATATAAAAATAGTGTCAAAAAAGTAAAAAATGTCCACAAAAAATTATAAAAAATGATTTAGTTCTAGAAATATAAGACATTTACTGCCTGTTTTTAGAAAACGTAACTAGTAAGTGAGTGAGAAATTATATAGAAAACAAAAACAAATTTACGTTTTTTAATGTTGTTTTCAATGTAATTTTTCACTCACTCACTTGTTTACGTTTTCTGAAAACAGGCAGTTAATGAAAATTCTGAAATAACACGAAAATCTAAAAAAGCTAGCTGCTTACAATGTGTGGGAAGTAGTGTGCAAGACGGCTTCCACTTGCCTACGACGTAAGCGAGAATGTGTATTGACTGCCCAATGTCTGCTTACAATGTGTGCGAAGTAGTGTGCAAGACGCCTTCCAATTGCCCACGAAGTAATCGAGAAGGTGTATAGGCTGTCCACTGTCTGCTTACAATGTGTGTGAAGCAGTACAGAGTTTATATTTATTAAATGAACACTTCACTATTCCGCTTACTTTGTGTGCAAGTGGTAAGCGTTCACTCCATAAATGCGGCAATGCATTCGAAAAAGTGTACTAGGTTGTAATTGAGATAGTGTGCATTACTATCTTACTCGTGTCTATCACATCATCGCTTCTGTAATCGAAAAATTCGCCCCTGGGTAGTGGCATCATAAGTCGATAATATTTTTTTATTTGTTTTGCACGTAATCGTATGTATGTACTCAAATGTTTAATTTCGAAACAAGAAAAAAAAATTACAAGAAATGCACCATCATTAAATATTGTAAACAAAAATTCGTATTAACACGTATTTTTCAAGGGAAAAGCATCTTATGACGTCATGTGCAGAGGGAGCAACATTTTGGTTACAGCTTTTTGCGTAATCTTGTTTATTTGATCCATGATGGGTTTAAGCTTGATAAACGCTTTTTTGGTCTTGCGAAATTCATACATCAAATGAATTCAACAAATGAAACTGTATGGCATTATTATATCTGTGGCTTGGAGCAAAAAGGGCCAATGTCAAAATGTTCACTTTTAAGAAAATTGGAATTAAAAGTAATTATAGATGCTTTTATAGATGCTTTCATAGTGACATTGGCCAGCATTTTATTTATGAACCTGTTCTGGGTTAAGTATGACTTAAGCTGTTTTACCATAATGAGAGAGAGCAAGAAAACAAATCAAATGCAATCATTAACTCAGAAGAAAAAAAAAGTGACATTGGATCTTTTAGCTCCAAGCCACAGATATAAGTTAATGAAACAAAAGGATATAGCCAAGTTTGTTTCTATACCCCTCATATATTCTGGGCCCCTATGAGTGGCGAAGCCGATCTATCGTTGTCTGTCGGCCTATAAATTGCCGAGATATAAGCTTTTTGTCACAAAATCCCCGGTTATTTTTTGTTTTCATTTTAATCCGCATACATTTTTCCCCTTTTTTACACATAAGAAAGATTTTTTTTCTAAATCTTTTTTAATTGAATCTTCATATATTAAATATGAACTAACAATAATTAATCAAATCTTATCCTGATACTTTGTTTTATGTCCTGCCACTGCCAGACAAAAAATTTCATCATCACGGTTACTGTGCACATAAGTATGTGGGTGTTCATCGCTCTGCTGATTGGGTGAGTGCTGCAGTGTCTCTTCTTTTTAAGCGAGTGTGGCCGCCATGGCTTAAAATATTACGAGCTAAAGGATTTGGGTGTAATTTAAGCCTTTTTTAATATTTTACTGCATATTTTGTAATCATAGTTTTTACTAATGGCACATTGAGATCCTTATGGATGTTTGAGTGTTTAACATACCAGGGAACGGCTGTGATTTTTTGAAGAAGTGCCCCATAGTTGAATACCGTAGCACCAGATAGGCTTTAAGATAGAGTTGTAAAGTAGAAGCTTGCAATCGAGACTAAGGACAGAATTTGTTCCAATAAGCCATTGAATTTGAATGGCTTTTAGTTTCATTTGAGTTAATTTTGCCTCTTTATGGCATTTCCACTTTAATCGCCGATCTAGATGTATACCGAGTTTTTTTTACATACAAATGTTTAGGCATTATTTGATTATTGATTTTAATAGGGGGCATGATTCCCGGCGCAGGGTGGAAATATATGATATATATGAATATATGGTGGAAATATATGATCCTGTAAGTTACAAGATGCTTCATGACGGTTTTCGTGCATTATTAGAAAAGCTGTAGCGTCCGCAAAGGTTGAAGTTTGGGTGTAGTTGTTGGTTGACATGTCCTAAGTATAAATTTGGTATAATAAAGAGCCCAGGATGCTGCCTTATTGGACTCCAGCGTCAACTGGCTGACGACCGAATAAGTAGCTTTCTAACAGCTTGTGTATGTTTTCTGGTAAGTTTTGCTTTAATTTATGTAATGAGCCTTCATGCCAGACTTTATCAAAAGCTTCCGAAACATCGATGAAGAGTGCTGAGCAATATTTGTTTTCTTCAAAAGCTTTTCTTATGACATTTACTATTCGATGAGTTTCTTCAATTGTGCTGTGTGTTCTTCTAAATCCGAATTGATGGTTTGGAATACAACTATTTTCATTTAAAATCGGTGTTCATTTTGACATTAATAGTTTCTCAAATAACTTTGATATATTTGATAAAAAGCTAATGGGCCCATATGACTCAACTTTTGTATGATCTTTACCTGTTTTAAGTATTATGGTAACTAAGGAAACCGTCCACTTTTGAGGATAGTATTCAAGGCGCAAAATAGCATTAAAGATAAAAACAATAATGTTCTTTGCTATGCAAGGTAGCTCCATTAGCATTTTATTACTGATCTTATCAATACCAGGTGCCTTCTTAGTCTTTAAGTCACAAATATTCTTTTCTATTTCTTTTATCTCAAATCTTAAGGGAATAGCTGCTCTAACATTAACAGGCGGTAACTCGACTGCTATATCGTGAGATATATTTGGGGTAAATACGTTTTTCAAGTGATTAATAAACAGATTTCCTTTTCCAATATCGTTTCTTGCCCAACTACCATTTAAGTTTCTTAATGATGGCTTTGAGATAAACATGATTGTTTTTTAAAATTTTTTTTAGTGATATGGTAAATGGTATTAAAGATTCGGCATAGCCGAATATAGCAATCTCATTTATTTTTAATTAAGTGAGCCCCCTTCGGCTAGTTGGTAGTGAGCAAGTTTATCAGTGCGAGAGTTGAGACTCTGATCTGTATAGTTTCTGGAGGCTGAAGGTCTACCTTACTATAAAATTTAATAAAATAAAAAAATTTTTATAAACAAAAAAATATGTCAAAGTTATTTTTTGGGAATACAAAATTTATTATTAATAAGATTTCCGTATGACGTGCTAAATTCCCAATTTTTCATATTTGATAAATACACTGAAAATTATTGTTGAGGGAAAAAATTTTTTAACAAATTCGCAGGCAAAGTAAAAAAGTAATTTTTTTTTTAAATTTCTGGGAAATAACTTTAATCTGAATTAATAATTCTAAAACCGTTTCAAGCTTAAAACTCGTTTTTTTAATTCTTACACAAACTTATTTATTGACGTCATAGCAATACAAAACATAATTACATAGTTGAGTATCGTGCATTCATATAAATAAAATGATGAACATAATATTGGAATAATTAAAAGAAAAAATTAAATTTGAATTCAAATCTCTTCCACCTAAAATTTGTTTACCTTGACTGTTTTTACTGTTGATTTTATTTAAATTTTAATATTATTTCCAAACAATGTATTTCCTTATTTAGTTTAATTTAAATTGCATATTTATTTTTGTAGCAAAAACTACAAACTAAATAAAAAAAAATGTTTAAGAAAAGTGCCACATTGTTTAAAATAAGCGTTAATTTGTTACTTTTAACAAAATTTTCTTCCTGGTGCTTTATGCTCGTACTAATTCAAAAACGTTTTAAAGTTGGCAACAATTTGCCAATAATTTTCACTTTTAAAAAAAATATTTCTATTACTATAATTTTGGTTTTTTTTTTAGTTTAAGGAGAATTATGTAATAAAATAAAAGCAATCAATTTAATATTTGTAAATAATATCTGTAAAGGTTAACAAACTTTGTTTTCAAATGAATCCTACAAACTTGTTAAGTCTCTAGGTTCAACTTAAAATTACCTAAAAAAAACTACCTTTTAAATCAGCTTTCAAAACATATTTTTCTAACAATGTTTTCAGTCAAAATTCAACAAAATTTAATACAGAATCATTATTACACAGTCAATTGAAATGTTTGTTTTTTTATGTTTGCAAATATTTAACATTTTAATGTTAATTATGCTGTTAATCATGTTTATCTAGCGAGTGACTGACTGAGTGAGTTTAAATAACAATAACACAGTACAACAGCCAATCTGGGGGGTGAGAAATTCCAAGTCAGGGTGATGGTACTAGGTCAGTATAGTAAAACCCTCAAAGGGTTTGGCGTTCGTACGTGTCAGTTTTTTTTTATGACATTTTAAATTTTTTCCTTATCTTGATGTTTTTTTGTTTAACATAACCCGAGAACCACTTGTCCGATTTTGCTAAAACAAACTCAAAAAAATTTAGAATTACAATTTCTTTAATCCGTTCATATAACGTTTTTCTTTATAATCAACAGTTTTGCCGGTAAAAATAAATTTGTGGAGAAAAGAAATATTTGTTTGCCTAAAAATAGGCAATATTTATTAAAAAACATTTTAATTTTTAGGCAAAAAAATATTTTTTTTTCTCCACAAATTTATTTTTACCGGCAAAACTGTTGATTATAAAGAAAAACGTTATATGAACGGATTAAAGAAATTGTAATTCTAAATTTTTTTGAGTTTGTTTTAGCAAAATCGGACAAGTGGTTCTCGGGGTATGTTAAACAAAAAAACATCAAGATAAGGAAAAAATTTAAAATGTCATAAAAAAAAACTGACACATACGAACGCCAAACCCTTTGAGGGTCTTACTATACTGACCTAGTACCATCACCCTGACTTGGAATTTCTCACCCCCCAGACAATAATCCCAAAAATGTTCCATAGTGTAATTAGTTATTGTTTGTATTCGTATTGTTTGTGTTTTTTCTTCTTCTCCAGCTGTTATTAGAATCGTGGGAGTTTCGTGACAGATGACGCGTGCTGTTTTGTTTATGATATTGTTTATGTTAAACAATTATGACATGAATTAAATAAATAATTGTTAATTTTTCTTTACTAAGTTTATGATTAATAGAGGTGAAGTGTTAATGTTTCATAACATTGCATAATTTAATTTTAATTGTGTTTAAATGTGGCGCACTTATTTTAAGTCTTACTAAATGTCAAGATATCAAAGTAGCTGAATAAAGTTTTGTGTTTGGCCAAAGATTTATCCAATCTGACCATAACCTGAGATATATTTTGTATTTTTTTTGGAGAAATGAAAAAGAAAATAAGTAAGAGTGCTATATTCGGCTATGCCGAATCTTTAACATGGAGCGGAAGGAACAGAAAGTTATATAAATACCGTTATTAAGATACAAATTCATCTATTTTGTGCCACAGCCAGTTAGTTCTTACATTTTGTCGGATGCTGTGTATTTTATTTATTTATTAATTGAAATAGTAAATTCTGTAAATCGTAAGCCACACAGTAAGAAATGTAAGACGAGAAAGGGAATTTATATATTTTATTTGTAAACGGTTAGTCCGACTGAAATCAAATTCCAGATCCTAATTAAGGACTTGTGTTCCAGTTTAAGTAAAGGATTAGGGATCTATAGACATATTAGGAGGGCCAACCGAGGTTCCCAAATTAGGACACCTTAAGTATTACAAAAATTAAAAACAATCCAGAATTCTTAATTTTAGCCCGATCTTAGAAAGCTACACGTATTGGACAAAGATCTAAAATGGAGCACAAATAATTTTGGATTTTCGGAAAGATATTAAGATAATTAGAAAAAATCCTCTCCAGTAAAATTCGTATTTTCGCGCTTACGATAATTTCGCAAAAAAAGTAGATTTTGAACTTTTTTGTAACTAATGCCCTTTTTGAATTTTTATTGTTACGTTTCCTCGTTTTTTTAATCTTATGGTAAACAAATTATATAAAATTTTATTTTTTGAACTCTTTTTAGATTGTCCAGTTATTTTTACAAAATCCATGTGAATTTTTTACATTGTCTAGTTATTTGACTATTGGTTTCTGGCAACCCTAGGCAGCACTGATGTATATAGAAGATTTAAATAAGTGCTTTAGTTTTTTTGTCTTACAATAATTAATTATAATTAACGAAATTGAGCAATTTATACGAGATGCCTCCAAATTAAGCTTAAGGCCAAAATATTATTTATTTGCATTCTCAACTTAAAAACAATTAAATATTATTACTAAAATTAACATGAACCTCAATTAATTACTATAAATAAATGTTGCATTTTAAGCAAAACAACAAAGAAAAGAATTAAAACAATTGGCTAATAATTTAAACATTTACGAACAGAAAAAAACAACATGTATCAATCGACTAATTATTCGTACATATTTAAAAAAAAGTTATTGTGGTTTTTATTTATTTGTTCAAACCAAAGATACTTCATTTAATATGTGTATGACCTTAACCGACATAAAAGCTTTAAGTACTGTAAAATACACGAAGAATTTATAAAAAAAAAAATAAAAAATTGATTGGTATTTGATTTGGAATAGCCAACATATTAATTTATAATAGCTCTCGCTTTTACTAATACCAATAAACCATAAATTATTTGTGTTTTTGAATTTAATAATTAACATAAATTCATGGAATAGTTTTAAAATCAAAATTTTTGAAATACATATTTTGTTTAAATTTATTATCAAAGATGCTGCAGGGAATTAAAGCGGTTTTTCTTTAACAGGTTTTAAAAAGTTGATTTGTTAATTAAAAGATTTAAATTAGTTCATAAGGAAAAAATCATTTAAATTATTAATCAGCCTAATTATGAATAAAAATTCCCCGGAAGTTTTCTTCCTTCTCCCATTTTTCCTATGTTAATTCAATTGTAAAAATAGGGAAAGGGAAAAAACTCTCGGGGAATTTTTATTCATAATTGGGCTGGATATTTTTTATTAAATAATCTTATAGTGTATGGTTGAAAAAAAACTCATATGTCACATAAGCTTTGTTTCGTGATTTTTAATGTCAAAAAAGAATTTTTTTTAATATGATTAAAAGAGAAATAATAAAATAAATGGTAGATTTTTACTATAACAAATTGCAAGTATCTATAATGAAATAAATGTCTACACAGAAAGAAAAACACTCGGGATAAATAAAGTTTTTTATACTTACTTTAAGTACGAGTCGTACTCAAAAATTCAAGTACGAATAACACTAAAACGTACTCAAAACGATCCTAAATGGGACTACTTTCGAAAATCAATCCCGTTATTTCCCAAAAAACACGAATGATATGAAATGACTTTATCATTTGACATCAAACACGATTCTCAAACGTTTTTCAATTGTTTTATTTTAACATTTAAACTCAAATTGATAATGATTTGAAAATAAACATTTGACATCAAATGTTTTATCAATTTATTGTGAATTTGGTATCAAATGTTAAATTAAAATCAAAAATAAACTTGGCAATACTCAAGCGAAAAATATATTTTAACATTAAAAATGGCGATTAAAGTAAAATTTTTACTTCGCGGTTAAATGTGTTTTACAAGTGAACGATTTATTTCTTGTGAAAAATAAAAATTATTTGTAAGTATTTACAATGATTAAGAATACGAGTTAAAAAATAAACAAAACGGAAAAGTGAAGAAATTATAAGTTTGTTGTACGATCGTGGTGCTACAATCCTCTATAAAGAAGGAAGCCAAGTATTTCATCTTTCTAAGAATTCGAGGACGAAAAGAACATTTTTTCATATTTTAGCTATGGTGCCGAATGTTTATCTCACAGTTTATTTAAATAAATAATGAATTAAAATTAAAAAATAACATACTTTTATTTATGTTCTACATTGTATTATAACAGAGTGCAAAAAGAAAAAAAAAATAACCATGTACGGACACCTCTACGTGATGAAATACCAAACAATGCCCGTGGGTCCCAGTTTTGCCCAAAGTCATGCACTTTTTTTTATGGGCCCCCAAAGATTTGGCGCCTCGGTGTCATTTTTGCAAAAAAGTGATCATTTTCTCAGGCTCATATCTTGCAAACCGTTCTGAATTTTGTTTTACCCTCTGAGACAAAGTTGTAGCTCTAGCTATAAAAAACAAAAATTGTGAACTTATAAAATCAAAAAAACTTCATCTTCAAGATCAAAATCGCAAAAAACTTTAAAAAATTTGATTTTTTTTTACTTTTTT
The DNA here is from genome assembly GCA_963931875.1 of Pollenia griseotomentosa. Taxonomy (NCBI): domain Eukaryota; kingdom Metazoa; phylum Arthropoda; class Insecta; order Diptera; family Polleniidae; genus Pollenia; species Pollenia griseotomentosa. The sequence goes on from OZ007563.1 coordinate 51,665,280, forward strand.
CCCCTTGCTTCCGGAACCGGAAGCAAAAGAATGGGTGAAAGAAATGCTGTATTATTTTGAAAAAATCGGCACATCGATGACATTAAAGCTGCATTTTCTTCATTTTCATTTTGACGACTTTATCAAACAACTCCCTACCGAATCCGATGAGCAAGAAGAACGGTTTCACCAAACCACAATGCCCATGGAAAAACGCTACAACGGCAAAAAATTCGACGCATTGCTTGCAGAGGTAATATCAATTTTATTGATGCATTGGTTTGCATTCCTTTTTTGATTTCTTTTCTAATTCATGTTGGTGGAGTCACAAGATCACCCTGTATGATGTAAATGAAGTATCTGAAGAAGAAAAAGCTGATGATGGAGGGCAGTCTGGAAGCAACGTGCCTGGGGGCACCATAAGTTCTGAATCAGATTAAGATTCGGACGACGATTTGGATTCACAACTTAAGAGAATTCGATTTGCAAGTCCAGGGCCATCAACATTATAAACATAATACGAATATTTTTGTAATAGATAGCATAGTATCTCAATGTTGAAGTAAAGAAAAAAAAAATGATATTAAAAAAATTTTGGGACATTTTTCACTTTTGCGGCTACATAAGCGCTACCTAAACGTTGTTAAGAATTATTTCTAGAAAGTTCATATGCTCTAGAAAATTGTTTATTGAGATCTTAGGTACATTTTTGTAGTTCATTGTTTTCTTGAATTTTTAACGGTTTGCAAACTATGGACCTGAACAGGGAAAAAGGTAAAAAAAAATATCGAATTTTTTAAAGTTTTTTGCGATTTTGATCTTGATAATAAAGTTTTTTTTAATTTTATATATTCACAATTTTTGTTCTTTATGGCAAGAACTACAACTTTGTCTCAGAGGGTAAAACAAAATTCCGAACGGCTTGTAAGATATGAGCCTGAGAAAATGATCACTTTTTTGCAAAAATGACACCGAGGCCCCAAATCTTTGGGGCCCATAAAAAAAGTGCATGTTTTGGCAAAACTGGGAGATACGGGTCTTTTTTTTGGTCTTTTATCACGTAGAGTTGTGCGTATATGGTTATTTTTCCATGACTTAAAAAATTACACACAGTGTAATTCACATTTGAAAAACATTTGAGAATTACGTTTAAAAACAAGTTGAAAATAAAGACATTTATTAATTGAAAATAATTTCCCCTTTTTGTTGAGAATGCTATGATTTTCAAATGATTTTTAAATCATTATCAAACGTTTGTCGTTTGAAATCAAACCTTCGTGTTTGTTGGGTAGTGCCACTCTAATGCCCGTAAATTCTACAAACAGATATCTGGTCGTGTTCGTACCTAAAAGTTATCTTTACCTATCTGGTAAAACTATTTTAGTAATTTCAACGTTTATTTTGCCTACGTGTATTTTCCTTTAAGTTTTCTTTTAAATTATGGCAACATGTGTATTTTTATTAATTTTTTGAATTAACTGTCAAGAGTCGATGGTGTTAAAAACACTACAGTTTTACCAGTAGGTAAACATACGTGTTGAAATTATGAAAAATTCGTTACACCATAGAAATCTATACACATCTATTTGTAGAAATTACGGGCATAAGAGTAAAATTTCAAAGTGGGTGTTTAATATCACTGATAAGTTACAAAGTTTGTTGCAGACATTACAACAACACCGCCCAAGTCGTCTAAAAAAGATTTGCTTGTTGTGTGTAGAAACAACAAAAACAACAGAATAAGACGAAAACACATTATTTTCATGTTTAAAAAGTAAAATTGAGAACTCTTGCTTCTCATTTAGTTTATATTTTCAGTTATATATGTGCATTAAGTTTTTTAAGTAAAAACCATATCGGGAAATGCTGGTGTTTTATAATTGTAATTCTGTAAGGTGTAAAACGGGCAAGTAAACCAATCATAATAAAATTCTTCTTCTAATTGCATTGTGTCAACTTGAATCAAGCGCATTTTGAGATTGTTTCAATCTTAGTTTTACTTAAATCAATCTCATTTTCGGATTATTTCAAGTTCGAAATCGGGATTGAATAAGGATAATTTAAGTATTTCGCGATTGAAAATCAGTACTTGAATCAATCTTTCTGTACTCGATTCAAGAAAATCCGAACTCAACGTACTCTTAATACCTCTACGGATTGATTTTAGTACGGATGGATTGATTTTTCTTTTGAGTGTATAAAAAACTTTCTATGATCTAAGTAACTATTAATGACTGATTTGACTAATTAAATTCTCGTTATGAATAGATAGATATAAAGATAGTTATATATAGTTATATATAGGTATGATGTGGAAGGGTAGTCAATAAACCATCCTTCCTGGAGCCTGGGACAAACTACTCTAAATTGAAGCCACTATATACCCTTTTCACCTGTGGTGAAGGGTATAAAATGAAGCGTGTCTATTGTTTGGTTTCATTAGAATGTTTAAACTGAATAGAAGCGTGTCTATTAAAAACTATAAACAAGTTTGGGATTGAAATCCAACAGAATCGGCTCAGTAGGAACAACCTCAATAAAAAATTGACAAAAAGTAAAACATAAATTGGTGCCGTTATGAACCGATTGTCATTAAATTTTAACAAATTCGTTTTATATGTCACCAAATTACGTTAAGATCGGGCCATAATTTACCTGTGGTCTCATATAAAGACCATTCTCGGAAATCATGTTAAGACGGCTAAAAACGTAACGAATAATGTTTTTGTGGCGAAATTTGGTCTAATCTTATTTTAAAAGACTCTTAATCAAACCACTAAATTTAGTGAAGATCAAGTTATATTTTATCATAAGACTGCCCCATATAAAACTCACTCTCGGAAAATACTTTACGGAAAAACACTACAGCTTAAGCCGTCAATATTAATAACGATAGGTCTATAATTGTCCATAGGCCCTATATAAGGCCTATTCTCGAAAATGAGCTAAAAAAGCCTTAAACCGGAAAAGATATGAATATTGTTGGACACGAGTCCGACATAGATTTACTTAAGTTTAGAAAAAGTTTTTGTTTAAAATTGGTCGGGAAACCCGTAATTCAAAACTATTAAATATCCCGAGAATTCTCGAAACGGGAAAACCTGGGAACAAATTCTAGTTGTATCACAAGAGAATTGTTTTATATTGATTTTTATTTAGTGATGTTAAAATAAAAATCAAACTATAACATTAAGAATTTTGCTTGACCTGTATCTTAAAAAAAATTGCAAAATAATTTTTTATAATGATACAAATTTTGCAGTACATTTTTTCTCAAGAAATTATTAAAATAAATTTTTAGTTTTTTTTTCCTCTAAATGAAATCATTATTTTCGGTCAAATGCATTTCGACTAATAACGAACCAAACAGTTCCACAATTATTCACATGCAAATCAAAAATATTTAATAATACAGTAGACGCTCACAAATTAGAGCTTTCAGTAATTCGAACGTCCAGAAATTAGAATCAGTGTTTGCAATACATTAAACGCTTTAAAATTCGAATTTATAGTTCTAATTTCAGAGCGTTTTTTTCTTTTTTTGTTATATGAACACAAGAAATCCGCAATTTATTTTTATTCTGTTTGAACATGTAAAACTAAAAAGAGGAATTACCAAATTTTAGATGTGTTTCCTAATTTGTTGTTTTTTTGTCGCATTTATATATATTTGTGGCTAGTTTATTTGTGAAATTCGAAACATGTGTACATATTTTGGAAGTCTCTAAAAGTGAAAGTGTATCATTCGAAATGTCAAATAAACGTAAAAAAAAACTTTATCATTGGAAACGAAGGTCAAAATATTAGAAAAACTTGACAAAGGGTTTGAAGGGAATATTAATGTTACGACATCTTAAATCAGCTATATCAAATTACGTAGAACAGCAATATTAAATGCTGTTTTTAACACATATCAGCAAGCAAGCAATAAATCTTTGCACAGCGCTGAATACCCAAATATGGAAAGTCGTCTGTATGAGTGGTTTTTAAATCAACGAGAAAAAAGTGTACAGCCCATACTTAAAGAGAAAGCTAAAAAATATTTAGAGAGGAATATCCCTATTAAGATGAAAATACATTCCGTGGAAGCAATGGATAGTTTTTCAAATATAAGAAACGACTCGGTATTTTTAATTTTAAAAAATACATTTAATGTATTGGAGTGAATTACGTTTTGTTTTCTTGTTTTTATCAAATAAAATTGAATTAAAAAAAATTTAAGTAATTTTTATTTTTTATTCGAAATAAAAACGTCCAGAAATTAGAACAATTCAGAAATTCGAATTGCCTCAAAAACAAAGCGGTTCTAATTGACGAGCGTCTACTGTACAATAATTAACACATCATACTCAGAGAAAAAAAAACAATTTCCAACAATTACAATTAAACGAAACTAAAAAAAAAAAAACAAACTATAAAAATAGATACAAACGAATTGCTAGGCTTCATATAAAAATGATTAAATGTTGCTACGAAATTGTTGCAAACACAAACTTTATAGACTAAATGAATGTGTTGCTGTTTTTATGGTTAAACTAGCAACAAGCTACGAGTACAAATGAATGCGTAAAAAATTTTCAAGTCTTAAAGAATGGCAAATAAAGTATCTATAAGTAAGTTGAATTGTATTACATAAGATAGAGTATATGAAAAAAAAACAAAAGTGTAATTCGAATAAATATACACCACAGAAAAAAAAAACATTAAATACAGCAGCAGTGATGTTAATTTGCTTAATCGGTTACTCAATTAAATGAATAACCGTCAATCTTAATTGTTATTAAGAAGGCAAAATTAATCAGCTTAAAGTAATTTATTTGGAACTCTTTTTTTATATTAATAAAAAGAAGATTAATTTGCTGCAAATGTTATTTTCATTAAGATTAATTTGACGTAGAATCTATTTCAAATCATTAGTTTCGGTACTTCGGCAATACGGTCAGCCTTAATATTTTTGCATTAACTTTAAATGATTTTTAAACTGCTTTCCTTTAATTGAGTTTAAAAGACGTCTAGGGCTGTCAGCTTAAGATATTAGAAATAAATATTCCTGAAAAGCTTCTAGAATTCCATTATAATCTACGAGTTTTAAACAACTCTCTTTTGAAATACAATAAACTTAGTTCAATAGAGTACAGTTAACAGTACTTCAGAGTGTATATAAGAGTATTCGAAAATAAACACTAAATATCGCTTCTTAGAGTTCGGTTCGGTAGATTTGTGGAAAACACAAACGCTAATAGTGTTTGTGTAGAAAATCATTAAAAAAAATAACGTAGCCCTGTTTGTCATCTTTCGAACACAAAAATAATGCAAAAATATCAACTCAACAAAAAGATGAAAACATTTGATTCGGTTCGGTTTTTTTTTTAAACCACAAACTTTATTGTGTTCGGCTCAGCTCACCTATGTTCGTTTTTTTGTGTTGTGCGTCGCGCCCTTCTGGCTTGCAAAAAAACCAAACATTTTTTACAGCAACAAAATACACATACGAAAAAAATAACATAATTTTACACAAACAAAACACATACACACAAGCTTTCGCGATGTAGTGGTTGTTTTGTTTGTTCATTTCTTTATCAATGTAAAAAAAGAAACATTATAGAACATTAAAATAAAATGTTTGTCTACAGTATCACTTCAATTTTTTTGTTTTTTTAACGAAGAACAGAACACTATATAATGTTCGGCACTTTCTTGAAAATAGTTACGAACGGTATTAAGGGTTGTGTTCGTCTACACAAACACGAAAAAAATTGATATTGTTCCTGGGTGTAGAGCCGAACGCTAATTAATGTTCTGTTTATTTTCGAACACTGGTGTATTAAGGGTTACTAAAAGGAGTACAGTACCCAAGAGTACAGTATTGGTACTATAGAGTAGAAATATTTCCAAACTCTGTAGACGGCGAATATACGCTTTACTATAGTAAAAGTACGGGTTTAAAAAATACTCTTGAAATTAACAAGGGATCGAAAAATACAAGCATTTGAGAATGCTAACACCACAATATTTTAATTCGAGTTTGGGTATGTACGATTTTGTATGTTTATTTATTTGATAATAGTGCATAAACAGTTGTTTGCAAAAACAATTCTTTGCGTATGCGTACACCACATAAAGGGTGTTTTTTAGACGTATACAAGTTCCGATAAGGACAACTGTAAAACTAGCTGTCATACTAAAAAGTGTTCTTGCTTTGGCAAATTACCATGCAAAGAGTAACTCCAGAACAACGTTTGAAAATTGTAAAAATTTATTTATAAAAGTCGTTAAGTTTAAGGTTCGTATAATCGTCCATCTAAGCAGCTAAAACGCAATACTATAGATCGATGCATGACCACATTTTCTCTTAGATAATATTCTGTCAATTGGAGCCCGTACCGTGCAACAGAGGACTCGAATTTATCGATCTCAGCGACTCGGTCTCTGTCCGTCCACTACTTGGAAAATTTTGAGGAAAGATCTTGGCCTACATCCATATAAGATCCAACTGGTGCAATAATTAAAGTCAATTCCGTCGTCTTAAGCGTTGAGGCAAATTTCAGGCTTAACGGGTATGTAAGCAAGCAGAATTGTCGTTTAAGGACAGAGCATGTTTCTTATGAGACTCTATTATATCACGAACAAAGTCACTGTTTGAATGGCGAAAGCTACAGGTAAATGATTCGTGATTTTTTTATTCCTCATATCATTGCAAATCATTTGAAGGAGAAATGGTTCCAACAAGACGACGCTTCATGCTATATAGCGCGTGAAACCATCACGTCCATCCAAACGTTTGTTGGTTTAACAATTTTAGACTACTTTTTGTGGGAGTCTGTCAAATCTCTGGTCTATGCTGATAAACTAGCTACGTTTGATCATTTAGAATCCAACATTCGACGCACTATTGACGAAATAAAGCCTCAGTTAGCCGGGAGTAACAGTAACAGTAACCTTACCTTAAAAAAGTAAGACCAATTTATTTCTTACAGATTGAGACATAACACCTTACTGCTAATCTAATTGCTTTACATACAACAAAATGAAGCAGCTGATTTGCAACGTTACTGTTACTACCGGCTAACTGAGCCTTAAGTCCAGGTATGCTCGAAAAAGTAATACAAAACTGGCCCAATAGGATGGTGTTCATAAGACGCTGTCGCGGAGGTCATCTGCCAAAAACTATTTTTAAACATTAGGTGCCTGTTCAGTAAGTAGTGTTTTTCATACAGGATTTCCCGGGATCCCGCACATTTTTCGGGAAAAAAATCCCGGGAAATTTGTGCGGGATTTTTAGTTTTGTAAGTTTTTATTCCTAAACACTTCTAATGTAACAGATTGAAAGTTTTTATACCCCTCACCACAGGTGGAAAAGGGTATATATAAGATTGTCATTCCGCTTGTAATTTCTACAATATTGATCTAAGACCACATAAAGTACATATATTCTGGGTCCTTATGAGGAGAGAACTTGATTTAACCATGTCCGTCTGTCCGTCTTACGTTTGATATGTGTTTTCCGGAGACTCCAGACATGATAGCGGCTAGGTTGTTTTACATGTATATCACATATAGTCCACCATTTCTTGCTATTGAAATTCGGCCAGATCGGTCTAAAAATGGCTGAGATATGAGCAAAAAACCACGACGACCTCAAAATTTTTCCAAAAATCCCTTGTTGTTGTATTTTTGAGATCTTGAGAACGGCAAGAGCCAAAGTTTTCAAATTAGGTACACACATTAAGGTTATTAATACACAGCATCCCACAAAATGTGGGCGGGAGCGGAGAAGTAGGCGTGGTACCTCCCGTACAAAAAATATCAAAAATTTTATAAAAACCTGATTTTTTAAACTGTTATATAACCTATGGTTATACCTTGTATACCAAAAGATCGGAAAAATCTTTAGTAAAAAATATTTTCTGAAAAACTCGGAAAAATCGGTTCAGATACGAAAAAGTTATGACCAAAATAATATTTTTTTTTTTTAAATACCCACTTTCGGGAACCATAGATCTTCTCGAGTCCAACTAACTGGCAAATTTCTCCTTTAACACGTCGGTATATAAATCTGTCAAATTGGTTAAAAAATGGCTGAGTAATAACCAAAATAAAACAAATTTTTTTTTAATTTTTATGTTCAAAAACGATTTAAAAAAAATATTTACCAGTTTTCGCTTTTTAAATTTAAATTATAATGACGTTCTTAGTATTGTAAATATGTATGTATATGTAAAAATTATTTTGTTTTTGTCTAGTTGCTCTGTATTCTGCTCGAAAAATGGTGAAGGGTATATAAGATTCGGCACAGCCGAATACTTGTTATTATTCCGAATGTTATTGCACACTGAAAAAAGATAACCAAAAAGCCCAACAAAAATGAAATTTTGCCCATGTGTTTTTTTGATCATGAAGATCTTAAGGTGCCATTAAGCACTTTTTCCTTTTTGCCACATAAACAAAAAAGTTGAATGCATTAATAAACTTATTTAATTGATCTCAGGAAATTTTATTTGTTCAAATTAATTAAATAATATTCTGCATCGATTTGTATTGAGCGGGAATTCCCGGGATCCCGGGAAATTGCAAAATAAATCCCGCTTTCCCAGGAAATGAAAAAGTCCGGGAAAAGAAAAACTCTACTGTACACACACTCCAAGTCTGACTCGTCAAGTCTTGGGGTCTTGACCGTAGTCGTTAATTTCCTTTTTCCTTTTGTTTTCGTGTTCGTAATATTTTAGATGAGCTTAAGTTCAAGGCGAAGAACAAGAAAATTGACGACACAAACTAATTGCGTATAAACGTATACGCAGGTTCAAAAGAGAATTAAAGAAAACCTTTTCGGCTTTGCCTGACTTGTCTAAGCCAGCACTACACACCATGACATGTGTCAGCTAATAAAGCCAACATTTTTGCTTTTCCAAAGAATTAATTGTTTTATTTTTGAGAAAAGTAAGTAAAAAATAAGCAAGATCACAAATTCTTTGTATGCTTTCGCTACATACGAAAGACAAGTAAACTTCACACATTCTTGCAGACTGCACCAGTTTATTTTCAAATACTAAAAGTATGCACACAAATGTTTTGCTGATTGTTTTAAAAGAAACATCTACTGTTTGAAGGGTATTTCTTTGAACTTTTATGCAATCACAATACTATTTAAATTGTGCAATGAACAGTACCGCTTAGTATAGTACATATTTGTTATTTAAAAAAAAAACAAACATTTCTTGCACACATTTGATTTTTGTTGTGTGTTTGATTTGTAAATATATTTATGCAGGTAAAGTAACAGTACATACTGTAAACTTAATTAACATTTTTTCAAAAAGCGAGTTTAAATGACATTACCCTAAAAAATATAGCTTATTTTTACTCTTTAAAAATTGATGGCGTCAGGTTTTATTGATTTATAGAAGCATATTTAAAAAAATAGTTTATTATTGCATAAAATATTTCTGTCTTTCTAACCCATAATTATTAATGCTTAAACAATTCCCCTTTCCTGTATTTATGGGGCATTCAATCAAAAGAAAAGACATTTTTAATTTTCCATTAAAAACAATGAAGTCCGGAAAAATGTAATACAACCAGTTTAAATTAAAATCAACTCTCGATATTCACACAATGACACAAAGACCCATATTATAAACTTTATAAAAATAAAACAACCACATGCACTCTTAACAAGAAAAACCAGACTTTGTTGTTGTTAAGCGCCAGTGGTCGAAGCTTAAATATTAATAATCCTAGACATAATTTTAGTTTTAACTGAACAATAATAATTTCAGTTCAAACACTTTCAGCCATCAAGGAGATTAAAAAATAGTTTGTGTCGCAGCAATTAAATACGAAAAAAGTGTATCAAGTTGTCTCTTGCAATTAATTTTTAAACAAAATTAAGTATTCAGTTTTGTTTTAATTAACTTTTTAATGGCGATTTATTTTTGAATCATGGGAATAACCGATTATAGACAAATATTAATTGAAATTCTAGACCTAATCTCAGGAAAAAAAAAAATGAATAACAATACAAAACCTGAGAAGTTTTAACTATTTAGTTGTTAAAAATATATAGTATTAATTATTTATTAGCTTAATTTAATAGCTAAAACTTTAATAACAATTTACTACACACAGAAAAAAATCAAGTTAAAAACGTAGAAAACAAGGTTGATTTAAAATTTTTCGGTGGTGATTTTGCTTTATACGTTTTTCATGTTAATTCAACCTGATTTTACAATAACTTGCGAACAACATTTTTTCTTTTAAAATAACTATAATTCATGTTAATTTAACACTGCAGTAAAATTAGAGCAAAATGTAATTTATATTGAAATAACAATCCGAACCACTTTGAATAAAAGTTATTTCAAGTTGAAACAACGTAAATTTCATGTAGAATCAAATTGGTTTGAGTGTGTTATAACAGTGTGAAGAAGCTTCAGAGACAACATATGCATTTATTTAAGAATAATTCAAAACACTTACCCCTTTCACACATGTTTCACTTATTTTGTATTTTCCTTTGTTTTCGTCGTCATTTTACTTTGAAAACTTGATGTACTTACTATTTAACTAACTAATTTTAATTAAAAGAATACGGGAATTGTCTTCTTTTTATAGCATATTTTAAACATGAAAATAAGAAAATGTACATACTTAAGATTTAAGATTTAAGGTTATTTTATTTAAAATTAATAATGATAAATTTAAATAAAGGGCATGCTTTTGCAGAAATTTACTATGATTCTCAATCAACATTTTTCCATGTTAATTTTACATTTACCGAATTCACAAAACCGTTTGTATAGTTGTATCGATTGTATGTTTTATTCAAATACATAGCTCACTATTGTTTTTATATACATCATACAATCGATACAACGATACAAGCGGTTTTGTGAATATGGCAATTGGTATTTTTTTTGCTGTGTGTACATACATTTTAACTTGTATTTTTTAAGATTGGGTTTTGAGTTTAGATCACAAATTATAACAAAACTTAATAATAATCCAAATTAATATACGGAGAGATACATAAATAAATAAAAAAATAGATTTTTAAATGAAATAAAATTTAGATTTTTAATTAGAACCATATAAAAAAAGATTAGAATTAAATTAATATGTTAGTAAGAAATGTGTTTATATTGTAATGGTCTACCTGACATGTACAGAATTTTAAGCGATTTCTTTTTTTTAAACAGATTTATTAATAAAGACGTTTTCCTATGTAAAGAACCATAAAGCAACTCAGATGACGTATTCTTCTTTTCAAAATAATTTTCAATTGTAAAGGGTTTTTCAACAAGAACTTTGCTTTCAAAACAAAATAAGAAAAAAAAAAATTATATGAAGATGATTCAAATTTTTATTGTATAACGAAGAGAAAAGTTCGGTAATTATGAATGAAAAATATCTGACATATGTCCACCACGAGCGCGCTGACAGATGTCGATTCTTTCATCGAAGTTTTTAATCACTTTTTGGCAAAATGGCGGTTCTATTTCGTTAATCACATCACGGATTTTGAGTTTTAAGGCTGCAATCGATTCGATTGGCTCCGTATAGACTGTGTCCTGAACATAGACCCACACAAAATAATCCAGTGTTGTTTAGTCACACGATCTGACTGGCCACTTAACAGCTGATGTTAATGGAATTATGCGATCGGGAAATTTGGTTTGCAATAAATTGATCGCTTCAGTGGCTGTGTGACCGTCCTGTTGGTGTTGGCACATTTTGTATTGAGCCTGTCGACTCAAATTTAACGACCAAATTCTAAATAGCAGTCTCAGAAGGACGGCTATGTTGTCCGAAAATATCACGAATTTTACGAAATGTAACTTTAACAGAACCACCATTTTCATAGTGGATTTAAATTATTTTAATGCGATTTTCGAGCGAAATTGAATTCATTGTAACAATTACCAATGCATCTACTTCGAATACGTCAAAAAACTAAATATCAAAACTACCATGTTGTTAGTGTTGCCACCGTTACAAAACAAAATTCTTGTTGAAAAAACCGATACATGACGTCATAAAACACAACACAAGGACAAAAGACAAAACAAAGCACAACAGTCCTTTTCTTCGTTACACACATGGCGAATTCATGTATTAGATAGTCGCAATACAACAACAACAGCAAATGTGTGGTTACTTTCGCTGTTGTAAAAATGTTAAAATACCTAAAGCCTAGAGGACACGGAATGTAAAAAGCCAAATGTGCATGTGGTTCTGACGTAATTTTAACGTCATTACAAAGCGACAATAGCCATTGTGTGTTGTGTGATGACGTAAAAATTACGTCAGAGCCACAAGCGCATGTGAAGTTTAACATTCCGTGTACCCTAGGCCTAATAAAATGTAAACAGAACATGTATTTTGACAGTTTCAACAAGCGAAACACCATAACCAGCTGATCGATTCAACGCACCTGATACATGAATTCTCCTTTGATGACTATCGAGACTGACTATTGCAGCCAGTATTGTAAGATATTTTTTAAAACATAAATTACCAAAATTTATTAAAAATCCTATTATTCCTGCACACAGAAAAAAATACCAATGTAAAATTAACATGGAAAAATGTTGATTGAGAATCATAGTAAATTTCTGCAAAAGTATGCCCTTTATTTAAATTTATCATTATTTCATATTAATTTTAAATAAAATAACCTTAAATCACGTTTATTTAATATTATTCACTGTTAAAATAAAAAAAATCAATATTGAATCCATAAAAACCTGTTTTATATTAAAATCAAAAGTTTATACTAAAGTATGTACATTTTTTTAATTTTCATGTTTAAAATAAGTTATAAAAAGAAGACAATTCCCGTATTCTTTTAATTAAAATTATTTAGTTAAATAGTACATCAAGTTTTCAAAGTAGAATGATGACGAAAACCATATCGGGCGATTCTGCTGATGCTTTTGTTAAAAAAGGAGAATACAAAATAAGTGAAACATGTGTTTCAGGGGTAAGTGTTTTGAATTATTCTTAAATAAATGCATCTTCACATTGTTATATCACACTCACAACAATTTGATTCTACATGAAATTCACATTGTTTCAACTTGAAATAACTTTCATTCAACGTGATTCGGATTGTTATTTCAATATAAATGACATTTTGCTCTAACTTTTCTCCAATGTTTAATTAACATGAATTATAGTGATTTTAAAAGAAAAAAATGTTGTTCGCAATTTATTGTAAAATCAGGTTGAATTAACATGAAAAACGTATGAAGCAAAATCACCACCGAAAAATTTTAAATCAACCTTGTTTTCTACGTTTTTAACTTGATTTTTTTCTGTGTGTCGAGGTCCACATTTATGGCCATACAGGTGTTCTTTCTCATCCATGTAACTTATTACTTATGTAAGCAAAATTTGTCCCAAGTAGCTTCGATAACTATTTGATCAATCTTTTGAAAAAATAAAATTTTTAATAAAATTTTTAATTTAAAACTTTTTTTTTATCCGGAATGTTTTTTTTTTTTTGCACAAAAGACAGCTTATGTCTTTTCCTTTAAGGTAGTTTTGGTCGCTTTTTGGGATGCGAGTGGCTTATGTATAAAAAAAATAATTTCTAACTCTAGACGAGGGTTTTTTAATTTTTAGCATATAAAAAACCAAAAATTTTTTTTTTTTAAATATTGAAGTTATCGAAGCTAATTGGGACACATTTTGCTAGCACCAATAGGTAAAATATTTCAAAAATTGACCTCCTTTAACTCAGAAACGACCTTGTTGAAAATTTATTTCTAAACTACTATCCAATAGGACTATGCTTGGTGCAAATTTTATCCAAATCGTAAGACATAGATTTAAAAATTGGGTCACTTGACATGAAATCCCCCATATATTTCTTTGGGCAATTTTGCTGGCAGCCGCTACGTTTTTTCATTAACTGTGAGCGAGCGCTCTTTAACTCATTTTTGCAACACTTATTTCATTACCTCTATATGTTCGACATCTTTTAAGTAATTGAATATCCGGTGTACATTTCTCGTTTTTTTTTCGTTTTTTCTTTCTTTCGTTTTGAAGTTTTTTAAATTTTTTTATCCAAATTTTGATATTTTCATCAGACTAAAGTTCATTGAATTTAATTTTCATAAAATTATTTTTATGAAGAAAGGATGCGCGATGTTACAGTTTTTTATTCAATGTAGCAAAATATGTTTGAAAATTGAAATGATGACAAATATAAATTTTTTAATGCAAATAAGAATTTCAAGTTTTCTTCTTCTAGAGGATCTGTTCATCTGTTGCCGTAGCTTAGCTCATATCTATTTAGCTCATAATAATTCCTAAATTATTATTGGATTCTTTAATTTCCAAAAAGTTCAATACAAACCACATTTCAATTTCAGTTTGACATGTTAATAATTGTTTAGCCAATATTTTAAAAGCGATTACTTTTTTAAACAATAAAAAGATTAAAAGCAATAAATATTGAAAATTTTTTTATTTAATAAAAGTTATGTCTAAAAAACAACTGATTTTATGAGCACAACACTAGTAGCAATTAACCAACTGACAGATTGGCGTCTTCACTGGTGGTAGTGGCTCCGGCGTGTAACAGATACAAAAATATATACGTCCAACCAACAACAATGTATGGTTATGTTGTAATTAAATAATGACAGCGGAACGTGTCAGCTGCAAATAGATACTTAAGTAATTCAGCTTTGCTACAAATACAATTTAAAACTGGTACCAAAAACTATATATTTGGCAGAAAAATCACATAAAAAAAAAAATAAGATGAAAACTATTTTTTTTGGGAAAAACTAAAAATAAATTGAACGAAAACTAGTCGTACTTGACTATAGAAAAGAACAGAGAAAAATCAAACTGGGTTTAAGATAAATATGCAAATTTTGAAAAAGTCTTACTTTCAAAAAAATATATTATATAACATCTTTACAGCTGAAAGAAAACCAGATGAGACTCATGTTGTTTTATTGCGGTGCTGGGCATCACATTAAATTGACGCTTTTATGTGTAAAGAATTAATTTGTTTTCAAAAACGAACATCAAAATAACAGCAAAACAAAGAAAAGAAATACTCGAGACATTTAAGACGATAAAGGATCCTAGCGATGACTCTTAAACTTTTCTGTAAGTATTTTTTCAAGAATTCACAAGAAATTTAACGAAGACCAAATCTAGGGACGACTAAGGATGGCTGTTTGCTAAACAAATCATTTTTTTGAATATAATTGCATATTTTTAAATTAAGCAATACATTTCTTTAAAAAAATACAAACTTTTGCTATTTACGAATATTTTGGTAACTTGGAAGTTATCTCTAACATTAAGGTAGTATTGTAAAATTTGACCTTACTGCTAAAATTTAATAAACATTTTTCTATAAATTCTCTTGGTATGTGCAAAAACAGAAAGTTTTAATTAATTTTAACAATATGATATTTTTCATTAAGATTTTTGGTAGACATATATATTAAAGCTTTTTTGTATATGTTTAACATATTTTTTTGTTCTTTAAAGCTTTCGTGCATGTATAATGTTAAAGCATGTATAATTTTAAAGTTTATTAAATATTTATTAATAAAATTGATCTGCTTTTTAAATAAAATAATCGCTTTAGTCTGCAAAAAAAAAAAAAAAAAAAAATATCTCACGAACTAAGACATAAGAAAATGTGATGTGTTTCAAGATGAGAAACAAGGGTTGAAAGCTCCCAGCATTTTACCGACATCTACCTTTGTAACAACTTACTAAACGCAATATCTCTCATACCAAATTGGTACTCGGGGCATTACCTTATACCAATTTTGAAAGTACTATCTCGTAGCTTACACAGTAATTCGTAGATACCAAGGCCTATACAATCTTATCTCTACAACAATACAACATGACGCAAAACAACAGGCATTTTGTTTGTGTAAAATTCCTCGCCCTACACTGAAATTTTCTTCGCAATTCCAATGAATTTTGACATTAATCCCATTATAACTATGAAATTCCACTTAGACAATGAAAATTTTCATTTAACCAATGAAATTTTTTTTATGAAAATGATTCATTAAATATATGAAGCATTTTTTTTTCAGTGTAAATCGTAATGTATTGTTATCCAATGCTTTGATTTCTTTTAGTGTTGAAAAAACAACACCATTTAACATAAATATTTAATCGTAGGGCACACGCAAATTAAATACTTATAACTAGGGCAACCAAAAATAAGCACTAAAAAAACAGTTTTAAGCTCTTAAAAAAAGCGTTTAAAAACATGAAAATAAGCTGTTAAAATAAAAAAAAAAGCAATTAAAATTTATGGTTTATTTTCCACTTTATTCGTTGAATGCGTTGTTACAGTAAATTATAAATTGATGCGATAAATTTTCGAAAAGAAACCCCTGTCTATTTGAAGTCAGCACGCTTTTGTACATAGAAAAAGTTCTTTCTACGTCTACAGATGTTAAGGGAGCATATTTAAAATTGAGTATTTGCTCTGAGGTATATTTTATACGATTGAACTCGCAATGCCGCTTGCCTCCCAGTATATCCACAATATCTTTTAGTACCGAAAATCCTTCATTTTTTAATAAAACAGATTCAAATTTTTTATTCACTTTGTCGCCTATATCCCCTGGAACACCGGAAATTTTTCTTACGGTGTCCATAACTATATTCACTTGGGAAACCAATGAAAGATTTTTTGTTTCCAATTTGGTTCCTACTTCGTGTAAAAACCCAAAATTTACAGAAATGAACAATATTTGGTTGCGCAAATTATTTTCATTCATTAAAGCCTGGCATATACGCACTGCTGAAGAATCTGTAGAGTTTAAATTTGAAAAAATTTCTACGAAATTATCAAAATATTTGGCATAATAATTTACAGCCATTATCCACGTCCCCCATCGAGTTATCACTGGTTGTGGAGGTAGTGGTATATCTGGTGCTGTTTCTCGTAAGATTTGAACCCTTGCAGGAGATTTAAGGAACGTTTTTTTTAGCATTTGAAATAAATTTGTCTACATTTGAGTAGTATTCTCTTATATGTTCACAAACTCTGTGAACTCCATGTGCAAGACAGGTTACGTGAGTTATATGTGGGTAAAATACAGCAATGGCCTTTGCAGCTTTCACCATATATGGTGCGGCATCACTTACAAAAAGAAAAATTTTCTGTTTATCTAGGTCAAATTCTTTCATTGAATCATCAAACAAACGTGCAATAGTGGAATGATTGACTTTTTCTAATACAGCTGTTTTTATTAAAAATCTTTTTTCTGAAATATTTTCATCCACATGCAGTATACCCACAACAACGTTTGCCACAAATCTGTTCGACGCATCGGTGGTCTCGTCTATAGAGACCCAAATAAAATGTTTTTGTATTTCTTCCTTTATTTTGTTAACTGTAGATTCATAAACTATTTTTGTATATTTGTTTCGAAGAGACGATTCAGATGGAATATGGAATGATGTATAGTTTTGAAGATAATGTTGTACTTTTAAATGTTGAATTTTGTATAATGGTATATCTGCTAATATAAAGGCTTCACAGAGATCAATGCAAAATTTATCGGCGGCCGATGAACTTGTAGAACTTTGTAGAAAAGTTTGTTGTAAA
This sequence comes from Pollenia griseotomentosa, assembly GCA_963931875.1. Taxonomy (NCBI): domain Eukaryota; kingdom Metazoa; phylum Arthropoda; class Insecta; order Diptera; family Polleniidae; genus Pollenia; species Pollenia griseotomentosa. The sequence continues at coordinate 51,682,870 of OZ007563.1, forward strand.
TTTTTTTTTGATTCTCTTTCTTTTAGATCTTTGTGCTTTTTTGAATCCAGGTGTTGTTTTATGTTGTAATTTTTATCAACAGATAAAGGTTTTGAGCACACGTTACACACTAAAGCTGATCCATCAGTTTTTAAATCTGGATACTGTTTGACTAGCTTGCTCAAGTAAACCGATTTGCTTTCCTTGACTTTAGGCATTTTCTAAATAATAAAACAATAAACCAATTTTAACAAAGGTTTTAATAAATTAAAAAAAATTTATACTTACATCCAAAACGCAGAGGCTATGAAGGTAATTTTATCTGTTTTTCAACTAAGACAACTTTAAAAAGTTTTAAAAATGTTATGCTTTCAACAATTTGTTAGTACAAATAAAAAAAGTTGCCACATCAAAAAAAAAAAAAACAACGATTTTTGCAAATATTTATTAAATAATTTTTTTTTTCGTATGAAAAAAATGAAAAATTATCTTAAAATGACAAAATAAGTAAAAAAAAGCCGATATCGCAAAAATAACTAAAAAAAAGCCGATATTGCCAAAATAAGCAAAAAAAAGCCCTAACAAATATAGCTCATTTTCTTTGTTTTTTTATGATCGGAATTTCTGTTCAATCAAAATCTTTCTATCTTGTAAACAAAAAAAAAAGCAATTGCTTATTTTTGGTTGCCCTACTTATAACTTTAAACAATTTTTTAAAAATTTAGGGAAAACATTGGAGAGCCTACGGTTAATTTGATCCGTGCTTAAGGTTATCCATCCATCGGGAACCATTTATTTTAAAACTGATATTAAAGAAGATTATAAGGTTCTTCCCAAACGAGCAGACAAAAAATCCTAACCCATCCTAACCTCTTGCATCCTAAAAGAATAAAAATTTCAAAAAAAAAAAATGGCATTTACAGGACTTTACATTTTTGCTTCCTTCGGACTGTCATTATCTCTATGATAATTTCCCATTTGCACAGAAAAAATTCTCCAAAATTGTTCACTAATTAAAGCATTAATCAAAAATAAAATCAGTTTTAATTAAAAATTTAATCAAGTGAATCAAACGTTTAATCAAGTGAATTAAAAGTTTAATCAATTTAATTAAACGTTTAATTGATACTATTAATTTGTTTACTGGTGCAAATTTAATTAATTTTTTAAATAATATCAAAAATTTCTTAATTAAAATCTAGTTTTATTTTTTTCTGTGTGAACATTGAATTATTTTCCTTTCTGGATACTAATTTTTATGGACTTGAATTTAATAGTGTTTTCTTTTCTACAAAAAAATGTGACATTTTTATACCCTCCACCACAATTAGTTGTGAAGAGGGTATACTAAGTTTGTCATTCCGTGTGAAACTTTTTTATTATTCATCTCAGACCCCATAAAGTATATATATTCTGGCTGCTTGAGTAATTCTAAGTCGATTTAGCCATGTCCGTCTGTCTGTCCGTCTGTCCGTCTGTCCGTCTGTCCGTCTGTCCGTCTGTCCGTCTGTCCGTCTGTTGAAAACACGCTCACTTTCGAAAAACTCAAAAGAAATAAACAAACTAGGTGTCAAATTGCTTGTAGTTGTCCTAAGCAGTTTGGGATTGAATTTCAGCAAAATCGGTTCAGTAGGACCAGAGCTATGAATCAAAATGTGGAACCACCACCTTCAAAAACTTGATAATTTTGTTACAAAAACTAACATAAATGATGCAAAAATGCACGGAATGACATAAGATTTTGCACAAGTCCGTTTTATTCGACTAGAAATGGCACTGCAAAATTTCGTGAAGATCGGTACATAATTTACCCTAGGCCCCATATATGCCCTACTCCCGGAAAACAGTTTAGTCTCCTAAAACCATAATTAATAACAAATCGTCACAGTTTAAGATAATAATAATAAAAAGACATCATACAGATATTACTCCTTAAACATTCGAACTGTCGGTGGAGGGTATCAAAGATTCGGCACAGCCGAATATAGCACTCTAACTTGTTTTTTTTTAAAATGCAATTTAGTGTCTGTTTCTTAAAAATTTTGCTCCCGAAAAGGGTGGCTTGTTATATTCTATATTGGGTGGCTTGTTATATAATAATTGTGTTTTGTATTATTTAAATTATAAAATTATTATTTTTATTGTAAGTATTTATTTAAGTGAAACTTTATTCATCTTATCAAATGGTAATAATTAAAAAAAAAAAACAGAATTAATGCATTTAATCTTTCATTAAACTTAAAGCGCCTGTAAAAGGAATACAAATATTATTTCTGATGATACGTCCTTTTGTTTTAGAAAACACAAGCACAAAAAAACGTAACAAATATAACTTAAAAAATATTTCGAAAAATATAGTTTTTTCTCTTGAATTAATTTAGTTGTTCTGTTTTAATTCCACATTCCATCAATTGTTTCTATATCTGAACTATTTTTTTTATTTTATAACGTTTTTTGCTTCTCCTGTAAAATTAGAAAAAGTGATGATGTTACGTATTTTTGTATTTTCGACGACGATATATTTTATTAAAATCTGTTTAATAATTTAAGAGTTATGCAAAACACATAAATAAAAAATTGTTTTTTTTTTTTAATTATCAAATAATAAAAAAAATATTCGACATTTTTGAGAAACGGTTTTCGAATATTTCGACTGTGAAATTTTATGTATAAATCGGCACAGGCAAAACAGTTAAGAACGCGTAATTCCTTTGTTTCTCAACCGAACCTCTATGCAACATGCAATGCAATGTCCTGATGACAATCTATAAAGGAGACTTTTTGAAACTTTTTGGTTTTCAATTGATATTTTTTATATTAAACTTACAAAATTAAATAAACTCACGTAGAAGATAAAATATGAACCGGAGGTTGGTCTCTCGCCAAATCGATCCACTAAGACAGTCAAAATAAATGCTCGAAACATGTAAATTCATATATACATAGATTCTTCATATTTACATAAAAATTTATGGTAGAATATTGACCATTAGGCGAACACTAGTAAAAATAGTACAACAAAATTTTGTGAAGAACGGTCAATAATTTACCATATGCATATTAAGCCATTTCCCGAAAAAGTACTTTCGGACTACGCCTGAAACTGCCACGAGTTTAAGTACAGTGAAGCTATTTTTTTTTTAATTATAAATATTCTTACTATCGGCACAGCCGAAATAACACATTCTTGTGTTAGTTTTAATTAAGAACTTATACTGCGTTTATACTTGGGTTTTTAAAAGCGTTTAAGTACCTCTAAAGTGATTAAGCTCTAATGACATCAAAGTCCAGATGACAGAGTGATTTGTTAATCACTTAAAATTGACAAGATTACAACTAAATCATTTCATTAAGCACATAGAATCCTCTGAACATACCTCAAACTGAGTATAATGAAGAATCCGCCACACTAAACGTACCTCTTACGTGTGCTTTGTAAAATGCAGTTAGATAAGTGTGATATGAGTATGTTTGCACATGCGTTTTTTTTGCTATGAATTATTATAATTTTTAATAAATACATACATGCGGTAATCCGGATAATTCGCTACTCCGGATTGGGGTCTGCAATCAATTATCCGGATTATCGAATTTTTACTGTAATCCATTAATTTTCACAATTATATCATAAATATGATTCAAATAATCTTCTGATAACTTATTAAAGTGTTTTTTCATACATTTTTAATACTTTAAAGAAATAAAAATGTCACGTCAAATTTAAAAATAGAACGTCAAAACTTTTATGTATTGTTGTTTTACCGATAGCACTGTTCTTCAAAAACAAAAAATTTCTAGCCTTGAAACAAAAATAAGAGGACTAGAGACCGCGTTTATTTCAAATCCGTTTTTAGTTTTTTTTTTCAAACGGGCTTAGATTTTTTATGGGCATGACTGAAATATCGCACAAAATAAGGCGGTTATGCTGTTACATTTCATCATAACTTGAGAAATACTTGTCCGATTTTTGTTAAAACACCAAAACATGATTAGGAATAAAATTGCTTTAAGTTAGAAACATTTTTATTCCATTACCCTCAACGAAGCATCTTCATCTGAAAAGATTTTTTGCAATTGTTTTCGTGTCATCCCATTTAAGATTTCACTGTCTTGTTCTTGGAGTATCGATCCATTCAGTATGTTATTTTGCCTTCTATCATTTTCGTTTATCGGTTGCTGATCCAGCTAAGTAGATGATTAGTCAGCTGCAGCAAATGCTGTCGTTGACTAGAAACAACGCAATTCGTATACATATTACGACGTATTGGTGAGGAACCTTGCTAATCTTTGTTTCCTACCTTTTGGCGCTAATTTTTTTCACGCAAAATTAGTACTATTTTTACTTTCAAAAATTCATAAAAATATTATTAAAACTATATTAAAAATGTAATTTGTGTTTTGGTCAAAATTGAACATATCGTTTGCAAGTGATAATGAAATGAATCAGCATAACCGCCTTATTTCGGGCGAAATATCAGTCCAGGGGCTTAATTCTGGCAGTCGTGATCGAGTACTTTCTCAATTCGAAAGCAATTTTATTTCAGTCGATACTGAACGAATCGAGATTAGTTTTTCAGTATCGTGAAACTCAAATTAATGTTTTACAACAATGAAAAAATAATTCTGATTCGTTCAGTATTGATTGAAATAATTAGATATTATATTGCTTTCCAAGCGAGAAAGCCCTTAAAAAAGTCCCAAAAGAAAAACTGAAACCGGATTAAGTGAGTTAAAATCTTAATAGTCCATATTTTTTTTATTTAAAGGCGCTTTTTTTTTCCTGCATAAAAATGTGTGTGTCACCCCAAATAACCTTATTTTTATTTCAAATTTATTTGAAATACTTTCCAAAAGGCCTGGCCTAAAATTTTTTTATTCTTAGAAATTCCATCTTGATTTGACATGCCTGTCAAAACGCTTGTATTTAGATTTTTTCTCATTCGTTTTAATTTTAGTTTATAATGGTATTATGTTCAATTTTGGAATATAATTTTTTTAAATGCTTTTTCATATAGAATCGAAAACTGTTTTGTAAATTTTGCAAAATACGTAATTTGAAAAATCAAAAATAGAAGAAGGTGCAATCACTTTTTCAAAAACTTAACCAGAAGCTTGGAACATTTGCTAATTTCTTTTCTAATTTGACTGAATTCAGTCCTGACTAACGTAAAAGCCGGTTTTTATCTTAGTTTTGTAGTAAATAAAAACAAGCAAACTTAATATGTAACGGGTTATCCATTTTGCGGTTTTAAAAGTAAACGTAAATAAAACACATATAACATATTTTTTTTCATGATATGTATTTCTTTTTTATTATAAAATTTGAACGTTGACATTATGTGTGATACACTATATCATTTAAATGACCACCACGCGAAGTGCTGCAAGCATTGATTTTTTTGAGGTAATTTTGGACCATTTTTTGACACATATTGGGCGGCAACTCAGCCATAACTTGACGAATGTTGGTTCTTAAGTGCTCAAGAGTTAAAGGTTTATCTGAATAAACACGGTCTTTCGCGAAGCCCCACAAAAAAAGTCTAATGGTGTCAAATCGCATAATCTTGGTGGCCAGTTGATGTCGCCACGACGAGAAATTACACGGCCAGGAAATGTCTCTTGCAATAAAGCCATATTCGCTCGAGCTGTGTGGCATGTGGCACCGTCTTGTTGAAACCACTTATTCTCCAAGTCGTATTCTTCAATAGCAGGCAAAAAAAAGTCGGTTATCATACGACCATACAGTCCTTATTCCTGAGAACGACGAGGAATCGACACATTCGGGTCTTCGGCAACACTTTCACTTACAGCAGCGATACTTTCAGCGGAACGAGCGAAACGATGATGCACTGGCCTTACAATATCTGTAACCGCCCCAGTCTCTTCAAATTTCTTCACAATTTTGCTAATTGTTTGCGTAGTTGGACGAATATGTAAACCATAATCTTCTCTTAAAGCACGATATGTGGCTGTGCCAGAATCAAAATTTTTGTAGTATGCTTGTAACACTTGGCGTGGTGGTCATTTAAATGTTATAGTGTTTCACACATAATGTCAACGTTCAAACTTTATAATAAAAAAGAAATATCATGAAAAAAAATATTTTATACATATGTGTTTTATTTACGTTAACTTTTGAAACCGCAAGATGGATAACCCTTTATTATTTGTAACATATTTTCTTTGCACAAAAAATTGAACTGCATAAAATTTATGTTTTTTTTTTCGGGTAAACCCAAAAAGTGGAAAATAAATATTGTATAGACAATAAGTATCTATTCAAACTAAGCTACCAAAATAAAAAAAAATAAATATCTTTTTTTTAGTTTTTGCAATGATTTTCTTTGATTGCACTACCAGCTGAGGTAGACAGAGTTAATGGAAAATTACTTTCAATTTTTTTTTAGTCTCTCTCTTTTAATTTAAGTTTTTTGTTTCCAGTTGAATTTAATTTTAAAAACTTCCTTGGTATTAGTAAGAGTGTTTAAAGTCAGGAACTGGTTTGAATTTAATTTTTTTTTTTTAGTTATGTTTTGATTAACCATGCAAACCCAAAGACCTGAATACCGTTTTAAAAATATTTCCAGTTGCATTTTGTAAAAGGAAGTTGAAAACTTTAAATGATTCATTCCATTGTGCATGCGTTAAATGGTATGTATGAGTTTAAATGTGAGTTTGAGTGTATGTGTTAAGAAGTGAATTGTAAAAGTTGAAGGACTTTAAACAGTTTTCTTGTAAACCAAAAGTTTACTAACCTTGTCGAGGTTAAATTCAAATAAACTCATTTTATTTGCTTGATGAAAGCTTAAACATTTATTAGTTTTGTGTTGTATTTTTTCTAGCAAAACTTTTATTGTTATTTATTTAAGCAAAATATTTGTTCAACTCATTAACTTCAATAACATCCTCATGTCTGTTTGCGATTTGAATTTACAGCAAATATTTGAAATCATTATTATGAGAGTTTCAAATGTAGTAGAAGAGTATTGAGGAAAATGTGGGGTTTAAACACATTTTTTTTTAATTTTTTTTTTTTTTTGGAGATTTTAAAAGTTTTAGAGACTTGGAAGGAATTGTGAACATATTTTTTTATGACTTGCATTTAAGTCGCTACCTCATTAGCCTCTTCAATTCGTTCATGGACATATTATAAAAAAAAAGTACCAACATTTTCATCTTATAGGTTCTCATGCATTTAGGACCCTGCACCTACAATTTTATGTTTCTAAGTTTAATATTATAGAAAATTCCAAACTTACCACTTGCAGATCGGAAAAGTAAAAGAAAGTTAATTTCCCGTATTTCACCTTTTTATTAACTATTAGAGTATCAAAATTTTCAATATTGACGCGGGAGCCCATAATTTAATACGTTTGTGACAATGAATGGAAAAAGGGTTTGAAAAAAAAAATATCAAAATTTAGTACGATTTTCACAAAATACAGGTTTTACCCGTTTACTCCCCAATAGAGTCGACATTGAAAAAATATACCAGACACCTGTCCGCTTATATATTTAAAAAACTCTGATAAGTTTTAAATTTTTTTTTATCTCTTTTAGCTAAGGACATATGAAGTTAGCGAATATACACGTTTGTATAATTTTTTTTTATTTCCTAAACAATCGAATTCCAAAAATCTCGTCTTATGCTAAGTTCACACTTAGGTTTTTAAACGCGTTTAAGCAAAAGTTGATTTAGCTAATCAAAGCCGTTCACATTACATTTGAGATGATTAAGATGACAGATGATTAAGAAAAAAAACACACAACAAACACACAAAAAAACAACAAACAAAGTTATATTTCTTGAAGGTATTAAAAATGGATAATAACACTTTTATAAAGTTATTAGAAGATTATTTTAATCATTTTAATGATGAAATTGTGAAAATTTATGAATTATTTAAGGAAAAAAATAAAAACATTAAGCAGAAATCTTGGCCGGTTGTACACGATGATGTTGGCGATTCTACATTTGAGGTATGTTCAGTGGATTCTATGTGATTTATGAAGTGATTTAACAAATCACTTCAATGTATGGGTAATCATCTCGATTTTGAAGTGATTAGAGCTTAATCACGATCGAACTGCTTAAACGCGTTTTAGAAGCCAAATGTGAACATACTATTAGTGGATCGATTTGGCGAGCGACTAACCTTCGACCCAAATTGCATCTTTTTTGCATCATGCGTTTAGGTTTTGCGATGACGAGTTACAATTTTATATATCGACGGCTCAATTCCAAGACATGCCCGTTCTGAAAATCACCTTATTTCAAAATCACACGTGTGATTTTGTGGTCTATAATATTATAAAGCTGAAAAGCTTGTATGTTTCTATGTTTGTAAGAGGTAATCTCCGGAATTGCCGGTCCGAGCATACAAATTTCTTCAACCAAATGAAGAATGGAACCTCCTTACGGACATAGGCTATATATGGTTCCACTAATGGGTTTAGAATAGTGTCCGAGGGCGATAAACCTCCTATTCTAGCCTCACTTATATCTTCAAAACTAAAAGAGACAAAAAAAAAAAAAAAATTCAACACTTATCGTTGTTCTTTAGAAAAATAAGTGGCCAGCTGCCTGTTAAATTTTCGAAATTCGGCCCTTTTGGGGAGTAAACGGGTAAAACCTGAATTTTCTCTTTGTCACAATTTTTGTCATAATATCACGTTCGAAACTTATCTAAAAAAATACAAATACAAATTTAATACTTATTAGAAATTCGAACTTTTAACAGGTGAAATTCGTCACTATTATTGGTACTTTTTTTACAAAGTGTTTTTCTCCATTCTTTGTTTTATACGTATTAAATGGGCTCCCACCACAATAATGGTATTTTTAATAAATTCATTGGGGAGAAAAAAATGTACCAAAAAGGAGAAAAAATGAAAATTTAATTTCTTTCATTAGGTTTTTGGTTCTACAACTGGTAAACTGGTACTTTTTTTAATTACCGTTCATATTGGACCTAGAATCATAAAATTCAACATGCAATATCCTGAGTGAGGAACTTTTTGGTACTTTTTTTTGGTCTTTAACTGGAAAATTTAATTTCTTTCTTTAAGTTTTTGGTTCTGCAACTGGTACTTTTTAAATTATCGTTAATATTGGAACTAGAATCATAATTCAACATGCAATATCCTGAGGGTGGAACTTTTTGGTACTGTTTTGGTCTTTAACTGGTACTTTTTGAGTTGTCGTTAATAGTGGACTCGAGACACAACATTAAACATTCAAATTCCTGAGTGAATGAAAATCTTTAAAGGGATCTATTTGGTACTTTATTAAAATTTTTTTTTTTGATACTTCAATGGGGAGAAAAAAGTACCAAATATGGGAAATCCGGAAAATTAAGTTTCTTTATTTAGGTTTTTGGTTCTACAGCTGGCACTTTTTGCAATTAACTGAGGACATGTTCATCATTTCTGTGATGCCGATGTGTCATCCCATTGATGACATAATTTCATTTTGACCCTGATGACACTTTGGCCAAGTGATGTTAGGGTTGACATTACAATGGTGACAAGTGTCATGGGGTCAAAAACGAAGACACTTGTCATATTACTGATGTCAAAATACATCAGCGTTATGACGCCTTTTCTATCAGTGTATATTCAGAAAATATTTATTATCGTGTTAGAAGAAATCTATTAAAGCAATAGTTTCCGTACTCAAAGAAAAGGAAAGCCAATTTAACATGAGTAAGCTGTTCACCCTTCATTCCGCCTCCAGTCTATCCCCTGACCGAATGCGTAAGCGGCCAAGAGGGGACATACGGAAATATCTAACCAATTTTCATGAAATTTGTATAGATACTTAGATCAGCTTAATTCAAAAACAAACAGGGTTTATACATATGTTTTTTAATGCTAGGAATATGATGGAACAGATAGATGGGCAATTTTGATTTTGATGAAATTTAAATCTTATAAAATACACAGGCTTTATATTTCTTTATAGTTTCAGACATTCATTTTGGGTGGGCAACGCCTCGGGAACGGCTAGTATATTAATAAAATTTATTTTCTAAGCCTTTTTTTGTAAAACAAACAAACATTTTTTTTAAATTTTGTTAACATTAAATTTTTTAGTAGTTGTCTATTCAAAAGTATAAATTTTAGCAATATTTTTCAACACTTACCTTTCCATTGGATAGTGGAATCTGTAGTACATCTAGTTCCTGGTTGGAGGCAGGCACTGGTACGGCTGTTACAAAAGCGAGGGCAGAGCAGAGACAGGCAAATGTTATTAAATATGGCCTCATTTTGGCTGTTATTGTTTTGTGTGTGTGTGTGTTTTTGGAGAGGGGGGCCTTAAAGTCAAAAATAAAACTGTCTTTTTTTCAAAACGTTTTATGAACCAACAACTTTTATGAGGCTTATTTTTTTTCTAAACAAACCAAAACGTTGACTAAACTAAACTGTAAATAAAAAGATAGAAAAATGTCGGTTAAGTTAAAATTTGTTTATAAAAAGCCAGAAAATAATTAACACCATAATTCAATTAAAAAAACCTTAAACGTTTCTTAATAAATATTTAAATTTTTAATTAATTATTAAAATTTTCCACAGAGATTAAGAAAATACTTGAATTTTTTTTGTGACCACAGGCATTAAACACAAACTTAAATGACCTTGCTTTCCTTTTTTTATTTGTTTATTATAAGTCGCTTAACAAATATCATCTTTATCTGAATCTCTTGCATACATTTATTACAGTTTATCTTTTAGAAAAAAAAAAAATTATACATCGCCAATGTCAGTTTCTTGTGCATAACAAAAAATTTCATGGCAATCACAAAATTATGTAAACTTTTAATGTCAATAGACCCATTAAAAAAATGCACTTAATAAAATAGTCAAAAAATGTGATACACATCAAAGCCTCGACTTGCGTAGGTAATAGGGACCGGGAAAATGCGGCGCAAATCGAATCACATTTTTCAATATTATTGTACTGATTAATGGGGTTAATAATTTAAATATTTAGGAAAAAAGTTCTGTTTCTGATCCAAGAAAAGTCTTATGGATTCCTTTTTTTTCATATATGTACATATATTTCAACAAGTGTTTTTTAATTAATTTTTAAATGTTACAGAGTAATAAAAAAGATAATAAATTAACATTAAAACTTCTAAAAAATTCTTATTTCATCTACATATTCACATAAACATTAAAGAAAAAACAGGAATTTTTATTCACAATTAAGTTGAGGTATCTCAGATGCTGCTGCTACATCTGAGCTACCAAATCAAATCAACGCAAATTGGAGTCAAAACGACGCAAAGCGGATTGCAAAATATTTTAGAAAGCAACAGCAATCGGGGCTTTGGTGTAAACATATGTTATTATAGTATAAATATTATGAGTTTGTAATTTTTGCTTTTAATATTTATTTATGTTTAAATAATTTATTAGTTTTTGTTTCATATTTTTCGTGCGTGTCTTTGTTAAGGTCTTTTTGCTTATATTTTTAATGCGTCATTTGGACAATTTTGTAGTGGGTGTTCATAGTGAATCATGGAATTGAACATGCATTTTTTGCTTTTACAACTGCTTATTGCCAGAGAGTTTATTTAAGAAACCAAGTAAGTTCTAAATTTTAATAAAGGAAGCTTAAAACATACATATAAACAACATATCGCTCATTTGCTGCAACGTCGTCACAACTCAAAAAAATACATTTCAAAATAAACGTGTTTAAAGTTTTTGATTTGCTTGCACCACATAGAACTTCAAACGGGGAAAGTATAAAAGATGTGAATATGATTTTTTTATGCAATATAAAAAAAAAACATAGCGAACAATTTTGCATAACTAACTTCAAGATTAATTTTTTTGCAGCAAATTAGCGGTATCTCTTATTTATTAAAATCTCGTCATAATCCGAAAAATACTAACATTCAGTAGAGCCGAACAAACTTTTCGATTAAAAATAAAAAAAAAGATATCATAAATATCATTCTAACACAAAATAGAATAGAGTTTTTTCTAAAAACCAACGACCTTAACTTTGTAAACCCCCTTGAAAAACTCAAATGTGTGATTGTTGTAATTAAAACAATACAAAGTGCTTAATTCGGCTTTGCCGAATATTTCATCCTCTCCACCGAGATTACGAATATTAGTTTGTATTTACTCTACGTATAAAACAATTTTGTATACTTAACTTACGGTGACCATCCGTTCTTATACAGAACAGTTCTGTATTTTATAGCGTTGTTCATTGAGTTATTTTCTAGTGAAGAAGCTTTAATTGTTCTGTATTTAATTAAATGTTCTGTATTTGTGCTGTACTTAATAAAATAACAAAAAGAAAATTTTAAGGAATAATAACTTTAAAAAGTAAAAAAAAAATTACTTTATGCCCGGTTAATTCTTAAGGTAGGATCACACGATCTCTGCAAATGCACCAATGCACATTAATGAAATTGCCCCAACCAAATATGTATTCTGAAATCACACGGGCAATCGTTTTATACAAATTTAATTGCCGCTAGTTGGTACAAAGCGAAATGGGTATAATAATTGCCGCAGCACAGTCACACGATTGTTCTCAACTGTGAAAAAAGCTGTTGCGGCAGCTTGTTTAATTTGTTTGGAAGTTCTAGTTAATTTGCTCATTAAACAAAAGAAAATTGTGCCAAACAAATTTTTGTTGAATAATTTTATAAGAGATTTAAAAAAAAAATATTTTAAATTCCAAAAATTGGGCAAAGTTAAATTCTATTTAAAAAATATTTAAAGAAATCTAAATATAGCTCATTTGCTGGAAGACCGGCATAACTCAAAAAAATCAATTTTCGAGACAAACGCATTTAAAGTTTTTGATTTGCTCTAACTACTTAGAAAAACAGAAGACACATTATCTTTAAACTGGGAAAGTATAAAATATATAAAGATGAATTTAATACACAATAAAAAGAAAAACAAAGCGAACAATTCTTCGTCTCTAACTCCAAAATTCATTTTTTGAGTTATGCCGGTCTTGCAGCAAATGAGCGATATATACAAGAGGTGCTGGATTGACTGACTGACTGACTGACACATTCATCATAGCCCAGCCCAAACCGCTTACCCTAGAAACTTGAAATTAGGAGTAGCGATTGGTCACTCCCCAAATCGATCCACTAAGAAGGGATTTTTCGGAATTTTAATGTTTATGGGGTAAACAAAGGTAAAAACGGGAAAATTCGGTAACCTTATATCTCCAAAACTAAAAGAGATGCAAAATAAATGTAATACTTATCGTTGTTCTTTAGAAAAATAATCGGACAGGTGTCTGATCCTTTTTTGAAATTCGGCCGTATTAGGCCCTATTGCCATCCCATCTTTTGAACCAATAAACATAGAAACAAAGTTAATGCCACATTCGAAACTTATCAAAAAAATACGTATACGAATTTGGTACTTTATCGAAATTCGAACATTTAATGGGTGAAAATCGTAACTATTTTTGGTACTTTTTATACAAAACATTTTCCTCCATTCATTGACATATTGGTACTAAATTATGGGCTGCCACTACAATACTGAAATTTTTGAAAAGGAAATACGGGAAATTTCATATTTTTCTTTAGCTTTTTGGTTCTACTAAAGTAGCGGGTTAAATGCTAGAATTTAAACAAGTTTAAACCCAGAAAAATAAACTTTGGCATAAAAATATGTCCACGAAGAAAAAGGAGACGCTAACGAAGTAGCGGGTATATGCTATTAGATAATATTTCTATTCAAATTTTAGGAATACAAATTAAAAAGATTTGTTTAAAAATATTGATTGAACCGAAACGATTGTACCGGTGTTAAGGGAAACGGTATATGTATACCGGTATTTTATGCAATAAACTAATTTCGGTATCGGTATCAATACCGGTTCTAAATTTAAAGGGTATTAAAACGGTATTGGTATCGGTATCCGTTGACAACCTTGACATAAAGTTTATATTTGTTAGTGGGTATTACTACCTATCATATTCTAAGAACGTTAATATCAAACATCGGCTATCGACTTTTCTCACTTCAAGTTTATAAGGTTGCTTTTATGCTTTAAAACAGAACATTTTTAAAATAAGAAATTATATTGCCATTTTCGGAAGTTTTCAAAAATAGTTTTGATTATAAAAAGGGCTAAATTTTAAAATAAAACTAGCGGCCCATCACGGTAAAGCCTCCGTACATACATATATCAATATCAAATCGAATTCATAACAGGTGGTATTGACAGCTCATTTTATTACTTTTTGCTCCTTGCTTTTTATTTATGAAGTGTCAAAATATGTTTATATTTTATTCTATCCTTCTTCTTGATTTAAAAAATTGTTCTAAATTATGCCAAACTTTTAAAGAGATTGAATAATATTAAAATACGTTTGACGCATCAACTGATGTTAACACCCAAAGTGGGCATGTTCATAAGCGCATTGAAGCGAGCTTACCTGCTATGAATTTGTCTTGTATAAACCGTAACTATACTAAGCAACCGAATTGTTAATCCCTTAAAAGTTCCCTATGTAAGAATTTTCATATCCCTAAATTTCTCCCCATAGATTTTTAGCCTAAGGGGCTTTAAAGCTCTTGCTCTTAGGGAAACCCCCCTTAAAAGGCAACTCTGCCAACAAGCTAATTAAAGCCTTTACAAACTTTTACCACAATTTCGAAATAATATAAGTAAAGGGTGCTTATTAAGCCCGAAAGAACTTTAAAAAGATAAGCTATCAAACGAACTCTTAAACTGCGCTTGCTTTTTGACATTAATGATCAGAAAACTCTGCCAAATCTTCATGAAAAGATTCACGCCTGAACAACGCTTTCAAATTATCCAAATTAACTTTAAAAAGCATTCATCGATGTTTTATCGCCTACATCGATCCTACAAGGTTTATTACATCCAGAAACCCCGCGGTTTGGTGCGGTTTTCACGCTAATGGCTTCTGCTGACCAAATTTTTTAAAAAACTAAACTGAAACTCGCGTTACGTTCAATCGAGATGGTAACCGCACCATTATGAATTTTTGTTTTGTTTGGAAATATGGACGATTTAAATCCGGGCGAGATGTGGTTTATATAGGATTGCCCCATATTCGTTCCATTTGGCGACCAAAATTTGGCAAAACATGATTTAGTTTAAAGGACCTGCTAATTAGGCTTTAAGGTCATGAGATTTCATTGTATGTACATTAGAGCGACTCAAAATGTATGGAAGCAAAATTCGTGCTCAATGTACCCTCCTAAAAATGAACCTTGGACTTTTTTAAGATACCATTTTAAATATTTCGGCTCCAGCTTTGACCTCTCGTGAGCTGGACCATTTTGAAAAAGAGTCTATTTTTGCATATTTTGTTAATTTGAGAATCTGTTTCCTTACCAACATATACAAATTGGGTATCATAAGAAAGGTTTTTTTAAGGCGCGTCCAACTGTATATACAATTTGTCCAAGGACGATCATCCATATCCTTTTTTTTAAGGATTTTCTGTAAAAAAAACGGTTTTTGAATTTTTTGTTCGGCGTTGCTTGTAATAAAAATGCCAAATTAACATATTTTAATCTTTAGTCGATTTAATTAAATACGTGTTTTAGCTTTTTTGGAAATTCGTGCTGCTTGGCGTTTTGACAAAAATGCAATGGGGTGGTAACCCTTCGTTTTAAATAGGGCAATATGGGTATCAAATTTTTTCTTTTGCCAAGTACATCATCTTTGTATGTAAATAATTTAGAAATTTACAAAAATATAAAATCAAAGTAAAAAAAATACAAAAAATATTAAAAATAAAAAAAAAAATCAAAGTAAATAAAATACAAAAAATATTAATATTATTAACGAACTTATATCAGAATTTCCTTGCCATTCACAAAGCACTGAGCGTTTTGTACACGTTGTCAGTCAATCTAGAGTATCGGTAATCGATAAAAATCGTCCGGCTTATATTGCGAGCCAGATCGTGTCGCGCAAGCAATATACTCAAATAGAATCACGAAAGGATTTGCTGTAACGCTTTTTAAAATCGCTATAAATGAATCTAAAATGATCTGTATAAAAGTTTTGTAAATAGAAACAATAAAATTTAAAATTTTTTTTAATTTGCGAAAAAAATATGCCGCCAAAAAGTCGTGGATCATTTTTTTTTCTTTCTTTAGTTCTATTTTTATCCATACATGATCTAGAAACTAAATCCGCTAACATATTACAGTTACTACAAAATTGCATTTTTATATATTCCAGAGCACCGTGTATAATGCATCTTATTTGCAAAAAATAATATTATTTACATACAAAGATGATGTACTTGGTAAAAGAAAAATTTGATACCCATATTGCTATATTTAAATCGAAGGGTTGCCACCCCATTGCATTTTTGTCAAAACGCGAACTAGCGCGAATTTCCAAAAAAGCTGAAACACGTATTTAATTAAATCGACTAAAGATTAAAATATGTTAATTTGGCATTTTTATTACAAGCAACGCCGAACAAAAAATTCAATAACCGTTTTTTTTACAGTAAATCCTTAAAAAAAGGATATGGATGATCGTCCTTGGACAAATTGTATATACAGTTGGACGCGCCTTAAAAAAACCTTTCTTATGATACCCAATTTGTATATGTTGGAAAGGAAACAGATTCTCAAATTAACAAAATATGCAAAAATAGACTCTTTTTCAAAATGGTCCAGCTCACGAGAGGTCAAAGCTGGAGCCGAAATATTTAAAATGGTATCTTAAAAAAGTCCAAGGTACATTTTGAGGAGGGTACATCGAGCACTTTTTTTGGTGAGTCGCTCTAATGTACATATGTATAAATAGAAGGCTATAAGCACCGCGACCCAATGGATCTTTTATGCAGCCTGTAAATCTCACCACGCCAGGTTCAGGTTACGTACAAAGTCAATTACCCTGCCTGGTGGAAGATCAATAAATAAAGTCCGCCTAGAAGTCCAAAAGGCGGGACAGCAGCAGAGCAGATGTTCCGACGTCTCGTTATCAACCCCACAAAATCTTCATAGTTTGGTATCAACATTACCCATAATAAACTGAAGAAGCCTACTCGCCCTGCCACGGGACAGGGTCACAAATTTGTTGGACTGTCTTAACCCAAAGACCGACGTCAAAGTGTGAATAAATTCACGTCGAAGCGTCCCCCTGATGTAACCAGCAGGGACGCCAAAAAAAGCTCAGGGCCTATAAAAGGGCACTGTTTGCTAAGCCATCGGCCCTTTCGTTGCCCACATGGTCCTCACGGCCAGGCACCCAACACAAGTTTCATTGGATAAACCGGAGGCTAACATGATCAAAAAATTTAAAAAATTGGACGTCGAGAA
Organism: Pollenia griseotomentosa; assembly: GCA_963931875.1. Taxonomy (NCBI): domain Eukaryota; kingdom Metazoa; phylum Arthropoda; class Insecta; order Diptera; family Polleniidae; genus Pollenia; species Pollenia griseotomentosa. Next base: position 51,700,168 of record OZ007563.1, read on the forward strand.
CGAGAATGCACTTCGTCAACAACAGCCCAGGTGCCTATATATCTGAAATCATTTTTATATGTTAACACCGTGTATTATCTTTTGAATGAAAAGGGTTTTTTAAAAAAACCTCTTTTAGTTTAATCCTCTTTTTTATTTTATTTTTCTCGGTTCTCCTACAAAATCTTTTTCCTGGCTTTTATGTTTTAAGCTTTTTTCGCATTTTTGGCAATTATCCTCAGTGACAAAAAACTGATACTGATTTTACTCAATATTCCCAATATAGTAAAGATTAATATCCGGCCCAGTCAAAATACTGTCAATCCAATTAAGATCAAACTGATATTTTGCACAAGAGAAAGAACGATGGAACACAAAACATTTAGTCGTTTTTGAATGGGGATATAGGTATTGCGTTACATTGGTTGTGTATTTCTGCGCAAGGAGAAGGTTGTTTACCATAAACTAAATGGTCTCTAGTTTTAGCACAGATACCAACAATTGCAATTTTCTTGCCCCGGTTTAGCTTTAGGCGATTGCAAACGATCCTAGATCACATGGTTCTTAGTCTCAATGCCGTGATGCTTAGAACGGGACCAACCCTATAAACTGGGCATTAAATTATGATGCCTCTTAAAGGCACGTATATAAAGAGAGACCCCCAAAAAAGAGGACTTTTTTTGCTTTTCTGTGCTTCAAAGGTTTTCCTTAATTATAACCCCTTAAAGCCATGTTTTATAATATTATAAGACGAAATAATCTTCACACGATTCACTACACACCTGCTAACGTTATATATCCTTACGTAATCTTTTTGTAGGCCTGGCATCTAGACAACAACACAGCAAATCATACAGCAAAAAAAGTTTTTTTTAATATCATAATTTTGCAAAAAAAAAAAAAAATGTCTCATTAATACCCAATACTTTGCTTGTTCATTTTTGGATTGATTTTTATTTAGCATACATACATAAATAGTTATATAAAACAACGTATGTCACCGCGTGTGGATTCATTAAACAATGATTATGTTATATAAACTTTTTGGCAGAATAAAAAAAAAAGTGCTTAAAGATTCTAGAAACTAAAAAATAATTGTTATCAAATTATTTCATGTGCTCGGAAAAATAACGTATGTTATTTGCTCACGATTTAAATAAGTACATAAATAAAAGTTACGTTGTTTTCTATAAAAATTAATCTATATATAAGATTGTAACGTTACTGACTACTGATTCATCATCGCACAGCCTAAACGCCTGAAGCTAAAAACTTAAAATTTGGACCGGAGGTGGGTCTCTCCCCAAATCGGTCCACAAAGACGAGATTTTTTTTGAAAAATAAGTGGACAGGTGTCTGGTACTTTTTTGAAATTCGACTCTTTTAGGGTTTTTTCCCAGGAATTCCCGGGAATTTAAATTATTATATTTTCCGCTTTCCCGGGATTTTGTTTGCGGGATCCCGGGAAACAAAAATTTGCTCATAGTTTCAGAAAACAGCTATTTTACTCTTCTTTTCACTAAAAATTAGCATCTGTGGATTGGTTGTCGATTAGATCAATTACAAGAAGTGAGTACATACGTAAATCAATGTCTCCAACTGCAATAAATCTATTAAAAGCAGGATGGGCAGTGCAACAGTTGAAGCACAGCTGCGAATAACGTTGTAAAAGCCACTTTTTGCAAAAACTGTTTTTTTGCAGATAACCGTTAACATTACCCTTTTAGACTGTTAAAACCTTAAATCACCCAAAATTATGCACCCTAACGCCTTCAAAGGGACATACAAAGAATCAACTAGTGGAAGAACGTTGTAAGTTACTTACAAAATGATACAAAGTAAATGGTTTTGAAACGTTATAAATGACATCGCGATTGTGGATATGAAACGTTTTTACACTAAAAAAAGGTTATAAACTGTAAATTCGCATGTAATTTAAATTTTAAATTTTTTGATATTTTAAATAAAAGTTCTTATTGTCATTATTTTTAATAATCTAAAGAAAAAAAATAAAAAATAAATAACCTTGCCTGTTAAAAACGTTTTTTTTGCTCTCCTGAAAAATAATTATTTTGTAACTTAAAACGTTATTCGCGGCTGTGCTTCAGTTGATAATTAATAAATTTAGTGAAGTGAAGAGTTGGTAAAGAACAAAAATTCAAAATAAGATGCAGGCAGTAAGTTCTCATTGTCCATGGACAAATCTTAAAAATAGGAGATACCTAAACATATCGCTCCTTTATTGCAACATAGTCATATATACAAAAAAAATCGAGCTTGGCAATATACCCGGAAAGCGCGGGGAAACCGAAATAAAAAAATAAGGAAACTCATGTAAGATACTACAACATACAATTTGAAAGACACATTGTCCTAAAGATTGGCCTAGGGAAAAAAGGTTTGAAAGAAGTAGTCCGGATGATGCTATTTTTAGCTTCAACCTTGAAATCAGAAGCATGCAACAGTGGTGCACTTTTAACTATTTGTCCAACCTCGGTAAAAAAAGCGAGCGAAATTTTTCGGAAACATGGTAATCAGTAAATAAAATCAGAAATATGCTAGTTGACAACTCACTAAACGCTTTGAGTTTCAAGCCGTAAAAAATGTTAATATATATTTATTAAAATATTTTATGAATTAACTTTTTGATCTCATATCTTGAGTTTCTCAATTTTTGTTTGTTTTTATTGTTGTTTTATGAATTAAATTGTTATGTTTATGTTATCTTGTAAACTCTAGTAAAAACGGGTAAAACCTGAATTCTGGTACGTTTTTGTCAGCCCATCTATCTTTTGAACCAATTAACCTAGAAATAAAGTTTATACAACATTCGAAACTTGTCAAAAAAAAAAAAATACGAATACGAGTTTGGTACTTTTTCGAAATTCGAACGTTTAAGAGGTGAAAATCGTAACTATTTCTGGTACTTTTTTACAAAACATTTTGCTTCATTCATTGACATATTCGTACTTAACTATGGTCACCCACTAAAATAATGCAATTTTTGATACTTTAATGGGGGGAAAAAATAGTACCAACATGGGAAATACTTGAAATTTTATATCCTTCTTCAGCTTTTTAATTCTACAACTGGTATTTTTTAACTATCGTTAATATTGGACCTTAAAACATTAAATTCAACATGCAATATCCTGAGTGGATACGAATCTATGATGGAACTTTTTGGTTCTTTAACTAGTACTTTTTGAATTTTCGTAAGTATTGGACCTCGAAACATAAAATAAAACACAAGATGCAATGTTCTGAGAAAGTAAACGCGTACAACTTGTACATATTTTGGAATAATACGGAAAATTTACTTTCTTTCATTTGCTTTTGTGTTCTACGAGTGGTACTTTTTTAATTTTCTATACTATTAAACTCAGAAACACAAAATTATAGGTTAAATTTGTTAAAATCTAGGAACATAAAATTTTGCATATAAATATGTTTATGAAAGAAAAGTCCCGATAACAAAGTAGCGGGTTAAATGCTAGTTTATTTTAATTTTAAATACCCTCAAAGAACAAAAATAAAAACCGAACAAAGTGACATGATCACTTAAAGTATGTGCAGACATAACAACCTATGTCAACACGAGTGGTTTTCGTTAAAAAAAAATTTGTTTAATTTTATCTCTTTACAAGAAGAACATTCTGACAACTTAATAGCGTACGTCAGCATAAAGTTTCATATAGAGCTGTCGTTAATATTTAAATTGTTAGCAGCTCAATTTTTGTTTAACAAATCTTTTGAACAACAATAATTTTCTTTTTAGGATTTTATTGGCTGCGTTTTTGTAAAAACTCATACTTGGCTAGCAATTTTTATGTTAATTCAACTGTTCAATTTTGACATTGTTAACCACATCTTTAAGTTATTTATAATTTCTATAGGTATTTTTTAAAATTTCAAATAAATTTGCTTATTTTTTTTCCAACAAATTACACGACTGCATGTCAATTAAAAGAAAGAAAAAAAAAAACATGCAAAATAAAATAAATTTATTTCAAGCTAAACAAATTAAACAATGATCAATTCAGTACAATAAAAAATAAATAATTTTCTATTGCTTTTATGTATGTACGTTTATAGACGTGTGAGGCTTAAGTAGACTGTATTTTATTGTTGAAATTTTCTTATGTTTGTTGCTGTGAATAATTTGTACGTTGATTCAAACAAATCATTTTGATTGCAATCAATAAAAATCTATTAACCTTATTACTGTCTTTGATGTAATTTCTGTTGTTGTTAAGATTGTTATTGGAAATAAAAAAAATCACGATTTTAATATTTATTTAAGTTTAGATTTTTTTGGTTTTCGTTTTTTTTTTCATTTATTAAAATTAAAGACCCAAGAGGAAGTTTGGGGTTTAGGAGAAAAGATTTATTCATATTGCTGAGGCTATAAGGTTGTTTCGTGTTTTTTTTAATACACAACACGAATGACAACAAGATTCTCTAAAAAGATGCATATGAGAGGCAAACCCTTAAATTAAGCAGCTTAAAAGCTTTCGATCGAGAGGGGCGATATCGACAGTTTGTAAGCTGACTCGCAAAATTTATAATTAAATTAAAATCTTCTAAAAGAATATTTTATGATGATTGTATAGTTAAAAGACGAGAGTTGCTCCTACAGCACACTATAATGGAACACACAAGAGATGAAATTGACAAACAATGAGTGATTCTTAAAATGTGCTTGGGAAAACCAGCGTATGTCATTTGCGGTTTGTTTGTATAAGTATTACATTCAGAAAATATTCAGAATTATTTGAATCATCTTAAATACCGTAATTTTGGTTTATTAACTTTAAATCTTTTTAAATGGAATGTAAAGGGTTTTATCAAATTCGCATACATAAGATCCCCTTGAAAAACTAAGAGAATAATTTTTTTATATTGGTATCATGACGCTCGATATCGAATGAAATGTATCGTGATTTGAGATGAAAGCATTCGACATCGAGTAACCAAAGATATTACAACTCTTGAGTTTTCATCTGATACGTCAGTGTCTATTAGGGTATTCAATTATTCGTTGTTTTGTATTAATTGATTAATCGCGCGATTAATTATTCGAGGTAAAAATTTTTTTTCTTACATGAATGCTTAAATAGTCAACTTGTGAGAGAAGTAGTGGAGCAAGAAGTTACACTTCTATTTTTACTACTTTTACCACACAACCGAAGCGACCTTCGAGCGTGTGTCCTTCTCTGCCAGTTGACGATTTGAATAGGTCAATGCTAGTGGTGGTCAGGGAGATTATATTTCCCAAAGCGCACGTCCTTACACTATTTTAATTTTGTTTAGAAGTTTAAAAATAAACCCAAAATTTATATTTTTTAACGTAAAATTTTAATTAAAAAAGTAACAACAATTTAATATAAGGTACTTCAAGTAATAAAAGAGGAAAACTTTTCAAAGAACAATAGCATCAAAATTTAGGCAAATCTTCTTAAATAATCTTTCAAAAAGAGTATACAGTTTAAATGCTTATGTTTCAAACGAAACTTTTCTTTTGTTTTGATGATACTTGATTAAGAAAAGATTCTTTCACTTATTGTTGACAATTGAAAGTAAAGCGTTATAAAGCATATTCAATTTTTCTGTTCCTTTAGTTGTCTTAGTTAGGTTGCATTTTACCTCTTGAGTCTCTTATTGGGTTTTTAACAATTCTCATAGTCTTGTTAAGGGGTGGCAGAGAGTTGTTTTCATTTATCTCAAAAAATCATCTTCTTCATCTGAATCATTGTGGTAAAAGTCTGTAATAAACATTCTTAAACATAAATTATTCCCATTGTCTTTGGTTTCAGTCTTTGTACTACATTTTAAAAAATTGTTAATCGAAGAAAAATTTTCAGAGTTAAGAAACAATAAAAGGATATTTAAAATGTATCGGCTTGGTTTTTTTTTACATCAAAGGAAAGAATTAACACTGTGAAAAAAATTTTCGATTAATCGATTAATCGACATAAATTGTTCGAATTATTCGTTAATCGAAAAAATGCCATTTTAATTTATTCGAACAGTTAATCGCTTAAAATTATTCGATTAATCGAACAACGGTTAATCGTTTGAATACCCTAGTGTCTTCCAAATGTAAAAAATACAATAGTTTACTCGATATCAAATGCGGTGATTATACCCCTATTCTCTAGAAAAAAAAACTAAACTCGTTCATGTTGTTTCAGAATTATTTAGAATGTTAAAAAAACAATTTGGCTTCATTTACCTCAAACATTTGTGTGAACTATAATCATTAATGAAATCGGAGTAAAAATGTAAATATGTTCCATGCGGCGATTGGGTCATATTTACATTTTTAATTTTCGCCGCCCGACTGCTTTGAAATTTAAAACATTTAGAAAAATTTAATATCTCCAGCTGCTTAGAAAAGCATAAAGAAGAGAAGTGCGGCAATTTTAAAAGTGGCGGCATTTAACATATAACCCTTCTGCATTCCTCCCTTATTTTCCCGATCTTTGTGGGTAAATTTGACACAACTATTTGATAGAATCTATCACTTAGAATCTATGAAAATTTCTGATTATGAACATCTTGGTTAACAAAAAGCTGGACATAATATTTGATTGGTTAAACCATTGCTATTAGCTCACTAATGACTGTACACTTTGGCCTTAATGGTTATGTCCCTTCCTGTTTAGGATAAAATAAAATTTTGACTCGATACAGTATCATCAACATGAAACATGAGTTGAAAAGTAAAATTGGGTCATAATGACCAAAGGAATTCAGAAGGTTGAAGCAAATATTCGGTGAAATCTCAACAGCCATACCTTAATGAGAGCGGAAGATTTTTATCCGCTTAGCTGTTACGATGAAATGCCATACCTAAATAAAACCGTCAACGTTGAGTCACGAACAGTATTATTAACTTTCTTGTTTAACAAAATCCACATAATAAAAATATAAAAAATGGCAAAAAAGCCGCTAGATTCACCTAAAAACAGCTATATTGCCATTATTTATTAGCAATAGCGGCCAACTTCACTATTAAACTTGATGTCAAAATGTCCGAAATTCCATTGGCAAAGCGTTGCCGCCGCGCTATTTCCGACGATATGCGAGATATGAAATTTTTTTTAAATGTTTCATGATTTCACGGTGTCCAGTGCCTGCAAACAGCCTTTTCTTATTGTGAATATAACTTTTAATATACTAGAACATTGAATAAAAAATAAGTCTTACGTTAGGCCCGAATCAAATCTGTAAGCCACTTCCACGAAGAGAAGTTTATTTTCAAAAGTAATCAATTTCGTTTCTTAAAACAAGAAAATCCAAAATCTAAAAATAGTTTCTAGTAAAATTTTCTTAAATAAAAGAAACATTTTGCTTAAGCCAAGCCACACATACATATATTTAGAATAAGTAATTTTTGGCTTGGACTAGAATCATGCAAAATTTTCTTGGTTCAAGCCATATTTAGAGAATATTCATATTTATAAACTTAAAGCTGCTATATGTTGTAAAATCAAATTTGGGGGAAGGTTTAAACAATCATTAACCTGTAATAGAAACATTATATAAGATTTAAAAAACAGTGCAATTTTTAAATATCTTTTCTTTTTAGAAAAATGGCAACGCTGACTTGTATGAAAATTTCCAACTGGGTATTTTTAAATAAAAGATAAATAAATAAAATTGTAAAACAAAACAAAAATGAACAACGAAATACAACAAGTGTAAATTTTTGTTTTAGCTCTTAAAAGTAACGCCAAAATTTAACAACAACAACAAAACAAAATAAAAAAAAGCAACATTAATATGTGGTAATACTTCAGTAACAGCACATTGCAAAGTGGCGATAATAATGCAAACGTGAATTTGGTTAAAAGAAAATAATAAATAAATAATACAACCCAAGAAAGATTGTTTGGGGAATATTGAGAAAAACATCTTGCTGCCGGCCATGCGTTTTATATTCATGTTAGTTTGCTTTTTTTTTTTTTTTTTTTGCTACCGGCATCCCATACAAAAAAAAGTGTTGAAAAACGGATGTAAGAAACAGACTGACATGCTTAAAGCCAGACAAGCCAGCATATGACTGGCCGACTTAAATTCGTTTCTTTTTCGGTTTGCCAATAGATGTTTTGATTTGTAAGCAGAAGTATTGAGGTTTGTTTGCGTTTTCTTCAGTTGTTTTCTTTTTCTTTTAAATTTCTTTCGTTTTAAATAGAAAGAGATATTATGTCATCTGTAAATGGTAAAGTGTGGTAGTAGTGCTTGCATTTTTTTTCACAAATATTTTTTTATCATATTTATCACAGGTATGCCACACATTTTAAACAAGTTTTTCTGTATTTTTTTTTTCAAATGATTGTACTTTTATTTTATTTGCTTTAATTATTTTATGTTTTTTTTTTGTGGTTTTTTTAATAACTTTTACTTAACAGTGTTTGTGTTGGCTGTCTTTAGGGCTTGAGTAATTAATAGACCAGATGAAATGTCATGAAAACCTGTCACCTTTAACTTGAGGTTTTTGTCTTGTTTTTCTTTTTGAATTTGTTAAATAAGTCACGTAATAAAAAAAATCCAGCAAATTTTATATAAATATAAAAAATGTGTTTTTTTATTTTTACCCCAACAATTACACGATTTCATAACGGTCTTAAAAAAAAAAAAAAAAAAAAAAAAAAAAAATAACTCATAACTATTTTAAGTATGTGTCCTAACTTTTTTTTGATTTTAATAAATATTAAACTTATTTAAATGTAAGATGTAAAGTTTTCTTAGTCAACCTTGAAGAAATTTCTTTATCTGCGGCAAAAAGAAAAAAGGACTTAAGTACTTAAAAAAGCGTTTTCGGGGCTTTTTGTTATTCGCAACAATTAAGCCTCTTAAGCATGTTTTTGCTCCGGTATGGTAACATATTTTGTTTTTCTGACTATATGTGCGTTCGTTTACTTTTCCAGTAAAATCCCAGTAAAATCCAGTAGGTGAGTAATATGAAAATTTTACAAATTTATGTGTACGCGAACGTATTTCAGTAAAATCCAGTACAAATTTGTACAAATTTTGGGATAAACGAACGCAGCTTATATTGAGTTGTAAAAACTTTGATAGAAATAATGGGTGATTTTGTTAGCGTGGTTTTTTTTTAAATCTAATAAAACGCTAAAATTTGCATCATATATTCAAAATGTTTATTGGAATCGAAAAATTGGTCTTTGCCATTTACTTTTTAAAAATAATTTCATGTAAATGTTGCCTGCCACTCCGGTTTAAATGGTCCATTCATAAGGCCCATTTTTGCACCACTTTTACGAGCATTTCGGCCTGTATTCCATGAATAGAACGTGTTATGTTATACTCTAAGGCTTCAATCGTGTTTGGCTTCTCCACGTAGACCAACGACTTCACATAACCCCACAAGAAATAGTCAAGAGGCGTCAAATCACATGATCTTGGCGGCCAACTCACAGGGCCATTTCGAAAGATAAACTGCTCACCAAATTTATCCTTCAATATGTCCATTGTTTCACGAGCTGTGTGGCATGTGGCACCGACTTGTTGAAACCACATATCAACCAAGTCCAAATCAGACAATTGGGGCAAAAAAAGTCGCGTATCATGGCTCGATATTGTTCGCCGTTTCTTCCACGCTCGTCTTTGAAGAAAAATGGACCGATGATGCCACCAGCCCATAAACCACACCGAACTGTCGTTTTTTCTCGGGATGCATCGGTAACTCTTGAACGGCATGTGGCTGTTCTTCACCCCAGATGCCGCAATTTTGCTTGTTTACGTCTCCATTTAGCCAGAAATGAGCCTCATCGCTGAACAAAATTTTTCGATGTAACAAACGATGGACATTTCTCGCAGAGCACGAATTTTGATAATAAATTTCAACGATTTGCAGTCGTTGCTCGTTTGTGAGTTTCTCCATGATGAAATGGCAGAGTATACTGAACACTGTTCACTTTCACAGATGCAGTTTGGACACAATTACCAACCAGTGCTGCCAGCCCGAAAAACTTAATTCAAAAATCTCTCTTTATAAAAACTTTCGAATAGAAAAACGCTGAGATCACGTATAATTGTGGATTAGTTTGCAATTGGTAAAAATAAATATTAAAATATGTCTCGTAAAAAACGCAGAAGTTGAGATAATTTGTAGCGTTATGAATATATGCAAAAGTCTAATTCATATTAAATATATGTAGTTATTTAAGTTGTCCAGAACGAGATAATCTTTGTTGTTACTGCCGAGTCATGCTTAAAAATTAGTTCATACAAAATATCGAAATCTCATATTGATTGTTGTCTATGAAGTGAAGACGAGGGTGAGTGTCAATGCTACTGAAAACTTTAGTTGCACGACTATCTTATTTGAATTGAATGTTATATGATTCCACACTTAATAAAATTCTTCAAAACTTCTAAGCCATTTCTATGTGTTTTGTTGGTTTCTTACCTTTTAAAATAGTTTTGTTTTTATTAAAATCAAATTATTAATTTTAAAAACCAATTTGGTTTTTGTGATTTTATATATTTGAATTAAAACCGGTTATTCTTATAATGGTTAACCGAAAACGGGGTTTTTTTAAAGTAGCAATTATTTGGAATATTCGAAACCCGGTTTTTGAAAAAAGTCTAATAATTTTACTTCCTAGTATGTATGCTTAAAACGGCTGTGAACTTTGTACTCGAGTATTAACATATCAGGTAATTTACCAAAGAACTAACAAATAGAAATGGGAAATGTTAAAACAATTTAAAGAAATTGCAAATAATTGATAATGAAATAACTCCAACAAAAAATACAATAACTCCCACAGAAAATAAAATAACCAAGAAAAATAAAATAACTCATATGATAAATATTTTTTAGACTTATTTAATTTGGGTATAATTTCATTATGAAGCAAAAAAAAAAAAATTAAAAACTCCAAAAAAAATGAAATAAAACCGAAAGGGCTGGGAATAGCTTATAAATATAATGAAATTACTCCTACCGTAGTATGAGAAATTTTTGGGCCTGATTTCGGGTTTTTGTTTGGAATTTTGGCACCTAGGACTTATTTAGCGGATCCAATTTTAAAACATACCCTTTATAGTTTTAAATTGCTCTTCTAAAAAGCTAAAAAATAGCTTGTTTTCCTTATTGCCACAGATATAATGACAATACTGAATATAAAGATTTTAAAAGTTAACATGTTATCTTTAAAACTTTTTACCAAGCAAAAAAGTTGTTTCGGACACGTAAGAAAAATGTATAAAATTGTAAGGTAATCATTGAAGTTTGCCACTTACAAAAAGTAAATGAAATTCAAAAACAGTTATAAAATTTACGTAAAAAGTGCATAACTTGATAATTCAAGTGTGTGTCTTTAGTTCTTTGTTTTCGTAGAGATAACTTTAATTTCAATACAGTAAATATTTAGCAGACAAATCTTGCTACATATCTTGAGCAAAAATTTACTTTTTGAAGCTATAAAGTTTTACGAAAATGGTTTAATAACAAAATTTCTTTGAACTATGTATCTCTCCTGCCTATGTAAATTTGGAATTTTAATAGAAGAAAATGTTTGTCTTATAGATCAATAAGCATTTCTGTTGGCCCAAAGAATTAAAAATTAAAAAACCATAATCTTTACCATAATCTTTTTCAAAAGAAACAAAAGATATGAAATAGTTCAGCTGTGCCGAATCTCTAATACCGTTTACCTTACGCAATAAAGCGTATTAGACCACTCACCCACTAACACATAATTTAAAAAAAAAACAAATGTATTCCTTACATTTTTTCTTTTAAAACACATTTATCTGTTTCAGCGGAAAATCATGTATGTATTTGTTATGTGTAAAAAAACCAACCGGGGTTCTTATGATAAAAACAAGTTAGTGTGCTATATGCGGCTGTACCGAATCTTTGATACCCACCACCGACAGTTGGAATATTTCTGGAGTGGATCTATATTAGGGGTATAACACAAAAAAACACCTATCACGACGGGGTGGCCACTGATATATATATATATATATCAAGAAAACAGTTTTTTGAGATCAATTTGGATAAACAACCTCCCCCCAAATCGTTTTTTCTAAAAGCTTCCAAAAAATAATAATATTTAAATTTTTATTTTTTTAAATATTATACATACAGTCATGCACTATATATTAATGAAAATAAAAGTAAACAATTGGGATTGTGAGGTTGGTTCCATTTTGTTGAAAAAAAGAGTTTCCGTGTTATTTTAACATACTTTTAACTGTTTGGATGTAGTATAATTGGTGGTATAAGTCTTATATGTGAAATAGCATAAAAATATAAATGAATGGTTTGTGTTTTTACAATAACCTGGGGTTTACACATGAAAGTACTTTCTTGCAAGTAGAGTATACGTATTATCAACGAAAAATCGAAGAAACAGCCGATTGGCTGAAAGTACAAAAATTATGAGTGTGTTAGTTAAAAAGTGTGAGTGTATGGCGACTTTCAAGAATTTTACTTTCATGTGTAAATGCTAGGTAAGGATATTGTATTTTTAATAAACAAAAAAAAAAAAAAAAAAAAAAAAATCCAAATACTAATCTTCAAAGTGATTTGGGGGAGAACTTTTTTAACGCCCGCGAAAAAGTGACCCCACTTTTCATCATCGATTTTCATGGTCTATATGACATGGATAGGTATTTTTTGATAATTTAAAAAATTGTTCGAAAGTTATACCCCTAATCAATATATTAATAATTTATCTTTATAAAAACAGACGGCTGCATTAAAATTGGTTGCGGCTTAGACCTACATATAATAAATTATTGACCGACAGTCAGAAAGTTGTATGCTTCTTTTTTTTTTTTAGCAATTTTAACTAGCTTCAGTAAAATATTATGATTTGTAACAGTTTAAGCGGCACTTAATTGATTTTCAGGAGGGGAATTTAAATTGAAGCCATGGTAAGTTATAAATTTCAATACAGCGGTGAAATTAGTTTTAGAGTTTACAGTGAATTTTAGAAGGCTGCTAAATATATATGGTTGCCAGATACCAAAAGTCAAACAACTGGACAATAGAAAAAATTCACCTGGATTATGAAAAAAAAACTGGACAATTTGAAAAAGCACTTAACTATAAAGCTGGGATCACACGATTGCCGCAATGCACCAATTTTTACACTTTTTAATACCCCAATCGTGTGACTGCACAACCAAATGGCTCATGTACCAATCGAGGACAGTATTGTGCTTACTTTTACCAATCAAATGCAACCCTAGTGCGGCAATCGTGTGACTGCTTGCTATGCAACCGCGCGTCAATAAAAATTACAAAAATGCACCAATATTTATTGTGTTCTTGTGCGGCAATCAAACAACACAACACGCGCCAATATTTGCCTTTTTTTTAATAAATTTCCTTTATTTTGTTTCTTTTAGTAGGTAATGAAAATAAATATGTATTTATTTATTATGCATTTAATTTTTTTTTTAAATATTATTACTATCAACAAAATATGTATGTATGTTCACAAGCATATTTAGCTGTTCAGTGTGAATATTTTTATTAAAGATATTTCTATGCAAATCTTATTTTTGAAATTTCTTAAAAAGTTTAAATAAAACTATTCAAACAAAATTTGTTTAAGTATATGATACAAATAAAATTTTTTTTTAATGAACAAACCAACAAGAACTTTTAAGCAAATAAAAAAGCTACCGCAACAGCTGTTTTCGCAGTTAACACAATTAAGAACAACCGTGTGACTGTGCTGCGGCAATTGTTGTAACCATTTCGCTTTGTACCAACTAGCGGCAATTAAATTTCCTTAAAACAGGGCAATCGTGTGATTTCAAAATATTTGATTGGTGCAATTTCATTATTGTGCGTCAATAAAGCACAATAAAAATTGTGTCATATTGGTGCATTTGCGGCAATCGTGTGATCCCAGCTTAAGAAAAAATAAAATTTTACTTCAGATTTTATTTTGGAATTAACATTTTAAAAAACAAGGAAACTTAAAATTCAGTCATGTCATATTACAAAATTATAATCGCGAATTCACTACAAGTGGCAGCGAAAAGCCTGCTGACTTTGACAGTTCGAATCAATTTGTTTTGGTTTCATAATATTTTATTTATAAATAGTTGACATTTCGAGGCCTAAACATCTGCTGTTTCTGTGCTTTTTGTTTTGTTGTAGTATTGCTGCCACTGTTTATATAAATTCAACTGGGTGTATATTAAATTAAATCAAATAAAAAAGTACAGAAACAGCCATATTATGGATCGAGTGAAATGGAAATCAATGGAGATATCCAGTTAAATTTTTGTTTAAATTACCGTCGTTTTTTTATTTCAAGATAAGTTCTAATGAAGATAAGCTGTACTTATAGTATGACGTATATAAAACAAAATTATTTAATGAACACTGGATAATTTTTAAAGTTTGTTCGATTTTGATTTCACTCGAATTCGATTTCCCGAACATGGCTAATAACTTTTTGCTTAGCTACACATATATATTTTTTTTTGTATGCAACCAAATGGAAGATATCCCCTAAGGCAATAGTTTAGCAATTTCCCCAAAATGTCATCTAAAAGAAAATAATCAAAGTAATTTTTTATTATCCTCTTTTATAATTTTTGAGAAAATTACGCAATATAAACAGAAAAAATACATACGTCATAAAAAAATAAAAATTAATCAAATTATTAAATCTAGGAAATTAGTACTCGAAATATTCTGCAAAAGGTAAATATCTAAATGAAATGAATCTGTTAAATAATAATCTGTTTTGTTTTCAATTAAGTCAAGATATTTCTCAACCCTGGATGCAGTTTTAAAGGAGTGGGAGGTTTTTTTTCAAAAATATGGTGAAGACGTAATATGTATTTATATTATTTTAGATTATATGTATTATATAATTTATATTATTTATATGTAATAATTACCAATTTAATTTTAAATTAAAAGCTGTGCTAATTCGTACATAAATGAAAATTTTTCAAAATGCAAAGTCGTCTTTTTATCATCCCAATGATATTTTGGCGATATCTTCCTATTTTCCTATAAGTGGTTATCTGGCTATATTGCTAGCTTATCATCTAGAATTATCGCTTTCGTATTGGTTAGGAGTATTGCCATCGAGACACGTTTTTTCCCGAAGAAAGTATCTTCCGCAATACGAAATCGATTATTGCCGCAATAATATTTTTCATCCAGGCAATACGTTTGGCAATACATAAGGTGTATTTCTGTGTTTGCTGGGGTTATTTGAAGAATTTAAGAACTGTATTACTTTAGTTGGAAGCAAAAATGTTTAAAACATTTTGCAACTTTCATCAGAATTTAGTCTTCTTAAAATTGAAGCCTTTATTTGGTCAGATGAATGGATACTTGTGAGTAAAAATTATCAGAAATACCTTAAGTCCTTGCACAAAAAGTATTGCTAGTTGGCATGACTAACAAACGAGATCAATTAATATTAGTTTTGTATGTTATTTTTATCGCATTATTGAAAAACTAAAATTTTTCCCTTACAATTTTTTCTTAGTATATGATTTTATTCTAAACAATAACAAATATAATTATTAAAAACAGTAATTTTTCTAAAATAAATAATGTTTTTTAACTGGACAAATTGCATTTCAGCTGGAACTTGAACAACACCCAAAAAAAAACTGGACAATCCAGGCCATTCCAGGCCGTCTGGCAACCCTATAAATATGGGATCTAAGGTAAATTATGGACCGTATATCACAAAATTGCAAAACATTTTTCTGGCCATATGAAGCTAAGTTGGAAGAAACTTTACCGCAATATCTATATCTGCTACCGTTTTAGGCGTATTTAATTTATTTCCGAGATTAGGGTTTATATAAACCGATCTTCACGAAATTTTACAATGTGATTTCCAGTCGAATAAAACGAATTTTTGCAAAATCTTATATCATTCCATGCATTGTTCCACCATTTACGTTAGTTTTTGTAACACAATTATCAATTTTTCCACATTTTGATTCGTAGCTCTGATCCGGATTTCTGGATTTCAATTCCAAACTGCTTAAGATAACTACAAGCAATTTGACACTTAGTTTGTTTATTTCTTTTGAGTTTTTCGAAAGTGAGCGTGCTTCGAACAGACGGATATGGCTAAATCGAATTAGAATTACACAAGAAGCCAGAATATATGGAGTCTGAGATGAATAATAAAAAAGGTTCACACGGAATAACAAACTGTTGGGGGGTATATTAAGAGGCAATCGTGTTCATTTATGGACCTATATGAATTTGAATAGCAAAATTCAATGGAGTTTACGTGACAAAAATATATAACAGCAGACAGACGGTTAGACGGAATCGTAAAATCAATTTCGCTACTCATAAGGACCCAGATTAAAGCGCTCATTCACAACTCAAAAAATTATATTTTGGAATTAATGATACAGAA
Source organism: Pollenia griseotomentosa (assembly GCA_963931875.1). NCBI lineage: Eukaryota > Metazoa > Arthropoda > Insecta > Diptera > Polleniidae > Pollenia > Pollenia griseotomentosa. The sequence goes on from OZ007563.1 coordinate 51,716,559, forward strand.
ATGTTCGTCGTTATGTTTTTCTTTATAAAATTCATCTTTATCCGCCCAGTTATGAATACAAATTCCCCGGGAGTTTTTTCCCTTTTCCCATTTTTTACAATTGAATTTACATAGGAAAAAATGGGAGAATGGACAAAACTCCCGGAGAAATTTTTATTCATTATTGGGTTGTATATATCTTTTATGCTTTCCCCGTTTGAAGAGAATATGTCGTATTTTTTTCTAACTGAAGCAAGCAAGTACACAACTTTAAACAAGTTTATTTCGAAATATATTTTTTTTTGAGTTATGACGACGTTGCAGAAAATTAGCGATATTAGTTCTAATACCAACATTGTAGAAATTACAAATGAAAACTTTACCCTTTTTGAAATTGTCAGCCTAACTTATTTTTAAATCCATTTTTGTTTGAAATGTAGTTGTCCAATCGAGAGATTTCTTTCAACATCTTTAAGTAGCCAGTTAAAATTTTTTAAGTTAAATAATTTATGTCCACTTAAAACGATATTCCATAAGTTTAACTTTCTTCAACAAACATTTCAAGCTTTAAATAAATTAATTTAATAGTTTGGAAGTTATAAAATGAAAAATTACCATATATGATCTAGTTTTAGAAGAAAAGTAAAATTTAAGGCAATTAATAATTCTAAATGCAAATTAATATTGTTTTAAGCCTGCAATTCTAGTTAATACAGACATAAAGCAAATATCAAGTTTATGTCTTAAGTCTTTTGTTTTCCCTTTAAAATTTGTTTCTATTGTGTTTTATTTATCATTTTCTTTTGTTTACTTTTCTAAAAAAAAATATCGCCAAACGTTGACTTTGAATTTTAAAATAGCTGCTAAATAAATATTTCCTCTTAACTTCTGTTTAATACACGTTTTTTTCAGTGTTTTCTTATCATTTTAACCACTTTGCGGTGGAATTATAAATGCAAATTTTATTTATCTATATTTATCAATATTTGCAATTATTCTCCTTATTATTTAGTTAATATTGACATAGTAAGAGGAATCTGTCAAAGGTCAATTTTATTGTTTTAGCTTTTTTCATTCTAGATAGTGGAAATTTTAGAGTGCTAATTATTAATTAGCACGATTGTTTGTGCTGTATATTTGAATAAGAATTTCAAATATTGACAAGTTGATTAGTCTAATGTGGAAAGTTATAATGATTGGTATAATAATTCTCAGGAGACGACTTTAAAGGCAATACGTAATCGAACTTAAGGGACACCTGCCTTAAGCAGTTGCCACTTCGACGAACACCATTGCCTTGTCTCGGAAGTGTTTCATAAGATAAATATTGAGTTCTGACATGGGGACACATCTCTTGTACGGATATATATCAATGGTCCTTTTGGTGTCCGGTCATGAGAAATTCCAATTTTTTTTATTGTTTTATAATAATTGTGTCAAACTCTTATTTGGATACTAATGCTTATGCAAGCTAAGAGGGCGGATCAAAAAGTCCCTGACTTTGTTAATAAAACACCGGTTTTTGGATAAAATATCATTTTAACTTTAACATAACTTGATTCAATTTTTTTATTCGATTCCAAAAAAAAAGATTTGTCGAGGTCACCACAAAAGGTATTCGTTTGTGAGATGATTTCATCGTTGGAGTCAAATTTTTTTCTGCCTTTATGTTTGAAAACAAGAAATAGTTAGTCGGTGCTTAGTCCGACGGATCGGGCGGATGAGGGTGCCCTTGTAGCCTAATTCATGGAAGCTTGCACACGAATAAATTTTTTTTATTAATTTTCACTCAAAATCACGAAGAAGTCTGCTATAAATGGCTGTTTAACACTACCTATATTTAACACGAACTATATTAAAATTTTGGCAGAAGTTAACTGACAGATGCCTGTTGGTATGAGCAGTGTTGCTCTTTCTGTTAAAAGGCGGGAAATTAAAAAAATCACGGACTTGTTGCCTCGCGCATGTACAAACTGTTAAACACAATCTTAATGAACCAAATTATTGAAATTTAAAAAAAAAATCAAATAGCAGATGCTGATTGATAGAAGAAGTGTTGCCCTTTCAGTTAAAAGGCGGGAAATTAAAAAAGTCACAGATTTGTTGACTATTCCATGTACAAGTCATAGAAAAGCTTACTGAGCTACATAAACAAGAGCGGCAGCCTCTTGAAAATTCTATTACCAACATATCTTCAGTTAAACAAACCGACCTAGCGGCTTGTCAAATAAGATTTTCCAACAGGGTGGTATTGGTTTTTCGTTCTAAAAATATGTTTCGTATAAACTGTATGAAAATGAGAAGTTTTGACATACAAAAAAACGCTTGCCGCTTTTATAAAGTTAGCTCAGTTAGTCTTCGAAGGTTTCTGCCGAACTTAATTTAACATTTCTCTGTTTAAATCTTTGACAAAATCAACCATGAAAAGGTACACAAGTGAGCAGCGCGTTAAGATTGTTGAAGCCTTTTACGAAAATGGCCGTTCAAATCAAAGTGCATCAGCATAATCGACCAAATATATCCACAATCGTTAGAATTGTGCGCATTTCAGCACCCCGGGTCTGTAGGAAATTTGAAAACACCTATGCATGCTTGCCCAGTTCGTTCTGCGGAAAACATTGCTGTTGTTAGCGATAGTGTGGCAGAAGAGCATTCAATCTCGACTCGTCGTCGTGCGGAGAGAATAACGGATTTCTTGTGGCTAGAAATTGAGGATATGGACCTGAACAACACAGAAAAAATTTTTTAGGCCAGTAAAAGAATTAATCAAAAATAAAATCAGTTTTTATAAAATATTTAATCAGGTGAATTAAACTTTTAATCAAGTGAATTAAACTTTTAATTGAAATATTGTCAATTAAACATTTTATACACTTGATTAAAAAGTTTAATTCACCTTATTAAATATTTAATTAAAACTGATTTTATTTTTGATTAATTCTTTTACTGGCCTAAAAAATTTTTTCTGTGAATATGTGGTTTGCAACGTGAAACAATGGCTCTTTTGCGCGAGAAATTCAATGGCCGTATTATCTCACAACGTGGCGATGTTAATTGACCGCAACGATCATGTGATTTGACATCATTGGACTTCTCTCTTTGAGGATATTTAAAGAAAAAGTGTACGTTAATAAGCAAAGGACAATTCAAGAGCTAGAGGATGAGAAAATTCGGCACATTAACGACATTGAACCTCAATTATGTCTCAAAGTCAATGAAAATATGGACCATCGGATAGAGGTATGCCACCGAAGCCGTGCGAATATTTGGCCGATATTTTGTTTCACACATAATTTTTTAACAACTTTTTGTTTTATTTACAATAAACATCGTGCGTATTGCTTGGACCGCCTTTTATAAGAAAAATAAGGCTTATGTTTAAAACAAAGGACTTGGTAAAACTTAACTGCCACATAAATACAAATCACTAAAATCTTGTAAGCAAATTTCATCACTAAAATCTTATAAGCAAATTTTAGACTAAAATTGCAAAAATACTAGTTGCTATGAAAAAAACAAGAGTATTTAAAACAAATATGTTAAAACGTTTGGTTTTCGTTGAGCAAAAAAGTTGTAAGCAATAGAGATAGAATAAGTTAAAACAAGCAATCAAAGTTATAATAAACTAAGGAAATAAAAAAAAAAACATCGAGTTATAAAATATCGAGTTATAAAAACGTATGTGCCAACGTTGATCACAAAAAATTCTAAATTTAAGACTATTTATTTTCTAAAAAAAGATCATGGATACTTAAAATTTTATTATTATTACTATCATTAAACTTTATCATTACTAGGTCTGCTACATTGCTTAACACAATTGTTGTTAAACACATTTTTCTATATAAATCCTGGAATTTTTTCCCATAAATCTTATATAAACAACTCAAAATAAAACTATTACAAGACTTGATAAACAGAAAAGTTTATCCAAAAATGTCCACCAATTCAAGCATTAATCAAAAATAAAATTAGTTTAAATTAAAAATTTAATCGAGTGAATTAAACGGTTAGTCAAGTAAATTAAACGGTTAATCAAGTGAATTAAACGTTTAATTGATGCTACTAATTTGTTTACTGGTGCAAATTTAATTAAATTTTTTAATATATATCACAAATTTTTTGATTAAAATCATTTATTATTTTTTTCTGTGTACAGTTGATACAATTGCAATCATTAATTTAAACTAGTTTTTCTACTACGGTTTTTAATTGAAATTCAAACGTTCTCTTGGAAGTTTTGCATTCAATTAATTCGATTTAAAACTTTAACATTTCAAAGTTCAAAACCTTTTTATTAGGAAAAACTAAAATAAATATTTGAATTAAGCAAATTTATTACGAAAGCCTGCCGATTCTTTTGGAAATTAGGGTTTTTAAGCAATAAAAATATAAATTTTATTTTTAGTTTTTTTTTTCTGAAAGTCAAACTTAAATCTTGTTCAAAGTTTATCTTAAGAGTTTATCTTTAAATTTAATAATGTTTTTTAAAGCACATGAACTTTTTTTTTTATGAAATTTGAATAAAAACGAAATTAAAGAAACATTTTTACTTAATAAAATTACACAACACCCAAACAAAATTTATTAAGACATAAAAACCGCACACCACTTAATTTTGTTTTTTGTTATTTTCTGTTTTTTTTTTTTCTTATAATAATATTGCAATATTTTATTCCATTAAATTTTGCAAAATGTTTTTAAAGCTTTTCAATATATTTCGTGTTGTTGCTGTTTTTTTAGTTTTTCTTCTGTATGACAAGTCTTTAAATTCATTAAACGTAATAATTGTTAATGATTAAGCAAATTCATTTAAGTTTTTAGTTTTTTTTTTTTTACTAAAGTTTTCTGGCTTTTGAAACTTAAAATTTTTTACAAAATTTTTTTTATTCCAAATTATTGATTTATTTCTTCTGTAAATTAAGCAAATAAAACACGTACATTTTTTAGTAGAAACGTAGAAACTTGTTGTTGGTATTTCTATTGAAGTTTCTAAAGTATTGGAACTTTATTGAGTATCCTCCGTTTTTTTTGTGTGAATTTGGGGGGTTAAAAATAAAATACACGTTACAATTTTTCACAACGACTAGACGCGCTTTTGTAGACAAGAAATGTCTATGCTGTTGGAGTTGCAATTGATTACTAACGTATTTTTATCACACCACAACAGACTAAAGCTTAAGCAGATAGATTTTTGATTTAAAGTATCAAGAGTTTTAAATTTAGCTACTTTACTTATACTAAAGAAAAAAATTTATATAAATATTTTTATTTGTGTATAGTCGTGTGTTTTTTTATTTTAAATACATATAATGGTACTTGCATTATTTTGTTTGTTGGTAGAGGGTAAGTGTAATAAAAAGGAGGTTTTAACACAATACACTTCAATAATTTACCAAACAGCTTTCAATTTAACTCATCGCATTGAGTGTTCAGCTGTACTCTTTGCTTAAACTAAAAAAGCTTTAAAATTTATTTCAATTTTAAACTCACTCAAAATGAAATTGAAAGTAAAATTTACACATACACGATGAAATACGTTTTACAAGCATACACAACGCACGCTTACAATTATTAAACAGCTTAAGACTCAACTCTGGTTTAACTGACACTGCTGACACCGTTTTTACGCAAAATATTTAAAAAAAAAACAACAACATTAACAAAACTTACTCACCCATAATATAAACTGGATTTTAGTTTAATATTTTTTTGTAGCCGAAATTAAACAAAAAAAAAAAAAAAAAAAAAATTTGTTACAAACTAAGCAGAAAACTTGATTTTCGATACACTCACTTCATCAGCATTGCCATGCATTTCGAACATCATCCATCATTCTCATCATGTTAAGTATGATGTAAAATCGGCAACATTTTAAACTTTAAGAAAAACAAAAACAAACAGGAAAATTACTCTTAAATTAAATTTAAATTTGACAAAAAAAAAAAAAAAAAAATAATACCTGTTGCTAAGTTGTCTGAATAATGTCTAACGGGCGCTTATAAAAATGCCAACTACAAGATTTTCCGCCTTTTTAACAATTGCAGCAAGTTTTTTTTTTTTTTGTAGATTTTCCATTAGTTTTCTATGTTTTGTTTTGGAAATCCAAATTCACTTAATATTTATTAAAAAATATTTGCCACTCATTGCCTTTTGAATTATTGTTTGGCTTTTTTTAATTATACGAAGAAAATCTTTTAAAATATTTCTTGCATAATTTAAATATTTTTTTTTATAGTTTTCTAAGAAATCTGCAAAAGCACAAAAAAGTTGCTTAAGAAGCCATTAAAATAAACTTGTAAAGTCATCCCACATGCATAAATGTTTTCAGTTTATTCTTTGTTATTTTTTTTTTTTTAAACTTACTTAACACATGTTTTAACATTTTAGTACTTTGTTTTTTTTTTCTTATGCAGAAAAGGAAAAGATAAACATAAAGATTATCACCTGGGAAGCAAGCGTACAAAAGTAATTGAAAAACTATACAACAGGTAGTGTTTGAACAAATAAACAAAAGACTTAAAAAACATACACAACACTTTGTGTTAATGGTGGCAAGCAGAAGATTTTAAAATTTAGTTCAATGAGTTTAGCAGACTAAAGAAAGCTTAAGTTAAGAAAATATTGCAACTGCACGAAGAAAAAAAATATTGCAAAAATATTTTCAAACAAACGCTTGTTTGAAAATTTATTAAATTTTTTACTGTTTCCATTAAAATTTTTGTTTGATTTTTATTTTAGCAACAACAAAATAGTGACGACTATTCCAAAACATTATTTACGCGTAATTGGTTAAAAGCTTAAATAACTTTGGTATGAAATATTAAACGCACTTTATTGTGGTCGTTTTTATTTGACCGTAAGCAACACTTTTTTACATCAAAAGTATAAACAACAACAAAAAACGCATATATATGGGCGATTCACAAGGTCTGCTATTGAGTCATATCGTCATAATGTCCTAAATAATAATTTAAAAGATTTTGTTATTCGTGCTTAATTCCCAGTTTTTATTCTTGATAAAAACACTTGTAATTTATTGTTGATGGGATAAGCTATTCCTATGCGCATTTCACTGGTTGCTTAGGCCAGGTCATCAGGAAACTTCATCCATAAAGATTTCTTAGCCTACTTACAACTACAATTAATGTTGGAAGAATTCCAATCAATTGTAGTAGGGAATGTAAGAAGAGATAAACTCACTGGTAATCGTTTTTGTTTTTGTCAAAACTGATATTGTTACAAGAAGAACTGTTGCTTATGATTCTTATACGCTTAACAGTTTTATTTGGTTTAATATCTTTAGTTTTTCTAAAATCTTTATGGATGAAGTTTCCTGATGATCTGGCCTAAGCAACCAGTGAAATGCGCATAGGAATAGACATCAACAATTAATTTCAAGTGTTTTTATCAAGAATTAAAACTGGGAATTAAGCACGAATAACAAAATCTTTTAAATTAAAATTTTGTATTCGCAAAAATTATTTTGATAATGGTCCTAAATAATATTTTACAATTGTTTACAAAATTACTGTTGTGTTTCAAACAAAATAAAAGTCTTAATTCTGTGTTCATTGATTCGTCATTAGTTATTATTACTACCCGATTAACTGATCGGTTAATTTAATATTATCTATTTTCGATTAACGATTAAACCGGTTAATTTCAGTCGATTAACCGATTAACCGATGTTACATAATTTTAAATTTTTTTTTAATATTATAACAATTTTTTTGTTTTAGAAAACATCTTTTTGCACAATATACTTCCTTCTAGCAATACATTCTTAAAATACAGTACAAAAACACAATAAACTCTCGATAGTAACACAAAAACTCTTTAAACAGAATTAACCGAAACAATTAGAAGTGTTAAAAATTTTTAAAAATTAAATCAGGACTCTAATGGCATAATGGAAGATTTTATATGTTTAGAGAAATCCAGGAAAAGGATTGAGAAATTAGATAATCTAATTTCCCCAACACCCACGATAAGTGAAAATAAATTTCCAAGTCAAGTGTTGTCAAAACTAAAGAAAATTATCGCTTTAATCCTTGAACAAAATTGTTTTCCAAAAAATTATTTTATCAGATCTCCTTAAACTTTTGAAATAACTAATAAAATGATCCACAGTCTATTTTTAAATAATTACATATTCAGGGGTGTTCTGGAAATCGAAAACGCAAAACACAAGAATTTAAAAGTTGTTTCTAATACACTTTTTATCTAATTTTTATAATTTTTGTTATAAAATATTGAAATATTTGTATATTTTTCAATAAAATTCTTTTACTACAGAAATCTTATTTGAAAACGACGTTAAAAAAGTTCTTGCGTTATGCGTTTTCGATTACCAGTACACCTCTGATTATGTATTAATTTAAAGATACATGTCACATATATATGAATTATTTTTTTTTTGTTTGCTCGTTTTAGATAAAGAATTGTTATTCTTGTTTTTTTTTTTAATAATAAACTCCAAACTCCAAATAATAAATAATTTATGCATTTTTAATTATTGAAATTACTTTATTTATAAAAAAGACTTTGTTAATCGGTTAACCGATCAAAAACCAAATTAACCGGTTACTAACCGATTAAACCAAAACCTCGGTTAATTAATCGAGCGATTAACCGATTAAAGCAAAAGCCCGATTAAATGAATACCCTAGTCATTAGTATACAATAAAAATCTAAATAATAAGCGGTTGCCCACAGCAGTCATATATATTAATTGTAATTATTTTAAGACATATGACTTTACAACTTAACGACTACCTTGTGAGTCCCCCAATACAGTCTTTTTTTGTACGCATTAAAAAGTAAAGTAAATAATAAAACAGAGTGACAAAGTTTGTTGCAGAAACAACAATAAAAGAAGGAAAGAACGATTCAATGTTTGTGTAGAAACAAGAAAAACACTAAAAAAACATAAATTGTTGGTTAGTTTCAAAATAGATAAAAAATAGTGAAAAATTTAAAAATTCTATTTGTTAAAATTTATGAGTAAAATACATACAATTTTTAAATATGAATGATGTTAAAAAACTTGTCGGGTCATTCTTCTGCAGTCTGATAATTGCTCAGTCTGCACCATCTTGAAGCACTCTTAATATTATTTCTAGAGATACCTCTGTTGATGGTAGACCAAGTCAGACACCAATCTAGCTAGGGGATAAAGGTCAATAGGACATAAACATTTTTACAAAACTTAATATTCCATGTATCGCTAGTTAATTTCTATTACAAATGGCTTGACTTTAGCCAAGCCTGATGTAGTTTAGCCTAATAACCAACGTACTGTACAGCTTCCACATCTTAGGTACTATTCTCCAACACTAAAGACAAAGTTATTCTTTTAATAAAGCCAATTTCTTTCACTATAACATTATTACAACCAAGGATCGGTTTCAGCCAAAAGCAGGATGGAACGCCTGCTATTCCCGACGTTTGCATTTCGCCCAATTTTCTGCGTTGCCAATCGGTGAGCTGTTTCTTTAATGCCTTAAAAGCAAGAGTGTCATTATTATTGCGCGAAACGTGTCCGAACCAACGAATTTATTGAACTTTAATGCGATGATTTTGTAAAATCAATGAATACATCGTATAAAATGCTACTTGCTGATCACAATTCAAAAACCTTTTCCCTAATTCGAAAAAAGTTATGGGTGGTGGAGCTGCTCAAAGTTGGCAATTTTTAAGAAAGCAAAAAAAGGTGATTTTGAAAAAAATGCACTTTAGAATTTTGAAGTGTCAGAAATATTGCCGTTTGATCACTACCTTTCTGGTTTGTCTTTCGAAGTGTGTTTATTTTTTATTAAAATAAGTAAAAAAAAAAATTCATCAGACTCCCTACTCTTTCGGCCGTAGCAATTTTTCAAATACCCAATATTTAGGTAGTTTTTACAAATAAAATAGAGCATATCTTAAAATGGCCAAAAAAGGCCTCGCCCATATTTTCTGAGCATATTTGCTACACAATACTTTTAATAATTTAACTAAGCTTGGCCACAACAAGTTACAGCTTGCTGCCAGTTAGATTTGTACTACGAAAAGTCGCATGTGGAATCTTCTGATCCATTTGGTTCACGTGTTGTTAAAAATTTGTTGGAGTATTTGAATTGTAACTTTTTACTAGATATAATCTTCACGTTGATCTTAGGAATTTAGAGTAACGTCGGGTCATTGTTTGCAGTTGAATCCCAAGATGGTGCTGGACACTAAACTACAAAACCATCTGCGGTGCATTTTTTGTCATATAAGAGCTCTTTGGCAGTATAAGAAGTGCTTAAAAACACTTTGCATTGAAGAACAATGTTCTAAAAATTTTCATACATAAGAAGTTAGTGTACTCAGTTGAATAGACTCCAAAAGTTCAGTTAAAAAATTTTTTTTATTATTTTTTTTTCATTTTATGTTTATTAGTTGTGAAGAGAGCATACTGAGTTTGTCATTCGAGTGGAACTTGTTTATTATTCATCTCATACTTAAAGTATATATATTCTGGCTCCTTTAGTAATTCTAAGTCGATAAAGCCATGTCCGTCTGTGGAAAATACGCTCACTTTCGAAAAACTCAAAAGAAATGACAATTGGTTTCAAATTGTTTGTTGTTATCATAAGCAGTTTGGGATTGAAATCCAGCAAAATCGGTTCAGTAGGATCAGAGCTATGAATTAAAATGTGGAATGCACGGAATGATAGAAGATTTGGCAAATTTTCGTTTCATTCGAGTGGAAATCACGCTGTGAAATTTCGTGAAGATCGGTCCATAATTTACCCTAGGCCCCATATAAACCCTACTATTGGAAAACAGTTTATAAACAGCTTTAAACAGCTTATTAAGTTTATAAACCGTAATAAATAATGCTATCAGAATAAAATTTAATACTTCACAGTTTTATATGACTAAAAATGACACTAATACATTTCGTTGTGATGGGTCCATAATTTTCTATAGGCTCCATATAAAGCCCACTATGGTAAATTAATTAAATACGCCTAAAATCATAGCAGATATAAAGGGTGTTTTTTATAGATTGATACAAGTTTAAATCATAATGAAACATAGTAATATATTTTTGATATCAATGAAACGGTCTTTATTGGAAAGACAATTTTATGACATTAATGTTTAAATATGATTTTGGCCATGTGGCCGCCACGACTGGCGCGTAAAAATCTGGAACACCAATTTTCACAAACTTTTCGCATTCTGCCATCATCGCTTTGGAAGACATATGAGCCAATGACTCCGCTAGCCCATAAAGCGCACCAAATTTTCTGTGGATGTAGTGGTGTTTCGACAAAAGCTTGTGGATACTCTCCACTCCAAATGGGACAATTCTGGTTATTTTCGCACCAATTCAACCAGAAATGGGCTTCATCGAAAAATAAAATTTTGAATGGAAATTCAAAATCAATATCAATTTGTGCTTCAGTCCATTCACCGAATTTTTTTGATTAAAAATTTCAACAATTTGCACGCGTTGCTTTGATGTAAGTCAATTCATAATGAAATGTCAAAGCAAACTTAACAAAAAGCAACTATCAGCTATTAAATGGGTGGTCAAATAAAGCAGTGATGCTAACTCAAAGTTGTAACACTAAAAAAAACACCATTTTTTTATTGTGGTAAAATTTCTTCCAAATTAGTTTCATATGGCCAAAAAAAATATCATGCAATTTTGTGATATACGGTCCATAATTTACCTTAGATCCCACATTTAGCAGCCTTCTGAAATTCAATTTAAACGCTAAAACTAATTTCACCGCTGTCTCGAAATATTTTTAAATTTATGTTTTTTAATACAAGAAACTTACCATGGCTCCAATAAAAATCACCCTCCTGAAAATCATTTAAGTTCGGCTTAAAATGTTACGAATCAAGATATTTTACTTTTTTTTATTTTTATAAAGATAAATTAATAATAAATAGCCATCATATAGATATCACTCCTAAAACATTCGCACTGTCGGTGAAGGGTATCAAAGATTCGGCACAGCCGAATATAGCACTTTAATGCTGGGTTTTTGAGATCTTTGTTAAACTAGGTTTAGTTAATCTGAAAACAGATTGGTGCTTTCATTTCCAAGTTTGTATACAAAATTTTGACGGAACAGCTTAGTTTTGCTTAAAATGTTGGTTTTTAATGAAATAATAAGAAAAAAAATCACATTTCGCCGGGAAAATCCGAGTTTCAGACTACGTCAAACCAAGTTTAAACTTAATCCCCATCTCAATAACCCGGCCTAAGTTGTTTAATACTTTTTTTTTGACCTCTAATTTTCGTATTATTCGAGTGTGTATTCTAAGTCAAATTACAACTTTTTTGTATTTAAACTAATTTTCCCAAGGTTTTCAGAAAATATGTTCTACTAAAGATTTCCGATCGCAATATATAATCCATAGGTACTACTACAGCTCTAAAATTTTAATTTTAATAACAAAAAAGAGTAAAAATTCAAAAAAAGCATTTTTTCGGCAAAAACTCTGAATACCTAAAAAACATTTTTTTTTGAAAAAATGATAACGCCATCGTTTTTAGCGTACAATTTAACCTTGGATAGGATAAATTAAAAAAATTTTAAAAGCTTTAAAATTAACGCGTAAAAAAATAAATTTTTAAACATAAAATTTTTTTTTAAATCTTTAATGGAATAACTTTAAATCATAAAAGCCTTTAAAAAGAACCATAAAAAAATAAAAATTTTTGAAAATATTTTGTTTTACTTCCCATAAAATGGATTTTTCCACAAATGTCAACTTTGCTGACCTAATAGTAGGCACCTAAAAGGCGTAGAACACTTTTAAAACACTCATTTCATAGGTTGATCACTTATCTATCAGACGCCTTTTACATTTTTTGATTATCTCATTTGGTTCAGATGTTATAATTTTTGCAACGAAAAAACTCAAATGGCGCCACTGTGCGACGTTTTACTTCTCGAATTAAGTACTTCGTTAAGTTTATGTTCAGTTTAACATCCATGTTATTTGACTGTTTTTAAGTTATACAAAGGCTCTGCTTACCGCTCATGAGTGGCGACCAACGATGTCGGTACCATCAATTTATGCCAGCAGGATGACATTTTTCTTGTAGATAATGTCGGTGGTTATTATTTTAGTTTTATTGCCGAAAAAGTCACACTATTTTAATAGTACTTTGGGTATTATTTTTAGCGCCATTTTACAAGGCCCGACGTTCTATGCAGAAATACCAGGCGAAGCAATGGCCATATAAAACTTTTCCCTTCTATCTAGCTATCGAAGGCGACTTTACAGTCGACGAATAGAATAGTGGGATTCGAAGTGTTAATTTTCGTTATTTTTCAGGTGGCTTGTCATGATATCCAATTTCATAATGCCCGTGGATAATAAGACACTTTTAAAAGTTATATTAGGTCCATTGACATTTAGACACTTTTTAAAGTGCCATAAGAGCCATAGACATTGTGACACATTTTCGTGTTATTTTACTTTCATATGTGTCGCAAGGAAAGGTTAGTTTGGCCGTTCATGGACTTTATGTGTCATAATGTCCATTGGCGTTATGAAATTGGCCATTACGACATGCCACCATTTTCATTATTTCTGATCGGGATATATTGGTTTACACGAAATAATTTGCTACGGGACGTTTTATGATTCGATATCTTACAAAGGCTGTATTTTTTAGAAACAGTTTTGAATTCCAAGTCAAGACTTTTAAACATATAACTGTTTTTTATATTTATATACTTACAATAAAGAGTCCAAGTTGTGATGTGTATAAATATGTTCAAAATATCATGGACAAATTTTGATATTTTTCTATAAAACAAGGAAGTATATTGACAAGCACATACGTTGTTATTTCTAAGCAGATTTAAAATTCGTGTTTGGATAACTTTAAAGATTCACCTGTCAATCTGTGGTGATTGTGATAGCCTTAAATATAAATCACGAGTAAAAGAGTAAGCTTTAAAATGGTTTGTTAGTCAATTTCACTGAGAACTCTTTTATAAAAAAAACTTTAGTTTTAATTATCGGAAAATTTAATATTTTTGTTTTGTTTTGTTCGCACCAAGCCACAAATATAATCCGGTTTTAATTACATCTGACTACTTTTCATTTTATTTGTTATTTTAAACAAATCTCCAAAGAAATAATATCATTAACGAAACTGTTACCATCATAATTAAAAATTAATCAAATTTGCATTAATTCTAATCATCTACAAGTTTCAATTCCGGTTTAATTAGGAATTCAATTTTAATAGTCTGTAAAAAAAAAATATGTTTTCAATACTTTTAGAGGTACAAATAAGAAAAAAAGTCTAAAATGTTGTGGCCAAACTGGAAGTTTGCCAACTTGAAAACTTTAAGCAGCAAACTGATAAGTCGTAAGTATTTTGAAACACTTAAGAACTAGCTTGACGAAAAATAAACGAAAAAAAGGTCTGGCAGCTACTTATTGAAAAACTTTTTAAATTTGTCAAGTTTTAAAAAAAAGAATTAATTATGAATCTAATTACTGAAGTAAACAAAATAATCATGTTAACCATTTTCTCATAAGTAGCTAAATTTTACAATTACATACACATAAATTTTAAACAAATAAAGTAACCAAGTAACAAAGTAGATTGCTCTCTATTAATGAGTGACAAACAGGGAAACCGGAAAAAAGGCTTAAGGTAGAATTAGCCGACCGTAACCGCAGAAATGTTATATAAAAAGCAATATAATGCTTACTTGGTTACGTGACAGTTGAATACAGTACTGGGCTGCCTGCATTTTAAATGGAATACACACAGAAAAAAATTAATGTAAAATCGTCGAAAACAAGTTTTTCAAGGCTTTATTGTTACTTTATGTTAACTTATCATGATTTTACAATAACTTGCGAACAACATTTTTTCTTTTAAAATAACTATAATTCATGTTAATTTAACATTGCAGTGAAGTTAGAGCAAAATGTAATTTATATTGAAATAACAATCCGAATCACCTTAAATGAAAGTTATTTCAAGTTGAAACAACGTGTATTTCATGTAGAATCAAATTGTTTTGAGTGTGATATAACAGTGTGAAGAAGCTTCAAAGAAAACATATGCATTTATTTAAGAATAATTCAAAACACTTACCCCTGTAACACATGTTTCACTTATTTTGTATTCTGCTTTGTTAACAGAAGCATCAGCAGAATGGCCCGATATGGTTTTCGTCATCATTCTACTTTGAAAACTTGATGTACTATTTAACTAAATATTTTCAATTAAAAGAATATGGGAATTGTATACTTTTTATAGCATATTTTAAACATGAAAATAAAAAAGTGTACATACTTAAGTATGTATGCATGTAAATTTAACAAAATAAGCTTTTGATTTTAATATAAAACAGGTTTTTATGGATTCAATATTGAACAATGTTATTTTAACAGTGAATTATATTAAATAAAATAAAATAATGATAAATTTAAAAAAGGGCATACTTTTTCAGAAATTTACTATAATTCTCAATCAACATTCCGCCATGTTAATTTAACATTGGTATTTGTTTCTGTGTTTTCAAATCAGTGATGCCGGTAAAAAATTTAGCACAATCCCTACGAGTCTAAAAAATGCCTTTTTTACCTACAACCAAAAAAATATTTTCTACACTCTTGTTCAACAATACTGTATTAACTCAAAATTTTAAAATATTAAGCAAAACAATTTTAATTTCACATTAAAGCCATATGAAAAATAATTTTTAATCCATTGTTTCATTGACAAAAAGTAAACCAAATAGCCCGATATTTTTACAGTGGCAAGAAAAACTTTTACGAATGGCACATTGAGATCCTTATGGATGTTTGAGTTTTTAACATACCAGGGAAGTGGCTGTGATTATTCGAAAAAGTTTAATTTGGCGCCTTTGAATTTTTACGATATAAGAGGCCGAGGCATTGCTCCATAATTGAATACCGTAGCACCAGATAGGCTTAAAGATAGAGTTGTAAAGTAGAAACTTGCAATCGAGACTAAGGACAAAATTTATTCCAATAAACCATTGAATTTGAATGGCTTTTAGTTTCATTTGAGTTTTTTGCATCTTTATGGCATTTCCACGTTAATCGCCGATTTAGATGTATACCGAGATATTTTACATGCGAATGTTGAGGTATTATTTGATTATTGATTTGAATAGGGGGCATGATTCCCGGCGCAGCGTGAATGTTATTTGCTCATTTGCCATTATCCTCCATTGTTTTAACTATGTTTCTAGTTGAAGTATATGATTCTGTAAGTAACGTGATGCTTCATGACGGTTTTCGTGCACGCTTAGAAAAGCTGTATTGTTCGCAAATGTTGAAGTTTTGGTGTAGTTGTTTGTTGGAATATCCGAAGTATAAATTAAGTATAATAAAGGGCCCAGGATGCTGCCTTATGAGACTCCAGCGCCAGTTGGCTGAGGGGAACTTAAGAAATTGAATTCTTTAATAATAAATTGACGACCGACTTAGTAGCTTTCTAACAACTTGTGTGTGTTTTTTGGTTAGTTGTGCTTTAATTTATGTAATAAGCCTTCATTCCAGACTTTGTGAAAAGCTTGCGAAAAATCGACGAAGAGTGCTGATCAATATTTTTTTACTTCAAAGGCTTTTCTTATGGCATTTACTATTCGATGAGTTTCTTCAATTGTGATGTGTGTTCTTCTTAATCCGAATTGATGGTTTGGAATACAATTTTTTTCATTTAAAATTTGTGTTCATTTTGTCATTAATAGTTTCTCAAATAGCTTTGATTTATTAGGTAATAAGCTATTAGGTCCATATGACTCAACTTTTGTAAGATCTTCTTCTAGCTCCAACAGCATTCGAAATTTTTAATAAGTATCCAAATCTTAATTCTAATAGTTATTTATTAGATATATCCAATGAAACATCTAGTTTACCGTATTCAAATACTTATTTTTCTACATTCAATCCCAGCAGGTGCCATCTATACACAAAGTCTAAATGTTTGACTTGATAATGAGTGCGGTTGAATTATGAATAAGCCTTAGTTAATGCAATATTTATGTATATATGTGTTATATGACTCAAAATTCTATACGATAATTTTTGACGAAAGCACGGATTTGTCGGGGAAAAGCCAGATTTCCTTATCTTTAAAATATTTCAACATACAACAAAAAGTTTTTAGGGAAGAATTTATTGGCTTTGTTGTAAACGCATTTGAAGAGGCTTCAAAGGATATGGATGACGTTGATGTGTCAATTGATGCGAAAGCACTATTATCAATAATTCTTAAAGCTTTGACAAATTTTGGTCTAAAAAATTATGTAGGAGCTAGAAGAGATGTCAGCAGAAAATGGAGCTGGTAAAAATTCTGGAAACCGCGACAAATGCGAAACAAACGCCTTCCTATTCCCATAAATCAAACAACTCAATTCCTTAAAGCAATAAAGTGCCATTAATATTTACAAAAAGTTGTATCATTTGTTAAAGAAACGACAAAATTTTTTATATGTAACCATCTCAAGCAAAACGCAAAGTATTTGGGAGCCAAACTCTCTACATTATGCGAGATAAGATGGGTGGACTATCACAACTCAATTTTACACTTTTCAACAAGTGTCGTAAAAGCTTTGCAAAAAATAACTGAGTGGAAAGGTAGAGATACTTCCTAGAGATAAGCCTTATATTAAGGAACTCACTTAGTACTTTTGAATTTATTTGCGGAATAAACATTTTAAGTGTGATACTTATTGCAACACAGCCGCTTAGTATCATTTTACAAAAGCACGATATAGATCTTCAAAACGGACAAGATTTATCAAAACTTTAATCATGTGCCTTGCAGAAAAAAGAAATAAAGCGATTTTTAAAAAAGTTAAAGTTATTTGCGTTCAAATCGAGGTTCCAATCGAAAAGACAAGATTTGAACGAAATAATCACATCCAAAATGTTGAAGATTACTACCGAGTTGTAGGTTACATTCCTCTTAGTGAATTTATTTTAGAAGATCTCAAAATACCTTTCCCAATAGATATTCTAAATGTATTAAACATATGTACCTAAGCTTCTACCTCAAAGTGTAATGAAGTCATATACAGATACAAAACTTTTAAAACTACAACTTTTCTGATGAGCTGATTATATTTGATAAAAGAGATAAACACCTACTAACATCTAAACTTGAGCCTGAACTGTTGCATTGACAACAAACATGGAAAATATCTATCATTAAAATCTATCAGATAAGGTTGTAGATGCTTTAATAAACTGTGATGAAGATATCTACCCAAATCTAAGAAAAATATTAAACAATTTTCGTTTCAATGCTCGTTAGTAATGATACGAGCGAGAGGTCATTTCCTACCCTTCGTCGAATAAAAACATGGCACAGATCGACAATGGCTGAAGATACACTTTACTATCTAAATTTGCCTCACAAGGAAATCATAAATTGCTTATTTAAAAAGATTAATCTATTTTAATTTATATTGAACTGATCTTATATTTTATTTAACCTTATTGTTGAGTTTTTTTTTATTATAATATACACGTATTGTTTTTAATAAACTTTTAAAAACAAATTTTTTACTTTTTTGTATCATACAAAATTCTCAAGTCAAGTCAAAAAAAAAAAAATCCCAAGAAAAACTTTGACAAAAAGAATTTCATTTGCGTACTTTGCGCACAAGTCTTACACGAACAGAAAACCAGTCAGACGGATCGATGGACATCGTTAGATAACTGTAAAAACTGGTTCTGAGTTGATCGGTATACTAAAAGATGGGTCTAAATTTCTATGTATAAAACACATTCCCGCCCAGCCCCGGTAGGCTAGTTGGCAGTGAGCTAGTCTATCAATGCGGGGTTTGCGGGTTCGATTCTTGCCAAAGACTCTGGTTTCTTGCAGACAAGCGCAAAGCTTCGCGAGATTAGAATAAGAAAAAGCAAAATAGTTTTTTCCTTAATTTTTGCTTAGTTGAAAAATTTTACGGCTTTGAATTTCATTTTTAGGGTTCAGAAGTTATAAAATATTATACATATATCGTCAGATCAGAATTGGTTTGGCGCATAGCATGGTAATTTAACCATGATATGCGCCAAACCAATTCTGAGCTGACGATATGTATTTTTAAACTGGTGCGAAATTCTCTGAAAATGTTAACTCTATCCAGTTCTGTTACGACGAACAGGCTCGTCGTTAACGTTCGAAATCGAAAAACAGGCTGTTAATCAAAACGTGTTTCGTTCCAAAAAAAAAAAATGGGTAATAAGCCCTAGTCAAAGGCAATAAATGGCAGTTCACTTACTCCAATTGGAAAAATGTTCGAATTTTTTTACTTGGTTCGCTGTAGCTCTGATACCTTTATTTATCATTTACTTGAACTTGCTTTGGCTTACAATTTTAGAGTGAAAATAAAATGTAGATGGCAAAATGGAAGCAATTTTGTTGGTATACAAATAGATATTTAAAATAGAAAAGCTCTCTGTTACCCAGAATTTCAAACATTATTTGATTTTAATTTGCTGCGAAAGCACAAAATATGCATCAAAAAGGTGAAAAACGCTCTATAAACTAAAAAAAATATTATGCAAAAATTTTCTTTATACAAAAATATGCAAGTAAAATTTACAAAAAATAAATTATGCTAAACATATGTAACCCAACAAATCGATGCCAAAATTCATAAAAGGCTCTAAAGCAGACTGATATATTTTGTTTCTGCCTTTATTGGTCGCACGAAGAAAAATATGCAATTGCATATTAACGTTTTCCCTGGCAATAGATAATGAATCGTTAATTGCAACTGATTTTAGACACTTTGGCCAAAAAAAACTTGAATAAAAAAAACAACATTTTTTTGTTACCGGAAGTTAAAAATCATCATCAAGACAATTGATATTTCCACTTTATTCCGTTTAAAAGTTTCTCGTTTCATATATTTGGCGTTTTTTCATTAATTATTTCTTATTGCACTCCGCTTGCTACCACATGCTTTGTCATTTTTTCTGTCTTCTTATTTTTTTTTTTAATATATTTAAACAAATTTTGTTGTTTTTTCCGAATTTTGTTTACCTTCAAAACATTTTGTAGAGCAGTTGAGACAAATCTCGAATTTATCTTATACGAAACAACTATCAATTGTAGATTTATTTTGAAGGACTACAACTTTGCCAGTACATTCATTCGCTTGCAGCTGTAGACTTTGTAGTCTTTCGGTTAACGACTTTAAGGCCACAAATATACAAACACATAAACACACAAATACTATTAAGCTCAAATAGTTACAAGCAAAACTAGAATCAAATTTACAAATCCAACCTGTTTAAAAAAAAAAGAAAAAGCATTAAAATATGATTTTTTTTAATCACAAATTAAACTGGATTCAATTCTGTATTTTACTCATAAATGTTTGTGTTTTTATCAACATTGTAAGATTTGTTACATTTCATGTTTATTGTTTTTTAATTTAAAAGTTCTCCTCCTCTTGTCATGAACTTTTGACTTCTTATGCTGTAAGTTTATTTTTATTTTTTTTAATTTTGTGGTTGTCAATCTCCTTCTTTTGTTTTATGATCTTTATTTTTTTCATCTACATCAAGTATACGCCAGGTTGAACACAAGCCAATAAAATCGTTCGTAAATGTATGATTGCCTATCATTATGATCATAATTTTGTATTTGTGCGATTACTCAATATAGTGTCTATCTAGTTAGTTACTTTAGTTTGCTAAAGCTGGCTGCTTGATGGCAGCAATTATAATGTAAAACAACAACAAAATTATCTTAACAGCCATGGATTTTGGTATCTGATAGTTTAAAGTTTAGTTGCAACAATATTGTTCAATTTGTAACAGAGATTCACAAACGGTTGATAATTTTCCGTTTATTGACATGCATTTAAGTCATAATTTCGAAAATTAAGTATCTTTAATTAATTCGAATTTTTAATTTCTTTAATTTAAGAACATTAAAACCAGAGTACGAAAAAAAACTGTAAAGTACACAATTAAGAGTACCATACCGTATTTTACCATGAACAATACACATACACATTCGTTACAAGAGTACAAAATAAAAAAAAAAACAATTTTCTGTTTGTGAATGTGTGCAGAAACATATACGGTACACAGCGAGAGTGAGCTGACGCACACAAACACTACGATAAGGTACATAACATCTTTTAACGTACATGTACAGTATTTTTAGCGTACTTATCTGTACTTTTTATTGAACACGTAGTGTGTGTGTGTGTGTGTGTATGTATATGTATGTATGTATTTTTATGAAATCAAAAAAGGCCAAAAATATGATTTGAAAGCGAGTTGTATAACAGGAGTGCAGAAATATAAGAAACATGCAAAAGTGTGCCTATTTCAGTAAACAATTGTTTTTGTTTTTTACGCGAAGAATGCACATGTGCGCGGCTGTGTTTAACTTTGTTCAATTACAGTGTGTAAGATAAATGGTTATATAAGGAATTAAAAACATATTTTATGATAATGTCTCTGTTAATGTCCACAGTCTTTTATATTATTAAACATTTGAATGGCATAGGGAAAATGTTATTAGGAGGCATTATGATTATTTTTATAGCTAAATTACTGAGTACACTGATAAGAAAAAAAAGCTTTTTATTAGAATTGAAAAGAATTTTTGGCATGGTTAACAGGCGAAGAAAATGATGAAAATAAATCAGATTTTATTTAAAAAAAAAAAACAAGTTTTACAACCAAAACAATTTCTTGTGATTAAATATTAATAAAAATTTTGGGCTGGGTTTTGCCTGTCACTGTACATTCTCTCGCAAAACATTTTTGTGCATCAGAGAAAAGAATGTTGTAAGTAATGATCAGCGTTGTCAACTTGGTGTGTTTCGCACCATTTTGGGTGCTTTTTTAAAATTTTTGTTCGAAAAATACTTGGCAACAAAGCAAAGACAAAAATTTGTCGTTAAGCAGTCAAAATTTGTAAATCAACTATAATTGTCTTGAGGAGGTATTCTGTAATGAAATTTTATAAATGTCAATAATACCAATATCGGTAGCTAACAACGCAAAAAAAGTTCTTGTTAAAAAAACCGATATTATGTGTGAACAAAAAAAAAAAAAACATGGCCAAATATGGTCCGCTTTGCTATGCTGATTTAGGTTGCACCACAATATGTTTGTACCTTATAAAACCTAAAAACCAAGACAGTTTATGGGCACAAAAACTCTATTCCGGAAAGAAGTTTGTATGTAAGCTATGTAATATTATGAACCACTTCGCACCATTTTGAATAGGATTCAACCTTGTAACAATTAACACATATATCCCAAATTAGATTAAATTTTTTCCAAAATTGGGAAAGTATAGACTTGCGCACAAGGTTAACTTTGAAAGACAGACCTCGTTAGATCGACTCTAAAATTGATTCTGAGTCAATCGGTATACTAAACTATTTAATTGTATTACACATACATAATAGTACAAACTCATAAAATCCTCTCCACATACAGTAGTGTGGGTATAGAAAGTAAGAGCAGAATGTTGTGCTGGAGTGGCTCGGGTTTATGACAGTTGAATGTGATGCCATTTGGACTTTGCAATGCTCCAGCTACATTCGAGCGTTTAATGAAGCAGGTGCCAAAAGATCTTCACTAAAAGACATGCTTGGTGCACTTTGACGACATTATTGTCATGGGGAAAACACTTGACGAACACTTGAAAAATTTGGAAGAAATGTTGAAACGTATATCCACGGCAGGACTTCAAAAAGGAAGTAAAGTACCTGGGACATCGCGTAACCTCCAAAGGCATTTTAACAGATAAAGATAAAATAATACGAATATTCACCTGCTTTATGTTATTCGTACTCTCCAAATTCAAGGGAATATTTCGCGAATATTTTGTTAATGCATTCCAAAGAAGAAAAAATACAAAAGTGTTAAAAATACATAAAATTAAACAAAAAGTATTAATTTTTATTAGAAAAGATTTTTGTCATTAACACAAAAAAATCTTCTTTTAGAAAAGTGAAAAACAAACAAACATTAGAAGTTTGTGCCGGTACAAAACTATTTTATGAAAATTACTCAAGTTTTAACTTCAACTTTTCCAGATTTATTATCATTTTAAGCAATGTGCTAATTATCGTAAGAAAATTATCGACAACTGGATTTCAAATTTAAGGCTCAGTTAGTCTTTACCTTCTGTTCTGTTACGAATCAGCTGATTTGTTTTTGTTATTTAAAAACCTGGGAAATTGATTAGTTTTTCTGTTCTGTTGCCGTTCAGTTTGTTAAAATCAAAAACTTGTTAAGTTATTGTAAGTGACAGCAAAATAAATAATAAAAAATACATTTTTATATTGAAATAAACTATTTTTTGATTTTAAGAATTCATAAAATTTAATTTCTTCAAATTTATGTGCATTTAAGTTATTGAAATAAAACAATGGACGGTGCAAAACTAATAAATTTGTCATAGATGACTGATAAGTTGCTACAGAAAAAGTAACTATTACAATTTCGTAACAGAACGGCACGGAACAGAACTGAAGCAGAAAGTAAAGACTAACTGAGCCTTTTGTCATCGGAGTGAGATAATAATTTTAAATATAATTGGTAGTGTGACAGTTTTTTTACAATTTATTTTTTAAAACGAAAATAAAAGATTTATTATATCGAGTGGCGTTTTAGTTCAGATTGGATATTCGCTGAATATTGGCGCAGATATTCGTATTCGCGAATATTAAAAATTGATATTCGTGACATCACTAGTACAAATCAATACAAATAAATTTGTTAGGTTTTTTTATTTTTGTTAAGTTCTATATTTTTTTCCTAAACCCCTGAACTGTAAAAGACTGCTTTATTATAATATTTTTAATACAAAAATATTTTACTTTTTATTTAAAATTACTCAAACAAACATTTTAAATTAAAAAGAAAGTCTAAAGTTGGTGCGTTTCTATTTTCAAATGGCGCGTTTTCTTTACCTTTTTGGTGCGTTTTGAAATTTCAAAGTTGACAACAAACATTTTAAATTAAAAAGAAAGTCTAAAGTTGGTGCGTTTCTATTTTCAAATGGCGCGTTTTCTTTACCTTTTTGGTGCGTTTTGAAATTTCAAAGTTGACAACACTGGTAATGATCAGTTGTAGAGAGTATGCGTATATTTAAATATGTATAATTGTTTGTGCACATTTTTAAGTGGTAAACAGGGTTGCCGAACTTTGTATTTTCGTTTGGTAGGATGGTAGGCTAATCCTAATTTTGGTCGGTTTGAGAAAATTTACTTTTTCATTTTATAAATTGACTTTTTAAATGTGGTAGGACATAGTCTGTTAAAGCAACTGACTGAAGCATTTTGAAGAGCAAATTTCTTCAAAATTTTGCTGTTTACACGAGTTTGAAGCATTTTGAAGAGCAATTTTGAAGAAAATTTCAATCGTGTAAATCTAGCTTAACATATGTAAGTCGATTTCGATAAAAAAAATAATCATATTGATGTCTTAAATATTTTTATTGACACAGAAGCTAAAAAAGAAATATGTACTTAAATTTAAAATTGGGCTTCTATATAAAATAAAATCTACAGGGGTGTGCTGGAAATCGAAAACGCAAAAATTTTAACAGTCGTTTTTTACTTAGATTTCTGTAATAAAATACAAATATTTGTCTATTAAACAGAATTTTATAACAAACATTATAAAAATTGGATTTAAAGTGTATTAAAAAGAACTTCTTGCGTTTAAAGAAATTAAAATATTACAAATAAATACTCTTAAAGTTATTGTATAATCAAGATTTGCCTATTTATATAGTCACACATTCTAAATTTTCCAGTCTTGTAGATTGTTAGCTTAACAGAAATTAGCATTTCAGTAGACTTAGGCAATGATATATTTTCGAATTAAGTGAATTCCATTAAAAACGGATTCAAATAAAAATATTTTACGATCATGCCAACTTTGTCCCTTATTGCATATTGCAAAAAATGAATAGCTTTATCCAATAAAAATTGTGCTTTACATCAAAAAAATACATTCATATACATATGTAAATTTTTAAATATGTATTTGAAAAATGTTTCAAAGGATTTTGGTAGGTTTTATAGACAATTTTGGTAGGATAAAAACTTTCAAACGGCAACCCTGGTGGTAAATTGAACGTCGAAAATTGTTGTTGCGCTATGTTTTATTCGTTTTTATTTGAAGAAAACAAAATATTTTAACACTCATAAAATTATTACAGTAATTGATTGTGGGTTATAAAATTCGTTTTTTGTACTATTAAAATTGAATATATGTATATATAGTTAGTTTTCAAATAACTTTGTTTTTAACATTTATGTTTGTTATTCAAAAAACAAATTAGCAAAAAAATAAAGTTTTTCCGTACATATAATGTTACGTAGTTTGATTTTTTGTCGTTTAAAATATATATATTTTAAAAGCAACAACTATTAAATTTTACGGAATATGCTGTTAAATAAATAAAGATTTTAAAATTAATGTAAAATTCATTTATTTTAAAGTAAAAATTCATTTTAAATTAAATGTAAAAATTCATTTTGAATTAAATGTAAAAATTTATTTTAAATTAAATTAATTTTCAGTTCTTTAAAATGAATTTTCTTTTTGAATTTAGCAACATAATATTTTGATTGTATGAATATTACTTTGGGATGAGTGATCTTGTTTCTTTTTTATAAACATTTTTTTTTTAAATAAAAGAGTTTGTGTTTTTTTATATTTTAGGTAAATCCTTTTTTTTACCTAGTTATTTTTGTATGCACTTGCATGGACATTGGTTTATTAAGCAATACTTATGGCGCCAACATTAACGCTGTAAAATAATTGTATACAACATTTGAGACAATTGATGTGCATATGTACGCCTACCTAAGTACATATGTGAAGATCCTTTTTATGGGAATTTTTAACTTGTGCCTTGTATATTTGCAGAAAGAAAAAAAAAAACATTTTTATGACTGCTCTTGTTTTTTATAATAAAAACTTTTTTCAGTTACAGAATTGTTCATACATTTAAGGTTATTTTTTTTCTTAACTATTTTTATGAGCAATATTTATGGCACCAAACTCTTTCAGATGAAATATCATTCATAAAAAACCCAAAAGCAACAAATACGCAGAAAATTAAGGAATTTTCGCGCCCTCAAAACAATTGTTTGTGCACATTTGTAAGTGGTAAATCAACAGTCGAAAATTATTATTGTGCTTTGCTTTATTCGAGTTTACTTGAAAAAAAAAATTTATGACTCCTCTTGTTTTTTATAATTCAAAATTTTTTCAGTTAAAGAATTGTTGCTATTTTTTATATTCATACATACCTTTTAGGTAAATCTTTTTTATTTAATTTTTTTGTATGCACTTGCGTGGAGAATATTATATTAAACAATAATTATGGCACCAACCTCTTTCGCGGAAAATTTAGAAATTTTCAGTTTACTTCAATCATTATGCATTTTAGTGATTATTTGACATTTGATTGAAAAGAAAGTAAGATGCCGCGCCATAAAAATAATTTTTTTGCACGATTATTTTAGTTTAATCTATGAAAGTGACGTATTTTGTGATAATGGAAGTTGTGAAAAAAAAATTAAATAATCATACCGGAAATCTAGAAAGACATTTAAAAGGTTCCACCCTACTTTCTATTCAGATTATGTTGCAATAAAAATAAAGTCAATGATTTAAAAACCAAAACAGTTCCAACCTATTTCAATCAAACTAACATTGAATTGGCGATTGTAGAATTATTTACAAGGAATGGACGCTTTCAAAATATGAGTTCAACCGGCTTTTGATTCTTTGTGAATAAATGTTAATGAGCATAACGTTGCTGAAAGAATAAATTTGTATCATACTTATAAAACGTTAATATTGTTTTATTTTGGCTTGACATTTCTAAATTTTTAAGTTTAAAGATATTCGCAGAATAGTTATTCGTAAAATAACTATATTTTTATTAAATTAAAAACGAACTAAATAATCCACAATCAATTATCGTAATAATTTTATGAGTGTAAAAATAATTTTTTTTCTGCAAATAAACTCGAATAACGTATAGCGCAACAACAATTTTCGACGATTCATTTACCACTTACAAATGTGCACAAACAATTACCTAGCGGGAAAAGTCAGAACAGCTTCTTATTCAGGCCTTATTAAAGGCCTGATTTGACATTTTTTGATTCAATTACCATACTGATCAAGGCGAATTGACTAGAAGGTGGGGTCGAGCCAACATATGGTTATTTTTTTCCGTGGTGTAGTTGTCAAAGTTTGTATATAAACTACAGTTTTTTATGTAAACAAACCTTTTTTTACTAGCAATATTTTTGACAATCGGACCAGAGAAGCAGTGGTGTTGTAGTGCTGACTTCACTCTCTAGTGAATTCGCCTTGATTCTGATCTAACTGCTAAATAAGTTCTCTTAGAAGTCTTCGGATCTTCCGTAGGTATAAAAGATAAGATCAATATTCCACATTCCACATTCCCTTCTATGAGAAGGGAGAAGAGAAGGACTAAGATATTTAGTTTTTTTGCGCGTTATACAATTAAAATTACATAAAAAAAACGACAAAAAGAGAATACAGAACGGTTGTGTTTAATTTTGAGCTGAGTTTAATACGTTAAAAAAAAGAGTTGTATTACCTAAAAACAACTGCTAAAAAGTGTTAAAAAAAAGTTTAAAAAATAAATGCACAATCAAAACTTAATTGTTTTCTGATTTTAAGTGTAAAAACCATTTTTACCTTAAAACCATCTATTAATTATGTATAAAATATAAAGGGAAATCACGATAGGTAGTGCAAAGTGTGCAAACGATGAAAATGCGTGCAAAAATACACACATTTGCACAACACAACAACAAAATGTACGTATTTGCAATTTGCTCTATTTTACTTCGTTTGCACTAAAAAAAAAACCATGAGCAAAATTAGTAGTGCATATTTGCTCAGTTGCAAACAAATGTAAACAATAACATTTGATATATTAAGCGCCATATTGGTTTAAAGAAAACTTATAAATTGAACATTTTCGTGGGTTTTAACATAAAATAGAGAATTTAATTTAAATAATTTAAAAAGAAATAATTTATTTTAATATGTTTGTGTATAATTGTAAATAAAAGCAGATTTTTTAAAGTGCCGCCAGAAGTTTTTGTGTTGCCAGAGTAAATTTTTAGAAATATAGCATATTAGCATAAAAAATAAAAGTGGTATGCTCACGATCAATCATAATATGCACTGAAAATTCACAAATTGCAAATTTGCACAATGACCATCGTGATAACACTTATAATAAATATCCATTAAAAGTGCACAATTAAATTTCTATTACAAAGGGGTTTGGCACCTTTTCCGTAAATTTGGCTCGTTTTTTTTTTTATTTTTGGCACACAATAGAGCCAATAACATGAAGCAATTTTAAAATAAATTTCTAAAAGACTATTTAAGATTACCTGGAAGGCCTACCCCGCAATGACAACGTACATCCAAAAGAAAGTACTGAGGCCTTCTAGAAGGCATCTTTATGCCCTTTTTTTCCCGCTGGGTATACATACATATACGCATACTCTTAACACTTTACAACTGATCATTACTTGCAATGTTCTTTTCTATACTGCATAAAGAACTTTTGCATGTTTCTTATATTTCTGCACTCCTGTTATACAACTCGCTTTCAAATCATATTTTTGGCCTGTTTTGATTTCATAAAATACATACATACATATACATACACACACGCACACACACTACGTGTTCAATAAAAAGTACAGATAAGTACGCTAAAAATACTGTACATGTACGTTAAAAGATGTTATGTACGTTATCGTAGTGTTTGTGTGCGTCAGCTCACTCTCGCTGTGTACCGTATATGTTTGTGTACACATTCACATACACAAAAAAAAATTTTATAGTTTGTGTGTTAGAAAAATACGTTACGAAAATGTACAGTTTTTTTTCGTACCCTGATTAAAACAAGACACTTGCAAAATGCTTAATAAAAACTCTCTAATGGCAAACGTTTGTTTATGTTGATTTACTCATAACATGGAACAATTTTGGTTTTCAGTACATACTCATTTTTTCTTCATCCTTTCAATGACAAACTGTCATTAAATTAAGTCATTGGGATTGACTAAAGTCAAAGTGAGAGAGTATTAATATTTACTTACCCATACACAAGTTTGTTTCACTTTTGTTGTATCCCGCCCTTTGTTCACAGAAAAACGGTCAATTATAAGACACCAGCAGCATGCCCGATATCGGTTTCGTAATCATTCTACTTTGATAATTTGATGTATTAAACTGAATAATATAAACAAATAGAATATGGGAATTGTTGCTTCTTATTTTACTTTTTAAACATAAAAATAATGTAAATAATACACAAAATGTGGCATCGAATTGATGTCACTATAATTGTAGCAAAGATGACGCAAAAAATATGACAAAATTGTACGATGACGTTCGTCATTAGATTGATGTCACTTTTTGCCTCATTAATGCCATTTGTAATAACATTCATGTCACAGCTCAGATGTTAGTTAGGGCAACATCAATATGAAGATGCATTTTTCTATGTGTGTAGAAAAAAATACTATTTTATTTGTTGCTTTGCAATGATAAGTAAAAGTGCTTAGGGCAATAATGTTAAAGAAAAATGTGTGATGAGCAACGCTGGGCTTAATTAAACCATTAATCAAAAATGATATCAGTTTTAATTAAAAATTTAATCATGTGAATTAAACGTTAATTATATCAACAAAACTGCTGCAGAAAATGTGGTTTATATCAAAAATATTTCATTGATACTGTTAATTAGTTAACTGGTGCATATTTAATTAATTTTTTAATAAATATTACAATTTTTTTATTTAAATTAATTTAAATAAATCCTTAATTGCAACTGATTTTAGACACTTTGGCCATAAAAAACTTGAATACACAGAAAAAATTAAAAATTGTCTCTAATCAACAAATTTATTCCAAATTCATAGAATCAAGCAACCCATTTGTTGATTTTGCACCTATTACCAAAATGATTATATTGATTACTAAAAATTGTAAAAATTTTATATTTTGAATATTTTTTTTCCAATAAATTTTATTTTTAATTTTAATTAAACAAATGATCAAAAAACGTTGCCGTTTCAAACAATGTGTTGATTGTTTTTGATAATTTCCAACAACAATTTCACAAGTTTAAATTATTTTATTTTAAACGAAATAATTTTATGTTATTTAATTATTAATTTAATTCAAAATTTATTTTAAAACAACTAAAATGTTTATTAAATCAAAATTATATTTTTAATTTTCTTTCAACAAAAAAAAATAATTGATTCAATTATCACATTAATTAAATTTTAAAACTTTTTAAATAATTTTTTTAATTGACAAAAAACTACTAACAATTTTTTCGGTGTAAAAAAAACAAATTTTATTTTTTTTGTTTTTCTGTGTAAGGGTAATGCTAGAAACACAACTGGGACGAACGACGAATTATTCGCAACGAATATTCGTCGTTAGAAATAGAACACATTGGTATGTATATAAATACACACAATCATTCCGTAGACCGAAATTCGTCCTGCGTAACGAACACTGCGATAGGTTTATTTCTATTTCTTACGCAGACGAACGATGAATAATATGAGACAGGGACAGGTAACCGCAGCTAAATCGTGAAAGCTGTATAGAATCACTGGGAAAAATCGCTTCTATTGCGAACTTGGCTAAAATTTGCAAAAATGGCGAAAATTCGCGAAAATGTTTAATATTTCAAACAAGCCATAAAATTGACGAAAAGTCTCTAAAACTATAAGGAATGGCAAAAATTCGGTAAAAATTACTAAATTAGTGGGAATTCGCAAAAATTTGCTAACAGCGGCATAATGGCAATGTATACTATTTTTTAAAAATCGTTAAAGCTGTAAATAATCACAACCCTTACAGATAAAAATCGCTTATATCGCGAACATGGCTAAAATTCGCAAAAATTGCTCAATCGAAACAAACGCAAAAATTTATTTGAAATCGCTAAATCAGTTTAAAAAATTAAAATATCCAATAATAACACAAAAAAGTTTGCAAAAATACCGAAAATTCGTGAAAATTATTCATTCTTCAAAGAACCCATAAAATTAATTAAAAGTCCCTTATGGCCAATTTTCAGGACTGATATTAAAACAAATTTAAGTTTAACATCGTTTTAAATGCAAAATTCTCTTCTTCACTAAATACTTAAATCAAACTTAATTAACCGATGTGGTACACTTAATTTCAACTTAAGTTTCTATTGTAATATTTTTGCAAGGTGGCCTCAATATCACGACAATACAACAACAAGAGTCAAAGCAATAACAATCAGCTGTTTTTTGAGACCACCTTGTAAATAATTATACTTTTTTTTGATATTTTTTTGTATTTAGTAGTGCTACCATACTTTTATCTTATTTAAATAAGACTTTTCAAATAAAACTCAAAAAATTAATCTGTATTTAAATACGATTTAAGTTTTTATGAAAATGAACTTAATTTAGATTTAATTACTATCCTGAAAATTGGGCATTAGACTTGGGAATGGCAAAAATTCGTTAAAAATTGCAAAATTAGCGGAAATTCGCAAAAATTTGCTAACAGCGGCATGATAGCAAAGTCTAATATCTATTCTTATTAATTGTTAAAGCTGTAAAGAATCAAACAACTTACAGGAACAAATCGCGAACATGGCTGAAATTCGCGAAAAATTGTAAAATTTGAAACAAACCCAAAAACTAATTTAAGTTTGCTAAATCAAAATGCAGAACACCAAAAATGCTTAAGTAATCCACTTTCGAGTGGATTCGGATTCTAGAACACACCCAATTAATAGTTTTTTATGTTTTTTTTTTTTTGTTGCAATATGGTCAACCTATACTTTGATAAATGTTAACAAACAAATACATTACAAAGAAATTTTAATAAAATTTATTGCTAGTTAAAAAAGATGAAAATGGATGTAAATGTTTATATAATCTAGCGTCCAAGGTATTTATTTTTATAAAAAAAAAAAGTTCAAGTCACATTAATACCTGGAATCAGAGTACGAAAAAAAACTGTAAAGTACACAATTAAGAGTACCATACCGTATTTTACCATGAACAAAACACATACACATTCGTTACAAGAGTTCAAAATAAAAAAAAAAACATTTTTCTGTTTGTGAATGTGTGCAGAAACATATACGGTACACAGCGAGAGTGAGCTGACGCACACAAACACTACGATAACGTACATAACATCTTTTAACGTACATGTACAGTATTTTTAGCGTACTTATCTGTAGTTTTTATTGAACACGTATGTGTATTTACTTGCGTGTGTGTGTGGTATGTATGTATTTTTTAAAATCAAAAAAGGCCAAAAATATGATCTGAAATCGAGTTGTATAACAGGAGTGCAGAAATATAAGAAACATGCAAAAGTGTACTAATATTTTATGGAGCAGAGTTATTTATTGGTGCCTATTTCAGTAAACAATTGTTTTTGTTTTTTACGCGAAGAATGTACATGTGCGCGGCTGTGTTTAACTTTGTTCAATTACAGTGTGTAAGATAAATGGTTATATAAGGAATTAAAAACATATTTTATGATAATGTCTCTGTTAATGTCCACAGTCTTTTATATTATTAAACATTTGAATGGCATAGGGAAAATGTTATTAGGAGGCATTATGATTATTTTTATAGCTAAATTACTGAGTACACTGATAAGAAAAAAATGCTTTTTATTAGAATTGAAAAGAATTTTTGGCATGGTTAACAGGCGAAGAAAACGATGAAAATAAATCAGATTTTATTTAAAAAAAAAAACAAGTTTTACAACCAAAACAATTTCTTGTGATTAAATATTAATAAAAATTTTGGTCTGGGTTTTGCCTGTCACTGTACATTCTCTCGCAAAACATTTTTGTACATCAGAGAAAAGAATGTTGTAAGTAATGATCAGCGTTGTCAACTTGGTGCGTTTCGCACCATTTTGGGTGCTTTTTTTAAATTTTTGTTCGAAAAATACTTGGCAACAAAGCAAAGACAAAAATTTGTCGTTAAGCAGTCAAAATTTGTAAATCAACTATAATTGTCTTGAGGAGCTATTCTGTAATGCACCACAATATGTTTGTACCTTATAAAACCTAAATACCTAAAAACCAAGACAGTTTATGGGCACAAAAACTCTATTCCGGAAAGAAGTTTGTATGTAAGCTATGTAATATTATGAACCACTTCGCACCATTTTGAATAGGATTCGACCTTGTAACAATTAACACATATATCCCAAATTAGATTCAATTTTTTCCAAAATTGCGAAAGTATAGACTTGCGCACAAGGTTAACTTTGAAAGACAACATACCTCGTTAGATCGACTCTAAAATTGATTCTGAGTCAATCGGTATACTAAACTATTTAAATGTATTACACATACATAATAGTACAAACTCATAAAATCCTCTCCACATACAGTAGTGTGGGTATAGAAAGTAAGAGCAGAATGTTGTGCTGGAGTGGCTCGGGTTTATGACAGTTGAATGTGATGTCAAGTGGACTTTGCAATGCTCCAGCTACATTCGAGCGTTTAATGGAGCAGGCGCCAAGAGATCTTCACTCAAAGACATGCTTGGTGCACTTTGACGACATTATTGTCATGGGGAAAACACTTGACGAACACTTGAAAAATTTGGAAGAAATGTTGAAACGTATATCCACGGCATGACTTCCAAAAGGAAGTAAAGTACCTGGGACATCGCGTAACCTCCAAAGGCATTTAACAGATAAAGATAAAATAATACCTGTAATGGATTGGATAGGCTTAGTGCATACTAGTGATGTTACGAATATTTGTATTCGTATTCGAAATGCCGAATATTCACCTGCTTTACGTTATTCGTACTCTCCAAATTCAAGGGAATATTTCGCGAATATTTTGTTAATGCATTCCAAGGAAGAAAAAATACAAAAGTGTAAAAAATACATAAAATTAAACAAAAAGTATTAATTTTTATTAGAAAAGATTTTTGTCATTTTAACACAAAAAAATCTTCTATTAGAAAAGTGAAAAACAAACAAACATTAGAAGTTTGTGCCGGTACAAAACTATTTTATGAAAATTACTCAAGTTTTAACTTCAATTTTTCCAGATTTATTATCATTTTAAGCAATGTGCTAATTATCGTAAGAAAATTATCGACAACCGGATTTCAAATTTAGTCATCGGAGTGAGATAATAAATTTAAATATAATTGGTAGTGTGACAGTTTTTTTACAATTTAGTTTTTAAAACGAAAATAAAAGATTTATTATATCGAGTGGCGTTTTAGTTCAGATTGGATATTCGCTGAATATTGGCGCAGATATTCGTATTCGCGAATATTAAAAAATGATATTCGTGACATCACTAGTACAAATCAATACAAATAAATTTGTTAGGTTTTTTTATTTTTGTTAAGTTCTATATTTTTTTCCTAAACCCCTGAACTGTAAAAGACTGCTTTATTATAATATTTTTAATACAAAAATATTTTACTTTTTATTTAAAAATACTCAAACAAACATTTTAATTAAAAAGAAAGTCTAAACTTGGTGCGTTTCTATTTTCAAATGGCGCGTTTTGGTGCGTTTTGAAATTACAAAGTTGACAACGCTGGTAATGATCAGTTGTAGAGAGTATGCGTATATTTAAATATGTATAATTGTTTGTGCACATTTTTAAGTGGTAAACAGGGTTGCCGAACTTGGTATTTTCGTTTGGTAGGATGGTAGGCTAATCCTAATTTTGGTCGGTTTGAGAAAATTTACTTTTTCATTTTATAAATTGACTTTTTATATGTGGTAGGACATAGTCTGTTAAAGCAACTGACTATATCGCAAAGCAGGCAACAGAAAATAGAATATTTATTAAAAAAAAACAGAAGATCTTCTTGATTGTTGGTGAAACTTCGGATGTGACAATAAAGAAATGAAAATAAAAAATTTTTTACAACAAACAATATTTAAAAAATATTATTGAATTGGCAACAGACGGCGCTAACGCCATGGCGGGTAAAGTAACTGGAATAAAAAACTTACTTAGAAATGAATTTGTTTAATTTACATTAAGTGCGCTCTCTCCACCTGTGTTCAAGTTACGCATGTAAAAAGCTGAAGGAAAATATAGAGCTTCTTTGTTGTAATATTAACAGTTTTTTCCCATAGCCCTTAAAGAATTACTGAACTAAAAGAATTTCAGGAATAATGTTCGGTACCACCTCATAAGATATAAGCTGCTTCTTATACAAAACGCCTATTTTTGGAGGTTGTTATTGCAAGAATTTTTGAACAGTGGAATGCTTTAGTACTATATATTGTATCCTGTTTTTACGAAGTCAATGGTTTAAGAGCTGTAGAACTCGCCGAACATATGTCTTATAAAGTCAAATGCCATTTTTTATTTGTGTCATATACAAGTATATTGCGATTCTGGCTTGAAATATAATTATAGGTGCTCTCTAAATCGCAATCGCAAGAAGTTAGCCATCTTCAAAAACCATTTAAGATCGGAAGCAAAACGCATGAGTTTTCGAACAACATGAAATAAATCTAGCGTCTTGCGACTTCAAATCGTGCGATAATTAATAATCTTAATAAAGAATATCAACCAGAAGTATATCGTTTGTCATATTATAATCATGTTTAAAGTCCAATATTTTTACACATTTTTATTAATTTTATAAAAAAGGCGACACTAACATAAGTCGATTTCGATAAAAAAAAAAATAATCATGTTGATGTCTTAAATATTTTTATTGACACAGAAGCTTAAAATTAAATATGTACTTAAATTTAAAATTGGGCTTCTATATAAAATAAAACCTACAGGGGTGTGCTCGAAATCGAAAACGTAAAACGTAAGAATTTTAACAGTCGTTTTTTACTTAGATTTCTGTAATAAAAGAATTGTATGAGAAACATTATACAAATATTTGTCTATTAAACAGAATTTAATAACAAACATTATAAAAATTGGATTTAAAGTGTATTAAAAAGAACTCCCAAATTCTTGCGTTTTAAGAAATTAAAATATTACAAATAAGTACTCCTTTTAAGTTATTGTCTAATCAAGATTTGCCTATTTATATAGTCACACATTCTAAATTTTCCAGTCTTGTAGATTGTTAGCTTAACAGAAATTAGCCTTTCAGTAGACTTAGGCAATGATATATTTTCGAATTAAGTGAATTCCATTAAAAATGGATTCAAATAAAAATATTTTACGATCATGCCAACTTTGTCTCTAATTGCATATTGCAAAAAATTAATACCTTTATCCAATAAAAATTGTGCTTTACATCAAAAAAAAATACATTCATATACATATGTAAATTTTTAAAAATTTTAAAATATTGGTCGGTTTCAAAGGATTTTGGTAGGTTTTATAAACAATTTTGGTTGGATAAAAACTTTTAAGCGGCAACCCTGGTGGAAAATTGAACGTCGAAAATTGTTGTTGTGCTATGCATTATTCGAGTTTATTTGAAGAAAAAAAAAATATTTTAACACTCATAAAATTATTACAGTAATTGATTGTGGGTTATAAAATTCGTTTTTTGTGCTATTAAAATTGAATATATATATATAGTTAGTTTTCAAATAACTTTGTTTTTAACCTTTATGTTTGTTATTCAAAAAACAAATTAGCAAAAAATAAAGTTTTTCCGTACATATAATGTTATGTAGTTTGATTTTTTGTTGTTTAAAATATATATATTTTAAAAGCAACAACTATTAAATTTTACGGAATATGCTGCTAAATAAATAAAAATTTTAAAATTAATGTAAAATTCATTTATTTTAAAGTAAAAATTTATTTTAAATTAAATGTAAAAATTCATTTTGAATTAAATGTAAAAATTTATTTTAAATTAAATAAATTTTCAGTTCTTTAAAATGAACTTTCTTTTTGAATATAGCTACATAATTTTTTGATTGTATGAATATTATACTTTGGGATGAGTGCTCTTGTTTCTTTTTTATATATTTTTTTTTTTTTGCAGTAAAAGAGTTTGTGTTTTTTTTTATATATTTTAGGTAAATCCTTTTTTTTTACCTAGTTATTTTTGTATGCACTTGCATGGACATTGGTTTATTAAGCAATACTTATGGCGCCAACATTAACGCTGTAAAATAATTGTATACAACATTTGAGACAATTGATGTGCATATGTACGCCTACCTAAGTACATATGTACAAATGTGAAGATCCTTTTTATGGGAATTTTTTACTTGTGCCTTGTATATTTGAAGAAAGAAAAAAAAACATTTTTATGACTGATCTTGTTTTTTATAATAAACAATTTTTTATACATTTAAGGTAATTTTTTTTTCTTGACTATTTTTATGAGCAATATTTATGGCACCAAACTCTTTCAAATGAAATATCATTCATAAAAAACGTAAAAGCAACAAATTCGCAGAAAATTAAGGAATTTTCGCGCCCTCAAAACAATTGTTTGTGCACATTTGTAAGTGGTAAATCAAAAGTCGAAAATTGTTATTGTGCTTTGCGTTATTCGAGTTTATTTTTATAATTTAAAATTTTTTTCAGTTATTTTTTAATATTCATACATACCTTTTAGGTAAATGTTTTTTATTTAATTTTTTTGTATGCACTTGCGTGGACAATGGCATATTAAACAATAATTATGGCACCAACCTCTTTCGCGAAAAATTTAGGAATTTTCAGTTGACTTCAATCATTATGCATTTTAAGTAATGATTTAACATTTGATTGAAAAGAAAGTAAGATGACGCGCCCTAAAAATAATTTTTTGCACGATTATTTTAGTTTAATCGATGAAAGTGACGTATTTTGTGATAATGGAAGTTGTGAAAAAAAAAAATTAAATAATCATACCGGAAATCTAGAAAGACATTTAAAACGGTTCCACCCTACTTTATATTCAGATTATGTTGCAATAAAATGTGCAAATAAAAATAAAGTCAATGATTTCAAAACCAAAACAGTTCCAACCTACTTCAATCAAACTAACATTGAATTGGCGATTGTAGAATTATTTACAAGGAATGGACGCCTACTCCGTATGGCGAAAGATAGTGCTTTCAAAATATGAGTTCAACCGGCTTTTAATTCTTTGGGAATAAATGTTAATGAGCATAACGTAGAATACAGAATACATTTTTATCATACTTACAAAACGTTAATATTGTTTTATTTTGGCTTGACATTTCTAAATTTTTAAGTTTAAAGATATTCGCAGAATAGTTATTCGTAAAATAACTATATTTTTATTAAATTAAAAACGAACTAAATAATCCACAATCAATTATCGTAATAATTTTATGAGTGTAAAAATAATATTTTTCTGCAAATAAACTCGAATAACGTATAGCACAACAACAATTTTCGACGATTCATTTACCGCTTACAAATGTGCACAAACAATTACCTAGCGGGAAAAGTCAGAACAGCTTCTTATTTAGGCCTTATTAAAGGCCTGATTTGACATTTTTTGATTCAATTACCATTCTGATCAGGGTGAATTGACTAAAAGGTGGGGTCAAGTCAACATATGGTTATTTTTTCTGTGGTGTAGTTGTCAAATATTGTATACAAGCTACAGTTTTTTATGTAAACAAACCTTTTTTTACTAGCAATATTTTTGACAATCGGACAATCGGCCCACAGAAGCAGTGTTGTTGTAGTGCTGACTTCACTTTCTAGTGAATTCGCCTTGATTCTGATTTAACTGCTAAATAAGTTCTCTTATAAGGCTTCTGATCTTCCGTAGGTATAAAAGATAAGATCAATATTCCACATTCCCTTCTATGAGAAGGGAGAAGAGAAGGACTAAGATATTTAGTTTTTTTGCGCGTTATAAAATTAAAATTGCATAAAAAAAGACAAAAACAGAATACAGAACAGTTAAATGAAAAAGAATAAAAAATTTTAGTTGAGTTTAATACGTTAAAAGGAAGAGTTGTTTTACCTAAAAATAACTGCTAAAAAGTATTAAAAAAAGTTTAAAAATTAAAAAATAAGTGCACAATCAAAACTTAATTGTTTTCTGATTTTTAGTGTAAAAACCATTTTTACCTTAAAACTATCTATTAATTATGTATAAAATATAATATATATCCATTAAAAGTGCACAATTACATTTCTATAACAAAAGGGTTTTGCCCCTTTTCCGTAAATTTGGCTCGTTTTTTTTTATTTTGGCACAAAGTGAAAATTTTCATATCCCATGAATGCTTTTTAGAGCCAATAACTTGAAGCCCTTTTTAAATACATCTCTAAAGGACTCTTTAAGATTGCCTTTATTTAAGGCCTTGGAAACCCATTCTCATCTCATGAAAGCCTTCTAAAAGCCATTAATTTAAATGAATTTCAGAATCTCTGGCGAATGAAGCCAGAGTGGAAGGCCTACCCCGCAATGACAACGAGTGTAAAAAAGCTTTGAGTATGCAATGGAGCGAGCAGGCCTTGTACATCCAAAAGAAAGTACTGAGGCCTTCTAGAAGGCATCTGTATGCCCTTTTTTTCCCGCTGGGTATACATACATAATTACATATACGCATACTCTTAACACTTTACAACTGATCATTACTTGCAATGTTCTTTTCTCTACTGCATAAAGAACTTTTGCATGTTTCTTATATTTCTGCACTCCTGTTATACAACTCGCTTTCAAATCATATTTTTGGCCTTTTTTAATTTAAAATATTTTTTTTTCTTGCTTTAAAAAAATACATACACACACACGCACGTAAATTCTTCGCGTAAAAAACAAAAACAATTGTTTACTGAAATAGGCACCAATAAAAAACTCTGCTCCATAAAATATTAGTACACTTTTGCATGTTTCTTATATTTCTGCACTCCTGTTATACAACTCGATTTCAGATCATATTTTTGGCCTTTTTTGATTTTAAAAAATACATACATACCACACACACACGCAAGTTAAATACACATACGTGTTCAATAAAAAGTACAGATAAGTACGCTAAAAATACTGTACATGTACGTTAAAAGATGTTATGTACGTTATCGTAGTGTTTGTGTGCGTTAGCTCACTCTCGCTGTGTACCGTATATGTTTGTGTACACATTCACATACACAAAAAAAAATTTTATAGTTTGTGTGTTAGAAAAATACGTTACGAAAATGTACAGTTTTTTTTCGTACCCTGCCTGGAATTCACGCACTAATTGTGTCTCATTTGACGAATTTACGTAACGAATTCTTGCCGACGAATTCGTCATACTATGCGAAGTTCGTCGTTCGTCCCAGTTGTGTTTATACCATTAGTCATAAGTAACTACTAAGCAAAAGCATCTTGAAACGGAAGGGCTATTAATCTACACAGTCAGTACTATCCATTTAAGTGCTTCAATTTAATTAATGTGACGATCATAAAAATCAGCGTTTAAAAAACTGCAGTCAAAGAAGAAAAACTGCCATTTCTTCCACTTTTTCATTTGTCATTGGACAAAAAAAAACTTTTGCTTTTACTTCTAATTCATTAAATGTAAACAGCGAAACCAAATAAATAGTAAATACAACCAATATGCCACAATAGTACACTTCGTGAATTCCCTAAATGATTCGAATATGCCCTGTAAGAAATGTCACTAGTGAACAATGGCACAGTCATCAGTCCTAGTGACTGACTATACACCAAACAATGTTATTTACTATAGACATTCAAGATGAGCGTGTCATTGGAAATCTACAACTGACATTGGTACTATTGACTAGGTAGTTTTTTTTGGGACCAAATGTAGACATTGCAACCAGAGAATAACTTGTACATTTTAGAAAATCTATTCTACACCTTCGGAACTTTTTTAAAGTAGCTGCCGAAATGAATTTTTTTTTTAACATTTACTAATTTTATTATTATTAAGTAAATAGAATCTGGGAATTTTTTCTTTTCATAAGTTACTTTTATTACATTCAACATTTTTTATTTTTCTAATTTATTCTATGAGCTAAATTTCAGTTATGTATTTTATAAAGCTTTTTGTAAGAGTCCTATTCCTTCATTTTTTAGGAATCACTAACTACATAACTGAACTGTAGCTCATAGAATAAATTCAAAAATAAAAAATGCTGAATTATTAAAAAAATAAATTATGAATTTATTACAAAATTTTTTTCGTATTAAAGGCAAATATAAAAGTGTAGACACAAGGTCTCCAAAAAGTCACCAAAATAGTGGAAAAACTGCTGACTTGAAGGCACTTGCAAGCACGTTTCCTTCAGGGTGGTTATTTTATCTTTTCAAATTAATTCTGATGTTAATAATTTATTTCAGTTGTCTTGTCACAAAATGAACCAGTTTGCAAAAATAAAAAAAATCCTTGAACATTCTTGAAATCAACTACAAAACGTTTAAGAACATCTGCTCTACATGTGCCATGCATCAATTTATATTTAACGTTTTATTTGTGCTCGTAAATAAGTACGAATATGTTTGATATTAACACGAGCTTAAAATAATAGTTTAAGGTGATTGAGATTTGTTTTGTTTTTGCTGTTGCTGTTGCTATTCTTTTTTAACCCGATGAATGCAATCTTAATAGAAGCTAAGTACCAAAACCAGCAAACCAAAATTAAATAACAAAAAAAAAAAAAAAGCTCAGCCATGGCTTGAACGCAAAACAGATCTCAATTCATAATAAAATAAACTTCTGTAGCGGCAGCAAACACAAAAATTAAAATAAAACTATGGATTTGATTGTTTATGTGATTACTTAAATGACTTTATTTTAAGTGGCATAAATTATTAAAAATTGTGCAAAAAGTTAAAAAAAACCAAATTTAGACTAAACAGTTAAAAACAAAAAAAAAAAAAAAAAAAAAATACGACAAAAGGAAATTGTCAAATCTTCAAATGTTTACTCAAGTTTTAATACACTAGTTTTGTTTTTTTTATCTACTCTTTAAGTAAAACAAAATTATAATAAAACTTTTAGTTTAAAGCAGTTTAAAACAAAAAAAAAAATTATAAAACGTTGTTGCATTGATTTTTTGGTCACAATAACCTTCACCTTAAGACACAGTAGCTTTTTTCTGCTTTGAAGCGTTTTTGGGCTAGTACAGCTCAGCGTATTTTTGTTGGTTAATTCAAATTTTTTATAAATCAATTATTTTTTATATAAAAAATTTTTGCAATATTTATTTGTTTATGGTGTTAATGGTATGAGTAATATTTTAAAACTGCATTTAATTTGAATAATGTACAAATAAAATTTTAATGCTTTAAAGATATGTCATTGAAAATTGGTAACCAATTTAGATAATTTATGTGTAGGGGACTTAAAGAGGCAGTGGGGGTATCAAATCGGATTCACATTCGACTCTTCTTGACTGCACGCTTAGTTTTCTGTGTACTACCCGTATACCAACAGTGGCATTATTTTTTCAACATTTCTTTGTTTTGCGGTAATTTTGGCTTAAATAATATAAAAGTAAATTGAGGAGCCTTAATATTGGTTTAATACTATTATTTTGTTTACTGGTGCATACTTAATTAATATCACAAGTTTCTCGAAATATCTAAATTTTCAATTTTCACCACTGTACGCAAAATTTGCAAAAGTTATATGAATTTGACCGATCACTGTCAATAAAGTTAGTTGCTTAAAGTAGTAATTTTAGCAGCTGGTGATGAAGAATTTTATCTTCTTTCACTTAATATCAAATATGACTATGAAGAATAAAGTTCAGCTTTTGAGTTAATACACAATTTTAGTCAACTTCAGCCCTATGTGCAATGTAGAATTGTGGATACACAGTGGTACACAGTCAACTGTGCAAAAGCTCTTTAAAGGAAAGTTTATAAACTAATAAGATCTGATTTTAAAGATATATAAAAAGTCGTTTATTAAGCGCTTACAAAGTATAAGTGAGATATCGTCGATATTTATAGTATTTCTTTGAAAGGACACTTAACCTAAATGTCTAATTTTCTATGACTCTGACGTATAAATCAGGCCGAATTTAACTGATGGTATAGGCTATGATGGCTTAAAGGCTCGCTGTGGTTTGTGGCTTATCCGAATAAATCTGCGACTTTAGAAAACTTAAAAAAAGTGAGATGATCATGCCCTTAAGTCTCTAGTGCAGCATGTCCAATTTGGCATGAGCTGTGGTACGTAGCGCCTTTCGATTTAAGCTAAATGTCTTTGGTGTCTATATCATCTAATACAGGCCAAAAGAAGTTGGTAATCATCTACCTATACAGCTTGTCGTTGACGGTGAAGGCATGGCCAACGTTGTTCTCAAGAAATGTAAACCGATGACACCGCTTACCCAAAATCTACATCAAAAAGCGATCTCATGTTGATTGTTATTGTCCCAAAACGACAATTTTGTTTGCTGTTGCACAAATTCATCCAGAAATGGGCCGAATCGTAGAAAATTATTTTCAACTGTTTTTTATACCTTCACCACACACCCGGAGAAAAAACATGTTTAAACATGGTCACTTCCAACAAAATTTTTTTAAAGAAATTTTTAATCATATTATGATTAATTCAACAATATTATTGGCACCGACAACCATATTATGGATAAATTTGTCATCCATCAGGAGACCACAACCATAATATGGTTGCCTCTGAACATGTTATAGTTAATAATAACTAAAACACTTATAATAGCAAGGTTGTTTTTTCCAACCATATCATGTTGCTCTTGGAAAAGAGAAAAATTCTATTGTTAATTTAAAAACAAATGATTTTATATTTAACTATAACATGGTTAGAGGCAACCATAACATGGTTGTGGCCTCTTGATGGATTAATTAAGTTTACAATAATATGCTTGTCAGTGAAAATAATATGGTTAAATCTAACATAATATGTTTAAGTTTTTCTTTAAAAATAGTTTTGTTGGAGGAGAGCATATTTAAACATGTTTTTTCTCTGCGTGTAGGCGGAATACGTTTATAAGTTTGTCATTCTGTTTGTAATTTCTACAAAATTGATGTTAGTCCCTATAAAAAATATATTTATATTTCGGGTTGATTTGGCGATGTCTGTCTGTCTGTGTGCTTGTTGAAATGGGTTTTCCGAAGACACATATAGTTA
Organism: Pollenia griseotomentosa; assembly: GCA_963931875.1. Classification (NCBI taxonomy): domain Eukaryota; kingdom Metazoa; phylum Arthropoda; class Insecta; order Diptera; family Polleniidae; genus Pollenia; species Pollenia griseotomentosa. Next base: position 51,760,677 of record OZ007563.1, read on the forward strand.
GGAACTTTTTAGCTATACAAATTCAGCCATATCGGCACACAAACGGCTCACGACTTTATCTAATTTATACCCATCCTTTGTTGTTGTTTTTTTATTTTTGTTTTTGCCTCTTTTACACATAACAGATAAATGTGATTTAAACGAAAAAAATTATCTAAACATCAAATTTTTTTTTTTAATTTTATTTGATAATGTGCGTGAGTTAGAGAGTGGTATGGTGAAGGGTATAAAAGATTCGGAGCAGCCAAAATAAACACTCTTACTTTTTTTTAAATTATGTGCACGTGTTGTTTAACACTTTATCCGTGCGTTGTGAGTAAGAAAGAGTCACAGTTAAAACGAGAAAGGTAGCTTTAACAATATGAACGATATCAACTGTTAAAAAGTTGATTGTGTTGTAAAATTTGTTTACGTTTCCAAATATTTTTTTTTATCAAATTGGCGAAAGCGATTAATTGACAGTACGAATGAGATTTTATCGTAAAGTGGCAACGCTAAGTAAAGGATTTCTTTAAAGCACGGCGAAGTTGCTTTTGCTTACGATCAATTTTAACAGTAATTAGTCATAGCAAAATATTATATGTTGATTATGCATGATTGTGCACTTGTTTTTGGGCGTTTATATATTTTTAGGATTCGTCGGTTTAGTATCTCTGTAAAGTTCGGTCGAGAATCTTTTGTGTTGCGCATTCAGAAATCTTTTAATTGAAAATATCTGTAAAATATCGATACTGCTTAATACTTTCTAAGATAAGAAATTTTTTGCATATTTTTAATTGGATGTTTTTTACAATAAATTTGTAATTTTCTAAAAATAAATCATTTTGAAACAATAAAAATAAAAAATTTCTATAAATTAAACTATTTAAAGCTGACCACACACTAGTGATTTGTGCGTGTGATTTGTAAGCTTACCATTTCGCCACACACGATGAACAAATCGCAAAAAGACAACATGAATTGTGAAGCGGGTGATGCAATTGAACTTTTGATAATTTAATTTAAAAAAGAAGAAAATCGGAGCAGTTTACACAAAAAATTTTTGTATGCTAAACATCTCCTTAATATTTGCAATTCGACGTTTTATTGTAAATTGATAATTTTTTTTGAAATGTTCGCTTACAAGCCCACTAAAACATCGAACAAATCACAAGAAATTGAAAATTTTCAATTACTTATGGCTTGTGCGCGCACAGCCCCATTATCAAGTAAGAAGACGTCGAGCATGCACAAATCACAAGCACAAATCACTAGTGTGTGGCCAGCTTTTAAGCTTTGTTCAAAATCAGAGCAACAATTTCGTTTTTTCTTCTATCTTTTTTCTTCCCAAATTATTTCATATATTTTTCTTTCATTTTTCAAACAAAAATTTAACAAAAGTTTTTTTTAAAGTTGAGCCAACTTCTACTTCAGCAGCAATTTGTATGAAATTGCTTATGACGTTCATAATAATTTTATTTAGTTTTGAATGAATATTTTAACACAATGGATAAATTTTGCAAACGGTTTCTTTTTTTAAAATGTATGTGGTAGTGAAAAAAATTATTGCTCTAGTTTAGTGTTTTTTAATGCATTTGTACATAAAAATTCAGGTATCTCGAGTTCAATCCTGGGATTATTAAAAACCAGTTTCTTTTGGTGTTCCTAACATCGAGTAACTACAATTGCAGACCCAAAGACGCAAATATATGGGCATGATTTATAAATCGAAATGAAGTGGATTTTAAATCAAACCAATTTTGAAATCGAGCCTGTAAAGAAAGTTCATAAAAATATACCTTTTTATATACTTCATACTTTCAGTGGCAAGTATCTTTACAAGAACAGCTCTTAAAAAGAGGAAAATCTACAGTCATTTTGTAAATAATTGAAATTAAAATCTTGTTCGTTTTCAATTCCAGTACATTGCGATTCCTAGAACATGTCGGATATTCATTGATGCCAAAAAGGAAACTTATCTTTTTAAGAAAGAAATTGACAAATATGGTTTTAGTCTACGCAAAAAAGCTTTTTTCTAAAAATCTTTTAAAAAATTTAAAAACTAATTTTTTAAATAAAAAGCTAAAAACAAACGCTTTTCTAATAAGTAGTATAGATGTTCCGTACTATTTAAGGAAATAAGGATCAATAAGACAACAATTTCATAGATTTTTAACCAACATATCTTCTATAAGATTGCAAGGAACACCTTATAAAATTTAGGATTTTACTTTTTGTTTTTGAAAAATTACCCCAAAATGTTTTACCCTTTACCTACGTTCTTCTTAAATTACCTGTCATTTACTTTAATAAATAAAAAAGTTAATAAATTCTTTAAAATTGCCATCATTTTCTTATATGATAAAGAAAAAAAAATATTAAAAATGTATGATATATTCCGTGGAAAATTACAAAATAATAATGCGATTGATATGCATGATGAGATTTGATTGATTTTGACGATCATGACTAAAGCGATTAATAAAATTACCTAAATTACTTTTGTGTAAAAAAGGTTTGCAATAATACTGGTTTCATTTATTGTATTTAATTTGTTTTTTTATTCTAAAATTCAAAAATAACAAGTTCTTGTTAATATGAGAATGTGTCTTAAGTCTTTTGATTAGTTTTACAAGTATTTTCTCAACAATTTTCCAGTTCGTGTCTTAAGTCTTTAGTTTAATTACTAAGATCTCTTTGAATTGTTTCTTTTTTTACAATACACAATATTAAAGCCTACAGGTTTTATGTTAAAATTATCTTAAGTTTTTTTTAAATTTATTTTAAGAACAAAAAAAAAAGAACAAATCCGGTATTTAATGTGCCAAATTAACTTTTTTAATATTTATAAAAACAATTGCAGTCTCTTGTTTATAAAAAAACCTTGTTTTTTTTTTAAATCGTAGATAATAACATTTGAACTCTTTTAATATATAAAAGCAAAGTTTACATGATTAATTTTTAAAATCGCAAAGAAAACTATTGTTTTATTAGGTATCTAGAGTAGTTATTAAACATTTGTTTAATATCAAATGCCAATAAAAACGAATTATGGGGTTTTCGTGGCAATTATGGACTATAAAATTATTAGTGCATATTAGATACGTGTTAGTTTCGATCATTTATTTATTTTGCATTTAAACGTTTGAAAACGTGTTTATTTTTGCAAATTGGCCATACCCTTATGGTTTTTAAAGAAACAAAGAAAATTAAATCATGTGAACGTAAGAAGTAGATGCGAATTTTTGTGCATTAAGTAAGGACAGTTTAATACCATAATGAAACAAATTCATAATATGACTTTAAATTAAGAATCAAACTAACAATAAATATCAAAAGTGTGTACAAAACGTTTGTATCCACCTAAAATTACAAATGGTGTGCGCTGCTGTTCATCGCATCACTTAGATAGTGTTTTGAGGGTACAAAGATTCAAAGAAACACACTCTTAACAGTATTTGTTTCTTTAACAACTTTTTAATACAGTAGTACTTGAAAATTACCTTGAGCATTCTGCGAGAATTTGTGGTGTTTACTTGTGTGTCGTATGTGGCGCGCGCATACAGAGAATTGTTTTTGCAAAAAATTGTTGTTGCAATATTATATTAAAATTCCTTTCTTCATAAAAATAATTTAATGAAAATTAAATTTAATGAACTTAAGCCTTGGATTAAAAACCATAAATAGTTCAATAAAAAAACCACAATACCAATTATTGTTAAAGCTAAGGCACGAGCTCTATGTGTTCATTTGTCTTTCTTTGTCAACAAGAAAAAGAAAGACAAAAAGAAAAAACAAAAAATCTACTTCAAGAAAATTTTTTGACAAAAGTTCGAAAAAACAGAAGTAAGGAAGAACATGCAAAATCAATTAAAATGGATAATCATTCAAAAAAGCAAACTTCGATCTACCAAAGGTTAAAATACAATTTGGTTTAAGGATTGATGTTTGACTATTGACGTCAGCAGTCGTCGATGGCTGCGAGAGTAAAACGGCAAATCCATCTGAGAAGATCGAGTGGTTGCGATCGAAACATGTCATGGTAACCTGCCGGCCGCGGTTCGAATCCCGGCCACGGTCAAGAATACAAGATTATCAATAACAATTTTAATTAATTTTCATGTTGTAAAATTCCTTTCTTCATAAAAATAATTTAATGAAAATTAAATTTAATGAACTTAAGCCTGATTAAAAATATTAAAATTTGGATTAAAAACCATAAATAGTTCAACAAAATAACCACAATACTAATTTTTGCAATGTTATTTAAGCAGTGTTGCCAATTTAGCCATTTAGTGGCTAGATTTAGCCATTTTTCACCCTGTTTAGCCATTAAAAAATGAGTTTAGCCATTAGCCATTTTTTTAGCCATTTTTCAACTTGTTTAGCCATAAAATTATTTTTTGCCGTTTTTTTTTGAAAAGAATAACTTTTATTTTATTATAAAAATTTATAAAAGTAAAATAAACATTTTTAACAATTAAAACGCCTTTAAATTAAATCACAACTTTTACAATGTTGAAAATCGCTATAACCTATGATTATGAAAAATCTTTCAAAAAAAAGGAAAACTATTCCAATATTAAATTTATAAAATGGATCAACACAAACGTCGGTGTTTCTTTCTGGTTGTAAGGATTTCAATAAAGAGATGCAGGCGGCAACAAAAAATTTTTAGAAATTTCAGAATTGACTATAAAGTTGCTCTCATTTCCATGGTCTAATGCTTAAGTAGAGAGGGTATTTAGCCAAGTAAATATTGTTAAAAGTAATTTGAGAAATAGGTTACATTTAGCAACCGTTAATTCGATTTTATCAATTAGGTAAATATTTTTACCATAACAATAAAATATTTATAGCAACACCACAATAGTAGAGATGGTACTATGCGCTTGTGTTGATGTTTGCAACACCTTAAAATATTGGTCCTAAGCCCAACTTTTCGTATACCGATTGACTCAGAATCACTTTCTGAGTCGAATTAACGATGTTTGTCCGGCTGGCTGGCTGGCTGTCCATCTAAACCTTGTGCAAAAAGTACAGGTCGCAATTTTGGAGATTATTTGATAAAATTTGTTACAAAGGTTCTAATTTGAATATGATACCCTACTTATAGTTGGGGTTGACCGACTATACTTTCTTACTTGTATTTTATTGTAGATCTGGACTCAAAAGGTAGGGTAAATATTGTCGTGATTATGATTTACGTTTAAATTATTTAATTCCTATGAGATGAACACTAACGAATTTATCGATGATTTAATTTTTTAAATATATATCAAAATATTAATTTACGTTTATTCTTATTTATCAAGTTGATCTTAACTTACAATTTCATCGTAAACAACTTTAAATAAATTATTTCTGTTTTGTTATTGAATTTTAATGTGTTTTATTTAAAAAAGCTTTTAGCCATTTTTTAGCCCATTTTTAGCCATTTTTTAGCCATTTTTTTCCGTAAATTTAGCCATTTTTGGTCACCAAGTTTTGGCAACACTGTATTTAAGAAACAAATATACAAAGTATTTCTTACATATGTGTCTCAAACTCATACGTAAAAAATAAGAATGTGTGTAGTTTTTGTTCCTACTCTCATTGCTGAGTGTATTTTGTATACCCTTGTTAATTTTAGAGAGTAATTACTTTTCCCGCACTTTCACTTGGGAATTGGATCAACATAAACTTATATTGCATCCTTGATAATTTTAGAGAGTAATAAAATATCTTGCTTTTTAAAATCGTAAAAACATGGTTTGACGTTGGCCACAAGATTGTAATATATACTTTACAATTCCCGTATTCTTTTTTTAAATGTTGATTTAAATACATGCAATTTTCATGGTAGCACAAACCAGTAAAACCTAAAGAATGCTGACAATGGTAGTCGCAGTCTATAGAATGCAATTTAATTTACTTCATTGTTCATTAAAGGAGAGCTTATAAACGTATTTAGATCATGCTAACAGAAATATACAAAACATTTCGGTAGTGTATTTCGTAGTATTTCAATATAAAGGGCGTTTATTTTAGCCCGATAGAATTTGAATTGTAAAAAATAACACAAAAAATAAAATTTTAATTATAAAATTTTTCATTCGAAAGATCTTTACATGTCATAAACATTTGAAAATAATTTCAGGCATGTAATTTTTGGCCACATTTTATTGCAATGTAGCATGTCACGTAAACCACAAACAAATTGGCCTCCAAGGCGTCAATTGTTGCTTGTTTATCATCATAACCCAGTGAATTTATATAGCCCCATAGGAAAGAATCGAAAGTAGTAAAATCGCATGACCGTGGTCAATTTTTCGAAATCAACTTATCGCCAAATTTTGATTTTAATAAATTGATGATTGCGGTCGCCGTATGTTCCGTAACGCCATCATGTTGAAGCCACAACTCGCCTGGGTTAATGTTATCCTTATTTTCAAACACTAAATCATTGATCATGGTGCAGTAACGATCCCCAATGACCGCTACGCGCGATTCGTTCGGCTTTATTTTGGAAGAAACAAAATATGAACCGCACCAAACGCTAATGGATTCTGTCACATCTGTAAGGGATTGGTCTCACTCCATATGGGTGTTTCTACGTTAAGAGGTACTATCTACGGCTACATTAAAAAATCATATATAATTAAAAAATTTGTGGAAATATCAAACGTGTTTAATAAAAATTAAAGTAAACTTTTTTGACAATAAATTGCAATACCTAAAAAAGTATCTACCCTGGCCTGTCCCTTTACTCTTCTGTAACAAAATCTTTGAAATTTAACACATTACTAATTCATTAAACAACTAATCGTTATTTATTACATAAAGTAGTATAAATAGCAATAAAAGTCGTTTAAATAAACTTTCAAATTACTTTCATATTCTATTAAAAAAAATTACATAGGCTTTGTCCCTCGTATTTTAAGTCTCCTCCCTTGCACACTTTTCGACCGTTTAAAAATGACGCTAAAATGCGTTGACGCCGCAGATTTAAATTGCAGAACATTTGTTTCGAAGTGAATTAAACAATAAAAATCGAGCGAGCCATTAGCGTACTTAGCGAGCGAGCCATTAGCGTACTCTTATCGGATCGCGCGCACGTGTCAGTGATTGATGTATCTCCCCTGGTGAGTTTTATTCGCTTGTTATTTGTGGCTTAAGTTTGTTTGTAATATTTTTTTATTTTAATTTCAGTATAATTTACTGTGCTAGTTTGTTTTTTCGTTACGATACATATTTTTCTGATTGTGCTAGTTTTTTAATGAAAAAATCTCTCCCCTGCCGTATTTCCCCTGTTTCATCTGATGCCAGGGTAGAGATTTTACGTCCAGGGTAGATAAGGAAGTGAGATATTACTTCTTTCTTAGTATTTCATGTATATTATTTTACGTTAAACCAACACATATCCACTATATACGTTATAAGTGTTTTAACGCTTTAAAAATGTATGTATGCCTTATTTAATATAAAAAATTATAAAAAATCGTGCTAACCAACTTTTTACTATCATCAATCGTTATATTTTTTAATGTTTGTTTAAAGTTTTTATTGGAGCATAGATGCTCTATATGTTTTTGTTACCTTATATTGCAAAATATATGCAATTAAATAATTTACTTTTTTTTCGACTCCTTTTATGTAAGCAGATACTAAGTATTTTGGTTTTCTATGTTACATAAAAGAAGACTGTATGAAAATTTTAGTCTAATTTTTTTTTGTTTTAAACTATCACCAAATATTGAATAAATAAAGTTGATTCTTACGAAAATAAGGTTTGTTTTCAATTTTTATTTTCCCTGTAAAGTAAGGTATCCTGTCCTGGCCTTCATGTCTTTATCCTGTGTAGAGTATCTCCCCTGGTCACTTAAAATACCGGTAAAAGTAGATTACTTGACTGGCCATTATTAAACAATCATTCAAACTACCTGATTAAATACGATTATATTGAAGAAAGTTTTTATTTTAAATATTTTTATCACGCCACCATTCCTAATATAAGATAACCTCTTTACGTAGAATGACCCATATGCAGCAATTTTGCTTAGTAATATACCCATTAAAGTAAAAATTAGCCTGATGGCTGAAATTAAGATATATTCTAAAAGTTGCGCAAATCGGCGACGGATTTTCAAAGTTATTTGTCAGCGTAGTTATTCATGATGATGTGCCACACACAGAAAAAAATCCATGTAAAATCCTCGATTGATTTTAATTTTACATTTTTCGGTAGTGATTTTGCTTCATAGTAACTTCATGTTAATTTAACATGATTTTACAATAACTTTCGTACAACATTTTTTTCTATAACATAATTCATGTTAATTTAACATTCCCGTAAATTTAGAGCAAAATGACATCCATATTGAAATAACACTCTGAATGACGTTGAATGAAAGTTATTTTAAGTTGAAACAACGTTAATTTCATGTAGAATCGAATTGGTTTGAAATAACAGTGACAAGAAGTTTCAGAGACAACATACGCGTTAATTTAGAAACATTCTAAGAGAGAGAGAGAGAGAGAGAGAGAGAGAGAGAGAGAGAGAGAGAGAGAGAGAGAGAGAGAGAGAGAGAGAAAGAGACAACATAATTAATTATTATCCTGTAACACTTGTTTCACTTTTTTGTTTTTTCCTTTTGTTTACAGAAGCACTCATAATTAAAAGACACCAGAGGAATGACCTGATATGGTTTTCATCAGCATTCTATTGTACTATTTAACTAAATAATTTTAACAAAAAGAATACTGGAATTTTTTTTCTTTTTATAAATAATTTTAAACATGAAAATAAAATAAATTATGTTTTTCTTTTTATAGTGTTGTTATTGTTCCTATAAAAAACAAATAAAACAGGATTTTATGGATTTAATATTGAAGAATGTTATTTTAACATTTTTCGTTTGATATGAAGCAATGATAATTTTATATAATGTCCATATTTTTGCAGAAATTTACTATGATTTTTAATCAACATTGCGCATTGTTAATTTAACATTAATATTTTTTTTTTGTGTGCAGAGTATCATTTATTTCGTTAGTTTTATTGGGCCAAAACAACACCCTTTATTTGTATACCTGTGGTTTCATATTAGGTAATACGAGTAATAGAGAAAATTTTACGTTTCAAAATTCGAAAAACAAACAAATTTCTCTGCATAAAAATCCACTCACTTATAAAAAAGTATTACAAAACTTTAAAATGTTTAAATAATTAAACAGACTTTTTATTTTCTTATAACTTAAATAAAAATTTTAATCAATAATGGTAAATGTTGAGTTAACATTTCAAATACGAAAAAAAATCTATTGAAAATAAACACATTTGCCAATTTGCTCAATTCTGTTCCACATCTGTTAAAACCTTTAACCAAGGATTTTATTGTTTATTTATTTTACAATTTAATTAACTTAATTTGTATGACTGGCAAATTTTATTTCTTAAAAAGAAATAAAAAATGTTTTAAGCAACCCTGTAAAATTTAATTAAATTTGATTTCATATCCAAATTTGCTTAGTTTTTTTTTGAGTGATGTTTTTTTATTTTTTTTTCAACATTGCAAATTATTCATTCATTTATGTGTCAATATTTCAACATGGATCTTTTATTTCAATATTACTTTTTTTCCTTAAAAGTATTTGTATTTATTAGATGCTGTTAGTTTTTTTCACGTTGCAATCAGATTTTAAAAATTACGTAATAGTTAAAAAAAATCAAAACTTAATCAGTTTACCTATTGATAACTATTACATGCACTTTTTTATTAGGTGGAGTTTGATGGCAAAAATATGCGGGCATTTTAATTGTTTACTCATAATTCGGACGCCTTATGTTTGCAATTGTATGGGCTTATTAAAAACCATTTTAAAAAGTCATGTACATATTTCTTGACATAACTTATTAACAATTATATAAGTTGCAATTTTCCCGGATTAGGGAATCCCGAGATTTTTATCCCGGGAACAGGCATAAACCAATGACTTAACATATCTCAATACAAAGTAATTCAGAGGCCATAACTCACACGAACGAGGGGGCCAGAGAACAGGACGACTTTTAAAAATAAAGATGCCACCAAATTAATTTAAAAGTTGCGCCGTCTTGTTGGAACCAAAAGTCGTTGATGATTAGCTGATTAATTTTTGAAAACAAAAGTTCAGTCAGCACGGCTCGATAGCGTCTGTCATTCACAGTTACGGCATTTCCTTGCTCATTTACAAAGAGCGTGTGAACTGCACCAAACAGTCAATTTCAATGGATGTAATTAATGGTGATTCGTTAACGGCTTGCTCTTAATACTTAAATTTGGCTAATTGACGTAGTCATTTAATAAGAAATGAGCTTCGTAAAATGGACCGAGTGCTATACGAACTTCGCGAACAGATTTATTTTTTTTTCAAAGTAAATATCCAAAATTTGTAAGCGTTGTTCTAGCGTAAAACGATTCATGATTGACTTGCCAAGCCTTACTGAACATATATGTGAACCCAGCATACATAGTTATCGATATCGAAAGTTCTAATGCAGCTAAAAAATACTCGATAGCTTTAAAGAAATACTCTTTTAGTAAATATATTAACTTTTTAATTCTATTGTCTTTATCAAAAGTGATTTAAAGCTGAACGCGTCTTTAATTCATAGATGGGGGTAGTGCACTAATTTTTCAGTTTTCGCCCTCACATAGTGATAGTGCAGAATTATTGCAATGAATTGGAAATTTGCGGTCTCACTAAACATGAGTGATGGTAAAAAATTTTGCACTAAAAAAAAAGAAAAATATGTACATAGTTTGATTTAAAAAAAGTAATCATTAGATTTTTTTAACTTTTTTGTTCTTCACTTATTGCTATCTGCAGGTTGAATTCGAATATTAGCCGGATAAAACTATACCATCAACGGCGACGGATACAAAAGCTAATGTGGCTTGGCTCAGCCAATCAGCGCAGATCTCTTCTTATTAATTACGACAACACAATACACATAGCAAGCAAAGTTCTATTAATTTAAGACACTTTTTGTTTACAAAGAAACAGCAATATTTTTTGTAAAATGTTAGAACATTATGAAGATATAACATGATAGCACACCTTGTGAAAACCCGAGTTATATATTTACATTAAATATGAAACACACAAACAAAAAATTCACAATCCAGAATGCTGCCGTCTGTTATCGATAGTCGAGGTCACACTGTATTTTCAAAGTAAGAAGTTAAACAAAATATGTATATACCCTTTTTAAAAAATTTCGAAAAGTTCGTCCGATAGTTTCTTATGTTAAAAATCCCATAAGTTTGGGCATCATAAAGTTCCTTTTCTCTTTTGATTTCTAATTGTAGGTTTTTCGTCTTTTTTTCGTTCTAACAATAAAATGATGAGTGTTATAAAAAACGGCAGTTAGCACTTTTTTTAATATTTATTCATTTTTTAAGATGGTCTAGTAAGTTAATAGCAAAAAGAATATACGTACTTATGTGTATGCTACATTTAAAATGTATTTGACGAAAAATTTTTAAGAAATGAATTGCAAAATAAAATTAAAGTTTTACTACTTTGAAAATCATTAATTTTTTGATTTGATTACTGGTATTTTAAGTATGTTGTCTAACCCAGACATTTTAGTTGCCATTTATGTTGCTTAAACACAATGGTTTAGTTTTTTTTCCTAAGTTTTTCTTAAATTTATGCAAAAACTCTTTAAAGTGATTGTCTGTCTGCAGCGGATATTTCTTATGAACAGAAACAAATTAGTTTTTTTCTCTCAGTTCATTCAACTTTTATGATTTTGCTCTAGATTTATTTCTGTGGCATTTTGACAAAACATCTTAAGTCAAATTTAAAAAGTTGAAAAAAATTTTGTTAAACATACCAATTTTCATTTAAAAAACATTTTTGTTTAAGTTTATAAAATTTTGTATTATAAAGAAACGTTTTCTTTAATTTTGGTTTATTTTATTATTTAACAAAAATGGGGTTTTCACCGAGTTTCTTTTTAAAACATTTTTGCTATCTTATCTCGACTTAAGATGTTTTGTTAAAAAGCCACAGGGTTTGTTTTTAATAAAGTTATAACATAAAATGGCAGGTGGTTTACTTAATTTTTTTTTAATATTTTTAAATTGATGATGTGCATTTATTAAATTGAATGTGCCAGGTCAAGAGGTGGTGTTGACTTGAAAATTGCAAAAGTGTTAAAATTTTGAACAAAATAAAAATAAAAAAACCACAAATTTTATTATTTTTTGAGCTATTTATTAAAATGTGTGCAATTTCATGTAAAGTTTAAATTAATTTGTTTTTTTTTTTTGCATTTATTAATATGTATTTGAATCAATGTCTTTTGATTTGACGTTAAGATCTAAAATTCGTGATCCTTATTTAATTTTGAAAAATCTCAGATCCACATAGGAATTTTTTTTTTCGATATGATCAATGATAAGGATTAATTAAAGTGAAGTTGAACTGTTCGTTAAAACCGGGTTTTCATACAAATATTTTGTCTAATGACCACTTTAAGTTCACATTAAGGCCATAAGGCATAAGGCCTCATTATTTTATTATCTATTTTTTTTGCTTCCCAAAAATAGCGAATATGTCATTTACAAAAACTTTTCCTTTAACTTTTCAACCAGAATGATGCTGCTAGATGCGTCCAAAAGTTCACAGGGGCCCTGTACTAAATGCAATTGAGTTTAAAGTGAGCACTGGGCAAAAACGAACGAAATATGCGACCAGGTATGAAGTCGTAATACTGCATGACGACAAAGCTTGGCCACATGTAGCAGGACTACACTCATACAAAAATGCATCTTTATATTGATTATGAGGCAAAAAGAAACATCAATCCAATGACGAATTTTATGCGTCATCTATGCTATGACATCAATTTGATGCAACATTTTGTGTGTAATTATCATTATTGTCGTGTTTAAAAATGAAAAAATTAGCAAAAATTCCCATATTTATTTGATTAAATTATTTAGTTAAAATATCGAATTTTCAAAGTAGAATTATTAAAAAAACCCACATCGGGAATGCAGCTGGTGTTTTCTAATTGAGAGTTCTTCTGTAAACAAAAGGCAGAATAAAACAAAAGTGAAACAAACATGTGTAAATAACAGTGTGTGTAGTTTTTTAAGTCATGGAAAAATAACCATATACGAACAATAAGTAACCATTAAGGACCAAAAAAAAGGACCCGTGTCTCCCAGTTTTGCCAAAAGTCATGCACTTTTTTATGGGTCCTTAAAGATTTGGGGCCTAGGTGAAATTTTTGCAAAAAAGTGTTCACTTTCTCAGGCTCATATCTTGCAAACCGTTCGGAATTTTAATTAACCCTCTGAAACAAAGTTGTAGCCCTGTAGCCATAAAGAACAAAAATGTTGAACATATGAAATCAAAAAAACTTCATCTTCAAGATCAAAATCGCAAAAAACTTTAAAAATTAGATTTTTTTTACCTTTTTTCCGCTGTTCAGGTCTATAGGTAGCAAAGCGTTAAAAATTCAAGGAAACAATCAACTACAAAAATGTACCTAAGGTTTATACATACAATTCACGCGATCACACACCGACCGCAACATTTTTTTTTGGTTATTTATTGTCAATAATTAGTATTGTGGTCATTTTGTTGAACTATTTATGGTTTTTAATCCAAATATTTTTATATTTTCAATTAGGCTTAAGTTCATTAAATTTAATTTTCATTAAATTATTTTTGTGAAGAAAGGAATTTTACAACATGAAAATTAATTAAAATTGTTATTGATAATCTTTCATTCTTGACGTGGCCGGGGCTCGAACCCGGGCCGGCAGGTTACCATGACATGTTTCGATCGCAACCACTCGATCTCCTCAAATGGATTTGCCGTTTTACACTATTTATTGTCCGTATATGGTGTATTTTTTTTCGTGTTGCACTGTGTAATAATATTCTCGCACTTTGAACTAAGTCAATAAGCCATTTTTCCGATGTAACGGAGTCATTGCACTGATGACATTTTTTTTAATAAATTGGCTCCGATTCATCATCTCTGTAATACCGATGTATCATCCCATTGATGACATAATTTCCCATGATGACAATTTAGCCAAGTGATATTAATGCTGACATCACAATGATGGAAAGTGTCATGGGGTCAAAAACTTGTCATAGTACTGATGACAAAATACATCAACGGTATGACGCCCTCTCTATCAGTGTAGTTTAAAACTTTTCAGAACATTTTTGTAATGGTTATAAAGTTTCCTCTAAGCATAGAGTTATACCTTCAATCACACTGAAACACATATTTGTCTGAATGTATTATGTCTTAAAAATAACAATGGAAAATTTAAATTTTAGATTTGAGGCAAAAAACTAGTAACAAATAAATCAGGAAAAAATTAGAATTGAAAGTTTAAAGAATAAGGAAATAGCATTCGATCAAACCTCTAGTTGCTTAAAGATTTTCGTAATTTTTAAATATTTTTTCATTTTTTCGAAAAACTTTTTTTAAAAATTTATTTAAATACTTAACAAATTTGTACAAAAATTATAAACTTAATCTTAAAAAATAATAACTAACATTTAACTAAAGAGTACTCTTAACCTTTAATATGCGCTGGTGCTGGTTTATGGCCTGTCGAACTGCCAGCAAAAAGAGAATGTGATGCATGCGAAGCTCCGCCCGAAGCTCCCAAAGAGGCATTTAATATCAAACTCACTAAACTGCCAACAACATGTGCAGCAATTTGCTTAATAAAGGCCGTTGAATCGGAGCCTCCTTTTGTATCACTTTTATTCTTGTCTTTACGTTCTGAAGACTCTTCATCAGTTAAGGGACGATTTTTCGCTTCAACAAAACTGGAAACAAGATTTTGTAGAAAAATAAAGGGCTTCGGGGGTTCATCATCATCTTCGGGGTCCTGGAAAAACGAGGAAAAGAGATTCGTGAAAAAATGGAATTAGCTTGAATAATAAAATATTTAATTTTAAATTTGTAAAGAAAGATGGTGGTGGTAAAAAAACTTTTACTACAACAGAAATGTTAGTTTACTATAACAGGTTAGTAGTGAAATACAGAACTTAACAAATACAAAAAATAGAAATGTAATAAAAATTTATAAGTACTGCGCTCAATGAAGCCACTACAGTTCCCAGTAAATTGCCTATAAATTGGCCGTTGTTAACCTGCGAACAAAAAAGAAAATTCGAATCTACCAAAAAGTTCAAGTTCTTGTTAAAAAACTTAACTTACCGCTCCCCCACCTCCAGAAAGACCATCAAATGCAGTGCCCACATAAATGCCTAAAACAGTGCCAAAGTTTTTATCGCCCTAAAAATATTCTCGATATTAAAATGTTTCAAAGTTAAAAAAAAAATAAAATTTACCGCTAATAGACCTGATATCAAGGAAGTAGCCGAACTTATTAAAGTTTCAATATCTAACCCGTTAGGCTGGAAAGCGAAAGCAGCAAATGAATTAAATCTTTTAATTTAAACTTTTTATGGTCTTTGCATACCCCAAATATCTGCGATATAACTCCTGTTAAGGCTCCAATTAAAGCTCCTATATCCGAGCCACCTTCTCCCTAATAAATAAAAAGAAACGTTTACATCTTTAATTTTGTTTTATTTGTCAACTGTTCCCGTTTCCCTCATACTTACTCCACTTAAACTGGTTATTATGCCCACCAGACCGCCACCACCGGCTGGCGGTTGATCACCATCTAATATTTCAGGTGAACCTTCTTCCTGTCTGGCTGGCGTCCTGGCAGTTGTGGTGTTCCCCACAGTGCTGATTGTTGCCTGATGTGCCGCATTAGTTCTATTAGTTTCAATAACATTCTTTCTTAGACAAATAAAAATTTTAATTGAAATTAAAGTTTAATTTTACGTCCGAAGATTTGTTTGTATAAATTAAATAACAATAAGAAAAATTTAAAAATATATTTAATAAATGTTAGTATACCCCTAAGCCTTTCTATTGCTACAACATCAACCAAGTTTAGTGTTATAATCCTTTGTTTTTTGTAAGCACTTACATTTGCTGCTACCAATAGATTGTCATCTTCGAGAGAGTCATCTTCGTTGTCTTTTGTTGGTACTTCGATCAAATTGTTACGAAAATCATCCTAAAGGAAAAGTTGTTAATATAAAAGAAACAAGAGTTTGTTGCTTAAATCTTTTGTTTTAAAGTAAATGGAAATAAAATTGCATGAATATGTTAACAAAGGTTTGTTGCTTAAGTCTTTTGTTTTCTGTTGTAATCGTAAACAATTTAGATTTATGTAAAAAGTTTGTTGCTTAAATGTTTTTTTTTTTTTAATTAAATAATATATCATAAGATTTGTAGAGCTTTCGAAATGAATGCTTCTTTTTGTTATTTTTTAAAGGATTTTCCCTAAAATTATCTTTATGAAATTGGAAATTTACGTTTTTTTAAAGCAAAAAGTTGTTCTTAATTATTTAATCATAAAAAACCAAAATTATTTTGTAAGTTTGCAAAATGAATAGAATTAATATCGAATGTAAATTACATTTTTTTTAAATGAAGATTTTCATATTTTTATTAGGCATAAGTTCATTAAATTTAATTTTCATTAAATTATTTTGAGTGAAGAAAGGAATTTTCAACATGAAATTGATGTTTGACTATAGACTTGCAGCCACCGCAGTTGTGCAAACGGAAAAACGGCAAAGAATTCTAATGATGGGAATGTGGTTATTCTCGAAACATTATAAAAACAACTTTTATTTCTTTTCATGTTGTAAATTCATTCCTTTACTCAATATAATTTAATGAAAATTAAATTTGATGAACTTAAGGCTAATTAAAATATCAAAAACTTCAATTTCCGACTCGATTTTGGATTGAAATATGATGAAGTATTAGGGTGTTCAATTAATCGGGTTTTATTTTGTTCGATTAAACGTTTAATCGATAGTTGGCATTTTTAACGTATTCTAATAAACGAATAAAATTTTAAAATTAATCGATTAATCGCATAATTACAAATCCAATAATTTTATAAATTACGAGTTCTTTTTCGATAATTTTAGAAAAAAATTAGTACTTGAGTAAATAAATAAACATTATTCTTTAAATAAAACTTGTCAATGTAGCTTCAAATTGTCAATATAACTTTGGCTTTTTTAAAACTTTTCACGGACATTCCATCCTCTGCTATGCTTCTGCAAATAATTTCCTCTAGATAATCCATCAAAGTATCTTGTGTGAAATATTTATTCATTGGACCACTTGTAGGTGGCCCCTTTTCATTTTGTTGGTGGAGCAGCTTCTTCAAGTACTATGATATAGTCACTGTGTAAGTGGTAAATTAGTGAAGTTGTTGAAAAACATTTACGTTAATACATTTCTGGACACCTGTTTCATTTAGCATTATAAGATTTGTCCTTCGTATAATATTTTTAAAATAAACTCATTCTAAAGCGAGAAGCGCATGAACTCTTTTGTTAAAAAATACGGGCGTATTCTAGAAATCGAAAAGAAGTGGATTTAAAATCGAGCATGTTTTAAGAACGATAGATCATAAAAATATTCCATTTTATCTACTTCATTCTTTAAGTGCCTATTTTTTTGCAAGAACAACACTTAACACCACGAAAAACTTCGGCCATTTTGTAAATTATTGAATTTAAATTATCGTTCGATTTCAATTTCGATTTCTAGAACATACACGATAAATTTGTCGTTTTTTATTGTGAAATTAATTATTAAATTGTGTTGAAAAAAATAACAAAAATATAAGCTAAATTACTCACTAAACATGACTGTTTTTTTTTAATTCCAACGGACACATCATAAGGTTTGCTTATTCGACTTTAAACTTTAAAAAAATTTTACATATAAATATTATATGTTATTATTATTCGATTAATCGGTATAATTTTTTCGATTTTTTCTTTAATCGAAATTAGCAATTTTAAATTAATCGAACTTTTAATCGTCTAAAATTGTTCGATTAATCGAACAAGAATTAATCGACTGAACACCCTATGAAGTATAAGACAAGCATAACATAGATTATTTGAATAAATTGCTCCCCAAAATGACATTAAATAAATCAGGTATTCTTTTCAGAAAATATAAATGTATTTAATTAAAAAAACTGATTTTTATCGGATTATCAGTCGGAAACGATTCTGCTTTTAGTGCTTATTACACCAACGGCACAACATTAGAAAGTGTATTTTGCGTTTGTGCTGCTGTATGTGACATTAAAACCTACGTTCTGAATCGATCTAACGATGTCCGTCCGTCTGTCCGGCTGGCTGTTTGTCTGTCTATATAACCTTGTGCGCAATGTACAGGTCGTAATTTTGAAGATAATTTTATGACATTCGGTATATATTAATATTCGATAAATCGGTATAATTTCTTCGATTTATTGTTTAATCGAAATTAGCAATTTTAATTTAATCAAACTTTTAATTGTCTAAAATTGTTCGATTAATCGAATAAGAATTAATCGACTGAACTCCCTATGAAGTATACGACAAGCATAACATAGATTATTTGAATAAATTTGTCCCCAAAATGACATTAAATAAATCAGGTATTCTTTTCAGAAAATATAAATGTATTTAATTAAAAAACCTGATTTTTATCGGATTATCAGTGGAAAACGATTCTGCTTTTAGTGCTTATTACACCAACGGCACAACAGTAGAAAGGGTATTTTGCGTTTGTGCTGCTGTATGTGACATTAAAAATTATTTTCTGAATCGATCTAACGATATCCGTCCGTCTGTCCGGCTGTCTGTTTGTCTGTCTATGTACGCAATGTACAGGTCGTAATTTTGAAGATAATTTTATGACATTCGGTATATATTTTTAATTTGTCATAAGGACGAAAATAGTGAGAATTGATGATCCCTAATTTCACAGGTCCCCCAAACAAACTTTTTTTGGGAATAAAGTTCTTGTCCCCATGAACGAACTATCTTCTTATGCTGGAATTTAAATTAAATTTGTTTCAATCTTATAAATATGAAAAAATCTTAAAGTGTCATAACTTAGATATAAAGGCTGGCATTGACATAAAAATGCTGACAATAACAAAAAAGACAATAACTTTAGCTACTATATCATGACAAAATCCTTTAAAAACAAACATATAATAGAAAATACATAGATGAAAATAACTAAATTAAATTTGGCACAAAGAACTTTTACATGAATCTTTTGAAATTAAAATTTTGTATTCCCAAAAATTGAAATTACTTTTTGATAATAAGCAGGCAAGTGCACGGCCTAAAAAAACACTTAATTGACAACATCTTTTGTAAGTTGTTGTTGTTTTTATTTTGTTTTTCTTAACCTACTTACAACTACAATTAATGTTGAGAGAATTTCAACTAATTGTAGTGGGGAATGTAAGATGAGATAAACCCACTGTTTATTGTTGATGTGTTTTGTTTAAGCTTTGATATTGTTACAAGTAGAACTGTTGCTATAAGTCTTATACGCTTAACAGTTTTATTTGGTTTAATATCTTTAGTTTTTCTAAAATCTTTATGAATGAAGTTTCCTGATGATCTGGCCTAAGCAACCAGTGAAATGCGCATAGGAATAGCTTATCCCATCAACAATAAATTTCAAGTGTTTTTATCAATAATAAAAACTGGGAATTAAGCACGAATAACAGAATCTTTTGAAATTAAAATTTTGTATTCCCAAAAATTGAAATTACTTTTTGATAATGAATCTTAAACTCATAACAAAATTTTGTTCTGGCGGGTCCATGATTGTTAATGGGCCCCTTTATATAGTATGGTATGAGGTACCAAATTCAAGGGCATGACCTACTATACTATTTTTTTTATTGTTTATTTTGTATAGCTGCGGGCATTTAGTGATTGAAGAAAATAATTTTTCATAAAATTCTAATACAAAAAATAAAAATCAAGATAAATTTTTTTATAAGAAAAAATTTTTTTGTCCAACTTATTGATACATGAAAATGAGCAGGGTTTAAAAAACTGCAGTTGAAACCAAAAACCGTCGAACAAAAAACGAAAATTTGTGTATAACTCTTCGCTTTTTGAGTTGGTTTGACAGCGAAAGTTTACATTTAATGAATTAGAAGTAAAAGAAACTGTTTCTTTTGGTCAATGACAAATGAAGTAGAGGAAGAAATGGCGTTTTTTAAACGCTGAAAATGAGCCAAATTAGTTTTGAAAAAAACAACTTTTCCTGAGTTTTTTTTTTTAAGATTTTATGCTGTTAGCAATGTGAATATCAGTCATAATTTTGTGTGTGGCTTAGAGAGTAAAAATTAGTTCAAATTTACTGATTTCTTCAAACAAATAAAACATAAACAAATTTTTCACTATATTTTTTTTTCTCAAAGAAATTTTAGAGGTTTTGTATTGCACTATGCAATAATAGATCTACAAGCTAACCCTGCGGGACTAGTCCTGGAATTGGTGAAAATAGAACATGTACAAAAAGAAAGGACTCGTTATCAGTGAAAGAAGAACCAATCCCTTAACTGGTTTATGAAGAACAAAAAAGTAGAAAAAGTAATGAATTTCAGTACAGTTTTCACCGGTGTTGTAACTCATTTGTTGGTACTTTCTAAAATTTGGTTCTTGAATTTAATTCTAGGACTTGTTTTATTGAAATAATACTACATTTTAGTAACTGCCACTAAGTATGTTCATGGAGAATAGACCTGTGACTTGTCAAATGGTGTCAATTGACCCCCTCCAAAGACAACCCCATGTAAAAGTGATAGGTCTTATTCATATAAAGTGTTAGAACTAGAACCGGTCTCTACCACCAAAGACTTATCACGGGACTTCTTTGGTGTCAGTTCTCTTCCCTCTAGGGGTTGTTGTGTATTTTTGTGACTCGGTATTCCTGAAGATGACATCCAAAGGATGTCGAAATATTGAGAAATAAAGAATTAAAAGAAAAAACTGACCTACAGCTAGAATAAATTATATATTTTTAAAATTATAATTAAAAAAGATCGAATAATTAAAAACTTAGAAAAGGTTTTGTATAAATAAAATTGGGACGGGCGACGAATTTTTCGCAACGAATGTTCATCGTCTGAAACAAATCACACTTGTGTTTATGAAAATAATAGCAACCAGTGAATCGGCCGAAATATGTCAAGCATAAAAGAATTCTGCCATAGTTGGACTGATTGAATGGACCATTTAATACGTAGCTGCAGCGGACCTATGCCGGAAAACATATTTAACCCTTAAATAACCCTCAAAAAAACTTACGTTAGTTACCCTCGTGTGTTGTTTTTCACACATATGCAATGCCTGTCCACTTTTATGTGGTGCCATAGTTTGTTTGTAATCAAATTCATGATTTACGTAATATTAATGATGCATATATCCCGTTGGTGATCAACAACAAACCATACATACGCACTCACTTTAAAAACAAACATTACATGCAGTTTGCAAAAATATCAAAAATATTCACATTTGCCTACGGAAAATTTTAGTCAAATTACACTAAAACTACATATGTGTGGAAAACCACACACGAAGGGTAGCTTACGTAAGTTCTGAATTATTTCGTTACCAAAAAATATTTTTTTATCAAAAAATGTGTTTTCAGTACTTCACTGATATTGCTAACAAAGTCAAGAAGTTTCTTTAGTGTACCTCAACAATTTTTTTTGTTTATCGTGTAAAAATGATTGATTTTGTGTTGTTTTTCACAGCAGGGTGACTTAAGGGTTAAAAAATAAATACCATGATATTTTCTAACAGATTATAGCTAAAAAACAATGTTTCTGTGTTGTTTTATAATTTGAAGTTCTCTTGCAGCTAAAAAACACCCTATATTTCTTCTAAAGCCTTTTTATCTAATGATTTTTTTTAATTTATAATCACCTCTGTTAACAAAGATTTAATCTGTCTTATACGAGCCGGTTCTTCCTCATCATACTCCTTCTCTTCTGCCGCCGCTTGTCTTTTTTTTAACACCCTATCCCCGGCCTTGGCCAAAGGACCATCAACTTCTGCGTGTTCAATTAAATACTCTAAAGTATAGTCGATTTTATCATCTACCACATTTTTCATTAAATCCATTTGCTTTAAGATTTGTTTTCTCAACAAAGTCACTCTTTGGCCCACATCACCTTCACTATTTCGACTTGTGTCTCTTGTTAGCGTGTGATCTTTAACCGTTTTCAAAATATCCAACATTTCTTGTTTAAACGTTTTGGAATCTTTTCTTTTGGTAGCCATATCCAGAGATTTTGTTAAAATTTCTAAAGCCTTTTGATCTCTATCCAGTTGATTTTCGATTTTCTTAATTTTAGGCAGAACAAAATTGTTATCACTTATATTTGTGTTAAGCAAAAGATCTTTCACAACATCGATTAGGTTTTTCTCCATTTGCTGTTCGGCCTGTTTGGCTCCATTTAAAATGCCAATAGTTGTAATCGCTCGTAACTCTTCGCGTGGTAATTTGGGCTCTAATTTTTTATAGGCTGCCATGGCTTTTAAGTAATAAGGATTTAATTGAGCCCTTAAATTAGAGAATTTTTGAACTGGCACTGAATAACACAAATGAAAACATACGGCTAATGCAATCCAGAAGGATAATAATCTACAAGGTTTGCGCATATTTTTATAATCTCTTAAGTTTTCAATTTAAATTTCCTTTTTTTTGAATATTAACCACCGTCCGCTTTAATTTTCCGTTTATTACTATTTTCATTAAATGATTTTCTTTTGAATTTATACATGTGGAAAATTGATTTATTTCGTTAAACAGTTTTATTTTTTTTTTTGCTTGGGGGCGTGTCTCTTAGACTTTATGGGTTGTGATTTTCTATGTTTAATTTAGCGTTCAATTACCTCATTTATGTCATATTAAGTGGTACGAATTTTATTGGTTGCATCTTGATATTTTCTATTTGCGATTACATACATGATTTATTAAAACAATGGCAATACTTTTTGATTTTCTGCCTTCTTTAAGGCTGATTGATTTTTTTTGAAGACGGGCATATTAAAAATAATGTTTAAATAGTTTTCTACTTATCTGTTTTAGTGCGGAAATATTTTTTAAGATTTTAAGTTAAATGTTCGTTTCCGTTAGTGGTTTAACAAAAAAAAAAAAAAAAAAAAAAAATTAATTTATAAATTCATTTGGAAAATGAAAATTACTAGTGTTTTGAATGATGTTTTAATCTATTTGTCAATTTTATGCAAAATACATACATATTTGTTTATTAAATTTATTGCTGAATAAAAAGTTTTTGTGGGCGTAACTTCGATAGATAGAGTTGAAATATGATATAACTCTTGACTTTTTTTACAATTTGAGGTGGTTAAATGTTATTCAAAATAAGGATGTCTATCTGCAATAGAATAAAGACAAATATGTGTTGAAACTTGAATAAACACAGAAAATTTGAAGATTGGAATGAAGTTTCCTGATGATCTGGCCTAAGCAACCAGTGAAATGCGCATAGGAATAGCTTATCCCATCAACAATAAATTTCAAGTGTTTTTATCAATAATAAAAACTGGGAATTAAGCACGAATAACAAAATCTTTTGAAATTAAAAATTTTGTATTCCCAAAAATTGAAATTACTTTTTGATAATAAACAGGCAGTGCACGGCCTAAAAAAACACTTAATTGTCAACATCTTTTGTAAAGTTGTTGTTGTTGTTTTTATTTTGTTTTTCTTAACCTACTTACAACTACAATTAATGTTGAGAGAATTTCAACTAATTGTAGTGGGGAATGTAAGATGAGATAAACCCACTGTTTATTGTTGATGTGTTTTGTTTAAGCTTTGATATTATTACAAGTAGAACTGTTGCTATAAGTCTTATACGCTTAACAG
Organism: Pollenia griseotomentosa; assembly: GCA_963931875.1. Lineage (NCBI taxonomy): Eukaryota > Metazoa > Arthropoda > Insecta > Diptera > Polleniidae > Pollenia > Pollenia griseotomentosa. Next base: position 51,784,492 of record OZ007563.1, read on the forward strand.
TTTTATTTGGTTTAATATCTTTAGTTTTTCTAAAACGTTATGGATGAAGTTTCCTGATGATCTGGCCTAAGCAACCAGTGAAATGCGCATAGGAATAGCTTATCCCATCAACAATAAATTTCAAGTGTTTTTATCAATAATAAAAACTGGGAATTAAGCACGAATAACAAAATCTTTTGAAATTAAAAATTTTGTATTCCCAAAAATTGAAATTACTTTTTGATTGGAATGAAACATTTATTTTCTAATCCAAATTTTTAATATTTTTAATTAGGCTTAACTTCATCAAATTTAATTTTCATTAAATCAATTTTGTGAAGAAAGGAATTTTACAACATGAAAATAATTAAAATTGTTATTGATAATCTTTTCATTCTTGACCGTGGCAGGCAGGTTACCATGATATGTTTCGATCGCAACCACTCGATCTCCTCAGATGGATTTTTCGTCTTACACTCGCAGCCATCGACGACTGCTGACGTCAATAGTCAAATATCAATCCTTAAACCAAATTGTATTTTAACCTTTGGTAGATCGAAATTTGCTTTTTTGAATGATTATCCATTTTAATTGATTTTACATGTTTTTCCTTACTTCTGTTTTTTCCGTACTTTTGTCAATAATTCTTCTTAAAGTCCAAAGTACATTTTTTGTTTTATCATTTTTGTTTTTCTTTTTCTTGTTGACCTTTTCAGCACAACTCGAAGGACAAATGTACACATAGAGCTCGTGCCTTAGCTTTAACAATAATTAGTATGTGGTTATTTTGTTGAACTATTTATGGGTTTTAATTCAAATTTTTAATATTTTTAATTAGGCTTAAGTTCATCAAATTTAATTTTATTAAAATTATTTTTTACAACATAAAAATTAATTAAAATTGTTATTGATAATCTTTTTATTCTTGACCGTGCCCGGGGCTCGAACCCTGGTCGGCAGGTTGCCATGACATGTTTCGATCACAATATTTTCTTTAAGATTAGTTCATATAAATATTTCCCTCGGCTACGCAGCAGGTTGCCCATCCATGAGTACCAATTCTGTCATGTGGTTTTCAGCATTTCGGTCGGTATCTCACCAATATCTGCTGTAATGTTATCTTTCAGGGGTGGCTCGCTTGTCCCTTTAAGCGAGAGACTTTACGTATCCACAAAAAAAAAAAAAAATAGTCCAGTTGGGTAAAAACGTATGATGTTGGCGTCCAATTTACTGCTCCAAATCGTGAAATTAATTGCTTAACAAACCCGCCTCTTAATATGTGCATGATATCGCGTGCCGTGCCAATCAAGTCCAATTCTTTTTATTTGGGAAAAAATGTCTTAAAATCTTTTAGGTGGTCGAACAACACAAGTCCATTGTTTACCGCGGCGACGAATTGACATACATATCGCGATGTTCATTGACATACTGATTGGTAGATCAATGTCCAATAAAGTGAAACTGGTGCGAAAATAGTTGTTGTTTAATTGCGTGGCTTCCAGCTCTTGTTAAAGGCCGTTACACACTATCCCACAAAGTATTACGTATTTCTCAAAAATGCTTCCCTGATCTAATTATTCTTTGAACATTTTTAAAAAACAATAACAAAATATCATGACAGGGTTGCATTTTTGTAAATTACTAAACACTTTGTGGGATAGTGTATAACGGCCTTAAGTGCATACACATCTAATACGATTTTTAAACATGGCAACCCTTGCCGTTCACAGACTCCGTCATCTAACTGGGATCATGCGCTAGTCGTAATCTTTATTTCTATCATTCTTGACAAAACCTGGTTTTTTTGTTTTTTCATGCACAACATTGCCATACTTTGTTTGAAAGCAGAGATTTTATATTTTTTTTTTTGGTACAATTTTGTGCTTAAAACTTTCTCTTTTAGTCCTTAAAAAAATTCCAAAAGTTATAGAATATCTGCATCTGTTTATATAAATCAGCAAAGGCAAAACAGTTAAGAGCACTTTCCTCCTCTGTATGACAACCGATTTGATTTGTTTTTTCATGCACAACATTGCCATACTTTGTTTGAAAGCAGAGATTTTATAATTTTTTTTTTGGTACAATTTTGTGCTTAAAACTTTCTCTTTTAAGTCCTTAAAAAAATTCCAAAAGTTATAGAATATCTGCATCTGTTTATATAAATCAGCAAAGGCAAAACAGTTAAGAGCACTTTCCTCCTCTGTATGACAACCGATTTGAAAAAAATATACACCATTTGAAAGGTATTTACTTACAGAAGTGCAGAATTGATAGTTTATTAAAATCTTTTTAATATTTTCAGAGTTATAAGCGTTCAAATTTGCTACTAACACATATGCAGAACACATAAATACAAAATTTGTTTTTTTTCAATTATCAAATAATAAAAAAATAGGGTGGTCGACTATTCGACATTTTTAAGAAACCGGTTTTCTAATATTTCGACAATATAAATACTTTTCCGTGGTGCATGTTATAGCTTTTAAATTTTCTATAATATTGAGCTTAGAAACATAATATTCATGGGTCTTACGGAAATCGAAAACGCAAAACGCAAGAATTTGGAAGTTATTTTTAATACACTGTTTATCTAATTTTCTTAATTTTTGTTATAAATTTCTTTTTAATAGAGAAATATTTGTATAATATATGTCATAAATTCTTTTATTACAGAAATCTTATTAAAAAACGACGTTTAAAATTTTGGCGTTTTGCGTTTTCGATTTCCAGAACACCCCTGATTATAGGTACAAGGGGCTTAGTGAATGAAAACTTATTAAATGAAATATGTTGGTACTTTTTGTATAAAATTAAAATTAAATTAATAAATTAAATAAAATTAAAACATGCATGGTCCTGAGTGAATAAGAATATGTAAGGGAAAGTTTTTGGTACTTTTTCGTTCAACTTTAGTTAATAAAAATTAAAAGTTATGTTCGAATTTTGCCAATATAGTGAACACTAGTAATTATTTATAAATGTTAAACTTTATTTAATACTGAATAAAAATAAAAAAAATTATTTTCGAAATAATGAAAACTAAAAGTTATTTAAAACTAAATCGTTATTTTTACAAATTGAATAAATAGAAATTTGAAGTGAGTAATGTTAAGTTAGTTATGTACATTACGTACTTATTTAAAAAACAAAACATATCAATAGAAAGAAATTCAGTTGTTATTAAAAATATAGAAGTAAATAGAGCAATAAAGAAATATAAAATAAAAAAGTAAAAATAATGTTGGGACATCTTAACAATAAATATTCTTTGCTTTTGCTCCAGAACTAATAACCATTGCAGTAAAAACTTTGATAACTTTTTCAAAATGAATAGTTTTTTTTACTCATTATTTAGTAGCTTTCTTCTATAACTACTTCTATAATTACTTATTTTTCAGATATATGTAGGTAAACAATAATGACTTAAGTTACGGTCACACTTATTAAATTTTTGACAAAATAAGCATAAACACTTCTTTTGTTAATAGTTAGTGAGATTAAACATATTTGAATATTGCGAAATAATACACTAATTACACTCAAAGTAAAAACATTTTTTTGGTAAACATATTCTAAGAGCGACATATTATGAGAATATTCATGATTGCACAGAAAAAATTATTGCTGAATTATTTTCAAACAAACGCTTGTTTGAATTTTTTTTTAATTTCTACAAAATTTTTTTACTGATTCAATTAATATTTTTGTTTGATTTTTATTTTAGCCAACAGAAATGTTGACAACTATTCAAAAATATAATATACGCGTTATTGGCTTCTAGTTTTCATAATTTTGTATGAAATATTTAACGCTCTTTAATGTTGCCGTTTTTTTGCATTTTTTTTATTTGACCGTAAGCAACACTTATTTATGTGATATAAAAGGTGGTTAAATTTCAAGGGCCGATGTTGATATTGAATAAAACACAAACTATTTAGGAAATTATTGTAATTTTATTTTATTATGATATATTGGTATTACTCAAATGGGCGCCGCGACCACGGCGGCACACCTCCATCCGATGGTCCAAATTTTCGATGACCCTAAGGCATAATGGAGGTTCTATGCCGTTAATGTGCCGAATTATCTCATCCTTTAGCTCTTGAATTGTTGCTGGCTTATCGACGTACACCTTTTCTTTCAAATAACCCCAAAGAAAAAAGTCCAACGGTGTCAAATCACATGATCTTGGCGGCCAATTGACATCGCCATTACGTGAGATAACACGGCCATTGAATTTGTTGCGCAAAAGAGCCATTGTTTCGTTAGCTGTGTGGCAAGTGGCACCGTCCTGCTGAAACCACATATCGTTCACATCCATATCTTCCAATTCGGGCCATAAAAAGTTCGTTATCATCTCACGATAGCGAACACCATTCACAGTAACTGCCTGACCGGCCTCATTTTGGAAAAAATACGGCCCGATGATGCCGCCAGCCCATAAACCGCACCAAACAGTCACTCTTTGGACTCTTGGATTATTATTCGCCCAAATGCGGAAATTCTGCTTATCGACAAATCCACTGAGGTGAAAATGTGCCTCATCACTGAAGATGATTTTCTTCGAAATTTATCATCCATTTTCATAATAAGTCTGGATAACTTTAACACGTTGTTGGATTGTGTATCTCTCCATGGTTCAAATTGAGTAAGTCTGAAGTAGAGAAATGTCAAATAAAATTCGGAAAAAAACTTGGCGTTTAGGTGTGGTTCACATTCAACATCGGCCCTTACAATTTAACCACCCTTTATAAGAACAACAACAAAACACTTATAATTATAAAAAACACATACAGTCTATTTTTGGACGCTTTGAAAAAGTACAACTATAAGAAATATGATAAAATAGCGTGGCGAGGTTTGTAGTAAAAACAACAAAAACAATAATAGGTAAACAATCGTTTCACTCTTTTTAAACAACAACAACATTAGAAGAAACAAAATAAATTTTTTGTTGGTTTCAAAGTTGGTAAAAAAGAATGAAAAACAAAATCCCGTATTCAATTTTTTAAAAATGTTTAGTTAAATACCTACATCAAATACAAGAAATAAAATGACGAAAAACATGTCGAGTCGGTCTGCTGCCAAGGAAAGGAACAGTGAGTGAAGAAGAAAAACATTGTGTGAACAAACAAGACTTGGTGCAAAAATTATTCCAACAAAAAAATGTGTCTCAAAGCCAGCCGGCGCCGCTCTGCTCTGCCTTCATCTACCTCTACAGTGCTTGCTTGTGTGCGCGTCATTGCTTGTGCAACAACTTTTTTGTTTGATTCAGCAAAATTATTTGTTTGAAATTTATATGATTTTCAGTAAACAATTTGTTTGATTCAATTAAATTATTTGTTTGAAAAAATCAGGTTTTTTTTTTCAATAAACGAAATGCAAATAAATTGTTTGAATATGCAAATTTGTTTGTAGGACCGATTTCAGACAAAAAATGTTTTAATTCTACAAATTTTTTGTTTGAATTGGAAAAATAATTTTTTCTGTGTGTAGTCAACATATTACGATTATTATTGAATCTTATTATGACTAAATTTATTCGTAATATGTTTAATAATATTTTTCCCTTAATCATATTCTTATAATATTAATCATAATAAGATAAGAAGTAATCATATTATTGTCATGGTAACCATAATAAGTTAAGAAGTAATCATAACAAATTTAGAAGTAATCCTATTAAAATTGTGCCGCTGTCACAACAATAAAAAAAATTAAAATTTTTTTTTTATTTTGTGGCACTTTTCAATTTATTTTAACGTTAATACCATTTCGATATTTCTTTAATTTCTTTACACTTTTTTTAATGAGTATTTATTTTTAATTGTTTAACCACTTACTCAAAATAATTCAAATCTATGGTATTATGACAAAACATCGCGAATTCGTATGATTAACAAAATTTTTATCAACTTTTTTAGTTCGACTTAAGATGTTTTGTCAAAATGCCACAGAAAAATAAATCGATAGGAATATTTAAAGCAATCGTCACAACTGATGCAAAATTACAAATGGCGCTAACATAATATTGTTAGAGTAAACATATTTTGTTTGCTTCTCAAGCATACTATGACTACACTTATAGAAAGTAATCATGTTATGGCTAAAAAAATAACATGAAATGGTTGTGAGAAATATAATATGTTTCCGAAGTTATCATTATTTAGTTGTTAGAAAAATAATTATTTTTCAGTCAACAATATTAAAATTTATAATTGCGATAAGCATTTAAATGTTAACAGTAACTATAATATTGCTGATATTTAATAAAAAACAGATTAGATTGAATAGCGATTATTTTCATTAGTTTTTTTCTCAATGCAAAAGACGCTCCTAAAGCATCTTTTAATAGCAACTGAAACCTAATAAATTAAATTTTTTTCTTGTCCTGTGTATTTGAGATGGAATTGGCGAAAATTGTGAAGTATCTGGGGATCAGTCTAGATGAACTCGGCAAATCGCCTAAAATATATCCAACAGTGGAGTGGAAATAGCTGCGGACATTGCAGGGTAATGAACACGGTAATATCAAACCAGCGGATTAATTTCACCTCCACAGTTTTGGTACACAATCGTCGCTACAGAACGTTGATGTGGTGAAAGCGGTGTTTTAAGTAAAGGAAGAAGTGTGAACTTCTACGTGGATAGCTCTAAGGCACAGTCATGGGAGCTCAACCTCAATTTATCGCGAAGACTGCCGGATTACTTTAGCGTTTTCCAGGCGGCGATCAAGGAATATGTAGACTGGCTCAGACTATCTGCTGTGTCGACGACTATTGTGAATATTTACACTAATAGCTGTACCATTGTTATGGCCTTGGATTTCTTCGCCCTGAGAACAAGAACAGCCCTTGCCTGCCGTTCTGTTCTTAACGATATGGCTCAGCAGTTTGATATCAAGATCATATGGTTGCCAGGGGGGAAACAAATACTGGTGCACATTAGGGCAAATGAGCTTGCTAGACTTGGCACTACTTATGTCTATCACTGTACTGCGCCGGCGAGAGGACGACTGGCCGAAATGGGATCCGTCTCCTTTGACGGATTGTACGACATCTCCGGCTTAGAACTGGATTGAATTTAAAGCTTCGTTAAAAGTTCGGGTTGGATCTGCGGTGGGCAATCTGTTTTGTGGAACTCCATGGTATCATGTGGAGCATGTGGTCTCAATGTACCAGATGGATACTGTTTGCCATTTTAACCTACACGCAGAGAAAAAACATGTTTAAACATTTTTAAAGAAAATATTTTTAAAGAAAATTTTAAACATATTTTGTTTTATTTAACCATATAATTGTCGCCAACAACCATATTAGGGTTGAATTAGTCCTCCATCAAGAAGCCACAACCATATTATGGTTGCCTCTAAGCACGTTGTGGTTGAATATGCCAATAATTAGTTTTAATATTAACAATAGTATTTTCCTCTTTTCCAAGAGCAACATGCTATGGTTGAAAACCAACCATGCTGTTATAAGTGTTTAATATGTTTTTGTTATTTTTAACCATAACGTGCTAGGAGACAACCATAATATGGTTGTGGCTACTTGATGGAGGACTAATTCAACCATTATATGGTTGTTGGTGACAATAATATGGTTAAATAAAACAAAATATTTTTAAAATTTTCTTTAAAAATGTTTAAACATGTTTTTTCTCTGCGTGTAGGTTAAAATGGCAAACAGTATCCATCTGGTACATTGAGACCACATGCTCCACATGATACCATGGAGTTCCACAAAACAGATTGCCCACCGCAGATCCTGTAATCACTAAAAGGCCTAAAAAAGCCCTGATGTAAAAAATGCTTTGCTTAAAACAATTACAATTTGTTACTATTAAAGATGTGTTCACATTTAACAAATTTTTGCAATTTAACAAATATTTGATTTACATTTAACTTTCGTTTTAATAATTTTGGTGTATCTATTAAATATTATTTCTGAAAAAAATAAAATATAATTTAATTTATAAAAAGTTGAATGCTGTTTTATCTACCAAACGTTACGCAAAATCAAACAAATGCTTAATAAAAATAGCGGTTACGTGTGGGGCGTCAAATGTTTGCAAAATGCGATCATAGCTTAAGTTTATATTTTTATACAGTTTAAATAAATTATCATATTTTTAATTATTCATTGTTAACTACCAAAATAAATATAAACTTTTATATATTAATTGCCGCTTCATACAGGGTGGCGCAGAATGAGCTATATATATTTTTTGGGAATTTTTTCAATAAGCTTTGAAAAATGATATTCTGTATTTAATCTTAATAAACATACGTACTTTTTTAATTTATTTTCCATAACTTTTTGCAGAATTTCGGGTTCAATTATTTAAATTTGCTTGTATAGTTATTCATAAATAATTCCCCAAGTCTTCTTCACAAAATGATGAAATTAAACATAGAAAAAATAGTTATTAAAAAAGTAATAAAAATTTCAGACCTATAGCTCATTCTGTGCCACCCTGTAGTACAGATTAATGTACCATAGTTCATATTCGAGTACTTTAAATAACACCACTCATGAGTTACCAACACTAACATAACATAGGGAGTTATGTCATCGACATGATTATCATCATCTTTATCATGGATCGCATAGTTAGGGAGATAAGCTATCGCAATTGCACTTGAAAACTTACATAAGCGTAACGAATAGAAATAAATGTATGTAAAAAAATTACTATTTTAAGCATATGAAATTTTTATTAATCTTTAAAATGTTAAAATAACAAAAGTTTTTTTTATAAAGTATTGCAGGGTTGCAAAAGATTCATACATTTTATAACAAAGTTTATTTTATGTCTAGCTAGTAGCTACTATCTAATAGCTACTTTTATTTAAAAATTGGTTGAAAAGCAAGCAAACTTTAGGTCGATTTGAAGGGTATTCAAAGTTGTTATTGTTTGGGTAATAATCAACAACAACTTATGCAAAATAATTATGCGCGCCTACGATAATATGATCTGTGCTTCGGAACGACTCGACTCATACCTTGGTTAAAGATTGTTAATTCAGGGAGTTTTGCTACTTTGTGTGCTACTATCCGAGTTGTGTGTAATTTTTACTGCCGTGGGAAGAGGGTGGATAATTTGGTTAAGGTTTAGATCAGATGTAACTTGGAATTCTTTAGTTTTTAATGCAAATACAATTTTTTTTAGCGTAAATGAAATTTATATGTGTTAGTACTTTCTGATATGAGTCTTTGTCATTCTGTTCCAATATGGAAAGGGCAATTGTACATAAAAACTGTAGAGAATCTTAAATTGATTTCTATCCAATCTAGATTTGATTTCGGTAATGAAATTTATACCATTTTACATATTGTTGATTTAATAAAATGTACAGTCTAATATAGATTTGGTAAAGTTTGGAAAACAATGACGCCAGCATGGACTCTTAGATTTAAATGAATAGATAGTTATTTTGAACTTTAAAATATTGTTACTCTATAATAATAATATATGAAATTGTAATGAAATTTAAGAAAAATGATCATAATATTTGAACCCGTGGACCGATTTTGCTCATTTTTTACACATAACATCTGAAAACATTATTTATCAAAACATCTAGCATCTCGATGGCTGTTATTAAAACTTTTCCAAGTGATAGATAGGCAGGTTGATTCACATTAAAAATTGAATCGCGCGTAAAAACGCGAAATGTATTGTTCTTGAAAAACTGAGAGATACGTATATTTTATTTTGAGCTATATTTTCAGAATCTGGTCAGTTTGATCATGGGTGAAAAATCGTGTCGTACAGTGTTATGCAAATAAAACTGTAGAGTGAATGAGAATTACAAAAACTCAAGTTATATTTGAAACGATATCAAAGCTTAAAATAAATACCAACAATAAAGAGTGAGTTGATCTTTTCTTACATTCCCCACTACAATTTGTTGGAGTTCTCCTAACATTACCTAACATTAATTGTAGTTGTAAGTGGAATGCGCATAGGAACCAGCTTATCCTCCAACAAAAAATGTCAGTTTATTTATCAACAATGAAAATTGGGAATTAAGCGCAACAAACAAAATATTATTAATGAAAAATTATGTATTCCCAAAACAAAATTTGATAACATATTTTTTTTTTAAATTCTATCTGACCGCGTTTTAATTTGTGAGTATATTTGACAGTTCAAAGCAGCAACCATTTTCACAAAAATTTTTCTGCAAATTGGCAAGTAATTTCCCTAGAAGAAAAACAGCTGTTTGTTACAATTTAAAGCATTTTTATTTCGTTTCACGCATATCAATCGAAAAGTTTATGGGGGCGAAAGTTACAGAGCATGAACACAGGTGAGGCAGTAAAAAAATTTATCTTCGTTATCAGTGATTGGCCAAGGAATTCTTGTTTAGGATTTTTAGCTGGGGAATATCTTAATAATCAGTTTTTCCTAATTAATTTCAAATATGTATTGAAAATTTCCACATTTTATTTGACTTTTTACAAATTTAGAAATTCGTGTTATTTTTTCATTTTTTGAAATTTAGAATTGTTTATGATATACGAAAGCTTGAACATCATATTTTCAGTGCACGGTATCACAAATAACTAAGAAAAATTCTAAAATATATCTTGAGCCTATTTACGAAAAATAAATATGAATATTAAAATGGTTTTTTTAGCGAATGCTCGAAAGTGTCAATATATCGAGCCATAACCGAAAAAAAGGCTTAAGCGACAAAAACAAAATTTTACAGGAGAAGGTTTTTTTTTTTATTTCTTGAAAAATTTGTATGAAGGTTGTCGCTTGAGATAAAATTGTTTTTGTTATATAATCTTATCGATACCTTATGTGACCATGATATTTTAGGAGATGATGCAAGTGTTGCCAGTAAAGTCATTTATTAAAAAAAAAACGAAAATGGAAAATGATGTCGCTTTAGCTTTTTCTGCGGTAAAGGCATGCCCGAAATGAAATGTTTAAAATTACACAAAAATTAAAAAGGTCTTCATGAAACGAGTTTGCCTATTTGCACAAATGGCAATTTTAAGCGAAATTAAGAAACCTTTATTATATGTTAATTATGTATATTTAAAATATAATCGAATTTGTTGACATTTTTTATAGTTTGTTGTGGAACATATTTTTATTTTTTTTTAATTTTATTTAAGATTTAAAATCTTATAGTAGTAATGGATTTTTAAATTGTTTAGAAACATGACGTAAAATATCTAGGATTCATTTAAATTTATACTGTTAGTTGAAAAAAAAAATTTGTTACATTACACAGAAATACAAAAAATTATTCTCTCTCAAAATTAATAAATAAAAACACACAATCGTAGTATTTAATTTGACAGAGTGAATCATCTATAATGCTTTAGCAATTCTTTTTTAAAGTGCAGTGCTTTGCTTATAAAATGAACACTTAATATCGCTCCTTAGTGTTCAGGTCGGTAGATTTGTGGAAAACACAAACGCATATAGTGTTTGTGTAGTAAATCAATAAAAAAAATTTTTCCTGTTTATCATCTTTCGAACACCAAAAAAAAAAATGTTTTTATCTAACTCAACAAAAGATGAGAACATTTAATTCCGTTTGGGTTTTTTTTTAAAAACCATAAACTTCTTTGTGTTCGGTTCAGCTCATTAATATTCGTGTGACTTTTTTTTTTGTTTTTTGAAATTTAAAATTTTTTAACAGTAATATTTTTAGGTATAAAATTGAAATAAACTATTTTCATAGCTAGGAATAAATAATATAGCCTTTTAGTGAATGTTCGAAAATTCGAACATAATTTCGAAAATTGTACTTTTAGTCGAAAATAGTTTATTTTAAATGTTTTTTTTGTTTTAATCAAACTCATTTTATATAACTTTGTAATTTTCTAGAATTTGAGGTATTCAAAATAATTTTTTTCCAAAAAGTTTTAATTTTTTTTGCTTTCAATTATCTTTTAAAGAGTTTAATTTCTTTCCATAAAGCACAAACTTCTTTTGAAATGGCTTATCTTGTTCTTAACATTATCAAGTCTTTATTAATAATTTTCTTAATTTTTTTATATGTCGATGAAAATTCGAAAAGAAGAACTTAATAGTATTTTATTTTCGCACACCATTTAGGAAAACACGTGTTTTATCGAAGTTTTATGGAATTTGATATCGATAAAATTTATTTACTTTCGATAAAAATTAAAACTTTTTTGCAAACAGGACTTATAATAAAAAATAAATGACATATGTATTTTGAAACAAGTGACATTGAAGTTTAAAGTACACTTTTAAAACAGGACGTTTTAATGGTAAATAAAAACCATTGATAAAGTTTAATTAAATATTTTTTTTTGATGACAGTCATATAAATTTAATAGAATTTTTTAAATTTATCAAATTAAAAAAATCTATAATTCGCCACTATTAAAAAACAAAATAATAAAATTTATAGGATAAAATAAAAGTTCAAAGTAAATAAAATGCTTTTTTGAATAGCAAAAATAAAACATTAAAAGGGTTGAATACTTCCTTAATAAAAAATATCACAATACTTAACGAAGGTCACCACTTGGTGAACAACTTTTAAACTTTTTGTAAAAAAAACTCATTTAACTTTTGTCAATAATTTTGTTTAAACATTTAAGTAGTTTTAATGAAATATTATAGCTTCATACTTGCTATGACAATTATAGTTTATAGCTTTTGTGGTATTTGTGTCATACTCCACATTAAAATGTATAGCAAAATGATTTGCTATTATTTTTTTAATGACAAAAGTCTACAAAGAGCAAAAACCGCTAAAAATCTTAACAATCCCAATTGCATTCGTAAAAATGAACTCAAACAAAATATAAAATCACGTAAGATTCACACAAAAAATATTCACCAGCAGCAGCCCATCATCACAACTCATAAGAAAATTTCAATAAAAGCAAAATACACTAAGGCCTAGTTTGTCAAGTCAGAAACGTCTTAAATACCTCTTTTAAATAAGACAAGCCAGTTAAACGAATCAGTGATGTGGGATTTTTTTTTTGTATGCAGAGTGTATGTGGTAATCGCTGGCACAAACCGCAACAATGAAAGCGAAAGTAAAAAAATAAAAATTGTAAACAAAAATAAAAGAAAAATAAAAAAAGTAAATAATGTTTTTTTTTAAATTTTACTTTAGCTTAAACTTTAAGCTTTAATTCGTACTGATGGAACCGAAATCAAGAGACCATAAAAGAAAATTAAAAAAAGAAAGAAACAAAACGGTTTGATCATGCAAAAGTATAATTTATAGTTTTTAAGGCGGAAGTGCCGTCTGTACATTTTGATGACAATTGTTTAGGAAAAGCTTTTAAGTTAAACACTCTCTCGTTTGTTAGTTGACTGGTTTTTCCTCTATTAAGTTTTAGGAATTTTAAAATTTTATTAAGAGAGTCGTATTTAGTCTTAAAGTTTTCTCTTAAATTTTACTTTCATTAAAGTCCAATTGAAATGTTTGCTAAAAAATTTAAATTTAATGGTGTAATTAACCCGTTGGTGAATAGCAATAGAATAAGCGCATCACGTACATTAGAGCGGGTCGCCCTCTAGTTGTGCCAGCTACCCCTTAGAATAAAAGATATGTCAATAAAGTTTCTAAAACAGGAAATTGTTTTTTTTGCCACAATTTCGTATTCAAAAGTTGAGTTATAAAACAGGCTGAATGTAAAATATAAACATCGTGGCCTTGTCATTGCAACACCAATGTAAATCATTTTATGCAAAACAAATTTAATGCTGTTACACAAGGTGCGCATTATCTTATTAATGCTTGTCAAATATTTGACGAAAATAACGTGACCAACAGGAATACTAAAACATATTTTTTTAATTTCATTATTTAAAAAACAGTTTTTTGATATATATATATATTAGAGCGACTCACCAAAAAAAGTGCTCGATGTTCCCTCCTAAAAATGAACCTCGGACTTTTTTAAGATGACATTTTAAATATTTCGGCTCCAGCTTTGACCTCTCGTGAGCTGGACCATTTTGAAAAATGGTCTATTTTTGCATGTTTTGTTAATTTGAGAATCTGTTTCCTTACCAACATATACAAATAAGGTATCGTAAGAAAGGGTTTTTTAAGGCGCGTCCAACTGTATATATAATTTGTCCAAGGACGATCATCCATGTCCTTTTTTTTTAAGGATTTTCTGTTAAAAAAACGGTTTTTGAATTTTTTGTTAGGGGTTGTTCGTAATAAAAATGCCAAATTAACATATTTTAATCTTTAGTCGATTTAATTAAATACGTGTCTAAGCTTTTTTTGAAATTCGTGCTAGTTCGCGTTTGGACAAAAATGCAATGGGGTGGTAACCCTTCGTTTTAAATAGGGCAATATGGGTATCAAATTTCTTCTTTTGACTAGTACATCATCGTTGTATGTAAATAGTTTAGATTTTTTGCAAGTTAGCTGCATTTTACACGGTGCTCTGGAATATATATAAATGAAATTTTGTGGTAACTCTAATATGATTGCGAATTTAGTTTCTAGATCATGTATGGATAAAAATAGGACTAAAGAATGAAAAAAAGAAATGATCCACGACTTTTTGGCGGCATATTTTTTTTCGCAAATTAAAAAAATTCAAGTCGTTGATCATTTCCTTTTTTATTTTCTTTAGTCCTATTTTCATCCATACATGATATAGAATCTAAATCCGCTATCATATTAGAGTTACTACAAAATTGCATTTATATATATTCCAGAGCACCATGAAATGCATCTAATTTGCAAAAATCTAAATTATTTACATACCAAGATTATGTACTTGTCAAAAGATGAAATTTGATACCCATATTGCCCTATTTAAAACGAAGGGTTACCACCCCATTGCATTTTTGTCAAAACGCGAACTAGCACGAATTTCAAAAAAAGCTGAGACAAGTATTTAATAAAATCGACTAAAGATTAAAATATGTTAATTTGGCATTTTTATTACAAACCTCCCCGAACAAAAAATTCAAAAACCGTTTTTTTAACAGAAAATCCTTAAAAAAAGGTCATGGATGATCGTCCTTGGACAAATTATATAAACAGTTGGACGCGCCTTAAAAAACCCTTTCTTACGATACCCTCTTTGTATATGTTGGTAGGAAACAGATTCTCAAATTAACAAAACATGCAAAAATAGACCATTTTTCAAAATGGTCCAGCTCACGAGAGGTCAAAGCTGGAGCCGAAATATTAAAAATGTCATCTTAAAAAAGTCCAAGGTTCATTTTTAGGAGGGTATATCGAGCACGATTTTTGCTTCCATACAACTTGAGTAGCTCTAGTATATATACATATATATATGTCCTTTATTTATTTAAATACAATATAGATACAGCGGTGTAACATAAAAATACTTAAATAAATTGTTCTAGAAGCATAATTAGTTTTATTTTGTGATATCAAGACTATGTTAAATCTCACTTACTATTAACAAAAGTATTGGTTGTGCTTATTTGGTCAAATGTTCAATGAGTGTAATAGTTAGTAGTTAAGAATGCTTTGAGAAAAAGTTAAAATGTTTTAAAAATTATAATGACGTTGAAGTACGTGCTTTGTAAATATTGCAATTTATTAATTCTTCTAGTACAAAAAAAATTTTGATTTTATTGCTGGGCCGTTCTACTGTTCTGTATTTTGATATTTAAAATTTGGTACGATGTATGGTAGATGGTTATATTCTTTCTACATGTCTATATGTCTAAAGATGAGCTGGGGCTTTTAAATAAACAGGTAACGGTTGAAATGAGTTGAATATTTGTAGATTTCTTACAACTATATTTACTTAATAAACCGGCTTCATATGACCTACATCTTCTTTACATGTCACACTCTCTTTCGCCCTCATAATGGGTTAAAGTGAAATTTATGTTTATAACTTGTCGTTCAATAACAGCAAGAAGAGACTGAGAAGAGAAGAGTTTTGTATTTTTAACGAGCACATTACTTTATTTATTTTAATTCCATTTCTTATATTTGTGCCATATTTCAGTTAAAATTTTCAATATCATGTCTGTCTTCTTTCTTCTGTAACGAATATTGTTTTTCTTCCTTTTCGAAATTAATAAATTTTTTCTTTTGTTTTCTTTTTATTTTTACGATGACACTCTTTTTCTTTCACTTGTTTGTTAAAATACTCTGCCTATAAAATTTTTAGCATTGAAATAACGTTTATGAGGGGGAAAAAAGAGAGTGAAACATAATTTCACATATCAAAAGTTTTAGTAACGCGTGAATCTTTCATAAAGTATGTACTGAAAACTAAAGTAAATTATTAGAACAAGAGAAAAATCAGCAAAAAAAATTATGTGTAACAAAAATAAGGAAAGAAAAAAGTTTTAAATAATTTTAAAAAGAAAGGCAGTAGTGCACTATTTCAAGCTCAAAAAAAAATTATAATAAAAAAAAATTTACAGAAATAAAAAAATAGTTTATATGGTTACAAATCAACAAAAAAACCTTTATTAAAAAAATTGTAAAAAGAGCTAAAATTGCAAACTCTCTTTATATTTAGCCATTTCAGTTAGTTTATAAAATAAATAAATTCCAAATTACAAAAAAAGTTAAGAAATTTCGTAAACTAAAATTGTTTTGTTTACAAGTGTAAATGTGGCATAATTTTTATTGAAATAGTGTGATTTTTATCCGACATTTAAATAAATTGAAATGTTATAAAATGGTAAATTGTTTTTACATTTTTAATGGTTATGTATTTATATATTTTTTTTTAAAACAATTTTATATTTATATTTAACAATTTTTAGCAAAAGTTGCAACATAGTTAGCCTTATTTAAACACGTTTGTGTCTTAAGTCTTTTGATTTTTGCAGAGATTTTAATCCGAATGACTTAAGAACTTTAAAATTATTATATTTTCTATTAATAAATGTTGTAATAAAAATAATTCCAGTAAGTGAAAAGAGTTGAATTTGTATTGAAAGTAAATTACTTTTTTGTTAAAATTGATCGATATCAAGTTCTTTACGATGCAAATATCAAGATTCTTTTTCATTATGGTGTGCAGAGAGAAAATTAGTTGAAATTTTATTAGTTTTTTGATACGACTTTTTTTCAAAATATATTTTCCGATATGTAATGAAAATCAATCGATTTCAAAACGATCGTTTTAAAAAAAGTGAAGAATTTTGATCGATTTAAAATCCATTTCTGACTTAAAGTCTTAATTTTTTGCTCATAAAATTTAAAAGAATATAGACAGGAAATGTATTATTAATCAATTTGTGAAGATAAGGAAAACGAGATTATCAATTTTAAGTCGTCTCGTTTCCTAAAATGATTTCTATCACATACCTAATTAAGTACCGAATTAACGTACCTCCGTTGCTTCTGGTATTTGGTACGTAGCAGTTACCAAGTAAAAAAATTTGGGTTTTTTGAAGCATTTAAGAAAAAAAGCGCATAATCAAGCGCTTCAATAAGAGAGCTCTTATAGCGCAGTAGATGATAAATAATAAAATATACAAAAAAGCTGCTATTCTAGTGCTGACAACGAAGAAGGTTTTAAAGCAAAAAAATAAAAAATATATTATGGTTTACGAAAATAATTAAAAACAGGTACTTAAACAAGTAGAAGCAAAACATTAATGAATATATATAGTCAGCCCTAAAAGCAGCACTTTAGGAGTGCTTTGTTTGCATGTTAAAAGAAGCGCCTTTTGCTAGCAGAAAATAGTCCTCCAAACCGGGAACACCCCATACAAAAATCAGGCATCCCATCAGCAGGTTTGAAGCGATTTAAGGTATGAACTCATACCTAAAACCTGCTCCTTTGGGAGTACATTTTTTACTGGATACTAATTCGGCATTAGAGATGGACGTTTTGTTAAGTCCTGGGCACCTTCCAAGTTGTACACTAGGGTGGTTACTTTGTCAATCGGATTTTCTATTGGCACATTTAAGAGGGGTGCCCCAAAAGATAGCCCCTAAAAAAATTTACCATATACCTCGTAACCACCCTTTTGTACACCCATATAAGAGCACTGAATTTACGTTGGCCTCGAAAATTTTGATTGGTAGTTTAACTGATTTTATTGCTTTGCCAAATGGGAGTTAGTATACCTAAAGATAACCTAGCCTTATTTATTCGGGCGTTAATGTCAATCTCAGTACCACCATCAGCAGAAATCTGGCACTGTCGTTAATGTGCATAGGGGATGTAATTGCTCCGGCACTTTGTGTTTTGCTTTTTCCAGCGATTTTTTTAGGCGCTGTGTATTGCAGCTTCTCTCGGAGATCCAAGGTTGTTTGCTTTAGATTAATTATCTTGTGGGAAAGCAAACATTTATCGTCAGCATATGCCAGATAATTTAGGAATGTGTTGTTTATTTTCCATTGTATTTCTGCAAATCAATAGTTTTCTATTAAGCATTACGAAAAACCGAAAGTGAGAACATTTCTTATAATAAGTTATTTATGTTATATTAACCATTTAAAATTTTTTCTCGCAAAATTGCATTTCAGAAAAAAGAAAATAACATTCGAAAGGTTACGGCCTAAATAACTCATAAAAGCTCATCTCGAACGAAGTACCTCCTGTTTTTTGTCTACGAATAGAGATTTTTTCTTTAAAAATTAAGCACAAGGCTTTTAGAAATTGTATTCATGGAGCTCGAATAGAATAGAACAATTAAATCATTTATTTCGAAAAGGCCATATATACTGTGAGAATAAAAGGTTATATACCCCTTCCATAGCGGTGAAAAACAGGTGGCTTTTTGCATTTTTAAAAGGGCTCATCTCCATATTTATTTAGAATATTTAATATGTGTGTTTTAGTTAGCAATTGAAAAAAAAACTTGCACTCAAAATTTTTAAAGCGTGAGGTAAGTTTTGACTATGCAGTCAATTTGTTATAAAAAACTATTTTACTATTATTAAGAAAATCTGAATAGTAAACACCGTTCCAGTTAAAATATTCCCACAATTTTTGCTTATCTTAACTTTGAAAGTGTGTGAATGCAGCTGCTCGGAGGATAATGGTATTCAGATTGACGATTTGCAAAATTTTTTTTAAGATATTCTGCAATGGCCAACCGACATGTATTCATAGGCACATTAAGAAAGAAGTATTTAACACATGTGTGAAACCCATACTCCTACACGGATGTGAAACTTGGGGTCTATCCAAAAGCTACGTACGACGACAATACGTGAGCTGACAGCTGCAGGGAATGAGGCATTACGAACAGCAAGTCATTAATTGAGACCGTTTCATCCCTAGCTGGAGAATAGCGGAACATCAAATAAAAAGAAGAAGATTTATAATTCATATGTAATTCTTGATGTAGTGTTTTCATTTTTGTTCGATGAATGTATGTGTTCTTGTAATCTAATTTGTAATCTAAATAAACAGATGAAAATGTACCGAAATGTTCTTACCCAACAAACCCAAATGATTTAGAAATAACTTGTAGCAAGCTTACTAAAATAAGACTTATGCTAGGAACACAACTGGGACGAACGACGAATTTCGCCCTACACGACGAATTTTTTAGTAAATATTCGCTGAGTAAATTCGTCGTATGAAACACAATAACGACGAATAACTAACAGCTTTACTAATTAAGAAACTTGTTTGCTGTTTGTGCAAAGAGAGAGAAATAGTGCGACCATATAAAAAAAAATTTAATTTAAAAACACAAACACTAACAAAAACACAATTAAAAACTATTCTATCGTTTTCTACTTTGTATAATTATTTTAAATGCAATAAAATAATAAAAAACAATTATTAAAGTTAAAAAAGTAACTTAATATACTAAAATACTTGAAAACTAAAATCAAACATGGTCACCTGGTACTGATTTGTTCGTCGTCCGTCGGCGTATGAAATAGAAATAAATCTATTGTAAAGTCGCCGCGTATGACGAATTTCGGCCGACGCCATGATTGTGTGTATTTTCATATACACATATGTATTTTATTTTTGGCGACGAATATTCGCGCCCAAAAATTCGTCGTTCGTCCCAGTTGTGTTCCCAGCATTAAGCTTAGAAAAGTGTTTTGATTACTATTATTAAAGGCTTATAACAATTTTTTAATAACGAAAACTGATCCCTTGCAATTATATTACTTGTCTATAATATCTGTGGCATTTTGACAAAACATCTCAAGTCAAATGTAAAAACTTAAAAAAAAAGTTGTGAATCATATGAATTTTAAAAAAACATTTTTGTTAACGTTTTAAAAATTTTGTATTAAAAATTAATTTTTTTAAGCACGAATAACAAAATCTTTTGAATTAAAATTTTGTATTCCCAAAAATTACTTTTGATAATTAATTTTTTCTTAAATTTTGGTTTATTTTAGTTTTTAATAAAAATTATTTTTTCACCCAGTTTTTTTTTAAAAACTGTTTTGCTATCTTATCACGACTTAACAGGTTTTGTCAAAATGCCACAGATATAATGTAAGCTAAAATGTCTAATTATAGAATAAACTTACAAAAAAATACTTTTCTAATCTGTAATAAGATTACATTTTTTAAGAACACTCTGTTTTAATTTATATGGCATATTTACAAACAGTTTTAACTAATATATCTAATATTTTATTACTGTTTTTTAATTGTGCACCGTTTAAAACACTTCACTTTTCGAACAAACGCAAAGACTTAAAACTTTAAAAAATATGCTCGTGTCAAATAACCGCACATCATTCTCAAAAACACTTACAAAACTTTAGCGAGAATAAGTCATTTGCAATCATATTTGTTTTCATGTTGTAGCAAATCTCTAATGATAAGCTTATTCTACAACTCATTAACATTTTGCTCTGTTTTGCTCTGTTGGGTATTGTTCCTTTATGATAAAAAGTTTTCGTTGAAAATGTTGTTTAATTTTATAAAAATTTTAGAGTTATTAAATGAATCTTCAAAGGGGTAAAACTTATCTTAAAATGAAAAATATATATTTAAAGGTTAAAGATTATCTGAATATTTGTGTGCTTCAATAAATTGCATACACTAAAGATACCATTTTTCTACTTAAACCACGAAAATTCAAAAAATTATTTTCGAAAAGGGCTCATCTCCAGAAGCTGTAATGACCATTCTCTTCTTCAAATATTACTTAAAATAATTTTTTGTTTTAACTATTATAAACAGAGACTTAAAATTTTTAAAAAGTCAAATATTCCGTTTTTTGTGCCTCCTGAACACTTTGAGCCCTTTTCAAAATAAATGATTCAATTATAAAAATATAATTATTATTATTCGTTTTTGCAGGCCTTAAATTTAGCTTAGCATATGCAGTCTACTTTTTTTAATAACTTTTAACTTTAGTCACTCACTTATATAATAAGCGAATAAAAAATATTTTTTATATGTGTAAAACATTTTATCTCCTTTGTAAAATAAGATAACTAGCAATTAGTGTCCAATCAATAATGTTTTCTATTTAAAAAAATATGTGCATATATTACAATAATTTTCAGAGACCACTAGAAGAATTATTATTTAAAAATCATTTGTAACAATGTCCAATAAAGAATGTTGTCTTTTAATAATATTAAACAAACTCTTTTGATACAGAAGTGATGCGGAAGAACTGCAGGGGTTTTTATTAAGCAATTTTGCTTTGTAAAATTTTTTAAGATTACAAAACTCCTTAACATTTTTCTTGATCCCTTTTTTTTGTGAAGTAGAGTAAATCATAAAGTAAAATCAAAATACCAGCATAAAAAAATTGTTTATGGGCACACAGACTCCGATATTCGCCATGTGATATTCTCCGATTATCACCTTTTTCTATAGGCTTCGTAGTTAACCTGTATGTACCAAATTTTATCGAATTATCTTCAAAACTGAGACCTGTACTCTGCGCACAATTCTACATGGACAGCCAACCAGCCCGCCAGACGGACAGCATTAGATTGACTCTGAAAAACTTTCAATATTTTTTGTGATACAAAAAAATCAGCACAAACGCATAATACCCTCCCCACTTGTGATGTGGGTATTAAAAATGTATCATATTATAACAAATTTCTTATTTTTTCTTCATTCATAACTCTATTATTTGCTTTATTTTACAAAAAATGTAAAACGGCGTATCCATCTGAGGAGATCGAGTGGTTGCGATCGAAACATGTCATGGTAACCTGCCGGCCGCGGTTCGAATCCCGGCCACGGTCAAGAATGAAAGATTATCAATGACAATTTTAATTAATTTTCATGTTGTAAAATTCCTCTCTTCATAAAAATAATTTAATGAAAATTAAATTTAATGAACTTAGGCCTAATTAAAAATATAAAAAAATGGAATAATTGAAGAGTTCATTCATATTTCCATAAAGTTTGAACTTTAGCAAACCCATGTTCTGTAACTTTAGTGAGAACTTCTCGCATCGAAAAGATGTGAAACAAAATATTCCATTGTCTCTCGAAAAGTGAGAAAAAAGTGTGTCTGTAATTCATGTCGAAAACTATCAAAAGAAATTACGCTGTCATAGCATTGAACCCGAAGCCGTAGTGACATTTAAGACGTTGAGAGCGCCAGTCACACATATCGTTGACGGCAACCAAAATTTACTAAAATTTTTAAAGGCAAAATAATTAAACAAAGAAAAAATGTGCCAAGAACAAAATATTATTATTATTATTATTCTTTGCATTCTGCATTTTTAATATGTTTTCTAGTGTTAACATTTTTTCTCGCCCAGTTTATATTCGTGAGTTTATTTGACAGTTCAAAGCGGGAACTTTCTCAAAGAAATTTTACAGGATCACATTTTCTGTAAATTGGCAAGTAATTTCCTTACGTGACAGCTATTACCCGCCAAAAATTTTACAGACGCAGTTAAGTGAGAAAAACAGTTGTTTGTTTTATTTTATGGCATTTTTGTTTCATTTCTGACATCTCAATCGAAAAGTTTCTCGACGCGAGAGTTACAGAACATGGGCACAGAACTGCTTTGTGAGAACCCCTGTATATTTCTTGTGTACCACAGTGTTATTTATTACACATCATCATTTACTCGCCCAATAATTTAAAGATTTTAAATCTTCTATCTTTATTAAGAAAAATATTTATTATTTATAATACTTTTTTTATAATTTAATTAAAACGATAATTTTATATAAAATTATAATAATTATCAGTCATTAGTTTTGCATTGATATTTACATTCGTTAAAGTGTGTCTGCCACCAGATTAAAGTCTAAATATGTATGTGTGTTAGTATCTGTGTGTTAATATGAAACAACAACTTTTAATATGCAAATTGTCCTTGACATGACAACATAAATTAAAATGGACTTTAAAAATGTTTTTTGCTTCGAAAGCAAAATTGGCACAAAAGTCAATATAAACGAAAAGTGATTAAAAGCAAGTAAATAATATGAAACGTAATAAACAGTAGCAGCATATTTGCTTAAGAAAATACAAAATTAAAATAATGTTTACAGATTAAAATTGGTAGGAATTAAGTTTTTTTTAGCAAAGTACTTACTAGAGTATCCATTTAATCGGAGCTTGGCTTTGTTCGATCGAACAATTAAATGATCTTGGGATTTCAGTTTTGGTCGATTAGGTTTTTTAATAATTTTTACTTGAGTAGATTTTGTATGTCGTGCTTAGTTACCAGTTTTTATTCTTGATAAATACACTGAAATTTATTCTTGAAGAAAAAGCTAGTTTCTATGCGCATTTTACTGGTTGCTTAGGCCATTTCTTAAGGAAACATTCTCCCAAAAAATTTTAGATAAGTCAAAGATTTTAGCAAATAAAACTGCAGAGTGAATGAGAATTGCAAAAACTTAAAAAGTTTTATTTGCAACGATATCAAAGCTTAAACAAAATACCAACAATAAACAGTGAGTTTATCTTTTCTTACATTCCCCGCTAGAATTGGTATGAATTCTTTCAACTTTAATTGTATTTGTATAACTCGAATAATCGAACACCTCGTTCAACTCAAACAACTTTAAAAATTTAAACAAATAATCAAAATAATTTTTGGGAATACAAAATTTTAATTCAAAAGATATTGTTATTCGTGTTTAATTCCCAAATTTTTTTCCTGATAAAAGCACTGAAATTTATTGTTGATGGGATAAGCTGTTCCTATGCGCATTTCACTGGTTACTTAGGCCAGATCGTCAGGAAACTGTATCCAAAAAGATTAAGAAAAACGCTCACCAATGTTTGAGAAAAGTTATATTTTTACATGAAATCTGACTTTTATGTTTCGCTTATAATATATTAATTTTCAAGAAAATTTGTTATAAGTTTTTCCTTAATCTCTTATGTAACAAAATAAACTAAAAAATATCGAATAAGCCACGAAAAAAATTTAATTTTTAATTTATTAAAGAAACGCATTTTCTATGAATCCCGTATCTTTAATTATGTTAAAAAAATTTTTATTATTTATTTAAAAACAAAAAACCGACCAGCCGGACACCTGGCGTTTTAATCTAATTCTTGTACGCTGAATTCATTGGTGCTAACCGTTTGTAGGTTAGCTCTTGTTTTCGAGATATACCGTTATTTCGAAAATGGAGGAGGTTGCACAACATATGTTGCTTACCTCAAAAACGGTTTAGTTTATTGAATAAACAAAAAAACCGAAATTTACCTTTAAGAAAAGTTAATTAGCAAAATTTCAAAATTTTTGTTTGTTAAAAAATCATATAAAATTAGAAAATGCAGCTATGCTTAAGTTTTTTCTAGACATATAAGAATTAAAGTTGCAAACAAAAAAATCCATATGTGATTAAAATCTGCTTACAACTTTTGATTTTATTCACAAAAGACGAAAGCTTTCCATTTAGTTTCCTAAATCTTGTTAACTAAATATTTTGTGTTCCCAAAAATTACTTTGTTAATAAACTGGCAAGTGCACGGCTTAAAAAAACTGAACTGGCAACTTGCTTTTTTTTTGGCGAAAACAATAAAGCAAGTTGTTTTTGTTTTTATTTTGTTTTTTCTTAAACTACTTACAACTACAATTGATTGTAGTGGGGAATGTAAGAAAATATAAGCTCACTGTTTATTGTTGTTGTTTTTGTTTAAGCTTTCATATTGTTACAAGTAAAACTGGGGTTCATAATTCTTATTCGCTTAAAAGTTTTATTTGTTTAATATCTTTAGTTTTTCTAAAATCTTTGGATGAAGTTTCCTGATGATCTGGCCTAAGCAACCAGTGAAATGCGCATAGGAATAGCTTATCCCATCAACAATAAAATTCAGTGTTTTTATCGCGAATAAAAATTGGGAGTTAAGCACGACAAACAAAATCTTGGTAATTAAGTGTTTTGTATTTCCAAAAGTGACTTTGTTAAATTTAAAAATTTCATAAAACGCAAAATTTGTATGGGAGCCTTTCTAAAAAGTGGAGATAAAGGACAATTATGCCTCGAGAAAATGTTAATGACAAAAAAAAGTAACTGCGGTCGGTCGTACATTATATCCCCATAGGGGCAACTCCTGGGCAGTTATGTGACTTTTTCTTCAATATATTTCTAGTCAGTATTGAACATTTTGTATAGAAGCCCCCTTAAGGAATGGATACAGCGGATAAATATATTAAGAACAAATGATGGTGATACAAAATAAAGTGGGGTCGGTCATTTGACCCATCCAGCGGCATCCTAGGCGCTGCAGGATTTTCATTAAACATTCTTGTTTGAATGGAGCCTCTCTACGGGGTGGAGATATATGGCAAGTATGTATCCCAATAGGGATATTCTTAATATTCTTATTTTTTAACAGTTATGGGGCTTTTTCTTTAATATATATCTAGTCTGGATTGACAATTTTGTATTGGAGCCCTCTTAAAGAATATAGACAGCGGTTAGGCATGTTAGAAACAAATGATATGTTTTATTTATTTATTTTTTGGCCAAAGTGTTAAATTTGAAGTTTTAGATATTTAAGTAAGCTAATAGGGCCAAAATTTTTCCATTGTAAATTAAAAACACATTTAATTACATTTTTTTCCCAACGTTTCGTAAATTTTTTGTTGACTTCTTCAGGGGATAGGCGTTTGATTTTTTTTTTTTTTTGTAAGCAAACGCACACAAAAACAAATATTGAAGAAAATAGTTCAAAAGAAACAATTAGTCTCAATGCTGCGGTTTGCTTTTATATTAGTAAGGTTTCGTTTAATATCAGATTAAGAAAAAACTTGTAAAATAAAAGTTCTTGGAAACTTCACTAATAACAATAAATAAGTAAACGATTTTTATGTAAAACTAATATTTTCCAAGTTATTAGGCATACAAGTCGGACTTTACGATTTTTCTCAAACTTTGGCGGGCATTAGGGACGGCTTAGCCTTCGCCGATTATCATACATTTTTTTTGAAGTCGTTTTTTATCAATACCCACCGAATTGGGGTGTGAGAGCATGGAAAAATAGATAAAACCTAAAATTATATTTTCATATGGTGTAGTTACTTAGATGCACATTGGCGCCTTTTAATTTAGTTAGATTTAATTGAACTTGGTGAAATTCGAGCTCTTCCCGACAGTCGGTATTTGGCTGAAATCTATAATCTCTTTTGGGTATTTAAAATACAGTTGTTTGGATAATTTTTGGTGAACCAATTTAGTCATTTAATGTTCACAATTAATAAAAAAAATGTTTAATTAAGTTTACATATTTTTTATTACTTACGCATTTAATAAATACACTTACTTTTTAACTAAAATATCTTCAACTCTCCTTTTAAATCGCAGCAAAATGTCCTGTCGACTAAAACAGTGTTGATTTTAGTAAACGTCGACTTAAAAACGCCGTAGAAAACACCATGTGACTGTTAATACGTAGTAATAAATTGATGTCCATTATGACTAAGAAAATACAATTATTGTTTCGCCGCCATCGACTAATTTCTTCTTAAGAGTATACTCAGCTAGGTTACTTGCAATAATTCCTGAAATGGATAAACAAGAAATAATATAATTAACAAAATCGATTGGCCGAAATAATTCCTCAATCGAAATTATAATTTTTTTTACTTTAGCAATTAGTCGACTAAAAATACTTAGATTAATCAAGTAGATACTTTAGTGCACATCTAGTATGTACTAAAGTATCCAATTGGAATAAGAACACTTACAATTAGTTTGAATTCATTAAACTTTTTTAATTCATTCAGTAGTGGGTGAAGTGAATTCTAATGTTTGAAAACACAAGTGCAGTTCAGTAATGCGTCATAAAGTTCTTTTAAAAAAAATGCGCCATACAGTTATTTCAACACATGTGTATTCATGTAAGTGATTTGAATGATTTGAAAAAATGTTTTTAGTCATTTTAATAGTCATACAAGTCATCATCATGTGATGGTACTTGTGTTTTTCTAACGCACATCACATCTCGCGCGGTGTTGGTCTTTTTGTGTACGCATGATGTAAGCAACCACTTTAAAAAGCAAGTGCGATTTGATTTTAAAGTTGAATTGTGTAGGCCTCTATTAAATACTTCAAAAATAACGGTGTTCCTGCAGAAGCTTGTAGTGAACATGCTCATTCTATACCTACTTCTTGAATTTGTGGACAACGCTTTCAAAAAGGGTTATTTTAACGTAACGAACCGTTTAGAACGGAGAGGTTTTAGATAGAGATACTTACATTAATTTGAAGCATAACCGATACACATTCGTTACAACTTACAACCTTTTGATTTATACTTTATTTCTTTTGTTATGGAATAGAAGCGGAAATCAGAAATGTTGCTTCTAGGCTAAAAAGGAATGGTCTTTTGCTCCAAGTTAAGAATAAAAAATAGATTTATTGGAATATTAGAATCGTGTCTAAGGGGATTAAGGTAATACGCAGTATTTGGTGGATCCAGAAGGAAATTGTGTATTAAAAGCTGGTTGGATTATTTTTTAAGACTTCAGCAGATCAAATTTATTTGGACCGTTAAGAATGAAAATAGTGCAGAAAATGTCATCAGACTCGAACGTATAATTTGTAACCGTGATCGTGCTGGAGCTCATGTTGTGATACTAATTAATATTAAAATTTTGTAGGATTTGTGACAATTTAGTATATGACTTTAAGGACCTTTTGCTAAGGAGTTATCTAAACTCTACAACATAAAATTATCTGCCATTATGCGGAGTTAACCATTAGCGTATTAAGCATTGGGTCCGCTTTATGAGCCTAAGTATGTCACAAACCAATAGTCTAGGACCTATAAAGTCGTGGGAAACCTAATCAGCTGCTAAAAAATCTGTCAATTCTAGAAAAATTTATTTTTTTTAATTCCCTAGGCTAAGGGTGCAAAATCTTTAATATTCATACACAACCATTCGGCGGTTTCCCGATAGTCAAAAGAAAAATGAAAAAGAAAGGCACAATAATTTTCTTCCATTTAAAAGCCTTGCGGTTATGTGTGACAAAAACATAAACCGGAAGATGTCGAATGACTACTTGGCGAATCGAAATTTTAAGGGGTTTCATAAACACAACTTAAGCCTTGCTCTGCTTAGCGTTCGTTAATTATGATCAATTCTAAAAAAATTTACAGGAAAACGAAACCGGAAGATGTCGAATGACTACTTGGCGAATCGAAATTTTAAGGGGTTTCATAAACACAAATTAAGCCTTGCCCTGCTTAGCGTTCGTTTATTATGATCAATTCTAAAAAAATTTACAGGAAAACTCTTTACTTAAAAATGAGTTATCAAACATATTTGCTTAAAATGCCAAAATATTTAAATTTTGATAAATTTATCTTACAGTTGAATACTTATTTTCTAAAACAAAAAAAAAAAAAACAACCATAAAAACAATTTGTTTTAATTGCTTTATTTATGCCATTAAAAAATTATTTGAGGTCGTAAACAATTGATACTCCAAAATGATAATAAAATTCAAAATTCTATTTCGAAGAAAAAAAGTCAGCCAGAACTTTAGACAGCAATTTTTTTTAATGTCTGTGAACTTGTAAACGTAAATAATTTTTCTTTAAATACAAGTCGAGCAATGATGTAAACTGGAGGCTGTTATTTTAAAACAATTATGTTCCAAATGTAGATTTATTAAAAGCTTTTTGTAATTTGTTTTATGTTGTTGTTATTGTTTTTAAGAATTTTAAAATGTTTAATTAACTTAAATGGATTTTAATTGTTACAAATCATAAATCAGAAACAATTTCGCAAAAAAAAAAAACAAAACAAACATTAAAAACACAATGAACTGATTTTAAAGTCCAATGTTTGTTTACGAACAATTAGAAGTGAGAAGCCTTTAAGGTTAATAGATTAATACGATTTATGAAATTACTGAAACCAAAGCAGCGTGTGAAGTAAATGAATAAGAATTTCATTTTTGATTTGAGTAGCGCACTTGCAAACGCCGTAAAGTTAAAACAACAAAATTCTGAGAAAATCGATTAAAAAAAATTTCTTGAAATTTAATTGCCAAGTATTATAAAGTGTTTTTTAGGATAATTGAATATTTAACTAAACCAAATTGCGCGTTACTTACCCATTTTTGAATTGATAATGATTGATAATTAGGCTTAGCGAAGAACTTTTAAAAACAAATTAAATGACGGCTTTTACAGAATTTTTATTTTTTTTTACTCATTTCTCTCTTAAGGGACACCCTCTTTAGACGTTGGCAGTTGCCTGGTATCGTCAGTTTTTCACTATGAAAGCATATAATTCTTTTGAGAGGACATCCCCCTCCGGTGTCCGCTCATGGAAGACTTCACTGTATTTTTTTTTAATTTAAGATCATGGTAACTTTTTTTAAACACAAGCTAGGCGCGATTTTAATTAAAAAAAAAAATAGAAAAAGCAGCAAATGTTAATTCCGATTTTCTAATTTAAAATGCAAGTTTTCAAACATGTGTTAAATAATTACACTAGGCAACAAGGTTTTGGACTGGATCAACGAAATATCTTTTTAATATTTTGGTGGGCTGAATTCCAATCTGTTATTGATTTTTCTCTATCACGTCAGGTTTTCGAGATACAAAAAAAAAATGTTTTTATTCGTTTTTTACATAAAAAATTTTAAGTTTATTTAAAAATCAATAAATTTTCAAAAGTAAATGGCGTTATTCAAACGTCATTTGCATTTAGTTGGTTCGGTTTCACGTATTAGAGTCCAGCAATAGTCTCCCAGCATGCTCTTGTCCCAAAATCATTGATATTTTCTCTTAATTTTCATTAAATCTTGGTGCACGCTCCCCTTGTTCGTCGCTCACCGCAGCTAGTTTTTTATTTGGAAAAAATCTAAATGCAAATGATGAATATGCAAAACATTATCGGTGTCCATGGTTTGTCCAAGTGTCTGACTGCAAAACCAAAATAATGTAAATATGCATATTTTTATGATTCTGATATTACATATCCTTTTTTCCAACCAAATATTCACCACACACAAAGCAAAAATAGCTTAAATAAGTGACACACGATATCCCTAACATGCTTAAATGCTACTATTATAAAGATTTAGAATGGATGTGGGCTTCTGTCCAATAAATAATTGTGAAACTGTAGTGTCAGTATTGACTGTTTAACAGTATTGCCAGCAAGCGATAAAAAATAGCCCAATCGAATTCATCGCACCCAGATTAGTTAAAAAACATGCTTCGTCTCTGCCGTCTATTTTTTTTTTCCAAATTTGTAGACCAGTGTTATTAGTTTTTAAATGTTAAATGTTAAACTAAAACATTGCCATAAACATATCTGAATAAAAAAAAAATAATGAAATAACTGAAATCATTTACAACTCTATGATTTTTGGTTTGAAGTGATACATTTCTAGAAAATTAATAATTCTAAAAGCGTTTAGGAATTTTCTTTCGAATAATATTATATTTATGTTATGATTAACAGTTTCAATACTTCTAATGGTTTTCAGTTATAAAATTGTTGCTAAGTTTTCAATAAAAACTTCTTCTAATTCAATGTTAAATAAAAAAAAAAAATCAATAAAATTAATAAAAAAATAAATT
Organism: Pollenia griseotomentosa; assembly: GCA_963931875.1. Taxonomy (NCBI): domain Eukaryota; kingdom Metazoa; phylum Arthropoda; class Insecta; order Diptera; family Polleniidae; genus Pollenia; species Pollenia griseotomentosa. The sequence continues at coordinate 51,815,398 of OZ007563.1, forward strand.
ATTAATATGCAAATACAAGCAAAAACTAGTTTTTTTTCTTAGTTTTTTTATGGTCTAAGAACAATTTTATTAAATCAAAAGACTTAAGCAACGAACTTGGCTCTTAACCTGCTGGCAAAGGTGCATGAACGCGCACGCACTTAATTCTCTGTGTATTACAACAAATAATTTATTCTTCAATAACATTTAAAACCTAAAGGCCATTTAGTGATTTTTTTAAGTGATGCTTGTAAAAACTCTAAAAATTAGAGATTTTATCTTTTCATCTGTCAACTTTTATACGTAAAATGTTGTCATTATTATTCTTCTTTCGTTAAACTATAATTAAACCATAATGTTTTATGATTAGTGTGTCACTAAGGACAGAGTTCTTAAGCATAGAAAAAGATTTAAGAGCAAAGACGACGTTTTTGGGAGTTTCAAAGTCTTCGGCTTGTAATAATTGCACGGTGGATTGAATCATAAAATAAATGCCTACATATTGAGACGTTTTGCATGTTTAATCTGAAATAAAATTTACTAGCTTTTTCTATTCTACACCCCACCCCCATTAACGGGGAGTATATCACCTAAAACTGTGGGTTTTTTTTTCCAAATTTTTAGCTTTTATGTATTGTAAAACATTGGAACAATATAAATTTACTTAAATTATTGGCCATCGTTAGCTGAAACCTTTTTTTTATCTTTCTCGCGAAATTTGTCTTCCGCACCAAAAGAACTGCTTATTTTTTTCAGCCATACGCGAATCAATCCAATTTCGAATACTCTGTTTTTTCATAAAACGTGTATTCCAGTATAAGCATTTTGCATTGATGAAAACGAATAATAATCGGAAAGGGCAAGTTTGAAATTTAAGACGGATATGGCAACACTTTTTACCACTATTTTCCCAATATGTAATTCCTAACTAATCTTATAAGATTGATTAAGCGTTGTTATGATAGAATATTACTGATTTATCCTTGGTCGCATATTACGGTCGTTTTCCGCATAAGACTCGCTTCAAATTGTGGTAGGTGCAGTTCCCAGCAATCATCTAGCCCAATTTAAGTAGCTAATGATTGTTGAAAGCCTTCTGCTCCCACTAAATGCAGGCCATTACCTTAGTACAATGGATATTCAGTTTGAACGTTGATTCGGCTGGTTGGCCATGCTTCACGTAAAATTTCCATGTTCATGGCCAGAAATGATTAAATAAAAAAATGTTATTTTTTATGGCCCTCAATCAGCATTTCGAAATCGGAAAATCGACTTCAACTCGTATAGCACCTTTTTTTTAATTATATTGGATGGACGCTTTAAACGTTTTAAGAATGCTTCTTAAGTGGGTTGAGTGCAATATCTTCTTGATATCACCGAACTGCTTTGGCTGAGCTGAGCGGTCTTCTTTAAAATAATTGCCTCCGTGTGCTTTAACTGCACTGTTTTCCAATTAAAGAAGTAACGAAAACTTTCCACAAACGATGCTTTGTTCCCAGCAGAGAACGGCTTTGTGCGATTGCAAAAAAAAATCGCATTTAATGAATACCAACAAATACACTCGCTTTCGGTCATACAATCAAACTTGCGCAACTGCACACATTCGCTGATGGTTTGCAGTCATTCAAATAATGCACATCGTGCTTTGTTATTTATACCATCGTTTAGCTTCGTTTTTTAATTAAGAGGCTTGTGTGTTCGGTGCGACAATGATTGTTTTGGTAAAGAAAAAAAAAAAAAATACAAACAAAAAAGCCAGAAATCAAACAATCATTACTCATGCAGGCATTCAGCAGTTGCTATGTAGTACAAGAAAGAAAATTGAAATGAAACGCAAACGCACTAGGTACAAACAATTTCCATAAAAATAAAGGCTGTTTTTATTTTTTATCATTTCTTAACAACAATGTATTGTTGTTATTGTTGCTGCTATTGTTGTTATTGCTGTTAATGTTAATGTAACAAAGCGACTCGTACTCATACCAATTTAGTTCGTCGTTGCCTCATCGAGTGGACAATGACTACGTGAATGCAAGATCATAAAAATGTTTACCTTTTGATTAAGAGGAGTTTGTGTTATTGCGTGCGCCAACAATAAATGCAAACAAAGCACTTTCAATAAAAAACTCACACATGCACAAATCAAATGTGTACAAAACGATGTCAAAATTACCAAAGTTGAACTTTGTTTTGCAGGCATAGAGTTAATGTCAATTTAAGGGTATGAATAAATCAACAAAAATAGTTGATTTTGCAGTTCTCTGGTTCCCAGTAAAAAATGGAGCTTACTGGTAAGCAGTTTTGTAAGGGAGAAAAGCGCAATTGCCCTTTACAAACAAAAGCAATTTCATGGCTGATTGCGTAAAAAAAAAATTAATTTTAAGATCTCTTGTTTTCATTAAAATTTCGGGAATAATCGTAATGTGGAAATTTTTTGAATGAATCAGAAATAAAATCAGTTATAATTAAAAATTTTAATTAAACGTTTACTTATATCAACACAGAAAAAAATAAAAATTGATTTGAATTAAAAAATTTGTGATATTAATTAAAAAATTTATTAAATTTTCACCAGTAAACAAATTAATTGTATCAATTAAGCCAGTTAATAGTATTAATTGAACGTTTAATTCACTTGATTAAACGTTTAATTCACTTGATTAAATTTTTAATTAAAACTGATTATATTTTTGATTAATTCTTTAATTGGTGAAAAATTTTGGAGAATTTTTTCTGTGAACTGCAGGAATGTTGTAAATACCAAAAAATATTACGAAGACAATAGAATGAAACAATTTGTTTTTTAATTTTGTTTTTTCTTTTTACCCACTTACAACTACAATTCGAGTCGGAAAGAACCCAACCAATTGTAGGGCGATGTAAGAAAAGATAAACTCACTGTTTATTGTTGGTGTTTTGTTTAAGCTTTGATACTGTTACAAGTAAGACTTTGAGTGTTTAAAATTCTTATTCTCTTTAGGGTTTTATTCGTATAATATTTTAAGCTTTTCTAAAATCTTAGGAAAAGGTTTCCTGATGAGCTGGCCTAAGCAACCAGTGAAATGCTCATAGAAGCTAGCTTTCCCTCAACAATTAATTGCAGTGTATTTATCAAATATGAAAAATTGGGAGCACGTCATACAGAAATCGTATTAATACAGAAATATTTAATTGATACTATTAATTCATTAACTGGTGCAAATATAACTAATTTTATAATTAATATCACAATTTTTTTTATTGAAATCAATTTTAATTTTTTTCTGGGTAAGAGATTTGTTCGTGATTATTTTCTTTGAATTAATCATTTAAATTATTTATTTACCCCCTGTTTAACTATAAGAGATACTGTTAATAAGTCACTTTTATTTACTTAAATTAAAAATTCACTCCAATGGTTTTTGCTTTTCTGCTGCTCCTAAGTAGTATGTAATAGCCAGCGCAAATATCAGCTCATGTACTTTTCTTGCTTTGATATTTTCGAAGAAATCGAAAAAAGCTTTATTCTTTGCACTATTTTGTTCAATGACTAAAAGAGTATCTAGAAATGGCAGATGTTTAATCTGCAAATCGCTATATAAGTTATAAAAGGCCATGCGTCAAAGACACGCCATTTAAATTTTTGATTAAACTAATTAATAAAGAAAAAGCTATTCGACATTATTTAATTTGAGCACGTAATTTATAAGGTTGCTGAAATAGAATTGCTAGTAAAGTTTCTCCCAAAACAAAAGCTCTTTCCCGACGTTTGAATGTTTAAATACTTACTGTCCGGCCCGGCCCACAATGTCGACAAAACAATAGTAAAAAAAACAAAATTTGTTTTTGTTTTCAAGATAAATATAAGAAAGAAATTTTCTTGTCGACATTATGGGCCTAGCAGTCAATACAAATTTTATTCCTATTCATGTGCCGTATCCTTTCCGAACGTATTTCCATTTTATGTGTTGAACCATTGGGGTAGATTTTAAAGACATGAGACTATTCTCTTTCCTGGACCTTTTCTTTCTTGTATTCTTCATTCTATAATTAATATTTTTCTGGGTGTTGCATAATATGGCCAAAATAATCGTATTTAAGATATTTGATCATGACAAGTATTCCAGGCTTTTTTCGCATGGGAATTAGGACGTTAGCGTTTTTTAACAAAATTTTTCGAATGTTTCTATTTATTCATTAAGGCAGAGAAAGTCCAAGCCTTTCCTCTCATAAAGTTCTCTCAAAAGCAGTAGCTATTGAGAGGACGTAAGATTTGTAAATTCGCGTTGTTAGGTAAAGCGATAAATCATGTCTACACCATAACTTTTTTATCTTTGTAAAATCGATTTTTGTGTTCTCAATTTCAATTTCTAATACTGTTCCAATTTTTTACCAACTTTCATATAACGGGTCCGCCATCTAACGTTTTTTTTCAACTAGTTCTTATTTCGTGAATGGTAACACTTAGTTCATGTCTGATTTGACAGATAATTAGTTTTATCCTTCCGCTGAACGAATATGGTTGTGTATACGTTTGAACAACGCTGGGAAATATTGCGACATTACTTTAAAAATCATGGTAATGTTGCAGAATGTGTGCAAAAATTGCGTACGGATTTTGGATGAAGCTCATTTTGATCTTGGCGGGTATGTAAAAAAGCAAAATTGTCGCATTTGGGGCACAGAAAACCCGCACACATACATTGAAAAGCCGATGCACGCAAAACGAGTTACTGTTTGGTGCGGATTTTGGTCCAGAGGCATAATTGGACCATTTTTCTTCGAAAATAAGCAAGGAGTGGCCGTTACAGTCAATGGCGATCGTTATCGGGCCGTGTTGAACGAATTTTTGTTCACAAAAATTGAAGAGGAGGATATTGGCAACATTTGGTTTCAACAGGACGGCGCTACGTGCCACATAGCCGAAGCTACAATCGATGTTTTGCGCACTGTTTTTGAAGATCGCATTATCAGCCGCAGAGCTGATGTCGTTTGGCCACCTCGGAGCTGGGATTTGACACCGTTGGACTATTATTTTTGGGGTGCCGTCGAAGATAAGTGTTACGCCGACAAGCCAGAGACAATTGACGCTTTTAAGGACAATATTCGTTAAGCCATTGGTGAAATACAGCTGCACACAATCGATAATGTACTTAAAAATTGGACCGATCTTGTAGGCTACTGCATGGCCAGCGAGGCAGCCATTTAAATAAAATTATTTTCCATTATTAACCGGAAGGATTGTACTTTCAAATAAAAAAAGAAATTTGAGAAAATATTCAGTAGTTTTTTTTTATGGCATTTTCAAAAAAAAATTTGGCGGACCCTTTATTTTGTCTTATTTGTGTTTAATTTATCCCACGTCCTTAAAACGGAGTGAAGTAATAAATTTATTTCTTCCAAACTACTTTTCGTAATAAAAGCATCATCTGCGTAACGTAGATAAACATTTTATTTTTGGTATTTAAACCTGGAAGAACACTTAAATATCATACTGCAGTCCGGAAATGTTGCCATTCATATTTTATTTAGAGGACACTATTATCTTGCACTTCAGTGTGCGGACAATTGTTAAGACAGCCTTAAATTCTACCCTAAATATTTTTTTACCTTCAATCCCACTGTGTTAATATGTTCTAGAAAATAGCTGAAGCCAAAACTATAACATACTACACTAGTCAACAAAAAATTAAAAAATAGAAAATATTATAAATAATTTTTTTGATTTATGTTCGTTAAATGTAAAATATAAAAGGTGTGTTTATTTACTTTACTGGCAAAAACTTGCAACGAGGGAGTAAATTAGAGTTAACAAAATGTTTCTCCCAATTACTCAACAAATAAAAAAGTAAATGAACTCTTTACCAACAAAAACTAGCAAGTTAAGAATATCGACTGTATTTAGCTGTAAGAATATTTATTCCTGAATTCAATATTTTCGAATTATTTGCGCTAAAGATTGTTCTTAAATTTTAGAAAAAAAAAATGTTTTATGTTATTGAAAAAATTTTAATTTAAAAATTATGAATTTTAATTACTGATTTCTCTATGTTTAAAAACTTCATTAAAATCGGTTTGAAAGTTTGTGAGAGGCAGAAATTGCCCCCTACATCCCCTTGTGGTCCTATTTTTGAAAAACTGTATAGCTTATGTGTCCGTATAGATATGGATCTACCTATGTTTTAAATTTCATTAAAATCAGTTTGAGAGGCAAAAATTGCCCCTTTCTCCCCTTGTGGTCATATATTTTTTAAAACTGTATAGCTTATGTGTCCATATAGATATGGATCTATCCATGTTTTAAATTTCATTAAAATCGGCTTAATAGTTTCTGAGAGGAAGAAATTTCCCCCTATCTTCCCTCGTGGTCCTTCGATTTGGCCCATTTTCAATAGGCTTGGTCCTTGTGCCAATAAGAACCTATGACCCAAATTTTATCAAGTTATCTCCAAAGTTGCGACCTATACTTTGCGCACAAGGTTACATGGACAGCCAGCCAGCCAGCCTGCCAGCCAGCCGGACGGACATCGTTAGTTCGACTCAGAAAGTGATTCTGAGTAGATCGGTATACTTTAAGGTGGGTCTAGGACCACTATTTTAAGGCGTTACACACATCAGCACACATGCATAATACCCTCTCCACTATTGTGGTGTGGGTATAAAAATATGAAAAATCATATTAACAAACATGAAAACTCATTTCGTGTCTTTTTGATAACCAATCTTTTTTCTCCAAACTGACCACCGTCAAACGAAACAAACGTGTTTGTTAGACGTAGCTGAAAAGACATCGTATAAATGCTCTCTATCAAGAATTTTCAAAACTTATTTGTGTCTAAAATTTGTATGCTCTTTTTTCAACCTCATGTTGCAAGTTTGCGTACGTGAACACTTACTAGTAACAATTATTGAAAATTAGCAATTAGTACTTTTATTATTTAACAATTTTAATTAATTGGGACTTAAGAAAATATTAATATTACACTTTGGAAATTTTATCTGTCTGAGCTTATTGCAAATTCCTGCCACATTTTTTAAGCAACACATAAACAGTTGTGTGGCCCTACGTTTCACCTAAGAACTATGGGAATTTAATAACTCGAACACTTTTAATTCAATTTATGAGAACTTTAAAGTAGAGATGTACTTTAACTAGTGTATTTCATACAGGATTTCCCGGGACAAAAATCCATCCACATTTTTCGGGAAAAAAGTCCCGGGAAATTTGTGCGGGAATTCGCGTGATTTTTTTTATTTAATTATATCAACTATATCTGCTGATATGTACAATTGTAAATAAGTTGTGCCATGAAATAGATTTTAGCCGTTAGGCAAAAAGGTCTTAAGTCAAAAAAAAAAAAAAAACGAATTTTGAGTTTTTAATTGGCTTTAATTCAATTTATTTTTTCTCTTTTGTTTTGTTTAAATCACTTTAGTCTAGCACAACTGCTGCTAATCGTTATCATCTGCTCTTAGGAAAAAAGTCTATGAATTACACCAAATAAATAGTTTTCAATTTAACATAAGGGAAAACTACAGTTTCTTAAGACATTTTTGCAAAACGCCAAAGAGATGTCAATACATATCCGATAAGTAAGGCAATGTTTAATGCTCTGAAATTTTTAAAGAAGAAGAGTAAAAATGTACAGAGGTTTCAATTTGTTTAAAGACCCAGATTTATTTTATAAAAAAAAGTTGTTCCCACTTGCTTCAAAATATTTAATGATTTTATATGCAGAGCAGCTGCATTAAAAATTTTTCCGATTAAATTCTGTAAGAGATGATGACAAAAGTTATTAATAAAGAAAACGCTTTTTCGGTTTCACTCAAAAGAAAAATCAATCCATACGTACTCAAATCAATCCGAAGCGGTATTAATTGTACGTTGAGTACGGATTTTCTTGAATCAAGTACAGAATGATTGATTCAAGTACGGATTTTCAATCGCAAAATACTTAAATTATACATATTCAATCCCGATTTCGTACTTAAAATAATCCGAAAATTAGTTTGATTTAAGTAAAACTAAGATTGAATCAATCTCAAAATACGCTTGATTCAAGAATTGTAAAATGGTTTTAATCCGAATTCGTACTTAAAATAATACGAAAATTAGATTGATTTAAGTAAAACTAAGATTGAATCAATCTCAAAATGCACTTGATTCAAGTATTTTAAAGTTCATTTTATACCGAATTCCGAAATCAAAAAAAAAAAAAAAAAAAAGAAATTAAAAACAAAAAATTATTATGATTGATTTACTTACCCGTTTTACACCTTAGAGAATGATAAAACACCAACACCATGCCCGATATGGCTTTTACTTTTAAAAATCTAATGTACTTATTTAACCAAAAATATAAACTAAATGAGAAGCAAGAGTTCAAATTTACTTTTTTAACCCTTCGTGGTACACATGAGTCTGGCCAGACCTTTTTTGAATGTGTATAGAAAAACAAAACATGCGTAAGTCGGAGGGTTAAACACAACGAAAAGTTGACCTTGATCTTGAAAGCCTGTTTAGATAAAATCTAAGAAAATAATAACAAATTCAAGAAAAGGAAAGAAATATTGTTTAATCTTTTTTTACTTGATTTAAGAATTTTAAACTTATTTCAAGAAATTCCGGGATTGATTTTCGAAAGTAATCCCATTTAGGATTGTTTTGAGAACGTTTAAGTGTTATTCGTACTTGAATTTTTGAGTACGACTCATACTTAAAGTAATCATAAAAAACTTGATTTATCCAGAGTGTTTTTCTGAAACTGAAAGTGTCTAGAGATTATATAATGCTCCTTTGGCTATAAAGACAAACATCCGAAGAAAGAAAACGTGTTTTATCGTTGAAATCTTCTTAATAAAAATTAGAAATAGGCTTTTAAACGATCATGTAAATGCTTATTCTGAACTAAAATCCTATTTTAACAGAAATATTTTTAATAATTTGTTTGAATAATTTAACTGTTTTGGTTTTATTTAAATGCTGTTGGCTTTGAATTTATTCTGTGGCAATAAGTGCTTAAAAATATTTGTTTAGTTCTATAGGAAAACAATTTAAAACTTTAAAGGAGGCTTTTGGAAATTTACTCCAAATAAAATATAATCATCAGTTCTCTGCGGTTAAAGTTTTTTAAGTTTTAATTCCTAAACACTCCTAATGTTACAGCCCGGAAAATTTTATTATTCCAAATGCTATTGCACATTGAAAAAAGATAATCAAAAAGTCATTTTGCTATAACGTCCTCGAAAATCCTACAAAATAATTAAAATTTTGCCCATTAAGCACTTTTTCCCAGAAATAAAAAAGTTGAATGCATTTATAAATTTATTTAATTGATTTCAGGAATTGTTTTTGTTCAAATAAATTAAATTAAACAATATTTTGCATCGATTTGGATTGAGAGGGAAATGAAAAAGTCCGGCAAAAGAAAAACTCTTGCTTTAACACACGAACGCTCATGCCTTACAAGGAAAAGAAATGTAAACATGAAAGCTCACGCTAGAAAAATTTTTATGATCACATTCGCAACTAAATTCATATGTTAGACCAAAGTTCATTTTTATTGTTAACCAGTGTTCATTGTCAGTTCAGTGTCATTATGACAGTTCTTTTACAATGATATGCAATATGTCTAATCTTTTTACTAATAAACATAAAGCCAAGCATCTTAAATATGTAAATTGTTAACTAATGTTACATTTGTGAACGTTAACCCTCAAATGTTACATTTTTCATTCACAAAAAAAAAAAAAAAAAAAAAAAAAATTTGTTGTCATCTACAATTATCAATTGGTTTAAAAGACAAAAGACTTTTAAATCTTCAAATATTAAAAAAAGCCAAATACCATAAATTAGATTTCGTACTTGAATTCCACTTATGAATGGTCTATCTTTAACAGAAAACGACCACGAAATGACCTTATTAAAGATTGGAGAAAAAAAGAAATATTAAAAAATATTTCAAAATAGTCCAAAAACTAAAATATTCAAAATATTAAGATGCTGTCAATAAAAACCAAAAATGTATTAGAATGTGTTAAATGTTATTTTTTTGTTTTTGGTTAAAAAAAAAAATGCATAATGTGAAAAATATTGGCACATTATTGCAATTAACACAATTTTTGTTAAAATATTTATTTATTTATGCGCGTTTCATAATTTGCAAATCTTTTTGGGGCAAATGCTTATAACTGATGAGCACATAAGCGATAAAGATAGTATTAAAATTTGAATATGCTGTCGTCATAAATACAATTTAAACCTTTTGCTATTGTAGGTGAATGTCAATAAAATGTAATATTAATCGGTCACTCAACCTGTGTTGACAACATGTAATTCTTCTTGTTTTAATTTACGCCTTCGCTTTAAAAACAATCCCTTTTTTCTTGTCAATGATTTGTCATAATTTTTTAACAAAAACATTAAGTTGTATATTAAAAATGATTTATTTAAGATGATGCTGATAATGAAGTTTTAAAAGGGAGTGTAGGTACGATTTTCTGTTTGTTTTTCAATTTATAAACGAGTTACAATCTTTTCTTAATACTTTATTGAGTATTACGGACAACTTTCGATTTAGGTGGCTGTTTTTTTTTAATCTTCGCAATTTTATGATATCCAATGGATATGTTTTACTAATTGTCATAGTAAAATTAAGTTATTTTTTAATAAGTTATATTCGATAAGTAGGACAGTGGGGTGGAAGCTAAACAATTTATATTAAAATTGTTGTGACTGCTCTAAAGGCGCCCGTACACGACATGTTTTTGTCATCTGACATGTCAAATATCCCACTGCAAAATACATACATGTCGTGTGTTACCTTTAAACTTTGCTTCTGTAAAAGTCAGACGCAAAGTCATCTGACAAAATTTCAATTAGAGCGTGCTCTATTTTCTTCTGACAAACCATCTGACATCAGAAAGCTATGCCGGGAAGAAACCGGCAGCGGCGTCCACTATTGACGGAATCATTAGCCGGCTGAAGTTAATTTTTTACAATACCGAGATATGTTTGATCATCTTACCATTGAATAGAATTTATGTGAATATATATATAAAAACCGTTTTATTATAAAATCCTTAATTTGTTTCTTTGAATTAAAAGAAAAAAAATGTTAAGATGGCTAAACTATTTTACGGCGCAAATAAAACTTTTCATGGCGGCAGCAAGCTATTTTGAAACCGAGCACTACTTTGGTTTCTGCAATAACAATGCGAAAAAAACAGAGACAATGTCAGAAGCAAATTACATGTACGTTTGTGACCGAATATTATAAAGCTTATGTAAAACAGCGATTTTGACAGACATGCACAATTACATGTGACTTAAAAATTTGACATGTCAGATGACAAAAACATGTCGTCTATATGCTCCTTAAGATGTGCTTTCTCCTTAAATGTAGGACTAAGAATTCAGGTAGACTTTTTTTGGATTTAGATTCTTTTTATTTTTTATTTTTATAAAAAAAATAGTATATAAACAAATGGGGTATTTTATGTCAAGTGACACAATTTTTAAATCGAAGTCTTCCGATTTAGATGAAATTTGCACAAAAAAACTTTCCGCATAAAAAAAAAAATAAAAAAAAATTTTAAATTTTAAAAAAAACTTTTTTCTAAATTTTTAAAAAAACAAAAAAATTTTTTTCGAAAGATTGATCAAATAGCTATCGAAGCTACTTAGGACAAATTTTTCTAACACCAATAGGTAATAAGTTACAAGGATGAAAAAGAACACCTGTATGGCCAAAATGTCAAATTTCTAACTCAGAAACTTTTTGACCGATCTTGTTAAAAATTTGTGTCTAAACTACTATTCAATAGGACTTACCTTGGTGCAAATTTCATCCAAATCGGAAGACATCGATTTAAAAATTGGGTCACTTGACATGAAATCCCCTTTATTTTAAATTTAAAATATCTATTTTTAGCTTTTCTCGCACCAGTTTCAAATGTGACTTATTTTGACAGTTCTTGTGAGAAACAGAAATACTTTATCTCACATCCTTCCAATAATTGCTGGAAAATTATTTAAATGAAAAATAATTCTCGCAAAGAAAAGATACAGAAATACTTGTGTGAGAAAAACCATTGTTTTTTTCATTTTACATTGTTTTTGTTGCAATTCACTCGTTTCTTGTGAAACATTTTATGATATGAGAAATACAGAAACGGGCTACAGGTTATCATTAGCTCAGGACCTATAATTCTATGTTTCTAAGTTCGATTGACAAACAAAGAAAGAAAACGTCTTACTTGTCTGCTGCCTGTGCCGATTTCTATATAATATTTGCATAGTCGAAATATTTGAAACCTGGTTTCTGAAAAATGTCAAATAACACTGCGGAACAGTCATTTTGGGGTTTGGAATTTGTTTATTACTAATTTGCGGTCGCTAATTTCAAATCTAATCTCTTGTTTTCTCTATCTGCTCTACTTTTCGAGAAATACCGTTATGTCCAAAATTAAGGCACTTTCACTAAATACATTGAAATAATTTGAAACGGTTGACCATACTCAATATTCAGTTTTCTCGGTAAATTGTGAACCGATTACAGTGAAATAAACAATGGAAGCACGGCTTAAAGATAATATTGTTGCCGAGTTTCGGATTTACAATTCATTTAAATTTCACACGAAATAGATTTTCAGAATTTAAATTTCATAAATTTTATATGCCAGAAATTTTATATGAACGATGCGGTCAAAATTTTCAAAAATATTTATTAAATTTGATTTTATTTTAGCTATGATCTTTGTTTCCCTTACATGGTATTTCGTAAGCAACATTGCTTTGTTGTTGTTTGTTTATTAGTGTTTTTTTGTTTGTAAATATTGTGCTTAAAGTTTTGTTAGGTCGGTATATTATTGTGTCTTTGATGTTCTGTTTACCCGTAAGGCATGCATCCCTGGCCTTACACTATAAAATGGTTTTTTTTCCTTGTCGGCATTAGAGTGGCCAAATGTTGTGTTATTTATTTTCCTCACTGTATTTTTATAAAAGCTTTTATTAGATTTTTTGGAAAGCTATTGTTGGTTATCTTTTCTATGTTCTGTGAGTTATGTTGTCTGTCAATAATGTTAAGTACTCTGTCAATACAATTTCTGGCAGTATTCATTATTTGGTGCCGTGGTTGTGTTGCATGAAAATTAGGGATGCCAATCGGGACTGGTTTTCGCCAATCCCGGGTTTCGGGATTACAAAAAATCCTGGGATTTTACGGGATATAAGGATTTTTCGGGATTCGGGATTTTTGAAAATTAAGAGATAAATGCTTTTTATAGATATTTATTTAAAAAAAAACGTCTTTAAAAGAAGTTTACAAACGAAGGTTTTATATTTAATTTATAATTTTAAAGTTAAATATTACTTAAATTTGTAAAAATTTTAAATTGTGACTTTTCTTATTTAATAGCTGCGTTCGTTTACCCCAAAATTTGTACAAATTTGTACTGGATTTTACTGAAATGCGTTCGCGTACACATAAATTTGTAAAATTATTCACCTACTGGATTTTACTGGAAAAGTAAACGAACGCACATAATGACTAATTTAATTTAAAATATGATAAAAAAAAACTCTAATAAGCAACGTACGACTTTAAACAATGTGTTACTTGATTCAATAAAAAAATAGTTACCATAAAAGCTATAGTTGATTTATGTAGTTGATTTATTTGTAAGATTCTATTAAAATTTTATTAAATGAATTAAAATAAATAATTAAAATTTGAATTCGAAATTAACTAACAAAATCAATTTATTAAGTTAACCATTAAAATCTTATTTTAACAAGAACTCATTTTTATAACCACCAACACTTGCGGTAGGAATTATGTAGTGTATAAAATACATTACTTTATATTGTGAAATCGCTCCATTAATTACGGTAGTTTCGATGTCAACTCTCAGAAAACAATATATATCCCGGGATTTTCGGGATCGGGATTTCGGGATTGGCATCCCTAATGAAAATTCATGGTTCTTCCCAAAGAAGTTTCTTTTGCATACCAGTTGAAAACTATTTTATTTCGAAGGCGTAGTTTCATATCTAGGTAAGCAATTCCTGTGTTGGTTTGTATCTTAATTGTGAACTGAATTTTCTTATGATATTTGTTAAAAGTTTCAGGATTTCATCCTTAGTTTTACTATGGCCAAAATATCATCATTTTTGCAAAAAAGCGATCATTTTCTCAGGCTCATATCTTGCAAGCCGTTCGAAATTTTGATTAACCCTCTGAGACAAAGTTGTAGCTCTTGTCATAAAGAACACAAATTGTGAACATATAAAATCTTCATAGGTTGCAAACCGTTCAAAATTCAAGGAAACAATCAACTACAAAAATGTATCTAAGATCTCAATAAACAACTTTCTATAGCAAATGAGCTTCCGAGGAATGATTCTTAATACCGTTTAGGTAGCCGCAATAGTGAAAAATTTCTTGAAAATTTCGATTTGTTTACCTTTTTTCCACTGTTCAGGTCCATAGGTAGCAAAGCGTTCGAAATTCAAGGAAACAATCAGCTACAAAAATGTACCTAAGGTCTCAGCATACATACATTCTGAACGGCTTGCAAGATATGAGACTGAGAAAATGATCACTTTTTTGCAAAAATGACACCGAGGCCCCAAATCTTTATGGGCCCATAAAAAAAGTGCAAGACTTTGGACAAAACTGGGAGACACGGGTCTTTTTTTTTGGTCTTTTATGGTTATCTATTGTCCGTATATGGTTATTTTTCCATGACTTAAAAAAATTACACACAGTTTTATTTTTAAAAAGTTTAAAAAGTTTTGCAGAAGAGTATAAAAAGTAGTTTATTTTATTTAAGTTTTGACAAATTTGCTGGATTAGACAAATGAGAAATATTTATTTTTCCTAAACAAGAAGATTTTCTACATATGCTTTTCTACTTATTTCCACTGTTCATCATCTATTTCAATCGATCTAAATCGCTACCATAAATTCATGCAATAAAGTGTCTTTGACTGGGTATTTGTGCTTATCGTCATCATCATCTTTGCCATCATCATTATCGTCGTGTTTGTTACAATTCCATTGCCGAATTAACTCATTTGCTTAATAAACGACCTTGAGATTGTTACCGGTTTAATATAATAATATAAAAAAAAAAACTTAAACTCACTCGAATGCGTCTGAAGACTTTTATTTTCGATTGTTTGTATTTTGTGCTTTACTTTTTCATTTTTTTTTTTTTTTTAATTGTCTTCACATCTTTTTTTTTATTTCGATTTAGTTTCTGAAGTTTTTGCTTATGTATTTGCTTAAATGGCGGTAGTTGTAGAGTATTATAAATAAAAAGGGGTTTTTTGGTTCACACACACACACACACACTTTCACATTTACATATATAAGTTTATAGACACATGTCTGCGCTTTGGAGTTTTTAGTTCATTATTAATGCCATGTTAATCAATTTGGTATCCATAACCTAAATTTTGTTTTTGTCTTTTAGTCATTTAATATATTTTACTTAAGTCTTTTAATTTTTAAAATAATAATTAAGATCCTCATGTTTTAAATAATGATAATGTTGTAAGAGTTTTATTTGTATAAAAATTGTTGGTAAAAATATTTATTAGTTTATAAATATTTTTTTTTATAAAAAAAAACACCCATAACTGCTCACAACAATATTTTGATTGGTAACTCTCATAATAATAAAACGAAACAATGCAATAATTTGAAAGTACCAGTTTAATAATAAATTATTTTTGTCAGTTTCATTTTGGCTTAAAGTATTTTTCAACATTTTGCACATGTTTCTTAAATTTGTTTTTGTTTTAGGTTTTTTTTTTATTAGATTTAATCAAAGTTAAGAAATTTTGTTTAACGTTTATTGCTTAAGCTTTTTTAATTTCCAATAATAATCTTGATTTTTGTTATCAACCGTTTTTATGAAATAAAGAAGTTTGTTTCTTAAGTCTTTTGTTTTAACTCATGGATTTCCTGATTTAAGAAAAACTTGTTTTGGTTATTTAGTTGTTCCTTAAACCTTTAAATACAATTTTGTTATGAATTGGAAATATTAAGTATTTAAACTGTTATGCTAGTTTTTTTATTTCAAATAAAATTATTTATGTATAAAATAAATTTGAGTTCATGTGTCTTTTATAGAATATTAAATAACACAATTTCGGAGACCTTTGATATAAAATAATGAACACAAATTAAGCCTAATAGCCTTGTTATCCGATTTAGGACCATTATTACAACTTGCCGTTAGTTAAAGTTAAAATTTTATTATTTATTATTTCAGCTTTACTTTTACCTACCCGGTAGGATAAACATGCCTTTAACATATTGCTCACTTTAGCTTAAAGCAAAGTTGTATAAGTAAAAAACTTTATATACGTGCGACAAAATCCTACCTTTAACTAAAAGCAAGTCGCAATAATGGCCCTTAAACTACAAAAATTCGTCTTAAAGTCCAGACAAAAATTAACAAAGTTTTTTTTTTAGGAAAAATTAATACATAAATATCTAAGTTACGTAATATTTTTGAGCAAAGTTACGGCTTTATTTAAAAAGAATTTTAAATAACTGGTCTAAATGAATAAGAAATGGTCTGGGTTTTAAAGCGGGGAGGTAAACATTCTGACCACTATTTTTCAAAAAAATTTTTCTTTTCATCTTAGAGTTATTTAAATATTGTGTTTTCTTTTGTTTAATTAATCTCTTTAAAGGAATGAATTATTTTATATAAGTCTTCTATGTATGACCTGATTTTAGCAATACCCTTGTAGTCCCACAAAAATCGAAAACTTTTTTTAATTGATTTTTTTTTTTTGGTGTTGATTTCGTTTTTTAGACTCGATTTTAATATAAAGGGTGTTTTTTATAGAGTGATACAAGTTTAAATCATAATAAAACATAGAAATATATTTTTGATACCAATAAAACGGTTTTTATTGGATTGAAAATTTTATGGCATTAATGTTTAAATATGATTTCGGCCATGTGGCCGCCACGGCTGGCGCGTAGAAAGCGCAATCTGGAACACCAATTTTCAACAACATTTCGCATTCTGACCATCATCGTTTTTGAAGACATATGGGCCGATGACTCCGCCTGCCTATAAAGCGCACCAAACAGTAATTTTCTGTTAATATAATGATGTTTCGACAAAAGCTTGGGATTCTCCTGACTCCAAATGCGACAATTCTGTCTTTTTACGTTGAAGGGCAACCAGAAATGGGATTCATCGGAAAATAAAATTTTTCATGGAAATTTAAAATCAATATCAATTTGTGCTTCAGCCCAGTCGTCGAATTATTTAAATTAAAAATTTCCACAATAAGCACGCGTTGCTCTGGTGTAAGTCGATCCATAATGAAATGTCAAAGCAAACTAAGCAAAGAGCAACTATCAGCTGTTAAATGGGTAGTCAAATAAAGCAGTGATGCCAACTCAAAGTTGTATCACTCCAAAACAACACCCTTTATAAACTGAGCTTTGAATTTAATATTTGGATCCACAAATAATTTTTAATACATTTCGAAACAAAACATTACTTCTTTTTTTATCGATGTAACAGAATTGTTGTTCGACGTCTCTCGCCTTTAGGATTCAATTTTATTGCTATTAAATAAATTTTAATAAAGTTTTTTTAAAGGTAATCACCAGTTTTGTTGCCTCTTATAATTCAGCAAGAAATTCTTGTAATCGATATTGTTATTTTTTTTCAGAACGCTCCACTTTTTTACCTCCCCCTTTCCGAACGTTCTTTGTTTTCAACATCAAAAGTGCTGAAACCAGTGAAGAAAAATCGCTTCTAACTTGTGGGTACTTAAAAAAAAAACTTTTAACTCCATGGCGGTAGAATTAAAAACAAAAGTTATTGTTACTCAGGAATTATTTTAAATACTTACAGGAAGTTTTTTAAGTTTTATATATTTTATTTCCCATTATATCTAATAGCCTTTTCACACTTGTCAACATTTAACATTTAACATCAATTTGCGAAGATGTTGGAATTTTCCCATAAGAAATACAGAGGGCTAAAAATCAAAAATTTTCAACATCTTTACAGAATGTTACTATCTCATTTTGTTCCCTTTTACATTTTTCGATTCTTTTAGTGTCATCACTAGAAAAGTGGCAATAAATTCTATTATAATTGTGGCACCACTGACAAAATGGAAGTTGGTTTGAAATCAGCGTTACCATTTCTCAAGTTTTTCTTTTTTTGCAACCCTTATTTTGCTTAATTTTGCTTAAATTATTAAACAAAATGATTAAGAAATATATTTTGGTGTTATCTTTTAGAATGTTGCCACTTTTGTAGAAAAAAAGTATTTAAAAAAATAAAAGTTTTTTTTTCAGAAATGGTGACATTTTTTATTAATGGTAGATGTTAGATGTTTCAAGTGTGAACGCGTATTTCACATTTTCAACATCTTCCATGCGTTCCTCCGAAATGTATGCAAGTGTACAAAGGGTATTAACTTTAGCAGGTTAACAGTTTAGGGTATGGACTAAAGGTTGCCTTACATGTGCGTTTCTTTATTTTTGTTTGTTTTGCAAAACGGTATATTAAGGGCTTTAACCAGGACTGTTAGTGAAGTCGTCAAGAAATAGTTCTAACTCCGACTATGATTATTCAAGCACGACTCCGACTCCAACTCCGACTCCGACTCCTACTTAACCTTGATGCTAAATGTATATGAGGCTGATCCTTATTTCACTTTTAACTTGTTTTTTTTTATAGTAGCACCTTTTAAGCGGATAAATATAGCAAGGAGATGGTTCTGTAAAAAATTTCAAATCGATATATTAATTGTAGCACGAGCCGCATTGAGCTTAAATATAGTTATTTACATATGTAAAGTAGACTGGTCCCTAATTTCTAACTTTATAGAAGACCCTCTTAAAATTTTTTTATTTTGAAAATCATTAGAAAGTATTTTATGCCCAAAAATTTTGGAGTCGGAGTCGCAAGTTTTTGTGAGTTTTTCTACTCCGGTATAAAAACCTCAACTCCGACTTCACAGCCCTGGCTTAAACAAACACCTTCATGTTTAAAAATATATTTAAATAGCTAAATTCATTTTTTATAGAATCAATAACACTTGATGAACAACACTGTTGTGAATGAACGTTCTACCGTTACAAATTCAGCAGTATTTACAAAATATTGTAATCGAGTTTAGAATTAAGATTACAAGTTGACACTATTTATACCGATTTTTCTAAAGCTTTTGAAAAAAATCTCACAGGGTATACTTCTAGCTAAACGGCATAAAATTGGATTCAATTCAACATAATCTGGTGTTGGTTTCTCGATGGAGGACTTATTTAACCATAATAAATGGTTGCCGGTGACAATTAGCCATAATTTGTGTTAAAATTTTTATTAAAAATAGTTTTGTTAGAGGTAACTTTATTTAAAATTGGTTTATCTTTGGGTGCGGAAATTGGAAAAAAAAATTTTTATCAAATATTATTTTTATAAATTTATGGTGTTTTCTTTTCTACAAAATATGTGACATTTTATTTTAAAAAAATGCAATTTGGTGTCTGTTTCTTAAAAATTTTGCTCCCGAAAAGGATGAGTTTTTTAGAGGAGCAAAATTTTTAAGAAACAGACACCAAATTGCATTTTTTTAAAATAAAATGTCACATTTTTTGTAGAAAAGAAAACGCCATTAAACAGATTGTGAAGCACACATTATGAGCATCTATATTTAAATCGGCTAAGGCAAAACAGTTAAGAACACTTTCCTCCTCTGTATGTCAACCGATTTGAACAAAATATACACCATTCGAAAGGTATTTACTCACAGAAGTGCACAATATATATTTTATTCAAATAATTTCAGAGTTATAAATGTTTTAATTTGCTACTAACACATATGCAGAACACATAAATAAAAAATTTGTTTTTTTCAATTATTAAATAATAAAAAATAGGGTGGTCGATTATTCGACATTTTTCAGAAACCGGTTTTCGAATATTTCGACTATATAAATCTTATGTATAAATCGGCACAGGCAAAATAATTAAGAACGCTTTCTTCCTTTGTTTGTTAACCGAACCTATATGGGGAGAAAAAAGTATCAAAAAAGGGAAATACGGGAAATAAAATTTCTTTTTTTTACTTTTCCGTGCTGCATGTGATAATTTTAAAATTTTCTATAATGTTGAAATTAGAAGCATAATATTCCTGAGTGAATAAAAACCTATAAGATAAAAAATGTTGGCACTTTTTGTTTTTAATCTAAAAAAATTATGAGTTTTCGTTAATATTCGGCCTATAAAGATAAAATTATACATTTAACTGGGTGAACAAGAACATGTAAGGGGAGCTTTTTGGTACTTTTTCGTTCAACATCTGGTACTTTGATTAATTTTAGTTAATATTAGACATAGAAACATAAAGATGCAATGTCCTGAGTGGATGACAATCCATAAAGGAGACGTTTTGATACTTTTTTGTTTTTCAATTGATATTTTTTATTATCAAAGTTATTTACGGGAATACAAAATTTATCATTAATACGATTTCTGTATGACGTGCTAAATTCCCAATTTATCATATTTGATAAATTTGAAAGCTGGCTTCTATGCGCATTTCACTGGTTGCTTAGGCCAGCTCATCAGGAAACCTTTTCCTAAGATTTTAGAAAAGCTAAAAATATTATACGAATAAAATCCTAAAGCGAATAAAAGTTTTAAACACTCAAAGTCTTACTCGTAACAATATCAAAGCTTAAACAAAACAACAACAATAAACAGTGAGTTTATCTTTTCTTACATCCCCCCTATATTGAACTTACAAAATTAAATTAACTCACGTAGAAGATAAAATGTGAATCGAAGGTTGGTCCCTCGCCAAATCGATCCACTAAGACGGAAAAAATAAATGCTCAAAACATGTAAATTCATACATACTTAGATGTGCTATGTTTTCTTCATATGTATGTACATAAAAATTTATGGTCGAATTTTGACCATTAGGCGAACACTAGTTAAAGGAATTATTCCCTTCGTATTTATTATTATTTAATTTTCGTACTTCCTAGGTGGAACACTGGTCCCCAACAAACAAGTTAAAACTTGGTTTATCTAATGCCAAAGCTTTTATTTGACGCCATGCACACCCTTTTTCTGGTCCTTTAGATTGAACCAGTATTATGAATTAGCAGATCTTCATTTCCTTTAACTAGCCTGTGGGCTCTAATCAAGCACCGTTTGAGTGATGTTGTCTAGGGGCTTCCATTTATGTTGTCGAATTTTGGAATTTTTATTGGTAGTTGGTGTGCTG
The DNA here is from genome assembly GCA_963931875.1 of Pollenia griseotomentosa. Lineage (NCBI taxonomy): Eukaryota > Metazoa > Arthropoda > Insecta > Diptera > Polleniidae > Pollenia > Pollenia griseotomentosa. The sequence goes on from OZ007563.1 coordinate 51,836,648, forward strand.
TTGCCCTTAACGTGCAAGATACTTGGAGTGCATTTATTTATTTGGTGGCAGCGTGCCATGTTTTGCATATGCACATAATATTTTACACTATCTTCAAGGATTTTGAGTTTTGTGAGCTTAGAGATGAATGCTGATCTCCAGACTTAATTCAGCATTCCAAACAATGGTCTACCCTTATGATGCGGAGTTTTATATCAACGTTTGCTCCAGCATTATTGGAAAACAGGTGGCAGAAAGAGTCGGTAGCTGAGATCGGTTTGCCATTTAAAAATATATATGTATATATAATATATTCATATAAATATATAACAATTAGAGTATCCAATTATTCGACTTTGGGTTTTGTTCAAGTAAGGAATTAATCGATTTTTGAATTTTAAAATTGCTCGATTAATCGAATAAAGGTTCTAAATTGTTCGAATTACTCGAATAACTCGAAGAATTCAAAAAATTTTATCCAATGGGGAAAACCAAACATCTCTATTTTAACTCATACTTTTATTTTTTAATAAGCAGAAAAAGAGAGCTGCCAACCAGTTATGAAAAACTTTTTAAACCAATAAATTATTTCTTAAAATCGAGTGAAATTAAAAAATAAAATAGTTTTAGTTCAACTGTGATACATTAACAATAACAACCTGTGATATTAAATAACTTTTTTATTTTAATTTTTCAATTAATTTTAAACAACTTCGTGTTTTATGTTGTAAAACTTGTGTGTTTTTTATTATAAAATGTAAATTTAACAAAGATTAAATATTTAATAAACTGAAAATCCCAGATGAAGTTGGAAAAGACCAACGAAAATATAAATAAATAAATAAATAATCTTTTATTTAAATACAAATGACCTTGAAAGCCTGTTTAGATAAAATCTAAGAAAATAATAATTAAAATCGATGGAGATTCTCCGTTAAGGTTTTTTAAAAATCACCGCTTGTTTCGAAATTTTAAGAGAAGTTCTGGTAAGGATAAGAATTCAATGTATACTCTATATAAAAGGTTTTTTTTAATAAGCTTTAAGAACAGGACCTTTATTCGTTTGATTCCAATTACACTCGTATGTATTCGGTTTCCAGAACATGGCTGATAACTTGTATACATAAATATTTTTGTAATTCCCTTGAAATTTCCTTTATTTTAAAACTCTTCTCTATATTTTTGGTTAATTTATCTTTAACAGTATTACTATTTTGCGACAAAAATCAGACACTTCGTTTTCAAACAAGGACACTTAGGTTTTTAACACGGATATAATGATATCTCAAATGTCAACATCCAGCCGATTAGAAGATACGAGGTAATAAAAAAAATGACATTCGGGTAATAACAGGCAACCCATAATCTGACAGTACATGGTTTACACATTTATAACAACTGATGAATTTTTTTTAAGAATTTCACGTTTATAGTCAGCGTTTAAAAAAACTGCAGTCAAAGTAGAAAAACTGCCATTCCTTCCATTCTTCATTTGCCATTGGCCAAAAAAAAAAATGTCGCTTTTACTTCTGATTCATTGAATATAAACTGTCGCTGTCAAACCAACTCAAAAAGCGAAAAGTTGTACACAAATTTTCGTTTTTTTTTCGACAGTTTCTGGTTTCGACTGCAGTTTTTAAATGCTGTTTATACCCTGCAGGAGATTGAACTAGTACGTAATACCTACAAAACTGTAAACTTTTCTATACCATCTTAATGCTCAAATGAGCATTGAGTGTGCTTGGAACATCACTAGTACTATGGGTTCTAGACGTGTACTAGTACACTTGCACCACATTGGGTGCTTTTTGCATTTAAACAATTTTTTATAATAAAAATGCCATAAATAAATAATTTGAAAATAAATTTAAGAAGCAGTATCAAAATAAAATTATGTACTGGAATTTTAGTTTCGCTACAAAAAATTCTATCAGTCTACAAGTGGTGCCCTTGTACTATATCAAGTACTGGTACTCATATGCACTAGTATTTTTATATAAAAACTCTAACCCCGTTAGCACGGGGTTAACACTTTTTGTTCTAGTAATTGTACTAGTGGCATTTAGACAATTAACTCTTAACCTTCTGCAGGGTAATGACTAACATAATTTTTCACACATGCTCAAATCTAACAAGTAAGAGTGCTATATTCGGCTGTGCCGAATCTTATGTACTCTTCACCATTGTGCGAGCAGAATACAGAGCAACTAAATAATTTTTACATATACATACATATTAACAATACTTAAAACTTCATTATAAATGAAATTTAAAAAGCGAAAACAGACGACAACCGGATTTGAACTTCGCTTTTCATAAGGACCCAGAATATATATACTTTATAGGGTGTAGGACCTTCGGTGAAGGGTATAAAAAGTATTTTGGTCATAACTCTGCTATTTCTTAACCGATTTGACAGATTTATATACCGACGTGTTATTTTGGTTATAAAACTTGGACTCGGGAAGATCTATGGTTCCCGAAAATGGGTATTTTTAAAAAAAAAAATTAATATTTTGGTCGTAACTTTTTCGTATCTGAACCGATTTACCCGAGTTTTTCAGAAAATATTTTCTATTAAAAATTTCCGATCTTTTGATATACAAGGCGTAACCATAGGTCATATTGCAGTCAAAAAATTCAGGTTTTTATACAATTTTTAATACTTTTTGTATGGGAAGTACCACGCCCACTTCTCCAATCCCGCCCATTTTGTGGGTTGGTGTGTATTTATAACCTAAATGTTTGTACCTTATTTGAAAACTTTGGCTCTTGCCGTTCTCCAGATTTACAGAAAAAAGTAATAAAAATACAACAACCACAAGGGATTTTTTTTGGAAAAATTAGAGGCAGTCGTGGTTAGACCGATCTGACTGAATTTCAATAGCAAGAAATGGTGGACTATATGTGACATAAATGTAAAACAACCTAGCCGCTATCATGTCTGAAGTCTCCGGAAAACACATATCAAACGTAAGACGGACGGACGGACAGATGGACAGACGGACGGACGGACAGACGGACAGACGGACGGACGGATATCGTTAAATCAACTTCTCTCCTCATAAGGACCCAGAATATATATACTTTATAGGGTCTAAGATCAATATTGTAGAAATTACAAACCCTTTACCACCTGTGGTAAAGGGTATAAAAATGGACTAAAATATGTTTAAAAGTATGAGTAATGAAAATAAATGCAAAATGTTACAACATGTAATTTTAAGGTAGGCAATCCAAACAAAATATTCTTACATTAAAAAGGAGAAATTTCTAAGAAATTAATTTTAATCGATTAATTGACATAAATTGTTCGAGTTATTCGTTAATCGAAATTGACTATTTTGTTTATTCGATCAAATAATGGCGGAAAAATTCCTCGATTAATCGAGCAACGATTAATCGATTGGATACTCTAATACCAATATAAAGGGTGGTCCAACCAAACGATGTTAATTGTAAAGAAAAAAGAAATGTTTATGAGAATTATCTCAATGGCGTATATTCAGAAATCATAACTAAAGTTGTAACTAGTTAATAAAACAGAAACTAAAAAATAGTTCATAGATCTTATTCACAATTCATAACTAACGTAGCAACATCTCTCAACTGATGGAAGAAATCCAACCATGTATATTGGCATGTAGAGAAAATTAAATGTCGATAATATTTTGAACGACATATTCTGTAATTTATTAAAAAGCTTATAAAACTATTAAAAACCCATTTTTTGTTCTTTAAAAAATTAACACAAATTCTAAAAAAGTTATTTTTTGGTTTTAATAGTATATAAATCCATTAAAATAATTACTTGTAAAAATAAAAATATTCGAAAGAATTTTATCGACTAAGAACACATCTATAATTTATTTTTTTATGGATGTTTTTTGGATGCTGTAGAAATGCATTTCAAATGGATTGCAGCGTGTTTTATACGTCTTAACTGTTTTTTGACATGTTTTTATCTGATATTATACGAATAAATTATAAAATGATATCAATCAGCTGTTCTTTGAATGTATTAGTTAGTTAGCATTTAGTTACAGCTTTCCTTTTTGTCACTTTTTTTGCTGAAAGTAATGATCTGTGAATAACTTAAATAGGAACCTAAAAAAGTTAACACTTGATAATAAATTATAAATATGCGCCAATATGTTTTATTATTATACATATTATTAATTATGACAATTATGTGTGAAACAAAATTTCGACCAAATGCTCTCCACGGCTTCGATGGCATACCTCCATCCGATGGTCTATAGTTTCAGTGACTCTGAAACATAATTGAGGTTCAATGTCTTTAATGTGCCGAATTATCTCGTTCTTTAGCTCCTGAATTGTTCGTGGCTTATTGACGTACACTTTTTTTATTAAATATCCCCAAAGAAAAAAGTCTAGCGGTGCCAAATCACATGATCGTGACAGCCAATTAACATCGCCACGACTTGAGATATCACGACCATTGGATTTCTTGCACAAAAGAGCCATTGTTGGCTGTGTGGCAAGTGGCACCATCCTGTTGGAATCACATATCGTCCAGGTCCATATCCTCAATTTTTTGGCCACATCGTTATCATCTCGCGATTGTGTACACTATTCTCGCGAACAAGTACGGCTTCAAGACGCTGCCAGCCCATAAACCCCACCAAACACACACATTTCCTACAGATCCGGTTTGCTGAAATTTGCGCACAATTCTCCCGATTGTGGATATGTTTGGTCGATTATGCTGACCAAAAAAATTACGAAGGGTACGAAGTGAATCTCACAAAAAATATTTTCCAAAATGTTCCATCAATTAAGTTTTAATTTAAAATTTGATCAAGTGAATTAAACGTCTAGTCAAGTGAATTTAACCATTAATCAAGTGATTTAAACGTTTAATCAAGTGAATTAAAAGTTTAATTGATGCCATTAATTTGTTAACTGTAGCAAGTTTAATTAATTTTTTAATTAATATCACACATTTTTTAATTGAAATCAATTTTTATTTTATTTGTGCTTAACATTCTACTGCAGCCTAGATCGCTTCGTATTTGAAGAACAATAATTGTTTCGCTTAGTTCTTAAGACTAAGGCCCGTTTTCACAACTTAAACACGACTAAAGGTAAGCATTTATCGGCCATAAGAAAGTGGCTCTTAGTGTTTCTTTTTAGTTTAGTGAAATTTTATATATAATTTTATTTTTAACCTGAAATCAGAAATTAATAATACAAACTGAATTTGCGTTATATTTAATTTAAATATGTTTAGGCAAGAATCCTTGAACTTTAAAAAAGTCTATTAACATGTAAGTTAAAATTTTTAGATAAAACTTATAAATTAATTACCATTTCTTATGTCTTAACTGCACTACATTATTAACTTTTTTAGTAACTGGTTTAAAATAAAATTGCAAAATACGAAGTCGATGGATGTGTTAAACAAAATAAATGGGTACGAATTTAAATAAAAATTGCCTTAATTTAAAAAAAGAGAACACTAATTTTAAACTGAAATGAAAATGAAAATTGTTTTTAATTATATATTTTCTAGAGAAATATAAATAAATGAAAAATTATAATTAAATGCATAATGTGGCCAATTATAAATAGACTTTAATAAAGCTGAAACTGAACTTATGACGAAGGGGTCAGTCATAAAGGTTTGAAATTTATGCAAGACTTATTTAGTTTTTTTTCTTTGCTTTAAATGAAAACCCCATGTCTTTTTAAATTTAACAATTTTATTTTTTTTTTTTATAAATATTTACACATTCACATTGCAATTTTTTTTATTAAGCTTTTTGCTGTGTTGTTTTTTCAAATTGAGTGAATGTTTGTTGTAAAGTAAAAAATCACTCAGGCTTAAGTGTGTTTAAGTATGTTTTAATGATTTGGGAGTGTATTGGTGTGGATTAGCTTTTTAAATAAGCAAGAGAGAGGTGCTAATAGCAACACTTAAATATAGAGATTATTCGATTTAACGATCGATCTTTCAATGACAATAATTTGCTGTGAGAGCTTTTCATTTAACTCTTTACTCAAGAATTGAGTTTGTGCCTAAAGCTTTGTTTCTTTTAAACACTCTAGCACTCGGATGGTGTAAAAGCGCAAGCGCATTTAACCAATTTGGTGTTGTTGTTGCTTGTTGTATTGTAGTTGTTGTCATTGATATGTAGCTGGAAGTTTAACAAACTCTTAAGCCAAAATCCAATTCCCCCCGCCAAAATGGTTAAGCGAGTGTTTTAATAAATATTTATGTTTGTGTTGAGGTTGTTTTTGCTATTGTTGTTGGCAAGTGTACAATGGTAGAGGTAATTTTGTAAAAGTGTTGGTAGTGCGCCTGTCAGTGGGTTGTTGTAAGCGCAATTTTTGGCCGCTGCTAAATCACAGCCAAAACTTATGTCTGCAGTCATTTGCTTAAAGTTACTGAACGTAGTAATAACGTTAATTTTTGCTACCACCGCTCATTAACAGTTGCTCCTGCCAAATTTTAGCGTGTCGTGTTTGTAAATTTGGTAAATTACAAATTATGACAAAAAATCTAAAAAAATAATTACTAAAAAGTTTATTTTAAAGAAAAAAAAAGAAAAAACTTTTGTATTAAAAAAAAATACTTTTATTACGAATTTCTTTAATAAAAAATTTTTTCTTTTTTTACAGTTCTCCTTTAAGTAAGAAAGAAAAGTTTTACCTCTAGTGAAAATTAAGGAAATTGCGAAATATTATCTTATATTTATTGTTTGTGCTCGAATATTAAAACAAATTTTTACAAACCGACATATAAAGAGTCAACCAGAGAGCCATTATTTTCCGTAACTATAACAATTAAATAGCTAATACAAACGTTTCGATTAAAGAAAAATCGTAACGAATTTAACAAGAAAAACATAAGTTGAAAGAAAGGAAGAAAGACGGAAGAAAAAAATCTAAACAACAAAATGCAATCACTTAAGTGCAGTTTAAGTTTAGTTGTTGCATTGGGCTTGTGTCACATGTGCATGGCCATGCCAGGTCGTTATATACGGGCAGCGGATGATGACTCTCTAGTGACACTACAATTCGATGACATCGACAGAGATTTGAATCCCATCAATGCCGAGGTAAGTGGATTTTTTTGTTTAATTTTTAAAAATTTCATCTTAAAAATTCTGTGTCTTGTTTTTACTGGTATTTTTGGTTTAATTAATTTTTGTTTTTATTTTCAAACCATTTCAATTGTTTTGTAATTTAACTTTATGTTTGGCAACGTTGCCAGTGACTTTTTGTGTATTTTTTTTTGCAATTAAATTTTTGCCATTGTTTTATGCTCAAAAAAAAATCGCTTAAAACTTTTAAACTAAAAAGTGAATGTTTTATTGCCCGTGATGTAGTTAAACGGATTAATTTTTTTTTCATTTTTTACATTCACTTGCAAAAAATTATTTAATAAAATGTTTATTTCTGTTTGTGCTTTTTATGGGAACACTTAACTAAAAAATTATAGTCGCTTTGTAAAATGCTTTAATATGAATAATTTTCCATTACCTTTCATAATTAATTATTATGCAACTTTGAATATCGCAAAATATTGTAGGTTCGGTTATATTATGCTTGATTAAAGTTTTCAGCATTAATTAAAATAATTGCCGGCAAAAAGCAAATATCTCTTATATTTTTTACTCTCATCTTGTATTGTAAATATTAAATTTTAATATTGTTATTGTTTTTGAATCAAAACCAAGCGTCATCGTTAAACTTCTTTTGACGATAAATTTTTATTTTTTTTTTTATTTGTATAAACAACACAAAAGGAATATAATTATTTTATTTCTCGCTTTGTAAATCAACCAATATTGAAAATCTATGAAATCGTATTAGAAATGCTGGGAAGTACAACAATATCTAAGGCGTATTCACTACACTGAAAGAATTCTTTACTAAATATGACTTAAACCAAGAAAATTTTGCATGATTTTCGTTCAAGCCAATTACTCTTTCTTAATTTATGTGTGGCTTGTGTTAAGCAAAATGTTTCTTAATTTAAGAAAATTTTACTAAATACGAACAAAATAAGTTAAAATCAAGAAATTATTTTTAGATTTTGGATTTCTTGTTTTAAGAAACGAAATTGATTTCTTAAGAAAATAAACTTCTTTCCGTGAAGAAGGTGAGGTCTACTTTACAACAACACTGCGGTTCGATTGTCAAAAATATTCCTAGTAAAAAAAAAACATTTTTTACAAACTTTGTAAAAAAACCATATGTTGACTTGACCCCACCCTTAAGTGAATTCGCCTTGACCCTATCACAATCACACTGATCGGAGGAGTTCGCCACACACGCATCACACTTTAATACCCTTGATCAAGTATTAAAGGCTGTTTGCATAAGGGCGATATCGCTGCGTAACGTCGCCTGCGGGTCGTGTTTGTTGGCAGCTATTGTAGAAATGGATCTCTCGCTTTTGATATATTATGTATGAGCACTATTGGCAGTTAGAATTTTTTTAAAAATTGTTACTTTTGATTTATAAATTGTGGTCATTATTGCCTATTTAGCATATCAATCCTAAATATCCCAAACTAAAAATTATTTACTCTCTGGCAACACTGCTTCGAATAAACGAATAAGAAGCATTGATCAAATAAATATCGAAAAAAAACCCTGATTGTTGCAACAGAAATTCTTTATGTAAATGAGCGTTGTCTTAAGAAGGCACTCCAAAAGAAAACGTAAGCTTTCGCAGCGACATCACCCTCAATGTAAATCGGCACTAAGCATTTTCGAAAGAGTCGAAGAACATTTACATAAAAACAAAAACAAATTGGCAACAATTGTTTTTGTTTATCATACAGGAATTACAGTTAAAACGTGCTACAACTCTCGCGTTAATTGGATTTAAGAAATTTTCGTAAATTTTGTTTTTGTTTTCATGTAAAAGTTCACTCCTTCGACGCGTATTGTAGAATAGCCACGAATATTTGATATGTGATAAATTATAAACAATTCAATAAAAAAAATTTAACATCACAGGTTCTAGTTATATAAAACTAATGTGTGCCAAATTTAATGAGAGTATTACTTTTTGGCATGGTTGTAGTCGTATTAAAGTGTTTTTAAGGAGTATATAATAATATTGTCAATTCTAGTCATATAAAACTTAATTTAGTTTAACTAAGCAACAGCTGATAACTAACCATATGACAAAATAGTAAACCGTTTCGCTGCTCCTGGGGAATCTTTCATAAGTTCTTTTATTTTCATTTAGAATTATGAAATTTAAAACGTTTTTAATTATTACATTTCAAAACATACGGTTTAAGACTTAAACCAAAATGACAGCATATATTTTTGACATTTTTTATAATGTTGTATCCGTTTTCAAAATAAGACCACCATGAATTCGCCTTGGTGGCCTCAATTAAACAGCTGATTGTTTTTAGTTTGCTGTTTTTTTTTTGTATTATTGCTATATTTAAGCCACCTCACCAAGTAAATACCAATGAAAACAATAATGTCCAATTTTGAGGAGAATATTTAAATCTATAATTTGGTAACTTTCATATTAACTTAAATCGTATATAAATTTAGCTTAATTTTTTCCGTGTTATTTAAAAAGTCTGATTTTGTTAAGATAAAAGTATGGTAGCGCCACAAAATACACAAAAAATATCTTAAAAAGTGCATTTATCTACAAGGTGGTATAAAAAAGCAGCTGACTGTTATTGCTTTGCCTGTTGTTGTTGTATTGTTGTGATACTGAGGCCACCTTGCTAAGTTATACACAACGGCAACTTAAATTGAATTTAAATGTACCAGCTTGGTGAATTAAGTTTTATTTAAATATTTATTGAAGAACAGAATTTTTTATTTAAAATGATATTTATTATACATAAATGTGGTTTGATATCAAACTTAAAAATTTTCCTTAAATAAATGAAAATTCAAATAGCTTTGTAGCATTTTATTCCAGATAATAATTAAAGAAACATTTATGATTCTAATAGAGGTACAAATTAACTCTACATTTGCTACAAATTATTGTTGCGTAACCTTTGCATTTCGGGTTACTATGTCTGAAGCAATTAACATGTATGTTTGTGACCGAATAATCTAAAACTTCTTTTAAATAACAATTTTGACAGACATGCAGAAAAGTTAAAAACCATTTTTTGTTGTATGTGTTAAGTTTCACTACATCGTTTGGTGCAACTTATTGGGTATTTATCGTCTTAATTTGTTTGTGTTTTAATTGATAACGTTTTTGGAAAATCCTTAAACCCAATTAAAGTTTACTTCTTTCGGAATATTTTTTTTTTAAGAAAGATTAAAAAAAAAATTTTTAAAAGATAATGATACCGATGGATGTCGAAATATTGGAACAAATAATGTAATAAATTTTATATATATTTTTTACAAATAATTGGCCTCGAGCTCGAAAAAACCATTTATTTTTATTTTAAAATTCAACTAATACGAAGTTTTTGGTTAATTTTAAAATTTATGGTGTTTTCTTTTCTACAAAAAAATGTGACATTTTATTTAAAAAAATGCAATTTGGTGTCTGTTTTTTAAAAATGTTGCTCCCGAAAAGAATGAGTTTTTTAGAATAAAACAAGCCACCCTTTTCTGGAGCAAAATTTTTAAGAAACATACACCAGATTGCATTTTTTAAAAATAAAATGTCACATTTTTTTGTAGAAAAGAAAACACCATTAATTTCACTTTTATTTAAAGCATTTACACGAAATGTTGTTTTATTAATGCATAAAATTATCTTGGGTTGTTCTGCAATAAGAACTTCACGCACCAAATTCATTTTCTAGTTCAAAACAAAAAAAAAAAAAAAAAAAAAAATAACATATTTAATTTACTAACTATAATTTAGAAAACACATCAATATTAGAGCATCAATTACACTGTGATCAAATTTAACACATTTTTATAACAAGTCCAGCTTATCCTACCTGTAAAGCTATTATTAAACGTGATTCAAAAATTCATTACTAAAGTACGATAAGTGATATTTTTACAAATAAATTTAGTAGATAAGTTCATGGCATTTAATTTTTACATGTATATGATTTCCGGTATATGTCCGCCGCGGCTAGAAGTAACGTGGTCCATTCAATAAGTCAAATTTTTGACCACTTTTTTCAATAAATCTGGCCGTATGGCGTCAATGGAGTTAAAGAGTTGCTGGTTTGTCGGCATAAATCAATAACTTAATATAAGCCAGTAAAAATAAGTCCAAAGGCATTAAATCGTTCGTGGGGGAAGGCCCGTGAACAGGCCTTATTCTGAAAATAATGTTGTCACCAAATTGATTTTGTAATAAATGATTTGTTAAGCGCGCTGTATGGCAAGTTGTGCCATCTTCTTGTCGCTGATGTTTAGCTGATTCATTTTTAAAAACAAAAATTCAGAAAAAAAAATTTTCGCCTTTTTTTTTTAAAGAAAAATTTTTTTTATTCTATTAAATACAGTTGTAAGGCCAATTCGAGTATGCTGAATTTAATGGTGATAGCCATTTTTCAAAAATAGCGATTGTATTTGCGATATACGCGACTAAAAACTTTACAGAAGCTGTAATATTTTTTTGCAAATTTTTTTTGGTGTGATTTTGCAGGAAATTTAATAGAACTAAAAAAAAAAATCGCAAAAACATGTTTCAGAAACAATGTGAAAAATTTTATTTACCAGTGTTGGATTAATGTAAATTGAACAATGATCCCAGAAGTATTAAAAATATCGTTTAGTGTTACTTGAGTATCAAAATTTTTAATCGCGATTAAGAGCGCCAACTTTGAAAAACGGATATCAACATTGAAGTCAGCGTACTCGAAGTAGCTGTACTAGTAGTGTGCCCAGCTTGTTAAGATTTGCGACTAACCACTAATATATGAATGTATTCTATTAAAACAAATTGCAACACCATTTCATTGCATGCACTTACAAAATTATTACAGTAACAAACTGTAGTTTATTTAAAAAGTTTTCCGTGCAGTCATTTTTAAATAAATAAACAATTAAAATTCCAAGCAAATTTATTTTTAACTGGCTCTACCATTTATTCAAAAAACTAAGTTCACATTATTAAGGATTTTGGGTTGCATTTAATATTTTCCGTTGATTATGTTAAAGTATTCTGTACGTAAAATTAACGGAAATTGTATAACAAAATAAATCAAAATTCACTTCAAAACGATTTGCGTGTTTTGTGTAGAAACAACAGCAACACTACAAAAAGAAAAACATACATTATTTTTATGTTTAAAAAATAAAAAGCAAAAATTCCCATTTAATTTGTTGCATTATTTAGTTAAATACATCAAATTTTGTATACAAAAACAAATTTAAGATCTAATTTTGTCGGTGAGTAAGATTTTCGACGCCAGCGAAAAAGTAAAAAAAATTCTTTATAGTTTTTAATGTCCTTTTTGATATTTGCAAAAAAAATTAAAAGGCTATAGCCTCTACCCTCCTCCATAAAGAAACCATAACCATACATATTATGATTGCCTCAAACTTACAACTAATAATTGTTTCGTTTTTTATTAACAATAGTATTTTTCTCTTTTCTAAGAACAACATGGTATGGTTGAAAAACAAACATCGTCAGCTTATTATTTTTAAAAAAATTTAGTTAGGTATGGGTTTTAAATCCAAAATCTGTTTCACGAAATTTTTTATCGTTTCTGAGATATTTAGCGTTCGTTAACTTTTCTCCATATTAACTATTTTTTAGTTAATTAAGTATTTCTTAGCTCTACACCCCACTGTTCGGTGAATGCGGCAAATTCCTCATACAAAAAAGAAAAAAAAAATTTTGCCCTTGCTTTGCTTCATTGCCATAAGCAAAACAAGAAGTTAAAGCAAATAAGCAAATTAAAAAGACAACAAGAAAATTAATTTTTCTCATGCTTCGCTTCCTTGCCGTAGTAGTAGTAGTAAAAGCAAAATAAAATGGCAGCAACTCATTACACAGCAGTTAGTATACGTATGCAGCACAAAAAGCTACATAATAAAAATAAATTTAGAAAAGTGGCGTATGCGGAGCAAAACCATAACTTTTACTTTCAATAAAATACTATTAACTTCTAAGTTCATTCATTAACGTGCACAAAAACTTAATTTTTTCTTCAAAACATATGGCAGAAGCAGTGGTGAAAATACAAAAAAAATTCTATCGGGCATATTTTCCGAAAACTTCATGTAAACCTTCATTGTCGTTTTTCGCCACAACGACTTTCTGGAATATGCGCCAAACCCACAATGAGCTGACGACATGCTTTTATAGGTGTAGTAGGTAGAAAGGAAAAAGTGCTAAACTCTATTTTTTAGTTTTGTAGGAATGTGTATTTTATATTTTATACGAAAGAGCCGAGGCCTTATATGAGGCCTACTTTATCAGTTAGATAAGAATAGTAATTGAATCAAAAAATTTGTAAGCAGGCCTTTAAAAAGGCCTGAAGTAAGAAGGTCTTCTAAGTTTACCCGCTGGGTATTTAAAGTAAATTTCTTATTTTCTTTTCACTTTTTGCAGTTTTATTAAGGGTTTTTGTATCTGTTGTTTTGTCTTTTGAATGTGATTTTTCTTGTAACAGTTTTGTTGCTACAAACTGAGAACGTGCACAAAATTTATATAAACAGCCTATGTAGAAGGGAGTAGGTAGGCCTTCTATAAGGCCTTTCTGAGAAGACGAGCGGGCATAATTACTGGATTTAAAAAAAGGTATAGGAAGGCCTTTTATACGAAGACCTCTAAAAGTTCGTCGCTGGGGTATTATGCGTTTGAGCTGATGTGTGTGACACTAAAAAATATTGGTACTAGATCCACCTTTTAGTATAATGATCGACTCAGAAAGTGAACGATTTACGTCTGTCCGACTGGCTGGCTGGTTGTCTCTCCATGTAAAGTTGTGTGCAAAGTTGAAGGTAATTTTATGAAATTTGGTTCATAGATTTATATTGTCGTAAGGAAAAAGCACGTTGAAAATAGTGAAAACCGGTTCATAATTTCACATGGCACTCATACAAATTTCTTTCCGGAATAGTGCTTTGGTGCCTTTTATTTAGAACTGTAAATGAATCATTATTTTTTGATTTTAATTCGTTACGAACTAGCCAAATTTTTAATTAATTCTTTTCACAGCAAAAGGAATTGAATGAAATTTAAATCAATTCAAAAGAAGTAGGCAGAAATGAATTTCAATTCGTTTTCCAATTCAAATGAATCTGTAAAATAAATTGCAATTCGTTTCCTATTCAAATGAATTTGTTAAAGTGAACTGCAAGTCATTTTACAGATTCATTTGAACTAAATTGATTTTGAACTCATTCAAATGAATTGGAACAATGAATTGCAATTCAAATGAATAAAATCAAAAATGAGTTGCAATCAATCGATTTCAAGAGCAGATTTAGGGGAAATTACTAAAATTTCCTATTTTTATTGCAGTTGGAAGTTTTCAATACAAAAAGCAAACAAATTTTCCAATTGTATTAAAACTAGTAAGAATTTCGAGTAAACGAACATAGATAGCTTTGATAGAAAAAAATGTTGTAGAGATTCAATGTTGCTATAATCTTTTAAATTCGATTGAAAAATTTAAAAAAAAATAAATTTTCCACAATATACAAATATGAGATTATTTAAACAAAAAATTATTGTTTTATTATTGATTAAATTAAAAATTTAAGTTTTTTTTAACAAATAATCAAAATTTTTCCATTTTGATAGGATTTTCGCCCATACCTAATAATTTAATACTTATTCTGCCGCTACCTGACAATTCCATTCCATTCAATTCAAATGAGTTGGAAATGAATTGTTAATTCTTTTTTCTAATTCATTTGAATTAATTCAAAATCAATTCAATTCAAATGAATTACAATTGACTTTTACAAATTCATTTGAATTAGAAACGAATTGCAATTCATTTGACAAATTCATTTGAATTGAAAATGAATTGCAATTCATTTTTACCAAATTCATTTGAATTGACTCAAATTTTATTTAATTAATTTTTTTGTGTGAAAAGAATTAATTCAAAATTTGCTAGTTCAGTGCATGAATGATTCGCGAATAATTCAGAAATGAATGATTCATTTACAGCTCTGTTATTAATCATCTTATTATGTTGCTATTTAGATTAAATTTGGTCCAAATTTATTTGATTGCAATCTTAATCATCTTACAAAAATTTATTGAGATCCAAACAAATCTCGAATTGATGAAGATATCTGAATAATATATTGGGCAACGATAACTTTTATAAAGCTACTATGTCATGGCAAAATTTTCTTCTGGCAGGCTTAAAATTTACCATATCGCTCATTTGCTGCAAGACCGGCATAACTCAAAAAATGAAATTTTCGCTTTGTTTTTCTTTATATTGTGTATTAAATTTAAGTTAGAGCAAATCAAAAATTTTAAATGCGTTTATCTCGAAATGGTTTTTTTGAGTTATGCCGGTCTTGCAGCAAATGAGCGATATGTTCAATATAAACCTCCTCTCCTAAATCGGCTAAAGATGAACATAACTCATATAGATGTTGATATTTAGATAATATTCGACACAAAGAACTTTTACATACATCTTCACCTTATAACATAATTTGCTTTTGCCGCTTCATGCCATGGGTACCATCTTGAAAATGTATCTTTTTGTACTGTGGTGTTAGGTGTGATTGATTTTTTTCTTTCTTCTAGTTCTGGGCCCTGTTTCTCAAAACTAGAAGTTACGAATCTACAAGTAAAATACACTTAAAAAAGCATCAATTTTACAATTTTTGTTTTTGTTTCAAAAATATATTTTACTTGCAGACTTTTAACTTGTAGTTTTGAGAAACAGGGCCCTGCTCGTTTTCTATGTTTATTATAAAATACTTTTATAAAAAACTACAGTAATGTAAAAAACTTTTTATTTTTATATTAATTACTTTTTCACTTCATTGTGTTGATAGTGTTGATAAGATATTAGTGTTGACCTCTCAAATAACTCTCAAAAATTAATAACTATAATTAACAATTTTAAATTTTAAATAAAATATTATAATCAATTAATAAAAGTCATAATTAACTAAGGGGCTTGAATTTTGTTAATATTGAAACAAATCCAAGATTCCTAAATTTATTAAAAAACCATTGAACAGACTCGTCTACTAAACTTGAATCAGCTTTAATATTTTCTTAATCTAAGCTATAAAAACGAAAGAATTTTAAAAATTTTCTAAAAGTTTCATAAAAAAAAAAAAAAATCAAACACAAGCCGGACTCAATATTAAGATACCTTATTGAAACTAAAACTTCAATAGAACAACCTAAGCCGAAAAATTCAAAACAAAAATCAAATGTTTAATAAAAAATATTTATTGAATCGCCTTCAAAATCAATGTTATTTCGTATTAAATATTAAAAAACCAGAATACTAATTCAAGCAATAGATTTTTATTACTTCTACAAGTGTATAACAGAACAACTTTAAAATAAATTTTTTTTAAATGTGACATGAATTTTTAATTGTAGTTTAAAAAAATAAAACAATAACAAAATTCACATACAATTACTCATCGCCAGCCAAAAATTAAAAAAAAAGAAAAACCGAAACAAAAATACTTTCATTCAAAACTGTTAATGATTAGTTGTAGTTTTCAACGTGGTTTTTGAAAAGGTGCTATAAAAAATACGTTAATAAATTGCATAATATGTATCTCTATTTCTGTACACTTTAAGCTTACAACAATATTTATTAAGTTTGTGTTAATGATATTTTTTTTTTAATTGTAAACAATATTAATTGATAGATGAAGAAACAGATGAGCAAGATTCAAAGTTAAAAAGAAATTGACAACACACTGCAGGTGGTTTGGTTGAGGGAATGAAATTAATTATAGGATATCTTAAAAACTTTGATATGCTTTAAATAATATGAAACTACATATATTGCTGCTATAAATTAAAAAAAAAAAAATAATAATAATAATAAAAAGATGTTAAGCTCATATTGTAGATACAGGGTAGCAAAAAACGAGCTATGGTTTAAAAAGTTTCTAGCTTGTTTATTTAATGCGATTATCTGGCCTGTTCTGAAAATCACATTTAGGCCCTAATTATGTAAATCGCAACGCAGAGCCAAAGAATTATATTGAAAGCAAAAACAAAGTCATAAATATTTTGTAGTTTTGTTGTTGCCTCATAACTTGTGGCGTTGGAAATTTTTAAACGGTACATTAATTTCTGTAGGTAGCAACAACAAGATTACAAAATGTTTATGACTTTGTTGTTGCTTTCAATATTATTTTTTGGCGTTGTGTTGCGCTTTACATAATAAGGGCCTTAAAATCACACGTTTGATATTGTGGTGTTCCGGTTCTGTGGTTTTTGGTGTAATTTTTAATTGCCGAAAGCACACCGAGAACACTATAAAATCCCACGTGTGATTTTTAAAGCTATTAAAAAGTTATAAGATATTCAAACCATACAGCTTTTTCTGCGCCACTCTGTATTATGCTTAAGCTGATTAAAGAATTATTGGCAAGTTATTTGATTTTTAATCTACTCATTAAGAAATAATTTTAATTACACTGTACAACACAGAAGAACAGGAGAAGACCAAAAATATCGTGTGTCGGCGTTTTGAAACATGATATCGGAATATTATTTGGCGGGGGGGTTAAAGTTTTCCCCTTTAACCGTGTTCGTGCAGCACATTGGCATAGAAAACTATGTGTTCTTTACATTTTTGTGGAACATATTAACCCTCTAACTCCGCTCTTTAACAGTAATTTTTGGCTCTATTCTAACAAATCGTAAAAAACACTCCTATGAAGGCAGAGGGTGGGGATTTAATGTTCTACAAATATGTTGCCCATGAAATCTTACTATTCACTTGGTTTGAGTACGAAATTTTTGCACTTGTCCTAAAATTTAACATAAATATGTTAAATGCATAACGTTTTAGTTGTCATTGTAATTTTCCTAAGAAATAAAGAAATATACCCTTTTTGGCCAATGGTATTCAAATAGGTTTTCAGCTCCAGCCACATTTTTAATATACTTTTAGCATTATTTTCAATTAATAGCCCTCAGGTATGTATTTGATACTTGTGTCCACATTAAAAAGTTTATGTATTCCAACCGATATATCGGTTCCTTGATCCAAAATTAGGCTAAAATGTCATCCAAGATGTTTTCGATAAAATGAGGACGCAGTAAATAACTTATTATGTAAGTACATTTGGAATGACGTTATGAAAAATTCGAGGCTTTGCTGGCACCAAATGCAGCGTTGCATATTCTGCCCATTGAGTTAAAAAGTACGGAAAAAAACAGCTAGTTAAATATTCATGTAAGTTTTCTTTTGTTTTTCTTATTTTCCTTAGCCCCACAACTGTCAACATTTTTTTTTTCGGTATGTAAAAATGTAATGCTGCAATTTTCGTTTACCTCCAAACAATCGTCTCCGCTCTCTTTCCACTACATTTAAAAATAACTTACCTTATAGTGTCACTTTGCCTCACATACTGCACAGCATCTTGTATTACAGTAGTGACAAATATGGCCAACACCATTGGCAAATTTTGTTTTAAGGCGTATGTGACAGGTTGCACCAAGATCAACACCAGCTTTTTTCTGCTGCTCTGAACATTCTCGGATTTGCATTTCCAGCATAATAACAAAAAGGAAAATATCAATGAAGAGTTAATAAGATGTTGCACTGCAGTCTTTTTCTTTTTAGAAATTGCAAGAAGTTTAAAATTTAAATTATTTCAGGCTTGAACAGCAAGCTAATATTAATTTGAAAAAGTTAACAAATGTACAAATTTTTTAAAAGCACTGAGGGCACCAAAGAACATTTAAAAGAGTATGAAATTAGTGCTTTTCTTAGTTTAATACCAACATTTAAAATTTTGCGTTTTAGAGCATCAAAATTGTGCCAAAAGCACTAAGTTGGCATCGCTGTCACAATCACATTATTTTGGAAAAAGTTCGAAATTGTTGTACAGTGTTATTTTAAACGTTATGCTTATAACTGTCTTTTATAGGAAGTATTTAAATCAAGTATAACAAAAAATATAATCGTTTATAACGAGTATTTTAATTAATTCTAAAAAAATTTTAACCGTGAGGAGGTCTTAATTTTTTGTTAAATCTGACTTGCATCAGGAATTGAATTTATTTGTTAAAAAATCTACTTCATGACATTCAATAAATTAGGTTATAGGAGTTTTGAAATTTGATTGTATTGAAAACATTTAAATTTATTGACATAATTATGGTTTAACAAATAATCTCTTATGAGTAGAACGGATTTATAGGCAAATAAGTGTTTTTTTCTTAAAGCTAAAAGCTTCGTACAGACGGGGGTCAGATCTAACAATGTTGTCATTAAAATTGACTAAAAATGTCTTGCAACTGTGTAAACATTGTACGTAATTTTCATTTGGCAGATGTGTTAAATTAATGCATCTGACAATGGCAGCATTGTCAGAAAAATGACAACATTGTAAGATCTGACCATCGTCTGTACGAAGCTTAAGAATCCCAAGTTATTTATTCGTTTTTATTTTTTTTTTTCAAATTTATCATTTAAAACATTTTGTCTTAAAGGACATAAATTTAAATATATTTTTTTTGTTAAATTTTACTCAAAAACAAGGTCCCTAACGGAGGGATCAATTATCAATATCCTTAAAAGGGTGATTAGATGGAGTGCAAGAAATGGAGGGGCATCACACTTTAAAATATGCTCAACAAGATAATAGCCCGCATCTCATTCAACCTATTATCAATGGCGGTAAAGCCTAAATTTAGAAAAGGACATGCAAGATTTAGGACGAAAAGATTTTTTATGGATCATGTTAACGGCCTTCGTATTTAAGGCGAAAGGACAGCGGAATGGCAATCGATTGGCGAATTCACCCATTAGTTTCGAACAAAATATTTTTAAAATACAAACTACACATAAAATAAATAAATATTGTATATTCGGCTTCGCCGAATCCCTGATACTCTCCATCATCAGTTGGAATATTTCAGGAGTGAGCTTTATATATTAAATTATTGGTCGGTCAATTAAAATATTTATAATTTTTTTCTAGGTATATATTCCAAACTGCTTAGGAAAACAAGAAGTAATTTTTACACCAATATTATTATTTTCTTTTTAGTTGTTCAAAAGTGAGCGTATTTTCAAACGACGGACAGACTAATGGACACAGCTAAGTCGACTTAGAATTACTCATGTACTCAGCACATATAGAAGTACTGTATGGGGTCTTAGATGAATATTAAAAGAAGTTTTTTACGGATTGAAAAACGTACTTTACCCTCATTCACCACTAGTGGTGGAGGGCATATAAAGTTAACCGTAAATAATTTTGTCCGGAGCAAATGGGTGAGTTAGCCTTTAATGCTGCTCCCTTGTATGACAATCAAATCGTGCAATGTTGTCGTAGGTCATTTAAGTGCGTGTTTTTGTTTCTTGGCTCGTAACTCGTATGTTTTTTTTCGTAAGCATTGTTTATTGTTATTGTTGTCACATTATTTTTATTTGCTATTGATTTAAATTTCACATTATTGTTGTGTTTTTTTCCAAAAATTTTATTGGCCATTGTTGATGTTTTACTTTTTTTTGTTTTATTTCTCTTCGTCTTTCTCTAGTTAATAGTTTGTTTACTAAGAAAAGATAATCGATTGTTCTTTTTGTTGTTGCTTTTGCTTAAACTCACTTTTTATAAATTAATTGGCATATGAAGCAAAACTTTCGGACATTTTGTTAAATGTGTGTATGGTTTGTAATTAGTATGAATATGTGTTTTTGCCTCAAGGTCGTTGATGTAAAAGTCATTTTAACGTCTTTGTTTATTTTCTGCGAGAAGTAGGGGATTGTGTATCAATTATGTATATTTAATTTAAGGTGTGTAGTCAATTTTCACGCTTTAAATTAGTTTATTAAAGTTTCATATTGTTTGAAAGTGTGTTTCTTAATATTGTTCTATATTTATTTAAATCGTATAAAAGCCTTGAATTGTGTTAAATCTAATATGCAACATAGTTTTTGTTGTATTATTTAATTTTGTTTAAATACTGGGTTTTACTAAGATTACATTCTTGCAGCGATATTGGGTCAAGTTTAACTGCCGCTAATTAATACAGTTAAATATCTAGTCTTATAAATCATAGATAAAACGCATTTGCTGAGCTTTGTTTAGATATTTATCATTAAAATGTTAATTAAACATATAATAAGCGTGATTATTTGTTAAAATATAAATATGATTTAAAAAAATTGTGAATATGTAAAATTTTTAGATATTTAAAGTTTTTGTTTTGCCGAGAAAATAATTAAAACATTTGCAATCTTAGGAGTTCTTTACTAGTTTTATTCTGCGCTTTTGGAACTTCCAAATACGAAAATGTTGAAATACAGTTATTTATACAACTGATCTCAATTCATATTGAGATCACCTTTAGCAATCCGATCTTTTTGGTCACTTAAGTAAGAAAATGATCCACATTATAAACCCTGTTCAATTGAGTTACAAACATTAATTTTTTTTATTGGTAGTGGTAAAATTTAATATCACCTATAAAAAATGTTTTCTATAAAAACAAAAAAAATCTCTCTATCTCTCTGACATTATCCTTAAAATGATAAAAAAAATATGTTTTACATATGTACGTACTTAATAAATATACCATTTTTATTCTTAAACAAATAAATTGCATATTTTCTAGGCCATATCTAGTGATGAGTTAGAACGTAACAAAAGAAAACTTCCCGATGCCACATTTGAGGCTAAAAATGCTGTCTTAGGTTTCGTATTTGGCGTGAGTATAGCTAACTTAAAAAAATCTTTTCTAATTAAAATTCAAATTAATTAATTTTAATCTCTTTCTCTGTCTTCATAATTTTTTTTGCATGTTATAGAAAATCGACAATTTCCTAGATACAAAAACTAGAGTGATCGAACAATTGGATCGTGCTAATGTTGAGAAAAACAAACAATGGGATATTCCTAAACCAGTACCAATCAATGATTTCCAATCTTTAATCACTGCCATTGTTTCACCCAAAATTCGTTCCATTGGTAATATTGCCAATGACTTGACTACTGGTGTCTTGACGACCATCACCGCCTTCAGTGGTAGTTCTTCGGGTGGCAATAGTAATAATCCAAATGCTGGTTTGGGTAATGTTGTATCGAAATTCTTAGGCTTCTCTGGTCCTATTCTGCAAGGTTCCTCAGGTGGTGCTGGTGGCAGTACTACAGCTGCTCCAGATTCTGATGAGGCTGGTTATTAAATTGGTTTAGCCTGAACGTATTAAAAACAAAAACAGGTGTAAACAGGTGATAGATACCTTAAAAAAAAATAACAATTAGAAACCTACAAAATTCATCTTGTAAATTTTTTGTTGATTTTCATAGTTTTAGTTTAGAAATTTTTTCATACACAAATTCATTGTTATTTTATAAATTTTTATAATTTTGTTTAGAACAAAATCTCCTGTTTAAGAAACGAATAACAATATTGTCATTATTCATAAAAAATTTTTTCTTTCAAAATCATGCAATTCTATTTACTGCCAATTTCACCAAAAACATATCTATTGCTAACTGGAACTTAGAATTATTGTAAGTTTTAACTTAACTTGGTGAAATTAGTCGTTAGTGCCGGTTCACACACGTCAAGTTTGACTCGTCAAGTCTTGAGTTTTTTTGAGAGAGGGGAAAATAAATGGCATTCTCTTTTTCCTTCTTTCCTAAAAAAAGGGGGAAAGAAATGGCATTCCCTTTTCCCTTCTCTCCTAAAAACTCAAGACTTGACGAGTCAAATTTGACGTGTGTAAACCGGCACTTAATCTAATAATTAAGCTATGCTTAAAAATATATATTATAAAATAACTCGCTAGAGTATGCTTAATATTTGTAGTTAAATGGAATTGTTAGCTTATCGTTACTATAATTTTATCGCTGGATATCTTTACTTCTGTTTCGGAATGTTTTATTCATTTTTTTTACTCTACTTACTTGTACATTTATTTTCTTTTATAATTTTATTATATAAATAATTTTATACTCGTTCGCATACAATTGTAAATATTTGCATTATTCTCAAAAACTCAATACGAATCAATAAACGTCCTCTTCTTATTTCTTTTTAATTATATGTACTTTATAATTTTAGAATTTTAATTATATTTTCTTCTTTTTACATTTTTTTTTATGTATTTTGATAATAAAGAAATTACAATTTTTTTGTTAAAAAAATTGCTTAAATTAACTAAAATTATTGTACTGTTTGGATCTTTATTTCATTTCGCATCACGGAAATTTTCAGGAGATGGTTGTAAAGAAAAAAATTTTTAATTTCCTGGTAGGACTAGGAAAATTTAAGTTTTTAATATTTTGCTCATTTTTACTTCTCATTTTTGTAAGTATTAGAAAATTTTAGGAGAAACTCGAAGAACTCAATTTCAATGCCTTCTAGTACTTCTCATTTTTCTGCCTCCTTTTCACATCTCATTAGTGAATAGCTTCCGAGCGAAGGCGGGGAGGTCGGAAAGTAATACATAAATCACTAATTAAAAGAAAAATAATGTGAGAATTTTAAGCAAACCAAGTAAGTGATTAAAGAGCATTTAACAAATGAAGCACAGTCGGGAAAACCGTTTAAAGTTACAAAATAATAATTTTTCAGGAGAGCAAAAAACGATTATTACAGGCAGGATTATTTGTTTTAAATTTTTTTTTATTTATATAATATGTATTTTGTTCGACCTTTAATATTTCAAATATTCAAATATTACTAAATTGATCAAGTTTCATTTGAAAAATATTTTTTTGTTTTTGAATTAAAAATTTTTTAGTTTGTCAGTTATTGTTAAATTTGTTAAAAATTTATAAATTAAGAAAAAAAACCCTGAAGAAGGCACTCAAGGAAGTGCCGAAATATTGGTTTTTAAATAAACGTTAAAAGTTTTTTATAACAAAAAGACCTTAAGCTCGAAAATTAAGTAATATTTTTTTTTTATTATTTAAAATAATTATAATAAAAACATTTATGCAAAAGGTTTTTAAAGCATTATTCCACGCTGCAAAACCATTTCGGTTTCATCATTTTGTGGGTAACTTGCAACGTTCATCCACTGGCTGACTCTTTGTATGCCATTTAGAGGTCTTAAGGTGCATAATTTTGATTGATTTGATGTTTAAACTGTGAGAGTAAGGTTAACGATTATTTGCAAAAAAAAAGTTTTTGCAAAAAGTGTTTATTACAACGTTATTCGCGGCTATGCTTCAAATGTATTTTTATTTTTTGTTAAGATCGCAGCAAAATTCTCCCACAGTTTTCACCAATTAAAGCATTAATCAAAAATATAATCAGTTTTAATTAAAATTTTAATCAACTGAATTAAACATTTAATCAAGTGAATTAAACGTTTAATTAGTACTATTAACTGGTTAATTGAAACTATTAATTTGTTTACTGGTTAATTTTTTAATTAATCTCACAAATTTTTTAATTGAGATCATATTAGATAATTAATAATGTGGTTATTTTATTAAACTGTTTATGGTTTTTAATCCAAATTTTAATATTTTAATCAGGCTTAAGTTCATTGAATTAAATTTTCATTAAATTATTTTTATGAAGAAAGGAATTTTACAACATGAAACTTATTGATAATTTTTCATTCTTGACTGAGCTGGAAATCGAATCCAGGTTTTCACGAACAGGTTGCCCTTACATGTTTCCGTTGTAAACACACAATCTCACTGCCATTGAAGACTTCTGGCAGTCAATATTTAAAATCAATTTTTAAACCAAATGGTATTTTTATGTTTGGTAGATCGAAATTTGCTTTTTGAAATGATTAACTATTTTAATTGATATCCATGTTCTTCCTTATTTCTGTTTTTCGTACTTGTTGTCAAGAATTCTTCTTGAAGTCCAAAGTAAAGAAGTAAGTAAATATTAAATTTTAAGCATATTAGGGTTATTATTAAACATAACATGTTTGGAGACACCATAATATGGTTTTCGGATACAATAGCCTTAATCTCTCTAAGTGTATGGTTGTGGCTAAATTTTATTAAAACATTATATTGTTATATAAACCATATTTGAAGTTTCAAGGGTAAACAAGGGTTCAAAGGTAAACATTTTATTGTTAAATTAAAACAAAATTGGATAATTCGTGAAAAAAATGTTAAAAACAACAACAGTTTCACTGTGAGAAATTTGTGTCAATTGGTCTAATGGACTGGTCCTGGGAGTTGTGAAAATAGAACAGGTACAAAAAGAAAGAACTCATGACCAGTGAAAGGAGAACCAATCATGTAACTGGTTTATGAAGAACAAAAATGTAGAGAAAATAATGAATTACAATAGAAGACTGTATTGTGGTGTGACACATTCTTTGGGACTTTCTAAAATTTGGTTCTTGAATTTAATTCTAGGACTTGTTTTATTGAAATAATACTCCTTTTTATTGAAATAATATTACATTGTAGTAACTGTCACTAAACACGTCCATTGAGAATAGATATGTGACTGGTCATATGGTTTCAATTGGCCCCCTCCAATGACAACCCGATGTTAAAGTGATAGGTCTTATCCTCAGAAAGTGTTAAAACTAGAACCGGTCTCTACCACCAAGGACTGATAAAATTTTCTTGTCAAAAACAATTTATCCTGATGAATTGGGTGGAATTTTGTAAAGACTTTCGTGACTTGCGTGTTTGTACAATTTGACGTTTGCGACATTGTTTTGCATAATTTTACTACAAATTATATCTTTCATAAAAAATTAAATAAAAAAGAAAGCAAATATGGATGAAAAACTGTTACCGGTTGCGTTATTAAAATTTCTTATAAATCATTAAGTTATTTTTTTTCTTTTGCTTAAAATTCCACCCGACATAAGTGTAGCTTATCACGTGAAATGTTGAACAGAATACCAGGCTTTAAAATAGAAATCTTAGAACGGAAAGGATAGAAAATTGTGATCACTTTTGGTTTACACCAAATATCGGGTTTCTTTTTAAAAGCACGATTTTCTCTGAGGAAACAAAATCTTGTGAAAAGTTTAGGCGAACAATTTATGATCATTTATTATATATTTCAAAAACCAACCACGTCAATATTTTAAATAAAAGCATTTTAATTTTAAAAATTATAAATTGGTTAGTTTAATAAAATTTTGCAATTTTTGTCCCCAATTTTTATAAAATTAAAAAATTTGGAACAAGCTTGGGGACTTATGGTTTGAAACGGGTATATTTTGGGTTTTTCAAAATTTAAATTGGGGACGTAGCCAAAAGTTTTCTGGCAACAATGTGTGTAAAATACATCTGCACAAGCGTATAATTCCCTTCCAGAATGGTGGAATAAAAGTTCGTTATGCTTTTTTGTTCCATAAATGCCATGAAATAAATAATTTATTAAAACTTTAAGCTAATTTAAATAAAAAAAGGGGAAGAATTATAAAAATTAAGACATGCGTTTCAGATAATAAGGTATATGATAGAAATCGAATTTAAAAACAAACTATTTAAAACCAAATATTTAGATTTCAGTATCTTAAAAATTTGTTTCTTATACATTTCAATTTTATTTTCTATATTCTTTTAAATTGTATCTTATATAAGTTAAGGAATTTCATGACAAAATGCAACAATTACACCTTAATAATTTTTTGAATAATCGAATAATATTTATTAAAATCAGTGGTCCAATAATGGGCTTCTTTCTATTAAAAAAATCATTCAAAAATTGATTTTACTGCTAGTAAGTTTTTAAATTATTTGGAAAACAAATTTGGAGTTGTTGCGTTTTGATTAAATTTATATTAATAAATAGGGAGATCGAACTTTTATTATTCGACCGGTTTTAACCGGGTATTTTAGTTTTGCCCGAGACGGTTAAAATTTTGATAAAATAACCCTGTTAGTTTAGAAATGTGTAATATACATATCGCACACCTGTTTATCTATAAAAAATATCAGTGTATTTT
This sequence comes from Pollenia griseotomentosa, assembly GCA_963931875.1. Lineage (NCBI taxonomy): Eukaryota > Metazoa > Arthropoda > Insecta > Diptera > Polleniidae > Pollenia > Pollenia griseotomentosa. The sequence continues at coordinate 51,863,620 of OZ007563.1, forward strand.
GTGGTTGTTAACTGTTGCTAAAAAACAGTTATGACTTTATCTATCTTTTAATTGGTATAAAGTTGCAATTCATAGTTGTCTCAGAAAATATAATGGTAGTAGATCCCTACTGCTTAGTTCTAAATAGTCTTAATTCGAATTGTGCCACTTTTGATTAAATAAGTCTTTGTTGGCGTTTATATTATTAATACTTGTGTCAGTTTATAACTAAAAACTGTTTATTATCTTCTGTATAAATATTAAAAAAAAAACTTTAGATCATAATCTGTATAGATTTTCTACTAAATGGTCCAAAGATTTGTTTTTAACTATTTTGTAAAGGTCAAAACAATAATTTTCGATTTTTGAAAAATTAAGTTTTTTGAGTTGAGCCACTTTTGAACTTGGCGATTAATACATTTTCCTTACTTTTGTTATAAATGCACCCGTAATTTAAGTACCGTACTTTGCGGATAAGTGCATTACCCTTAAGTGAGTTTCATGCTTAAATAATTCTAAAATTAAACATTTTCCTTGATTCATTTATTTTGTGCACATATTTTTCTCTTAATTCCCGCTTAACTTCGTTACACTAATAAATGGATCATATATTTCGCAAAATTTCACGGTTAATTGCACCACCGAAATTCTTCACTTTTTATGTTTTCTTTGTAACTTTTAAGAATTTTTTTTCTTTGTGTTTTAAAATACATGAGTGGGTTTTTTTTCTTTCATATGCATTTTATTATATCGAAATTTTCAACAAGAACTAAAAGAAATTACAATGGATCATCAACATTTTATTTTGTTAATTTCTTTGTTTTGTAAATTGTTTTGTTTTAATCCAAATTAACTTTTTATTTCAAAAAGTAATTTGATTTTTGTGTTTTTTTTTTATTGGAATTAAAACCGGTTAACCCGTTATTTTTTAAATGCTTAACCGAAAACCGAGTTTCCTAAAATAGCAACTATGCGAAATATTCGAAAACCGGTTTTTGAAAAAAAGTCAAATAATCGATCTCCCTAGTAATAAAATCATTTTGATATGAACCCAATGACCAAATGACCTTTTCATTTCAATAATATTGTAATTTTCCCTTTTTGTTTTGAATTTAATAAATTTTATAGAAAATAAGCCACATTTTTTTGATGCCCCTTACTTTTTACTAGAATTCCTAAGCTGTTCATGTCATAGATTTTAATTTTTATCTGAATCGTTATATTTGTAATTGAATAACAACTTAATAATTAATATTTGGTAAGTTTTTTAAAAATGGCTGAAAAAAAATTTTAACATTAGAAAAGTTATCAGTAAACAAAACAATAAAATTAGTATTGTGGTTATTTGGTGTAAAACGGCAAATCCATCTGAGGAGATCGAGTGGTTGCGATCGAAACATGTCATGGTAACCTGCCGGCCGCGGTTCGAATCCCGGCCACGGTCAAGAATGAAAGATTATCAATAACAATTTTAATTAATTTTCATGTTGTAAAATTCCTTTCTTCATAAAAATAATTTAATGAATATTAAATTTAATGACCTTAAGCCTAATTAAAAATATTAAAAAAAAATTGGTTCAAAACAATAAAATTTAAAACTAGATTTGTTACGTTTTGTTGGACCTCCCCAGTTAATTGTACCGTATTTTAAACAAAAACTTTTTCTATATTCATAAAAATATTCAAAATTTAACAAAGGCTTACAAAACAAATATCTATTAAAATTTTCCTTAATAACTAATCGTTTATGAATACGGGGCACAGTACTTTGTTCCATATACAAAAATAAGGTGAAACAATGTTATTCCAACGCTTAAAAAAATTACTGTACTGAATTCGTATCTAAATAAATTACTTGTAGGAAGAACCTTTTTTTATGTTAAATGGGTTTCGCCTCTGCTAGCGGTCGCTAAACTTGTCCTAATTTTAAATAAAATTTTACAAGAAAAATTAAACTTAATTCATGTACTAGGAAAAAAATTAATAAAAATTTATTTTAAAGAAGTACCACAAATTTTAATTTAGTATTTGGTAAAAAAAACATTCTTCTTTGATATGAGCCCACAGTTTATTTAAAGTATGTGTTAGTAATGCTCTGGATGAATCTTAAAAAAGTGTTGCCGTAACTAAAAAAAAAGTAAAAAAAATTATGATGGACAAATAAAAAAACTGAGTGAATTCTTTTCTTCATTTTCTTTGCCGTTTAATAAACCAAGAGTCCGCCATTAAGAATCAAAAGAGAAACTAACCACATTTTAGTTCTAACTTAGAGATATAGGATCTTTTTTAAAGGCCCAAAACGCATTTATTATTATTTTTTATAATTTAGTACTTTAGAATAAAAGCTATAAATATTTTTCTGTACGATAACATTATCCTATTTTCTTTGTATTGTGTTTTAAACTTAACGTTATTAGAATTTATTATATAGCCAATATGAAAATCGTCAATATTTATTTTAAATTAAAAAAAAAAAACTGAGTGAACCGTTTTTTCAATTTTTTTTAAAGAATATATGCTTCGTTGCCCTTGCTAATGATGTAAAGAAAAAAATTTACCACATTTTGAGTTTAATGTGTGGTTAATAGAACACGAGCGCTAGTGTTCTATAAACTACACATAAGTGTCATTTTTTGTGCTTTTTGAAATATTTTAGTTATGAAATATTTAAATTGTTTGTATCATTGAAAATTTATGTATGTATGTAAGTATACACTGAAAGAGTTTTCTTTGCAATACCAATGAATTTTGACATTAATCCCATGAAAAATTGCATTAAAAAGGAACCTATGCAGCGCTTCGTTGGATCAATGAAACCTGTTTTATTAAAATGTATTTAATGAAACATTACATTATATCTATGAATTAAATTCATTGGATGAATACTTTCAATAAAGTAAAACATTTTTTTTCTTATTTTTTTTTTTTTATATATTTTTGTTTTTTTATGTAATTTTTTTTATTTTATTTTTTTTCTATGAATATTATTCAATGGATGAATACTTTCAATAAAGTAAAACATTTTTTTTCTATTTTATTTTTTTTTTATATATTTTTGTTTTTTTATTTCATTTTTTTTATGTCTCTGGCGGGAATCGATCGCGCAACCTCGGTGCTGATAGACTAGCTCACTACTAGCTAGCCTACCGGGGCAGTGCAGTTTTTGGATAAAAAACTACGTTTTTTACTCAATCAAGAGCGTAAATATGAGATTAAATTGTCCATAACAACAATAACAAAGTTGATTGAAAGTGGATTGAAAGTTTTTGTTTCATTACTATAATGACATTTTTATTGTCATAATGAAAATTTAAATTTATGAAGGCAATTATTGAAATATGTTGCTTTTATAAAAAAATTTTTGATTTCATAAATTTAATGGCATATAACATTAGATGTATGAAATAATTAAATCATACATTTTTTACTTAACAATTAAACATTTTTTTAAGGAAACTATAATTTTGCATTAATTTATGAATATAGTTATGTTTGTATATTTTTTTTTTATGTTCCCAATTAAAATCCAATGAAAATTTTTAACGTAATTACGAAATCCAATGAAGCGATTTTAACGAAAAGACTTCATTATAACTATGAAATTCCATTTAGACAATGAAAATTTTCATTTAACCGATGAAAATTTTTTTATGAAAATGATTCATTAAATATATGAAGCATTTTTCTTTCAGTGTATATTATCCTAAAAATATATACTTTAAACTGTTTATTTCTAATGAGATCTAGTGTTCCAAAAAAATGTATTAGAGAGGGTTGATTTTTAAACAAAAAATCTTAGGAACTGTGTGATTCTGTATACATATTTATTTATTTATTTTTTTATTTTATTGTTGTTGTTGTTACGGTGAGATACAAAATATAAAAAATTTGTGTTTTCCTAAAAAATCGTGACTTGGACGATTGCTGGCTGTCAGCACCTCAAAAAAAATCGGGAATCTGTGTTACAAAACTTCGTGTTGAATAAAATTTATATTTTTGTGACCTTTTATACAAAAGGATATTTTAAAATACAAAAATCCTTGCTAGAATTTATAAAAAATTAAGTATATCAATTTTAACAATATATTAAGATAGATTTGGTAATTTTTAACAATTCAACATAAAAAGTGTTGCCGAATTAAATTTTTTTCAAAAAAGGATATATGGGAGGTAAATGAATCCTTTGACAGAAAACTTGCAATTTTAATTATTATTATCATATATACTTCCATGCCAAATATTATTAGTCTGGGTCAACTCCTTCTATTTTTGAACAATTTTGTTCTACATCAAAGTATTGTATGGGGGTTAGACTATAATTCAAAACATTTATTTTGCTTTAGTAATGTAGAGCAATTCATAACTATCAGGTGCTGCCACAAGACAATGATGTAACCCTTAAAAACTTATGCGACAACCTTTTCCAGAGTTGCCTTAGTGGAGTTGCCAAATATTTTTGTGGTGGCTTTAAACATTTTGCTGATAAGTAGAAAAGTATGTGAAGAAATTTTTATTTAATTTTTTTTTATATTTATTTTCAAATCTTTCGTCTAAAAAGTCTAGAATTTAAAAAGCATATGATTTTATAGCTCTCCGATATTTTCTTGTGGTTCCTTTTTCCTTTGAAATTTCAAGAATTATAATAATGATGTACTTACGATTGTTCCTGTTAATAACTAAAGCTTTTTGATCAGACTTCGTAAATTTGCCCAACAATTTTTGTTCGTAAAGTTGCGCTGTTCCATTGTGCATTTATTTAAATAAATGTTTTCATGCTAGTGTTTATTTCCTTCAAAAAATGCAAGTGTTAACATATCACAAAGAACAAAGTTTTTTTTACTTTCTTACGAAATTTCTTAAAATAAATTTCACTTTTTCGACACAAATTTTAAGTTTTTTAATTTTTTTAATTTTTGTATTCACGTTTCTTACAAACTGATATGAATTGTTAAAAATTTCACAAGAGTTAAAAAAGGTCTTCATAAAACAAGTCTCACAAGTTTGCCCATTAACACAAATTACAATTTTGTTTTGCTTAAAACATTTCTTAAAAGTTCCCCCCATAAACGGTTTAGCTGGATCCGCACCTGACCACCGAGGATGAAAATAATAATGTTGTCGAATAATTGGCAAACGTTTCTCTAAATATACATTTGACAATATTGCCAGCGGACGGCAAAAAGAACTCGTAGACTTGACCCGACACTCAGTTTGTGACAGCAAATCTTTCGATAACGAAAGCTTGCTTTGATATTAATAGCAAATCTTTAAAAAACTTTAAAGATTTCAAAATATTCACTAAAAATAGTCCTAAACATTCGTTTTTAATAGTTTGGTCATTGTTCGAAAGCAAAGCTTTTGAAATTTCTCTCTTTATTTGGTGTTTTTGCTAGTTCGGCACATAAAAATGCGTACGTTATGTGTTTTGTTTTGGAAAAACGTTACATTTGGTTTTGCTTCTCTTTTTCGATTTTCGTTTTTAAAACGTACTCTTTTGTTGTAAATTTTCGAACATTTTTGTTTTGTTAATTCCTCGCAGCGGTGAATATTTGTTTTCATGGCGCTATGGGTATAAAAACAAATCTATTTTTATTAAATTAGTAAACATTTTTAAATTTTTACCGTCTAGTCGTCTTCTGTATTTTAAAGGAAAACTTTTTCATTTTGTTTTAGTTTTACGTAATTTTAAACAAAAATCTTAAAAAGAATTAAACTTAAGCCATTTCATGAATCAGAATGTAACAATTATCCAAAAATCATCATCATGCATGAGCTTAAATTTCTTTGCTTTTTTAAAATACTTTATTACGATCATGCTTTTTTGCTTTGTGTAAAAATCGTTTTAAAGATGTTTTTGTGACTTAAATATTGCCATTAAATTAAAAACAAAAAAAAAAAAAAAAATCATCCTTATAAAAAAAGTAAGAGTAATTGGTAATAATATTTTAAGATAAAGTTATAATTAAAAGAAGAAAAAAAAAAAACAAAAATATGCTCTACATAATTCTTATTTAAGATCCCTGTGCAAAGTGTTAAGCCGACTAACGGTACCTTAAAAGTGTATCCCGAGGATACACCCTTATTCGGCCGTTCAAGTGTTTCGCTGGAATTACCCGACAGACTTTTCACCAATACATTTAGTACGACTACGAATGCCTCAAAAATTTTGGGAAAGTTTGTTAAGGTATACAATATTATTTTTTTTTAAATTAAATGGAAAATATTTTAAATTTCTAATGATTTACTTTTTAAATTGTACTTTAGAATTCATCCAGACGTTTATCATATTTCTTTTGGTTTTTCAAACCAATTTTTGGTGATGCTTTGGTTATAAGGGATACAGCTGAGTTGCCAATTCTCAATATGACAACTACGACCTTGATGCCTGAAACAACTAGTACGGATTTTGGTGTTGCCACTGTTCCAACTTCTTCTACTATTTTGGAATTGGAAACAACTACTGTGGAAGATAATTTAAATGAAATTTAAGTTCTTCGACTTCAAATCTGCATGATAATCAGGGCTGCCAGATTTGACGATTTATCGTCTTTTTGACGATTTTTTGTTCCGAAATTAGCAAAGTGCCGATTTGCTGATTTTTTTCTAAAAAGTGACGATTTTTTTCAGTCTCCAAAGTCTGAATAAAACATTAAATTTTCTGACACGTTCGTTTTTAAATCTTGCAATGTTTAACAGCCGTACCTTAAGAAGTTTGCAAGGCGGAACGTTTTCTTTCGCTTAGCATTTATGATGATATGCCATACCTAAGCAAGAGCGTCAACGTTGTGTCAATAACAGAAGTGATTGCTTTCTTGTTTAATAAAACCCACAATTTTTAAATAAAAATAGAGATTAGAACGCTAGATTGATCAAAAAATAGATAAATTGCAATTTTTATTTAACAATAGCGACAAAAACTTCAACAAAACAACTAAAATGTTAATTAAATCCAAATTATATTTTTACACACACACATTTATTAAATTTAAATACTTTTTAAATAACTTTTTTAATTGATAAAAAACTACTTATAATTTTTTCTGCGATTGAACAAGCGTCGTTCGCTGTGCTATGAAAGAATCTTATTCGTGTTACACTTCTTTCCATGTGAGGAATCTTCTACGATTAAAAAATGAGATCATCGACGATCAAAGACGCTCTGTATGACACTCCCAGTATCTCTTACATGATTGAAAATGCTAGCTGGGTAGTAATAATGTTTTTATTTGTGTTTTTTTTTTTTATTAAAATCGAACAAAAAAATGTTAAAAAAAAACTTAATTCTAAGTTGTCCGATTTTTTTTTGACGATTTTTCGAAACGTGAAAGACGATTTTTTTAGGAAACTGACGATTTCTTCACAAATTTATCTGGCAACCCTGATGATAATACTAGTGAAGTTTAAATATATTTGTTGTTTTTGTAATAGTATTGTTAAATTATTAATTAGAATTTTGTTATTGTTCAGTTTAAATAAATAAACGTTTTCAAATTTATAAAATTTTTAACTTAAACGTGAATATTAGGAAAGGGGAAATATCGGCAATACCGAAACGCATAATACCCTTCACCGAAGGTAAAAAGGTATATAAAAGTTTGTCATTCCGTTTGTAATTTCTGCAATATTAATGTTAGACCCTATTAAGTATATCTATTCTGGATCCTTATGAGTACAAGGTTGATTTAAGGCTGTCCATCTATCCATGTGTATGCACCAGTGTGGCCATATCCAAAAATATTTTACAGCTAAATCGGCTTTAAAATAATGCTAAAAAATGCTAACAAAAATCTTAAACTGCCAAAAAATAGTGCTACAATTTAAATTGTATTATTTTTTGTTATTTTAGTTAATATACCTTTATATGGGCATTTCCTAGAGTCACGAACGTACGTTCGTACGTTTTTGCTGTACAAATAATATAGAAAACAAAACTTTTCCTAGTTATAAACATAAACATGTGGTCACGAACGTACGCAAAATAGAAGTCTACTTTGGCTGACAGTAGTGAAATGTAAAAATCTGCGTAATGGAACGGAATATTCAAAAGTGATTAGTTTATTTTAAAAGTGTATTAATGTAGGTCTCTATCCAGTATTTACACAATAATATATATATATTGGCTTTTGTTTAATTGGCTTATGTACCGGTCGCAAACGTACGATTTTTCCATAAGTTTTTTTTTTTTTTTTTGTTATTATCACCATGCATTTTCCCATAAATATCTTAAAATTTCCGTAACAAAAACTTATGAAGAAAGAGTGCAAACATAACATATTTTTTGCATGCAAAATAGTTATATAAAAATGGTAGCTTAAAAAGAAAATATAAAATTTTTGAGTTTCCAGCGCAATTTCCTCAAGTAAAACCTCTGAGATATGCTATGAAACCTTTACAACATAGACTTTTTCATAATAATAAACAATAAAAGACGATGATTATCAACATTTTAAATGTTCATCCGGCTTTACCTTTCTAAGGAAATACCCATATATGATTTATTTTACATAATTCTTCCTTACAAACTTAATCAATATTAATATCAATAGAACAAACTGATTAAAATAAATAAAATATTTAGTAAACATAAAAAGTCTTAAAAATATAAAAGAATAAATCAAAGGAACTTGACCCATAAATGGCTTTTATTTAGTATTTCAATAAAATTTATAACATGTTTAATAATAAATTTAATTTTATTAATTAAATACGTCATCAAAATTAATATTATGCTTCAACTTCTGAAGAATCGATCGAGATATCATTATAATAAATGTCCTTATCGCATTTTTATGTGAGATCGTACATTTTTTTAAAACTATGGCAAAATTTTAAACCACACTTAATATAAAGTAGCGCATTCAAAGTCTTAAACGTCAGATTATTTCGAATTTTCATTTTCAAGAGATTTATACAACTAAAAACCTATTTTAACTTCCGCGTTGCTAAATGGCAAAACCCAGAACTTTATTGCAAAATAAGCTAACTCACTAAATGGATTTTCATTTATTGCTTTTTTATATCCATATACATTTATCCAGAAATCAACTGTTGAGTTCTTATTTAACAATTCATATAAATTTAGTTTCTGCCACTGATGTTCCAAAGTTGTAATTTCTTCTACAGTGAAATCTATTATTTCTTCTTTCAACTGTTCGCTTAAGTTGCATTTATTAGCTTTTAAACTGTTTTCTACACAATAAAAGTTAGCATTTGTTAAATTATTAAAACTTTTTGGCAATCGTTGTCTAAGTTGACATATTAATTGAGCTATAAAATCTCGGCATGTAATTCGTATTTGTTTTTCTATTTCAAAAGTTATGGTATCACTTTTCGTTTCCAAAAATTTTTTAAAATCGTTATTGGAAAAAATCAGTTTAACATGAATTTAATAAATCAAACTGATCAAATTTTAAAACAATTTGATATGAAAGATATTTTAAAAGATTGTACAGTTTCTATAGCAAAAGAGTAGGGTTTTGTATGTGCATTTAACAAGAAAGTGTGGTAGATTTTCAAAAAAATATTACTTGAATATTCTTAAATTAAATAATGCTAAATATTTAGTTGAAAAATGTTAAAAAAATGCTAACTGCTAAATGAAAAATTTGCAGCAAAATCAGACAAAAAAATGCTAAATCTAGCTGCAAAAATGCCAAAATGGTCACGCTGGTATGCACGCAGAGAAAAAACCGAGTGTGGTAAAAAAAACATATTATGGTCCCTGCAATGGCAACAAACAAACTTTTTGTTTCTATTTAACAATAAAGTGCTTACCTCCCTTGAAACTTCAAATATGGTTGAATTTAACAATATAATGTTTTAATAAAATAAAGCTACAACTATACACTTAAACATATTATGTTACCCTTAACCATATTATTATCACGGCAACCATATTATGGTTAAATTTATCCATCCAAAAGCTATAACCATTTTATGGTTGCCTGCAAACATGTTATGGTTAATATTTAATAACAAAAATATGTTTGAAATTATAACATTTTAAAACATTGTTGCTTTATTCATAAACAATTTTTAATTTAAAAAAGGTTTACGTAACAAATTTTCTATGAAAAATTGCCTTAATAATCGTTTATGAATACCGGGGTGTATGTTTAATTTTAAATTAAGCAGAACCACAGCTTAGGATGGACAGAGGCTTATCCTGCCCTGATTTTTTGTTATTTTTTTCACAAAAGCTCAAAAAGCTAATTCTAGTCGGCTTATAAGAACCTTTACTATGTGAAGGGATGGCGCTGTCTTTAACACTTTCTAAATGCAGTGTCAATAAGGCGTTTTTTAGATACGATTGAAGTCGATTGTCTTTGAAAAATTCGAGCTTTATATCGTAGGTCAAGAATGTTCCATGTATGCTACCATTCGCGCAGATTTTTTTATTCTAAAAAATATGCAAAAATGTGAAGAGTTGTCGTTTTCCTTTCTAAATATGTTGCAAAAATAAATGGCAAATTTCTTCCATGATGGTTATAAAAACTTTTTGTTTTTCGTTTGTTTTACTTTTATTAAACAATTATTTTTTTTAGCGCAAAATTTTTAACAACAGCTGACTTAAATTATTGAAAATCAGTGTTGTTAACGCTTTTTGGAATTCAAAGAATATTTAATGTTAAAAATCGCTACAACAGTGGTGAATATCGTTTTAGTACAAACTTTGAACTCAATATTTAACACGCTTAATACACATTAGTATAAAGTAGCTATTATATTGTTTAATTGTAGTTTAGAATATTTTATCACTTTGTAAGGGTGCGTGTAACCTTATAAATATGTTACACAATAATGCATTATTATTTTTTAGAAAGGAAAACACCATAAGTTTCATTATTATCTAAAGCCTCAAATCTTTCATTCCAAGCTAGAGGATTCTGAACTATTCTTTCAAACGATTTTATCAAAGTTTTTCTTGGGATTCAAAAAATTTATTTGCAAGTTTTCGTTTAAATGTGCTAAATTCAAATTTCATACTGTTGATAAACTGAAATTTATTGTTGATGGGATAAGCTGTTCCTATGCGCATTTCACTGGTTGTTTAGGCCAGATCTTCAGGAAACTTCATCCAAAGATTTTAGAAAAACTAAAGATATTATACAAATAAAACGAATAAAGCGAATAAGAATTATAACCCCCAGTTTTACTTGTAACAATATCAAAGCTTAAACAAAAACAAAAAAATATAGACCGCAGAAACATTTTTGCTTCAAATGTGTAGTTTGGGACACATTCACATTTAATTTCGGAATTCTACATTGGCAACATTGGAACTATATTGCAAAGTAAAACGGCTAAAGCGGCTCATACACTTGCAATAAAATTGTTCAATTTTACGTATTTTACAATTATATCGCCAATGTATATTTGATATTTGAGGGTGGCACAATATATTGGGAACAATCAAAAGGCTTTTGATTTTTATTGCACAACGTAAAGAAAGTGAAATGTGTAGGCAACATTGTACAAAGCTGTTTATGTTATTCTTATAGATTATGTTCACCTTTTTATTGAATGAATGAAACTATTGTGCGACTTATTAGATAATATAGGACAAAGTGGAAATAATATGGCGAATATCATATACAATAGTATTGCAAGTGTATGGGTCGTTTAAGAATTAAAAGAATACATTTTATCATTAATTTTTAACTTTATGCTCTGCTTTTTAAAGAACATTCAAATAGACTCTAAAAGAAATTTAAGAAGTGTCGTCATATCGACAGTAAATGTCGCCGATACCGATATTTCAACAAGCCTGAATCATCGCCGATATATCGGTATCGGGTTTATCCCAAGTTCAAATGCGAACATTCATTGTAAAAATAATAAGTTATTTGCACTTGAAGAAGAAGCAGTGTTAAACGAAATTGTTCATTAAAATATACGTTACTCTTGGTAAAGGACGTTTTGTTAGGTTGTTAACACAAATTCTAAAAATTAATTAAAAATCTTATTGATTAAGGAAAAAAAAAAAAAAATTTGTTGAAGTGCTTAATAATAAAAATCCAAAAATACAACTTATTAACTTGGTTTTGGTGTATTAAATTATTCACTTTTTAAATAAGCCTATTTCTCAACACTTCAATTAATAATTTCAGATCGAACATAAGCGTGTTAAACGGGCCGGAGGCAAGGGAAAAGCCTATCCAGATGACACTCCTGAATTTGATCGTGGCAGTGTTTCACTCGATTTTCCCGATGAGCTCTTTAATAAATCATTTGCTACGTTAACAAATGTTTCAAAAACCATATCACGACTTATTATGGCAAGTATTTAAAAAAGCTTTTCTTTAGCTATAACAGAAAGCTTTGACTATAATTTAACAGAAAGCTTTGAAAAGCTTTTATTTTATTGTCAATTCTGTGTATTTTAACATTTATTTGCTGTTTTGTAATTAACAGAATTCCGCCAGACGTTATGCTCGCTTTGTTTTATTCTTCAAGCCCGTTTTCGGTGATGCCTTGGTGGTGCAAGGGTTTGAAGATCCCACTACAACTACGACTACCACAACAACCACAGCCAGTCCCAATGACAGCTTAAATGAAATTTAAATTTTACTCAAAGAAAAAAAGAGATTATTTTTCATTATTTATTTAGTTACTTCACTATATCTATCACATGAATTTATATTTTTATGTATTTAAGAGTTGGGCAGTACAATTTTAACACAGCTAAAAAACTCTTATATGTTTAAAATTTTCACAATTTTTTCATTTTCATATATTTTATTTTATTAAATTATAAAATTTTTTTATTTATTGGGTTTTATGTTATACCTACTATATTTATATATTTTTTTGTTAAATTAAAAAAAATTTAACTTTATAATGTGTTTTTATAACGTGTTTCTAATTATTTTCATATTATAACTGCAGATTTGTTTCGTAATGTCGTACTTAATCTGCTTAAATGCCATTGAATCAGTTTTTGTTACGTTGTGTCGTGTGTTGCGCAATTAATTAATAAGCGTTGAATTACAAATTTCCTTTATGAGGTTTTAAATCCTTTTGGTGCTTATGCATTTATTACATCCTTAGAGTATGCAATATAATCATGCTAGTTGTGGGAATGGAAAATAAGTTGTATATTTTATGCAATAATTTCATTGATTGTTGCCTGGAACGAGTACAATTATTTGCGTAGATTTTTTATTTATTCTAAGAAATATTAACACAAATTTAACTTCTAGTTAACATGGGAAATTTTTATGATAATTCAAATCAGTAGTGCAAAATGTGCCACAATTTGGCACTTTTATATTTAATATTTAATGGCACTGAAGTACTTGCTAATTTGTTTTGTCCCCTTCAGGTTAAAATTCAATTAATAACTTTAAACTGTTTAGTACATTCTTAAATGTTATTTTCTCTTTTTTTTACAACATTGTTTGATATGTTTGGGAACCTATAAACCTTAAAAATATGTAAAAAAACATATTAAGCATGTTTGTACGAAAATAAAAATTATTTATATTCATACAAACATCTTGTTGGTGTTGTCAAAGATACGTTTTCGCCAGCAGTTTTGTGCCTTTATTTAAAATATTTTACATTATAATTCGACAATGTGTCTACGTTGGTGCAGTTTATACCGTGCAATTGCCTTTCTACGGCAATGGGATATTTGTTAGAGTTTTATTAAATGGTTTTAAAAGAAGTCAGAAACTTAAGACTGTTTTTGGTACAAAATATGTACATTAGGGTGGCCGTCATTTTTTATTTTGGTTTCTTATATTCTGGACCCCAAATCGGTTCAGTTTTATTTATAAAAAATACAAAAAAAATTCATAGCGATAAGTTGTGTTTAAGCGGGGGCGTCCGCCCCTCAAAGTTTTCTTCAAGACCATTATTCAAACGTAATTTGTTTGCATATGACTATCTCTATAAAACAACATTTTTCTAGAATAAGATATATGGCAATATTTTAGCCCTTCTAGTCCAGAACATTAGCCTCAAAGAAAGTTTTTTGCTAAAATTAATATTTTAGAAAATAATGAAAAAATTAACAAACACAATACCAAACATTTTATATATATAAAAGGGGGATTTTATGTCAAGTGACCCAATTTTGAAATTGATGCCTTCCGATTTGGATGAACCACCAAGGTTAGTCCAATTCAGGGCTGCCAGATTTGACGATTTATCGTCTTTTTGACGATTTTTTGTTCCGAAAATAGCAAAGTGCCGATTTGCTGATTTTTTTCTAAAAAGTGACGATTTTTTTCAGTCTCCAAAGTCTGAATAAAACATTAAATTTTCTGACACGTTCGTTTTTAAATCTTAGAATGTTTAACAGCCGTACCTTAACAAGAGCGGAAGGCGGAACGTTTTCTTTCGCTTAGCTGTTATGCTAATATGCCATACCTAAGCAATAGCGTCAACGTTGTGTCAATAACAGAAGTGATTGCTTTCTTGTTTAATAAAACCCACAATTTTTTAATAAAAATAGAGATTAGAACGCTAGATTGATCAAAAAATAGCTAAATTGCAATTATTATTTGACAATAGCGGCAAAAACTTCAACAAAACAACTAAAATGTTAATTTAATCCAAATTATATTTTTACACACACACACACATTTATTAAATTGAAATACTTTTTAAATAACTTTTTTAATTGATAAAAAACTACTAAGAATTTTTTCTGTGCTATGGAAGAATCTTAGTCGTGTTACACTTCTTTCCATGTGAGGAATCTTCTACGATTGAAAAATGCGATCATCGACGATCAAAGACGCTCTGTATGACACTCCTAGTATCTCTTGCATGATTGAAAATGCTAGCTGGGTAGTAATAATGTTTTTATTTGTATGTTTTTTTTTATTAAAATCGAACAAAAAATATTTAAAAAAAACTTAAGTCCGATTTTTTTTGACGATTTTTCGAAACGTGAAAGACGATTTTTTAATATTTTTTCAGGAAATTGACGATTTCTTCACAAATTTATCTGGCAACCCTGGTCCTATTGGATAGTAGTTCAGACACAAATTTTCAACAAGATCCGTCAAAACGGTTCGGAATTAGAGGGGGTCAAAGTTTGAAATTTTGGTGTTCTTTCTGATCCACGTAACTTATTACCTATTGGTGTTAGCAAAATTTGGCCCAAGTAGCTATTTGATCAATCTCTTTTAAAAAATTTTTTTGTTTTTAAAAAAAAAAAAATTAAAAAAACAACAAATTTTTTTTCAAAGGACTAACCTTGGTGCATATTTTATCCAAATTGGAAGGCATCAATTTTAAAATTGGGTCAGTTGACATAAAATCCCCCTTTTATATATATAAAATTTTTGGTATTGTGTTTGTTATTTTCTCCAGTATTTTCTAAAATATTAATTTTAACAAAAAACTTTCTTTGAAGCTTATGTTGTGGACTAGAAGGGCTAAAATTTTCCCGTATACCATATTATTGAAAAATGTTTTTTAAAGAGATAGTCACATGCAAACAAATTACGTTTGAATAAATGGGCTTGAAGAAAACTTTGAAAAAACGCCCCCACTAAAACACAACTTATCGCTATGAAATTTTTTTGTATTTTTTTAAAATAAAACTAAGCCGATTTGGGGTGAGAGAATATAAGAAATAAAAAAAAAATTCTCCATACAACTAACGGCCATGCTAATGTACATTGTATTAAAAAACAACATATGTATGTGCATTAGACCGACTCACCTTGTATGGGCAAAAAAAAAACGTTAAAGTTGTAACCCCTGAAAATTAATTTTGACATGTTTTATGATGATTTCCAAAATATTTTGGCTCTAGCGATAATTTACCGTGAGCTAAACCACGTCAAAAAAGCCTCCAAAAATTGTATTTTTCATTGGTGACACGGCGCTTTTTTATTAGAAATAGTTCGCAACCCTGATTGCAATAGGAAAAATGGGAGAAGACAAAATTTCTGTTTAACTTTTATTCAGTTGAATATGTCTCTATATTTGTAATTAAACTCATTTACTATCAAAAACATGTGGGTAAATGACTCATCACAAAATGTTAAAAATTCTAGGAAATTATTCATAAAAATTTGGTATAAAGTGCGAAGAATATAAAAACAGTAAGCTACTGCAAAAACGTCAATGGAATTTAAAACTTGAAGTAAGAAAATTCTTTAAAAATTTAGTTCATGAATAAACGAAACTGTCAGTAATTCATTTTATATTTTATTTTCTTTTATACAATTTTGATATTTTGTAAAAAAATTTAGTACTCATTGTATTTGGAAAGATAATGAAGTATTTAGTTTGTAGATAATTTATTATAGTAGATAAAACTATTCATTGAAAAAATACTGAATACTAATAAAAGTCATATATTATGTTATCATAGGAGCTTATTATTGTCGGGTTGTTTTTTTGTTAAAAAAATATTCGGTTGGTCATTACACGCCAAAACAGTTTAGCCCTTCATAGTTCCTATAAATTTTGTTCAATAAATTTAATTGAAAATTGCAATTTTATAAAAGAGAGTTGATAATTATGTTAGGGTACATGTACACGACATGTTTTAATAAATTGGAAATGGATTATAATAACATATAAATGCTACAAATGAAAACAAAGCACGGCAGAAATGTTTAGTTTAATTTAAAATAATAAATTTAAAAAAAAAAAAAAAAAAATTTTATCATTTTAATACTAAAAAAGCCAAATTCATTTTTATAGTTGGGATTTAAGCCGGTATTAACCCGATGCATGGGTAAATATCGGGCTAATACCAGGTACATTTCTTTTTGGATATTTATAAAACTTATTAAAAATGTTGCATTTTAAATGCACCATATGAAAATCACTAATTGTTAACGCGTTTGTAGTTTTAAATGGGCTTTTGTATTTTAAATATATTGTGTGCCGTTTAACCCCACGTTTCCACATGCAAGTAATTACTTGTAGGTAGTGTATACGTATTAATATCGAAAATCAGAAGAAATGTCAAAAAAAACAACAATTTTTTGAGTGGCTACACAGCACAATGCAAGTTCATTTTTAAAATGTCGTCAACAAGTAAACTTCTAGCAAAAATTGCCGTATTAAACGAATTAAAAAAAATTAAAAAGCGAATGTGAAAAAAAAAATGTGGAAAAAGAAGGTTTTGGGTTTCTGTTTTCTGTCCATCTTGATGAAAAAATTATGTTTATTTTATAAAATATGTGACTACAGTATTGCCGTAGTGGCGACATCATAATGTTACAGAGAAAATATTTTGATTAACAATTTTTTTTTCAAAATGCTTAAAATTACCATTTAGATGCGTTGTTGTATAGTTGTGCTTTTTTTTATTAGTTATTTTTTATAAATACACAGAAAATCCGGTATAAACATAACTTTTATTTTACTTAGTACTAGAAGATTGATACAAAAGTCATCCACGGCAACACTGTTTCTTCATTTGTCATTTTACTTGCGACAAGTGTCAAAAATTTACTTGCAAGCAAATTCTGTTGCAAGTTGAGCTGCAAGTACGAAAAATGTGATGGTGTTAGTAAAAAAGTGTGAGTGTATTGAGTTTTTCGAACTTGTACTTGCATGTGGAAACGCTAGGTAAGGTAACTCTACACTATCACACAAGTCTTACCCTACGTTTCAACATGCAAGTAATTACTTGCAAGTGGTGTATACGTATTATAAACGAAAAATCGAGGGCACAGCCGATTGGCTGAAAGTACAAAAATTATGTGAATGTTAGTGAAAAAGTGTGAGTGTATTGAGTTTTTCGAACTTGCACTTGCATGTGGAAAGGGGGGGTTAAGTATTTTGACGAAAATGTTTCCCCGATCTCAGAATTGTTTAAGAATTTAGAAAAAAACAATAACAACTTATCAGGATTGTATTTTTCTCAAAATACGTAAACTTATGTGATAGTGTAAAGTACTCTAAAATAACACAGTGCAACAAAATTCGGGTCATCGCCGCCAGCCCCAATACTTACAACGTGAAATGAAACTAGACTACCGGTAGAGCAAATCTGCCACAGGGTTTTGAAAAGTTAGCTCGGGTTCCTGAAATATCGGCCCCTAAAGTTTTTGAATTTTTTGAAATGGCATTTGGTATAAGTCCAAAAAAATATACTTAATGTACTTCTGAGCTAAAATACTATTTCAGATGTCTTTATTAGAATTGCATCGCGATTATTTGCTTCTCTAACACTCATTTTAAGAGGTCATGTTTGTCCTTTTTTTTTAACTTCTACACAATAGTATAGCAATGTATGTAAAGCGTATTTTCCAAATTTCGGGCATTGAAATTTCTGAATTTTTCGAAAACCCGTTTTACATACATTGCACGATTTTTTGGTCTTAGAAGACACCTAGTGAAATTTGATGCATTAAATATTCGTCGCACTTTTTAACCTTCTTAAGTGCCGTTTTAGTATACTTTTGTTTGGAAGTTAAAAAAGGACAAACATCACCCCTTATGTCCGTAATTTCTACAAACAGATATCTAGTCGTGTTCGTACCTAGAAGTTATCTTTTCCTATCCGGTAACACTATTTTGGTAAATTAAACGTTAATTTTGCCTACGTGAATTAACTATCGAAAATCGATGGTGTAAAATACATTACACTTTAACCCGTAGGTAAGAAATAGGTTTAAAAATTATGAAAACCATAGATATCTATGCACAGCTAGATATCTATTTCTAGAAATTACGGGCACTAATATGAGTGTGAGAGGGTTAATATATTCTAAGCAAAGAATCGCCATACAAGTCTGCAGAAGACATCTGATATAGTATTTTAGCTCAGAAGAACTTTTAGCATATTTTTTTTGACTTACACAAAATGCCTTTTCAAAAAATTCAAGAACTTTAGGGGCCGATATATCAGGAACCCGAGATAACTTTTCAAAACCCTGTGGCATATTTGCTCTACTAATAGTCTTATTTCATTTCGCGTTGCAAGTATTGAGGTTGGGTTTTTTTGCAGAGTGTAATACAAAACTGATTAATGGCGTTGTTTTTTTTTTTTTTAAAGTGTTGCATAAGTGTTACATGTGACGTGGCAACATTTTTAAATGCCCCCTAATTTTTAAGAAGTGTTCTATATTTTACGTTTACAAAACCACACAAATTTCGGCATTAAACAACAAAGTACAATTAGCGCAAGGTAAATTCAATTACAGGTGTTGGCAAGACTAAAACAATCCAAAGCCAACAGAAACAACAGATGTTTTTTGTATTGCATTGTTAGTGTTTACGGCTCGAAACTTGCCACCACCTTGTATTGAATTCGCCATGATCTAGTGCTGCACTCATGCCCCTTTAATTTAAATTAGTGTTGGACATGTAGCATTTTTTTTTTAATTTTAAAGGGAACATCATCAGAAAAGAACGCTTTACAATTTTAAAATAACACATGTTTTTCAGAAAAGAACATAAAAAAATGTAAAAGGCAGAATAAATGCAGAATTTTACTCAGAAAAGAAAACGCTATAAGTTTGACAAAAGCTACATTAAACCAAAAAGTATTGAACTTAACTGTGATGAAGGGATTTGTTTATTAGAAAATGTATTATTGATGAATTGCTACCATAAACTTTATTCGATTCTAAATTATATCATGGGAAGGCCTAAAACTGAACAAATATTTAAGCGTCTTGCAACAAGCGCTAGCAAAAATCAGTTATTTGTAGATATTGTGACGGAACATTTAATGCATTGCCTTTAGTGTCCAGTTATGTTTCAAATAAAATTTCTACTCAATCTAGTGATCTTTCATCGAACACTGACCAACCATCAAACTCGTGCCAACCAATGTCTGATCAATAGGCTGAAAATCTTTTTAAAAAACGTCCAAGGATTTATATATGTATTATAAAATCTTGTTGTTTATACACAACTTCTGAATAAATATCAGGCTATTTAGTTACCGGGAATTTACAAAACGGCTAGTAACTATTTTCCCAAACATAATTATGTTCTCCTAAGATATACTACGAAAGACCAAAGCTGCTAAACAGATTTTGTATTAAAAGCATTTTGCAGTAAGTTGTATATAGTGCTCTATTAAAATGTTCCGGTCTTTTGTAATGAGTCCTCTAAACCATAACCTATTATGCAAAATAATTTAAAGGTGAAATTAATGATAGGTCGGAGATTAATTAAGCTTTATTAATGGAAAAAATGGCAAGTTAATGGAAAAATATCTTGTATGGCTAAAAAAAATTACTTTAATTGTACTAAATTTATCACTGGTAAGTCATTGTACTTTTGAAGATCAAAGTGCACAAAAAGAAAAAAATTACAAATGTTCGAACCCTGTTGTCTATAATGTAATCACGAGCTGTAGGCTTAGCTATTTGTAACTTTTTTACTTCTACAGCACGAACGTCATTAACTTAACTCACTATTGAGAGTAAGAGAAAGCACGGTATTGATCGTTAAAATCATGTTAATTAAGCGTTAAGGAAATGTGATCAGAGTTTTTTAAAAACAGTGCACAATGGCGGAAAATAAAAACTGGCTGGAATGAAAAAAAAGCCGAAGTTCATATGTAACTATGAATATACCCTTTTCGACTATTGTATTATAAGACTATATTGTTGCACAAGAAAGCTAGGCTGGACGTTAATGTTGGTAACCTTGTGTGTGAAAAATTAACTACAAGTCTCGTTTTAGTTATAAAAACAAGTGCAACATTTATAGATTTTCAAAAGGGGTTTCTTTTTCTTTTTTCACTGTAGTAAATTAATTATATTTATTTTTACAAATTCTGTACTAAATATTTAATAAATCATGAATATCGGCGATATAAATGCGATATAAATGGGTCGGTTAGGAATGGCAACACAACTGAAGTTGAGTTGCCAACAGCGAAATCAGGCAATGCTGCGCATGTTAAAATATAAAGTGTCTTGAATGTTACCTTTGTTTATAATTCATGTTTAACTTTTAACATTACAAAAATTTGGTTTTACATAAAAGCTCCCTAGAGGGAAGTAGTCCCGTGAGAGGCCTTTGGTGGTAGAGACCGGTTCTAGTTCTAACACTTTATATGAATAAGACCTATCACTTTTACATGGGGTTGTCATTGGAGAGGGTAAATTGACACCATTTAACCAGTCACAGATCTATTCTCAATGGACGTGTTTAGTGACAGTTACTACAAAGTAGTATTATTTCAATAAAACAAGTCCTAGAATTGAATTCAAGAACCAAATTAAAGAAAGTACCAAAAATTGTATCACAGTGGCGGTGAAGACTGTACTGTAACTCATTGCTTTTTCTACCTTTTTGTTCTTAATAAACAAGTTAAGGGATTGGTTCTTCTAACACTGGTCATCAGTCCTTTCTTTTTGTACTTGTTCTATTTTCACAAATCCCAGGACCAGTCTATTGGACCAATTGACACAAATTTCCCGCAGGGCTTTTATTTTGAAAACAACTTAAAGCTTATTTTGCGTTATGTTTGAAAAAAATAAATAAATAAAAAAAGGATATCGCTTATTGCATCATTGAATTTAATTTAAGGAGGAAAAAATCAACTATATTTTACAAATGTTTTTCGTGTTTATTTGTATTTTAAATTTAAAACAATGTCTTGTATAAACTTAGAACAAATGAAATTTGAACTTTTCATTATATTCTTTCAGTTTGGTGTTGAGCAACATGACTCTTAATTATTTCATTCATAAATTATTTCATTTATTAACTATTTCATTCATTTCTTTTCAAATACAGCTTTTACAACTAAATGTATTAAAAATAAAACTAATTATTCATTAATTTTAATAAACAAGAGAATAAATAGATTTGCTTCAATACGAGTGGGGTGATCTTTATTACTAATGACATGTTTGATAGCACTTTAACCACAAAGCCTTATGTCACTTCACTTTCACCGCCACACCTTCGATTACACAAGTCAGCAAAAAATAAAGGAGAAGCGCATCGTGCATAATTTTATGTGATTCATGTTCTTTTTGCCTTTTTTGCCCAATCAAAATGCTTTTTTGCGTAACTGAATTTTTTTCATCTTTTTTCATTTTCTGATAAAAATTATGCAAAAAACGTATTTTCGATTTTTTGTCAGTTACAGCGTTCTTAATTCTTGCGACGATATGTTACCTTACAAATATTTAGGCAAAAAATCCAAAAAAAGGTTAACCAGTAAATTGATCAAACTTAAGCTTTATTTTTTAACAATTTCTATTGATTTACTAAACTTCATTTGTAAGAAAATAATTCTATAATTTAATTTAGCCACTGTTAAATGCTTATCGCATGCTTATCTCAAGGTCGCTTCATATTTTTTTTATAAATGCTAAAATTGAGTGTAAAGTATAGTTTGATTGATATAGTACAAATTATTACATGTGTGATAAATAATACTTAAAAAGTACCTAAAATAACAATTTGCTCTGCTCTTTTCAGCAATCACGTAAATTATTTATTCTAATATAATTGAAAAAAAAAAAGAAATTACATTTTAAAAATTTAAAAAGCAACATTATCAATTAAAAGAAGCTTTATTTAAAAAAAATTATTGTTTCGGCAACATAAAAAAAAAAATTCCAAAAAGATATGTATGTTTTGCCCGAAAAGATACTTTTTAACCTAAAAAGATGTTAAATACCTGCAAATGTTGATCTATATACAACAGAGCAACATGTGTCACATAGATGAACATAGAAAATGTGCATATTAATTAACACATTCGACATGTTCGTTATTTGCAGCTATAGACTAGGAGAAGACTCAAAATTGATAAAATGTTTTGATTAGCTTAATCAACATTTCGCTTAAACGCGTTAAAGAACCCAAATGAGAACAAAGCATTACTCACGTTCGAGTTGCTTAAACGCGTTTGAAAACCCAAGTGTGAAAATAGCATAACACTTATGTTTTTAAACGCGTTTAAGAACCTCCAACGTGATCAAGCTGTGATCACATCAAAATTGAGATGATTACCCATAAGGGATGCCAAACGGGATCGATTTTAACAAATCCCGGGATTTTGTAAATCCCGATCCCGAAATCCCGGGATTTTCGGGATCCCGGGATTTTCCGGGATTTTTCGGGATTAATTTGTTTCTTTAATATAAATATATATATATATATATATATATATATATATATATATATACAACTTTTTTTTTTTAAAAAACAACAACACTTTATTTATTTATGTCTGAATTTTTAAAAATGAAAACTTAACAAAACAATTCATTTTATATACAAATTTTATTATTTCGTTAATTCTTAATTTTTTGTGCGACGATAAAAATTTTACGCTTACTACGTTTAAAACAAAATATTATTAAGATACATGTTAAAAAAAGAAAAATTTTAATTTTTTATTGCATTACTGGAGCGAATTAAAAATGTGAATTTGGAAAAAATTAAAAAATCACATTTTTTCAAGTTTAGCGTCCTGTAGCTTAGTAAATCTTTATCCGACCCACACGGTATAGATATGTGCTGAACGAGATCTCTATGCAAAATGTTAAATCTTGTACAATTCAGTTAAACAGTTCTCGAGATTTTTCGAAATACCTTAAACAACTGCAGAAAAACACGATTTTCGCGTATATCTCGAAAACGGTGCTTGGGAAAAATAAATAAATGGCATATTCGTGTTCAGCAGCACCAATTTAGCTTAGAAAAAATCTCATTTCTGAGGTTAATTTTTTTGTGGCATAGTGTTATTGGCAGATGAGTGCTGGTTAGCTTTGCGACAGAATAGAAAACAAATGAGACATTGAGAAAAGCAAATTTCTTTAATGTGCAGTTTTTCGTTGGGAAAAGGATAATCGCGTAATGAGAAAACGGCCATAAAACAATGAATAATTAGAAAGTATAAAAATTCAATTAAACGAATATTTTTATACATATAAAAATTTTTGATACACAAAAGTTGTTAAATTGAGAAATCCCGGGATTCATAAAAATAAATCCCGGGATTCGGGATTTGTCAGTCCCGAAAAATCCCGGGATTTCGGGATTCGGGATTTCCCGTTTGGCATCCCTATTACCCATACATTGTAGTGATTTGTTAATCACTTTAAATTGACATGCTTACAACTAAATTATTTCATTTATCACATAGAATCCTCTGAACATACCTTAAACTGAGTATGATGAAGCATCGGCCACAATAAACGTACCTCTCATGTGTACAACCGACGACGGTTTTTTTTTTTTGATAAATAAATAATCCATTTATTAATATGTTTAATTAATCTTTTGATAACTTAATCAAAGTATTTTTAATCTATTTTTATTACTCACCAACACCGGGTATGTAGATCGCTCTATTGCCAATTTTGACAGTTTTCTGAAACTAGCTGTTTAACATTCCAGTATTGCCCCCCAAAGAAACAAAAAATATTAAAATATATTTCACAGATGTCGAGCGTCTCTTGTCTGAAAAAAGGAGGGCTCGAAGAGATTGGCAATTGCACAGATCCCCGTTACTTAAGAACTTACTAAAAGAGTGTACAAAAAAGCTTAGAAAGTTACTGCAGACTCAGAAAACGGCTTCTCTGGAAAAATATCTTAAGGAACTTAATCCAACTCCACAATCAGACTACTCATTATGGCGTGCAGCTAGAAATCTCAAAAGGCCAGTTGTCTCTAAACCACCATTAAGAAACTTGAATGGAATGTGGGCAAGAAATGATGTTGAAAAAGGAAATCTGTTTGTTAATCATTTAAAAAACGTATTTACCCCAAACATATCTCACGATATTGCGGCCGAGTTACCACCTGTTGTTGCTAGAGCAGCTGTTCCCCTAAAATTGGAGATAAAAGAAATCGAAAAAGCTATTTATGATTTAAGCCCCAAGAAGGCTCCTGGTTTGGATAAGATCAGCAACAAAATGCTTCTGGAGCTACCCAGCATAGCAAAGAGAATTATTCTTTTATTCCTTGAATACTACCCTCAAGAATGAAAGGTCTCCTTAGTTACGATGATGCCAAAGCCAGAAAAAGATCACACCAAAGTTGAGTCATATAGGCCTATCAGCTTATTATCTTATATATCAAAGCTGTTTGAGAAGCTCTTGGCGTCAAAATTAATCCCAATTTTAAATGACAATGGGTGTCTACCTAACCATCAATTCGGTTTCAGAAGAGAACATAGCACAATTGAACAAACCCATCGCATACTAAACGCCATAAGAAAAGCCTTTGAAGAAAGAAAATATTGCTCCGCTCTCTTCATCGATGTCTCTCAAACGTTTAATAAAGTCTGGCATGTAGGCTTGTTACATAAATTGAAGCTAAACCTACCGGTTAACACACACAAGCTGTTAGAAAGCTACTTGGTCGGTCGAAAATTAATTATTAAAGAAGGTGATTTTTTAAGTTCTCCTCAGACAATTGAAGCTTGAGTCCCTCAGAGAAGTATCCTGGGCCCACTTTTTTACCTTATATGTATATACCTCGGATATGCCAACAAACAATTACACCATAACCTCAACTTTTGCTGATGATACAGCTTTTTTAAGCGTCACGAGAACAGTCGTGAAGCATCTCGATACCTGCAGGATCATATATTTCAACTAGAACTGTGGTTAAAACAATGGAGAATAAAGGTCAATGAGCAAAAATGCGTACATATTACATTCACCTTGCGTCGGGAAACATGCCCCCCTATTAAAATCAATAATCAACTAGTGCCTCAACAATCGCTTGTCAAATATCTCAGTATTCATCTAGATCGGCGTTTAACATGGAAATGCCATATAGAAGCAAAATTAACCCAAATTAATCTAAAAGAAATTCAAATTAACTGGCCTATTGGAAGAAATTCTGTTCTTAGTCTCGATTGCAAACTACTACTTTCAAACTCTATTTTAAAGCCAATATGGTGCTACGGTATTCAACTAACTATGGGGCACTGCCTCGGCCTTAAATATCGAAAAAATTCAAAGGCGCCAAAATAAACTTCTTCGAATAAGCACAGCTACCCCTTGGCATGTTAAAAAATCAAATATATCACATACTATTATTACGAAGTATGCGGTAAAATATTTAAAAAGGCTAGAGTTGCACCCAAATCCACTAGCTCGAAATATTTTAAATGTAGTGGCCACACTCGCCAAAGGAGAAGAGATACTGCAGCACTTATCCATTAAGATGAGAGATAAACACATTTGTGACAGCGCATAGAGAAAGGGACCTAAGGGTAAAAAAAATTAATTTTCACTTTTAATTTTTTTGATGTGGACAACATCCAGTGTTGCCAATTTAGCCATTTAGTGGCTAGATTTAGCCATTTTTCAACTTGTTTAGCCATTAAAAAATGAATTTAGCCATTAGCCATTTTTTTTAGCCATTTTTCAAATTGTTTAGCCATAAAATTTGTTTGCCGTTTTTGTAGTAAAATAATAGAAACAATATTAAAATATTCAATTTATAAAATGGACCAACAAAAGCAACAGTTTCTTTCTGGTCGGAAGTTTTAGAATTTTAGTATTTCTGTAAAGTTGCTCAAGTAAATTGAGTATATAGCTAAGTTAACATTTTTAAAAGTAACTTGAGAAATAGGCAACCGTAAATTCTATTTTATGAATTAGGTAAAAAATTTGGCTCTACCAATAAAATATTTTTTATCTTTTTGTATTTTCTAATGTAGATTTGGACTCAAAAGGTTGGGTAAAGGATGTCATAATAATGGTTTACCTTTTTATTTATGAACGATAACGACATCGAATTTACCGATGATTTAATTTTTTAAATGCCAGAATATTTAATTTACTTTTTTTTTCTTGAGTAGAAAATTTATCTTAGGATAAAATTTCATTCTAAAACATTTTTAATGGTTTATATTTGTTCTGCTATTGAATTTCAATGTGTTTTTATTTAAAAAAGTTTTTTAATTTTTAGCCATTTTTTTCTGTAAATTTAGCCATTTTTGGTCACCAAGTTTTGGCAACACTGACAACATCTGAGCATCGAATGAGACCGATCCCATGCCCCAAAAGTGTTCCCTCCCAGAGATATGCGCTCACACGCTCAGTTATACACGTATTTAAATCAAAAATTTAAATCAAAGATACACGTATTTAAATCTTTAAAATGGCTCTCCTGAACAAAACCGGTTTTTAACCTTAGGTCCCTTTCTATTTTGCGCGTCACATATATAAATGTGAACAGAACCCGAGATGAAGAAAATTTTTGTCTTGCACTGGCAGGACATAAAATAAAGAATTAGGATAAGGTTTGGTTAATTGTTGTTAGTTCATATTTAATATATGAAGATTCAATAAATAAAAAATGAAAAAAAAAATTTTTTTATTACTTTAAAGATATATAAATTTGTTTGTTGTGTTTTTTCTTAACCAACTGTCATCTTATTAACCTTAAATGTAATATGAACCGCTTTGAGTAACATTAAAAATCCAAGTGAGAACACAGCATAAGTTTATCGAAGCCGATCGCATGACATTTGAGATGATTAGGATGACAGTTGATTAATAAATAAAACACAACACACAAATTTATATATCACACTTGATCAACAAGAGGTTATTAACTCCAAATTTTCAGTAGAAGCAAAACAATTTTTAATTTTACATTAAAGGCATATAAGAAAACCTTTTCAAAACAACTTTTTCAGTACAAAAAAGTAGAAAAAATCGCATGATATTTTTACAGCCGGTAGATATGAATGTTACGTGTTGATTTTTTCCAAAAAGTGAAAAATATAAATTTTGAGTTAATACCCTCTTGTTGATCAAGTGCGATATCTTTAAAATATTAAATATGGATAAAAATACTTTAAAAAAGTAATCAGAAGTTTATTTAAAACGTATTAATGATGAAATTGAATAAAATAGATGGATTATTTAAGGAAGAAATAAAAACATTTCGAAGAAACCTTGGTCGGTTATACAAGTGAGAGGTACGTTTATTTTGGCCGAGGCGACATCATACTCAGTTTGGGGTATGTTCAGAGGATTCGATGAGATTAATGAAACGATTTACCTTTAATCATGTCAATTTGAAGTGATAATCACTTTAATCTTTCATCTCGATTTTGATGTGATTAGAGCTTAATGACGTTAAACCTCAAGTGTGAACATTGCATCAAATAATAGGGAAGATTTTGTTTAAATTTTTTTGCTCCAAAAACTGCAGTTTCAAAAAATTTTAATTTCACTTAAAAGAAACTTTTTTTTTTTACCAAAAATACACTTTTTTTATTAAAGTTTTCTTTTCTTTTGATTATCTGTTTGCAAAAAAAGAAACATTTCTACTTTCAATCGAAAAGAGGGGTTTTAACTAAAACAAACTTTTTTCAAAAAGTCCCCTGTTTCTAGAAGTAAGTCTTTTTTATTAATATAGCTTAAGTTAGTATTAAAAAACTAAATAAATTAAAATACATTGTACAACAAGTTTATCTCAAAGACCGAAAACAATTCACAAAGTACCTCAACACTTTTACTATCAGTTGTTCAGTCAGACAGTGTGATTTTTAGCAACCGCAGAAAAGTGGTACAAGCTTTTTTATTCATTAATGGCAGCGGTGTTTTTGTTTTCAAATAAAATTTTATTTAAAACTAAAAAAACTATTCATGCAACTCCTATAAAACGTGTAATGGACGAAAAAAAGGAGACACTTTCGTCAAACTTTTGAAACGTTGCGTTATATAGGTATAGTAAAAATAGATTTGAAAAAACATTGATTCATTGAGTGCATGTTGCTACATTGTTACTCATCTGATCAGTTTGTAAACAAGATATAGAAGTTCTTATAAAAACTTAAGTCATATAAATGCACCATTATAATCGAGTTCTTTAATCGATTTCATCATAGTATCTTAGATCATCTCGAGTAGTAAACAAGTACCGCAATACAAAACCATAAAAGAAATAAATTAAATAATTTTTACGCGTGCAAAATGTCTAAGTTGTCTGTGATATTTGTGGTCATTTTATTGATTGGCCAAATTAATCAGGTCGTGTGTCGTTATATTCATTCAACAAAAAATTTAAACGTCGAGTTAACTGAGAGTGATAAAGAAACAGAAATTTTTGATTTGACAGATGGTCAAGAATTGTTGGAACAATTAAGAAGGTAAGTTTAAATTTTATAACAGCTTTTATTTTAATAATTGAGAGTGCCCGTTTTTAAGGGGCTTGTATTCTTTTTTACATGCTATTGGTTCCATGTAAAATTAAATACATTGAAAAACACATGACTAAGTTTTAACGTAAATGTTTGAAAAAGACATACTCGTATGACATCATATCACATTGAAACCGGGTGATCTATTTCTACTTATAAAAAAAAAAACAAAACTTTTTTATTAATTAAAACGATATAAAAGCTTTTAATTTAATTAAAATTAATACTAACGAAGAAGAAAATCTTGACACGAGATAAATATTGATAAATATATAATAATATTTTTTTACATGTTTTCTTTTAGTGTTCGAACTGCGATAAAAACTGTACTCAACTGTGAATGCATCATTTTTGGGGTATGTTCAAAGAAGGAGAATTGTTAAAAAAGCTTCCGTGAAAAGCAGCTTTTTTTTTGTCAAAAATGGCAATTTTAAAAATTCACTTAAAGGCAGATTTTAACTCAATGGACAACTAACTGACTTATAAATTTTATATATTTTGAACAATTTATTTATTGATCACTATAGATTTAAGAGATTAAAACTATTATTTAGTTTTTAAGTTGAAATACTCTTTCTGTATTTGAATACTGTGTATTCGCTAACAGTATTAATTTATTTTTAGAATTAATTACTTATTTTTGTTTAACTATTTAATCTTTATATTCATTCAAATAAATTAAAAAACAAAAACTATACAAATAATAATTTATAAAATTTTTTATTACTGTGAGAAATATTTTTTACGAAAAATATCCTTTTTCCATTACAGCTTTTATTAAGAGAAGCTTATTTGACTTTCATTATTAAAACCGTCTAGTAGTTAATAGCGGTGAAAAGGGTGTACTAAGATTGTCATCCCATGTGAATTTTTTTAATATACATCTAACACCTCATAAAAAATATATTTTTTAGGTTTTTGGGTAATGCTAAGTCGATAAACCGTTGTCAGTCTGGCCGTCTGTTGAAATCACGCTCAGCTAAAAACGATTGAAAAGAAAACAATTGGTGTTATGAGGGAAACCAGAAATATGCTCTAAAAACGCGTTTTTAAATAGCAGTGTTGCCAATTTAGCCATTTAGTGGCTAGTTTTAGCCATTTTTCACCCTGTTTAGCCATTAAAAAATGAGTTTAGCCATTAGCCATTTTTTTTTTTAGCTATTTTTCAAATTGTTAAGCCATAAAATTTTATTTGTCGTTTTTTTTTTAAAGAATAATTTTTATTTTATTATAAAAATTTATAAAAGTAAAATAAACATTTTTAACAATTTAAACGCCTTTAATTTAAATCACAACTTTTACAAATGTTGAAAATCGCTATAAACTATGATGATGAAACATCTTTCAAAATAAAGGAACAGTATTTCAATATTAAATTTATAAATGGATCAACACAAATGACGCTGTTTTTTTCTGGTTGCAAGTATTTCAATAAAGAGATGCAGGCGGCTACAAAATTTTTTTTTAGAAATTTCAGAATTGACTATAAAGTTGCTCTCACTTCCATGGTCTAATGCTGAAGTAGAGAGGGTATTTTGCCAAGTAAACATCTTTAAAAGTAGTCTAAGAAATAGGTTACACATTTAGCAACCGTTAATTTGATTTTTTTAATTAGGTAAATATTTTTACCGTAACAATAAAATGTTTTTACCAACACCACAATAGTGGAGAGGGTACTATGCGTTTGTGGTGATATTTGTAACACCTTAAAAAATTGATACTTAGCCAACCTTTACGTATACCGATTTCCTCAGAATCACTTTCTGAGTCGAATTAACGATGTTTGTCCGGCTGGCTGGCTGGCTGTCCATGTACACCTTGTGCGCAAAGTATAGGTCGCAAATTTGCAGATAATGTAATAAAATTTGGTACATAGGTTATAATGTGGTGTAGGGTATCATCTAGTCGGGGTTGACCGACTATACTTTTTTACTGGTTTTTTATTGTAGATCTGGACTCAAAAGGTTGGGTTACTGTTGTCGTGATTATGATTTTCCTTCAAGTTACTTAAAACTAAGAGGCACGAGTGATTCCTATGAGATGAACAATAACGACATCGATTTTATCTACGATTTAATTTTTTATATATTTATCAAAATGTTAATTTACGTTTATTCTTATATAAGAAATTGATCTTCACTCACAGTTTCATCGTAAACCACTTAAAAAGAATTATTTCTGTTTTGTTATTGAATTTTAATGTGTTTTTATTTAAAAAAGCTTTTAGCCATTTTTTTCCCGTAAATTTAGCCATTTTTGGTCACCAAGTTTTGGCAACACTGTTAAATAGGCAGTAAAAACTTGAAAATATGCCCTAAAATTTTTTAAAAATATGCCCTAAAATATTCAAAAATTGCAGATTTGAAAACGAAATTTTCAGTTCAATTTTATAAAAAAAATCCTAATACTATAATCAGTTAAGCCCTATAACAATATAATTTATACAGACGAATTTTCGAGATTTTACCCTATTTGGAAACTATGGGCAGTCATGGGCTCACACAAATGAATATAAAAGTTATTTGTGCAGAATATTTTCTAGATATTTACATCCATATGAAATTAAAGGGAAGTTAAGGTATTTTATAAGTCAGACCTTTGGCCAAATTTGAACCGATTCGAAAAGAACTAATTTTGCAGTAAAATATTTTTTAAGGCGAATTTAATCTTAATACCAACATAAAGGGTACAAAGAGTCTAATTTGGAAAGAAGATTTTATGGAGAATATGTAATATTATAAATCGACTCTCACCATTTACATAGACTTCGTCCTTAGTACAATTAAAACGTATTTACCAAATTTCATCAAATTATCTACAATATTACAACTTGTACTTTGCGCACAACATCGTAAGATCATTTTAAAAACTGATTCTGAGTCTATCGGTAGACCAAAAGATTGGTCCAGATTTCTGTGTATTACACATCGCCAAAAACGTATATAATTGGTTTTTTCTTATATATAAAATTTGAAATGTAAAAATAACATTTGTCTTAAATGACAACTTGTTTTGTCTTAAAATTTTTTAGTAAAAATAAATATAGATGGCGACATAGATAATTAAAACAGAAAAACCAGAATTTCGCAAAAAAAAAAATTTTTTTTATTTGTTGCAAAAGCTCTCGTAGGTACCTAAAAAATATAACATGTATCAAAATATGCCTAAAAAAGGCAAAAATGCGCTGTAAACTTAAAAAATGCTTCAAAAAGGCTCTTTTAACTAAATTAAATTATTTCTAGTGTAAATCAATTAATTTACCAATGGCGGTAAACTGGTTGTAGTGGGAGCTATAAAATTTTTTTAATTTAAATTAATATGAAGAAAATAAATTTCTTTTACAACATTTTATTATATAATTTTGTAATAATAAAAATATAAAATTTAATTTTCTTTGTCGAAATATTACCAAAAATAAAAACAAAACACTTTGCTATCATAGGTAGTTCTTCAAAGTTTTTAAATAGTTTTAGCAAAATTTTTATATGTATAGTTTTTTGAACATGGGAATTACCTAAATTTATAGTTAAATTAAACGAAAAACTTTGTAACTGCCATGATACCCTTGCGCTCAGTTAATTTTATGCCACATATTTAGGAAATTTTACCTATGAATTTTTTTGTGTAAGCATATGTCATATTACATAAATGGCAACTATCGGCATAACAATTTGTTCATAAAGGATGTTTTTTAGCATCACTGCTTTATTTGAGCACCCATTTAACAGCTGAAGTTGTTGCTTTTGTTTAGTTTGCTTTAAAATTTCTTTATGAATCGACCTACACCAGAGCAACGCGTGCAAAATGTTGAAATTTTTAATCAAAATAATTTGTCGAATCGGCTGAAGCACAAATTGATATCGATTTTGAATTTCCATTCAAAATTTTATTTTCCAATGAAGCCCATTTCTGGTTGAATGAGAACGTAAATTAGCAGAATTGTCGCATTTGGAGTGAGGAGAACACACAAGCTTTTGTCGAATTACCATTGCATCCACTGGAAATTACTGTTTGGTGCGCTTTATGGGATGGCGGAGTCATTGGCCCATATGTCTTCAAGAACGATAATGTTCAGAATGCAAAAAGTGGTTTAAAGTTGGTGTTTCAGATTGCGCCTTCTACGCGCCAGCCTTGGCAGCCACATGGTCGAAATCATATTTAAACATTACTTTCATAAAATTTGCTTTCCAATAACGCCCGTTTCATTGATATTAAAAATATGTTTCCTTGCTTTATTATGATTTATACTTGTGTCACTCTATAATAAAATACACGTGTTCACTAACAGGAGAGATATTTTCATATCACGTTAATCATAATAAGCTAAGAAGTAATCATGTAATTATCATGTTAATCATAATAAATTAAGAAGTAATCATATTATGATACAGCATCTTTCATAACTTTCATAAAATTAAAAAATACATTAAAATATTTTTTGCATCGATTTTTTATTTTGTGGCACTTTAAAATATTTTGTAATGTAAATACAATAGCGCAGTTCAATACTTTTGATTTAAAATTAAGTATTTTACAAATGGCGCTAACAAAATATTGTTAGAGTAAAGACATTTTGTTTGCATCTATAACATATTATGAGTACACCTATAGAAAGTTATCATGTTATGACTATAAAATATCATGAATTGTTGCGAGAAGTTTAATATGTTTTCAAAGTTATCATTATTTAGTTTAGAAAAATAATTATTTTTCAGTTAACAACAACAACAATTCAAATTTATAATTGCGATAAACATTGATATGCTTACAGTAACTAAATATAATATTGCTTGTATTTAATAAAAATAACAAATTTCTATGTACGACAACAATAAATTGTTATAATAAACATAGTGTAGTTGCCGTAACCATCCCCAACCATATTTTTCCTCTGCGTGTAATTTTCAATAGGCTTTGTTCTTGTGACAATATATTATCTCGAAAATGACGACCCCGTACTTCCGGTACAAGCTTAACATGGACAGTCAGCCAGCCGGACGGACATCGTTTGATCGATTTAAAAAGGGATTTTGAAGTCATCGGTATACTATAAGGTGGGTCTAGGACCAATATTATAAAATATAACAAACAAAAGCCCAAACATCAGCACTAGAGTTTTTTTCCCGGACTTTTTCGATTGCCGGGAAAGCGGGAATTTTTTTAAATATCCCGCTCCATATAAAAATACAAAGTAAATTTTGTTAATTATTAATGAAAAAAACTTTTATAAAAAAACGTAAGGGAACTTGTTTACAAAGAAAGTAAAATAAATGGTTCAATACTAAAAAATTTATTGAAGATTGAAATAGGAACTTGAATTATTATTACCTCACGCCTTTATTCCCTATTAGTATGCTTTTATTCAGTATTATTATGCTCTGGAGACAAGATAAAAAGATAACATAAACATAACAATTTAATTCATAAAACAATAATAAAAACAAAATAAAAATTAGGGTACTCAAGATATGAGATCAAAAAGTTAACTAATGAAATAGATAAAATATTTTAAAGAAATATATAACATTTTTTAACGGCTTATGAAATAACTTTTTGACACACTCAAACCGCTTAGTAAGTCTTCAAAAAGTATATTCCTGATTTTATTTACTAATTATCATGTTTCCGAAAAAATTCGTTCATTTTTTACCGAGGTTGGACAAATTGTTAAAAGTGCACCGTTGTAGCATGCTTCGGATTCACAATCAGAAGCAATTTTTTCTTTTTTATAAACTACGTCTATATCAGTCAAATCAAGTCAAGTCATGTCAAGGTTGGTGCAAAAATAGCATCAACCGGACTGCTTCTTACAAACCTTTTCATTTCAATAGGTCCATTTGTAATCTTTAGGACAATGTGTTTTTCAAGTTGTATGTTGTAGTATCTTACACAAATTGAAATTGAAAATTTGTGTTCATCACATAATAAACATATCGCTCCTTCATTGCATCATAGTCATATCTCAAACTGAACCGAAGTTATAGCAAAATATATCTTTAGTCGGTACATTTTGAAAATTTTAATCGCATTTTCCAAGATCGTTTGTTTTTGTAGATATGACTATGTTGCAATAAAGGAGCGATATGTTTATCTCCTATTTTTAAGATTTGTTCATGGACAATGAAACTTTACTGCCTGCCTACTCTTATTTTGAGTTAATGTACTTTATTAACTCTTCACTTCACTAAATGTTATAATTATCAACTTTTGCACTGCCCATTCTGCTTTTAGTAGATTTATTGCATCAAGAGACATTGATTTAAATACATGTACTCACTTCTTGTAATTGATCTAATCCACAACCCATCCACAGATGCTAATTTTAAGAGAATAGAAAACTAAATTTCAAAGTATAAATAGCTATTTTCTGTAATTATGAGGAATTTTTAATTTCCCGGGATCCCGCAAGAAAAATCCCGCGAAAACGGGAAATAAAATAATCCCGGGAATTCCCGGGAAAAACCCTAATCAGCACAAACCCATTCCACTATTGTAATGGGGGAATAATAACTTAATGACATTGTCTGCTAATATTGGATAGAATGGAGATTGTGAGTTTAAAGACGAACAAATCGGTTTTAATAGAATTCCCTGTGTGTGGATTTTTTGTAATCCACAAACCATTGGTGCCTCAAGACACAAGTTGTTGAGGTGGACTAAGAAATTAACCCCTTAGAGGCCGAAAACAAATTTCAGCTCGGAACGGTTTTTTTTTGTTTGGGAGCCATGTTTAAACATCGAATAAAGCCTTACAGAAAAAAAGTTGCATTTGATATATTAAATTCATTCTATTTTGTATGCAAATGTCATTTTGTATGGCGCTTACGAGGTTTTCGAAACGGCTTAATTTTTTCATGCAAAGATTGCAAGATAAAAAGGCAACCGGGTTGCAAATGCTTCTACCAGAAAAACCAAAAAAAGAAACTTATATTTTATTTAAAATTCACGAAGAGATATACATTCTCTCTTTGAAAAATTGATTTTCTAAAGTATGAAAGAAATAAAGATTGCACAATCCCAAAAAACAAAATGGAAATCTTCTAGGCATGTTGCACAAATGAAGTCGCGCGATCTGCATTCTGGTTGGCTAATTATTTTTAAGAATGGCGTGATCTTGTATTCTATCATTCTTGGTATAAAGTAAGTCCTAAAACACCAATTTAACAAATATGTTACTTCAAAAATGAATAGGGAAATTTCCAAATACTTTTACTATTAGCTTTTCAGTTGTGTGACAGCAGCCGCAGATAAGCGGCACTCGTTTGTTTTCATTGATTAATATAGCGGTACATCATTTCTGCTACCAAAAATTTTATTGTTTTAATTAAAAATAGAATGTGCAAACTTATTATGAATTTTTCAAAATTACGTTATACAAATAAATTTAGAAAAAAAAATTGAGTCAATTATTCAAACCGAGAATGAGCATTTATTTATCGATTACTCATCTAATCAAAAAGCAAAATAAGGTAATAAAACATAGAATACGATATAAATACGTGTGCACCTCTGCCATACCTTATTATTTTCTTTAATATCTTTAGTATCTTTAATCATCTCGAGCAGTGAACTAGAACCGCAATAAAACCATTAAAGAATAAATAAATTAATTTATACGCGTGCAAAATGTTTAAGTTATCTGTGATATTTGTGGTCATTTTAGTGATTGACCAAATTAATCGTGTGATGTGTCGTAGTGTTCCCTCTATGGAAATTTTAAACATCGAGTTAACTGATGGTGTTGAAGATGCAGACATTTTAGATTTGACAGAGGGTCAAGAATTATTAGAACAAATCAGAGTGTAGGTTGAATTCTTAGCTATTTTAAAGATGTAAAATAAAGAAAAATTTTAGTTTAAAAAATTAAATGTATATGTTTTTTTACAGTACCCGATTTGCATTGAGGGCTCAAAAAAACTGTCCATGTATTATTTTTGGAGCATGTTCAAGAAAACAGAAGTGTTGAAACACAAAATTCCTGAAAAGCGGCTTTGCTTTAAGACTGGCACTTATTGCAACTAAAAAAAAACAATGCAGATTTTTATTAAAAAAGAAAAATTACTTTTTTTACTTCATATTTTTAATACTTTTACTTTTTATTTTAAAATTCCTATTTATTACTATTTATGACGGGTTACAAAAAAAAACTCTTTTAGTATTTTAGTACTGAGTACTAACTGACTTTATTTACTAAGTTTTATTATTTTGTAATCTTTATGTTACTTTTGTATTAAAAGAAATATAAATAAAAAAAAATAATTTATTTGTTATCAATGTTTTTGCTTGCAATTTATTTAAAAATTTTTTTTTAACAAATAACTTTTGCAAGAATATTTTCGGTATTTACAACAAAATTCCCTTTTATACATAAATAAGTCACACAATTTATTAATTTTCTTTAATATTTCGCCGAATTTCGTACAGTTGCTCTTTTTGCCACAATATATACATTTTCTTTTTAAATAACAAGTTATTTTTTTCTTCATTTTTATTTTTTGAAATCTTTCATTCTTTATTTTTTTTTTTTACAAAAACATACTTTTTTAGGTTAATTTTTTCCACAGAAAGATAGGTACCACTTTTTCCAAAAAAGTAAATATTTTTAAAAAAAAATTTCAGAAAATTGATTAGATTTTTTCACAAAAATCGACCTTTTAAAAAAGATTCCTTTTTTATACATACATTTTTTTACAACATAAAGGGTGATTTTTTATGAATTAAGTTTTTCGGGCTGGCAGCACTGGTTGGTAATTGTGTCTAAACAACATCTGTTAAAGTGAATTGTGTTCAGAATACTGTGCCATTTCATCATGGAGATACTCACAAACGAGCAACGACTGCAAATCGTTGAAATTTATTATCAAAATTCGTGCTCTGCGAGAAATGTCCATCGTTTGTTACATCGAAAAATTGTGTTCAGCGATAAGGCTCATTTCTGGCTAAATGGATGCGTAAACAAGCAAAACTGCCGCATCTGGGGTGAAGAACAGCCACATGCCGTACAAGAGTTACCAATGCATCCCGAAAAAACAACAGTTTGGTGTGGTTTATGGGCTGGTGGCATCATCGGTCCATTTTTCTTCAAAGACGACCGTGAAAGAAACGTTACTATCAACGGCGAACGATATCGAGCCATGATACGTGACTTTTTTTTTGCCCCAATGGGCTCAGTTGGACTTGGTTGATATGTGATTTCAACAAGACGGTGCCACATGCCACACAGCTCGTGAAACAATGGACATATTGAAGGATGAATTTGGTGAGCAGTTTACCTCTCGAAATGTCCCTTTGAGTTGGCCGCCAAGATCATGTGATTTGACGCCTCTTGACTATTTCTTGTGGGGTTATGTGAAGTCGGTGCTCTATGTGAACAAGCCAAACACGATTGAAACCTTAGAGTATAACATAACACGTGTTATTCATGGAATACAGGCCGAAATGCTAGAAAAAGTGGTGCAAAATTTGGTTCTTAAGAATGTACCATTTGAACCGGAGCCGCAAGATTTACATGAAGTTGTTTTTAAAAAGTAAATGGCAAAGACCAATTTATCGATTCCAATAAAAATTTTTAATATGTGATGCAATTTTGAGTGTTTTATTAAATTTATAAAAAAACTACGCTTAAAAAATCACCCATTATAGGGAGATCCAACAGTTATTATTGGACCGGCTTTAATCGGATTTTTTACTTTGGCCCAAGCCGGTTGTTTTTAAATGTGCATATTTCGCATATCAAACAAACTGTCTATTTGGACATAATAGGCCAGTTAAGTAAAACATGTGTAATTTATATTCATCTTTCTCTGTCAAGTTTTTAGCTACATACACGAAAAGAATTATGTATTTACTAAATCCCCAGAAAATATGGCTTGAAAAATTAAAGAAAATTTTGCACCATTCTCGTCCAAGCCAAAAATTTCTAATTATAAACATATGTGTGGCTTGGTTTAAGCCAAAAGTTATGACTCAAAGCGAACTAAAATTTACTTAAAAACAGCTAAAAGAAATTATTTGAATTCTGTGGTTACTTAAATTAAAGTTCCGTTGCTAATGGTCAATTTCACCAATTCTATTTAAATATCAATTAATATTTTAATAAAGTTTTTCATATAATTTTATTTTTATTTGACAAAAAAAGCGAATTTTAAAAACATACAGAAAAACTACACATAACTTATTTTGTTGGAGGATTTTTAATAATTACTTTTAATTTTTTTTACACATTCATAGCTGTTTTGGTTCGAAGCAAGAATGAATATAAATAACCGTTATTTGTGTTGTTAAAAAAGATGATGCGACTGAAATGCAAATATCTTCAAAAATTTTAAGCGGATTATGCATTTCTTTGTTTTTCAGTGAAAGGTTATAAAATTTCTAAAATAATTATAAATTTAATGACTTTTTTCGCTCTTTTCAAGTTATATTTTTTAACTCAAAAAATAAAATTTCTTTAAGTTTTATCACTTACGACATTAGGCTATTTCAATACGAGCATTTTGTCCAGATCGGTGCAAAATTGACAAAGTTACAAAAGATTAATTGAATTAACCCACTTTTCGATTTGTATCAAATCAAAGAAAAACGCACCATATTAATATACACAGAAAAAAATAAAAATTGATTTCAATTAAAAAATTTGTGATATTAATTAAAAAATTAATTAAATTTGCACCAGTAAACAAATTAATAGTATCAATTAAACCAGTTTATAGTATTTATTAAACGTTTAATTCACTTGATTAAACGTTTAATTCACTTGATTAAATTTTTAATTAAAACTGATTATATTTTTAATTAATGCTTTAATTGGTGAAAAATGTTGGATAATTTTTTCTGTGTACAAAGCTTATGGCTTAACAATAATGGCTTAAAACTATTGAATTTCTATGTGGGTATATTTACTAAATCTTCAGTAGCTTTGTAATTTTTGTACCAATCTATGTCTTGTTGGGCGCATGCAACATTAGGATTTTTAAATCATTGGTTAAAAAAAAAAATAACTTGAATAGAGCAAAATTGAACAAAATCATTTCTTGACCAATCTTCACTAGCAATCCATGGTTATTTTAGAAATTTTATAACCTTTCACTAAAAAGTTTTGAAGATATTTGCATTTCAGTCACATCATCTTTTTTAAAAACACAAATAACGGTTATTTTGGAATATTTCAAAAACTGTTCTACTTTTGACAATTCTGACTTCATATTCGCGTTCAGACAGATTAGCTGTCAAATTCATTTGGTCATGACTCATGACTGCTGGGCTCGAACCCAGGCTTTTACGGACAGGTTACCCTTACATGTTCCGATTGCAACCACTCAATCTCTTCAGAGGGGTTTACTGTTTAACACTTGCAGCCATCGACGACTGCTGGCAGTCAATAGTCAAACATCAATCTTTAAACCAAATTGTATTTAACCTTTGGTAATTTAATGACAGTTAAATTTAATGAACTTTAGCCTAATTAAAATGCCATAATTTGGATTAAGAACCATAAATAGTTCAACAAAATAACCACAATACTAATTAAACTTAATTAACCGAGCAATAGTAACGAAGGCCTTTATTAAGCCCGTTGTTGTAAACAAACCTGATACTCTGGCGGTCATCGAACCTTCGCACTGATAGACCAGCTTACTACCAACAAGCCTACCGGGTCATTTTTTTGACATAAAATAACTGAAAACAGTTAAGTGCATTTTTACACATAGCTGTTTTTGTACGAACATTCTGTATATGGGTTACACATAGCTACTTTTGTTAACTTCTGAACCAGTAAAGATATCATTACACCTTATCTAACCTAGTGATGAAGTAATGGGTGGTCAAACCAAAAGCACGATGTTTATTGTCTGGGAAAAATATAGAAGGATCTATGGAAATTATGTGTGAAAAATATCGGTCAAATGCTCGCCACGGCATCGGTGGCCTACCTCTATCCATATTTCCATATTTTCATTGACTCTGAGACATAATTGAGGTTCTATGTCGTTAATGTACCGAATTATCTTATCCTTTAGCTCTTGAATTGGTCTTGGCTTAATGACCTACACTTTTTTTTTTAATTTCCCCTAAGAAAACAGTACAACGGTGTCATGTCACAAGATCGTGGCGGTCAACTAACATCGCCACGAAGTCAGAATCTTTCAAGTGGCACCATCCTGTTGGAACCACATATCGTCCAGATCCATCTCTTCGATTTCTGGCCATCAGAAGTCCGTTAACACATCGGCACGACGACGTGTCGAGGTTGACGGCTCTTCTGCCACACTATCGCGAACAACAGCAATGTTTTTCGCATAACGAACTGGGTGAGCAGGTACAGGTGTTTTCACATTTCCTAAAATTAACGCACAATTCTCCCGATTGTGGATGCATTTGGTCGATTATGCTGACCAAAAAAATCACGAAGTGTGAAGATGTAAACGCAAATTTTCGTAAAAGGCTACAACAATCTTAATGCGCTGCTCAATTATGTACCTCTCCATGGTTGAATTTGTCAAACAGTGAAACAAAGAAATGTCAAATTACGTTGGGCAAAAAACTTGACGTAAAGGTGTGAAGTTTTGAATCCGAATTAAATAAAAGTGAAAAAACACTTTGGTTGTTACAGTTTTAATCCAGAATTAACTTTATTTATTTTTAACTTT
The DNA here is from genome assembly GCA_963931875.1 of Pollenia griseotomentosa. Classification (NCBI taxonomy): domain Eukaryota; kingdom Metazoa; phylum Arthropoda; class Insecta; order Diptera; family Polleniidae; genus Pollenia; species Pollenia griseotomentosa. The sequence continues at coordinate 51,905,332 of OZ007563.1, forward strand.
GCTCTTATATACTCGTTCTAATTTTACTATAAATAAATTTTTTTAAGAAAAGGTCTTCTTTATCTGATTTTGCCTACTAAGGCCCTTTTTCAGAACTTAAAGATAGCTAAAGGTAGGATTTGATCGGCCGTATAAAAAGAATTCCAGTAGGATAAACCTAAATTTACTTTATCGCTCACTTTAGGTTTAAGTAAAGTTTTATTATTGGAAAACTTTTTATTAGGCCGGTTAAAGTCTACTTTTAGCTATCGGCGAGTTGTGAGTGTGTTTTGTTGCCGTTATTGGTGTTGGAAACAAAACAAACTTATGTTAACTATTGTATACCAGAAATAATTCTTTAGAAAAATAAAATATAGAAAAAAAGATAGTAAATTGCATTTCTGTTATGACAACGGAAATACAATTGATTTGGAAATAATTCCCGAGAAAAATGTTTGGCCTTAAATTTGGCAAATAAATAAAATAAGAAAATAGAATTAAATTTTCGCAACAACTTAATAATAAACATATGTCTGTATTCATATTTGTATGTGTGTATTCATTTGATGTTGGCACGTGTTAAGGGAATATTGATTAGATTGAGGCTCCGACGAAACATTAAAAACTTGTTTTGGCCTTAAAAAATATATAAAAATTAAAATTATGACACTTAATATAATTACGATATCCATGCTTACATTAATAGATTTTGATTAATTTTTATGGGTTCTTTGTTCTAAATATATACAGCCGTATTCATAAAAACTTATTGATGATTAATTAACCGTTTTTAAGCAAAAATTGCTAAAGTTGTATTCATAAACGAAAAATAGTCTATTGAACATTTAATAAGCCATTCATAAAGTAAGAAAATTTATTGTTGGATTTGCCCTTCTTTAAACCAGAAATAAAATTACACTTTGATAAGTGTTTGCATTTTATGATATTATTTTTGTGAAATATGTTGAAAAATAATGACAGAAATGTTTTATTTATTAATATGGACATGTTAAATACATTTTACAATTTTTTTTTTATTTTAGACAACCAACTTTAAGTTATATTATTAATTCTATAAAAAAAATTTATATATTCTCTTTAATTATTTATTAAATTTTTGCAACTAGTTGTTTTTTTGTTTTAAACAACAAATTATTGTTCAAAAATAAAAAAAAAAAAATAAAATTAACAAATCATAATAATAGTGTTGTTAATTAAAAGTAAACAAACTTTTTATTCGAATACTTTCTTATCGTATATTTGAAAAGGTTCAAACAAAAGTTTTTATGATACCTTTCGGCTACATTTTGTTCAGAAACTAAAATAATATGAGTCATTCCATGTCAAACCGTACGATTTTTGCTAAAAATTGACTTTGATGTCTCCGATGTCTTTCAAAATTTGAGAACGAAGTCTTCATTAAAAAATATTTTACACGTGTTTCGGGAAAAAAATTAAAAACTTTTTTTTAAAAAGTTATTTGCATTTGAAAATCGTCAAAATCGTGAAAAATCTTCCGACATGACAACATTTAAACTAATGTTTTTATAAAACTAGTGAATGGATTTTGAAGTTCAATACCTTATTTTAAAGGTATTTGAACCTTCTTTTTATTTTTTATAAATTAATTTTTTTTTATTATTAAAATTTGGTTTTTTTACTTAATTTCTGTTTTCCACAATCTTCGAACAAGTCGAAAAATCTGAAAAAAATATTTTCTTAAAGGTTAATATATTCTTAACATTCCCTCAAAATTTCAGAGTGGAGGTCGAATGGATTCTATTTTTTTACGATTTTTTTCCATTGCAGCACCACAAAAAAATTACATTTTGTATATAAACATTTTATTTTCAAGCATTTTAACGAAAATGTCAACGCATGTGTGTATGTATTCAAAAACACACAAAATTTGATACTTAAGTAAATAGGTTGGTATTACGGAACACGTTACCTGGTAATAAGATCAGGAGATATTAACAGAATCAGACATAATACTACATATAGTAAACCTACAATAAATATAAATATGCTGGATCAAATGACAGAAAACGTTATTTTAATGAATACAAAAAACCAGGGTTTAAAAATCTGAAGTCAAAATAAAAAAATTGATTTTTCTTCCACTTTTTGATTTTTCATTGGCATAAATAAACTAGAGGTCTGCAAGAATAAATAAAAAGCAATTTCAACACACTCATTTGTTTTTTAACTGCAATGAGTTGAGCTCACAATCATAACGAAACAAATGAAAGAATAACCAAACACAAAACAAATAAAAACTCATTCAATTCAGTCAACTCAAATGAAATGAGATGAATATTCAAGTATATATTAAATGTAAAATTATTTGAATTTTTACTTCTCTTTTGTATTTTTTCTGTACACGCATATTATGTATGTATGTGTAAGCTTAACTCTTATAAATAAAAGAAGCCACAAGCTTACACACATATTATGTCAATGTATTCAAATAAATGTACGCACAAGGCGAATTCATGTAAACGGTGGTGTCGATACTACAACAAGTAACAACACCAAAAACACAACAATGTATTTTTTTGTTGCTTTCGTTGATCCATATGTCAAAATCACAAAAAACTTTTGACATTTCTCTCTCTAATTAAGAAAAAAAAGTAGCACAGCTGTGTTTTCAACGCCACCTGAAAAATGAATTCGCCTTGTGTACGCACATTCAATTATTCAAAAAATATTTGAATGTTTTTTGTAAACTTGCTCTCTCTAACGGGTCATTCCAATGTTTTGTTATTTATGAATGGCTCCTAAATTCATTTACAGTAAACAAGTTTGTTATTCATTCCATTTATTCTTATTTTTGTATGTGGCTTACTTTCTTCTTATCTTTTTGAATGTTTTTTATTTGAATAAATGGTGTGCACTTTGAGTAAAGGCAAACGAGTGAGTTATTCAAAGCAGACCTCTAAAATAAACTGTTGCTTTTACTTCTGATTCATTAAATGAAAACAGTCGCAGTCCAGGCAAAAGCAAAAAACGAAAAGTTGTACACAACAAAGAACATCGGCAGTCGACATGTTTGAAAGTTTTTGCTTCGACAGACTGAAACTGTTAAAAAATCACGAAGTTAACGAAGATGGGACGTTGTGTTTTTGGTTTGTTTTGATTTTGCAGTTTGAAGTGTGTTTTCATATTATGTCTTTAATCACTTGTTGGAAGAAAAAAAGAAACTGTTTTTTGATTTATGTATGTTTGTTGTATATGTATATTATTTAACTGTTAGTTTTGAACATAGACTTTATTAAAATTCAGAGAACTTTTAAAATACAAACCAAATAAACCAAAGAAATAACATACATATCGTCACCTTAAAGGCAAAATAACCTATCTGCAGTTTTCAAAAGTTTACAGGAGAGGGAAAAAACTTTATAAAATAGGAACTATTTACAATATTGGAACGAAAATTACATATTTTGATTAAAATGAAACCAGAAATATATATCGGTTGAGAAAATTTTGTTTTTCTAAACACAGCTTATGTTATGTCACTTAGGTTATTTGGAATTGTAAAAATCTGAAACCAAATAACCTATCAGCAGTACTACTAAGTATGAATGAATAACAATTTCTTTATACATATGAATATTATATACATTAAATAATAGCAATTACAGTATCTTTTACTGGTTTAAGTAAAAAAAGTACTTAATGTTTGTTTAAATTACGCTATGCAACAAAATTATACTTTTATCGTGAGTTTTGATGATTTATTTTTCTATTTTTTTAGTGCCTTAAGCTACGGTCAGACTTATCAAATATTTGACGAAAAAACGGGACCAACAACCAAACTAAAAAATCAATTCGCTTAATATCAATATTTATTTTGATTAAAATACCACATCTGACAAAAAACTGTTTTTTGCTATGTCTAGTAGTATAATTAGTTTATTTTGTAATATTAAGACCATTTTAAATCTCACTAACTATTAACAAAAGTAGGGGCTACGCTTATTTGATCTAATATTTAATAAGTGTGACCGTAGCTTAACCCTTACACCATTCTCTATCGTAATGTGATTGTAAGGGCCAATGGCGTTTGGCGCAGTCCCTAGCATTTACGTTCAATAAACGCTGTCCAATTCTGTTGCTATACGAACCAGAATTGCCCAGAATAATTACAAAATTTGTGCATAAATTTACTTTGTATGGTGGAAACCAGCTCATGATCCGAATAAGAGAGAATAAGAGCAGAATTTTGGATTTATCGACTAAGACCCTTAACAGTTACAGGTGTTGATTACGTTGGACCCTTTGATATTCGAAACTTTACAGTTCAAACCTGCCCTATTCCAAAGGGTTATGTCTGCCTCTTTATCTGCTTTGCCACTTAAGGCGTACATTTACAGGCTATAAGCTTCCTAACAACCCAAGATTTTATGGCGGCCTTTTCTTGCTTTATAGGATGCCGTGGATGCGCTGCCATTTATGCTTAGATAGTGGGAAAAACTTCTTCGCATCAACTTATTTAGCAAAACAGTCATCAACACATCAACTGGAAATTCATTCTTCCAGGAGTTTCACATGTGTGGACTCTGAGAAGCAGACGTAAAATCATTTAAAACGCATCTGAAAAAAATATTACCGAATATGAAAATCACGTTTGAAGAGTTACCCACAATTTTAGGCCGTATTGAATCTTGCCTGAATTCTAGACTCCTAACTCCTGCTAGCGGAAACCCTCACCATTTGACCCCATTGACTCCTGGACACTTTCTCATTGGTACACCATTAGTAATCCCAGCTGAACCTGCTGTAAGCAGCAAAAACCTGACTCTCTTTAACCGCTGCAAATGATTGAAAGTTGTTTACCACTCATTTTGCCAAAGATGGTAATCCAAGTATCTTCCCGAACTTCATCGCAGATATAAATGGAAGTCTTAAAGGGGCAGCGATAAAGTCGACGACTTGGTGGTCACAAAAAACAGCAATTCACCACCAAACAAATAGCAAATGGTTCGAATCACGAAGGCTCATATTGGAACTGAGCAAAACTGTAGAGTGGTTGATATCCGGACAAAAAATGGCATCGTTACCAGATACGTTACAAAAATTATACTATTGTTTTAAAATACAGTATGGCATCCCACAAAACATTTCTAAGTTTGTTTGCCGCCAACATACATAACTATATAACCTCACACGACCCGCAAAATTGAAATATTAAGAACCGTTTTTAACTTTTAGAATCTGTAAATTAAAAGTTCAATCCCTTAACAAAAATATTTTTTTTCACAAAAAGATAGTTTTTTATAAACGTATTAATAAACGTATTATACCCCTTTCACAAAAAGCTAAATTTTTCTGACAAAAAAAAAAAAAACTTAAAACAAATAAAAAAATTTTGTTGTTTTTTTATTTTTGCAAAAGCACATTTTTTTTAGACAAATATATGTTTCTTTTAAAAACATGTTTGTTCACAAAACTTTTGGTTTAAAAGTTGGAAAAGGTATAAATAAGTTCCTACTTCCGTTTGTAATTGCTACGATATAAATAAGTTAGAGTACTATATTTGGCTATCACGAATTTTATAAACCCTCCACCATGATGCGGTAAGAACATTTGATATAAATCTATTTTGTGCCACGACCAGTTCTCAAATTTCGCCCACATTTTGTCGTATGTTGTGTGATTAATTCCAAGATGCTTGTACCTTATTTGGATACTTTAGCTTTTGTCGTTCGCCTAATAGAAATATATAAATTTTTTTTTTTTTTTTTTAAAACAACAACAAAGTATAAATGGGTAAAATTATAGGCAATTGTGGGTTTTTGCTCTTATCTCAGCTATTTGTGGACCGATCCGACTGAATATAAATAGAAAAATTTAACGGAGCACATGTCTAGTCCCTACACTGAAAGGATTTTCTTCAGAATGCCAATGAATTTTGACATTAATCCCATGAAAAATTGCATCAAAAAGGAACCTATGCAGCGCTTCGTTGGATCAATGAAACCTTTTTCATTAAAATGTATTTAATGAAACATTACAATAGATCTATGAATGTTATTCATTGGTTGAATACTTTCGAAAAAGTAAAAGTTTTTTTTTTTATTTGTTTTGCATTTTTTGTTTAATCGAATCAATTCAAAGTTGTTCTTATTCAATTAGTTTTTTTTTTTTTAACCAGGAGTCGCTGACGGGAACCGATCCCGCAACCTCGGCGCTGATAGACAGACATTTTTTATTTTATTTTTTTTTGAATTTTTTTAGTTTTTTTTTTTAATCAAAATTGTTCTTATTCAACTTTTTATTTTTTTTTTTTTTACCAGAGTAGCTGGCGGGAATCGATCGCGCAACCTAGGCGCGGATAGACTAGCTCATTACCAGCTAGCCTACTGGGGCAATGTAGTTTTTGAATAAAAAAACTATGTTTTTTGCCATTACTCAATTAATAGCGTAAATATGAGATTAAATTGTCATAACATAAAAACAATAACAACGTTGGTTTTTTTTTGTTAACGCATAATAAAAAAAAGACCACATAAAGAGAGAACAACTTTTTTCGTATACATCATTTGGTTGACAAGAGTTTTAAATAAGGAAGTGTTTTTTTTAAAGATGAACATTTATTTGTTTATTACTTAGTACATACTATATGTATTTAGGTATGTACATATTAAAGAAAACTAAAAACATACTTATTTATGGATTGAAAGTTTTTGTTTCATTACTATAATGACATTTTTCATTGTCATAATGAAAATTTAAGTTTATGAAGGCATGCTTTTTCGAAATATTTTTATACCTTTAATTATTGAGACTATAGAGTTATTTGAATGTTAAAAATAATTTTTTTTTCAATTATTGAAATATGTTGCTTTTATAAAAAAATTTTTGATTTCATAAATTTAATGGCATATTACATTAGATGTATGAAATCTAAAATTTTTTAATTAACAATTAAACATTTTTTTAAGTAAAATATAATTTTGTATCAATTTAGAAATATAGTTATGTTTGTATATTGTTTTTATGTTCCCAATTAAAATTTTTTGTTTAACTTGGACAAACTTTAGTTTTCATATATGAAAATTTTTAACGTAATTACGAAATCCAATGAATCCATTTGGGCAATGAAAATGTTCATTTAACCAGTGAAATTTTTTTTATGAAAACGATTCATTAACTATATGAAGCATTTTTCTTTCAGTGTATCATTTCTGGGGTCTTCGGAAAATCTATTTCAACCGACTGACTGACATTGTAAATGATTGCAGACCCTGATTCGAAATAACGAGATATTCGGATTACTGGATGTGCTGTTATTATGCATTATAATTTACTTTATCCGAAAAAAAACTCAGGCGGGGATTTCAAAACAAATTTTATTTTATTTTTATTAATCAAGAATGAAAAAATTAAGTTTCGTATTCTAAAAATATAATTTAGATATCATACGTATTTTCAATCCAAATTTCTATACAAATTTTTCTGAGAGAAAATATATTTCAAGACGAATTAAGTTTTTTATTAATACGACAGTAAAGCTTTATTTAAATGTTATGTTTTTTTTTTAACATACATAATTTGTGATGTAGGGTTGCTTTTCTTGCAGTGCACATGTTCGCACGAAGTATTCTCAGATTTAATAATCCAGCTAAGAATTTCCTCTTCAGAAATTCGCACGTCATTATTTCGGTAAAATTAGTTGCAAATTTTCAAATTTGCGCAGAAAATCGCTTCTTAAAATTATAAAAAACAGAAAAATAAAATAAATAAAAATTCGGTTTAGCGAACTTTCAATCAATGCGAACTAAAGAGTATGTAATACGTCATAAATTCAATTCAGATTACTGGATAATTCGGATTACAAACCTTCGGATTAGCGAGCTGGCACTGTATATAAAAAAACATGAATTTCGGTGATAACACACCGCTAGAATTTTACACTTTTTTCATGAGAAGTGGGGCACCTGACGGTTTAACCTAATTTTGGTATGCTGATCCCAGTGGTGCTAACCGTTTTTTAGGTAAAATTAGATAAAAAAATATATGACAAAATAAAAATATAATAATAAATAACATGTTAATAAAAAATAAATAATTTGGTACATATTATAAAGTGGATTTGGTACATATAAAATAAACAAATAAAAAATAATAAAAATAAAATAATCCCAAAAAGTTATAAATCTTTAAAGTATGAAAATATTGAATTCTTAAAATGCATTGCGTTGCTGATAGTTTGCAATTGTAGGGGTAATTGGTTCCAAATTATAATTGCGTTTATAAAAAATTGTTGATTCGGTATTTTACTTTTGTATCTAGGCTGTTTTAAGCGTACAATTTCACCTTGGATAGGATATATTCACAAATTTTAAATCGGCGAATTTTTTTTAACATACATACTAAAAACCAGTTAGAGTGCTACATTCGGATTTGCCGAATCTTTGATACACTCCACCTACAGTTCAATTATTTCAGGAGTGATATCTACATGATATCTATTTATTATTAATTTATCTTTATAAAAACAGACATCAGCATTAAAATTGGTTGCAATTTAGACCTATATTAAAATATTGATCCACAATACAAAAATTTTACGCTTTTTTTGTAGCAATTTTCAAACTACCTTGAGTAAAATATCATGATTTGTAGCAGTTTAAGCCGAACTTAAATCATTTTCAGGAGGGGAATTTATATTGGAGCCATGAAAGGTTATGAACCAATCATCCCAAAATTCTGCAGAGTGATTTCTGGTATTAAAAAACAAAAATTCAAATATATTTCGAAAAAGCGGTGAAATAAGTTTTATCGTTTAAAGTGAATTTTAGAAGTCTGATAAATTGCGATCTAAGGTAAATTATGAAGCGAATATCACAAAATTGCTTGACCATTTTTTCTGGCCACATGAAGCTAAGTTGGAAGCAATTTGAACGCAGTATCTATATCTCCTACGGTTTTAGGCCTATTTAATTAATTTACCAGAGTGGGCTTTATATGGGGCCTATAGTAAATTATGGACCGATCATCACGAAATTTATTAGTGAGATTTCTATTCCTATACAACTTTGAAGTATTAAATTTTATTCTGATAGCATTATTTATTACGGTTTTAGGCGTACTAAACTGTTTTCCGGGAGTTGGGTTTATATGGGGCCTAGGGTAAATTATGAATCAATCTTCACGAAATTTCACAGTGTTATTTCTAGTCCTATAAAGCTGTGACGTGCCACATTTTGTTATGATAGCATTATTTATTACGGTTTTAGGCGTACTTAACTGTTTTCAGGTAGTAATGTTCTTCTCGAAATTTTACAGTGTGATTTCCAGTCGAATAAAACGAATTTTTATACCCTTTACCACAGGTGGAAAAGTCCGTCTTACGTTTGATAGGTATTTTACAGAGACTCCAGACATAATAGCGGCTAGGTTGTCTTACATTTATGTCACATATAGTCAACCATTTCTTGCTATTGAAATTCAACAATGGCTGAGATATGACCAAAAAACCACGACTGCCTCTAATTTTTCCAAAAAATCCCTTGTGGTTGTTGTTGTGATATGCCGCTCAAATGAAGAAACTAACTCGAAGACTCAATATATTTTAATTTAACGCTTCCTTAGTAAAAGCGTTCGTCGCCGAGTTGTGTAACTTGCCGCCTATATTTTGATACTGCTTCTTAAATTTGATTTCAAATCATTTATTTATGGCATTTTTATTATAAAAAAATGTTAAAGTGCAAAATACTAATGCTAAAAGCACCCAGTATGGTCCAAGTGTACTAGTACACGTCTAGAACCAATAGCACCAGTGATGCTCCAAGCACACTCAATGCTAATTTGAGCATTAAGATGGTGTAGAAAAGTTTACAGTTGAGAGCTAGTATTGGTTAGTTTTGTACTAGTTTGGCACTAATTAGGTACTAGTTCAATCTCCTGCGGGGTACGTTGATTTCTTCTTGCATTTTTCTTGGTAGTGGATGTTATTTTAATGTGTTTAATTTTACGCATACACATACACATTTATGTTTGTACATGATATGCCGCTCAAATAAAGAAACAAACTAGCAGACTCAATATATTTTAATTTAACGCTTCTTCAGTAAAAGAGTTCATAGCCGAGCTGTCTAACTTCTCGCCTGAGACTCATGAGGTTGCGATTTCGAGTCTGAAAGATAATTTTTTTTTATTTTTATTTAATTTTGTTTTATGTTCTAAGAAACGATTTTAAGGTTATAAAATTATAAAACGAGTTTCAAACATCAACTTTGGCAAAAGAGGAAACGTACTCAGGTACATATATACCTTTTTTTGATTTTGCCATATTCTTCGGTATGACGAAATGAAAAGTGGATCAATTAATAATAATTTATATCTAAAGAACATTATTAATATAAATTTTTGTTTTTATCTCACGATGGTGAAGGGTATATAAGATTCGGCATAGCTGAATATAGCTTTCTTACTTGTTACAAAATCTTATATCATTCCGGGCATTGTTCCACCATTTATGTTAGTTTTTGTAACAAAATGATACATTTTTTAGAGTAGTGGTTCCAAATTTTGATTCATAGCTCGGATCCTACTGAACCGATTTTACTGGATTTCATTCCCAAACTGCTTAGGATAACTACAAGCAATTTGACACCAAATATTTTTATTTCTTTTGAGTTTTTCGAAAGTGAACGTGTTTTCAACAGACGGAGAGACGGTCAGACGGTTGGACATGTCTAAATCGACTTAGAATTACTCAAGGAGTCAGAATATATATATACTTTATTGGGTCTAAGAAGAATATTAAAAAAGTATCACACCGAATGACAAAACCTCTTCACAACTTATTGTGGTAGAGGGTATAAAAACTTAAAAATTCACCCGTAAAAACCAATTTTTTCCACAAAAACTCGTTCAAAACCTCAAGAAAAATATTTATTTCGAAAAACTGCTATCGCCATCGTTTTTTGTGTAAAATTTCACCTTGGAAAGGTAATATTAAAAAAAAAATTTTGTGGAACTTTTTTGTCCTCATGCCAAAATCGAAAAATCGATGGCACAATATCGATTGCTAAATCGACCCACCCTGATGTTCACACTTAACAAATATTTAACGAAAATATCCTCACCACTAAATTGTTCAACTTTAAACTTTCTTTTAAACAATTTTTGTTGGTTTACTCTGCATTATTTCTAAAAAAATCCGGCGCTGTTTAATCTAACAAACATTATGCAAGATAAAGCAAAGGTTTAATAAAAATAGTGGTTACTTGTGTGAAATTCTAATATATATAACTGTGACTATATCTTTGGTAAAGATAATTTTTTATGAGTAATAATACTCAAACGACAACAACAAGATCTTCACTGACACACGCTTTTTGTTTGTAAGAATGTTGACGATCTGGTTTTAAATTTATAAATTTATGATCATTATAATAACAAAAGAATCTGTAAACAAGGTGTAAACATTTATTTTAAGAGCTCGATATACCTCTTTGCTCTTTAGCGACATTTAATGCCTCTAGAAGGTAGGGAGTGGATGGATATAGATGGTGGTTTTATTCCTGGTTGCTTTTTACTACAAATATTGCAATTTTTAATGCTTGCTTAAAAAAAAAAAGTAAAAGTGCTTAATCCGGCTGTGCCGAATCTTTGATACCCTTCACCGACAAGAGTAGGCTCTATATGCGATCTATAAATTATTAACAAATTTTGATAAAAACTGAAGTCAGGGGGCAAATTACGGCAGTCGATATCGATCGAAATTTGCATTAAAATTGTATTGTAATTTCGATCGATATCGAATGCCGTTATTTGCCCCCAGTATTATAATGGGTTGCGGCTTAGACCTATGCTAATTTTTGCTCGGCCATCAGAAATGCTTATGGTTTTATATAATCGTTTTAGCCGTGCTAAATTTTCGTACAGTAGTGAAATTTTCTTAAGCGTTTTAAACGTTTTAATATGCTTTTTAAATGGCGGCTTTATATGGGGTCTATTGTTATTTTTGGCCAAAAATGATTAAGCTTTTAAGGTGCTGGTTCCACATTTGGATTCATAACTCTTATTCTACTGAACCGATTTTACTAGATTTCAATCCGAAATTGCTTAGGATAACTAGAAGCAATTTGCCACCAATATTGTTCTTTTCTTTAAGGTAATCACATGATTTCCCGTTAATGATTGCTATTTTTTTAAAGTTAAAGTTTGAAATCATTTTTTATAACCTTTAAACCGTATGTTGATGGACCTGGTTTAGTGTAAAATATATGTGTAAGAAGGGCTGATTTTGGGCGTAGCATAAAAGTGACCATATTAAAACCTAGACATTTTAAGTTTTAGAATGGCTTTCTTGCCACGTCCAAAAAATTTAACATTAGAGGGGAAAGATCCGAGATGCCATAAGTGGCGCCCAGAATTTTATGCCGGATTAAAATGTCACCCAAAACAAAAATTAAGCCATATAAAAGCCATGAATTACGATATCCAATAGGTTATGTTGGGACTACAAATGGCGACGCAGTGTAGAAAAAACTAAAAGGGCGGTATCCACTGGAGGTCTGCACAAGACTAGAAAATTCGTACTCAAAACATTTTACACAAAAACAGTTACTTCAGATCGTATGTTTTTATTTTTTTAAAATGAATGAGTTTATGCAAACGACAACAACAGCCAACGAAAAACAAAACAAACGGGTTATAAGTAAGAGTGATTTTAAGTCCTTGACAAAAAATCCAACAAACAACAATACACTCTTCTCAGTACGGACTAATTTCAAAACCATCAAGAAAACACTAACAAAGCGAGCATTTGTTTTTTTAATTTGTTTTTTGCAATTCCAAAAGAACATCAGCTATAAATAGTTATAAGTAGGGATGCGATTTCCACGCAAATGCATGTTTGTTGTCGATAGTCTAAGATCGATTTCGACCAATTATCTTTTCGAATCATTAAATTTGCGTTCAAATGGCATCGATTTGATTTGCATGTTGTTGTATATTTTGGTGAAAATGCTTATTTTTGCACATTTTGGTTTTAAATGCATATTCTTGCATATTTTAACATTTTTAAGTGTCATATTTTTTAGATTTCCATATTATAAAAAAAAGTTTTTCAAAAAATTTCAAAATTGTATAAAAAAATAAAAAAATTTTATAACAATAAATAATTTTTTTTTAAGCTCTGCTTAAAATACAAGATTTCTACAATAGATCCTTTAATTTTAAAACGATGCAGCACCTTACATAATTTATCCAAAACTGTAACATCCTAATAAAAAATGGAGCTTCCAACGAAGCAGGTTTGTAAGAGAGAAACATAAAAGTTTCGCTTACCATTGCGCTTGCGGAAGACATGAATTTTATATGGCAAGTTCCCACTTTGAAGAATGTGGGATCTGAATTATAAAATTAAAATTCTCAAAATGAATTGGCATTCTTCAAGTGTGCTTCAACTTTGGTTGACTTTGAGAGATCATTTTCCATGTACAAAAGCTTTTTAACAGACAAAGGTTTACTTTTGATGATATAAAAAAGTATTAATTTGATTGTGCAAACAAAATTTTAAATTATGTAGTTATTTAAATTAAAAACTGGGAATTATTTCCTTTCGTAGGTTATAAAAGTCATTCCTAAAAATTTTAGGAATATAACTATTACAAAAAAGCTTTATAAAATACATAACTGAAATTTAGCTCATAGAATAAATTCGAAAAAAGGGTGAATATTTAAATTAAGTTTTAAAAAATATTATACCTATGAATAACAATGGAAAAAAACAACAATTGAATTTTTGAATTTTTTTGTTTTAAATAGTTTTCAGTGCATATATTTTATTTTTTAATACATATTTTGGAGTTTTTAGCGCATATTTTATGCGCATATTTTGGATTTTTTAGTGCATGAAAATCTCATCCCTAGTTAAAAGTAAAACATAAAAAGCAAAATAATTTGTTTGTTGTTTTTTTTCTTCTTAACCTTTTAATTTACGTTTTATAACATTGAAATGTACGAAATTTGTACTACGAATAACACGTTTTGTTTTGTGCAGTCAGTGTTATCAGCGTACTTACCCAATATGCCATAAACTCGCAAAATGAACTCAATAATAGAATACACAATATACGAACGCCAACGATCGAACAAACATAGTCACATTCGTTTCGTATACGAATAAAAGAGTCCATGACTTTTAAATTTGTGGTTATTGTCATGTACTCTGCAATTTGTTTTTATCTTTTTTTTTTAACCATTGTTAGGCGCAATTCAGCGAATGTCTTATTGTATGTGGTTAAATGAATGTGCTTGTGCAGTTCTTCAGTATCCAGAGGAGTGTCAAACAATTAAAATAATTTTAGTCTTGAATTTTTTCTTAAATCTTAAACTTTGGGAGTGACTGGACTGAACTTTTTTTTTTGTATATGGACCGAACCACTTAAGTGTACACTTTACTTTTCTCTGGTCCCATCAGCATTCGATAGCATGAAGTTCATTTAAAAGGATATTTCCGGGGCAGGGAAATATTTTAATGGTCGTTTTGGTGTCCAATTATGAGAGATGCCACCGTATGACACTCTACACCAAGATAGGTTAGAAGAACAGTTTGCTTTAATATATTGCCCAACTGCCAGCTTTTATAAATCTTTGTATTAACTAGAACAAAATTAGGCTCAAATTCTTTATATGTAACTAAACTTTTCTACAAAATTTTGTCACCATATTCCAATGCATGACTGTAACATCCATACGTCCCCTCTACTACACTCAGAGAAAAACATTTTCAATATGGTCACCTCCAACAAAACTTTTTTTTAACGAAAATGTTGAAACATATTATGGTTAATTTATCTATATTATTGTCAGCGGCAACCATATTATAAATTAATAAGTTCTCCAGCACGAAGCCACTCCCATATTATAGTTGCCTCCAAACATGGTTTTCTTTCTTTCCTATTGTTTGTTGTTAAAACTTTTCTTATATTTACTTAAAATCACAATTGATTTCGTTATCGTAATGAATTTTATTCTTTGGTATTATAAAACATTAAAATTTATTAATTTTTCGGCAATTTTCATGTCCATTACAAAAAATTTAATTAAAAATATTGATGTTGGTACCACAGTTCTAGGAAGAAAATATGTTTAATAGGGCCATAACTTTTTTACACTTTTTCCGAATATCAAAAACGGCATAGTATAGTCATGTCGAACATTAAAAGTTATTAATAAAAACGTAATTTCAATTTTTGGGAATACAAAATTTTAATTTCAAAAGATTTTGTTATTCGTGCTTAATTCCCAGTTTTTATTATTGATAAAAACACTTGAAATTTATTGTTGATGGGATAAGCTATTCTTATGCGCATTTTGTATTCCCAAAAATTGAAATTACTTTTTGATAATAAACAGGCAAGTGCACGGCCTAAAAAAACACTTAATTGACAACATCTTTTGTAAAGTTGTTGTTGTTTTTATTTTGTTTTTCTTAACCTACTTACAACTACAATTAATGTTGAGAAAATTTCAACTAATTGTAGTGGGGAATGTAACATGAGATAAACCCACTGTTTATTGTTGATGTGTTTTGTTTAAACTTTGATATTATTACAAGTAGAACTGTTGCTATAAGTCTTATACGCTTAACAGTTTTATTTGGCTTAATAAATTAAGTCTTTCTAAAATCTTTATGGATGAAGTTTCCTGATGATCTGGCCTAAGCAACCAGTGAAATGCGCATAGGAATAGCTTATCCCATCAACAATAAATTTCAAGTGTTTTTATCAATAATAAAAACTGGGAATTAAGCACGAATAACTAAATCTTTTGAAATTAAAATTTTGTATTCCCAAAAATTGAAATTACTTTTTGATAATAAACAGGCAAGTGCACGGCCTAAAAAAACACTTAATTGACAACATCTTTTGTAAAGTTGTTTGTTTTTTTCAGTGGTATAGAACTTCGAATTGAAATAAAACACAAGAAAATCGTTTTAATGACCATCAATTTGGCTTTATTGGAAGGATGATTTTATGCCATTAATGTTTAAATATGATTTCAGGCATGTGGCCGCCGCGGCTGGCTCGAATAAAGCCAATTCTACAGGTCCAATTTTCAACCACTTTTTCGAGCATATGGGGCCGTATGTCGGCAATAACGCCACGAGTGTTGGCTTCCAATTCCCCTAACGTTTCTGGTTTGTTGGCGTAGACAAGCGACTTCACATATCCCCAAAGAAAATAATCCAATGGTGTCAAATCACACGATCTTGGTGGCCAATTGACAGGTCCATTCCGCGAAATTATGCGCTCATCGAATGTTTCCTTCAATAAATCGATTGTGGCGTGCGCTGTGTGGCATGTAGCGCCGTCTTGTTGGAACCACAACTCATCCACATTCATGCCATCCAATTCGGGAACAAAATAGTCGGTTATCATGGCTCTATACCGGTCTCCATTAACGGTAACTGCCTCTCCAGCATTATTTCGGAAGAAGTATGGCCCAATGACTCCACCAGCCCATAGAGCACACCAAACAGTCAGTTTTTGTGGATGTAATGGCGTCTCAAGGGTCTCATGTGGATTCTCTTCACTCCAAATGCTGCAATTTTGCTTGTTGACGTAGCCATTCAACCAAAAATGAGCCTCATCACTGAACAAAATTTTGCGATGAAAATCAGCATCGAGATCAATCTCATTTTCGGCCCATACACCAAAATCACGACCCATTGCATGGTCTCGCGGCTTTAATTCTTGCACAAGCTGGATCTTGTAAGGTCGCAAGCCAAGATCTTTGCGCAAAATCTTCCATAAAGTTGATGGACAAAGCTCCAATTGCTGTGCACGGTGGCGAATCGATTCATTCGGGTCCTCTTCAACACTTTGCTCTACAGCGGCAATTGTTTCTTCGGTGCGCACTGTTCGACGTCTCTGCGGATGCGTATTATCACATAGAGTAAACGTAGTGCGAAAACGATCCATGGTTAACCGAATTAATTGCTCTGATGGACGATTATGTCGACCATAAAATGGACGGAGCTTGCGGTAATCTTCGCGAACTGAACCGTTATTTTCGAAATAAATTTGCACGATTTGCAAGCGTTGTTCTTTTGTCAACCTGTTCATGATGAAATGGCAAACCAAACTGAACATAAATGACATTAGAGTTGCCAGATTTGACCACAAAATGCCAGTTTTATCTCTATTCGAAAAACAAACCTGTAAAAAAAACACCCGATAGTTTGTAGCTAGATAACTTTATTTTGTTTTCATTTATTTAGTGGCATTTTGCATTGAAAATATGAAGTTATAAAACGTCACCTTAAATTCAATAACACCAAGGTGTTCTTGGCGTTTGAATTTCTTTAATAAAGTCGCCATTTTTGATCACAGGGATCTAAAATTTTTGTGAACATGTAGTTTAATAAAACGCACAAAAATCAATCAATAACTCTATTTGGATTTTTTTTGTTGTTACGCCCTTTTGCATTTTAGGAGACGAAAAGCTTCCTTCTTTTTAATTAATTTGAAAAAATTAAAATATTTTATATATTAATAGTTTATTTAAATTAAAAAATAAATCTATTGAAATAATGTATAACAATTAGATAAATTTTTATTTTAAAACAGATGTAAAGTTTTCATTAATCCAATGAAAATTTTTAACGAAATTACGGAACTCAATTTCGTAGTTTTACTAAAATTGCTTCATTAAATTTGTAAAATTTCATTCCTGTATAGAAATTATTCATTAGATTTATGAAGCAAAATTCTTTCAGTGTAGACTTAAGACAGTTTTCGTTGGTAAATTCACACAGTTGGCTGATGAATTACTTGTGTAATATCCCTAGAGGGAAGCGAACTGCCATCAAAGTAGTCCTGTGATAGGTCTTTGGTGGTAGAGACCGGTTCTAGTTCGAAAACTTTATATGAATAAGAAATACCACTTTCACATGGGGTTGTCATTGGAGGGGTTCAATTGACACCATTTGACCAGTCACAGATCTATTCTCAATGAACATGCTTAGTGTCAGTTACTAAAATGAAGTATTATTTCAATACTATGTAGTATTATTTCAATAAAACAATTCCTAGAATTAAATTCAAGAACCAAATTTTAGAAAGTACCAAAAAATGTATCACAGCGGCGGTGAAGACTGTACTGAAATTCATTACTTTTTCTACTTTTTTGTTCTTCATAAGCCAGTTAAGGGATTGGTTCTTCTTTTACTGGTCATGAGTCCTTTCTTTTTGCACTTGTTCTATTTTCACAAATCCCAGGACCAGTCTGTTGGACCAATGGACACAAATTTCTCGCAGGGATCATACAGTCGGGTTTAGCCCATTTTCGTCACTGGTTAGGCATTATTTTTGAATTAGATCTTGAGTGTGCTATAAGAAACCTTGATAAACTAGTTTGCAGTTTAATTCTTATCAGAGTTTCTAATCAGTTTTACAACAACGAGTCTATACATATGTTGTTATTGTTGCATTTCCTGTAAATTAATTTAAAATTCATTGAAAATTATAAATAGTAAAATATTTTAATTAATATTGTTTATAACATTTGAACTCAATTCAATATCACTATTTATTTTCTGTTAAAACCAAACAATTTTTTATTATATTTAGGGCAAATTTTTCACACCCCTTGCCCTAAAAATAAACGACTTTGTTGGGAGCTATTAAGTATTCTTTAAAACAGTGTTTTAAATTAAGAACTTGAAAATGTGAAAAATTTTGTTCGTAAGCCATCGTCCAGACTTGCAATTTTTGAGTTTCTTGGTTAGAGGGGTTAGAAGATGGGAAAGGGTTACTCAGTTTCATGTACTATGCAATTCTGTTTTGTTATTCTCACACTTTTTAACTTGAAGTTGGCTGTAGAAGTATTTGAATTTATATACAAAATATAAGAGGGATTAGAGGAAAGCCAAGATAAAAATACAAAAATTGCAAAGCTATTATTTCATAATCTGGGCACTAATGCAACTTCAAAGCAATATTTTTAAAAATTTCAGCAACACAAATTGCAAGTCTGGACAATGACTAAGTAAGAGTAAAAAATGTTTTAGTACGTGTGACACCGACGATGCTGGCTGAAAAATCAAACCAATTTCGATATTACTTCAATCACACGAGCTTGACATCAAGAATTTAAAAAAAAAAAATAAATAATATAAACAGTTTATTTTAAAGTATTAAAAAATTATTATGTTTTCGCCATTGGGCGAATGGGCGAGAAGCTGGCTTTGCAATTTTTTTGCTATTTAAATTTTTAGTTTATGCCATTAATTCTTGGAAAGATGTACGCTTTAAGAACGTTTGCAAGTTACTTAATTCTGTTTATTAATCTTTACGTTCTCTTGTAAGTAATGCACTAGGCACAAAAAAAAAAAAAAAAAAAAAAAACACTTTCAGTACGTGTTTTGTTCCGGCGGCGTCAGTTTTATTTTGATGTAAACGGCTATTAACCTTCAACGTAATCATTACAAGGCCTTGATATCAGAGCATTTTAGGTATAAGCTCAACGCTAGAAATTGTGTGATATGTGGCAAGCAAGATATCCAAGCAACGGTGCTAGCTTATTGTCGCCTCGTTCTCGCGATTTAACCTCTCTAGGATTTTTTCTCTGGTATAAAATTAAATCGCTAATCAGTGCTAATAAATCCGCAATGTTTGAAGATCTGGAGATCAACATTGAATGCAAAATTCCAAGTAATTCGCCCGATTAATGGGCTTGAGTAATGAAAAAAAATTTAGTGTATTTGCCCGGTCTAGCGCTTCTGCCGCAGACGATTAAGCGATGTCGTATTAAATAAATAATGCCATAAATTGTACTTTCATTTGAAATAAAAATTATTTCCATTACTAATCTTTAAGTTTAATTAAAAAAAAAAAAAAAAAATGCGTCGGTCTAAATAAAAAACAAAAACAAATATACAAAAATACAAAAATTAAAAATAATAGACCTAAACAACCCGTTTTTTTCTGAATTTAAAAAACTAAACTCGGTATTTCAATATATTCTAAAGCCTTTTTTTAAAGAAAGTCAAATAATCACACTAATAAATAGTATCTATATATTCTTGGTGTAGGGTATTTCTTTTTCGGACCTGTCTGGACTACACTTGCTTACATGTTTACATTCTCTAGAGTGACTAAGTACTAGGGTGGTTAATATACTTAATAATTTTTAGCTTCCTTAAATTCTTTCTTACTTACTTAATTTATAAAAACAAACTAAAAAGCTTCGTTCACAATGATAGAAACGAAATTATTGGCTGTTTCCCAAAGTATTTCATACATTTTGTTTTCATTATTTTTAAACAAAAATTAACATAGCAGCTTGTGACGTAGATACGTTGTCAAATTAAAACGTGTAATATTTCATACAAAGGCACTCAATAGCTGGCGCAAACGTATCAACATCGTACGTCGACTTTGACTTAATTCTATTTCATATGCCGATTATGGCCGTATTGCCATAGAAAAAGAAAAATTAAAAATATAAATTGAAGTAATTTTGTGTTTTCAAATTAAATTTGAAAACAAGTAAATAAAAAACAAAAAACAAACAACAATTTCAATAAACTTGGGCTTTCCTAATATTATTTTCACAAAATACGCGACCCAGAGGATCTTTTGTGCAGAATTGGGGTTAAATAAAGTTTTTAGAATCAAAATCACTTGACTTTTTTGTTCTTGCTAAATTAAAAGAAAACTAGAATTCCTAAAAATGTTATAAAATTAATTTAACTAATCTGGGTGCGCTGAATTCGAATCTGGCATACAAATTGGGCTATCACGTCTCGTTAATTTTATATCGCATGCTGGCAATACTGTAAAACAGTCAATACTGACACTACAATTTGTGTGTGGTGGATATTTGGTTGGAAAAAAGCATGTGCAATATCAGAATCATTGAAATATGCATATTTACATTATTTTGGTTTTGCAGTCAGAAACTTGGACAAACCGTGGACACCGACAATGCTTTGCATATTCTTTATTCGCATTTAGATTTTTCCACAAAACCTAAATGCGGTCAGCGATGAACAATGGGAGCGTGCTTACCAAGATTTAATGAAAATTGAGAGAAATTATCAAAGATGCTGGGAGACTATAGCTGGAATCTAATACGTGAAACCGAACCAACAAACGACGTTCAAATAATTCCATTAACTTTTGAAAATTCATTGATTTTTAAATAAACTAATAATTTTTTATGTAACAAACGAATAAAAACATTTTTTTTTGTTTCTCGAAAACCTGACCTGATAGAGAAAAACCAATTACAGATTCGAGTTCAGCCCACTAAATTACCCTACTCAAATTACTCCAGTCCAAAACCTTGTTGGCTAGTGTTATAAAGTAAATTTTAATCTCCCATTCTAATGAAACAACAATGTGGCACTTTCTGCAAAAGTACCAAATGTCGAAAAAATTAAAGAGAAATTTTCAATGAATCACAAATTTAATTGCAATAAATGCAAAATACAGTCAACTCTCGATAATTTGAAATTCAAGGGCCAAAAAATTTTCAAATAATTAAGAGTTCATATTGACATGAGTTCGAAGTATCAAGAAGGAGTAAGGAAAACAAATTCAATTAATTATGAAATCAACTATCGAAGATGTCAAAATACTTCGTCTAGCGCTACCCTACAGATAATATTGGACTACGTGTTCCATTGTGGCTTAAATGGACTGCTTACAACATGGTCCAATCTACTGTAATATGGACCATGTTATAAGAAATTAACATGCAGTGCTGCCAACAACTGCATGATGTATACTTTTCTATAGTTTACAGTATTAGACATTGGTAGCCCTGATGGTGTCCATTATTAATTGCTTATTTAAAAGTGAAAGCTTGTGAAATTTGTGAAAAAAGGTAAACAAATTAAAAATACCAAGTAAATATATTTAATAATAGCAATAATAGACTGCAGGGCACGTCATAAAAGGCGATTAGTAAAAAATGAAAAATGCTTTAGTGTACTCCAACTGTAGTGGCATGGAGTACTTTTAAAACTAACCCACTTTAGTATTCCATGAAGTAGTTTAGGGACTACTTCGGTGGATTATATAGTCCCCTCCTAGGACATCGTGATGTTTTACCCATATATTTGGAGTAGTTTTTGAGTACTCCTACTCCTTTATGGACTACTCTTTACATGCATGTATGGACTAGTCTCGTTATCTGCAGGGTATGGCAGTATTAGTAAAAATGTGTTTGGATGTGTGATATTGACAACCCTGCAAATAATGTTGGATTACCTGATCCATTTTGATTAAATGGACTACTCCATGGTCTGGTCCGATGTAATGCAAGCATGGACCATGTCATTGTTAAAAAGTGTTTGAAGTGAGACGACATGTCTTCGTTTTTTAACGACATGTTTTCGTTTTTAAATGAAGTTAAAACTAATCCTCTTGTGTATACAATGGAGTAGTTTTAAGACTACTTCTTCGTAATCCAAAGCTGGGTTATATGGTACTGCCCTACGACATCGTAATGTTGAATATACCATGTTTTTTCCATACGTTTGGGTTACTTTTGGACTAGTCCTAGTCCCTTATGGGCTACACTTCACACGCGTGTTTGAACTAGTCCTATTATTTGCAGGGAATACTTGATGGAAAATCAAACCAATTTAGATATTTATTACGTCAACCACACATACACGAGCTTGACATAAAAATTTCGATATTTTTCACGAACGTGACCCAGCAAACATTTTTTAAGATTTGGAAGCAATAAACACGTGTACTGCATTCAAACCGCTTCCTTTTTTGCTTCTTAAAATTACTGCCTTACATACAATTCTTAAATGCGGTGCTAAATACTAGAAAAGAATCGCTGTTTATTCGTTTTTTAAGATCACTTTTTCTACTGCTTTATTGAAGCAGTGAAAACATTTATTCTTTTGATAAAAAATGAAAAATTTTAACTTAATTTTATAACATAATTATTATAAAATTATAACTTTTTATTCCGAAAAAATATTTTAGATTCATAAAAAAATGTTTCAGCGTTGAAATAAAAATTGTGTCAATGCTTAATTTTTTTCACTAACTTTATGCATGTAAATCATGTCAGTTTTTAAACTTGAAATAAGCGTTCTTCAGATCTCTACAGCAGAGCTTCTACGCGAGGAATTCCAAACAAAACTCATGTAATATTTCATAGAAGTGTAAGCGCTTCACTTCGAATTCTCCCTTACATTAATGCTTTCGAGGAAGCATCAGTTTTTGCTGGGGAATACATTACCAGTTTAAATTCTAAAGTGTAGAAAAGCCCAACTTAAAGTCTGAAGGCGTTGTCGAGCAAGAGGATATTTCTATGTTTTAAGCAATACATATAAATTGAATCATCAAGTGTAGAGCCGAAAGCAATTCAAATTATAGAGTTTCAGCAATAAATAATAAAATAATTTTAAATAACAAAATAAATTGTATGTGAATTTTTTTCAATATATTGAATGTTTTTCAATGGACCTGGAAAATGCTTAAATTTTGAAAAAATGCAAATTAAAGAGTTTTTAATTATTGAGAGTCGACTGTTGAAATAAGTTAATAACAAATATGGATGTCATTACAAAATTGTGTTCCCTTATAGTTTTCAAATTTGAATTCGTATTCTTGACTTTAAATCTTGTTTCGAAAAAAAAACATTGTTGACATGTAATTTTAGTTCACCCTCGTATGGGGGAAGTCCCAAATGGACGCTGTGTGTTGGTATTGATTACTTTGCAATAGCAAGAAATATAAATTGATAAGAATATTGGCATTTATTAATTATACTACACATAAGTATTTATGTAAAAAGAAAAATATGTATATGCTCTCAAACAAGTTGTTTTTAGTTTCTTTAAGTAAATACGATTGAATCGAAACAGTTTCGCGTAATAGCTTGTAAAACAAACTACAAGCCTGAAGCAACAAAATAAACAACTAAAATTAAAATTCAAAAGTATACAAATACAAAAAATAATATAAATAATAACCACAACAATTATTTAAGAAAAAAAAAACTTAAAAAGATTAATCATGTTGAAAATAAATTTATTTGTTTTTCTCTTAATAAATGTGACATTTGGCTTTCCAAAAATCTACCGAAATACACATGCAATAATCTATCCATCGGACGTGGAAGACGAAGAAAGATACAAAGTAATAAAAGATCACTACAAAAATATGTCATCAATTGTTTATCCCAAAGACGATTATAATGATGATAATGAAGAAAATAGCAATAGATCTCAATTCAGATATGAAAATCATTCGTTGAAGGAATTTAAACATAATCCGGAATATCATCGAATTATTTCAAATGAAAGAGAAGAAGAACAAAATGCAAAAAATTCTGACAAAGTGAAGGGATTTGGTAATCGATTTTTATTTAAAGCCATTTTAAATTGTCCATGTCAGTTTAACGGAAAGTGCTCGAGAAGACAAATATGTTGAAGGAATATACTTTTAATAATTTTTGTATTTATAATAAAGGACAATTTTTAAAAAATAAAAAAACAAACAAATTTGAAACAAGGTCTTAGTTCCAAGATGTCGGTTGCAAGCCATCATTCTTTTTTAAATGCATTTTACAATGCAAGCAAAAAAATTATCAATGCATAGACAATGAGCAAAGTGTGCATCGCCAAACTTGATGAATATTTTTGAATTTGACTTCAAAGTTTTGTGATGTTTTGGAACTCAGTCAAGTCTTATTATTTTGATTATTGTTCACCTTGTTTAAGTTAAAAAACTAAGCAGAGTTTTGCAACAGAAATGTTGAGTCAATTGGAATAACTGATTCGATCTAGCAGTATTCGTCCAAGTGGCTGATTCTGTCTTTCCTCATATGCAAAGTATTGGTCGTAATTTGATAAATAATTAAATCAAATTTGGTAAGAATTGTCGTATTATAAGTTGTTCCAAACAAATTGCTTTCCAGAATGAAACTTTTGCATAAATCCTAACAAAATTTGGTTCCATATAACCAATTCTCGAAAATCGCTACAAATATTTTACAAATGTTGGTTTGCATTTTCCCATTGTGTTTATGTAATCGAGACCCCATCTACTAATTGTAAAGCCTAAAGATCTGTATATGCTTAAAACATAAAACTTCGACTCTTAAGGCTCAGTAAGCCGGGAGTAACAGTAACGTTTCAAATCGGCTGCTTCATTGTGTTGTATGTAAAGAAATTAGAACGATTATAATCAGCAGCAAGATGTTACGTCTTAACCCTTTCGGTACGAGTGGTACACATAAGTACCACCAATGTTTAAACATTCCTAAGAGTTAAAATTCTCAATTTCTTTGGTTTACAAACAAACCATTTCGTTTTATCAAAGGTTTTCTTTGTTATAAAATGGTATTTTTTGAATATCATTGTTAACATGTGCGCAACCACATTTATTGATGAATTTTTTTAGATTTCACGATATTAAATAGGAATATATTTAGACATATTTGGACTAAATAAATAAAGTTCGGCCTATTTTTTTTTACTTTACAACTGGTGAGTATATTTTACATTATTTTTTTGTATTTATTCCAAAAAAATTTTTGGATGGTACATATTTGTACCACCAGTCCCAGGGCTTATCAGTCCCCTTGTGGGAACCCTGCCACATTTCCCTAACAGGCGATCTATTTAAGACATATCTAACACAATAATTACAAAAATTATAAAATATTAATGCAATTAGAGAGCCGTCCCGAAAGGGTTAATCTGTAAGAAATAGATTGGTCTTACTTTTTTACGTTAAGGTTAAGTTACTGTTACTCCCGGCTAATTAAGCCTTTACTGATGAATACGAGTATGTCTAACGGATGCCGGTATCAACTAGGCTTGCCAGACGTCTTTAATTTTTCTTGGTTTCAAAGAATTTTCAGTGCACTTCAAGACTCAAGAAAGGTATGTTTGCCAAGATATTTTAAAGTTCCTTAAAAAAGTTGTGTAAAAACCTAATAAATATCTCATTGTTTTGTTGTAGTATCCCTGCGGGAAATTTGTGTCAATTGGTCCAATAGACTGGTCCTGGGAGTTGTGAAAATAGAACAGGTACAAAAAGAAAGGACTCATGACTAGTATAAGAAGAACAAATCCCTTAACTGATTTATGAAGAACAAAAAGGTAGAAAAAGTAATGAATTTCAGTACAGTCTTTCTTAAATTTGGTTCTTGAATTTAATTCTAGGACTTATTTAATACTACATTTAAGTAATTGACATTAAGCACGTTCATTGAGAATAGATCTGTGACTGATCAAATTGTGTCAATTGACCCCCTCCAATGACAACCCCATGTAAAAGTGATAGGTCTTATTCATATAAAGTGTTAGAACTAGAACCGGTCTCTACCACCAAAGACCTATTACGGGACTACTTTGGTGTCAGTTCGCTTCCCTCTAGGGATATTTGTTTGACAACACTGAGATGCTGATTTTGAAAAAACCCCGTATCAACAACAATTACGCTGGTCTGCAGCAAAAATCTTTTAAGTAACAATATATGGAATATAAAGCTTTTAAGGCATTTAAATTTAATCCGTTTTAAAATTTTTTTCATTGGCTTGACTAATATTTCCCCTGAAATAAGGTGGATATGCTAAAACAGGTTATTCTAATACAGAGAGCCAGGGTACACAGAAAAAATTGATTTCAATTAAAAAATTTGTGATAAAAATTAATTTAATTTGCACCAGTAAACAAATTAATAGTATCAATTAAATATTTAATTCACTTGATTAAACGATTAACACACTCGATTAAACGTTTAATTCACTTGGTTAAATTATTAATTAAACTGGTTTTTAAAATTGTGTTATTTTTATTAATGAACATCTTAGAAAGTTTTTAAATGTCAAGAATTCATTATCAAAGTAATTTTTCGGAATACAAAATTCATTTTAAAATCAAGATTTTTTTTAGCGATTTTCAAGAAAATTAGAATCCGACAAGCCTTCAATTTAACAGAAATTACACGAGTTAAGAATTTTTCGTCTATTTTTGA
Source organism: Pollenia griseotomentosa (assembly GCA_963931875.1). Taxonomy (NCBI): domain Eukaryota; kingdom Metazoa; phylum Arthropoda; class Insecta; order Diptera; family Polleniidae; genus Pollenia; species Pollenia griseotomentosa. Next base: position 51,932,304 of record OZ007563.1, read on the forward strand.
TCTATCTTATTTATGAGAATTCTAAAATTATTTATTTCTTTTCAATTTTTATATGTATTGTACATAAATATAGAAAAAAAAGCATTTTGCTTTTGCTCTTTCATAGTGGATATGTACATATTGTTACGTTACTGCCTTTCAATAACGTTTTGGTTTATTTCCTTTATAATAAACCGTTTCGAGTTCTTTATTGCAACTTTAATAAAATAAATAAAACACAAACACTTTTAACACTGTTTACAATTAACACAACTTTATTTAGTACAAAGTCTTTTTAACAACCGTAATTTATAGCTTTTATTCACAACCAACTATAATCTTCTCAGCGTTATACGTTACTGACAAAGTCTGAACTTAGAATGAATGAATTTATTACGCTATAGCCGTTAGTATTTATACAGCAATTTGGTTGTCTAGAACATTCGAAATGTTTTTCGAAGGTTCGAGGCTTTACTATTCACCACACTTTAATTTGATTTATGGCAGCGCTAATGTTTACATAATTTTACCTCTTATACTGAAGCTTTTTTAACGGTAAATTCTAGGTCTTTCTGCACATTGGGATTGAAGTGTACTAAATTATAACAATTTTTAATAACAATGTAAACTAGTTAAATTACTTATGAATACAAGACAACTAATAAATACAAGACAACTAATAAATACAAGATAACTTATAAATACAACTAATTCTTAACTAATAATTACAACTAATTCTTAACTAAAGCTACTTTCGTAACAATATGTATATAAACAAGCAGCGTGTATTTCACTTAAGTATGGAGGTACGGAAAAAACATAAAAATCAAAGAAACAAAATTACCTCATACATGAATAAACAAACGAAAAATGTTTTTTGTTTTTCATATTCATGAATAAAAAAAGGAGCGAAATTTAAAACTTTCGTACTCCTTCATGAATAAACGTTGAGTACTCCGGAAATTGTGAACTAAATATTAAAACAATTAATTTTGTTCGATACATAGTCTTTCGTGTTCACTGACATCATCACATTTTTCGTACTAACTCCCTGCGATGCTAAGAGCGTAAATTTTTTTTAACCAATATGTAAAAAAGGTAACGTTTGTTATATTGAATTAAAAGTAATCTGGTATTTGTACTTCAGTTGAAAAATATATCCTTATATCGCTCGCTGAAAATAACAAGGTTGTATGTGAATTTTTTTTTGGAGTTATAGTTAGTTAGTTTTCAGAGTTGTACGTTACTATGTACTGCTTTAAGCTTTGATCCAGAGACAGCAACAAGTTCTTAGCCACATTGTGTTACTTTATTTTGTTGCGTAACTTTATTTGGAAAAATTAGCTTAGTAATAACAATTTATAAACTTGATTTTCTTAATATTTTTCCTATTTCACTTACAACCTTTTAACATTGATCCAGCGATATCTTAAGTAGAAATTGTGTATGTTTGATTGAGCTAATTTATGCTGATGATCTTTTATAAATATATAGATGATTTTTGACCAGTTTGAATCGTAAGAATCATATTAATAGGAATGGGATCGGAAAGGCAAAAACTTATTCTTATTATTATTTATCTAGAAATGTGTTTCAGTTAGAGCTATGAAGCATTAAAAGTAGCAGCTGGTAACCATCTATAGTACACTTTTAATTGTATATCTTGTATGGTAAAGTTGATAGTCTGTTATAGTTTAAGCTTCTACAGAAATCATTCTTAAGTAAATGAAAATAGTATTGGTGTTAAATAGACAAAAAACATACACAATTTTTAGGGTTCAATAAAGCGAAACGCGCAATGCTTGCAAATGTTAATTATTTTTTGTTTAAAAAAAAATAAACCAAAATAAAAAAAAGCACAAAAGTACACATTAATAATATAAAAGAAGTAACCAATTTTGGTTAAAAGTAACCAAGACAGCAATACTGCTTTCAGCTTAACTTGCAAAAAGTTAAGGCAGCGGCGTTTTGGTTCATGCAGAAATTCAAAAATATAAGCTGCGTTATCAAATTTACTTGAACGTGGATTCAGTCTTACTACAGACCAACGGCTTTGTAGTTTGTTGCAGAAGGGTGACTGCAGTCTGCCAGTCTACACCCTTTGTCTACAAAAAACTAAAGCTATGCCTGTTCTTTCAAGCAAAAAAGAAACGTAGAGGAAAATATCTAAAATTTTAATGGTCGTTTTCTCAATTTATCCACAATCTGCCTGTTACTTAAGGCTAGTTTACACTATTATACTTTGTATTAATACATGTCAAAAACTCAAGTAATAGACAAAGTATGATAGTCTGAATGCAATGTGTCCCGAAAATGACAAGTATTATGGAAAAAGCTTGACGTCCCATACGTCTTCATCGCTTTTTGAAAAATTTCTAAACAATAATACTTGCATACTGTTTGTACTTTGTTTGAGGGTGTGAACACAAACTGTCATGTTATATTAGATTTTTTGACGGTCGCAACAAAACTAATTAGATTTCTATCTCACAATGTATTATGGAATACGTAAGACTTGTGAGATAGTTAAAACTAGCCTTTAATCACGACATAAATTTATTAGACTGATAAATTGTCAGTTAATGATTTTAGTTTTCTCATTATACCGACAAAAAGGTTATTTTTAGTTGGCAATACCTCTCAAAATACATGAAGATATAAGTTGGGAGTCAGCGAATTTATCTGTACGGCGAATAAATAATTTGCAGATGAGTTTTTCGATGGGGAAAAAGATAATCTTCTAATGAGAAAACGGCTGTAAAGGTTATATATATAGAAATGTTTTCAGTTTTTAATTATACCAAGGGAAAGGACAGTTAATCATTACTACTATACATATAAAGCGGAAAAAAATCGTTCACCTTGTATTGCAAAGTACAAGTATTACATTTTATGCATCTTTGTTGCAAAATTTAAGTATTTTTTTAAACATTACATATTAGACCCCATACAATGAAAATTTAGTGTTAAATTAAAAGAACACCATAAGATTTTTTTTTTTTTTGTATAAATCCTAATACACCATTTAGCTCAGAAATACTTTACACTGTTTTGACTTAATTACCCCTACTTTTGTGAAAAATAAAAATATTTGCTACTTTACAATTTCCCTTTATTATTTCTTTTACATACATTGCACGAACTTTTGGTATTAGAAGACCTCTAGTGAAGTTTTATGAAGAGAATACTCGTGGAACATTGTAACTTTCATTATGCATTGCAACTATTGAGGCTGTTTTTTTTTTTTTTTTGTTGCTCAGTGTAATTATTGTGTAAAATCGTACACAAAATTTGTTTACTTATAAACTAGGTTGATAAGAACTGTAAACAAAAATTTTAATTCAGAAATATAAATATATTATTTGTTTTAATAGAAATATTTTTTTTTGAAACCTGTTCCTTGAGTTTTTAGAGGAATACTTAGAGGGGAAACTAGCTAGAGAAATTCATCTTCACACCCTTAGCCAAATACCAGTCCATTGTTAATTACCAGGGCAAGTTTAAAATGGCACGAAAAATGGTTAAAAATAGGTGGCGAAATGGCACGAAAAAGTATAAAAACGGCATAAAATGGCAAAAATAAACATGTTGTTATTAAAGAAACATTTATTTTATAAATGGTGTTTTCTTTTCTACAAAAAAATGTGACCTTTTTAAAAAAAAATGGAATTTGGTGTCTGTTTCTTAAAAATTTTGCTCCCGAAAAGGATGAGTTTTTTTAGAATAAAACAAGCCACAATTTGCAACATTTATTAAGCATTTCGAATAAATTCTGCCTCATATTTGCTAAGCTTTTTTAAAAATTTCTTCTAGGTTGCAAAAAAGGTGTTTGTTTTTGGCAAGCTGGACCAAAAATGGATTTTTTAAAAAAAAATTGAAGAAATGGCAAAAAATGGCATGTGCCATAAAAAACTTGCCCTGTTAATTACATAAAAAAGTCAAACTCAAACAGCCGTATTCTTAACAAAAAGTTTGCCACGGTTTGTACACTTCTTATTACGAACTGCTTACTAGAATGTCAATTAATCTTAGCAGCTTGTTAGCACAGAGTTAATTCATAACAAACTTTTCTCCATCTGCTAACTTTTAATAAATCAACTCTGAATTTTAATGATGCCACATTATATTACTTAAAAAATGTAGCACGTTTTGCATTAATCATGGCAAACATTTTAAAAAGTTTTTAAAATTAAAATAAATAAAAAAAAATTTTAAAAAAAAGTTGTTTAATATTAAACGACTTTTTTTTTCAAAAGTTGCCAAACATTCGGCAGCTCATTAACAAGAGTTTAGCAAATCGTTAGATTGAGTTTGGTATTGTATTATGAATAAACTTTGTGCTAACTTAATGCCAAATTTTCTTTATGAATACGGCTGTAAGAAAATAACTTCCTGGTCCTCGATTTTGAACGAAACTTTCGTTCACTTTACTTACATTTAAAACAAAGACAATATGTTTCAGATAATTTGTTTTTGTTTTAAATGTAAATCAGACGAACGAAGTTTTCGTTTAGAATCTAGGGACAGGCAATTAAAGCTAAAGAAAATACATACATTGCTAAGCAAGTTAAAAAGAAAATAGATTGTCCTGTCTGACCCCAGACAAAGTATATATGATTTAATCAGTACTTCCCAACAAAGGAAAATTGTTATTTTCAAAATTACAGGGTGACCCAAATAAAGCAAAGGGGTTTTCACTAGCTATAACTTTATTATTCATATATGATATTTATTTGTTTATTTTTGCAAATTATGTAAATAAATTTATACATAATCTGATAATGAGTGACGTTGTTAATGTTCAGTTAATATTTTTAATCAGCAAAATTGCATAACATGAGATACGGAAAATACTAAGTTAACTTATCAACAGCAAAATTACCACTTTGAAGTGTACAGTTCAGAATGAAAGATTACTAGGTAATTTCTTTTTTAAGGTTAGTTTTAATTATATATCATCAATCCGGTTTAAAACCACAGCATGTTGGAATATTTCCTAAAAGCAGATGTGGAGAACAAAACGTTGGTTGCAAAAAATACATGTGGTTTGATATACCATTCCCATACAGAAAAAGACAGAACAGACTGAAACGAACCTCGTTGCACATAAGTGCGTGCTATCTTATGATGTAATCCACACCAATTAAGACCAGTAAAAAAAACAAAAAAGGACGAATAACATTGTCTTGATGAGACGTTCTTTTTTGGTGTGGGTTAGCGTCAATCAAGTATCTTTTACTTTAAAGTCAAAAATGTTTTGTCTTTTGTTGGTGTGGGGTCGGCCGTAACCACAACAGATATGGGCCTGTAAGAGTGTGAAAGTTTTTGAATTGTTCTAATTGCTTGTAGATGAAGCATTGAACTTTTGAAGATCAAACTGTATAAATAAAAATCCTACCGAACCTATTTCACCAAATCTGCTTCTAACATGTTAATAGCCGATGCATCCTCGCGACTTAAGTTAAAATGAAAGAATTCTTTTAAATAACTGTCAGCAAACAGAAGTTAGTGGACAAATTTTTTAAATTAAATTCTCAGTATGACAATTTTTTGAACGCAATTGCTAGTATTTAATTTGAAATTGAATAGCAAAGTACGTATTTAATAATTAAATTTTTAATTGTGGAAAATTCAGAAATAAAGAAAATAAAAATCTTATATGTAACAATAACGATGCAATTGACACTAGTTATCGTGTTAGTACTTGGAGTTCTGCGATATGGCAGCGCATTACCTCACAAAGAATTCTTATTGCAACCAGAATTTAAACTTCATGAAGATCGTAGAAATTTAAATAACTACAACTTTGAGGAACAACCTGAACACAACTGTGATCACAACCATCAACAACAGCAGTATCATTATCATCATCGCATAAACTATGATGCATCTCAAAATAAAGCCGAAGTTAATCGCCATGTGAATCTTCAGCCACATTCTCAATATCCTCCCCTCTATAACAGACTATTCCAAATGCCACAAGATCAATATCATCGACCAGAATATTTAAATTTAAACGAACCTAATTATACACTAAATAGAGAGCGAAATCAAAATGAGCATTATGCCGATAATAATGGAGAAGCTGAGGAAGATTCGAACGTTAAATTTGATTTTGAATCTCGCACAGTTTTCGATGCGCCCAGGAATTGCAAGCAAACAAATTTTAAAGGAAAATGTATTAAGTATTAATATAAAAAAAAAAATATTTGAAGCACAACTTTTTAATGGGTAATGTAGTAGGTTGTTTAAACTTTATTAAAAACCATGACTCATGTTCAGCTTGATAAAAATTGTAATTGTGAAATTCTACTGAAACTATGCTAATCTTTTTGTACAGTATTTAAAATTGTTTTAGGTGAAAATAAACTTGTAAATATATTATTTTAATTGCTGGCTTTGTATACATTATCGATGCAAGTTCAAGTTCATTAGCAAACGATGAGAAGTAAATAAAACGGTGCCAGTGATTTATTGTGAATTATGTATATAATGTTATTTGTTCAGCAGAGTACTACAAGAATTTTTTTTCGAAAATACCAACACAGTCTATAGATTAAGGCTCCACGTGACAAAAAATATTCTTTTACCCAAACCACAATTGGGGAGACTCATACAAATATTGGTCTAATTATCGATGAAGCCTATCGAAAATAGTGAGAAACGGTCCATAATTTCACATAGCCCACATACAAACTTTTTCCTGGAATCATAAACTATCTTATAACGTTGGTATTTAGATTAAATTTGGTTCAAAAATATCCTATTACAACATAAATTGTTTTATCATGGCTGTGAGTGTTAAACGGCAAGACCCTCTGAAGAAATTGAGTGGTTGCAATGGAAACATGTAAGGGTACCCTGTCCGTTAAAGCCTGGGTTCGAGCTCAGCGGCAGTCAAGAATGAAAAATTATCAATAAATCAAAAGTAATTTTTGGGAATACAAAATTTTAATTTAAAATCCCATCAACAATAAATTTCAAGTGTTTTTGTCGTGAATAAAAACTGGGAATTAAGCACGAATAACAAAATCATCTATATATCGTTACCTTAATATAAAAAGGCCCCAACTCATCAAAAACACTTTTTACAGGAGAAGGAAAAAACTTAATAAAAGCTGAAATAATATAGCTACACAAACATTGTCAAAAAACATCTTTATTAAAATTAAACGAGGAATTCAGATTGAAATACAGATTCGAAAAATTGTGTGTATGAGTTAGGGCTTTTTTTCTTTAGAAAAATTGTGTGTATGAGTTAGGGCTTTTTGTGTTCTGCTTATAACTTCTTTATTTTTAATCTAATTTGCTTGAAATTTTAATAGAATGTGTATTAGCAACCATTCTACAAGAATCAATAAAAAAACGGATTTCCAAAAATAATGAGTTGGGGCCTTTTTATATTAAGGTAACGATATATAAAAATGAAAAATGTTTGTATGTTTGTTTGTGTGTTTGTTTGTTTGTTGGCTTATAGACTCCTAAACTACTGAACCGATTTTCCTGAAATTTTTACAGATACATCACGTGAGCCCTAAAAATAAAATAGGCTACTTATTTTTTCGATAGGGGCAGGGGAATTGGTATCCCCCATAGGATGCCAATATTAATTATCGCATATATTAAGATCCGCTGCACGCATTATGCAGAACTTTTGGTAGTAAGATCTTCTGAGCCCCAAAATTAAAATAAAATAGCAGCGGGGGAAGTGGAATCCCCCATAGGACGCCAATGTTTAACATCGCATATCTAAAGAACTGTAATAGTGAGAATGTTCAAACTTTCTAGAAGTCACTCTTATGGTATACAACACTTTTGAAAATAACAATAAAGCGGTTAGGCGCAGGGGGGGGAAATACCTCCCATAGGATGCATATATTAAATATCGCTCAACTGAAGAATTATTAAAGGGAGAGTCTTCAGAAGTGGTTAAAGCTATTATTATAGTAAACTATAAATTTCAATATACAAATGGGCGGGGTAGACGGGGGAGGAGCAGTACCCCTCATATATAGAAATATTAATAAGAGCCACAGCACGCATTTTATTGAACTTTTGGTAGTAGGATCTTCTGAGCCCCAAAATTAAAACAAAATAGCGGCGGGGGTAGTGGTACCCACCATAGAACGCCAATGTTTAATATCGCATATCTTAAGAACTGTTATAGTGAGAATGTTCAAACTTTGTGGAAGTCACTCTTATGGTATACTTCACTTTTGAAAATAAAAATAAAGCGAGTAGGTGCATAGGGGAAACACCTCCCATAGGATGCATATATTAAATATCGCTCAACTTAAGAACTATTAAAGGGAGAGTCTTCAAACGTGGTTAAAGCTACTATTATGGCAAACTTTAAATTTCAATATAGAAATGGACAGAGGAGGAGCAGTACCCCTCATAGATAGAAATATAATTTAGAGCCGCTGCACTCTTTTTATTAAACTTTTTGTAGTATGATCTTTTGAACCCCAAAATTTAAATAAAATAGCAGCGGGGAAATGTTACCCCCCATAGGACGCCAATGTTTAATATCACATATCTTAAGAACTGTTATAGTAAGAATGTTCAAACTTAGTAGAAGTCACTCCTATGGTATACTACACTTTTGAAAATAAAAAAAAAAACGGGAAGGCGCAGGGGGGAAAACCTTCCATAGGATGCATATATTAAATATCTCTCAACTGAAGAAGTGGTTTAAGCAGTGTAGCGAAGCGCACCGGGTTAAGCTAGTTATCAATAAATTTTTATTAATTTTCATGTTGTAAAATTAATTTCTTTATAAAAACAATTTAATGAAAATTAAATCTGATGAACTTGAGCCTAATTACAATATCAAATTTTATATTAAGACCCATAAACAGTTCAACAAAATAACCACAATACTAATAAAAAATAAAAAAATTGTTAAAAAAGTTATAAAAATTCAAACCATAGATATTATGTAGATTATTCTTCGGTCCAGCCCGATATCCTATACCATGTAAAAGTTCTTTATGTAGAATATTACTTAGATATCTTCATCTATATGAAATTTGTTAGTTTTTAAGTGATTTCGGATGGGGGTTATATGGGACCTAAGATTAATTTTGGACCTACCAAGACATAGTGGCTATCGTGAAAGTTGTTGTCGTTAATTTATTGGTTAATATCAACATTTTAAAGAAAGTTATGGCAACTATGATCAAATGTGGATAGAATCCAAAAAAATTTTGAAAGATGATTTAGATTGCAATCAAATAAGTTTGGACCAAATTCAGTCTAAATACCAACATATTAAGATGCTTTATTTGTATTTTCTTTTTATTTGACCTTGTTTGATTTAATTACTGTTTATTTTTTATTTAAGCTCTAGGTCTTTTTAATATTTAACTATTTATTATCGAAGATCTTTGACACAAACAAATGTAGAGTGGCATATAGGGCTTACAACAGATTGAATAGTTTATATAGCAGGACTAAGGATAGGATTAATAAATGGGATATGTCGAACATTATCTACAAAATTCCTTGTAATGGAAATGATAATGAGAATTGCGACAAGGTTTATATAGGTACAACGAAAAATAAATTAAGGACTAGAGTTGCAGGACATAGATCAGATCAAAAACATAGAAACATAAATCCTAAAAAACAGCATTATCTCATCATTGTTATGAACTAAATCACTATCCAAATTTTGAAAATGCATCAGTGTTAAACAATGAAACAAACTACAAACGCAGATTTATATTAGAAATGTTACACATAATTAATACACCAACAACACAAAGAATGAATTTCAAAGCTAGTAGTTATAGGAACTTAGTAATTAAGAGATGAAGTATTATATATATAAAAAATATTACTTAATTTTCGAGCTTAAGGTCTTTTTGTTCTAAAAAACTTTTAACGTTTATTTAAAAACCAATATTTCGGCACTTCCTTGAGTGCCTTCTTCAGGGTTATTTTCTCAATTTATACATTTTTAACAAATTATAACAAATTTAACAATAACTGACAAATTAAAAAATTTTTAATTCAAAAACAAAAAAATATTGGTTTTTAAATAAACGATGAATTGTTACTGCCGTATTCATAAAAAATAAAATTAGTTTGAAATGTGTTTTAATGCAAAATTTTCATACAAATTTTTCTTAAAATGCATTTGAAATCCATTTTAATTTTTTATGAATACGGCAGTTATTCTTTAGTTATATTTTATTTTTGTTATAATGTTTTGTGAAATTATTTTATGACAAATAGGTTTTTGAATTAAATTTTTTGTTTTTTGTTTTTTGTTATTTATATTAAAATTTTATAATTAAATTCCCTGACGATGCTAACCAAAGGTTAGCGAAATATTGAAAATAAATAATTAAATTTTTGAAAGAAATAGAGCTTAAATAAAAAATAAACAGATGCTTTATTTGTTTAAAAACTCTATTCCGGAAGGAAGCTTGTATGGAGTCTATGTGAAATTATTCTCCCAAGTTTTAAGAGGATTGGTCCTTCTGAGAATTGGAACTTGTGTACCAAAACTCATTTAATTATCTCAAAAATTGCGCCCTATACTTTGCACGCAAAGTTTACTTGGAAGACCAGCCTGTCAGCCATCCGAACGGACAGACATCGTTAGATCGGATCAGAAAATGATTCTGAGTATACTTAAAAGTAGATCTAGGACCCATATATTAAGTTGTTACAAACATCAGTACCAACGCATAATAGTCTCTCCACTATTATGGATATAAAAATACCAAACACCCATTAATTCGTTTTTGGATACGATTTATTAAAAATTTTATTTAAAATACATATTTATTATAATTAGTATTGTGGTTATTTTGTTGAACTATTTATGGTTTTTAATTCAAATTTTTAATATTTTTAATTAGGCTTAAGTTCATTAAATTTAATTTTCATTAAATTATTTTTATGAAGAAAGGAATTTTGCAACATGAAAATTAATTGAAATTGTTATTGATAATATTTCATTCTTGACCGTGGCAGGGATTCGAACCGCGGCCGGCAGGTTACCATGACATGTTTCGATCGCAACCCCTCGATCTCCTCAGATGGATTTGCCGTTTTACACTCGCAGCCATCGACGACTGCTGACGTCAATAGTCAAACATCAATCCTTAAACCAAATTGTATTTTAACCTTTGGTAGATCGAAGTTTGCTTTTTTGAATGATTATCCATTTTATTTTATTTATTATGTTAAAAGATATAAGGGTTCCTTCTCCTTTGATCTTAACGTTGCTGGGTCTCAGGCAAAGTACCAAACAAAAATTTTATTATGTGTGAGAATTAATTTCCATTAATGTTATAAAGACAAAGAAAAAAAAAATATTTAAAGTAAAAGGTTTTTGTTTATTTATTTTTTTTTTTAACGTTAATAAAGGTTGCATTTTTAAAAGTTTTTCTTATTTCCAAAAAAAAACGATAAGATTGTTCTCAAATTTTTTTTTAATGGGAATGACAAATTTTTTCCAAGAAAAATGTATTTCATTTTACAAAAATTTATCGTACAAAGAAGTGTTTATAAATTTGCTTAAAAGTTTAAAAAAAAAAAAAAAAAAAAAAAAAAAAAATTTTTTCTTGTGGCCTCAAGTGAAATTATATATAACTTGTATGGCCACCATCATTGGCGTGAAAAAAACTTTTTGAATTTCAAAGGTCCACCACAGCAAAAGGATAATTGTTATGTTGATAATAACAATTTCAATGGACTTTATACCGATTTTGCATTTCATCGTAATTCTAACGACTTAACACTACAAAGAAGTTTATTTACGTATTCTCGACCTCAATCAAATCTACATCGAGCTAAAAACAATTTTGAAAGAGTTGGCCCCGGGTCTCACTTAAATAGCCGAAATAATTTTAACTAAAAAAATCATTCTGTTGATTTTACCGATTTGACCCTTTTCGATGCTCCTTTAAACTGCCAACGAAAAGGTTTTAAAGAACGTAAAAAACATAACATAACATAACGTAAAAAACATAACATATTTTAAAGCGTTTTTAATTATTTGTTTCATCTAATATACAAAAGGTATGTTCTAGCAATACATTCTTAAAATACAGCAAAAACTCAGAAACTAAGGAATTCGGAAATAAATTTTTTGCAGAATGTTCGGTGCTGACCTTTACCAGAATGAGTTAGATGATGACCTGACAATAGAAGAAACTCTCGAATGTAAAACAAAAAATATTTTAACAGCATTAACCAAAACAATTAGAAGTGTTAAAAATTTTAAAAAAATTAAACAGGACTCTAATGGCATAATGGAAGATTTTAAATGTTTAGAGAAAGCCAGGAAAAGGACTGAGAAAATTGACAATCTGTATTATGGGTTGCTTTTTTTCCAAGTCAAGTTTTATCAAACCTAAAGAAAAGAGTCGCTTAAATCCTAAACATTTAAACCCAAACCTATATTGAAATAATAATTGAAATGATCTCACAGTTTATTTTGTAATAAATACGTAATAATATTATGTATAAATTATAAAATATGTATTAGATATTTATGAAATAGTTTTTTGTTTGCTCGTCTTATTTCAAGAATTGTTTTGTTTGTTATGTTATTGTTTTTTTTTACTTAAAAACTACAATTAATAAATAATTTTTCCAATTTTTATTTATTGAAATTACTTAATTTATATCAACCGTTAACCGATCAATAACAAGAATAACCGATTATACTAAAATCTCGGTTAATTAGTCGAGCGATTAACCGATTAAAGCAAAAGCCATATTAAATGAATATCCTAGTAACATAGCAGTTAACTACATAAATTTACAATTTTGCTTTTTATAAAACAAAATTGTCAGTAAATTTCTTTACTATTTTTATTTATTATTTCACTTATTCTTAATACTAAAAACATTTAAAAATACATTCCAGTTTAGCAGTTTTTGCGCCGAGTACATTTTCCGGTAACAGATCTACATTTACAATTACTGCGAACACCAAAAATCGTTCCAGTTTGGAAGGGGTAATTTTGTACGATCGAAGATTTTCGATTTGATTCTAAGTTACTAAAATTATTAATATTGTTCGATCTGGTTTTATTTAGGTTATTGATGGAAGTAACGTTCAAGGTTAATCCAAATAGAAAATTTTGTATTACAATTACTGTAATTAGACAAATTATTCCGCGGCTTTTCATTTCAGCTTTAAACGTTAGAACTTCAATCTTTTGCGACAGATTGTTTTGTTATCAAAGTGCTAGCAGAGACTATTTTTGAGGAGAATGATTTAATTTTTTTTTTGTTTTGGACAGCAATTTTTAAAATTTTGTTTTTGGATTTCTTTTTAATTTTATTATCATTTTTATATATATTTATGCTCTTTTTTGGAAAGATTCTTTTTGATTTGTATAATTTTATATGTTATCATTGCTTAACTTGGGAATCTTGTTTTAAAATAACAATAGGTAGTCATTCGCTTCATTTAAAAGTACCGCAGAAATATTATTAAAGAGAGAACTTGGTGAGGTGTCTCGCAAAGAGATTTGCCAAAATATTATTCTGAGAGATAATTTATTTACTGATCTCATCCCACAAAAGGTCCATTATTTTAAATGCTTTCTGGAATAAAACGCAATCTTGTTAAAGCTTCTACTTGTGCTTTTAGCCGTAGTAGGGATATCTAGGTAGATTTTAGACTTAAACCCTGGCCCACAATATCGACCGCTTTCGCTCGCTTGCATTTTCAACGAAAAGTAGGTGATTTGCGGCCCACTTAAAATTTATGACACGACAAGTCCATCGGCAATTCATGTAAGTGATGACGTTTTCATAAATATTTGCGCCCCACTATGAAATATTATGCGACCACAAATGTCAAATTCAGTCACTTGTGTTGTGGTTGTCGATAGAGGCAGTTTGTTGCAACATAAAACGAAATTATTTCTCTTTGCAAACCAACAGTAAATATTTGTTTATAATAATAATTCTTTAAAACAGCTCAACTAATAAAATTTAATTGGGTTCAGAGCTGCCGTTTTTGGTTATTTCTAACCAAAATTTTTTAAATTTTTTTAATGTGGAGATGTGAATATTTTTTTCATTTTGGTTACTTTTTCTAAAACAATAATAATTACGAACGAAAATGTATTTCTTGGTATAATTATTTAGGAGATCAAATAATTTGTACTGTCTACTTCGATTTTTTTAATTACTTTTTACCAATGAACGGAAGTTTTTTAAAATCCCTTTCAAAACAGCAACCAAATAATTTTTTTAAGATTTTTGCTTAGAAAATATTGCCATTTGTGATTTTTATATTAAAAACGGCATGATCTGAAATCGTAAACAAATGAAGTTTTTCTTGATTTTAAGAGAAGTAAAGATAATTAGTACTTAAGGTAGAAATTGCATAAAATCATCCGGAATCGATTTTAGAAAATTACTGAAAAATTACACAAAAGTCCTTTCAGTGTTTTTAAAAACTTGAAAATAAGTTTAAGGTTCTGAATTTAGGTTATTTCCAGAAGTTTATTTAAATACACATTTGAAAATACACGTAGGAATTTTTAAGATTTTTTAAAATTACATTGATTTATCAATATAATTTTAAAATTTATGGAATTTTCTGTAAGAAATGGCTGTAAGTTTAACCCTAGAGTACGAACCATATTTTACGTACGTTGTAACTAATGATCGTCGATTCGACGATGTATTTTTTAACTGCCTATAACTTTGTCTTAAAAGCAAATGTACTTTTTTAATTAATGTTTTTAATCATCATGGCACCTTATAAGTTTATATAAAAAAAAATTTTTGTTTTAATTCATATAGATAAACGAAATATTTAATTTTAGAACTTTTTTATTTTATGTTTCACATATTTTTGGGATCATAAAGAATTACCTATAAAATATTGTTAGGAAAACTGAAAAACTAAAAAAGAGTCAAAACTTAAAAAAGACATTTTTGGCTTTAAAAAAAATAATTTTTTTTTTTTTTAAATAACAATTTGAGCCAGAGTCACAAAGTTCAACTTTGGGTTCTCCGCATATGGGTTTTTCGCATATATCACATTTTGATTTTGACATTTGTCATTTTTTCGTATGGGCATGATATACACATACTTCATTTGTGTTCTTTTTTTATTTTCTCCTTAGCTGGTCATTGTTGCCACTATTGTTTAAAGTAACACATTTGCAACATTTGCTCACAAAGTTGAAAAATAAAAGTCACGTTAATACTAACCATCGACGATTCGACGAGTACAAAACCAATAAAAGCAATGTTCCAGCAACGCAGTTTAAAAAACACAATTACACACAGCAAAAGTAAATCATCTACTAACAGCATACAAAATTTGAGAGTGTTAGGCACACCTATTTAAAAGTAAATTAATTAAAAGAAAGCGATGCTCGTCGAAACGTCGATCATTAGTACTCTAGGGTTAAAGAAATTTGAAATTTTACTGTTTATAACTTGTCGGTATGTATATTTATTTAATGTTTTTTAAGATAATTAATTGGTAAAAAAAAACTTTTGACCGTCAGTCATATACTTTTTCCCCATTGAATGTACGTTATGATATATTAGAACAATTTTGAAACATTTTTTTATAATAAGAATTACAAATTTGAAATAAAATTTACACAAAACAGAAAAAAGTTTTTATAATATTTTGGATATATGTATGTAAATTAGAAAATATTTACATAAAATGCATTTCGCATATCGCCAATCGTTTTTAATTTCGCCAAAATAATCGCCATATCGCCAAACGTAAATTTCCATCGACAAAAGGATTAAGAAATCGCCACATTTGACAGTCCAGCCAATAACAGCTAAAAAGCGAAAAACCATTATCCATTTTTGTTATTTATAACTGGCATATGAAAAAATATTTAATTTATTTTTTTTTTATATATTCCTCGAACTCTCATTGGAGGAGCATAGGGCGCCAAAAAATAAAAAAAAATTTTTTACGAAAAAAGTCTCAAAGTCTTAAAATAAATAAAAACTTTTAATTAAGTTTCACGTTATTTTTTTAATATGTAAAAGAATTACATTTCTTGTTTTGTTTTCTGGATTTCTAATTAGTGTTTTACTATAAAGTGCAAATAACCTTTGTGTTACAATGTATTACAATGATTTTAATGATTTTCTTAATTAATAAAAAGCATTTTAAATTGGTTATATTTTTTTACATTTGGTAACTTTTTCAAAAATTTTAGTTGTAAAAATTGTATTCGTTGTGGCAGCACTGATTGGATTATAAAATATTTTTCACAAAATTCTATTGTTGAAAACAAATGTTTTTTGTTTACTGGCTTGTATCAAATCAAGTAGCACAGAGCTGTAATTTTATAGCTAAATTGACACGCTTTGCCGTTTTGTATTTTCAAACTGGCGTGAAACTTGTAGAAAAGTTAATGTGGCAATATAGTCATTTGAAAATGAATAAATGGATCATGATTTTAAATCATATGAATTTTTAAAATAAAGCTAAGAAAAACGAAAAACATGTTATAAATTGGCTTAATATAATGCCAAATGCTAAATGAAAATTTTGCATCCAAATCAAAAGTTTTAGTGCTAAATTTTGCTGCAAAAAGTCCAAAATGGTCACACTGTTTAATATGTGCATGTTAAAGTTACCCTGCAAATAATGCGTCTAGTCCATATACGCATGTTAAGTGTAGCGCATAAGGGACTAGGAATAGTCCAAAGGTAACCCAAAATGTATGGGAAAAACATGGTCTTTTTAACATAACGATATCCTAGGGCAGGACCGTATAACACAGCTTTGGATTACAAAGGAGTAGTCTTAAAACTAAGCCATGGTAAACTCAAGAGGATTGGTTTTGAAATCGTTTAAAAACGAAAACATGTCGTTAAAAAACCAGGAGATGTCGTTTCAATACAATTTTTTTTTTTTAACAATGACATGGTCCATGCTTGCATAACATTGGACCAGTCCAGGGAGTAGTCCATTTCATCAAAATGGATCAGGTAGTCCAATATTATTTGCAGGGAAACCACACGAACGCACACATGTGCGCATTATAAGCACGATCCAAATATTTCTTGTCCAATATATTGTGGCACCTACTAATTTTAAATACAGACAGGCCAAAATCCCTACGTGTCGAAAGGAAAATCCTTTTTTTCCCTACAACCAAAGAAATTGTCCTTACAATTTTCCCTACGTTTAAAATTAATTGTTCTTAGCAAGAGGCTCCAAGTCCACTTTTTTTAAATTTGAGATTTTAATGCAGTAATGTGCAATAAGTAAAAATATGTTGATTACAAAGAAAAAAATTTAAGTTATCTCTTTTTTTTGTTGTTGTTTTGTAGTGATGAGCAAAAACGCTTAGTCCTTTTTTCACAAGAAAAAGCTGTAAGTCCAAAAAAGCTTTTATCTAGGCTTAATTTTTTTTTTATTAATTTTGCTTCTACGCACATAGAAAACAAAAAAAACAACTACAAAAAAATTACATATACATAATTCCAATATGTTTACGCAGAAAAAGTAAAATATGGACTAAGAGCCATTGCATATTAAGCCAGCGATATAAAAATTCAATTTCAAAATTAACAATCTGTGACAAATATTAATTTTTTCTTTTTTACAGAAACGCCTCTATCTATACAGTAGACGCTCGCAAATTAGAACCGCTTTGTTTTTGAGGCAATTCTAATTTCTGAATTATTCTAATTTCTGGATGTTTTTATTTCGAATAGAAAATAAAAATTACTTAAATTTTTTTTGATAAAAACAAGAAAACAAAACGTAATTCACTCCAATACATTAAATGTATTTTTTAAAATTAAAAATACCGTGTCGTTTCTTATATTTGGAAAACTATCCATTACTTCTACAGAATGCATTTTCATCTTTATAGGGATATTCCTCTCTAAATATTTTTTTAGCTTTCTCTTTAAACCACTCATACAGACGATTTGCCATATTTGGGTATTCAGCGCTGTGCAAAGATTAATTGCTTGCTTCCTGATATGTGTTGAAAACAGCATTTAATATTGCTGTTCTATGTGATTTGATATAGCTGATTGAAGATGTCGTAACATTAATATTCCCTTCAAACCCTTTGTCAAGCTTTTCTAATATTTTGACCTTCGATTCCAATGATAAAGTGTTTTTTTACGTTTATTTGATATTTCGAATGATACGCTTTCACTTTTTAATAGAGACTTCCAAAATATGTACACATGTTTCGAATTTCACAAATAAACTAGCCACAAATATATATAAATGCGACAAAAAAACAACAAATAAGGAAACACATCTAAAATTTGGTAATTCCCCTTTTTAGTTTTACATGTTCAAACAGAATAAAAATAAATTGCGGATTTCTTGTGTTCAAATAACAAAAAAAAAAAAAAACGCTCTGAAATTAGAACTTAAAATTCGAATTTTAGAGCGTTTAATGTATTGCAAACAATGATTCTAATTTCTGGACGTTCGAATTACTGAAAGCTCTAATTTGTGAGCGTCTACTGTATATATAAAAATGAAAAATGTTTGTATGTTTGTTGGCTTATAGACTCCTAAACTACTGAACCGATTGTCCTGAAATTTTTACAGATACATCACGTGAGCCCTAAAAATAAAATAGGCTACTTATTTTTTCGATAGGGGCAGGGGAATTGGTATCCCCCATAGGATGCCAATATTAATTATCGCATATATTAAGATCCGCTGCACGCATTATGCAGAACTTTTGGTAGTAAGATCTTCTGAGCCCCAAAATTAAAATAAAATAGCAGCGGGGGAAGTGGAATCCCCCATAGGAAGCCAATGTTTAACATCGCATATCTAAAGAACTGTAATAGTGAGAATGTTCAAACTTTCTAGAAGTCACTCTTATGGTATACAACACTTTTGAAAATAACAATAAAGCGGGTAGGCGCAGGGGGGGAAATACCTCCTATAGGATGCATATATAGTAAATATCGCTCAACTGAAGAATTATTAAAGGCAGAGTCTTCAAAAGTGGTTAAAGCTATTATTATAGTAAACTATAAATTTCAATATACAAATGGGCGGGGTAGACGGGGGAGGAGCAGTACCCCTCATATATAGAAATATTAATAAGAGCCACTGCACGCATTTTGTTGAACTTTTGGTAGTAGGATCTTCTGAGCCCCAAAATTAAAACAAAATAGCGGCGGGGGTAGCGGTACCCACCATAGGACGCCAATGTTTAATATCGCATATCTTAAGAACTGTTATAGTGAGAATGTTCAAACTTTGTGGAAGTCACTCTTATGGTATACTTCACTTTTGAAAATAAAAATAAAGCGGGTAGGCGCAGGGGGGGAAATACCTCCCATAGGATGCATATATTAAATATCGCTCAACTGAAGAACTATTAAAGGGAGAGCCTTCAAACGTTGTTGAAGCAGTGTAGCAAAGCACACCGGGTTAAGCTATAATATATAAAAAAAACCTTTAATTTAAATTTTCTCAAATGTTAATATTTTGACATTTGCCCTTTTAGCACAAAGCCACACATATATCCTTAAATCTAGAGGCAGAACATAGTCAAACTTCGTATTTGATTTTTCATTTCCTCATCTTTTGTCCTTTTTAATTAGCTTAATATTATTCAAGAATACTTATTTAAATATTTTTTTTTATTATGAGTATCTAAAAATATTTTCTTTAGTTCTCCTAAACTAAAATTTTTTAAAAAAAGACCTCAAGCTCAACAATTTATTGATACTTAAAATATCTTTCCTTATCCTTAAAAGTTTTCATTAAATTCGAAATTGAATTGTTTTATTTCTCTTAGTTTCGAAGGTGCGATTGTTTTTTTTACAAATTATTTTCTATGTAGAAATTTCATTCATTAAATATTCGCTTTTTAATATTCGCAAATATTTTAGCGAATGCAAGTGTGGATGCAAATAGCAAAAATAAGGGGCAACGAGGCTGTTAGGACTCATAGTATAGGGATTTTTTTTTTGTTTGTACTTAAATACTATTGTATATGAAAAATATTAATTTCTAAATAAAAATAAGACGGATATTTACGTATTTTTAGGCAATATATTGAATATGAGATAATATTGTGAAAATTCCCTACATTTGCCTAAAAATAAAAAATCTGTAATTTCTTCCCTACGCTTGAAATTTTCCAAAAAAATCCCTAGAAAAAGGGAAAATTCCCTACTATTGGCATCACATTTTAATAGCCGCTATTAAAATGTACGATATTAATTATCAAACAATTATGTTGAACGTTTAGAAACGGAAAATCTGACGACCGTCAAGTCGATAGTTAGCGGGGTGCTTATAATAGCGATAATGAGTGACTTGTTGTCATTCGCTTAAGTTGTCGATTGATATCGTGGGCTGGGCTTTTAATATTGCTTCTAATAAAACACTTTTGATTTGGCTTCAATGCAATGGCATTCAATATCGTATTGGCCTTACACCGCGGTGTTCAAAACTACTAAATGGACACAATGCGTTCACTTGTAGGACGCAAACAGAAATATATGTCTCAGACTTCTGCTTTTTCTGGTAATTAGTAACAGCAAGTAGGGCAGTCCGGCGACATGTCGAATTTCCTAATAATGCGGTGGAAAACCGAGCCTAATCGCCAAATTTTTTTTAATCTCCTTTCACGCGGTTTAATGTTCATCTTAATGAATGACTACTGTTGGTTAAATGACTACTGTTGGCGCTGGCTACATAAGAGCGGCAAGCGTTGTTTTTATGTCAAACCTTTTAATTTTCATACAGTTTATACAAAATAAACTTTTAGAACGCGAATTCAACACCACCCAGCTGAAAAACCTTATTTAACAGATCGCTAGGTTGCTTTGTTTTATTAAAAATGTATTGGCAATAGGATTTTTATGCTTTATGCTTTGTTTAGGTAGCTTAGTTAGGATAATTTCTATTTTTGTCAGCTTCAAAACTTTTTTTTACAAAATTGGCTTAAATTGAAATCGAACCAATTTTAAAAGGGATCCTCTTTATATACCTTTTATATACTTTGAGGACCTCTTATCTTAATCAAAAATAATCTAAAATTCAGAACAAGCTACATAAATAATTCAAAATATTAAATTGAAAACCTTTGTCGATTTCAATTTCACGCGATAAACAATACCAACTACTTTTTTTCTCAGTACTTTTAAAAATTTGTGTTCTACTGTTGGGGAGCAATCTTTGAAAAAAACAAGTAAGAGTGCTATATTCGGCTGTGCCGATTCTTAATCTTAGAAAATAATTAAGAAAATAACAACAAAATACCAAACATTTTATATACGTTTTATATATATATTTAATGTCAAGTGACACAATTTTGAAATCGATGTCTTCCGATTTGGATGAAATTTACACCAAGGTTAGTCCTATTAGATAGTAGTTTACACACAAATTTTCATGTTTCAGAGGTAGAGGGGGTCAAAGTTTGCCATACAGGTGTTCTTTCTCATCCATGTAATGTATTACCTATTAGTGTTAGCAAAATTTGTCCCAAGTAGCTTAGATAGCTATTTAATCAATCTTTTTTAAAAATATTTTTTCCCGTAAATAACTTTGATAATATACTCGCATGTGCCCGTGCAGAAAACTGAATTGGCAAATTGGTTTTTTTGTTGTTTTCTTACGAAGACAATAGAATGAAACAATTTGTTTTTTAATTTTGTTTTTTCTTTTTACCCACTTATAACTACAATTCGAGTCGGAAAGAACCCAACCAATTGTAGAGGGATGTAAGAAAAGATAAACTCACTGTTTATTGTTGGTGTTTTGTTTAAGCTTTGTTATTGTTACTTACGAGTAAGACTTTGAGTGTTTAAAATTCTTATTCGCTTTAGGGTTTTATTCGTATAATATTTTTAGCTTTTCTAAAATCTTAGGAAAAGGTTTCCTGATGAGCTGGCCTAAGCAACCAGTGAAATGCGCATAGAAGCTAGCTTTCCCTCAACAATAAATTTCAGTGTATTTATCAAATATGGAAAATTGGGAATTTAGCACGTCATACAGAAATCGTATTAATGATATTTTTTTTTTTTATTTTAAAAAATTTTTTAATTTTTTTTTTTAAATTTAAAACTTTTTTTTTATTTTTTTAGCCAAGTGTTAAATTTAAAAAAAAAAAAAAATTTAAAAAATTTTTTAAAAAAACAAAAAAAATTTTTTTAAAAAGTTTGATCAAAAAGTTATCTAAGCTACTTGGGACAAATTTTGCTTACACCAATAGGTAATAAGTTACATGGATGAGAAAGAACACCTGTATGGCCAAAATGTCAAACTTTGACCCCCTCTAACTCAGAAACTTTTTGACCGATCTTGTTGAAAATTTGTGTCTAAGCTACTATCTAACAGTACTAAAATTGGTGTAAATTTCATTTAAATCGAAAGACATCTATTTCAAAATTGGGTCACTTGACATTAAACCCCCCTTTTATATATATAAAACGTATATAAAATGTTTGGTATTTTGTTTTTATTTTCTTAATTATTTTCTAAAATATTGATTTTAGCAAAAAACTTTCTTAGAGGCTTATGTTGTTGACTAGAAGTGCTAAAATATTGCCATATATCATATTCTTGTAAAATGTTGTTTTTAGAAGATAGTCATACGTAAACAAATTACATTTGAATAAATGGCTTGATGGCAAACTTTGAGGGACGGACGCCCCCCTCTAAAACACAACTTATCGCTACGAAATTTTTTTGTATTTTTTTTTATATAAAACTGAACCGATCTAGGGGGGAGAATATAAGAAATCAAAATAAAAAAAATAACGGCCACCCTAATATACACTTTAAAGGGTGTAGGACCTTCGGTGAAGAGTATAAAAAACAAACTTAATTATAATAAAAAGAGTAATTTTTGGGATTTCAGTATTTTTGTCATAACTCTACTATTTCTTAACCGATTTTACTGATTTATAAACTTCAAGATTGTGGAAATTACAAACGGAATGACAAACTTATATATACCCTTTTTCACCTGTGGTGAAGGGTATAAAAACAAAAACAATAGTGTCTGGCTCCCAATAGTTCTTTTCTTTTTGTGCTTATCAATGTTAATTAAACAAATTTTCATATAAATTTCGTCTTATAAACCTGTTACAAGCATGGAATATTGTTTATGAATAAGGCCTTTAAAATATCAAATTGTTCAGAAGTTATAAGTTATTTAGAAATTATTTATATTTAAGCCGTGAAGTACAATATTTTTTATTCATTCATTAAAACTGTACTTTTAATATACTCAAGAAATAAAATAAAGTTTTTTTTTGTTTTTTTATTTACATAACTATTTATTTATTTGTCTTGATTTAAATAAGAAATTAATTAATTTTATTTCTAACAATTAACAACTCGTAGGCATTTACCCGTACTAGTTTTACATTTACAATTGGCTGTGAGACTAAAAATCGATGCAATCGATTGTATTTTATGATTTTGTGCAGAATTAACTTCCGGATTGATATTTTTACTACCGTTATTCGTTAAACTATTGTTGATGTCAGGTGTAGCTGATGAAAACGTTTGCATTGCAATTATTGCGATTAGAAGCATTATTTTTATAATAGGCATTTTCAATAGAAGACACAACACAAAAAATTTATAATCTTTTATCTTAAATTTCTTAAACTGACTGCTTAAGTTACAGATGATTTCATTTTGGATTTTTTTTGCTTTTAATTATTACTCGCTTAAATGGTAATTTAAAAAAAATCAGGTTTTTTTTTAAAGAATTTAACTGCTTTTTTAATGTACATTTCTCACTCTCCCAGTTGTGAAATGATTAAATTTCGAAGTGTATTAATTGTTTGAACTATATTGAGTACATTTTATTACTTAAATCTTGTTTTCTTAAATTCAATATAATTTTGAAAATACATTGTTTACAAAAGAGAGAATAATAATTTTTAAAAAAGCGTGTGTTAAAGGTTAGTGGCATTTTGAATTTTGATATGCTTTTATATATATTTGTTCAATTAATCTTTATCGATATGTATGAAAGGAAGGTTTAATACAATATACCCCATACAGTTAAACTGGGGTTGATACTGTTACTAAGGGGACGGACTTACATGCAAGTGCATGTACTTTAACAAACTTTTAAATATTAGGTTACTTAGCTGTTTATTCAAATAAGACTATTTGTTGAGAAATAGTATCGTTTGAGAAATTAACAGTTAAGGATTTATATAGCCTTAAAGATTGATGGAGAGGGTATATAAGTACACAAGTTTGTCATTCCGTTTATAATTTCTTCAATTTTAACCCCTATAAGGTATAAACAGGGTGGGCCAAAAATCACTGAACATTTTTGATGTTTTTTTTATTTTGTATATATTTGTATATTGAGAGATTAAAATGCAAAAATTGTTGAGTTTTATTTTGCTGTTCAAAATTTATAATTCAAACCCAAAAAAATTTCTAAATATTTTGTACACCAGAAATGATTCATCACCAAATTAAGTACGCAATCTAGTCACTCGTTGTCAGTCCTCGGGATCCGTTATTGGATTATCTCGGAGGGGCAGACCGCTTAAATCACGAAGCCAAGATAATATCGAACGAGTTTGGGAGATTGTAAATGAGAACCCTGTAATATCGACTCGTAAACATGCCACTCAGGTTCAAATATCCAAGATATCACTCCGAAGAATTATAAAAAAATGTGTTGCTGTTTCCGTACAAGATGCGAATGGTGGGTGACATTTTGCCGTAAGACCTTGCAGCCCATTTAAGATTTTGTCAAAAATTAACCAAATTACTACGGGATATGTTCAGTGACTTATAGCCCACTCTGTATACTCTGGGTCCTTATGAGTAGCGCAATTGATAAAACGAAGTCCGTCTGTCTGTGTGTGTGTTGAAATTTCTACAGTATTGATCTTAAACCTTATAAATTATATACATTTATTGTGAATCTTTATATGTAAGTAGCGGAATTGATTATGCTATGTCTCTGTGTCTGTCTGTCAGCTTGTTTATAAGTGCGTATGCTGAAATGGGTTTTCCAAAGACTCAATTTACGATGAGGTCTAGGTTGACATACAAATATTTACATCGCACATAGTGCGAAATAGTCTGCTGTTTAAAACCGACAAGATCGGTCTGAGATATAAGGAAAACCAATACCGCCTCTAATTTTTTTAGTCTTATTATAACACCGCTTTTTTATGTCCTATGAACCAAATATACTTTTTCGGAAAAATACACGTGTATCGGCGATTTTCATGTACACGTCATAATTTTTTTTTGTCCGTTTGTCCGCCTGTGTGAAAGACTTTGGATCGATTTTTAACCTTTTTTCCGTGATCCAATCGAGCTGTAAATGTCTGTATTACGCCAAATTTTTTTAAAAATAGATTTTTATCAATTCTAAGATTTTCCTGAATTTTTTTTTTTTAAAAATGGTTATCGGTTTTTTTGTAACGGTTTCAGTTCGTTAAAAAATCGATTTTTTTTTTGTTATATTAAAATTAAAAATTGTTACATTAAAAATTTCAATGCTTTTAAAGAAACTTAAGCCTCTAATTTTTGCGTTTTTAAGTATTTGTGTCAGTATCGCGACAAATAGACCAACAGTATTTGCCAAGCATATGCGTAATGTCTTGTCCTTTAAAGTGCTTTTCAATAGCCGCAATGTCCTGATGTAACCTTTCGCCATGCTCATCGCTACAAGGTCCTAAATCATCAGGGAAAAAATCTAAATGATTGTGAAGAAAATGGATCTTTAGCGACATTAAAATGCCCATTTCGCCATATGCCGAAATCATTTCTGCGACAATATTATTATAATTGTCAGCTCGTTTGTTGCCAAGAAACTGCTCAATAACGGCAACTGTGCCTTTCCATGCACGTTGTTCGAAAATTCATAACTTGCAACTATTTTTTTTTATCTACGGACCATTGAAAACACCTTAAATCATACACATCATTAAAAAAAAGAAAGTTACTGAATGACTTCTTTAAAAAAATACCTGCATGAATCTTTGCGCCGCTCAATTTCGGAAAAATTTTGCGCAAACTTACATCGCCTCGCCCTCACGATCCAGTTGTTTAACAAAATTTGATACGAGACCGAGCTTAATGTGTAGTGGTGGCAAAATGATTTGAGATGGCTGCACCAATGGTAGATTCTCTATACTTTCTACGCCTACTTTGTAGCATGTTCGCGGCTTCCGCTTAAATTCAGTGTAATGCAGATCTCTTTTGCGACCTTCCCATGTACACAAAAAGCACTGGTGGGTTGGAAATCCACGCTTAACACCCATGAGTAATCCGACCACTTTTAGATCGCAGCATATTTACCAATTATGCTCTTGGTACTTTATCAGCTGTAATATTAATTGCATGCCTTCGTATGTTTCTTTGAGGTTTGCGCCATATGCGATTGGGACAGATGGCTGTTTGTTACCGATATGAAGCAGCACGACTTTAAGGCTGTTGACCGATGAATCGATGAAAAGACGCCACTCCTCTGAAATATGAGGGTAACCAATTTTTGTAAACATCGAATCCATATCATAACAATAAGCCAGGTTTTTTTCCCGATCTTCGTGCAATTTAAAAAAAATCGTTGAATTCATTGAAGTCGGCTTGCGTTACTAAATGCGGCACTGCAGTCCCAAGTTCACTGGGTGTTGGTACAAATTTTGATACTTCTGGACTCTTGCATTTCGCATTCGATGCAAGAAATGTTAATAGCAAAATTCAGCTCGATTGGATCAGGGAAAAAGGGTTAAAAATCGATCCAAAGTCTTTCACACAGGCGGACAGACGGACAAAAAAAATTCTGACGTGTATATGAAAATCCCCATACACGTGTATTTTTATTTTTTCTCCCCTTTCCGAAAAAGTATATTTGGTTCATAGGACAGAGTGTGTGTAACGCGGTGTAATCTATGAATTTAATTTTTCCACTTTCAACTCAAATAAACTTTGTGGAATACTTAGAGTGAACCTTTACAAAATCGATTCATAAATGATATACGTAGCCCAATAAAGTCTACATACAGCGCTATTAATTCGATTTTACTGAAATTTATTAAAGTCATGAAACATTTTCTTTTTTCAAGTCATAACATTTGGACACATTGAAAAATAAAATTTAAAAACAAATACATTCGTACATACTTAGTGCGCGAAAATGGAGATATTTATAATTTGGTACCCAAAAAAGTGTACATACACCAAAAACACATCACTAAATGTAGAAAAAACACATCTGTAAGTAACGGTATTTTGTTTGTATACTATTTGTTTATCGTCAGTTATAAAGGCAAATAAAATAATTTAACAGCTAAAGTGAGCTTGAACTTTTCTTCTCCTTAAAATGTCGCAGAATTCTCAAAAACGCAAAGAAATTCCTCAGGAAATTAGAAAATTAGTTGTTAGGTTGAGAAATGAGAAAAAATCATATGGAGAAATAGCGAGTATAGTTGGAGTTAGCCGTTCTATAGTTCAAACTATTATAAAAAATTTTACTAGAACAAATACAACAGCAAATAAACACCGATCAGGCAGGCCATCTAAGCTTTCAGAGCGTGAAAAACGAAATATTGTCAGACTCGTAGCAAATGATCCCAGAATAAATGCTGTTAATATCGCAAAAGACCTTGAAATATGTAAGCAGATAAGTATTCATCCCGAAACTGTACGCAATGTGTTGAGAGCTAATGATTTTCACATTCGTATTCCAAGAAAAAAACCTCTAATTAGTGGGACCAATTTAAAAAAACGTTTTGAATTTGCAAAACTACACAAAAATGATGGCATTGATTATTGGAAAAACGTTATGTTTAGCGATGAGTCCAAATTTAATATATTTGGATACGAAGGTAAACAAAGAGTGTGGAGGAAACCTAACACGGCGATGGCAATCAAAAATTTACTACCAACTGTGAAGCACGGGGGAGGATCTGTCATGGTTTGGGGATGTATGTCCTATGCTGGAGTAGGAAATCTGGTGTTTATTGATACTACAATGGATCGTCATGTTTATCTCAATTTATTGAAAGCTAATTTAAAGACATCCGCTACCAAACTGGGTCTTTCAGCCAAATGGATCTTCCAGCAGGACAACGATCCAAAGCATACATCTCACGTTGTAAAGGAATGGCTGCTTTACAATGTCCCCAAACAATTGCACTCTCCTCCCCAATCACCGGATATGAATCCAATTGAAAATCTATGGGATGAATTGGATAGACGCGTGCGAAAAAATAAAATATCTAACAAGGAAGATCTAAAGAAGGCTTTAAGCGACGAATGGATGAAAATTGGTTCGGATATAACCGAAAAATTAGTTTCTTCAATGCCGAGACGCATACAAGCACTATTAGATGCTAAAGGTGGCCCAACAAAATATTAGTTTTAAAATAGTGTCGTAAATAGTTCACAAACCAATATGTGATAAAAGCTGTATGTACACTTTTTTGTGATACGTTTTTAGACTGAATTACATTTTTTGTTAATAACTTTATCTTAAGCAAAACAAAAAAACATAAATTTTTGTTTTATTTTCTTTTTTATGTTCAAAGAAATATATTTGTTTAAATAAAATTTACAAAATCTCTTTCTAGTGAAAAGAAAGTGAGTTAATCGTGTTGTATGTAGACTTTATTGGGCAACTGTAGTATAGATAAACAATTACCTTTTTCTTCCCGAAATAATTGTTTAGGCACAAAAGGGCCTAAAAAATATGAGTAAGGATGGCTTAATTAAACTCTTATACTTATTTCATAATATTTCAAAAAAGTGTTTTCGCAAACATAAGGTTTTGTTATGAATTGTAATGCTTTGGTGAAGCGTTTATCAAATTCTGCGCAGCAGAATATAGCATATTGTTATGGTTTGATTTTTTTTTTTTTGCAAAATAAAAATAATAATTGGGTATTAAGGAAAGAAGTGGTAGACAACATTAGTGTGGAAGTAGTCTGATGTAATGCATGAGATACGGTGTTTTTAAAGGTTCGGGATCGAATCGCAGTTGATTTGAATTTTTTTAACATTTAAAGATCATACCAGATTCGGCATAGCCGAATTTAGCACTTTTAATCATATTGTTTAAATCTACTTTTAAATTTGGAGATGTTTGCTAAAAAACACATTTTTGCATAAGAAAACTCCACCGATGTTTTATTTTTAATGATTTTTGCCCGATTTTTCGGGGAAGATCATCGTTCATCGATTTATAACTCAAAATTCTTGTCAACAACAATAAAATAACCATCTCAAAATTTTCAAAAGCAAAATCTTTAGAAAGGGGGCATTTCATTAAACATGTTTAAATACCTGCAGGACTTGATTCAAGAAAACCCCTTTCATGCATTCATATCTTGTTTCCGTTTTCTAATAAATAATAAATATTTGATGTTGTGAACAAGACGATTCGCTTTGTACTGAACATGAATGACAGGTATAGAGCCATCGGTTGGCAAGGAGTGAGAATGTTTGCGTAAAGAAAATATAAAGTAATTGTGCGACTAGAAAAAGGCATGTCACTTATCTCAAAATTGATTTAAAAATTTACAGAATTGACCGCAATGTGAACAAACAAATTTTTGTTATTTTAAACATTCCTTTTTTCACGATTCATAATATTTTGTTTCTATTTAACAATCAAGTGTTTGCCTCCTTTGAAACTTCAAATATGGTTGAATTTAATAATATAATGTTTTAATAAACTTAAGCTACAACCATACACTTAAACATATTAAGGTTACTTTAACCATATTATTGTAACCGGTTACCATATTATGGTTAAATTCATCCATCCAAAAGCCATGACCATAATATTGTTACGTTTTTCCTTTAATAAACGCGTTTGAGTTCTTTTAATTGCAAATCCGAATAAAAAAGAACACACACTTATTTAACTAAACAAACTTTATTGAAATTATTTTTTTTGTTCACAATTGTTAGTTACGAACAGAACCGTTTCTCAAAACAAACTAAACTCATTATACATGAGTCACCCCTTTTTATATTCCATAATTATTTCTAGATTTTTCCTGAACCTTCCCGTAATAACTATTTATTATGTTCTAAAACCATTTCTAGAAATGACTGGGAAATTCATATAGGAATTATTTTAAAATAGCAGTTGTGTTGAAAATTATACATGACAATTTTAAGTAACTTATATGACATAAAACTATAACTTACAATATAACTTATAACTATTACTATAAATAATTTTTAGATAATTTAACTTTCGTAACAATATGTTTGTCTCCAACATATTATCGTTAATATAAAATTACAATAATATGTTTGATATTATAATATTTTAAAACATTGTATGTTTACTTTAAAATTTAAAATAATATGTTTAAAGCAACAAGATTATGGTCGGAAAAAACGAAACTTGACAATTATTAAACAAAGTGAAAAAATGGATGAAATGAACAACCATAATATGGTTAACTTTGACCATAGTATTGTAAATAACGATCGTAATATGGTTACTTTTGTCAAAATTTTGGAAATTTTTGACCATATTAAGGTTAATTTTGAACATAATATGATTAGTTCTGACCATTATTATGGTTAATATTGACCAAAATGTGGTTAATTTTAAACAAAGTATTGTTAATTTTGACCATATTATTGTTGATTTCGGGAAAATTGTTGTTGATTTTAACCTGCAAACATATATATTGTTAGAATTCAACCATACTATGTTGCTCTTAGAATATGGTTTCCTCCAACCATATTTTTTTTTTGCGTGTGGATTTTTGTTAGATTTTGTTTGAAAAGTCCATATTTTTAATTTTTGAAAGTAAATTTCATACTCTTCTTTTTCAATAAGAAATGCATACAAATATGCTCTACCTTACTGTTATAAAACTGAGAACATTTTAACATGTATACGCCCCAGTTATTGCTTAGTAAAAATTGGTGGTAACTTCCGGTTGGATTAAGAAAAAACTGAAAAGTATATAGGTCAACACTGCCTTAATGCCTCAATTTGCATTAGATTTGATTTTGTAAATGAATAATAGTATGCGACTAAACGCCGTTTGTCAGATTGAAACCGAACTTCCGTAAATTTTAATAACGAAATCAAACTTAAACCGAACTTGGAACCATAATTTTTTTAATTAAAAGTTTTTAATTAAAAGTATTTGTACCTTTAACAAAACAAAGTGGTAAAATTTAACAATTATCAGACACTAGCAGAATATTAATTTTTTTTTAAATTTCGTTCGTTGTTTTCTTTTAATATTAGCTTTTTTTGACAGTTGGTAAAATTTCGCAAATGTATTGTTAGTAAGTATTGTATTGTAACAGAGTTGTGTATTAAAAGCAAGCCTTTAAATTTTTCATTGTACTTTGGTTAAACAATACCATCCTGAAAGTATTGATTAACTACTTTTGAGCATTTAGTATTGAGTAGCCACTCATCGATACTTTGCCAGCACTAAAGCAAATAGAAGTCATAATTTTAAAGAAATTTAGCGAAATAAATTCCCATAGCTTACATTTACAAAGCATCCATAATTTATAGAGGACAAAATTTAAGTGTTAATTTCAGAATGCCGGTTATTGACTTTTTTCCGAAATTTGCTTTCATCTGCACAAGTCTTTAAAATTTGCTGAATTACACCTTTATATATATATAAATATATTAACTTCATACGTTCATACTAATCAATGTTTTTAATTTAAATATTTGAATGGGTCAAAATTCATAAGAAACAATTCTAAAAAAACATAAACAGCTCCACCAAATTTTATTTCAATATGTCCATTGTTTAATAATTGTCACCAAAAACTCTAAATTAATTATTATATATATCATATATATAATTTTGCTTGGAAACTTGCTATTATTGGGTTACCTTTTAAATATGCAAGTGCAAGTTTGAAAAACTCAAAACACTCACAGAAATATAAACAGTGCTACAAAATACATATATTTAAATGATGATCACGATGGTCATTGTGCAAATTTGCAATTTGTAGATATGCAGTGCATATTAAGATTAATCGTGAGCACACTACTTTTATTTTTTGCTATTTTTCCTAAAATTTGTAACTTTAGTGAGAACTTCTCGCATCAAAAACGTGTGAAACAAAATATTCCATCGTTTCTCGACAAGTGAGAAAAAAGTGTGTCTGTTACTCATGGCGAAAACTATCAAAAGAGATTACGTTGTTACGTTATAAATGTCATAACATTGCACTTGAGAACGATGTGACATTGAAGACGTTGAGAACGCCAGTAACACATATCGTTGACGGCGACCAAAATTTACTACAATTTAAAATTATTCAACGACGGTGGGGAAAATACAACCGTCGGCGATGCCTGTATAATGTAAAGTGCGACTTTAATGTTTGTTGTTTACAAAATAGCTTTAAAAACATTCGTATATTTTATAAAAATGTTAAAAGCAAAATAATTAAGTAATAGAAAATTGTGCCAAGAACAACATATTATTACTATTATTGTTCTTTGTATGTTGCATTTTTAATTGATTTGTAGTGTTAAAATTTTTCCTTGCCCCATTGTTATTCGTGAGTTTATTTGACAGCTCAAAGCGGCAACTTTCTCACAGAAATTTTACAGACACATTTTTTCTGTAAATTGGCGAGTAATTTCCTTACATGACAGCTAGTACTCACTAGAAAAGGTTGCAGACACAGTTTAGTGATTAAAACAGCTGTTTGTTTCAATATATGGCATTTTTTTTCATTCACATATTTCAATCGAAAAGTTTCTCGACGCGGCAGTTACAGAACAAACTTTTTTCTGGTCAATAAAAGTGGTCAAAAATCTTAATTTGTTTACAATTATACACAAGCATTTTAGCTTTTATTCTATTTTTGGGCTAAAGCGATCACAAACAGTTTCAATTAAGTTTTTTTTATAAATACATAATAATAAAAAAAAAAAAAATATGGCGGTCTGTAAGTCCAAAGTTGTTTATTGCGGTTATTTGCCACTAAGCAAATATGCACTACTATTTTTGCACAAGGTTTTTTAGTGCAAATAAGGCAAATTGCAAATACGTAAATTTTGTTGTTTGCACTACCCATCGTGATTGCCCTTAATAATAAGATTTTTGCAAATATACATTAAGTAGACAATTGATTTTGAAACATCAATATCATAAAAAAAGTGATAATTTTTTTTTTAAATCGAAGCTCTGTTTCGCACTTGGTAAATCGGATTTACAAAGAACTTTTACCATTTTAACTTTCAGGTAAATTGCAATACATTCGACATTTTCGATGTTAATACGTTTTCTTTGCCTGCACATCATTACTTGAATGTGTTAAGTATCAGTTTTTTTCTATGGCAAAGGAATTCTACAAATATGCCCTTCTTTAACGGTATCAATTCCTTATTCAAAGAGATATATGAGAATATAAATTATGGCTTGAAAATATTTGGTTTCTTTATTTCTTGGCATTCACATATTTATTTATAGTAAAAATCAACAATATTTAACATTTACATTTATTTAGAAAAGCGCAAATATTAAACTTATAATGCAATTATCTTTTAAGTCAGTTAGAAACAAACAAACTTTTTCATATTATTATTTAACATTTATCCGATCTTGCACATCGTCCATTTATTCGACACACACAATTATATCTCATTCTAAAAACTGTATCATCGTCATGCGATTTTTGTTTTCCATCGGTATTACTGCGTCCATAACTGGAATCTAAACGCTTGTAATTTTCAATATCATGTTTAAAATTATTTTCGGATTTAGAAGGATAATGTTGAAATGCTTGACCTTCGGAATCTACTGATGATGATTTCTGGAAATATCGACGTGGTATTGCACTCGTATTTTGTTGAATTGTCATAAAAACTATTAAAATTATGGCAGTTTTATAGAATTTCATTTTTTTTAATATAAGCTTTTAACAATGTCAACTATCTTCTTAGGAACCCGCTGCACAATTACTGAACATAATTCTTAGTTATTCCACTTGTTTTATACTCTGTTGATAATAATTTATTAACGCAACTTTTAAAAAGTATTAAGATTTAAGTAAAATTTGATGGCTGCAGATGATTTGATTAAAGTATTATTATATTTTATTTAAATACTTATATTTACATACATTTATGTTTATAATACATTACATTAATATGCGTAATTTTTATATAATCTTTTAATGTTGGGAATTTCCCTGATAATAATAAGTACATACATAAATATTTATTTATAAATCATGTAGGTTTCTTAAAGATAAACCTAATTTTTAAAAACAAAAAATTATATACAGTTGAGAAACTAGGTCATATCAGACTTTTTTATACCCTATACCAGCTCCCAGTTCAATATAGTATAAACACATTTTTTTAAGCAAATTATTGCTCACCACCGAAAATAAATTATGAACTTAAGAAAATTCATACCGATTGTTTCACAAAAACATGATTGTATATCGAATACATATCGCAATTGATCAACAAGAGGGTATTAACTCGAAATGTTTATTTTCACACTTTTTGGAAGAAATCGACCAGTTTAATATTAACCCTCTGTAAAATTATCGTATTTATTTTGTCTACTTTTTGGTAATGAAAAAGTTGGTTCAAAAATTCCTTTTCATATGCCTTTAATGTAAAATTAAAAATTGTTTTGCATCTACTGAAAAATTTAAAATTTTGAGTTAATACCCTCTTGTAGATTAAGTGCGATATATTATACAGAAAAAAGTTTTTTTTATCCAAATTCAGTTTTTCTTGTCGGAAAATTTTGTTTTCAAATTATCATATTCTTCTAGAAGTTTAGGTAGTTTTGATGTGGTTGAGGGAGAAGAAAACGAACATCACCCAATAAAGATTCCCATGAAAAAGCCGGTGATCTTGCAGAATCATTTGAAATTACACAACATGTTATTTTCTCTCATTTAAAAGCATTTTATGCCACATAAGAAACAGATGTCAACTGTCACTTGTGCATGTTAAATGAGGGCACAATATAAATAGCACTTAGGGTACAAAATGCTACTTATTACTATGTCGACATACGTACGCTATTTAGTTCTGCGTCTGCGTCGTTTCTGTCTCTCTCTCTCTCTCTCTCTCACTATCTCTAACTAAAATAACAAAAACATGAACCAGTGCTGCCTCCAGTCAAACAAGAAATTAATTAGCTGTTGGTCGAAAATTCTTCAAAACTAGATGAAATTGCACAATAAATATTGAAAATTAGTTCTTTCAACTATTCGACTGCTGCCTTCAGACAAGTGTCACTAAAGGCAGTTATAAACTCTTTAAAGGCCGTTATACACTATCCCACAAAGTCTTAAGTATTTAACGTAAATGAATTCCTGTCATGATAAGTTGTTATTGGTTTTTGAAAATTTTCAAACGATAATTAGATCAGGGAAGCATTTTCGTAAAATACTTAAGACTTCTGAGCGAAGATACGTTGTTATACCCTGCGTTTACACTGTACAGTAAGATCTAGAAAAAAAGCTGTACATATCTATCTATCTAAGATCTAGAAATGTTTTATTCTAAACAATTAACCTTATTAATAGCATTAAAACATTGCACTTAACGCCGCGTATAAATCGACAGTGTTGAAAGTGCCCTGTAAAACCAGTAACTTCCGTTTTTATCGGGTTTTTAAACAAGAACTTTGTTTTCTAAAACAAAATAAAACAAAAAATTTGGATAAAGATGATTAAAATTTTTATTGTATTTCGAAGAGAAAAGTTCGGCAATTATAAATGAAAAGTTATATCGGGCAAATGTCCATCACAAGCACGCTGATAGATGTCGATTCTTTCATCAAAGTTTTTAATCACTTTTTGGCAAAATTACGCCTGCAGACCACATAGCGCACCATACAGCGACACGTTGAGCATGCAAAGGCTTCTCAATAATTGCTCTAGGATTTTCAGAAGCCCAAATGAGGCAATTTTGCTTGTTGACGAAAAAATTATTTTTCAGAATAACGGCGATGTAAATGGTCGGTCGGTTTCAATTTTTGCGCCAGTTGAACCTTGTAAGGCTTCAAAGCCAAATTCTTACGCGAATTTTACGAAATGTAACTTTAACATCATTTTCATAGTGGACTTTAATTATTTTAATGCGATTTTTGAGCGAAATTGAATTCACTGTAACAACTGCCAATGCATCTACTACGAATGCGTTAAAAAACTTAATGTCAAAACTATCATGTTATGGGCGTTGCCACAATTAAAAAATCCCTATATAATGGGCTACTTTTATAACGGCGACGATTGCCTTAAAGAGTAAATTTGCCAAAAACAAACATTCGGGAACATTTTTAATATATTAAACAATCCATAAAATTAATTAAAAGACCCTTAAGCGGCCCATACACTTGCAATATTATTGTATATGATATTCGCCATATTATTTCCATATTGTCCTATATTAAGCAATAAGTCGCACAATGGTTCCATTCATTCAATAAAAATGTGAACATAACCTATAGGAATAACATAAACAGCATTGTACAATGTTGCCAATACACTTTACTTTCCTTTCATTGTGCAATAAAAATCAAAAGTCTTTTGATTTTTGACAATATATTGTGCCACCTTCGAATATCACATGCACATTCGATATAATTGTACAATACGAAAAATTTAACAATTTTATTGCAAGTGTATGAGCCGCTTTAAACTGGATGGCAAGAATTCTGTAAAAATGGCTAAATAAGCAGATATTCGCAACAACTTTCTAAAAACGGCAGCAGAAGCTTGCAGGAAAAATAGGTTTTATCAAGAACATTGCAAAATTGCGCAAAAATTCCAAAATTGGAAACAAACCCTAAAATTTATTTGAAATCGCTTAATCGGTTAAAAAATGTCTGAACATAACATAAGAAGCCTTAAAAGAAGAACCACCTTTTCCAGGTGTGCTCGTCAAATAAGAAATAGCATTATTACAAGGTTGGCAAGACGTTTTTTAAATGCACCTTTTACCAAGCAGGTACATATTTTTTTGTAGAAAAGAAGACACTATAAGTGTTCGTCATGCATAAGTAAACTTAAGGATTTAATGTTGTTATTTTGATCCAAAAATGTGGGTTATTTATTATTTATTGCAGTTTGCTTATGAAATCCTTCCTCAAATGGATTTTTTATATATATGTATATATATATATTAAGTCAGTTCAATAACAGAAAAACAAATTATTTATTTTTAACAATTGTGTTTACGTACTCAAAAAACTTGCAACGAGAGAGTTAAAAGTTGAATTTGTTGAAAATGTCTGCTAGTTGATTTTTACTATCAAGAATAAAATTCAGAAAGTTGCAACGCCGACATCAACGTGTTCTCGCTCTGCATTTCTTCAAAGCAGATCTTCTGTTGCTCTAGTGCCCATTTATTTTATACGATCGCTGTAATTTTTGTCGGTTCTCCATTAAAATTGCTTTTGCGTTTACATCGTGTAATTTTTATCGCAGCAACTTTTTTGTACGTCATTTTCGTAAAATGAGAGAACGAATGAGCAAATAAAACGAATACAAGAGTACACTTGCTTGTGTTCCCCCTTTATTTCCTATCTCCCCTCTCGCCAATAAAGAAGGAATCGCTGCGAGAAAAATCGCACAATGTAAACGGGCATTAGCAAATGCTATTTCAGGCATCATGGTTTGTGAGTTGGACACCACAACGTGCACTTTTTTATGCGGCTTATTTATTGTATTGTAATGTAAAACTTAATTTGTTTTAAGGTCTTTAGGGGTTTTTTTTGTGGTTGCTATCAGACTTTAGTTTAATATATTATATATATATATACAGTATATAGAACCGAAAAGAATTAGTATATACACATTTATGACGTTTCAACTACCTATCTAACTCAGCGTATTCATACAAAGTATTATAGAAATACGTTTCAGTATATGAAACCGTTGAGTATTGAAATACGCATTCATTATTTTTAGAGTTTGCAATACAGAAATCATGAAACAAAGAAAACAAGATAGTGCATTTAAATTTATAAAACCATTATTTTTCTGCGCCTGTACGTCATAGTAGTTAGTAAATGAGCACAAACATGATCACACTAACATGTGTTTGTAGTATGCTGAATGTTTGTTTACATTTAAATCTCTTTACTATAATGACCAGTGTTGCCGTTAGGATACGAAAGAAACATTTGTCGTATCTTTTGACTACTTCAGGTATCATGTATAATCCTGATATTTTTCGTATCTTTTGAATCTGTACGCAAAATGTACAGAAACAAAACGTTCGAGAATTTTTAGCCAACTAAAACTTATTAAGACTGATCATCGTAACCGACTCAATACTAATACAAGAGGTCAACTCTTCAACAACACTGCTTCTGTGGTCGGATTGTCAAAAATATTGCTAGTAAAAATAGGTTAGTTTACATCAAAAATTAGTTTGCATACACACTTTGACAAGTCGACCACCGAAAAAATGTTGACATATGTTGACTTGACCCTTCCTTGAATTCGCGTTGATAGCAGCTTTAATAATGGTGAAAGAAAACATTAAGGGGTTGCAACATACGATCCACCTTAATCGATGATTGCTCGTAGTGCGAAGTTGTTCTGAGGAAACTTGAACATCTATTTAATTTTCAGGAAATTTATATGAACTTTTTAATATAATCGCCTTAGTATTAAGGCGTTTAATTCGTTTATTAATTTTTACAAAAATGAATTTGTTTTGAAAACATCCAAAGATAGTTACCTATAATTAATTTAAAAGTTTGCTTACTGTATTTTTTAAAAACTACATATCGTTACTTTAATATAGAAAAGCCCTAACTAACGTTTTCTTTACTTTACAGGAGAAGGAAAAAACTTAATAAAAATTATAGTCTTGTAGTCCCGATTTTTTTTTAAAGGCAATTTTTTATTTCATTGCTTATAGAATTTAATAAAAAACTGCGTTTAAAAAAAATCGCGATTACAAGACTATAATTTTTATTAAGTTTTCTTCTTCTCCTGTAAAGTAAGGAAAACGTTAGTTAGGGCTTTTCTATATTAAAGTAACGATATGCACCTAATATTTATGACTTAAATAAATATAAAAATGAATTTATACAGAATTTTTTCTTTTCAATATTCATTTAAATATGAAATAAAAATGTTATGTTAATTAATGTTAAACGTTAAAAATGGATTTTAAAATTTTTTCCAAAACGTATCTTTTTGGGAAAAAATGTATCTTTTTGGAAACTAAAATGTATCTTTCTCGAAATTTCACTGGCAACACTGATAATGACTTCAAAATGAGAGTAAAAAGATAACGGACCTGCGCAATGCGCTATATTCTTTCTTTGTTTAATGTACAGAAATTGTCTAAATTCGAACCTCTTTTCCCCAAAATAAGAACTCCGAGTGTAGCCCAATTTCGATATAAGTTAAATGTGGCGAAAGAAATTGCGTTTAAGTACCTCCAAAAATGTGTATACTTATTATAACCAACATTGTGCAAAACCGCAGAAAAGGGAACCGCTTGAAATACTTTATGTTTAACTTGACCTCATTCACCAGATGTGTTCATGTGATCGTTTTTGAGTTAAACGAATGTATGTTGTGCAACCTCGTCAATTTTCGAAATAAAGGTATATCTCGAAAACAGGAGCTATCCTAAAAAACCCCTGGAATCAGCGTACTAGAATAAGGATTACCCGCCGGGTAATATGTTGTGTTTAATAAAAGATTATTTGTTTTGTTTTTTTTTTTACCAAAAAAATTTAGGTTATTATTTAATGTCAAATTTGTTTAATGTAGGGCTTAGGGCTTTTTGAAATCATGTGAAGATATTTAAGTAGATTATTTTTTAGTATTAAGGTTAAATAAGTTGTTAAGCAATTTTAAAAATAAAGGGGTCAAATCCAGGAAAAATAATAATAGGTGAAATATTTAGATCCTTTACAACTAAGACGATATATTATCCACGTTAGTTATACGTACAAAATATACCATATCGGAATGCTTAATTTATAAAATGTCCACTTAAACTAGCCAGCAAGGTTTTGAACTGGAGCAACCAAATCTCTATCTCTCTAATCTCTCTGTCTCTATCACGTCAGGTTTTCGAGATACAGAAACAATATTTTAGTTCGTTTTTTACATAAAAAATCACTAGTTTATTTAAAAATCAATGAGTTTTTTTAAGTGAATGGCGTTATTTGAGCGTCGTTTGTATTTTGTTGGTTCGGCAATAGTCTCCCAACATGCTTTTGTTCCGAAATCCTTGATAATTTCTTTCAATTTTAAATTAAATCTTGGTGAGCACTCTCCCCTTGTTCGTCGCTCACTGCACCTAGGCCTTGTAGAAAAAAATCTAAATGCGAATGAAGAAAATGCAAAACATTGTCGGTGTCCACGGTTTGTCCAAATTTCTGTCTGCAAAACTAAAATAATGTAAAAATGCATATTTTATTGATTCTGATATTTCAACCAACCAAATATCCACCACACACAAAGCAAAAATAGCTTGAATCAGTAACACAATTGTAATTTTGTAGTGTCAGTATTGACTGTTTTACAGTATTGCCAGCATGCTATGAAAAATTAGCAAGACCCATTTTTAATGCCAGATTCGAATTCAGCGCACCCAGATTATTTAAAAAACATGCTTCGTTTATTCAGTAAATTTTTTTTTAAATTTGTAAACCAGTGTTATTAGCCATCTCATTATAACCTTCACCACAGGTGAAAATGTTATATATATTCCGTTTATAATATCTAAAATATTGATCTAAGACCCTGTTAAGTCAATATTTTCTACGTCCTTAGAAGTAGCGCAGTTAATTAGACGATGTCCGTCAGTCCGTATGTATGTTGAAATTGCCTTTCCGTTGATCCCTTATCATTGATATATTTATGTCACGTATACTCCGGTTTTTTATTGAGATTCAATTAGATCATAAATGACATAAATGTGTAAATTTGCTTTTTACATATAGCAGATACATATATACATGACTTGACGCTTAAAAGAAAATATTTATGCAACATGTGTGTTAGTGGGTGAGGAGTTTAAGACGTTAGGTTAGTTGAAGGGCGTTTATCATTCGGAATAGCCAAAAATATAGCACTTTTACTTCTTTTTTATTTTAATTTTGATTATTCCTCTTCCCTTACTAAGAAATTAATGTGCTGTTTTTACAACACAAGTGATTGAACATGTAGTAAAATTTATATAAAAAGCTCAAACTTTCTTGAGTGTTTTCCACATAAATTTTACTAAACGTTCAGTGACTTGTTCTGAGAAACAAGCATATAAGCATTGGAATACTGATAGGAATACCCAAAGAGCTGGAATTCGGGATCGCCTTTCACAATCCATTCCCCGGGGTACGATTCACTAGCCAATGGTCGAAAGCGTTAAGTCAGCAAAACACACATTCACGTACATACACTTAATTAAATTAAATCTTATAGAAGCTTAACATAATTTATCCTGATGAAATTCTTGAATCTTGAAGTAAATTAATTAATATGTCGAGTTCTAGTTTGCTTTGCAAATAATCCACTTCACTGTTAAAATTTTTGTTTTAAAATTAAATTTTTTTCTGACTTACTTAAATGCACTTTTATGTTAAATCCATAACGTCAGCTCATTACTGGTTTGGTGCATATGCCAAAAATCATGGTGGAGTAAAACGACAATGAAGGTTTACATGAAGTTTTCTGTAAATATACCAGATAGAAGAAGATATAATTTGTTTGAACGTTCATGAACTCAGAATTTAATATTATGTTAGTGAAAGTGTAAATTGTTGTTTTGTGCCGCATACGCCACTTTCCTAAAGTTATTTATACAAAGTATATTTTTGTGCTGAATACGTATACTTAAGCTATGTTCACACCTATTAAATATTTGACGTCCTTCACGTAACCACTAGTTTTCTTAAATAATTGTGTGCTTTTGCAAAACGTTTGGCTATCTAGAGCAAACATTATTTAACAGTTTCTTAATTACATTATACAATTATAACCTTAGGAATAAATTTCAGTAAATAAAAAGAAATTATTAAAAATAAAACTTAAGTCTGATCAATTTACTGGTCACGCTTTTTTGGATTTTATCGTCAATTATTTGTTAGGTCTGAACATACCTTTACTGTTGTATTTTGAGTTATTGCCATTTAATTTTGATTTTGCTTTTACAACATATTTTCTTACGACAATGACTGCGCTTCAGAGTAAAATTGATTTTGTTGCTGTCATTTTATTTTTATTTCGGCGACGAGTGAAATTTATTTTGTATGTGGCGTGTAGAGCAACCCACTAATTAATTAACTTATAAGTAGTTGATATGGAGCAAAACTAATACTTAATATCTCAGAAACGATAACAAATTTTGTTAAACTAGTGAATAACTAGCTGTCGATATGTAATTGCATATGTCTGTCAAAATTGACAAATATCCAAGGTTAATAATTTTTGATTTCACGCGCTCATTTTTAGTTTTATCTGGCATAGCCTAAAATATTAAATAAATAGATTTTAATGTATACCTGCCGCCAAAAATAAATTACTTGCAAAACAGCTGATGTCAGATGCCTTGTCGATAAAAAATAGAATACGCTCTAATTGAAAAAGTTTAAACTGCTAATTCGAGTTGACAAACGCAATGCTAAATATATATCGTGTAAAAGTGCCTTGAGTAAACAAGAGCGTCAAGCGTTTTTTACGTCAATACTACTTGTTTTAATACAATTTACACGAAACAAACTTTGGGAGTGCGAATTCAACACCACCCGCCTGTAAAATCTTATTTGACACCTCGCAAGGTCGGTTTGTTTAATTGAAAATATTTTGGTAATATACAGGGGTGTCATGGAAATCGAAAACGAAAAACGAAAGAATTTTAAAAGTCGTTTTTCAATAAGATTTCGATATAAAAAAAATTTTATGACAATTATTATACAAATATTGCTCCATTAATCATAATTCTTTAACAAAAATTGTAAAAATTAGATTAAAAGTTTATTAAAAAGAACTTCCAAATTCTTTCGTTTTACGTTTTTGATTTCCATGACACCCCTGATAATTTTTATTTTTAAAAAACGCTTGACGCTCTTATTTAGATAGCTCAGCTAATGTTTTAATTGTAAAAAAAATTCAAATGGATACGAGAATATAATTTTTTTTACAGTTCCGCCATACAAGTTCCCTACCGGGGAAAGAGTTTTGGCACGATAGGGTTCTTACACACAGAAAAAATACCAATGTAAAATTAACATGGAAAAATGTTGATTGAGAATCATAGTAAGTTTCTGCAAAAGTATGCTCTTTATTTAAATTTATCATTATTTCATATTAATTTTAAATAAAATAACTTTGAATTCAATATTGAATCCATAAAAACCTGGTTTATATTAAAATCAAAAGTTTATCTTGTTAAATTAACATGCATACATACTTAAGTATGTACATTTTTTTATTTTCATTTTTAAAATAATCATTTTAAAATATAAAAAGAAGACAATTCCCGTATTCTATTAATTAAAATTATTAAGTTAAATAGAACATCAAGTTTTCAAAGTAGAATGATGACGAAAACCATATCGGGCGATTCTGCTGATGCTTCTGTTAACAAAGGAGAATACAAAATAAGTAAAACATGTGTTACAGGGTTAAGTGTTTTGAATTATTCTTAAATAAATGCATATGTTGTCTCTGAAGCTTCTTCACACTGTTATAACACACTCATAATAGTTTGACTCTATATGAAATTCACGTTGTTTCAACTTGAAATAACTTTCATTCAACGTGATTCGGATTGCTATTTCAATATAAATTACATTTTGCTCTCACTTTACTGCAATGTTAAATTAACATGAATTATAGTTATTTTAAAAGAAAAAAATGTTGTTCGCAAGTTATTGTAAAATCAGGTTGAATTAACATGAAAAACGTATGAAGCAAAATCACCACCGACAAATTTTAGATCAACCTTGTTTTCTACGTTTTTAACTTTATTTTTTTCTGTGTGTACAAAACAAGCTAGTTGGATCAAATTGAGCTTAAATATTCTCAGTGTATGAAGTTTGTTTGTTTCTAAAAATCAGTGACATCGACCTAATTTTTCACCTACTGTCCATTAAAAACAAGCTAGGTGAATAAAATTAAGCTTACATATACCTTCTTTCCGTTATATTCCAAACTTGTTGAAGGGTATATAAGATTCGGCATAGCCGAATATAGCAATCCTACTTGTTTTTTTTAAATCTTTTTTACCACAAAGATAAAAATTAAATAAGTTAAAACAAATTTGAGAATTATTTCTCCTGTAGTATGAATTTCATATTATGAAATCAGCTTTCACTTAAAATATTAAATCATGCAAATTTATTTTTTAATTAGTGTCTAGTAAACGATTTATGATTTAACATTTACTTTTTAAAATTATTATAAAGAAATTCCAAAAACCCAACTTTGGAAAATATTCTTAGAACTAAACAAGTTTTATTCTTAATTGAAAATCGTATGAGTACATGTTAAAATTAAAATAGATTTTTAGTTATTTATCTGAAGCTGCTGTTGGGGGAAAAAACTAATTGAAATTAAATTATTATAATTTTTATTTATAAAAATAGAAAAAAGCATATAAATTCAATAACAATTTTGGGTTTATTTGCGCACAACTCGCTACTGGAACAGCGATCATCTATAATA
The DNA here is from genome assembly GCA_963931875.1 of Pollenia griseotomentosa. Taxonomy (NCBI): domain Eukaryota; kingdom Metazoa; phylum Arthropoda; class Insecta; order Diptera; family Polleniidae; genus Pollenia; species Pollenia griseotomentosa. The sequence goes on from OZ007563.1 coordinate 51,976,894, forward strand.
CAACGACAGTTTTCGGTTGTTTTGGGGGTAGCTCTTCGGACTATTCGCATATTTCTGCCGCTGTCATTAGCTGCTTTGCTACCATCCTCCTACTAGTTAACTATTAACGCAATCATATAAGAACTTTCAATTCGGGATATGTAATCTCCTCGCCAATGTCAGTTCTTTTAGCCTGTTGCCACTAACTAGCCAGCTAAACTGCCTCGATTTCATACAAACACGCCCAACGCGAATTCATATATCTGATAGCGGCAATTATACAACAATTACAACAATAAAAAAAACCACATTGTATTTTTTTGTTGTGGTTTTAGTTTGTCATTTTTTTCACTAAGTAAAAAAACAAAGGAGCTCAGCAGCTGTAGTCTGTGATTCGCTTAGCTAAAGCTAAATCTCGATCGCTAAAATGCTTAAGAGAATACAAAATTTAATTACTTTCGCTAAAATTTCGGCACTGTAAAATTTAGCAATGCACTTGACAGAATTGCATTCGTAGCCAAACAAAAATTGCATAATCAACTTAATAGATTTTTAGCGATTGCATAATCAACTCAATAGATTTTTAGCGATAAAGATTTAGCTTGAGCAAATCACAGAATACGGCCGCAGCTGTGTCTACAACGCCATCTGAAAAGTAAATTTGCCTTGAACACGCCCTTTTATTCCGTGGATAATTCAGCGAATAGTTATTAAACTGGAGGTCCCCACCATGCGTCGCTCCTTTAATGCATCTGTTAAAAAAGTAGAATCCGTCATAAGTTACACACCAAACGCATAGAATTAATACACACATATATACGTCGGATGTGCAGTGAAAAATGTCAACTATTTTTGATAGACATGGATGACAAATCATATTCTATTTTTATTGTTATTGATAAATATGTTATGGTGGATTATTTTTGACTATTTATTTCTGTTAACAAGAGTTTCTAATAAAGGAAAAAGCTTTCGTAATAAAGCAATAACTTTCAAGAATAAAATACATTAAAGTTAATTTTAAGAACAATTTTTTCATGAAGAAGCACCGTGTTGGCAAAAACTAACGTAAAGACTTTTGCCGTTACACACTTAAGGCCCAAATAAACTAATCAAGCAGTTTGACAACAACAAAGACAAGATATTTGAGTAAATATTAAAAATGTTTAATACTTATACAAACATGCATCATACTGCTTTCTTGTGTTTGCGTAATATGATTTTTAAACTGATCAACATCTAACATCTACAATCAGAGATGTAGTAAATATGAAACACTCAATTACCCGTTTACTTCAAACAAAAATGTCACCAATTTAAAAAAAACTTTTTTCTACAAAAGTGCCAAGATTTCAAAAGAAAACACAAAAACATTGCAAAAAAAAGGGAAAACTTGACAAAAGGCAACGCAGTGATGCCACAATAATAATATAACATATTGTCACTTTTCTAGTGATGACACTAAAATAATCGAAAGATGTAGAAAAGAATAAAATGAGATAGGAACAGCTTGTAAATATGTTGATTTTTAGCCGTATGTATTTTTTATGGGAAGGTGTCAACATCTTCGCATCTGCGCATCTGCATCTGCTGATCAGTGCAAAAAGCCTATAACCGTTTTAACCCTTTAAAGACTTTTTAAGCTGATCGACATCTAACATCAATTCGCGAAGATGTTAACATCTTCCCAAAAGAAATATTATTATTGTGGGGTCACTGAAAGCAGCGTTACGATTTGTCAAGTTTTACATTTTTTGCAATTTTTTTTGTTTAATATTTTTTATATTTTTAAACATATTGAAATTGAAACACATTTTCGTTTTTTCTTTTAAAATTATGGCACTTCTGCAGCGAAAAAGTTAAATTTTTTTTTTTTTCTAAATGGTGACATTTATGTTTGATGTGGTAAATGAAAACGAGTGCCTCATATTTTCTACATCTTTAATGGTAAATATAAGATGTTGAACAGTGTAAAAAGGCTATTAGAGTAGATTTTTTGTGTGGACGTGGAAATTTACACAAAAAAATCTGTAAAAGTGGAAAAATGTTCTGTAAAAAGACAGGAAAGCTTAAAATGAAAATTGCGGGGAATTTCCCCGTAACTATTTTCAAGAAGGAACCGAACATTTTATTGTGTTCAGTTCTTCTGTATGCTGAGCACAGCTGAAATGAACGAACTTTAATGTGCTGAACCGAACACAACAAAGTTTATGGATTTTTTAAAAAACCCGAACCCAATAAATGTTCTCATCTTTTTGTTGAGTTGGATAAGTACAGTATTACTTTGTGTTAGAAGATCAGAAACAGAGAAACGTTTTTTTAAAGATTTGCTACACAAACACTATTAGCATTTGTGTTTTCCACAAATCTACGAAACCGAATATTAAGGAACGATATTTAATGTTTATTTTGGTTTAAACATTAAATTTTATGCGTTTGGAGATGGTTTATATGTTTACTGATTAAAAGATTTGCTGGTTTAAACACGTTTCAAGCCAAAAAGAGAGCTTAACTTGCACTGATTTATTAGCCTTCGTGTTTATTTAATCTTTTTATTTTCTTATAATACATTCTACAATAGCCGAAAAGGGTATTATGGGCTTATGCTTATGTGTATAACACATAAAACTATTGGTTATATACCCACCTTTTTGTATACCGATCGACTCATAATCATTTTCTGAATTGATCTAACGATGTCTATCCGAACGGCTGTAAGTAAAACTTCTGCACAAAACAATTAGGCGATTTTGGAGATAATTTTATGAATCTGGTACGTATGTTCTTCCTTCTTCTTTAATTTCATACAACCCCTATACAAACTTTATGCTGGATAAGGCCTTTGTGCCCATTAACCAACAAATTGTATTGTTATTTAGATAAAATTTGGCCCAAAAATATTTAATTGCCAATTTAATCAGCGTACAAAATTTTATTGCAACCGCTTTCGAAAATAGTTTTTGATGCCATAACTTCCTGAAAAATTACATATTAGTATAAAATTTGTCAACGAGAAAATTTATTTTAATATATAATATTATTTATAAATCAAAATAAAACTTTTTATGTACGTTGAGGCCCTGTTAATCTGTGAAGATTCTTTTTTTTTTTTGATACTAATATTACTTTCGTACGTTAAATCTGTAATAACCAGGGAAACCGGAAAGAGGCTCTAAAAAAGTGTTTTATGTGCATTAAATATGCGGTATTATTTTAAAACAAAACCTTTAATCATATTTGCAAATAATAAAGAAGTAAGGTCGGTCCATTCCGACACATTTTAGCGGTGGGAGATCTTGTGAGCGCCACAAAGGGGTTATCTTGATAATCTGAATTAATTAAATCTATTCAGACATATTGTTAATTTTTATGTTTTTCAATTTACTAGGTCACAGCCCTTGTCTGATTTTATTCAAGCGCACATAAGGACGTCAAATAAGTAATTGATCAAAGTTGGCTCAGGTAACCTCTAAATGTATAAATTGGTTAAAAATTTATAATAAAAAACCTTTTTTTTAATAACCTTCTAGAGAAAGTTCCTCGCCTACTTCACCAATAATGCCCATTTTTGTTGCAAAGAATGGGTACGTTCGTAAATGCACCACTGCGCTGCATCAGAAAAGCAAACTTGTTTTAACGGCGATAAAAGAATAATTATTATATTTATTATTGTGTGACTATTATTTTTGTGGAGTATTTCACAATTTTTTGGTCCACATTTACTTCACTGATAAATATATAACCATTTAAAATCACTGATGCAGCGCAGTGATGCATTTACGAACGCACCCAATGTTTTCAACAAGAAATAAAAAGTTCTAAAATTTTGTTCACATTAAAAACTATCAGCAGTTTGTTTTATCAATTAAAAAAAAATTGTTTAAAAAGTATTTCAATTTATTTCAATTATTTTTTTTGTTGAAAGAAATATAATTTTGATTTAATTAACATTTTAGTTACTTTGAAGTAAATTTTGAATCAAAATATTAATTAAATAACAAAAAATCTTAATTGGTTTTTTCGTTTAAAATAAGATAATTTAAACTTGTAGAATTGTTCTTGGAAACTGTCGAAACCTAAGCTTTATTTAATTAAATCAATTCACACATTGTTTGAAAAGGCAAAGTTTTTTGGAAATTTTTTTTAATAAAATTAAAAATATCATTTATTGAAAAAAAAAACAAAAAAAATATTCACAATATTAAATTTTAACAATTTTTAGTAATTTATATACAGTAGTTCCCGCTTAAATGCTCCCCGCTTAAATGATTTCCCCTCTTAAATGCGCAAAATGTGCCGGCAAGAAAAATTTTCACATAATTACATGAACGAAATCCCGCTTACATTAACTCGCTTAAATGCGTTTTAATGATTCATTATTTTTGTCCGAAATTGCATAAATTTGAACAAAATAAATCGCTTAAATGCGTAACCAAAAAACTTCCGGGTTTTTTTTTAAATATCCGGCAAGGCATTTATAAAGTTAGTAAAAGTATTTTTGTACTTACATATACATATGTATGGCAACACAAATATTTAAAACGGCAGTTGAAGTAAAAAAGTAAATTTCTTTTGAATTTCGAAAATCATAGAGAATAATTTTAAAGAGCTATCGGAATCTTCCGATGATGAAGAAGAGGAAATAATTGAAGCTCCAACTAAGTGCCATTAGTTTTATCCGTAGATACTTTGTGCAACAAAATAAATGCACCAATGAAATTAAAACCATGGAAGGAAGACATAATAAATGGTTTTAGTAATATGAACACGGCGTTAACATTTGCCGAAATATTGGTTCCAATAAACATTGAAAGTTTTTTTTTAAAAAAAAGACCTAAAGCTCGACAATTTATTAATACTTGGAAATAATAAAATACATATTACATACAAAACATAGCTATATTTTTAATAAATATGTATGTGCATATGAATTTATGTAAGAATGTTTATTGAATTAGTTTTAGCTTAAATATATTAAATTTCGTATGAGAACTAGGTATGAAACATTTTATTTTCCCCTATAACTAAAAAAGTACTTTAAAATGAATTTTAAGTTTTTTAAGCAAGGTTTTTTTAATTGCCTTGATTGTGCATTAATCCGGGTTATCGGTTAAATGATTCCACGTTTAAGTGCGTAGAAAACTGAACATTTTTCGATGCGCACTTAACCAGGAACTACTGTAATCATTTTGGTAATAGGTGCAAAATCAGCAAATTGTTTGCTTGATTCAATGAGTTTGGTGATTAGAGGTTTTTATTTGTCTGTGTTTTTAGCTGCTTTTAATGAAAAATTATGACTATTTCCCCAGCTAGATTGACCTACCGCAACACTATGGAGCGTTGAGTTTTACAGTTGATAAAGTCAAGATATCATGAAATCTTGTTAACCCAGCACGACGAAGCTCATTTACATTTTATCATATTACTTTTTTATGTGTATTCAAATTACGCTCTTTTTTTCAACAACGTTAGTTGATGACGATAGCTTTAAAAAAGTAATTAATTTGAAAACACAAAAAAGTGCTAAAATTCGTATCAAATTGTGATATAGATGAAAAACTTTTATTTTTTATGTTTCATTTTAGTTTATTTTTTAATAAAATGCTTAACTAAAGAAGTTTTTGTTAATATTTACTTTAACAATCGTTCCGATAGAATTTTTTTAAAAAGTTCGTAATTCGACGAAGAGTAACCTTAATGTACCAAAATGAAGAGTAACCTTTCAGGGTTAAAATAAAGTAAAAGTAACTTAAATCATGTATCACATACACAAAATTCTTGTTTTTAAATCAATTTTGTTTATTTATTGGCCTTATAGCAAGCCCTTTGTGCAAATAAAATACAAAAATAAACTTATTTGAGCTTTTTATCATTTTATTTAATACAATAAATAATCAACAGAATAGAAGAAAGTAGTTTTCTTTTTAAATTAAATTAAAATTTACATTCACTATTTTATTTTATTTTACAGTATTAAATTAACAAAACATTAGTAAATTCTGTGTTTGGCAAATGATTATTTTTAATATTAATATTTACTTTATAGGCATTTCCACCGAAAATTTAGTTTTTGTAACGTAACTCTAGCAAGCAATTAAGCGTGCATTTTAGGCCCATGTTGTTCAAAGTTGCCCTTAACAACAAAAGATAAAAGAGTAAAAAATACATAAACCATTTTTTTTTTTGAGAAACAATTTTAATTACTTGCTGGCGTGACTTAAAAAATTAAAATTTTCGGTGGAAACGCCCATATTTAAATTGATTAGAGAAAAAAAAATTCGAAATAATTAAATCAATAAAAAATTTTCTTAGAACTAAAGCCGTTTTGTTTTTATATACAAATCGTATAAGTACAAGTGTCATTCACAATGACCGTTTAATTGTTCGTCTGTCTGTAAGTCTAATTATAAGCTGCGTCTGGGAAAAAACTTATTAAAGTCAAGTTATTTTAATATATATCTCGATGTGAGTATCTAGTATGTAGTAATTCTACAATAAAATTATTTTGTTTTAATGTGCTAATTTTTAACCCTAGACGGACGTTAAACCAGTTTTAAAATAAATACTGTTTATATTTAGAAATAGTTGTTTTAATAGTTATTTAGCTTGTAGCAGACTCTTCAAATATTTGACTTACTAGACGTAACCACTACATTTATCAAACAATTGTTTAATTTTACGTTTTACTGCTAGATCAAATAGCTTTATTTAAAAAAGATTGCAAAAGTTAAAATTGTTAAAATGAAATTAGTATAATTAGGGAGGTCCATAACAAAACGCAACAATTCCACTTTTTAAATTTAATATTTTTTTACTGAAAACTGTACAAGAGTACATACTAAAATCCTTATAGTCATTGTTTTAACGAATTTATTTACGTTGAATCGGATTAAAACGCAAGAATTTCACATACAAACATACATCGTAATGGCTTAAATTCTTTTTTTTTTGTTCATTTATCCAAAATTTGTAAAAGTGGAATTGATCCGTTTTGTTATGGAGCTCCTCAATTATTTATTAACTTAATGGTCCCGCTTTTTCGAAGTGTTTTGCCAAATATTTCTAGTTTTTCAACGTACCTTTTTAAAAATATCTTTTTTTTATTTGTCTTTTATAAACATTTTTTATATTATTAATAAATTTAACAGCTTAATTTGCATACTTTACTTTGTACAATAATTTGCAATTTTTATCGCTGTTAAATACTATATGCCGTATTGTGTGCAGTATCTTATATAAATTTAATTAATAGTTTATAAATTAAAGTGTATAGTCCAAGTAGTTCCATTACTTCTACCTCTTGTTTTTCTTTAATACTCTCTCAATTTTGATTTTAATAATAAATAGTTTTAAAAAAATCTACGTTGCGGTTCCCTTAAGCAGGACTCCGTTCTGGCACAACGATTGTGTATAATACAGCGGCAATTAAGGCGTGTTCGAAAATTTGTCCGGCGGCCCAATCCTATCTTTTTGTCGCCGTCCTTAGATTCGATTTCAACTGAACTAAAATCGTCCGACATTTTTGGAGCTGAGGTAGGTTTTGGCACTAAGCTAACGACAAAAATATCCATTAAATTGCGATCAAAATCATCTAAAGTAAGAGAGTCGGTTTCCATTTTCACATCCTTATTGGCAACAGGACCTTCTGTAGTACTTTTAGCATCCCTTTTTAAAATATCAAAACTCTCGGTTGTAACTTTTATTTCACGTTTCCCAACTTCTTTTGTAACACATGCACTTGCAATAATTTTGCAATTTATTAAAAGCACTATTAAAAGAATATTGATAATTTTATTCTGTTTAATTATAATTTCCATTTTTTTATTTTTATTTGTTTGTTTGTTTATAAAAAAATGTTTTTTCTCGTTTAAGATATTTTTCTTGTTCTTAAATCAATATTTATCTTAGATGTGTCAAGCTGGGTCAGCGAAACTAAACTGAAGGTTCTGAGCTGATTTTTTATGAATTTAAATGCTGGTAAGCAAACAAGATACATGTCGTGTGGGATTCACAATTAAGTGATGACGACTGGTAAAGAACACTACTTGTGCATACATTTTAGAGTAAAATTTGAAAACCTGATTTGAATATTGAAAAGCATTTGGACATTGTAATTAATACATTTAATTAGTCATTAGAAATTAATAATAAATTGTACGTTATCTGTATCGAAACTATAAGTTACATTGTAGTAAGTTCTTCGGATTATTAACATATTTTATGAATTCCTCTGAAATCTACATCTTTATAGGAAAGCAAAAATATTTCTTAATAAAATAGTTTATATTTTGACTTTTTATTCAAACTATTTTTCTGTATAGAGCGAAATTGTAGATGTTTTGTTTACATTGAGAAAATTTTGAATATTTTCTCTGCAGAATGAAAGAATTGTTAATGTTTTTCGATACATATAATTAGGGCTGAGATTTTAATGCACTAAAAAATCGAAAATATGCGCTTAAAACTTGAAAAATTTCCATTAAAAATCGTTTATTAAATTAAAAAATAAAAAATTCAGTCAATTGTAATTTAAATATTTTCTTAAAACTTAAACTAATTTTTGTTTATACAAATAAGTTTTACATTATTCAGAGTAAAACTTTGTCTGTTCGGACTCTAAAAACATTTATATGTACATGGAAAATTATCTCTCAACGGCAACCGAAGTTATAGGAGAATACTTTAAGGATGCCAATACATTTGCAAAATATTCGTTTTCAGACCCCACTTTGACTCCAGATCAGATCAAAGATATTTGAAATTTATTTTATTTTTTTGGCAAAACTTTTTTGATTTTTTTAATTTTTTTAATTTGTTGTTACTTTCATATTCCTTATTTTAATTTTACTTTCATATAATTTATAATTATCGGTACAACAAGCTTTTCTTAAGTTTTTTAATGTGCTGTTTACAGGTGACAAACAATTGATTATGTAGAAATATTTATATGAAAATCACTAAGTTTTTTGATTGTTTTTCATTTAAATTTTACTGCACAATCAATTGCTTGTCACCTGGAAACAACATATAATTCCTAAATCATGAAATTAAAAAAACAAATTTAAAAAATCACTTAGAAATGTCAAAGTATGCAAAAAATATGCATTTAAAGCCAAAATATGCAAAAATATGAATTTTCACCAAAATATGCAACAATATGCAAAAACAAATCGATGCCATTTTACCGCGAATTTTTTCATTTCTATCTAAATATATATTTGCGGCGGATGGTTTTAAAAAGTAATATCTCTGATAATATTTATTGCGCCAGGCAACACAATATAGCCTGTTTGACATTTTAAGCTTCATTTTCCTTGAAAACACTATTAATATCGCATTATCCTGTGAAAATGTATCTAAATTCGGAACACTATCGTTACACAGAAGCTCGTGGTTCTACTTGAATTAACAGCGACAAATTTAATTTCCCTTTACGATTCGTTGCTAAAACGGAACGAAATCGAACCATTTCTAAAGCGAATGATTCCGGACGATGAAAAGTAGATCAACTACAACAACAGTGCGCTAAAAAGATGATAGACGAAGCAAGGTGAAGTTTTTCAGATGGTGGCGACGTTAGGTAATGTTGTGTGTCTGGTGGGATTGGAAGGCAGTTGTTCATTACGTATTTCGACAACTTCGTGAAACGCTCGATTCTGATCTCTATTGTCAACAATTTATTTATTTATTTTTTTCAATCCAAGTAATATAAAAAGCCAAAATTTATATGTTTATTACAATTGTAAATGCAAATTCTGAATAAAAGCACAATTAATAAAAAAAAATAAATTTATACGTACAATATAGCTATTATTTACCATTATCTACAAGTAACAGAAAATGTGTTGTGATTATTCATGACAACGCCAGTCCAGACATATTTTGGATGACCCGGCAGAAACTGAGAGAGCTTGGCTGGAAAGTTTTGATGCAGCCGCCATAAAACCCGGACCTTGCCCTTCAGATTGTTATTTGTTTCGATCTTTGCTGAGCTCTCTTAACGGTTAAATTCCGTAGACTCTTTGAAATCCCAGAAGTTTTACACTGATGTAATAATGGCTTTAAACCCAAAATTGGCAAATGGTTGTGGGTTTAAATATTTTTAATATAAGTAAAAAGAGTTGAATCAAATTTGTAACCGAACTTTTTCGCAAACATAGTATTAAAATAATTTCGATGTTTTCTTTTTTACAGGGACAATTTTTTAGTGTTTTCACTATACCTACAAAGAAACATTTTATAATTTTTCTATCTGGGATTTTTTATACAGCATAGGTTACCCTACATAGATGTTTTCTCTATATAACGGGTGGTTAGATTTTAAGGGCCGATATTGAATGTGAACCACACCTAAACGTTAAGTTTTTTTCTGATTCAATTTTAATCATGGAAAGATACACAATCGAGCAACGCGTTAAAGTTATTCAACAGTGAATGATAAATTTTCGAAGAAAATCATCTTCAGTGATGAGGCACATTTTCACTTCAGTGGAGTCGTCAATAAGCAGAATTGCCGCATTTTGGCGAATGATAATCCAAGAGTGGTTGTCGAAAACCCAATGCACCCACTAAAAGTAACTGTTTGGTGCGGTTTATGGGCTGGCGGCATCATCGGGCCGTAAGTAACTTTGAATAGTGTTCGTTATCGCGAGATGATAACGAACTTTTTATGGCCCGAATTGGAAGACATGGATGTGGACGATATGTGGATGGTGCCACTTGCCACACAGCGAAACAATAGCTCTTTTGCGCGACAAATTAAATGACCGTGTTATCTCACGTGGTGGCGATGTCAATTGGCCGCCAAGATCATGTGATTTGACACCGTTGGACTTCTTTCTTTAGGGTTATTTGAAAGAAAAGGTGTACGTCGATAAGCTAGCAACAATTCAAAAGCGTTTGTTCGATATTTTATCCCACACATAATTGAACATACCAATATTGTCATAATAAAAAGAAATGACAATAATTTCCTAAATAATTTGTATTTTATTCCAAATCAACATCGTCCTTTAAAATTAAGCCACGCTTTGTTTATAAAAATTGTAAACATTTTTCTTTATAAGACCAAATCTTTATGATTTCTATGATAAATAATTATCACTTTTTACTACATATTGCACACTAAATCATTAACAGGCACAACTACAAATTTATCAAAAACGTTTTTTTTGGTTAAGTTCGCAAATCAAATCTTAAGGGATCACGAAAATTTCGTTTGCGTCACTGTATTATTTCTGCCTCTCCTTAACATGTTTCAATTTTGAAAATTGCCTATTTTGATTTAATGTGCGTTATATAGAAAAATTCTCTATATATAAGTATTTGTTAAGGAAACAATTTTGATGTTTCCTATGTCTTATTTAAAAGTATGTTTGTGCAATTTCTCCAAAGAAAAATGTCGATATTTTTTCAAATATTGAAAAATTTTAATGTTATCTTAAAATAAAGAAGAATTTAGAAATGTCGTTCTTGTCAACATACAAATTTATTATGATTTTGATGTTTTTCGGCATACATACATATAAAAGAAAGTGTTTTCTCCTGTCGAAGGTAAAAATTTTAGTTTTTAATTTCGATGGTAAAGAAAACGAATAGAAACTACACGATTGTGCTAGTAAGCAATGGAGTTATTTAATTGTAGTAACCTCAGTTAAGTACCCGCATTTAGTGAAGCCGGCGGGGCACAATAATAAATTATACACCAAAAAAAAAATTAATGGTTGCCGCCTACCAAATTTAACTTTGACTTGCAGCTTATATTGTAGTCTGTTTAACTAATGTAGTGTAGTGACTTTCTTTATAGTTTATATTAGTTTTGATTTCTTAATCTTGTTTCGGCCTTTTTGGTGCATTTAAAATGTTTTTTTTTAATTTATTAATTTTTATTGTCGTTACGATATGGTCGATGCCAAGACAAATTCATGTATTCGGTGCTGGCAATACTACAACTAGTACAGCAATAAAAAAAACATTATATGTTTATTGTTATTTTGGTTGGTCGATACGTCAAACACACAAGCAACTTTTGACATTTCTTTCTCTTTCAGTAACATAGGGTCTCCACCTGAGATAAGATATAAGATTTTTATATCAGCAAACGTCAAATTCAATCGCAGAGCGTATTATCTTACGTGTAGACTCTCAAATAGTGTTAATATTAATATTATAATAAATCTTATAAGACAGTTGTTATGAGAAATCTTATAACAACTATCTTATAAGATGAGCTGTCAAAAATACACATACATGCATACATAAAAAACAATAAAAAGACGCATTCATTAAAATGTTAAATTTTTTTGTACAAATAGTGAAAATCTTGTGATAAGTATTTAAAAAAACAATATTTTTAACTAAAAACAAGAAAAAACTAAAAAAGAATAAGAACGACACAAGTTTACTGTGTGAGAATCATTCGATTATGAAATCTTATAAGATACGTGTTCCCCTTGTTTAAGATTAAGATTAACATGAAGAAATTTGTTCTTTCATTCTGCCGACGTTCTCTCACATATTATATCAGATATTATCTCAGGTGAAGACTCAGTGTTAGAAATCAAAGTACATAGCTCCGCTGTGTTTTCAACGCCACCTATAAAATGGGTTCGTCTTGGTCGATGCTTTACTCAGCTGAGAGAATGATTAAAGTTAATGTAGAAAATTTTGATGTCTTCTCAATTCTTCTATATATATAAAAATTAAAAATGTTTGTGTGTTTGTTTGTTTGTTTGTTGGCTTAGAGACTCCTAAGCTACTGAACCGATTTTCCTGAAATTTTTAAAGTAACATCACGTGAGCCCTTAAAAATAAAATAGGCTGCTTATATTTTCGATAGGGGCAGGGGAATTGGTACCCCTCATAGGATGCCAATATTAAATATCGCATATCTTAAGCGCCGCTGCACGCATTTTGTTGAACTTTTGTAGTAGGATCTTCTGAGCCCCAAAATTGAAATAAAATAGCAGCGGAGGAAGTGGTACCCCCCCATAGGACGCCAATGTTTAATATCGCATATCTTAAGAGTTGTTATATTGAGAATGTTCAAACTTTGCAGAGGTCACTCTTATGGTATACTACACTTTTGAAAATAAAAATAAAGCGGGTAGACGCAGGGGGGGGGAAGTACCTTATAGGATGAATATATTAAATATCTCTCAACTGAAAAACTATTAAAGGGAGAGTCTTCAAACGTGGTTAAAGCAGTGTAGCGAAGCGCACCGGGTTAAGCTAGTATAGAAATAAGTGTGATATTATTGGGAAAAAATGATTTGTAAAAGTTTATGTTAATTTTTTAAACTCAAGTAACATATTCTAACCTATAAAAGAAATTTTGAAAAAATAGGACATTTTTTAATTATTTGATTTAATAAAGTACCGCTTTTAAAGTAAGTTTTAAATTTAATAGAAAATGATTAATATTAAAATACAATATGTTAACTTTCAAACCAATTAATACTAATTTCACTCTAATAAAAAAACTATTATTTTGTCATGGCCAAGAAAACAATCGCGTGGACATTCCGATTGATCTCAGTTTTTAGGTCAGTAATTAAAACCAGGGTTGGTAACAATTATAAGTTTAGCTTTAAACATTCATTTTTTATATTTAAACGTTTTCTTTCAATTGCGTTTTAATTTTGGTAAAATTTCAATTTATAAAGCTTCAATCTCAGCCAATGGTTGGCTTAAGCAAAAAGTGTGTGAAACATTAAAGGAATAGGACTATTGCAGAAAAAAAGCTTTTTTAGAATTTTGTTAAAAATATTTTATGAAACAATAAAGTTTAATTGGTGGAGTTATTTTAAATAAATTGAGCCTTTACAGCCAAAAAGTCTTAAGTGACAAAAACACAATTTTTCAGGAGAATTTTTATTTTTATTATATCTTATAAAAGTTTTGTATGAAGGTTGGCGCTTAAGCTAAAATTGCTTTGATATAAAATCTTAACGGTACCATATATGATCATCATATTTTAGGAAATGATGCAAGTGTTGCCAATAAATTCATTTATTAAAAGAAACGAAAATTGAAAATTATATCGCTTAAGATATTTTTGCGGTAAGTGCTCGAAATAAAAAACATTTAGTGATTCAATTAATATTAAATTTAAACGTGAGTAAAGATAGCGTCGACGAAATAGCGTCGATTTTTGGGAATTTAAAAACCGGAAAACCAAAATACCCAAATAATGGGATTTGCAGAATAAGAACAAAAAGTTAGCGTCGTTAGAGTTAGAGCCTTTACACCCAAAAAGTCTTAAGTGACAAAAACACAATTTTCCAGGAGAATTTTTATTATATCTTATAAAAGTTTTGTATGAAGGTTGGTTCGTAAGCTAAAATTGCTTTGATATAAAATCTTAACGGTACCATATATGATCATCATATTTTAGGAAATGATGCAAGTGTTGCCAATAAATTCATTTATTAAAAGAAACGAAAATTGAAAATTATATCGCTTAAGATATTTTTGCGGTAAGTGCTCGAAATAAAAAACATTTAGTGATTCAATTAATATTAAATTTAAACGTGAGTAAAGATAGCGTCGACGAAATAGCGTCGATTTTTGGGAATTTAAAAACCGGAAAACCAAAATACCCAAATAATGGGATTTGCAGAATAAGAACAAAAAGTTAGCGTAGAATTCAGAAATTTAAAAAGGGGAAGTGAAAATAACTAACATTTTTAATCAAAATACAAAAAATAGTTAACACAAATTAAAAAATACACTTTTAGGAACAAAATGAGCGATGCGTGCAAAAAATCGTTCGGTTTGTTCCCGAGATATCTGGGTTCATCCAAAATGGTCAGTAAAAAGCGTTGCTGATTTATCCCATGGAACACAGGCTTTTGCACGGTATAAACTGTATATATTAGTTTTAACCGATTATTTTTAAAGTCTCATTTCTTGGTAAGAAAACAAAATGTAAATGTTTATTGTTGGTGTTTTGTTTAAGTTTTGATATTGTTACAAGTAAGACTTTGAATGTTTATAATTCTTATTCGCTTTAAGGTTTTATTTGTATAATATTTTTAGCTTTTCTAAAATCTTTGGAAAAGGTTTCCTGATGATCTGGCCTAAGCAACCAGTGAAATGCGCTTAGAAGCTAGCTTTCCCGCAACAATAAATTTCCGTGTATTTATCAAATATAGAAAATTGGGAATTTAGCACGTCATACAGAAATCTTATTAATAAATTTTGTATTCCCAAAAATTACTTTAAAAACAAAAGATAATTTTATTTAATTAAGCAAATAATAGTTTATAAATTGTCTCCAAATATATAGTTCACCCTAATTTGGTGAATAGTTTAAAATTGCAGTATATTGATTGGTATTCTGCTTTTTATCCTTTTATTTATTTTTTTTTAAAATAAATTTTAAAAATAAAATTATTTTCGTTCCCTGCTAATTTTACTCAAATAAAAAACACTTAATAGCTTGTGATGGTCAGGAAAAAAATATCGTTTAGTCAAACTGATCACGCTTTTTATTGCAGTAGCTTAAACGCCTATACACGTTCGTGTGGATAAAATAAAAAAATACAGAATTAAGTAAAAAAAAAAAAAATAACTGTGTACATACTCTATGATTTAAATTAAATATTTTAGTGTGTTCGCAATTTAAAAGGGGAATTACATCTCTGTTATAAAAGTCAGTAATACAACTGAGTTCGTTGTACTCAATTTGTAAACACATCTAGTAATTTTGCGTGTAATTTACCAAAACAGCTTTCAGATTGTAAAAACAGTTACTTATGCTGGGGAATTACTAAAAAAATTGATGCTGTAACTATTAATTAACTATTTTGATGTCATCGCAATTATTAAAAAAAAAGAATTTTATGCATAACTTAAAAATAATATACAGTAAGCGATACTAAGCTATTAGTAAATGGAATTTAATTGTTTTAATACATATACCTTTAAAGTAGTCACATTATTAAAATGTCACTTTAATACGAAAGAAAATAATTTTGTACTTAAGAACACCATCATTGATCTTAGTAAATTTACTTTGGTATTGTTTAGACATGTAATGTAATCGAAACATTTTAAACCCGAATATTTCGTTTCGGTATCATTAACAGTTTATGTAAATTACATTTTCCCGTTATTTCCTGTCTATTTTATTTTAAATTTTATATGTATTATATAAGTACACAGACAGAATTAGTACAAATCAATTGTCGTATTGATGCCATAGTCGTCGATAAAATAATTTCTTAAAAATGCACCAACCACCAAATTTATAATATATAACATATTATTTATTCTTGTGTATAGTTGACCTGTTGTTTATGTTGTTTTATTATTTTGGCTTGATAAAAGTTTATTTATTTAAATATCCCCCTGATGATGGTCAAAGATTTTGACCGAAATATCGGAAAAATATAAAAATAAATGAATAAAAATAAAATTAAAAGTTTTTGAATTTTATTTATTATTTATATAAGACCTCAAGCCAAAATAATAAAACAATATAAAACATATTTTTAACAAGGAATTTATAATATTGAATAAAATGTTTGTTAACAATTAAATATTACTTTTTATTACAAGTTTGTCATATTGACAAAATATTTTGTTGATAATAAGGTTTTTTAACTTTTAAAAGTATAAAATGAATAAAAGAAAAAAAAAAAAAAAAAACTAAGCGGGCAACATGCTTAATTTTCTGCGAAAACAATAAAGCAAGTTGTTTTGGTTTTTTCTTAACCTACTTACAACTACAATTAATGTAATTAATTAATTCCAACCAATTGTAGTGTGGAATGTAAGAATAGATAAACTCACTGTTTATTGTTGGTGTTTTTGTTTAAGCTTTGATATTGTTACAAGTTAAACTGTTGCTTATAATTCTTATTCGCTTAAGAGCTTTCTGACGATCTGGCCTAAGCAACTAGTAAAATGCGCATAGGAATAGCTTATCCCTTCAACAATAAATTTCAGTGTATTTATCAAGAATAAAATTGGGAATTAAGCACGGAAAATAAAATGCATTTAAAATAAAATTTTTAATTTATTTTTTGTTGAAATATATTTAAAATTACATCACAAATACCACAAATACTTATTTCAGAAACAGACTAAGAACTTAAGACACACAAATCTTCAAAAATCTGCATTAAACAGAATCGGAACACCGATATCAACTCGTTAAAATCTTATTACTATTGAAACAACAAGTTAACTTATCCCAAAGATTATTCAGTTTTTCAAAAATCTGCCTATCGTTTGCCCTTCCAGCAATTTAAGCAAGTGTTCGAAAATAACCCGAACATTATTTAGCGGACGGTACACACACCCAGAAACGATATCTATTTTTTTAGTGTTTGTGTATTTGTGCACATTTCTTAGTGCTGTTCATTACTATTTTCATGGAAGAAACAAACAAAAGGTTTTATTCTGTTTTTCGTTATAAAACAGTACAGTTGTAGTGATTCTGTAGACATACATTATATTTTAAAGTTCTGTAGTGTTTTTTCGCATTGATGAAGGAATGACCAAACTAAAAATTTTAGAAACGTTTTTTACTAATATTGTTGTGTGTATTGTGTACATGTTTTGTTTTTTTAAATATTTTTTGTTGGCTTTTTGTTTTTTTTTTTTTTTTGTTAAAAACACATATTTAT
Source organism: Pollenia griseotomentosa (assembly GCA_963931875.1). Classification (NCBI taxonomy): domain Eukaryota; kingdom Metazoa; phylum Arthropoda; class Insecta; order Diptera; family Polleniidae; genus Pollenia; species Pollenia griseotomentosa. The sequence continues at coordinate 51,994,509 of OZ007563.1, forward strand.
TTATTTACTAGCTGGCCTGGCAAACATTGTTTTGCCGTATAACTTATTTCTTTCAGATGTTGCAGTATCTAAATTGCGAATTTAAAAAAACCGGTTCATTGATATAGGGAGGGGGAGCTTTTACCCCTCTTGCCCTATTTCACGCCCTTTTCCCTATTTCCTTTCAGATGCTACAGTGTCTGTAAGCCAAATTTTACGAAAACCGGTTGATTACCTAAGAAGATATATAGAGGGGGAGATTTGACCTCTCTTGCTCTATTTCACGGCCTACATAATTAAAATTATGGGATTTAGTTCCTTCCAGATAACACTATTTGACTGCCATATTTCAAGAAAATCGTTTGATTAAAGAAGATATAGGGAGGCCGATCTTTAACCTTTCTTGCTCTACTTCACGCCCTATTCCCTTTCAGATGTTATTGTGTTTGCGTGCCAAATTTCAAGAAAATCGGTTGATTAGATAAGAAGATATAGGGAGGCGAAGCTTTTACCCTTCATGGCCTATTTCACGCCCTATTCCCTATTTCCTCTCAGATGTCACAGTGTCTGCGTGCCAAAATATACATACAAAATTTCATAAAAATCGGTCTAGCCGTTTCGGAGGAGTTCAATTACAAACACCGTGACACGAGAATTTTGTATGTAAAGATAAAATTTCGGTCTATATTGTGTTTTTTAAATAAAATTGTGTTGTCTTTACCAGCCAAAAGGACACTGAGCACAACTGAGCCAAACACCACAAAGTTTGTGATTTTTTACGAAAAACAGATCGCAATGAAATGTTGAGTCGGATTAGTGCATTATTTTTATTGTGTAGAAGATCACAAACAGAGAAACTTTTTGTTTACTAGAAAAACACTATTAGTTTTTGTTTTTTTTCATATTTCTACCGTACCAAACACTAAAGAACATCATAAAATTTTTTTTCGAACTCTGATTTTAACCAAAATAATTAACATTTTTTCATTTCCCATTTAACATTTTTTTGACAAAAAATAATTTTTATTGTAATATATGTATGTATGTACGCATTTATTTTTATACCCTCCACCACAATTAGTTGTGAAGAGGGTATACTAAGTTTGTCATTCCGTGTGAAACTTTTTTATTATTCATCTCAGACCCCATAAAGTATATATATTCTGGCTGCTTGAGTAATTCTAAGTCGATTTAGTCATGTCCGTCTGTCTGTCCGTCTGTTGAAAACACGCTCACTTTCGAAAAACTCAAAAGAAATAAACAAACTAGGTGTCAAATTGCTTGTAGTTATCCTAAGCAGTTTGGGATTGAATTTCAGCAAAATCGGTTCAGTAGGACCAGAGCTATGAATCAAAATGTGGAACCACCACCTTCAAAAACTTGATAATTTTGTTACAAAAACTAACATAAATGATGCAAAAATTCACGGAATGACATAAGATTTTGCACAAGTCCGTTTTATTCGACTGGAAATGACACTGTAAAATTTCGCGAAGGTCGGTCCATAATTTACCCTAAGCCCCATATAAACTCCCGGAAAACAGTTTAGTACGCCTAAAACCGTAAAAAATAATGCAATCATAACAAATTTTGGCTCGTCACAATTTTATAGGACTATAAATGATACTGTGAAATTTCGTGAAGATCGGTACATAATTAACCCTAGGCCCCATATATGCCCTACTCCCGGAAAACAGTTTAGTCTCCTAAAACCATAATTAATAACAAATCGTCACAGTTTAAGATAATAATAATAAAAAGACATCATACAGATATTACTCCTTAAACATTCGAACTGTCGGTGGAGGGTATCAAAGATTCGGCACAGCCGATTATAGCACTCTAACTTGTTTTAACTAAAACAAATTGATAACTAATATGAAAATTAACAAACATGTTAACTAAGGAAATTTTTAAATAAAATGTTATTATTTTTTTCTATGTATGTCAAAAAAAATAAATTATGAACAAATAATTAAGATAATTAGCTGTAAAACCATCACACCTTTTAAAAATGATCGTTCTAAGATCACTCGATTTTCATCACATACCTTATTAACAATATTCATTATTATAACAAAGTGCAACAAACTCTTGAGCAAGCTTAAAGCATTTAGCAGCATCGTACGTCTAAAAACAGGTAAGAATATAAACTCTTGGCAGAGCGCGTCTGACACCAGGCAAACGAATGAATCATCTTTGTTGTGAAATACAAACAACACAAATAAAAAGCGGTTTATTAAGTCAACCTTTTTAAATACATTTGATTTTAAGTAATTATTTGAAATATACTAGAATATTTGGAAAAATTATTTATGGCCAATTTCACCAATTTATTTAAATAACAATTTAATCAATTTATGTTTAAAATTCGTTACTCATGTCAAATAAAAATAAAATTATATAAAAACCTATTTTTAAATATGAATTGATATTTAAATAGAATTGGTGAAAATGTCCATTATAGTTACACATTTTCCTATATTTATTATGATATCGCTTAAAAGTCTCGCAATCTGTGAATTTTTAAGCCATCGCAAATGAACTGCCAAAAATAGAATGAGAAAAATAGTTTTTCATAATACCATCAAATATTTTAAATATGTAATATAATCAAAAATAAATTAAAAAAATTTGTAAGTTATATCTTTGAATTAACAAAAATATTGTATTATATTGTTAGTTTTTTACACATATTTAAATATACTTCCCCTGAAGAAGTAGAAAAATAATCTACGAAACGTTGGGAAAAGCTCTAATAAAACTGATGTTTTATTTACATTGAAGCTCCAGGCCTAACAAGCTTAATAATAGGAAAGTGAAATAAAATTTGAAATTGGCCAACTTAAGTAAGAACATAAACTATATCGGTAAGCTGACCAAAAAAAGGAATGAGAATTAATTTACACAAACTTCGTAAATTTGCCTCACATTTTTGACTCGTGCACTTGCTCTGTATTTACAGATTTTTTTATGCTTACCAACGTTTTAAAAAAAATATAGTGATAACAAATCACAGATCACAAATTATTGGTATAATTTGAGCAAACTAATCTTTTGGCTTTCTTTATGCAATTTTAAAAACAAATTTCGCTTTTTAGACAGAAATTTTAACTTTTATTTATTTTTTTTTTTTGTATTGACGTTTTTACATTAAAATTAATTGTTTAACAATTATTGCTTAAAATTGCACAAAAATTAAAAAGTTGATTCATGTAACAAGTCTCGCAAGTTTGCTCATTGGAACAAATGGCAATTTGAAGCGATTTAAAAAAAAACACTTGTTATATTTTTTAAGAAATTGCTAATTGTGCAATTGTTTTTATTTTTTAAAAAAATTAAATGAATTTATTAGTTGAACAATTTTTAATGAATGAATATAAAAATCATCAAACTATAGTAGACAACGGATATAAGAACATCTTATATGAGAAAAAACCCGCTTTTAAGAAAGTATTTCAAAAGCACCGTGTCTTTTTTCATATGCGTCAATAAAAAAGTATTCTCTATCAGAAAACTTTTTATAAAAAAAAAACTGATATACGAAATATTTTGCCATGCCCTACTAATATTAAAAATTCGTATAAATAAAAGATATTTTTTCAAGAAAATTTTTTTACACGGCAATGCTGTATTTGTTTACGCTAAATATCTAACTAGCTGCTTAAAAGAGGAAAAAAACGCTAATTTTGAAAAATGGTTATGGTACATATTTTTTAATTTCTTAAGCGGCTCATACGCTTGCAATAAAATTATGTATTATGTATTGTACAATTATATCGCCAATGTGTATGTGATATTCGAAGGTGGCACAATGTATTGGCAACAATCAAGACTTTTGATTTTTATTGCACAATGAACAGAAACTGAAATGTGTTGGCAACATTTTACAATGCTGTTTGTGTTATTTCTATAGGTTATGTTCACTTTTTTATTGAATGAATAAAACAATTGTGCGACTTATTGCATAATATAGAACAAAATGGAAATAATATGGCGAAAATCATATACAATAGTATTGCAAGTGTATGGGCCGCTTTATGTACGTTACTACTGGACTATGAACTTGGTTTCAATTTTAATTTTTCTTCCCTCAAAATTTAAATAGTTTTGACCATTTTTTCAGTACGGGGCGGCGTTGCCATAATTTTTTTTTATAAAGTTTTTATTTCTAAAAAAAATTTTTTTTCTAAAAAAAGTGCCAACATTTTAAAAGAAAATAAAATTTATGTCTTTAGAATTCATTGTGTTAAAATAAAAGTTTTTTAATTTCAATTTAAAAAAATCATATTTCCAGGAGTAATAATAATGAGTAAAAAGGCTTTATAAAAAGCCTCATACTTCTCGTCGCCTTCCATACTTATTTATTTTTTACACAGGTTGTCATTGGTAGAAAGCCCTTCTTAGAGAAAATCTAACAGGCTTTCAGATCAAAGGACTTTTTAAACGGAATATGAATAATATTGCGATCGTCTTAAATGGTTTGTAGTTACTAAAGATACCTAAACGTGTTAAATTGCGTTTAAAGAAAACAGAAAATTTGTATGTTTAATTATGTAATTCATTTTAAGCTTTTGTTATATCATCAGCTCATTATTGGTTTGGTTCATATGCCAAAAAGTCGTAGCGTAGAAAAACAACAGTGAAGGTTTACATGAAGTTTTCTGAAAATATACCCGATAGAATTTTTTTGTATTTTCTCTACTGCTTCTGGCATATGTTATGAAGAAAAATCAACCTTTTTTTTATACATTCTAAACGAACATAGAAGTTAATAGCATTTAATTGAAAGTGAAAATTATTGTTTTGTGCCGTATACACCACTTTTCTAAATCTATTTTTATGACTGCAGTGTATTGATTTGTTGACATTTAATGTTGCTTTTGCTTCTTACGGCAATGAAGCGAAGCATGAGTGAAATTTGTTTTCTTGTTGTCATATTGTTTTGATTTTGCTTCAACTACCTTTTTTCTTACGGTAATAAAGCAAAACAAGTGTTAAATTTATCTTGTACGTTTTTGTATGTGGAATTTTCTGTATTTGCTTAACAGTACTTAGTAACAGTAGTAACAGCAAAACAATACTTAATAAACTTTCAAATAGTTGATATGAAGCAAAATTAATGCTTATTGTCTCAAAACCCATAAAAAAATTTGGTGAAGACGGTTTTGGATTCAGAAAGGGGGTATTTAAAATATATATACCCCATACCTTAATCAATTTTTTTTGAAAAATGGTCGGTAGCTCAAACCAATAATGAGCTGACGAAATGTGCGTTTTATTAAAAAAAAAAATATATATATAAAAAACATCAGTAAAAACAAAAGTAAAATCGTCACGTTAATGTGGGCTTTTTTCCTTTCCCAAATAAGGGAGTAACGAATGTCACAAAAAGAATTAAAACTGAACAACTTTGTTTCTCCCTTCTTAAAGAGAGGAGTGTATTGAATCTTTTTGAAGGTCTTTTTGAAAGAAATGAATACCATCTGTAAGGCATATTTCTATATTTATGAGAAACGAATCTTTTAGAAAGGAAGCCTTCAATAAAAATATTTTTTACTGCATTAAAAAAAAAACAAAATTCGATCGAAAATATGTTTTTTGTTGGGAATTTTTCTTATTAAAAAATTGCTTCAGAAACACAAAATTATTCTCAAAAAGTTTTTTGGCATGGATTCTTTCTTTTGGAAACCAATGTTGTGTGTTTGACACTTCAAACATTTAATTTCAGTTTGAAGATTTTTGTCAAACGCTAAAACATCTTGCAAACTCATTTAAAATTAATGGCAGATAAAGCCTAGTATTCTGTTCAAATTTATGAAAAATGTTGAACAACATTGATTATTTTACATGAAAATTTTGACAGGTAACAATGTTACCTATCTTGCGTAGTTGTACAATTTGACGTTTTTATTCTTGCAAAGTATGCGACAATGTTTGTGTATGTAAACAAAAAATTTAATAAAATAGAAAGTAAATATGGATAAAAAACTGTTACCGGTTGTGTTGTTGTAATTTTTTATTTCTTATTTAAAAATCAGTTCATACTTTTTTGCATTTTCTTAAAATTCCACGTGAAATAAGTGCGGACGAAAAGTTTTAATTAACCCTTTTTAAGGACCAGGCTCTGTCCGTTATTCATTTCTTTTATTCTTGGTATGGACCTGATTTGCTACTGGCTTTAAGAGATGACGAAAATAAGTTCATGTATTATCAAAAAGGTAGGATATGATGCCCGAAAAAAATTCCGGGTAATTTGTGCGATAATTCCATTGATTTTTTATTCAATTATGTCAACTATACTTCCTTCGCTGCGTTATTAAATACTTTTTAGATCAGATTCTGAAATGCAATAAAAACTTTTTATGTAAGAGATGACGACAAAAGTAAAAAACCAACATTTAAGGAAATTTTGAATGCAGCAGTTAGTAAAGAAAACATTGATTCTGTTCAAAGAAAAAAATTTTCTTTAAAAAAGGAATCACAAGCTCTTGAAGGAAGTAGTAAAAAAATAAAAGTCAAACGAGATTATCATAGAGAGCAAAAGTGTTTCGCATTTACAGGGCTCATTTTATATAAGATAAGATATGTCAATACTGTCAAACGATTATGTAAATGCTTATTTTGTACTGAAATCCTATTTTCAAAGAAATGTTTTGTAATATTTTGTTGACATCATTTAACTCTTTTGGTTTAATATAAATGCTGTTGGCTTTGTATACATATATAAACGAATATAAACGTTTTATTGTAGCTTACCGTTGTTCTTCGACCTATGGATGACTGATTGCAACGCTTTGAATAGTAATTTAAGGCCTGGCTAAACCGGCAAAGCTGCGTTAGTTCTCCAGCAGTCATACACTGGGTTTGCTAACAAAAAATTTAAATTTTGAAATAGAAAAAAATGTTATTCTAATTACAAAAAAAATTTTAAAATTACCCGATTTCAAACAATCGACGAAGGAAAAGCAACGGTTGTCCAATGAAAAATCAAAAAGTGGAAGAAAAAGCAATTTTTTTATTTTGACTGTAGTTTTTTAAACCCTGGTGAAAAGCACACATTAATCTTCATCATTTTCATTTTACTTAGGTCACTTTTTTCAACCGCCATTTTTCACGGCCAAAAATCTTCTTCTCTCATCCCAAAAAAAGTTCTCCATCCACAGCTCACCCTTTTTTTCCCCGCATTTTTCTACATCCGCTTTCTTTTTCATGCCCTTGACCATCCTGAACGACTGTGTCAATTATCAAATTGACAGTTCCAACAAGGATGCATTTCAATCATTCAAAAGTGGTTTTAACATAATGCATTTATAAATTTATTTAATAGATTAGTATTGTGGTTATTTTGTTGAACTATTTATGGTTTTTAATCCAAATTTTTAATATTTTTAATTAGGCTTAAGTTCATCAAATTTAATTTTATTTTTTTTTTTTATATAATAATTTAATGAAAATTAAATTTGATAAACTTAAGCCTGATTAAAAATATTTATTTAATAGATCTCATGAATTGTTATACACAGCAAAAAATATCTCAAGAAAATATTAAACAACACATTTTGTTAAAAATAAAATTTTAGGTCAACAAACTTTTTATTTGATTCAATTAAAAGAAATTTATTAAAATTACACTTTGCAAAATAGCACTCAATAAAACATTCAATAAACATATACAAAATAATTACATTAAAAATATATATAAATAAAAAATTTTGTTTAATTAAATCCGTTTTTTTTTTAAATTTACTAGTGTTATTAACCATTGTGCCCACAAAATAAAAACTTAAGTAGTTAAGCTTAAATGAGTGTGCGTTTTTATTTTAATTATTTACAAATTATAAAAACTATTTTCTAAATAAAATAAAAAATATTCAAGTACATAAAATATAATTAATTTTTTTTAATAAGAATAAACAATAAAGTGTGTTATGTACGCTACTATTCGTAATGTTTTAATTTATTATACAAAATTCTTAAATTATAATTTAATAAAATTTTCTACAAGAATTTAAGACATTTTACTAAATTTAATTTAAAACATAGAGATACGTAAAACACATTTGCAATCGTAAATAAATGTTTTTTATCCATTAGTCAATTAATATTTTTTAATTGTGTCCAATTTATTGTTCGGTGCTTAAAAGGACTTTTAAAAAGTTAAACCGAAATTACAAAACATGATTTTAATAGAATGCAAATATTTTGTTTTACTTCGTTATATTGATTTCCAATTAGCGTTAATTTCCTTCGATTACAAACTGCTTTTAAACAATTTCTTTAGATTATTTAAACTGTTTTTGCATTTTTTATTTACCAAGGACCCGAAGGAGGTTTTCGCGTACAGCTGTTACTCTCGGCACAACGCTTATTTATAATACAAGGACAATTCCAAACTGCTGTAAAACTTGTTCTTCGGTCCAACGACAACTTTTTGCCATCCTTACCGGCTTCAATTTCAACTGAACTAAATTTATCCAAGTTTTGAGGACCAGATGTAGGTTTTGGGCTTGAACTCACTTTAAAAATATGCATTAATGTAAGCTCCAAATCATCATCAGATTCCATTTTTGATTCTTTATTGGAAAAAGGACCTTCTGTTGTACTTTTGCCGGATTCCGTTGTTGGTTCTTTGTTGGCAACAGGATTTTCTGTTGTACTTTTACCAGCTGCTTTTAAGTCATCCAAGCCCTCAGTTGTGAAATTTATATCATGATTGGTAGCTTTTGCTGGTAAACTTGCACTTGTAATTTCCACAATTTGACAACTTATTAAAAGGATAGTTATGAATAAATTTACACATTTTGATTGTTTTGTTATTAAACTCATTTTTAATTAATATATTTCTTTTTTTTATTAAAAATAGTAAAACTTTTGTTAATTCAATATTTATCTAAGATGTTAAAAGCTAGATCTGCGAAACTGAACTGAAGGTTGTTAGAAAATGTTGTTTGAATTTAAAGGTAATAAAGTAAATAAGATTAGATGGAATCAGGGTTGGAAAATTAATACTATTTTTGCTACAAAACAGCAATTTTGTATTCACCACAAAAGAAGGGGTAATAGTGTGTGTTGTGAAATAAATCAATATTATTTTTAAAACACTCTATAAAGAATATATAATCCAAGTTTTGTAAAGTTCTATGAGGATTGTATCTTCGTTATTCGTCTGTCAGCTGTCATAGCAAAATGCATCTCGAAATAACCATTTCGGTAAGATAGCGACCATACAATTGGTCTTAATAAAGTAAACAATGTTCCATGCCAACACTTTTTTCAAAATACTTAAGATGTGAATCTGTTTCTTTTAATTTTCAATTTAATTTACAATATTTTGGCTTATTTTCGTTTTTTTTTACCGTATAGAAGAACACGCTTGATACCGACACCAAACTGACAATTATATCGATTAAATCGGTCTTTTATTTACTTTAACTTAATTGGAGCTAAGACAATAAGATTAATCGAAATAAAACAATATATTTAGTAAGTATTAAGAATGGTTCCAATCGGTAAACAGTTAATGGTATGAATTGCATCGGAAACCATAGTTAAAAAGTGGAAAAAGTGGAAAAAGTAAAGTTTCCTTTAGAGTATCAAAACCATCAGATTAACGTTGAATTTAAAAAAATAAATGCAATTGCATCACGTTTTCCATTCCTGAATTGAATGGTAATCACAGGTAAAGAAAACTAATCATGCATAAGCTTAAGAATTTAACCCTTTAATGACAAAAAGTTTTTAGAAAGTTAGGCAATCATTTTAAATGTTTTTTTTTCTCTATATTAAAAAAATAAGTCAGCTTAATTCGGCATTGCGAATCTTATGTGCTCTTCACCAATTTTAGAGAGTCTTAAATTTTTGGGTTTTAAAAGACTTGTGTTTTTCAAAACTAAATTTTTTTTCAAAGTTATAGAAATAAGGGCACGGCACAATTAGTGCGTGCCTAGTCGTCCTAAATTTAATTCCTATTGGAAGCATATCGACCGATTAAACTTTTCTTTATCGTATGGATGTGTTTTTGTGAAGTCGTTATTAAGAGAACAATTCCGGCTCGGCGAACAAATTGGGAATTTTGTGCCGCTAGCCATGTGTAAAATCTTGGTTTAGCGGATAACTAGACAGAAGGCATAGATAAATTATGCAGAGGGTCTTTTGGTCAACTAAAGGGGAGTAGGTGCAATAGACCTAACTTGGTCGCAGTGCCATCTCTGTTGAGGAGAAATCTCCCGGCTCTCTTACAAAAAAAAATAAATCAAAACAAATTGAGAAATTTAAGCATGACAGTTCTGTTTTTCGAATCATATTCGTCAAAAACCCTTTTTCCGTGAAGAGGATTTGCATGGGGACTAGGTTAAATATTTACTCGATTACTTAACAAAGTTTACATATCGAGCCATAACCGCAAAAAAGCTTAAGCGACAAAAACAACATATTTGCAAGAGAAGGTTTTTCTATTTCATTTCATAAAAGATTTGTATGAAGGCTGTCACTTGAGATAAAATTGTTTACCGGATGTGAACGTGATATTTTATGAGATGATGCAAGTGTTGAAAAAAATTAAAAAAAAAAAAATTTCGTTTAAATTTTTTCTGGTGTAAGGGCTCGATATAAAGAACATTTGATCCAGCATTCTAGGTTTTTTTCTATTGCTTCTAGAGTATAAATAATTAACAAATTTGGTTAATTATTGATCCTGTAAAAAGCTTTTACACAAAATATGTCGCTAAATTTCATTATTTTTTTCATACATGGGGACACGACTCCTTCTGATTTTAATGAAATTTGGTGAGAAGGTTCCTTTTATCTTATGAACGAAAAAAAAAATTTTAAAGTTTTTCTTTCAAAAGTTATGTCATATTCAAAATGTCATAATTTCGCCGAATGTGTTGAGCTTATTTCTTTAATATCTCGAAAACTACTTTACATACGAAGATGATTTTTATGAAATTTTAAAGAGAATACTTAAGGCTACAAACAATATATTAAAAAAAAGGATTTTTTTTCGTTCATATATGTTCCTTATAAGATAAAAGGAACCTTCTCACCAAATTTCATTAAAATCGTAGTCGTTATGTCATAGAATTACCCATATGGTGAAAGTTATTTGTCTATAACTCGGCAATTTATGAACAATTTTCATTAGCGCTTACCCAATGATAGGACTACAAATTATATAGGATAACAATTTTAGGCAATCATAGTTTTTACTTTTATCTCAGCCATTTATGGGCCGATATTGCTGAGTGTCAATAGCAAAATTTTCGAATTCAATTGCGATAAAGCATTTATTCTAAGTCCTCAAAATGTATGGGGTCTTTGATGATCCCATTTTATTTATTTATTTATTTATTTATTTGTTGTACAATAAGCCTAAAAGGCCAAAGACGTACCATTGGAATTCAATATATCACAAATTCAATATTTCCACCATGCCAAAAAGTAATAACAATTCAAAAGACTTTCTTATTTATAATTTTTTAAATAATGGCACAGTGTATATACATATTCTTAATGATAATTATAATAAACTAAATATATTTATTGAAAAAGTATAAAAATTTGTTAAAATGTTATAATCAAATCAATCTAAATGTACACCTACTCAGGATATGGCTCAGGAATTTTAAGTAAAACAATGGTAGACCAAAAATAACCAGCAGAAGCAAAAAACAAGACAAACCTAAATTATGGGTGATTTTGAAAGTGGGACAATAGTTTGTTTTTAAATACGCCATGCGATAGTGAAAAAGTACGTAGATGAGGCGGCAAGTCATTCCAGTTTCTGGCAGTTCTAATAAGAAATGATCTTTCAAAGACAGAACATGTAATAAGCGGAATAAAAATTTGAAAGTTTCTTGTGGACCTGGAAAAACTAAACTAACTAACTAACTAACACATGAACCGACGGACAGAAATTAGTCCAGTGTAGAATAGTACTTTATAAGGTATAAAATTAATATTCAATAAAAATTACAGACATAATAACAAACTCATTTATACATTTCTGCCTATTGTGAATGGTATAAAAAATACAATTTCGATAAGTTTTTACGAATTTTCAGGGAAAATTATAAATTTAAGTTTGCGGGTCTTGTCCTGATACACAATCACAACCATTTTCCCAATTTCTAGTTTTTTTTTTTTTAATTTTTGCTTGTGATTACCGGTATCGATGTGGTCCTTAAAAGGTTAAAAACTTGTTTAAAAATAAACAAACTGCATTTGAATATTGTAACTAACTCAATTAATTAGTCATTAACATGTATTAGATTGTAAAAATATCAGTAACGATTTTCGCGCCTAAAAATTTTGAAATAGGTTGGCATTTTTATAGGGATTATTTCTAAAACTCGATAATAAAAAAATTTTCGTTATTTTCTTAATATTCTAAAAAGTTCGTTGGTCTCCTCATTTAAAGAAACAATTTCGATCTCTTTCGCTTTCGAGAATACTCGGTGTCGCTTTCTAGAAAGCCTATTAAACAATAAATTACTTTGTGCAACATTTCCTGTTTATGAAATATATCATTTTGAAAATCAAAATGTGCCCCCTAGAACATGAGACTCAACAGCATTGAATTAATGTTCAATTGGTTATTTGAAGTCATAGGTATGTGAGAACTCCCGTACATTACAGAAAAATATTAAACACTGAATCAACTTAATTCGGCTCCATTTTTGCAAAATGAACATAGCAAATTTGGCAAAAGGGGGATTAACCGGACGTGTTATTCCAGACAGAACATTGTCCTTTTAATTTTTTTAGTTTAAGTTTATTTCGTTTAAGTTTTTACAACTTTGATCTTAGACCCTATAAAGTATAAAGTATATATAAATTAAATCCTTAAGAGTAGCGGAGTTGGCTTAACGATGTCTGTCTGTCCATCCCTCAGTTTGTGTGGGCGTGACTGTTGAAATTGGTTAACCGAACATTACAGATATGATGTGGACTAGGCTGTTATATATTTATATCACAAATACTTCTCGAAAGTTCGCTGTTAAAATTCAGTCAGATCGAGCCAATAACAACAAAAAACGAAAATTATCAACAATTTTTTCAACTTTTTAAATTTTACTTAAGATGTTTTGTCAAAATGCCAAACATATATAAGAAGTATTAGCCTGGCCCGAATTTAAGGTTTGGAACGACTTTTAATACTACGATGAATGGTAGTTAAGATTTGACACAGCCGAATATAGCACGACGAGGAGGGTTATCAAGATTAAAAAAAGTGAGAGTAGTTGACCTTTAATCCCAAAAATTTACATCTGAACATTAAAAAAATTATATTTAAAATAGGTCCTGTGACCTTTAAAACAAAATTGATAACGAACTTGTTTCACTAACTTATATGGGTAATTCCATGTCAAAACGACCAAGAGCGGGACACGGCCCCATCCGATTTTAATGAAATTTGGTGAGAAGGTTCCTTTTATCTTATAAGGAACGTATATAAACGAAAAAAATTTAAAATTTTTTTTTTCGAAAGCCGAATTAGCCGAATGTGTTGAGATTATTTCTTCAATATCCCGAAAACTACTTTACATACGAAGATGATTTTAATGTCATTTTAAATAGAATACTTGGGGCTACAAGCCATATATTGAAAAAAAAATTATTAAATTTTAAAAACGGACTAAGTCAAAAACCTATTTTTTTATTTGGCTGATTTTTTTTTATATAATACTTGAAACTGTTATTTAAAAATCCAGAAGCTTTGAAGGAGGTGTTTTTTTCGTTTTTAAGATATGATTTTTTTTCTTTCGCAATTTTAAAAAAATAATCTTAAAAAAGAATTTTATTTAATGTTGTAATTTTGATCAATAAAAACACTGTGCTAGTTAAAAAAAACAGACAAGCCGGGTACTAAGCGTTTTAACCTAATTCGGGCACACTGAATCCAGTGGTGCTAACCGTTTTTTTAGGTTAGTTCTTGTTTTCGAGATATACCGTTATTTCGAAAATGGAGGAGGCTGCCCAACAAATATTCGCGTAACTCAAAAACGGTTTAGCTTAATGAAATTTCTAAAAAAAAACCGAAATTCCGCAATAAAAAATAAAACTTCTTTATGAAACATAAAATTAGTATGACGTGAGAGTGAGTAAAACCTTAAATACATATTTGTCATTCGAAAGGGTGTACAAGACTGAAACATTTAAATTTATTGCGCGTAATCATGCGGAGTTAATATGTTCTCATCGAAAGTTTGCGTGACAGTGAGCTAAAAACAGTCACGCGCGAATGAGTAATGATAATCTCATTGTGAGTGTGCGTGACCGTAAGTAAAATACTGTTACGCGCCGTTCTGTGTTCGTAGATTTTTCAAAATATGCCAAATTTCATGATATTCGAAATATTTTTGTAAAAGTTATTGCATATTTTCTTCCAAGAATACTCGACAGGACCAAAAGTTCTGTTCACAATTACGGTAAAAGTTCACTCACAAAAAGCAAATATGATGGATGGATATCTAATATAAGTTTATTTTGGATAATATAATTCCTTTCTTCATAAAAATAATTTTATGAAAATTAAATTTAATGAACTTAAGCCTAATTAAAAATATTAAAAATTTGGATTAAAAACCATCAATAGTTCAACGAAATAACCACAATACTAATTATTGTTAAAAGCTAAGGCACGAGCTCTATGTGTTCATTTGTCCTTCAAGTTGTGCTGAAAAAGGTCAACAAGAAAAGGAAAGACAAAAATGAAAAAACAAAAAAATGTACTTTGGACTTCAAGAAAAATTCTTGACAAGAGTACGAAAAAACAGAAGTAAGGAAGAACATGTAAAATCAATTAAAATGGATAATCATTCCAAAAAGCAAATTTCGATCTACCAAAGGTTAAAATACAATTTGGTTTAAGGATTGATGTTTGACTATTGACGTCAGCAGTCGTCGATGGCTGCGAGTGTAAAACGGCAAATCCATTTGAGAAGATCGAGTGGTTGCGATCGAAACATGTCATGGTAACCTGCCGGCCGCGGTTCGAATCCCGGCCACGGTCAAGAATGAAAGATTATCAATAACAATTTTAATTAATTTTCATGTTGTAAAATTCCTTTCTTCATAAAAATAATTTAATGAAAATTAAATTTAATGAACTTAAGCCTAATTAAAAATATTAAAAATTTGGATTAAAAAAAATAATATAGCAAATATAAAAATGTTTTCATTTTGAAACAAGGGCGGTAGGCGTGTCCTCGCTCCGACTTTTTTAAAACTCGAATTTTTCATAACTAAGGTAAATCTCACTACTATACGAAATTTCAGAAGTCTGCGTAAACTTCTTCTAAATTTGTCCCATCGTTATATGGAATTAACGCTTCTTAACGTTATTTACTTAACTAAATGCTTGCCTTACTGTGTGCGCTGTCGTTCAATCTTGTTAAAACCACATTTGCTAAAGCTGAAGATTTTTCCAGTAGTGGACTTAAGAAAACGATCAAACTAGGATTCTGCATTGCCCATGTTTTGCAAATATTCTTTATTGACGAAGCCATTTAAATCAAAATGAGCTTCGTCCTACAATATCCGTTTGCGTATAATTCATTTCCATCAATCTAATTATTTAACCTTCTTGTTTAAGTTAACAAGCTTTCTTTACAACTTTCTAAAAATTAAAAAAAATTATAATTAAATAAACAAGTTAAAGTGCAAAAAACTCACTTGTTTCGTTTGGACCACCACCAACAGTAACTAATCTTAATTATTATACAAATCAATATATAACGCTTCTTATTAATTATTATTTGATATTATGAAATTTCTTCAGCATATGTGTAATATCACAATACTTATATATATTTTCTTTGCTTCTGAGAATTATAACTGAGACGATCTTACATGATCTTTTGACGATCTCACTCTTTTTAGTCTAAAAATAAAAACTTTGTTCTATTTTATTTTTTAATTATAAATTATAATTGAATCATCGATAAATGTTTTTATTATTATAAAAATATGTATCAAACTCTTAAATAAACTTAAACCACCTAAGAGTGTCGCACGACTAGTGTCAGGTATGAATATTAATCATCTTTGTTGTGAAACACGAACATGATGAAACGTTTAAAGGGCGCGTCACTTATTGTAGTGGTAGTAAATGATTACACGGTACCGCAAAAGTGAGGACGTAAATATACAGGGTTTCTTATACTATTTATTAAAAAATATATACAATTTAATCGAACATAGCGTTTTGCCGAACTCTGACACCAAATCCGAACGTTCGGTCAGCTTCTAATTATTTAGGTTACAATAAAATATGTAAATAAAGGATCGATTATTACCATTTTCAACAAGCTCCGTCCCTATGACAATTAGAATATACATATGTATGTATGTACCAACTTTAAATTAAGATTGGCCCTAAAACATTGACTTGCACTTTTCGCACAAGATTGATTTTGATCGGAAGGTTATTCTAAGTCGCTCGGCATACCTACTCTTAACTCATTACGAATCAAATTGTTTGTTTTTGAAACACAACAAAATGTCACAACAATTTTTAAAAAGATAAAACCCCTGTATTACATTGATTAAGCAAGGCATTCTGAGTCGATAGAAAAGAATAAAGGTGGGTTTTATAAGCCGTCTCTTCTCATTCTCATTTTGATGAGGTTAAACCAAAGTCGGCTTTCTTACAAAACACTGCGCGTCATTAGGTTAGCTCCTCCCCTACACTGCAAAAACAAATCAATGCATCCGTACTTAAATCAAGCCGAAGGGCTGGTATGGTAGGTACGGATTTCCTTGTATCAATTACAGAAGTACAGAATGCTAAATTCAAGTAGTAAACACTACCATCACATGCCCAAAGTTGGACGAATGAAACATATAAAGCGAAAGAGGCTGCTTTCAAAATATAATGTGACTTATGGTTTAAAGAAATATTTTGTATTTTTAAGTTAATGTTTAAACTTTTTCATATACTAAAAAATTTAATTATATCTGTTTGCATGTTGTAGGAAATATTAGAATGTATAAAAAATTGTTGGAATATATGGAAGCAAGGATTAAACATTGGGATATTTATATAGTAGATCAGTAGCAATGTTCATTTAAATCGTATATAAATTATTGTTTTTAAAGTTTTTCTAATAAAATAATAATTTTTTTTATATAAGTTTTGCCTCATTAATCAAGTTTTAGTTATAAGATGCTTTCAATCCGTCTAAAAAGTTGATAACTTTTTTATTCATGTAAATTTCCTGAGAAAAAAATAAAAAATCGTCTTTCACGTTTCGTAAAATCGTCAAAAAATCGGATAACTTAAAATTTAGTTTTTTTTTTTGTTTAACAATTTTTGTTCGATTTTTATTAAAAAAAAACATTCAAACAAAAACATAATTACTTCATACCCAGCTAGCATTTTCAATCGTGTAAGAGATACTGGGAGTCTTCAATCGTCGATGACCGCATTATTTAATCGTAGGGAAAAACTGTAACACGACTCAGATTCTTCGATAGCACAACGAAAGACGCTTCTTCAATCGTTGTGGGAATCGTTTAAGATGTGGGCAAAGATTATCTAACGAGTCTTTCATGGCAAGAATCGTATGAGACTCATGTAGATATTTTCTTACAACTTACAATATAATTATTGAAAATATGATTTATACAGAGATTCGTAAAAGGTTTATTCGATGATGGTTTGACGAAAGATAAACAAAGTGTAACATTGTTGTTCTTGTACTCTGAAAATAATCATTTAAAGATTTTCTTAAGACTTGCATATTGCAGCCGTACCTAAACAAAAGCGGCACGCGTTTTCTAGTTTTTAAAATTTTGCAATTGGAAAAACCGATTTTCACAGCTCGTTTAATTGTGAAGTTTGCCGCTATTTTTAGTTAATAATGGAAATTTAGCTATTTTTTGGTCAATGTAGCGTTTTTATCTCTATTTTCGTTTATAATTTGTGGGTTTTATTAAACAAGAAAGCTATCACTACTGCTCGTGAGACAATGATGACGCTCTTGCTAAGGTGTGGCGTATCAGCGTAAAAGCTAAGCGAAAGAAAACGTCTGCCTTCCGCTCTTGTTAAGGTACGGCTGCTAAACTTTTCAAGATTAAAAAACGAACTTGTTAGAAAATTTAATGTTTTATTTAGACTCAAAAAATCGTCACTTTTTAGAAAAAAATGAGCAAGTCAGTAATTTGCTAATTTCGGAACAAAAAATCGTCAAAATGACGATAAATTGTCAAATCTGGCAGCTCTGACCACAAGCCATATAATTTTAATTACAAATTTTTTTTGCAATATAATCATAAG
The DNA here is from genome assembly GCA_963931875.1 of Pollenia griseotomentosa. Lineage (NCBI taxonomy): Eukaryota > Metazoa > Arthropoda > Insecta > Diptera > Polleniidae > Pollenia > Pollenia griseotomentosa. The sequence continues at coordinate 52,012,771 of OZ007563.1, forward strand.
CCACCAAAATTATAAAAGTTATATATATCGGGGTTTTTGATATTAATTCATTGTTCCTTCTCAAAACGTCTTAGTACGCCCACACATTTATGCTTCAAAAAATAAACCATGATGAAATACACATTCGGCATTACTACCAGGGTTATTAGGCTTTTTTCTTAAAAAATCGTCAAAAGTTTTAATAAAATTCGTCAAAATCGTCACGAACATTTAACAAAATCGTCAAATATTTAAATTTTACAAATCAGAGACAATTTATTGCTTTGATTGGTTCAAAAATATAAATTCTTAATAATTTATTTGTTTCATTTGTCCATATTCACAAAAACATTAAATAAAAAATAAAATCTCATTTGCTATTAACCCGAGCTATCTTAAAATGATTAGTTTTTATCGCTATCACCTGTTTTTAGTGTTAAAGTTGCTAAACCAAGGGTTCTGTCTATATCACCCGACTTGAAATGTTTTATTACGTCCAATTTTAGTTCCAAACTAATGCATTTTCTTCTCTTTGCACTCATTTTTCCAAACAACTTTTTATTAAGAACTAACTTCTTAAGGCCCAGATCAATGTATTTGGGCATTTACTTCCTAACACGCAACTATACTAAGAAAACCTAACCTAACAAAATTAAATGGGAATTCGCGTTTTTACACGCAAATAGAAAAAGTCTTCACATGTGATTATGACTTCAGTGAAAAAATCCAATCGTATGTGGCTACGCAAATCGAAATCATAAAAACGCAAAGCGAATTTAACCAATTGTTAAAAAGCGACGCAAATAGGACCGACGCAAGTCGTGGCTCTAGTATGTATTTTTTTGCAGTATCGATGGCATAAAAGCCAACTGTTTTGTGATGGGGGAAGCATTTTTTTTGTTTAGTTTCCAATAATTTTTGGATATCGAAAAATTGATTTTTACGTTCTGGACTGTTCCCAATATAATTGTAAATATTTCTTGTAAGTGTTTTATTGATGCCAGAAAATCGTCATAACCCTATTACTTTTAGTAAAAAAATCGTCAATTGTCATTTTACTGTATTTTCTCAAAAAGAATTTTTAAATGTTCACAGAAAGTACGCGTTTTGTGTTGTAATAAGTGTATTTTATTAAAGTTTTTTTTTTATCATTTTAATTTAAATAAAAGGAGATATTGACCAATTGGTTAAAATTTAATTTTTATATCACGCATACTTCGATTAAAATAATTTTGACGTATTAAGAGACAAATTTCCATTTTTGTTGTAATGTTGAATTTGTTGTCCTTGTGCTGCCACCTGTACATCCATCCATAAAATAAGCCCTATTGTTATTAGACTCGTATAACAAATTAAACTCCAAATTGAATAGTGATCAAGGAATGAGTCATTTAGTTTATCTTTAGTATAAATTATTAAGACGAAAACAAACCTTTTATTAGATTTTATATAGAAATTAAAGTAAATAAAAATACATTTGAAATTATGAATATTTATAAAAGCTTTATTGTTTTAAAAAACAGCACTCAGAAGTAGTGTACTTTATGCCAACAGAGTTAAGAGAGAATTAAATTACCCAATACACTTTTCTTTTCATAAATTATTTCATAATACTTTCAATAAACTATTTCATAATATTTTCAATAAATTATTTCATAATATTTTCAATAAATTATTTCATAATATTTTCAATAAATTATTTCATAATATTTTCAATAAATTATTTCATAATATTTTCAATAAATTATTTCATAATTAATCGTTATTAGTAAGATACTCTCACATTACCGAAGGGGTAAAAATATCGAAACTAAATTAGAGTTTCTTTATATCAGCACGCGATTGTTTTAAAAGTCGCCGTCGCAGTTGTGGCAACACGTACGATGGAGATGAAATTTAATAGTAAGGGTGTGCACGTGACTTTAATTTTTAGAGTCACACGTGTTTTTAGTGTTAATCGGTAGTAATTGTGATTACTTTAAATATTAATCACGCGTGTTGGATGAGAGCAAGGGTACGGTCATTGAGCTCAAAGTGGGGGGACAAAAATAAAAAAAATTACAAAAAAAAAATGTATACCTTTACAGAGGGGTCAAATGTATGATTTGTCCTTCTAAATCTGAAAATACTTGCCCCCTATCCTCATTTCATAAAGGGGTTCCCATAAAAAGTTTAAAATTTTATGATATTGTAAAAATGGCCCCCACAGCTCCTAGAATTAACCAGAATCTAAGCGGGTAGGTATGTTTTAAACTTATGGAAAAGTGTTGGGTGACCAGCAATGAGGCGAGAGGAGAGTTGATCGGCTTCTTGGTTTAGTCACTTGTGATAGTAACGAGTAACTTTTGCTATCATCATCGAGATTCAAACTTTTTTAATTACACTACAAATTTTTCATAAATCAGGGGTCTATCAACGCATTTGATATCGAGTAAACTATCGTATTTTTCTGCATATGATAGACACTGACGTATCGATATCTAATGCTATCATCTCAAATTACGATACATTATATTCGATATCTAGTTTCATGATACCAAAATAAAATTTTGATCAATTTTGCTCGATATCGTATGCAACGATTAGACCCCCGACCTCGAGTTTGAATACATTTTCATTTAATCCAAATTTTGATTTTTTTAATTAGGCTAAAGCTCAGCAAATTCAATTTTCATTAAATTATTTACATGAAAAAAGGAATCTTTTTTAAGTTTTTTAATTATTCGACCTTTTTTTTAATTATAATTTTAAAAATAAATAACACAGCCCGACAAAATTAAAAAAAAGTTTTGCTTCTTTGAATTTATCAACTGATTCTAGATAATTTGGGTGCGCTGAATTCAAATCTGTAATCAGTTTGTCTCTATCAGCTCTAGTTTTCATGATATAGCTTTTTTATACCCTCCACTTATGACCTCCATTTGTGACCGTCTGTTAGTTTTTTAAAAAAATTTTTTCATCAAAATTTCTTAATTACAGTTATGGTAGTTGCCAAAAAAAACATTTTTTCCGTAAAAAAATTTTTTGTGCAATTTCTAGCTGATTAACGGGAATTTTATATGTACAATATTATTTAGAACGTTATTTTTTCTTGTTGCACTCCAATTGAATATCGGAAGTTAGTTGCTTGTAAGAAGTGGTTTATTGCAGTTGGCAAAAAAGTGTTGATCTATGGCAACTACCATAACTGTAAATAAGAAATTTTGATGAAAACAATTTTTTGAAAAAACTAACAGACGGTCATAAATGGAGGTCATAAGTGGAGGGTATAAAAAAGCTATATCATGAAAACTAGAGCTGATAGAGACAAACTGATTACAGATTTGAATTCAGCGCACCAAAATTAACTAGAATCAGTTGATAAATTCAAAGAAGCAAATTGAGTGTTGGCCTGTGTAATTCATTCAAGCTCCAGGTCAGTTTTTTCTTTTTATTCTTTATTTTTCAATATTTCGACATCCTTTGGATGTCATCTCCAGGAATACCGAGTCACAAGAATACACAACAATTAGCTTGTAGATCTATTATAGTTTTTTATTAATTTCCGTGAGCGTGCGTAACTTTGAAAATGCGTTTGTGATAACTAAATTTTTTTTAGTAAGCGTGAGTGATCATGAGAATTCCTTGTGAGTGTGCGTGATCGTGAGGAAAAAAACACTCACGCACACAACTCAAATAAAAATATACTAAAATGTGTTAATACTCACTGCAAAACTCAGTACATAAAGATTTTTTATGAATGAAAACAAGTATAAGAACTTAAGCTAAAAAATTATAATAAATAATAACTGCCTTTTTTTAGAAAACTTAAACATGTGAGTGTGTGAGAAATTATATTGAAAACAACAATTAAAAACGAAAACTTGTTTTTGTTTTTAATATAATTTCTCACTCACTCACTTGTTTTGATTTTCTAAAAACAGGCAGTAAATGAATACAAATAAAAGTATTCGGGTGACTGTATATATTGATATGTAAATTGATAAACAAGGTATTTTACGTTATGCGATTGCTCATCAAACAAAATGATAAACAAAGATTCCGTTCTTGTTTTTTTTTATTACAAATAAAAGAAGAATTTTATTGTCACAACCAGATGGAAAATACGCCAGGAAAAGCATGACCGGTCGTACGTCTTAAAAATAATTGTGAATGTGATACACCCCTAAAAAAAACATTGGCTTCTTGTATTAAAGCAGCTCTCAAAAAATGTTGGGTCTAGTGATGGGCGTTGGTAAGCTGGACTGATTTAAGAAAAGGTAAATAAATGTTTAAGTGTTTCGATGCTTCACCTATTGACGTAAGCATCACGTTATAAGTCTGATGTTATGATTTTTAGAAATTTTTTGATGAAAATATTTATAATTAAAAAGAAATGCTCTTATTATCAATTTTATTTAAAAATATTTCGTTTAATATTTTTAATGCCAGCATTGGGACAAATTTTGTTACTAGCATTTCGATTCTTTTTTTCTTAAGAAGTTAAATACTTAATTGCAATAATTTTTTAAAAATATATATAATTATAATTAGTATTGTGGTTATTTCGTTGAACTATTTATGGTTTTTAATCCGAATTTTTAATATTTTTAATTAGGCTTATCGAAACATGTCATGGTAACCTGCCGGCTGCGGTTCGAATCCCAGCCACGGTCAAAAAATGAAAGATTATCAATAACAATTTTAATTAATTTTCATGTTGTAAAACACCTTTCTTCATAAAAATAATTTAATGAAAAATTAAATTTAATGAACTTAAGCCTAATTAAAAATATTAAAAATTTGGATTAAAAACCATAAATAGTTCAACGAAATAACCACAATACTAATTATTGTTAAAAGCTAAGGCACGAGCTCTATGTGTTCATTTGTCCTTCAAGTTGTGCTGAAAAAGGTCAACAAGAAAAGGAAAGACAAAAATGAAAAAACAAAAAAATGTACTTTGGACTTCAAGAAAAATTCTTGACAAGAGTACGAAAAAACAGAAGTAAGGAAGAACATGTAAAATCAATTAAAATAGATAATCATTCAAAAAAAGCAGACTTCGATCTACCAAAAGGTTAAAATACAATTTGGTTTAAGGATTGATGTTTGACTATTGACGTCAGCAGCCTTCGATGGCTGCGAGTGTAAAACGGCAAATCCATTTGAGAAGATCGAGTGGTTGCGATCGAAACATGTCATGGTAACCTGCCGGCTGCGGTTCGAATCCCAGCCACGGTCAAAAAATGAAAGATTATCAATAACAATTTTAATTAATTTTCATGTTGTAAAACACCTTTCTTCATAAAAATAATTTAATGAAAAATTAAATTTAATGAACTTAAGCCTAATTAAAAATATTAAAAATTTGGATTAAAAATATATATAATTTTTTAATTATAAATATGCAAGTGGCAGTGCAAAAAACTGAACTGGTAGCAATGAAATAAAGTACATAATTTATTTTCTTTTTGTTTACCCTTACAACTACAATTAGATTTGACAAAAAATCAACCAATTGTAGTCGGGATTGTAAGTCTACTTTCACACGTTTCATCTTTTGATGCTCAACTCTTATGTTTTTAGGTGAGGGAAGAAAAAAGAAAGGGGGTTAGTACGGAGATGCCTGTACTCGGTCAGTACGCTTTGTGTTTTTATTCGTTGGTATATGCACAACGATGGCTGCATGTTATTATTTATTTTATTTTTCTTTTTGATTCGCTGTTGTTAAAATTATTGTTGTTTTGAACCGAAAAAAGTTGAAACCGGTTGCTGCATGTGATTATATTGGCATCTTTAAAAGGGAATTGAAAAGAAGTTGAGCATCAAAAGATGAAACGTGTAAATTCAGACTAAGAAAAGATAAACTCACTGTTTGTTGTTGGTGTTTTGTTTAAGGCTAGGTTCATACGACCAGAGTTACCGTTGAGATACTAAAGTATCAATTCGACCCTTTTTCCACGCTCTTGATACCTTTTATTTCCCTTTTTTTAAATTACCCTTTTGTATAATTTTCACCTATTTCGTGCCACTTTCTGACCCTTTTTCAAAATAGAACTTACATTTTGTTTTTGGCAACACTGCTTTGACAGCTTTTGTAAGTAGTTAAAATGTTTATATCGCCAGCAGCTTTTATATGCACAGCGTGCCCTTAGACTGACAAATCTGAATCTTTTTAGAGGCCTTTGACACTTTTATGCCTCTTTTTTAAAGTACATTTATAAATCATTTTAAGTCAATTCATGCTACTTTTTGACTATTTTAAAATATGTATCAAGAACAAAAAAAAAATACGAGAATTAGTCTTTTTAAGATTTTTATAACCCGTATTTATAAAACCCAAACAATATACATTTATATTATCTTGAAATTGTTTCCGAATTCAAGATATAATTTTTAAAGCAGAGGCTATTGTCAACGAATATAAGTTTAATTCGCGGTCGAAAATTAAATCATAGATTTAACGAAAATATTTACTTGAATTTGAATTAATTCGTTGCATTTATATTTTCTTAACCTTCAGTTAAACGAGTGTTTTTGAAATTAGCATTGATTTAAAATGAACTTTTTAACGGACTTTGGTCTGCAAATTTGTTCGAAACGGATCTGGAAGAATGAGCTTTAGGTGAAGTTTTTATAACGAAATATAGAATGAACATTCCTAAAAAAAGTTAGTTAGTACAAAGTTTTTGTTAAAACTTTTTTTACGATTTCGTAATTAATTTTTCGATAGTAAAGTAAAAATTAAAATTAAAAGTAAAATGTCCTTTATCACATAACTCATATTTCGTAATTGTTCAACAATACTTTATTAACACGAAATTTAAAAATTTTCAGTATAAGCACAAAAATTTTTAATTAAGTATTTCGTTACCTTAATATAAAAAGGCCCCAACTCATCAAAAACACTTTTTACAGGAGAAGGAAAAAACTTAATAAAAGCTGAAATAATATAGCTACACAAACATTGTCAAAAAACATCTTTATTAAAATTAAACGAGGAATTCAGATTGAAATACAGATTCGAAAAATTGTGTGTATGAGTTAGGGCTTTTTTTCTTTAGAAAAATTGTGTGTATGAGTTAGGGCTTTTTGTGTTCTGCTTATAACTTCTTTATTTTTAATCTAATTTGCTTGAAATTTTAATAGAATGTGTATTAGCAACCATTCTACAAGAATCAATAAAAAAACGGATTTCCAAAAATAATGAGTTGGGGCCTTTTTATATTAAGGTAACGATTTAAGGAATATGAAAAATAATTTTTAAGCCAACCTGTTTTTACCAAGAAGTAGACAAAATATCACGATATTTTTGTAGCGGTTAGATATAAATATTATGTATCAATTTTTTCCAAAAAGTTAAACAATAAAAATTTTGAGTTAGTACACTATTCTTGAGCAAGTGCGATATAAATTTGCTATTTTTTATATACACATATTTTTTATTTATTGAATAACTTAAAATATTTATTAAGAAATAAAGTAAAGTTTTTGGAGCAATACATGACTGAAATAAATATTTTTTGTTTAGATACAGAAAACTTGGTCGGTGTTTTTTTAAATGCCTTTTTTTTTTGTTAGTAATTACTGCTTGCAAAATACCTGACTCTTTTTTATTTGAAATACCCCTTTTGTGACCCCCATTTTTTTGGAAATGAGCCTTTTTGTGACCCTTTTAGAAAATTTCCAACGGCAACCCTGCATATGACGATATAAAACACTCGTTTCGCTCTCTGAAACTAGATTATCAGACATGCTGTTAATACGATTCATTCTTGTGACATTTTTTTGTGTTGTTTGTGTGATTTTTTTTAAAGTTACATTAAAATGTATGTAAAAATTAAAAAAATTTACTTTTATTTATATTATTATTTTATAATTATCACTTTATATTATTTAGGGTGTGTGTGAAACGGTAGCAAAGTTCTATGGTAAAATTAAATTTGCTTGTGGTTGAAAATTTTCATATTTGTGCTGTGTGAAATTGTAACATTTTTGACAACGTAAAATTTTGACATAAAGAAAAAAACAATTACTAGTTGTTTTGTGAAAATGAATAAATTAATCAAGTTTTTACCAATAATCATTTCAATTCTGTTGGAAATGAGATTGTCCCAACTATTTGATGAATTCGTTCTGATATATTAACAATTTTTACAAAAAGTGTGGGCAAAAAAGCTTATACATATGTAAATACTTACATGTTGTATAATTCTTTTTAATTTTTTTGCCGCTGATCCTGCTTCCATATTATTTTTTATTTTGTTTAAATAAATTTGAAGAAAACAAAGTTTTGTGGTTGTCAAAAATTTCTACACTAATGTCAAAATTTATACTAGCCCCCCAGGGCTAGTGAAATTTTATTCACCTCAGTAGTGTAAAAATTTTACTTCCATGAGTACTTTGCTACCGTTTCACACATACCCTTAATATCAATTTCTATTTTGATTTTTTTGATTTCTTTTGCGAGCTAGTACAGATAAACTACCGATAATTGTTAACAAAATTGGATAAGATAGTACATATTTCCTGTTTCGCAGCACGTTTCAATATTATTGATCATGTTTGGGGCGCGAGACAGGAATGGGAGAGCCAAACACGTATATTGCTGTCCGTGTGAACATGGTATAAGCTTTGATATTATTATGGGTAAGACTTTCGAGTGTTTATAATTCTTTTTTGCTTAACAGTTTTATTTGAATAATATCTTTAGCTTTTCGAAAATCTTTGGGTGAAGTTTCCTGATGATATGACCTAAGCAACCAGCGAAATGCGCATAGATTTGGCTTATCCCACCAACAATAAATTTCAGTTTATCAATAGTAAGAATTGGGAATTTAGCGCTTTAAAACTAAATCTTATTAAAAAAACTAATTTTTTTGGAAAAATGCTTGAAGAAATTGCCCATGTCATAAAGTTGTAAAATATGTTCTATTTCTGCAAACTTTTATTTTGCTAAATAATCAAAAAATATATATATGTATAAATATCTCGAATAATTAACCGCATGTGACATTTGCATGCACAAGTGTATAAACGATAATACATCTGCTTAATTTAATAAAACTGGTTGTGTTCATTATTTGTTGTTTAATATTTAATAGAAACGTGATTTTTCCACTGTAATTCCCACGCCATTTATTAAAATCACATATTGAATTTACACTGAACCCAGTTTAATTGTAATTTTAAAATGCAAAATGCTTTTCTGTATCTCATACTAAAAGAAATTTATGAAAGTATAATTAATCTTTGCAGGTTATTTTTATACCCTGCACCACAAGTGGAAGCGGTACATATTAAATTGTCATTCCGTTTGTAATCTTTAAAATCGTGATCTTAGACCCTCTTAAGCTTATGAGTATTGTTGATCCTCATTTTCATAAGGATTGATTTAAAAATGTCTATCTGTTAATATGTCCGACATTGTATGTTAAAATAGGTATTCCGAAGACAACAGATACGATGAGAACCAGTTTGTTGTAAACTTATATGACACAAGGTCCCAACTAGACTAGTATTGATATTCAGCCAGATCGGTCCAAAAATAGCTGTGACATGAACAAATAACTATGATCGCCTCTAGTTCTTGTCCATAAATATCTAGTATTTAATCATAAACCTTCAATGCTTAAAGTCTCCTTTTATTGTATGAACTATATTTTTTCACATTCACCTTAAATAAACTTGTAGAATACTGGTAGTTCAAATAAACGAAATTTAAGAACCGACTTTTAGACGAATCACTTATTTTTCTTTTAAAATAATGCCCATAACATATAAGCTAAGAGAACCAAATCTGGATCAGATATATTCTAAATATAAAGACTACTAAGCAGTTTTCGAAAATAAACAGAACACACACCCAGTAACGATATCTATTTTACAGTGTTTGTATAGACAAAAAGAGCCCTTTATACCGTTCGTACCGTTCGTCACTATTTTCAAGAAAGAACAGAACATTATAAAGTGTTTTGTTCAACGCTAAAAAACAGAACAATTGTTTTGGTACTGTAGACAAATATTATATTTCAATGTTCTATAATGTTACTTTTTTTTACATTGAAATTAATTTTTACATTGAAATTAACAAAAATAAATTGTAAGCAACGACCACAGCACGAATAGCTTGTGTGTGTATTGTGTATGTGTTTCGTTGGTGTAGAATATTTTTGAAATTTTTTTTTTTTACCAGCTAAAAGGGCTGCTACGCACAACTGAAACGAACGAACACTAATGAGCTGAGCCGAACACAATAAAGTTTGTGGTTTTTTTTTTTTAAAAAGGAACGGATTTAAATGTTATCGTCTTTTTATTTAGTTGGACAAGAGCAGTATTATTTTTGTGCTCAAAGTTGACAAACAGGGAAACGTTATTTTTTTTTAATGGTTTACTACACAAACACTATTAGCGTTTGCGTTATCCACAACACTACTGAACCGCACACTAAGGAGCGATATTTACTATTTATTTCAAACACTGCTACTATATAATAAAAATCAGCCGAATCGGTTTCACATGGCTCCAATAAAATTGTTCTCCTGATTTAGGGGTTTTGGATCAATACATACAAATATGTTCTCAAACTTGAGCTAGGGATAAAGTTCTTAATTAAAACTTTGATGAAGGGTATATAAGATTCAGCATAGCTGAATTTATCTTTTATACTTGTTTATTTATAAAAGATGTAAACAAAGTTGTTTTGCTTTGCATTAAGAAAAGTATTGAAATTGTTTTGATAAATTTTTAGAATATTGAAATTTGCATATTTATGATTTCGCAGGTACAATATCTAGAAATCGATATTATTATTGATTAAAAACGCAAATCAATAAATAATAAAATTCTGTGATTGCAAATAAGTTTTAGTTAGAAATTAATACTTTTTACATTTGCTTTGCATATTTCACTCAAAAATTGTACGCTGTTTTTTTAAACTTTATTTTTCATAATAAAAGTATGTATTTGTCACAAATTCAATAATTACTTCATTTATTTAAACATAAAAGGGAGTATTCCCGACAACGTTGTTTATCACTATCACCAGGGCAAGTTTTTAATGCTTTTTGCATTTTCACCAAAAATATATGCTTTGCATAAATTGGCATATTGCGAAGGTTTTACAAAAGAACTGCTTTTGAGTCAATCTGTTGCAATAAGAAAATAAAAAGATATTAATCCTTTTCTTTCATTCGCATTTTCTTATATGGAAATTTTTTACAAGAACAAAAAGAAATTACATCGGGTTACGTTTTTCTAAAACAAACGGGTACTGAACAATTTTGGATGTTTTGTTTTTGATAGAGTTTCATTTAAGAATGAAACTAAAAAGGCTTTTTTGCTCGTATGGTGATATGTAACCCAAGAACTTTAATAGTGAATTGGTTTATTCAGTGTGCTTAACATAAAAGTTTATCCATCGCAGAAGACGTAAAAGAAAAAGTTCAAAATATTTAAAATAAAAAAATATTCATTAAAAAACTTAACAAATTTTTAATCGGAATGTTAAGGCCTAGTTATAATATGCATGAGCTAGCTTAAACTACTGTCAAAAGCTAACGAAAAGCTTGTCAAATGTATTTTAAACAAGTAAGAGTGCTTCATTCTTTTATACAATTCACCATGCACAGTGGACACCTTAATGCATCTTATAATTGATTTTTGCAAATGTTTGAAATTAACCATAAAACAAATTCTATCGTAAAGCTAAGATGTCAAGCAATAATTATTTGCAGAAATTATAGTTATTGTATCAACAGGGTTATCCGAAAATGGCGTCACAACACACTACTTTCGACCTTATAGATTTGAGGAAATAAAATTATACCATATTCAAGGGCGTATTTTTAATATTTATAATTATTTCTTTTAGGATTGTTATACCTTCTTGGTCCAGATTCTATTTTTGTTATGAGTTTTGTATATGTTGTAAGAAGATTTTAAATTTGTTCATTTACAATATATATAATGTTTTTTGGCTTACCTACGCCACTTTGGCTAGGATTTTAACTGTTGGCGCCGTTTGCCGCCGATCTAGTTTTAACATAAAACTACAGTTTAACTTATTATCTAAAAGATATACCAAAACTAGCTGCCTTTTCGTGCTTTTAAACAGATTGCATGCAAAAATCTTAAGCAATTCAGAAATTAAAAAAAAAAAATTAATTTAATTAGCTTTTTTATCATTGCAGTTTTGCGTTTCTTATTAAACAAGAAAATTATTTACGTGAGATGTCAAGCAAAATTTCTTTAAAATAGGCTTAAACAATTTCGTTTTTCACAAAAAACCACGGATGTAAAACTGAACAATTTTAAGTGCTCAATGCGTACATTAATGCTTGCCTACATTGCAAGTGGTAAGAATCTGTTAAGTATAAATAAGTTTTTACCAAAAAACTATCTGTGTTTAGAAGCATACATACAACTATTATCAAAAAATTTTAAAAATCGGTAATACCAAAGCTTAAAATTCGTTGGCAGAAGGCTAACAGAACTGTTAAAGTGTTTCTTGAAAGAAATGAAGATTGGTTAAATACCGAATTTTTAGTTACTTTGCTAGCAACAGCGAGTCCTTAAACTCTTTACAAAAAGCTTAAAATTCGTTGGCAGAAGGCTAACAGAACTGTTAAAGTGTTTCTTGAAAGAAATGAAGATTGGTTAAATACCGAATTTTTAGTTACTTTGCTAGCAACAGTGAGTCCTTAAACTCTTTACAAAAACGAGGAAGACCATGCAGCTCTTATCAGACAACAAATCTTTACAAGATCTACTTGATTACACAACAGCCAGGATTGTAGTGGTAGAGTCTGTGGAAATTAAAAATCTTCAAAGTTTAACCCTGTAGTGTAAATGGGGGTGTGATGGTGCGCAAGGACAAAGTGAATATAAACAACCATTTCCCGACGAATCTAACTTAAAATCTATTAAACTTGTAAATGAATTTACACGCTATACAGTTTAGAAAAATCCAGCCTAATTAATTTATTTCATTGTAAATAATAATTATCAAACTAGTTTGTACCAAAAACTTATTCAAATACTCACCAAAACAAAAAAGCGAAACTTTAAACTTCATAAGCATTTTTTTAATTATCTTACATTTGCTGCCAATGAAATGTTATTGTAATTCTACTCCACGTTTTTTTCCCTCTTATAAAATCCCGCCCACATTTTGTTGGATGTTGTGTATCTATAACCAAGATGCGTGTAACTAATTTGGAAACTTGGGCTCTTGCAGTTCTTTAGATGTATAGAAATTTATAATGTATTTGTTTGGGAGGTGCCGCGCCTACTTCTTTAATCCCGCCCATATTTTTAGAGAGGTTCTGTATTAATAACTCGGCTATGTGAACCAAATTTGGACAATATTTGAAAAAAAAAACTATTTTTTGCCACACCAACTTCTCCAATCCCGCCCACATTTTGTGGGATGTTGTGGGTTGATAACCGAGATGTTTCTACCTGATCTAGAAACTTTGGTTCTTTCCGTTCTCCATCTAAAAATAAATTTATAATGTGTTTGTATAGAAGGTGCCACGCCTGCTTCTATAGTCCCGCCCAATTTATAGAGAAGTTGTATCTTGCTAATCAAGATACATACTTGTAATCAAGAATGATAGAAATAAAGATTACTACATCAGGCAGATATGTATAAAAATTTTTTACTGCGCATATAGGAACTGTGACGTCACACAACCTTCGTTTTCATTTTCTCATAATTTTTAGCTTTCAAACTGTTATGTTAATCGGGGTTGTCACATTGATTTTGACCTTTTTCGCCAAATTCAATGTCAAAAATCGCCAAGATCGCCAAAATCGCCAAGCCTTTGTTTTTCGGTTTTTGACAATAAAATACATATTCTTACATTTATTAAAAATATTTTTTATACATTTTAAAAAAGAAATTTGTTCAGTATCGCTAAAATACGCCAACAATTTAAAAAAGTCGCCATAATATATGTTTTGTTAAATATTTATTTAGAACACAGTAAAAATAGTTAGTGAACAGACAAGAGGTACAATGTTTACTATAAAATAGTTTATAGTAGTCTACTTAAAGCGACTAAAAAAGAACTTTTGCAGCTAGTATTAAGCAAATATTGTATATACATTTGTATATAAGTTGTAGTTATCTAAAACGCTTGGCCAGCAAAGCTCCCTATTTGTCTTCTTTTTTTAAATACATTGTGAGAGAATTACATTACAATGAAGGTACAAAAGAAGTGCAACATGTACTATTCACAATCATAAAATATAAACCTTGTAATAACGCGTCTAGAAGTTCGTCATGCATTCCACTTCGAAGCCGAGTTTTTGTGGAGTTCATAATTTCAACACCGGCAATACTTGTTCTAATTACCAGCATATAAAGTACAGTAAAAGCAATTTCCTTTAAATGGTACGTACCTGCCGTATCCATGTAGCTATTAAATATATAAATTAAATGAAATGCCATTATAAAAACCCTCTTTACAATTAACAAACGTGTTTCGTAAACATCCAAAGGTACGTTAGGATTCATAGAAATCTTTAACAACAACGTTTTTTTATCTCTGATAATAAATTGCCACATGTTTTAAGGAATTATATTTATTGATTCTTTCAAGAGCACTATTAAAAACGAAAAATAGTTTTCTCGAAGATTTTTATTATCTGCATCAGCCATTTGAACATACATACTTTTAAATACTGACCACACATGTGAATGCCTTAAATTTCATACATAAAAATTTTATGATAAAATACCAGAATAAAAGAAATATTTTTTCTTCTTATTGAATAAAACGAATTTTAAAACAAATCCATAGCTCATCAAAAATAGCCAACTATTTTTTTTTAATCGCCAAAATGTCGCCATGTCGCCAAATCAAACATTAGATCGCCAAATAAGTTTGAAAATTGCCACGTTTGGCGAGAAATCGCCACATCTGACAGCCCTGATGTTAATGTGTAAACATGACAGTGGAACAATTTATTATTTTTATGTTTAAATTATTTGAAAACTGAAAATTTTTTATTAGAAGTTAAATTTTTCTTCATAATTTAATTTTTGACTTATGTACATAAATGTATATTATCTTATAAGTTATAGTGAAAAATATAGACATTTAATTAAAAGGACGCAACACGTTACTTTTTCGCACAATTACCCCCTCTGTTTTTTTGCGATTAATTTGTTGGCATTTGGCCCAGCACACTTTATGTTTGTACTTTTTTCTGCTCTCTTCTATTTTTATTTATTTTTTATTTTTCTTTATTATGCTACTTTTAACACACGTTTGAACTTTTAATATAAAATATTAAGCAAAATTCTTACAGCCGTATTCATAAAGACTTATTGATGATTAATTGACCGTTTTTAAGCAAAAATTGCTAAAGTTGTATTCATAAACGAAAAATAGTCTATTGAACTTTTAATAAACCATTTATAAAGTAAGAAAATTTATTGTTGGATTTGCCCTTCTTTAAACCAAAAATAAAATGAAATTTTGATAAGTGTTTGAGTTTTATGATATTATTTTTGTGAAATATATTGGAAAATAATGACAAAAATGTTTTATTTATTAATATTGACATGTTAAATATATTTTTCTAATTTTTTTTTATTTTAGACAACCAATTTAAAGTTATATTGATAATTATTTAAAAAAAAATTTATATGATTTAAATGAATATGTTCAGGGGCAAATGCAGATATTCTCTTTAATTATTTATTAAATTATTGCAACTAGGTGTTTTTTTGTTTAAAACAAAAAATTATTGATCAAAAATATTTAAAAAAAAAATTAAAATAAGCAAATCATAATAATAGTGATGTTAATAAAAAGTAAACCAACTTTTTATTCGAATAATTTCTTATCGAATATTTAAAAAAGGTTCAAACAAATGATTTTATGATAGCTTTCGGCAACATTTTGTTCAGAAACTAAAATAATATATGTATAGTTTTATTTGATAAGAATAATTTTGAAGGGGCACAATAAAAAAAAAATTATTAAAAAAAATTTAAATATAGAATATCATGTAAACCGAATAGAAGTTTCGTGCATCACTAACAATAAAATGGCAGCCAAATATAAAGAAAGTTGCCATACTTAAACAGAAAATCGCTGCAAACAGTTAATAGTAAAAAAGGTGTTATTTTACGTTTATGAATACAAATTTTTATAAGAGGTTTATAAGACAAGAAGCGTTTAATAGTTATTACATACTATAAGCTTAAAATAAGAACTTTTTATGAATATGGCTGTTAGTTTTTTGACAATAAATATAATATTTTTTTATTTGAACTCTCTGAGTAAATTAATTGCATTCACATATAAAAGAGACTTGGTTATCTTTTTAAGGGAACTTCTACGCCATCAAACGGTAAAACATGCGCAAGAAGTAATCTTTATTTCTATCATTCTTGCTTGTACCTAACTTGAAAGCTTTGACTCTTGCCGTTCTACAGAAAAAATAACAACAACAACAAAAAGGAAATTTGTAGGCATTCATATTTTAAAAATGTTTGTGCATATTAAAACTTGCCTTGATTATCAAGTTGTTAAAGTGCCTGGTTTTTAGCAACCGTAGAAATATTTATTCACTGAAACTCGAAATTAAAAACTGCTGTCGATGTTTGTTTTAATATTTGGGGGGTAGTGCAGCGGTTCTTGCTTTTTTTAGTAGCAACTAATTTGTTTTTATTAAAAACAACAAACAACTCCTAAAATACTTGTAATGTATCAAAAATTTAGAAACTTTTATATAAGTTTTTTGAAATTTTTGCTAATATAGTTAGAAGATATTGAAATAACTCCAAGATGTTATATCATGCTTTAATAGAGTTCCCTCAGAGATTTTTTAAATAGTATCTTACATCATCTCGAGTGGCGAACAAGTAACGCTTAAAAATCTACAAAAATATATTAAAAAAAATAACGAGTGCAAAATGTTTAAGTTGTCTGTGATATTTGTGATCATTGTTGTGATTGACCAAATTAATCAAGTAATGTGTCGCAGTTTTTCCTCCATGGAAAATTCAAACATCGAATTTCCTGAGAGTGTTGAAAAAACTGAACTTTTGAAATTAACGGAGGGCCAACAGTTGGTGGAACATTTCAGAAGGTAAGTTAAATTTTAAGCAATTTATATTTTAACTTCTCTAACTTTTAATGGGGCTCGTCTGCGACAAAACGAAAAATTATAACGAAAATATATATTGATTTAATTTTATTTATAATTTCTCTTTTCCAGTATTCGATCTACATTTAAAGCTGAAAGGAACTGTAAATGTATTATTTTTGGAAAGTGTTCAAGGAAAGAAAGGTGTGAAAAACTAAAAGAATGAAATGCGGTATTTCTGTTTTTTGTTACCTCACGAACTATTATATACCAAAAATACATATTTGGAAAAAAACTCCCAAAAAAAGTTACTTTAACTCATTAAAAATTAGTGTGTATGTTTTTAGTACATAAAGTTATTTCCGAAATTTTACAATAATGCTCTTATTGCTCCAAGAATGTTTTTTTTACACAAAGATACTTTTTTTTGTAAACAAAAATATTCAAAATTTACTTTACTAGTAGTTACTTCGAAAAAATCTTTTTCCATAAGGAGATACTCTTTTACAAAATGTTAATTTTTAAAAAGAAATATTTTTTTTTTGTAAAAATAAATTTTTTTAACATGTAGATACCATTTTTCACAAAAGCATACCTGTTAAGAAAGAGATAAATATTTTTATTAAAAGATATACTTTCAACAATAATTATCTTTAAGAATAATTGTTATTTTAAGTTGAACTGTTAATTTTCAATTTTTTGATTTTTTTTTAGTTAGGCTCGAGTTCATTATATTTAATTTTCATTAAATTATTTTTACTGAAGGAAGGAAGTTCACAACATGAATTTTTTTTGGTTTTATTATATATATTTTATTAAAATTATCAATAAATTTTAATAAAAAAAAATAAATCATGTAAAATTCCTTCCTTCAGTAAAAATAATTTAATGAAAATTAAATTTAATGAACTCGAGCCTAACTAAAAAAAAAAAAATATCAAAAAATTAATAATTATCTTTTTCAGAAAAATAGACCTTTTCTGAAAACAAGCTTTCTTACACAGAAATACATTTTTCACAAAAAGATACTTTTTTTAAAACAGAAGAAATTTTTTTTAGAAAAAGTGATTTTTTTTACCAAAAAGATACATTTTTACAGAATGATACTTCTTCTTTTATAAGAAAAAAAAAATGATAAAGAAAACGTGAGCAACGCTGTTGATTCATATTGTTGAAGGGGCTCGGCAGCGACTTAGACCACCCTGCAAATAATATTGGACTACCTGATCCATTTTGATCAAATCGACTAATCCTTGGACTGGTCCAATGTAATGCAAGCATGTCTTCGTTGCTTAACGACATGTTTTCAATTTAAACTATTTCAAAACTAATCGTCTTGAGTATACCATGGATTAGTTTTAAGACTAGTCCTTTGTAATCCAAAGCTGTGTTATATGGTTCTGCCCCAGGACATCGTTACGTTAAACAGACCATGTTTTTCCCATACATTGGGGTTACCATTGGACTAGACCTAGTCCCTTATGGGCTACATTTTAGCTGCGTGTATGGACTAGTCGCATTATTTCCAAGGCACTCACCCACTAACATATTATCAAACAAAGATAATACTACATTTACATTAGGCCGAAATCTTGTAGATTTGATTTAAAATCTTCTTCGAAATCTAGTGCGTTTACATTGTACTTTTTTGACATAAGCGAGATTTTGTTTTTATAACACAACAGCTGACTTAAAGTTTTTTCGTAACACACAAACACAAAAAGAAATATACATTTAAAAATTTGCATTACCTTTTTTTTAATAATCTACGATATTTATTTTATCAATATTATTCGTGTTTTTAATTTTTTTACAATTTTTATAAAAATTTTTAATATTTTTTTTAACAATTTTTGTTTTGTTTTTTTTTTAAATGTAATTTTTTCTTGTGCAGGGAAATATTTTTTAGTGCTATATTGTAAAAACCATAGTTGCATCATTAAGTACTACTAGATTTTGAGTAGATTTCGCCGAAATCTTGTCACGAAGTAGATTTTGTTTTGTATGGGAAATCTAGTCAAAAACAACTAGATTTGGCGCGAAATCTCGTAAGTACTAGATTTTGCGTAGGTGTAAATGTAGTATAAGAAAAACTACATATTCTACATTTTTTTTCGTTCAAAACTCATTTTTCTATTTAAGCGGCAAATCATTTGGATAGGTGTATTTGTGACGTGTAAAAAAAAAGAAAAAAAAAAAATTAGAAAACAACAAGGGACTTTTTAACAAAAATAAGAGACAACCTTGTTTTTTGCTCATATCTCAGTCATTTATAAACTGACAGAATCTGAAATTTAAAAGAAATATATAGAAACCTTGTTCCCATTATTTCTGGGCTCTCCGGAAATCCCATTTCAACAGATAGACGGATATCGTTTAATTAACTTTACTACTGATAAGGACCCAGAATATATCGTTAGCTAAAATGCAAAAGGCGTAACTAACAAAAAATTCAAAATCGATTTTTTAACTGATTATTATGAATGCCATTAAACTACAAGTCTTGACAAAATTGTACACTTCAGCGATCAAAAATCACGCTTTTATTGACAAAAAACCAAGGGACGCAACTACATTTTTCTTATTTTATATATGCAAAACGACGTAGTTACTCATTTTTTTCTAACAAAATATAATGAAATGGTTTTCTTTGAAAATTGTTTGAAGAATTCCATGAAAGACTTATCAATGCATGTTTTTCTGACATGTTTAAAGTTTTCATTTTACAAAGTTTTTGCTTCTCCTGTAAAATTAGAAATTTGTTAGTTACGCCTTTTTGCATTTTAGCTAACTATATATGTATACTTTAAAAGGTGTAAAATCAATAATGAAGAAATTACAAACGGATTGAAAACCTTTTAAATATATATGATAACCCGGAACACCGGAACTATGCTCTGAAAATATTTTATGAGCATTGAATTTGAATTAAAAACTTGATATGTGCCCTAAATATTCCTAAAAATAAGCTCACAATAAAATAAAAAAATAATAAACCAAAAATGGCTTATTTAAAAACAAAATATTCACAATTTAATAATATTTGCATTAAATAAAAACAAGACGAAAATTATAATTCAACGTCAGGGGGAGTTCACTGGTGTACGTGTAAATTAGTTTGATTTTCTATCCATCATCACCGATGTCAGTCATGCAAACACACCAATACTACTAGCGTTTGATGAGTAATTTGATAAATCTATTTGGCTTTTAAACCTCATACACCAAATTATCTACTAAACGTGTATGCAAGACGTGAAAACAAGTACAATACTGCACTTTTTTAAACGCGAATAGTGATTGTAGTGCTGTTAAAATTCAACGTAAATTCGTTTACAATAATTACTGTGACGCAAATAAAGAGAACAAAAAACAACAAATAAATAAAACCATTGTACAACAAAAGCCCAGCGGGAAAAGGTAATCAACAGGAATCGAGAAAGTAAAACATATCTTGTATAATATTTGATTCCAGATTTCATTATTCTTAACACAGACCATGTCCTAGGATTGTAATAAATTATTTTAAGGTATTCTGCGAATGAATTAAATAATTCATCCTTGATAATAAAAATTAGTAGACGACATAAAATCAGCAAGAAATAACGGATTTTTTATTAAGAAAATATGTAATAAAAAAAACACGAATAATACTGACGAACGGAAACAATTCATTCCATGCTCTGCAGATGTGGGAATACACTTGGTAATCAATTCATAATTATTTTGTCTGCTAAAATTACCTTATCGATTCCAATGAATGCATTATTATTTTTTACTGTGTTGATGTTCCTTATCAACAGCACATTTTAGCATATTTTCAGATTTTTTTGGCTAATGGTAATATTAACCCTTTCATCCCCGAATTTTTTTGAGTAGTTCAAAAAAATTTTTTTTAAGATATTTAAGTTCGTATATGCCTAGATATGAAATAATAATAAATTTAAAGTTCTAACTATCCTGGTTAAGGATATATAAGATGTTGCCTATAGGCAACATTGGGCAGTTGTGGGTAAACTTTAAACACATGTTAAAGATATTTGATAATTTATTTATTGCAATTTTTTTATATTTTATGTATGACATAATAGAAAACAATTTTTTTGTGGATTACAGCATAAATATACTCTGCATTTGCTGCACTTCGGACGTGGAAAGCCTATGTGACATATTTTGCATCGTCCTTTCGATCCCTATTCAACCCAGTGGCTAGTTTATATTTTATTTTTTACGGGTTCTGCTACATAAGATCTTGTTCAAGAACTTGCGCTATCGGGTTGTAATGAAATTGGTGATGATAGAGCTGGTGAATATGGAACGGTGGTTAATTTTATATAGCTCAATCAACATAGAAGCAAAATCAACTCCGACCATATTTTTTGTTATAGCAATCAACTATTTGCCATTCTACTATTATTTTCATGTTCATCGACAACAATCCCTTCAATCAAATCAGCCACCAATTCGTTTTCCTTCATGTTTTGTTTCTAGGCTAGTGGATGATTGCAGGAGGGCTTTAGGAGAAATCTTAGGGAATTATGTGGTGAGACTGTGCTAGGTACCGGGTCACTGCAACATCACCGGCAACGAGATAGCTGATTAGTTGGCGAGACTGGGCTCGGAAATCGGGGATCCTGACAGTTTGTAGGCGGTCAGTCTTCCAATGCAGTTCTACTTTGGAAGAATTAGGGAATGGGCTCTGAGCGGAACTATCGGGTCTGGCGGAGCCGAACATACTACCGGGTATCGCGCACGCTGTGACCGGTGCTTAGTAGGTCAAATTCAGATGCGCTGCTGGGCAAGAGTAGGGCCTGGTATTATCGCAAGCCACTGTATGATAGGCAGGATGGCGGTAGGAATGGGAACTGACATGTCGGATACATATAGTTTGTGTGAGGACCCAGAGGAGTTGAAGACAGTTGAGCACTTGCTGTGCCACTGTCTCAGGCTACAGATCAGTAGGCTGAGGTGACTGGGTAGCAGATTCCTACGCGAATTAGGAGATGTCTCGGGGAGCTCGAGAATCGGATTTGTAATGGGAATGACCTGGTTGCGCGGCAGAAGACTGAGGACTAGGCACATGTAAGACAGTTTTCTGTTTAGTAGGGTTGTATTTGGATTGTGCAGTCCAATTTCTTATCTTCCACTACTTCCTCTTTTCCTGTGCTTTCACTCTTTACTTCTCCTATTCTTTCATACTAGAATTCTTTCACTTACTAAGGCGTAACAATGGACCATATTGGTGTCTGGGTGAGGGTGTGAAGTTTACTTTATAACCTTACTAACCTAACCTAAATTGCCAAATATGCACACTTTTCGACGGCTTCATCTTCGCATTCTTCAGCAGAATCATCCTAATCAAAATTAATAATTTTTTTCAATTTTTAACTTTGTCAAACCCCTTGCACTCATTTTTAGTGAACAAGATATTCTTATGTAAATTATGAACATAATGGACCAATGTTGCCTATAGGCAACATTGTTTTAAAAAAAAATACTGAGGACAAAGCTACAACTTTTTTCTTGTGTTTGTTGTTTAATATCATTAACTAACCTGTTTTAAATAGCAGATTGCACTTTTTACACAAATATTTTTTTTTAATATTAATTTCTTTAGTTTTTTTAAAAACACAATTTTTCCAAATAATTTGTAATACGCATGGTCGCTTAAACAAACAGTTCGCAAATTAACACCATCAAAGCTTATTGTATTAAATTCTGCACACACATTGCTAAGATGCATATTTACTAAGAACAGAAAACCGTTATAAGAAAAAATGAAATTTTCGGGAGTTATAAGTGTTTGATTGCAATGTTGCCTATAGGCAACAACGGGGCTGAAAGGGTTAAAAATATCGAGTAAAAGGAAAACTATGTTCAATTAAATACACATAACTTTTTCAATATTAGCCCAAATAGAATCATTATTTTTTTGTATTTTTTCTTTTTCTGTCTACTATACAAGAACAGTGAGCTTGGATGCGATTTTCGGGATTTAATATTTAAAATACATTTCTTTCACTGCTTGTACTTTTTGATTTTCTTGGATTTTTTTTTATATAAAACTATGATTTTTTTTAAAAATTTTAAGACCCATTTGGTTGTGGGATTCAAACATCTACTATTTTTTCTGATTTGATGTGATGGTATTAAAGGCACATTGAACAGAATTGCCGGAATAGTAAGTCTTCAGAAACAACTACAGCGGCATCTGAGCCGAGTAATTTACCAAACATTGAAGTAAAATTTCCTCCAGAACAGCATTGCTTAGACGCAAAAGAAACTTTGGATTGGCGATATAAAACGGCCAAATCAATTCCGGGAACGCAAACATTTCATTCCATAGTTCCTTAGAATGCTGGTACAATAATTTCTAAAACGTTTTCTTCATCACAAAATGAAAATGTTTTAAACATTTTTTAAAAAATACTTAAATAAAATAAAAAAAATAATTATTATTGTGCAACATTTTTTTTGTATTTTTTCTTGGATAGTAGACAGAAAAATAAAAATGCAAAAAAATAAATATTCTATTTGGATCAATATTAAAAAGTTATGAGTATTTATTTGAACATAGTTTTTTTATAACGCGATTTTTTAAAATTCGATATCTCTGTAACCATTAGCCAAAAAATCTGAAAATTTTCTGAAATATGCTGCTGATAACGAACATTAACACAGTAAAAAATAAAGGAAATCAAAAAATATTTTTCTCCAAGCTGTCCGATTTCACTTGGATTGCCCCATATGTGTGTACAGTAATTTTGACTTAGCTGCACAATCTCCTTTGCATGATTTTTTGTGCAGCTAAATCAAAAATGCAGCTATCTTAAATGTATTTAGCTGCATTAATGTGCAGGTACGCAATTGTGGTTACCTGCATAAAAGTGCAGCTAAAGTAAAGTGTTTGAAAGAGGAGTAACACCGTTTTTATTAATAAATTTATAATAACAATGACGTTCAAACAACCTGTAGTTATTTTTATAAAGAACGAGATAGCCAAATTGGTAACAATAAAGTGTGGAACAGAAAATTCGCTGTAGTAAAACTTTAAGAATAGCGCTGCAAGCTGTCAAAAGTTAAAAACGGCAGTTTCAAAGTAGTGTCAACAGAATACGTAGTTGTAGTAGTCGTTGCCGTTGAAGCGCATAATTCGAAATTTTGAACTTTGATGCGCTACAGAGCATTCGTCATCCAGACCTAAGATTTGCTATTCCTTTAATATGATCGTGGTAAAGTTGCTTTTACCACAACCCATATGCATAAATGTGGGTACATGCAAACAAAATAAATTAATTATAAAGATACCAACTTGTATTGTCTGCGATTTTTGTTTTTATAAACAGCTTAAATCTGATATTTATGTGAAAAAGTGGCCACCAGAATTCTTTCATGTGTGCAGCTAACTTTGATGTTTTATATAAAAATATTTTAAAGCTGCCCAAAAATATGAATAATGTGCAGGTATACAAAATGCACGCAAACAAGGATTTTGAAGAATAATTCCAGAAAATATGTATTTTGGGCTGTTAAGTCACAGTGCAGCTAACTTGAATTTTTTGTATGAAAATAATTTTTAAATGCCAAAAATTTTAAGCACTTATCTTAAATGTACAGGTAATGAAAGTGCACTTAAAAAATTAATTTGTATGGGATTATAAAGAATAATGCCAAAAATTTTAAATTTTGTGCAGTTAAGTCAAAAGTGCACGTAAATAAAAGGCAATTAAGTCAAAACTACTGTATGTACATTAGAGTGCCCCAAAAAAATTTTGTTTTTGATTTTCGTTTGTGCTCAAGCAGAATTTAAACGCTTATAGGGTAAAATATTTTTGAGATTTTTAGGAAGAGGTTAAGAGGTCGCTCAAGTCGAATTTTTGCCAAAAATCGAGTTTTGAGTAATCTTCGTAAATTCGTCAAAAACCGCAATTTTCTTCCCTTTTAAAGAAATAGCTGAAAAGGTTAATGTCCTAGCTTTATTATTTTGTGCATTCACTGTAAGTTTTTACAATGAATTTGCTCATTTAGGTACCCTACATTACAATTTTTCGTAATCAAAGTAATTTTTAGGAATACAAAATTGATAATTTACAAGATTTTGTTTGTCGTGCTTTATTCTCCGCATAATTCCGCATAGGAATAGCTTTTCCCATCAATAATAAATTTCGGTGTTCTTAGCAAGAATAAAAATTGGGAATTAAGCACGACAAACAAAAACTTGTAAATTAAAAATTTTGTAAAAAACGCTATATAACTTTAAAAATTTTTATGAAGATGGTAAAAACTAACAACGCAGTTTGAAAGATGAATTCATTCTAAATGATTAAGGAATGAATATTTTCAAATTTGCTCTTACCGTTCCTGAGTTATACCGGTTGTCAGATTTGCACCCAGTTTATAATTTTATTACTTATACCAAACAATCAAATTAAAATCAAACGTTTTATTTTGCTCTGTTAAAAAATTATTTATTGGTGTGACTACGAGCTTTCGAAGAGTCACCAAATGAAAATACGAATATTGTTGCAGGGTTAAGTCGAAAAGTCTCCAACGGGTAAAAGTTCTTCAACGGTTACATATAAATAACGCTCATTTTGGCAATTGTTTCCTAATACTTTGAAAAATAATATTATGATTTGGGGTCCTCGAAAAATATTGATCTCTTCGGAAGCAAAAGACGATGGAAACGCCTCCACTGTAGAGTACTCGATAGTCTTAGAACTATTCGAAATAAAAAAGAAAAATACACAGTTAAGGATGACATCAGAACTCCTGTAAAAAAGGATTTTAAATTTTTTTAAAAAATAACATTAAAAAATATATAGCCGTTTAAAAAAGTCTATTTTATAACTGTGCACAGAAAAAGTGTCGACAATTAAACCAATAATCAAAAGAAATTTCCCTACTTATATGGACACATTAGCTTTTCTTTTTTTAAAAAATAAGAGCACGAGAGGAGGTAGGGGAAATTTCTGCCTCACCGAAACAATCTAACCGATTTAATTGATATTATAAACATAGATTGTTCCCTTTTTAGATAGACACAAAAGCTATGAGTTTTTTCAGATATGGTACTAAAAGAAGGGGGAACAAAGTAGCACACGCCGGGTATTAGTAGTTATTAAAATGTAACAAAAATTATTTTCTTTGAAATATTTGGACAGAAAAAGTGTACATTTTTAAACAAGGGTTTCAATTCCAAGAAAAAATATGTTTCTTAAATCCGGGAAATTAATTTTGGATGTTAATTTATAAATAGGGATGCGATTTCCATGCAAATGCATATTTTTTGTCGATGATCTAAGATCGATGTCGACCAATTATCTTTCCGAATCATTAAATTTGCGTTAAAATGGCATCGATTTTTTTTGCATATTGTTGCATATTTTGGTGAAAATGCATATTTTTGCATTTATTGGTTTTAAAGGCATATTTTTGCATATTTTAACATTTTTGAGTGACATATTTTTTAAATTTTCATATTATAAAAAAAAATTCTTCAAAAAATTTCAAAATTGTATAAAAAAATAAAAATTTTTTTAATCAATAAATAATTTTTTGGATCACTGCTTAAAATACAAGATTTCGGCAAAGGATGGATCCTTAAATTTTTGGTTAAGGCTGCAAATTGGCCTAACATAATTTATCCAAAACTGTTACGTGTTACTTGCTAGGCACATTGGTTACTTCGAGTTGCAGAGAAAATTAGAAGCCAATTCGATAATATTCATTTATCGATTTTATACGGGAAACAATTTGGAAGGAAGAATAGCCCAACAAATTAAAAAAAATAAAAGCAATAAAACCAATTTCAACTATTTTTGATCTAGAATCAAATGTGGGATCTGAATTAGAAAATTAAAATTCTCTAAATGAATTGGCATCCTTCAAGTATGCTTAAACTTCGGTTGACTTTAAAGCCTAGTACTCTGTTCAAATTTGTGAAAAATGATGAGCAACATTTATTATTTCACACGAAAATGTTGACATGTATCAATGTTACCTATCTTGCGAGCTTGTACAATTTGACATTTTCATTCCTGTAAAGTATGCAACATTGTTTTGCGTATGTAAACAAACCCCACATGTATTTTACTAAAATTTATTTTTTTTTAATAAAAAAAGAAAGTAAATATGGATAAAAAACTGTTACCGGTTGTCTTTTTTTAATTTTTTATTTCTTATTTAATATTAAGTTCATACTTTTTTGCTTTTGCTTTAAATTTCACGTGAAATTAGTGCAGCTTACATTATTTCGCAGTTGTAAAAAAATGTTGCCAGAAACATTTCGGAACTTTTTCACAAAATGAACAGAGTACAACTCTATCAACATTATTTCATAGATATTCCGCACACGTTTTTTTCATATGCGTTTTGACAGCATTTCACTTGAAATGTGGAAAAGAATACCAGGCTCAAGACACCATTTTCCATGTACAAAAGCTTTTTAACCGACAAAGGTTTACTTTTGATGATATAAAAAAGTATTTTTTTAATTTTGCAAATAAAAATTTATATTATGTAGTTATTTAAATTAAGTTTTAAAAAATATTATTCCTATGAATAACAATGGTATAAAAACAACAATAGAATTTTTTTACCTAAAATCCATAAATGTGGGATACCTTTACGACCCATAGTATCATCTATTCAAGTCCCGTGCTATCAGTTAAGCAAACACATAGGACTCATACTCAAGAACATTATCTCGGAAAAATATAACATTAAAAACTCTATGGAACTAAAAAAACAGCTGAATGACATCACCATTAGTAAAAATGACACACTGGTTTCGTTTGACGTAGTTTCTCTTTTCACCAATGTTCCTGTTTACACAGCGATAAAAAATATTATGAACCAATGGCACACTATTGAGACGAAAACCAGTATCCCAAAATCCAAATTCTTGGAAATTCTGAAATTCTGTTTGAATGACAACAACTATTTTACATACAATAACAAAATATACAAACAGATTTTTGGTATGCCAATGGGAAATCCCCTTTCCCCTACTATTGCCGATATTGTTTTGGATAATTTACTAGACGCAGCCTTGGCAGAATTGAAAAACAAGAACGTCAACATCAAATACGTGGCAAAGTACGTAGATGACATACTGGCTGTAATAGACATTAAGGACAAAGACGATATACTTACAGCACTCAACGGGTATCACCCGAAGATAAAATTCACCGTTGAGGTGGAGACGAACAGAGAAATAGCATACCTTGACACAAAATTACACAGAGAGGACAATAAAATAACGTTTGACTGGTATGCAAAAAATACATCGTCTGGCAGAATTATCAATTTCAACGCTACTCAACCTAAATCTCAAATAATAAATACTGCAAAAAATTTTATACGTAGAGTTCTTGATATTAGCGATAAACAACACCACAGCAAAAATAAACTGGTAATCACGAAATTACTTAAAGATAATGCTTTTCCTACAAATTTAATTAAAAATTTAATAACTGCCTATAAACCTATAATAACAAACACAAATGGTAACATTGAAAAGGAGGAAAAATATTTTATCAGTGTAAAATACATACCGGGCCTCACGGACAATAAAAACATAAAAGGTGCAATAGATAAAAATGACATGAGCTTTGCTTACAAACCAAACAAAACATTAAGTGCAATATTTACAAATACAAAAACTCCAATACACAAACTACAACAAAATAATGTAGTGTATGAAATACCATGCAAGGGAGACAATAACAACAGCTGTGACTTAGTTTACATTGGTACGACCAAAAGGAATTTGGAGACAAGAATGGGAGAACACAATTCAGACATAAACAAAAACAAAGAAAGCACTGCATTATCACAGCACATATTACAAACAAAACACAAACCTGATTTTGACAACATAAGAATACTTGACAAGGTAAATAACGTGAGGAAAAGATATACAACAGAAAGCTTAAGAATTCAACAGAAAATAAATAGAACAATGAATAAAAAAGAAGATACTGACAATTTAAGCGCCAGTTATAGAGTTGTTTTGAAAAACAGTAGATGACACCACTAGTGTTTGCTTTTATGTTTTTAAAAATATATTAATGTAATACAAATTTGTTTCTTTTCACTGTAAGTTCGTTACATTTATATTTATTGTATTATTAAATGTTGATGATTTTATTTTATATTAATAGACGAATCCCCTGAAGAAGTGAACATAAAATTCACGAAACGTCGGGAAAAATGAAATAAAAAATTTTGCATTTTTATTTTCACAAATGGAGTTAGGCCTCACCAGCTAAATATATATAACTAGCATTTAACCCGCTACTTCGTTAGCGTCTCCTTTTATTCGTGGACATATTTTTATGCCAAAATTTACTTTTCTAGGCTTAAACTTGTTTAAATTCAAGCATTTAACCCGCTACTTTTTAATCGGGCTTTTTCTTTCATGAAAATATTTATATGCCAAAAAAGTTCCAAAATTTTTATCTCATAGGTTGATATTTACACAGGACTTTGCACCTATTATTTTGTGTTTCTAACTTCAATATTATAGAAAATTCAAAAAGTACCACTCGTATAACACAAAAGCAAATGAAAGTAAGTTAATTTCCCGTATTATCCGTTTTGATACTTGTTTCACCCCATTTATGTATGAAAAATTTCAGTATTGTAGTGAGAGCTCATAATTAAGTACGAATATGTCAATGAATGGAGAAAAATGTTTTGTATAAAAAAAGTACCAAAAATAGTTACGATTTTGACCCTTTAAATGTTCGAAATTCGAAAAAGTACCAAATTCATATTCGTATTTTTTTGATAAGTTTTGAATGTTGTATAAACTTTGTTCCTATGTTGATTGGTTCAAAAGAAAGATGGGGTGCCAAAAAAGTACCAAAATTAAGGTTTTACCCGTTTGCTTCCTAATAGGACCAAATTTTAAAAAAGTACCAGACATCTGTCCGCTTATTTTTCTAAAGAACAACGATAAGTATTACGTTTTTACCCTTTTTTACCCCTAAACATTCGAATTTCCAAAAATCCCGTCTTAGTGGATCGATTTGGGGAGTCACCTATCTCTGCTCCAAATGTCAAGTTTTTAGCTAGAGGAGTTTAGGCTGTGCGATGATGAATTAGTGAGTCAGTCATTCAGTAACGTTACAATTTTATATATATATATAGATAGATAGATAGATAGATAGATAGATGAAGAAAAATTTTGTGAAAAAATAACAAAATTTGGAACGATTTTCACACCTTAAACATTTGAATTAAAAAAAAATCCAAATCTGTTTTGTATTTTTTAAGATAAGGTACGAATGTGATATAATTTGTATTTACCCTTTTACTCCACAAAAAGACCATACTTCAAAAAAGTACCAAACACCAGTCTGTTAATTTTTTTAATTTTGAATCTCTTTTAGTTTAGGAGATATGAGGTTAGCGAATTTTTATAATGAACAACAATAAATGTTAATGTTTTCCTTTAGCTTAGGAGGTATGAGGCTAGCAGGATCGATTTAGCGAGAGGACAGACCCTGGTCCTAATGCCAAACTTTTAGCTTTAGACGTTTAGGATCTGCGATGAAAGATAAATATATGGAAAAAAATATTTTGAAAAAAGTAACAAACATATCTTAGGAGGTATGAGGTTAGCAGGATCAATTGGGCGAGAGGAGAGCCTCCGGTCCAAATGTCAACCTTTTAGCTTCAGACGTTTAGGCTCTGCGATGAAAGATAAATAGATGGAGAAAAAATCTTTTGTTAAAAGTAACAAACATATGTTGGTACAATTTTGACCCCTTAAACGTTCGAATTTCCATAAAGTACCAAATATACATTTGTATTGTTTAGATAAGTTACAAATGTTATATAATTTTTATTTCTTTGTGTATTGATTTAAAAGCTAGATGGTGGAAAAAAAGACCCACAATACAGGTTTTACCCGTTTGCTACCTAAAAGGACCGAATTTCGTAAAAGTACCTGACAGCTATTAGCATTTTTTTATTTAATGCACAAAAATTAATATTAAATTAAATAAAAGTACCAGTTTATTTAAAACAATTTCCAGTTAGAGAACGAAAAAGAATCAAAATATATTTTTAACAGATTTTCATTCACTCAGGAACTTGCATGTTTAATTTTATGTTTCTAGGTCCAACAAATACGGAAATTGAAAAGGTACCAGTTAAAGAACAAAATAGTTCCAAAAACCCTCTTGCAGATTCTCATTCACTCAGAACCTTGCATGTTTAATTTTTTCTTTCTAGGTCCAATACTAACGAAAATTCAAAAAGTACCAGTTAGTAAATAAAAAAGTACCAAAAATTTCCCTCCTATAGATTCTCAACCACTCAGGACATTGCATGTTGAATTTAATTATTCTAGGTTCAATATTAACGTAAATTCCAAAAATTCCAGTTAATGAACAAAAAACAGTACCACAAAGCCCTCTTACAGATTCTTATTCACTCAGGATCTTGCATGTTTAAATTTATGTTTCTAAGTCCAATAAAAACGGATATTCAAAAAGTACCAGTTAAAGAACAACAAAGTACTAAAAAGCCTATCTTACAGATTCTCATTCACTCAGGACCTTGCATGTTTAATTTTATCTTTCTAAGTCCAATACTAACGGAAATTTAAAAAGTACCAGTAAATAAATAAAAAAAAGTACCAAAAAGTTCCCTCTTATAGATTCTTATCCACTCAGGACATTGCATGTTGAACTTTATGATTCTAGGTGCAATATTAACGGCAATTCAAAAATTACCGGTTTAAGAACAACAAATTCCAAAAAGGCCTCTTACAGATTCAAATTCTCTCCGGACCTTTTATGTTTAATACTATGTTTCTAGGTCCAATACTAACGGAAATTCAAAAAGTACCAGTTAATGAACAAAAAAGTACCAAAAATCCCTCTTACAGATTCTCATTCACTCAGTACCTTGCATGTTTAATTTTATGTTTCTAGGTCCAATATTAACGGAAATTAAAAAAGGACCAGCCAAAGAACAAAAAAGTACCAAAAACTTCCCTCTTTTAGATTCCTATCCACTCATTACACATATTGAATTTTATATTTCTAGGTCCAATAATAACGGAAACTCAAAAAGTACCAGTTAATGAACAAAAAAGTACAAAAAACTTCCATCTTTTAGATTCTTAACCACTCAGGACATTGCATCTTGAATTTTATGTTTCTAGGTCTCAGTATTGGACGGGAATTATACCAAAAATACCAGTTGTAGAACCAAAAAGCTAAAGAAAAATATCAAATTTCCCGTATTTCCCCTTTTTAGTACTATTTTTCCCCCATTAAAGTATAAAAAATTTCAGTATTGCAGTGGGAGTCAATAATTAAGTACGAATATGTCAATGAATGGAGAAAAATATTTTGTAAAAAAGGACCACATGACCTTGCATGTTGAATTTTATGTTTCTAGGTCCAATACTAACGGAAATTCAAAAAGTACCAACTAATGAACATAAAAGTACCTTAAAGCTCTCTTACAGGTTCTTATCCACTCAGGACCTTGCATGTTTAATTTTATGTTTCTGGGTCCAATATTAACGGATATTAAAAAAGCACCAGCTAAAGAACAAAAAAGTACCAAAAACTTCCCTCTTATAGATTCCTATCCACTCATTACATTGCATATTAAATTTTATCTTTCTAGTTCCAATAATCACGGAAATTCAAAAAGTACCAGTTAAAGAACAAAAAAGTACCAAAAAGCGATTTTACAGATTCTCATTCACTCAGGACCTTGCATGTTTAATTTTATCTTTCTAGGTCTAATAACAACGGAAATTTAGAAAGTACCAGTCAAAGAATAAAAAAGTAACAAAAAGTTCACTCTTATAGATTTTCATCCTAGGTGCAATACTAACGGAAATTCAAAAAGTACCAGTTGAAGAACAAAAAAGTACTAAAAAGTTCCATCATAGATTCTTATCCACTCAGCACATTACATGTTGAATTTAATGTTTCTAGGTCCAATAATGACGGAAATTCAAAAAGTACCAGTTAAAGAACAAAAAAGTACCACAAAGCCCTCTTACAGATTCTTATTCACTCAGGACCTTGCATGTTTAATTTTATCTCTCTAGGTCCAATACCAACTGAAATTCAAAAAGTACCAGTCAAAAAATAAAAAAGTACCAAAAAGATCACTCTTACAGATTCTCGTTCACTCAGGACATTACATTTTAAATTTTATGTTTCTAGGTCCAATATTAACGGAAATTCAAAAAGTACCAGTTATAGAACAAAAAAAGTACCAAAAAGTTCCGCAATAGATTCTTATCCCCTCAGGACATTGCATGTTGAATCTTATGTTTTTGGGTCCAATATTAACGATAATTAAAAAAATACCAGTTGTAGAACCAAAAAGCTAAAGAAAAATATCAAATTTCCCGTATTTCTTTTTTTTGGTACTATTTGTTCCCCCCATTAAAGTTTCAAAAATTTCAGTATTGTAGTGTGAGCCCATAATTTGGTACGAATATCTCAATGAATGTAGAAAAATGTTTTGTAAAAAAAGTACCAAAAATAGTTACGATTTTTACCCCTTAAATATTCGAATTTCGAAAAAGTACCAAATTTATATTCGTATTTTTTTGATAAGTTTCGAATGTGGTATAAACTTTGTTTCTATGTTTATTGGATCAAAAGATAGAAGGGGTGTCAAGAAAGTACCAAAATTCAGGTTTTACCCGTTTACTCACTAAAAGGGCCGAATTTCAAAAAAGTACCAGACACCTGTCCGCTAATTTTTTTAAAGAACACCGATAAGTATTACATTTTTTTTGTATCTCTTTTAGTTTTGGAGATATAAGATTACCGAATTTTCCCGTTTTTACCCTTTTTTACCCCCTTAGCATTCGAATTTCCAAAAATCCCGTCTTAGTGGACCGATTTGGGGTGTGACCAATCTCTGGTCCAAATTTCAAGTGTTTAGCTTCAGGCGTTTAGGCTGTGCGATGATGAATCAGTGAGTCAGTCAGTCAGTCAGTCAGTCAGTCAGTAACGTTACAATTTTATATATATAGATATATAGATATAGATAGATAGATAGATAGATAGATAGATGAAGAAAAATTTTGTGAAAAAATAACAAAATTTGGAACGATTTTCACACCTTAAACATTTGAATTAAAAAAAAATCCAAATCTGTTTTGTATTTTTTAAGATAAGGTACGAATGTGATATAATTTGTATTTACCCTTTTACTCCACAAAAATACCATACTTCAAAAAAGTACCCAACACCAGTCTGTTAATTTTTTTAATTTTGAATCTCTTTTAGTTTAGGAGATATGAGGTTAGCGAATTTTTCTAATGAACAACAATAAATGTTAATGTTTTCCTTTAGCTTAGGAGGTATGAGGCTAGCAGGATCGATTTAGCGAGAGGACAGACCCCGGTCCTAATGCCAAACTTTTAGCTTTAGACGTTTAGGATCTGCGATGAAAGATAAACATATGGAAAAAAATATTTTGAAAAAAGTAACAAACATATCTTAGGAGGTATGAGGTTAGCAGGATCAATTGGGCGAGAGGAGAGCCTCCGGTCCAAATGTCAACCTTTTAGCTTCAGACGTTTAGGCTCTGCGATGAAAGATAAATAGATGGAGAAAAAATCTTTTGTTAAAAGTAACAAACATATGTTGGTACAATTTTGACCCCTTAAACGTTCGAATTTCCATAAAGTACCAAATATACATTTGTATTGTTTAGATAAGTTACAAATGTTATATAATTTTTATTTCTTTGTGTATTGATTTAAAAGCTAGATGGTGGAAAAAAAAGACCCACAATACAGGTTTTACCCGTTTGCTACCTAAAAGGAACGAATTTCGTAAAGGTACCTGACAGCTATTAGCATTTTTTTATTTAATGCACAAAAATTAATATTAAATTAAATAAAAGTACCAGTTTATTTAAAACAATTTCCAGTTAGAGAACGAAAAAGAATCAAAATATATTTTTAACAGATTTTCATTCACTCAGGAACTTGCATGTTTAATTTTATGTTTCTAGGTCCAACAAATACGGAAATTGAAAAGGTACCAGTTAAAGAACAAAATAGTTCCAAAAACCCTCTTGCAGATTCTCATTCACTCAGAACCTTGCATGTTTAATTTTTTCTTTCTAGGTCCAATACTAACGAAAATTCAAAAAGTACCAGTTAGTAAATAAAAAAGTACCAAAAATTTCCCTCCTATAGATTCTCAACCACTCAGGACATTGCATGTTGAATTTAATTATTCTAGGTTCAATATTAACGTAAATTCCAAAAATTCCAGTTAATGAACAAAAAACAGTACCACAAAGCCCTCTTACAGATTCTTATTCACTCAGGATCTTGCATGTTTAAATTTATGTTTCTAAGTCCAATAAAAACGGATATTCAAAAAGTACCAGTTAAAGAACAACAAAGTACTAAAAAGCCTATCTTACAGATTCTCATTCACTCAGGACCTTGCATGTTTAATTTTATCTTTCTAAGTCCAATACTAACGGAAATTTAAAAAGTACCAGTAAATAAATAAAAAAAAGTACCAAAAAGTTCCCTCTTATAGATTCTTATCCACTGAGGACATTGCATGTTGAACTTTATGATTCTAGGTGCAATATTAACGGCAATTCAAAAATTACCGGTTAAAGAACAACAAATTCCAAAAAGGCCTCTTACAGATTCAAATTCTCTCCGGACCTTTTATGTTTAATACTATGTTTCTAGGTCCAATACTAACGGAAATTCAAAAAGTACCAGTTAATGAACAAAAAAGTACCAAAAATCCCTCTTACAGATTCTCATTCACTCAGTACCTTGCATGTTTAATTTTATGTTTCTAGGTCCAATATTAACGGAAATTAAAAAAGTACCAGCCAAAGAACAAAAAAGTACCAAAAACTTCCCTCTTTTAGATTCCTATCCACTCATTACACATATTGAATTTTATATTTCTAGGTCCAATAATAACGGAAACTCAAAAAGTACCAGTTAATGAACAAAAAAGTACAAAAAACTTCCATCTTTTAGATTCTTAACCACTCAGGACATTGCATCTTGAATTTTATGTTTCTAGGTCTCAGTATTGGACGGGAATTATACCAAAAATACCAGTTGTAGAACCAAAAAGCTAAAGAAAAATATCAAATTTCCCGTATTTCCCCTTTTTAGTACTATTTTTCCCCCATTAAAGTATAAAAAATTTCAGTATTGCAGTGGGAGTCAATAATTAAGTACGAATATGTCAATGAATGGAGAAAAATATTTTGTAAAAAAGGACCACATGACCTTGCATGTTGAATTTTATGTTTCTAGGTCCAATACTAACGGAAATTCAAAAAGTACCAACTAATGAACATAAAAGTACCTTAAAGCTCTCTTACAGGTTCTTATCCACTCAGGACCTTGCATGTTTAATTTTATGTTTCTGGGTCCAATATTAACGGATATTAAAAAAGCACCAGCTAAAGAACAAAAAAGTACCAAAAACTTCCCTCTTATAGATTCCTATCCACTCATTACATTGCATATTAAATTTTATCTTTCTAGTTCCAATAATCACGGAAATTCAAAAAGTACCAGTTAAAGAACAAAAAAGTACCAAAAAGCGATTTTACAGATTCTCATTCACTCAGGACCTTGCATGTTTAATTTTATCTTTCTAGGTCTAATAACAACGGAAATTTAGAAAGTACCAGTCAAAGAATAAAAAAGTAACAAAAAGTTCACTCTTATAGATTTTCATCCTAGGTGCAATACTAACGGAAATTCAAAAAGTACCAGTTGAAGAACAAAAAAGTACTAAAAAGTTCCATCATAGATTCTTATCCACTCAGCACATTACATGTTGAATTTAATGTTTCTAGGTCCAATAATGACGGAAATTCAAAAAGTACCAGTTAAAGAACAAAAAAGTACCACAAAGCCCTCTTACAGATTCTTATTCACTCAGGACCTTGCATGTTTAATTTTATCTCTCTAGGTCCAATACCAACTGAAATTCAAAAAGTACCAGTCAAAAAATAAAAAAGTACCAAAAAGACCACTCTTACAGATTCTCGTTCACTCAGGACATTACATTTTAAATTTTATGTTTCTAGGTCCAATATTAACGGAAATTCAAAAAGTACCAGTTATAGAACAAAAAAAGTACCAAAAAGTTCCGCAATAGATTCTAATCCCCTCAGGACATTGCATGTTGAATCTTATGTTTTTGGGTCCAATATTAACGATAATTAAAAAAATACCAGTTGTAGAACCAAAAAGCTAAAGAAAAATATCAAATTTCCCGTATTTCTTTTCTTTGGTACTATTTGTTCCCCCCATTAAAGTTTCAAAAATTTCAGTATTGTAGTGTGAGCCCATAATTTGGTACGAATATCTCAATGAATGTAGAAAAATGTTTTGTAAAAAAAGTACCAAAAATAGTTACGATTTTTACCCCTTAAATATTCGAATTTCGAAAAAGTACCAAATTTATATTCGTATTTTTTTGATAAGTTTCGAATGTGGTATAAACTTTGTTTCTATGTTTATTGGATCAAAAGATAGAAGGGGTGTCAAGAAAGTACCAAAATTCAGGTTTTACCCGTTTACTCACTAAAAGGGCCGAATTTCAAAAAAGTACCAGACACCTGTCCGCTAATTTTTTTAAAGAACACCGATAAGTATTACATTTTTTTTGTATCTCTTTTAGTTTTGGAGATATAAGATTACCGAATTTTCCCGTTTTTACCCTTTTTTACCCCCTTAGCATTCGAATTTCCAAAAATCCCGTCTTAGTGGACCGATTTGGGGTGTGACCAATCTCTGGTCCAAATTTCAAGTGTTTAGCTTCAGGCGTTTAGGCTGTGCGATGATGAATCAGTGAGTCAGTCAGTCAGTCAGTCAGTAACGTTACAATTTTATATATGTATATAGATAAAAATATATATTAATACACAGAATTTTTTAATTTTTTTTTTTTTTTTTGTTTTAAATAGTTTTTAGTGCATATTTTTTATTTTTTTAATGCATATTTTGGAGTTTTTAGTGCATATTTTATGCGCATATTTTCGATTTTTAAGTGCATGAAAATCTCATCCCTATTTATAAGTTTTGTATTAAATTCAAGTTTTTAGTATCAAATTTTAAGAAAATTTATATTTAACTTACAAATTGTTTTGATCACAAATGATTAACTTCTTTAATATTTGTTTTAAGAAATATAATTGTTAAGATTAGGATTCGCTTGTTCTAGTTTTTTTAAAATATTCGTCACAACTTTCATTAAAATCAAAAGCGATCAAGTAAAGAGCAGGCACAGTTGAACCGCTTTGCATTGATTCAGATTTCTTAACTGATCGTTAAACGCAACGCAACGCCAACAAAAACAGAATCAAAAATATTTTAAAATTTTGTTGTTTATTTCTAATTTTTGATATTCTTTAATTAGGCTCGAGTTCATCAAATTTAATTTTCATTAAATTATTTTCACTGAGGGAAGGAATTTTACAACTTCGAATTTTTATTAAAATTTATTGATAATTCATATTGGATTTTTAAATTTTAAACATTTCCTGCCGTATTTATAAAAAATAAAATATGTTTGAAATGTGTTTTAAGGCAAAATTTTTATACAAATTTTTCTTAAAATGCATTTCAAATCCATTTTAATTTTTTATGAATACGGGTAGTTCATATTTTGTGTCCTTTAGTTCTTTCACTCACAAAAATTTAATAAAAATGAAGAAAAATTAATGAAGCACATTCATAGATTAATCTGTTCAGCTTATTATAATATTTATCAAAGTCTACATAATTTATTTAACAACTTTTTGCCTCAAATTTTTAATTGCCTCAATTTCCAAACGGCTTTTTATTTATTACCAACTTACTCAAAAAAATCATTGTAATGCAAACTATCTTTTTCATGTTCGTATTAAGCAAAACAATTTATAAAATGTCCACTTGATATAAATAAATTTGTTAAATTGTTTTTTTTTTAAGATTTATCTTCCAATTTATTAAGTTTTATTGTAAAAGTAATAATTTGTCACTATTACTCTCTCAACTTTATTCTTTCGTTTGCTTTTAAACTTTGTTGTGCTTTATTTAACTTTTTTTGCTGTTTATGTTTCTTAAAAACTTCGAAGAAAAATTGTACATAATTCAAAAAGTATTTTTACAATTATTATCTATGTAAAAAGTGGTATTTTATAACAAACAACTTGTAGTAGTTAAACTTACGATTTGCTGGCCTACTAAAATAACTCAGAGCGGCAGAAAAATACACTGGGAATTTATTTTTGTGTATTTAGGGGAATCGTTATTTTACAGTTATATGCGAAAATTATTATGCTCTTTTTAATGGGTATCATGATCACCCTTCTCCTTTTTCTCTGAATCCTTCGACACTTCGAGAATGATTTTGATGTTGAAAACAGAAAATGATCGAGCAGTTATAGTTTAAGTTAACTATAACTGTGTTGAAAAAAAACAAATTTTGTGCAAATGCGTTATTGAGTATGGGGCAATATACTAGAGTGCTTCAAAAAAATTAACTTGCGAATTTTGAATAGGATAATAGGATAAATATTTGTGATCTAGTCTAATACTCTGAAATTATCGACACCAACATACATCAAATTGACAAATTTTTCAAAATTTAAAAAGTTTGGGGCATTTTGACCCAAAGTGCAAGGCTTAATCACCATGTTTGCACTGTTTTGTCTTCGTGTGACTTCAGGGTGTATAGTTCCAATACAAAATATACAGTATTTCGCTATTTTTCCATTGGAAATTCCAAATATGCCAAATTTTACATTTGACCTTCATGATTTTAAGATTAATGTTTTCGGATTATGTTTAAAATTATCTGGACTTTAATATTCTGAATAATTTTAAGTTTAAATTCATCTTAGTAATAAAATTATTCTCATTCGCCAATATATGGCCGAAAAATTAGTTTTTCCCGACAATCGCAAAATTTAAATTGCAGGTACGAAAAAATTATAGGACGTATTGACATAATTTTTTTCATATTTTTATTCTCTTTAATATCCTCAATAAATCCCAATTCGATGGTCGAAAAAGTCTGAAATATGTTAAACAAAATGTTAAAAATACTGAAAATAGAGTTTTGAAACTGCCGCTAAAATAATTTTTTTTTTTTTTGGGCAACAAACTTATATATAAATACGGGTATATTTAAAGAAAAAATTACATAGATACACAACGTGTATCTACAATACGTAAAAAAATTATAGGTGGAATATCTGTGCGTTGAGATTTTTTCTTCCATACCACACATAGAAATACTTTTCAAATATGTCTTTAATTCTATTGGAGCTAGTCTATTTTATGGAATACAATACTCATATTTAAAAGCCTCAATTATTATTTTTTTAACCTCTACTTAATCTTTTCAGAATGGGAACTTGCAACTTTGGGGCAGGATAAACTCGAGTAGCTTTGATAGATAGTATGGATGTTTAATAAAACTATAAAGTTTCTGGTGTACATGGCGATATACATAAATTATGGCCCTAGTCATGAAAAACGAAACGCCAAGGAATTACATTGAAAGCAAAAACAAAGTCATAATTATCTTGTAATTTTGTTGTTGCTTTCTACAGAAATTCACATTGCCTTTTAAAACTTCAAACGCTGCATAGCTGCATAGGTACATGCATTTCTGTAGAAAGCAACAACAAAATTACAAAATAATTATGCGTTTTACATGCTTAGGGCCTAAATTTACCATGATGAGTAACATTTTTGTTAAAAGCTTTCGACATTGGCAATCCAACTCCTAGTTTTCGAAGATTTCGGATTCCAATACAAATGTATGCTCATGACGTCTAGCTGTATCTTAGTTTTTCGAAAGAGTCAGTTTATATGAAGATACAAGAATAAAGTCATGGTCTTAGGAAAATAGTAACATGGGTAGCGACATAATCCTAGCAAATCAAAATGCATATTGATATGTTAAAGAGCCTTTCAAATTCATTTTTAGATTAATATACATATTTCTTGGCGGTTCTAAAATCGATATTGTAGATTTAGCAAGAAAATATGGCAAGTTGCGAAGTTTATGGACTACTCAGCACTTTACACCGCTGCAAGTAAAAATATTACTTTCTAAAACACATCTATTGCCGACACTTTTGTACTCGTCTGAAATTTTTACTGGTTGTAACACAAGCGATATATCAAAATACTATCAGTTTAATTTTCCCTTTGAAAAGATTTGATAATATATCGCAGCATTCTTGTCGTTTATTCAATATGTCTTTTTCAAAATTCCTACAATTCAAAAACTTATTATTACTTCATAAAATTATTATGACAAAAGAGTCACCATTTTTTTTTTAATATTAACAGATATTCTAGATTGCGTGGAGGAAAAAAATTAAATACAATTATGTCATCGTGGCGATGCCTTGGAATGCCAACACGCTACAATATTTCGAAAATTCGTCTTCCTTTATTGCCTATCTTTCTTAATTTAAGCGATTACATGAAAGTTTTATTAAATTTATAAAATTGTTAAATATTTTTAAGTTAATTTATAATTATACTGTCTTTTAATTAATTAATTTTCTGATTTTGGTAGTAACAATACTTAAGTATAATGGAAACATTATGTTACTTTTTAGTTTTTATAGTGACAACAATTTTTTGATATTTTTTAAAAAAATTAGAATAAAAAAAAAAAATAAATTTTTTAAGTTTTTGAAACATTTATATTTCTTATTTCTAAAAAGGAGTAGTTTTGAATTATTTTAGTTTCAATGTTGGTTTCTAACTTATTATTAGTGTTTTCTTTAAGGTGGTGTTTATCAGAGAACGGTTTTGTGCGATTGCAAAAAATTCGCATTCAATGAACAACATCAAATACACTCGTTTGTGTTCATGCAATCAAACTTTCTCAGCCACACACACTGGTGTTGTTTTAAAATTAATTCAAGTCATGCACAGCGTATTGGCTTTACCATGTTTAGCTTCGTTCGTCAATTATTTCTTTGTTAAAAAAAAAAAATACACAAAAATAATTGCTCTGATGCCTTTTCAGCAGTTGCTATGTATGTAGTACGTATTAAAGTTTTTTCATATGCTGGAGTCGAAAGAAAAAAAAATTTAAATGAAACTAAACGCACATAGGTACAAACAATTTCCATACAAACAGAAGACTGTTTTTATTTTTATCATTTCTTAAAAAGTACAGTAGTTCTGTATGTACAATGTATTGTTGTTGTTATGGTTGTTAATGTTGCTTGTTACGCTTTTAAAAAACTAAAAACAAAAAAACCAACAAAGCGACTCGTACTCATACCAATTTACATTCGTCGTTGTCTCATCGAGTGGGCAATGACTGCAATTGTGTTATTGCGTGCGCATCAAGACGAATTCAACTACAGGTGGTGTCGGAACTACAACAATCCAAAAACAACAGAAACAACATAGGGTTTTTGCATTGCATTGTTAGTGCCATTAGCTCGAAATGCCAACCATGATTAGCAAAACACTAACAAATCAAAACAAATAAGCTCGAATTATCAAACTCAGATGCCGTTTCGATACCACCTGCAGTTAATTCGCCTTGCGTGCGCATCAATTAATGCGAACAATAAAAAAAACTCACACATGCACAAATCAAATGTGTACGAAACGATGTCAAAATTACCAATGTTGAACTTTGTTTTGCAGGCATAGAGTGAATGTAAGTTTAAGCGTATGAGTAAATCAAGAAAAATAGTGATGGTGTTTATATTCAAAGATATCATTGGAACGAATTCATTAATTACAATTTTGTATCTCTCAAATAATTTTAGAGTTCCTATTTTGTGCGCTGTGATTTCAATTCTAAAGTTTCATGTAAACATACTGAATTTTATACTACACAAAGTGAGTGTAGTGTCCGTCACGTTTTGAGCTGTAGTGCCAGTCACAATTTATTTTACTAACAAATATTTTTTTAAATAACTAACCGCTTTTATTTCAGCATTTTATTATAGCTAGTTTCTTGAACTTTCGATAAAAACACAAATTAAAGTTATTACGAAAGTGCAGAGGACGATTATTGAAGTTGAAAACACTCTCGAAAACGACTTTCTTTTGCATGTAGTGTCAGTCACGTTTGTATTTTACTAAATAAATCATATTTCAATATATCAGTGGTTGCCATTTTTTGTCAAATGTAGAGTCAGTCACATATGGAATTGCACTTAAGCAAAAAAAAAAAAAAATTCAAGTTTACATTAATTAGCCAATACATTAATGCACTCAAAACATTATGTAGTTAAATTCAAACGAAAATTCATCTCATGTCTATATTCGGAAACCAATTGTCTCCTCCAAAATTGTAGCTATAGACCGTTGTGGAAAAAAGTAGAACAAACAAATCCGAATAAATGCATCTAGTGCCTTAAAATTACTAAAATATCGATTTATTTTTTGTTTTTTTATTATTTATTTTTATAGACCTCTATTTTACTTTAGTTATATATAATTTATTGAGTTCTTGCAAAATATATACTTTTATCAATGTTAGATATGTTAGAAAACTCAAATCAAAAATACAAATACAAAATGTCATGAGGTGTTGTTGGCGAACAAATAAAAAAAGGTAAAATTCAATTTTGCTAAAATAAAAGTTT
Source organism: Pollenia griseotomentosa (assembly GCA_963931875.1). Classification (NCBI taxonomy): domain Eukaryota; kingdom Metazoa; phylum Arthropoda; class Insecta; order Diptera; family Polleniidae; genus Pollenia; species Pollenia griseotomentosa. Next base: position 52,056,475 of record OZ007563.1, read on the forward strand.
CCAACACTTTATTTAAAATGAGTAATTTTCTTTATATTTATTATTACTACCATTTTTTGGTCAAGTGTAGAAGCAAATTTATTTTTGACTGCATTTTTAAAATGTGATAAATAAGAGTGTTTAACATCTGCAATATCACTCTACCTCAGGTAGTTTTACTTTTTTGAAAATTAATTATTAAAATATTTTTGAAAAAACATCTTTTTGGTTTAAATATTTTCATAAGCCTTTATGTAAAAAGGCAAACAAAATCTGCCAGAACCCTTTTCTAAATGTTTTCCACTTTAGCACTTCTTTACGACGTAGCTAAGCGTATTTTGCTTTACTTTTTAAAACAAATTGCATGTTTGTTTGTTGCATTCGTACCATAACTTTGCCCCAACTAGAGCTAAATCATCCTTTTATTCAGTAATATAAAGTTAAACTAGTAAAACTTAAATTAGATTGTAGCAAACAAAAAGAAAAGAAATTTAAACTATCCGAACGCCTCCATTGAAGTTGTTTCGCTCGTTTCTTTTCCATTTACTTCTGTTTTTCCGTTTCCCGCGAAACTTTCGCTGCTTCTGTTTTTATTTCTCTCCACAAGCAGCCACAACTTTTTAACGTTGAAAATTAGAAAAAAGTGTTTGCATACATACAGTTTTTTTCTGTTTTACATTTTGCAATATGATTTTGTGTCTAGTAACTTTTTAATGTTGTGCCACTAAAGTTAAAACTGATGTTTGTATCTCCATCAGAAGTGTTTTTCCTGGCAACAGTTTTATTTGAGTGTCTAGTTTTTGTTTTGTTACAAGGATATACGTGTGGCCAGAAGTAAATTGTATTATAATTTAACAATTCATAATATAAATTGATAACCATAACGCAAAACTGAAGGAAAAAAAAGCTAAAATGTGTTTGATGTTAGTTGTAAGAATAATACAAATTTTGATTAGTTTTGAAGAAAAGAAATCATAAATAAAAAATTTACGTTTCAAGATTGATTATTAAAATAGTTTGTCGTCATTTTTAAATTTTTTTGTTTGTTTTTTAATTTAGTTATATCTAAGAAAATACTATTTAAAAAATACTAATACATGTAAATTTTCATATAATGAACAGTAAAAATTGCTTAAATAGCAGTATTTCTTATTTTCTTAATATTTGTATAATTTAACAATTTTATATCAATTTTAGTTATACTAAAGCACTTATCCCAGACCATAACTTGTTGATTGCAATCAGATGCACGGGAACAAAGGGTTATCTAAATTTTTTGTGCAGCCATACAAAAAAAATAAATATATTTTACATATCGACGGCGTTTATACAATAGGGGTTTATCAGTAGATTTTGTAAAAATGAGTTTTTGAAGCCAAACTATTCCCTGAAATGCACTTTTCAATGATATGAATTTCTGATAAAAATGTTGATTTATTTGCAAGTTATTCACATTTTTTTTGAAGGCAAAATGGTTTATCTACAATGTATTTGCGAGATTTTCATACCAGTCGTATATATTGAAAATTTCTAAGGACGTAATTATTTTAAAACGAATTCAACTTTTCTGATAAATATTAATAAGCTGATTTGAAATATATTTTCAAAATGTTTCTATCTTCACAGAGTTTAACGTGAAAAAATCGGAACCATTCTCTCGCAAATGCCTTGTCTAATTTCCCAATAGAAAACAAAAAAGTTATTGAGCAAATATATTTGCAAAAGTTGAAGAACCCATCCATATATATATATCTCATGATTATAACAATATAACGAAAGAGGCGCGGAAAAGTGTAATAGTTGGTGGCAAAAAAAGAACTTCAACGATGAAAATATATACAGCCATGTCACAGAGTACAATTCCGTTCGGAAACGGAATTCCTTCCGTATTTCGGTGCTTCAGAATGAAACCATTTTTGTTTTCATGAACGGAATGGGAGTTTTTTTTGTATCTGAAAGGCCAAAAAACTATTAAAATACACTTTTTATCGGAATGGAATTGTACTCTGTGACATGGCTGATTAAACGCTTTTCCAATATTCGTCCTAGATGAACTGTTGCAAAACTGAAATATTTTCCGAATGGTACTGTAAAATATAAAGTCAGTTTAAATGATGAGTACAAAGATCTTCCAATACGAATGAAAAAATAATCAGGATATATAGAACTAGTAAATGGAAATATCTGCAGGAATTAAAAACTATGATACCTTATGAGTATCATTCTTTCTATGATAATCTTCATTCAAAATAAATGTAATTTAATTAATAAATAATAAAAAAATTCCTAACATAAACCACACAGATAATTATTTGGACCTGAAGTTAGTATCTTCTTTTATTTTTCTTAATCCTTAAATTATTTAAAAGTGAAAAACAATAGTATTTTAACTTAAAATTTTCCTTCATACTAATTAAAATTTTTCTCAAACAAAATGCCAGCGATATATTTTTTTAACTCTACATCGTCCAGGGCTGCGAGGTACTTTTTTCCTTGTTCCCAAAAAATTAAATTATATCCCCAAAAATCCCCAAATTAAAATACAAAATCTTAAAAAGTTAATATTTTTGTTTTGTTTTTTTTTGACCAAATTTAAAATTTTTTTTTTTTAAATAGTAAGAACATTTTTAGGCCGAGATAATGGCCATCCATACAGCTGCGAGGCGCATCCGGTACTGTGAAATATCTGGAAGGGATATTCACATTATTACCGATACCAATGCGGCCATCAGATCCCTGGAGAATGTGTTCATCACATCGAGAATTTGCCGAGAATGCTGGATGTCTCTGGAGGAGATAGCGAGACATTCACTGGTCACCCTTAATTGGGTCCCCGGATACAGGGACATACTGGGGAACTACATGGCGGATTCGTTGGCGTATGCAGGCACCACCTTGAATCGAGACGGTTCAACATATAATGTGGGTGCTTCACTCTTAAGGAGTAAGCAACTTACAGCGCACAAGTTTCATATTATCGCCAGTCAGAGGTGGCACGATGAAACTACCTGTGGGGAAACCAGGAAAATCTGGCCCATCATATATGAGAAAAGGACACGGCGGGCATTACAGATGTCCAGACATCATCTTAGAAACCTGATTGCGGTTATAACTGGCCACTGCCCTATTGGGAGGCACGCCCAGAGGCTGGGGCTCCCTTACAATGACTTATGTAGAAGTTGCGGCGAGGAGGAGGAGGAAGAGTCAACGGAACATCTTCTCTGTAATTGCCCGGCATTCGGAGATCTAAGACTCGAAATGTTTGGTCGAAGAGCCCTTGGGGGCAAAACTTGTCTCTCTGATGTTGATGTAAACAGGATCCACTCCTTTACTGAATCGACCGGATGGCTGCGTGGTAATACTAGCAGCCAGATAACTTAGGACCCATGGGAGACGGTGTGACATGGTAACACAACGGGAACTAATTAAGGACCCACGTGAGCTGTGCTTGATCACGGCTGCCAATGGAACCTAACCTAAGAAAATTTTTAATAAGAAATCCCCAAAAAAAAAAAATTTTAGTCAAAAAAATTATTTTATTTTTTTTGTAAATACTGGTTTCGGCATGTTTTTTTAAATCCTTCTTATGCGATTCCAGTGAGGAATTACAAGCAGAACAGTAAGCTATTATTGAAGACGAATGAGCCAATTTATAAGAATTTGGAGCTTGTTCAATCGGTTTTAGCCATCCTTATAATAAACAATAAAAATACATATATCCGTCATTTATTTAATACTTCTATGCATCATAACTACTAACTAATAGCCTAGCATTCTTTTTCCCAAACTTTATTATATTGTCTTTTATATTTACTTTTTTGGGGGGAAGACATACATATTTGCTTGAAAATTGTCTTCAAAAAATCAAAAATTGTATGTGTTGTCAACGGTTTAAGGTTCTATTTAAAAAATTTTTTTTAAACACTCACTTAAGAATAAGTTTATAAAGTACCTTTTACCCACTTAACAAAAATGGTAATCTTAATAAGGATCCTTTACACTGTATAAGAGTAAGATACAAATTTTGCTACTTTTTTCATATTTTATATACGAAACAAAGCAACATAAGCATAAATAATAAGAAAAGGGAAAATATATTAAAAAAGTGTAAAATCCCCAAAAAATACCGAATTGTTTTTAAAATCCAAACCCCAAATGACTTTCTTTGTCCTTTTTGCTCACATAAAATCCCCAACTTTGGGGATAAATTCTCAAGTCTGACAGCCCTGACATCGTCCTTTATTTCAACACAACTTAGATTTCCACCATAAGGGTATACGAAGTTGGTCATTCCGGATGAAACTTTTATTAAGTAATACCTGTCTGTCCGCATGTTGAAACTTAACCAAAAATCAAAATTAGTGTAATATTGTTTTTAGTTATCGTAAGCAGTTTGGTATGAAAAGTAGGTTCGGTATGATAAGCGTGGCAGAATGCACGGATTTAAATAAGATTTTGCACCAATTTGATTTTTATTATAAGAAATCGCCCCACTAAAGTAAGCGCAGATCGGTTCATTGGATTTTTAATACCAGAAATCGCTCTACAGAATTTCGGATGATTGGTCAGCAATTTGACAAGAGTGCAATATATATTGCCCTGCTAAAATCATTTTAAAACGCCTTCGACTGTTACGAACAGTGATGCCAGTAAAAATTTAAAAAATTCCAACTGCCTAAAAAAATGCCTGCACTTTTCCCTACGTTAAAAATGTAATGCTTCAAGCAACAGCCAAACAAATACATATTTTTTATAATTTTTAAATATTATATTTAAAGCATTTATTAATAACAAGAAAGAAAAAAACCAAAAGAAATATGTATGTATATGTATGTACATTCTATACAACACATATACAAATTTAATTAAAAAAAAAAAAAAAAAAAAAAAAAACAGCGACAAATTAAAATTGTTTCTTTTTGGCAGAAACGCCTTTTTAATCTAGAGACAAAACTAAGTCAAAATTTCTGCTTGATTTTAAATATCCTCTTCTTTTTTCCTTTTAGAAGGACTTACCATTTTAAAAGAATTCTTATTTTAAAAAATTGTTTTTAATAAAAGTATCTAATATTTTTTCGCAAACTCGGTATGATTTTACATCTCTTAGTTTTGAAGTGTGATTGTTTTTTTCTCGGTACAAAATTAGTTTCTATGTAGAAATTTCATTCGTTAGGATTGGGGTTCTGTTAAAAATACTACATTTGCTATTGTATATGAAAAAATTTAATAAGATTCTGAAAATTCCCTACATTTGTTTTAAGATAAAACATCTGTCCTGATTTCCCTACGCTTGAATTTTTCCGAAAAAATCACTACAAAATTCCCTTCTATTAGCATCACTGGTTGCGAATCATATTATACTAAAATAAATTGAAATTAAGTTTTATTTGACTATATCTACTCCTAAATATTGTGATTGCCAGTGGATGGTATCAAGAATTCGGTATAGCCGAATAAAGCACTCTAATTGATTTGACTTATAAAAGGTGTTTTTTTCTGCTGTTTGAGAACTGAAAATGATAAAAAAAAGACAGAAATATTGTTGGAATGCATTTTTTTTATTATGATGTGCGAGATAATTTCATGAAATTTTTTTTTTTAATATGATTTCCGGCATATGTCCGCTGTGGCTAAGAGTTAAAGGGTCTATTCCATCAGTGCAATTTTGACTATTTTTTCCAATAAATCTGGTCGTATGGCGTCAATAGTGGGTTGAATATTGATTTGTCGGCATAAACCAATGAAACCAAATTATTATTAATATATTTTAAATTAAAGATTTAACTCTACATATATAATTTTTAATATTGTTTGAGTGAACCAGTGAACAGGACCACTTTTGGAAACTAAGTTGTCACTAAATTAATTTTGCAATAAATCGATTATCAAGCGCACTGTATGGCAAGTTGCGTCCTCTTGTTGGAACCACATGTCGTTGATTAATTTTTGGAAACAAAAGTTTAGCCAGCATGGCTCGATAGCAATTATCCATTCACCGTACTGCCAGCTCCCTGCTAATTTCGAAAGAGTGTGCAAATCGCACTAAACAGTAAATTTTAATAATAATGGTGATTCCTTCGCTTTAAATATGGCAATTTTGCTCATTGATGTAGCTATTTAACCAGAAATTTGCTTCGTAAAATGAACGAACTGCTCTTTGAACTTCGCGAACAGATTTTTTCTTCTAAGTAAATTTCAACATTTTGTAAGCGTTGTTCTAGCGTTAAACGATTTATGACGGACTTATCAAATCTTACTTAACAGAAATGATCAAAACAGTTTGACATTCTCAGCCATAGTTATCGATATCGCAGCTAGAAAAACATCCGGTACTTTTTTATATGAGGTTTTAATTCTTTAAAAATTTACTAAACTATGAATCTTTTGTTCCCAACTGTGGCATTTTGAAAAGTGCATGTTTTTCATAATTTCTAGCATAAATAATTTATACGGGGCGTATGAGTGTTATACACAGTTGATTGACACTCATACGCACTAGTGTCTAAACACATACGTGTCGTGTTTAATAAATAAAATCTAATGAAATTTACTTGATTTTTTGTAATTTAATTTAAAATTCACAAGAAATAAGGCAAAACAATAAAAATCACTTAATATGATAAAAAAATATGTATGTACATACGTTTGAAGATTTGTTATGTATAAGATTATTTTGTTTTAAATAAAAATGCAAAGGTAAAAATTTTAATTTTATAAAATAAATATTTGTATTACAATTATGTATGTATAGTAGGTTGTCCCAAAAAAAATTAAAATTTGGATTTTCTCGGAAGATCTTTCCTAATTTGGATACTCATAAGGTAAAGTATTTTTGAGAATTTTATCAGATTTTTCGGAAGTGCTTTAGAGGTCGCGCAAACTGATTTTGTACCAAAAATCTAGCGTTTTTGACTTTTATTGAATTATTGTTGAAAATTGCTAAAAAATCGGTATTTTTTCGGCTTCTGAGTAAATATTCTTAAAGAAAATTTTCCGATCTTTAATTTTATGTGCATAAATAATAAGTTTCATCAGGGATTTTTCACATTTTGATACATTATATAACAGTTTTTCGTAAATTTTCAGCAAATATGAAAAAAAATGCTTTATAATTTTTAAAATTTGTATGAAGACTAAAAAAACTAATGCTGCAGTTTAAAAGATTATGAAGTTTTAAATAAGTAAGCAACAAAAAAAAAAATGAATTTTCTCTCACCGTTCTCGAGTTATACCCTTTTAAAGCTTTGTACACATTGTATAAAATGTATAATACTATAAGGCGTGAACTAGGTTTGCATTGCTTTAAACTTTAAATAATTGGATTTAGAAAATGTTTTTACAAATAAAATAATGTTTTCCCATTTTTCTGGATCCGTTTGTAAAAAATCAGTAGAAATGTTGCAGACTTCAAAAAAAGTTAAGTTGGCGTTTGTAATAAAACACTGAATTTGTTTATTTTCAATCATGTCTTCTGTTAAATTTCCTTTCACTAATTCGTTGTTATTACTTGGTTCATGTAGGTTTCTAAGCATTAAACGCAAAGTTTTGGTATCTATACGTTCATCAAAAAACGATAAGGCAGCCAACTCCTCTCAATGACCTTAGACTTTTTAAACAATTGTATGATTACAAACGCTTTAATGAAAAAGTGGCACGCGAGACTCTGAAAACCTTTCTGCGGCATCAGTGGTACTTTTCCGAGAAGTTGGCTGCCTTATCATTTTTTGATACCAAAACTTTGCGTTTAATGCTTAGAAACCTACATGAACCAAGTAATAACAACGAATTAGTGAAAGGAAATTTAACAGAAAACATGATTGAAAATAAACAAATTCAGTGTTTTATTACAAACGCCAGCTTAACTTTTTTTTAAATCCGCAACATTTCTACTGATTTTTTACAAAAGGATCCAGAAAAATGGGAAAACAACAAGTCATTTCAGGAAGCAAAACACAGAGTTCAACAATTGCAAGTTGTAAATGATGTCGCAGAACGTGGTGTGGCCTTGGCTAATAGTTATATCAATATCACAACTTCTGAAACAGACTTTCAGAGTTTACTGCAGGGGGTAGAGCAGCATCGCAAGAACTATAATAAATGATTTATAACAATTCTATTTTTCTTTGTTTTTAATATAATTGTTATGTATGAGTGGTAAGTAACTATTATTTTATTTGTAAAAACATTTTCTAAATCCAATTATTTTAAGTTTAAAGCAATGCAAACCTAGTTCACACCTTATACGCAGAAAAAATTATTGCCGAATTATTTTCAAACAACCGCTTGTTTGAAAATTTTTTTAATTTCTATAAATATTTTTACTGATTCAATCAATATTTTTGTTTGATTTTTATTTAACCAACAAAAATGTGGACAACTCTTCAAAAATAAAATAAACGCGTTATTGGTGTCAAGTTTTCATAATTTTGTATGAAATATTTAACGCTCTTTAATGTTGTCGTCTTTTTGCATTTTTTTATTTGGTCGTAAGCAACACTTCTTTATGTGAAATATAAGAACAACAACAAAAAACACACACAGTCTATTTTTGGACGCTTTAAAAAAGTGCAACTATAAGAAAAACAATAGCAGACACGACATTATAAGAAACAAAATCCCGTATTCAATTTTTTAAAACTGTTTGGTTAAATACATCAAATACAAAAATAGAATGATGACGAAAAACATATCGAGTCGGTCTGCTGCCGTTTTTGGTTACATTTCTTCTTTAGCAAAGGAAAGGATACAGCAACAGAGAGTGATAAAGAAAAACATTGTGTTGTGTGTATAAATAAGACTTCGTTCAAAAATTATTCCAACAAAAAAATGTGTTTCAAAGCCAGTCGGCGGCTCTGCTTTGCCGTCACCTTCTCATACAGTGCTTACTTGTGTGCGCGTCATTGCTTGTGCAAAAACTTTTTTTTTTTTTTTTGATTTTGAATTTCAGTAAACTTTTTGTTTGATTCAGTTAAATTATTTGTTTGAAAAAATTAGTGTTTTTTTTCAGTAAACAAAATGCAAATAAATTGTTTGAATATGCAAATTTGTTTGTAGGACCGATTTCAGACAAAAAATTGTTTGATTCTACAAATTTTTTGTTTGAATTGGAAAAATAATTTTTTCTGTGTAGTATTATACATTTCATACAATGTGTACAAAGCTTTAAAAGGGTATAACTCGAGAACGGTGAGAGAAAATTCATTTTTTTTTTGTTGCTAACTTATTTAAAACTTCATAATATTTTAAAATGCATCATTATTTTTTTTAGTCTTTATACAAATTTTAAAAGTTATAAAGCATTTTTTTTCATATTTGCTGAAAATTTACGAAAAACTGTTATATAATGTATCAAAATGTGGAAAATCCCTGACGAAACTTATTATTTATGCACATAAAGTTAAAGATCGGAAAATTTTCTTTAAGAATATTGACTCAGAAGCTGAAGAAATATCTATTTTTTACCAATTTTCAACCAAAATTCAAAAAAAGCCCAAAAAGGTCGATTTTTGGTACAAAATCAATTTGCGCGACCTCTAAACCACCTCCAAAAAATCTGAAAAAAATCTCAAAAATTCTTAGCCTTATGAGTATTCAAATTAAGAATGATCTTCAAAATTTTTTTTTGAATGGGACACCCTAATGTATAGTACATACAAAAAATTTTAAAATCAAGCTGGTCAATAAATAAATTAATATAATTAAAATTTTTTGGGCCTATCGATATACATACTTGAGAATAAGAATAAGAAAGGCTGAGGTGAAATTCCATCTAACAATTTTTTCTGATATATATGAACTTGAGGTTTTAAATAAATAATTTTCTTTGTTAAGTACTAATCTGAAAGTCAGGCCAGGTTAAGCAGTTCATAATAGAAAACACCTCTCAGAACATTTTTAAAGAACTATTTTAAATTTAGTTTTATTTGAGTTAATGAATCTGCTTTGTCGCAAACCTATTTAAATAACTTATAAAAACTTATAAAAAACATATCAGAAAAACATAAAACGTGTTGAATCAATTAAAAGATTAGTTTCTTAAACTATTAATGCTTTAAAACACTTTTGCAAACAATATAAAATTTCTATTTGTTTTTCGTAAAAATTCTCTAAATTGTCAATTTGTCAAAAAAAAAAAAAAAACAAAAAAAAAATATATATGGGTCAATTGCAAACTAAATGTTATTTTTCTGTCCCCGCAGTTTCAATTCTGTTTTGATGTAATAACATGAATTAAATAAAAAAAAAAACAAAAATAGGAAATAGGCGTTGAAGAATACGTCAGAAGAATCACATTGCTCAGGCTTTGCACATTTTTTTCAATATTGAGTGATAACAGTATTGTATTGCTCTCTCATGCTCGTGCCATATATAAAAACACTTGTCTCCAGCTACATTTTTTTAAAAACAATATTAAAAAATTAGAAAACAAGGTAAACTGGAAACATGTAATAACTGTTTTTAAAATATTGTAATTATTTTTTAAAATTTTGTTCTGTTTTTATACATAAGACATTTTCAACGCGCAAGTGGATTTTTGGAAGAATTTTGTCCTCGCGCATTGTCGTAAGCGCAACGCTTTTTTAATTTTTTTCGTATTTACTAATAAACACGTCGCATTGAACTGAAGTGCATTAGGCTAAGAAAGTGTTTTCTTAAAAAAATACGAAGTTTAAACAACTAAATGAAAGACAATTCTTCACTTAATTGTTTTAAGTCTGTTTTACTATATACAGTACTTTTCGTTTATAGTCACTACCGCTTATAGTCACATTAGCGATATAGTTCATTTTATCTGTTTATTTTGCCGCTATTAACTTAAGTTAACTTAATATAAAGTATTAACGTTATAGTCCATTTAGCGATATAAGCACATTTACCATATATGCCATCTATCAACAACCATCAACTCTCTACTCGTAAAAAATTAGTTTTGCCTTTGGTATCAGTTATGAAATATCTTGTTGTTATTTTAACTATTTTTTATATAGTATGCAATTCTGTTGCAAAACTATTAGCCTGATGTCGGTGTAATTTATACAAATTTTCTTATTTTCTATATTCACATAACTTGATTATATTCGAATTCGGTTACATGCTTCATAGTGGCATATATGTGAATTAGCCTTATAGTTACATTAGCGATGTAGTCCTCGTTTTGTCTGCAACTAAAGGATGTGTCTATAAGCGAAAAGTACTGTTATGGTAAGTACGTGTAAAAATATATTGAACATCATGCTAATTTTTGGAGACGCAAGCACCAACATTAAAATAGTTTAAGTTTAAAATCATTGCTTTATACGTTTTAATTAATTTCTTTTCGGTTTTATTACATTTGCAAAATAAACTTCTTAAAAAAACAATAACAAGTTGTAAATGTCTTGAACGCCACTTTTAAACATTAATATAATTTTTGCTATTCAAATGACGTTTTTGAAAAAAAAAAAATTATCTAAATAATGAAATAACAAATTCTTGAACATCAGAGAAAGGTTTTATTTCAACCATCAACAATATAAGTGACTCTTTATGTAGTTTTGCATTGTGGCGTTCAAGGCAGAAAGAAAAAAATTCTTCGAGTACGTTTTAATTGAAATTGACTCATACATATATAAATAACAATGTTGCCAAGCGAAGAATAATTGTTGATTGCTTAAATTATTATCACCACAATGCCAGACCAGATCGCTGTTCTTTATTTTGACAATTTTTTTTTAAAGGGGAAAAAGTCGCAGACCGCCATAAAGGGGTTTAAGATGACGAACAGCAACCCTAACTCTAGGAGTTATCAAAGAGACGACATTTTATGTTCTCTGTCAATGTTCTGATTTGCACCCCCAAAAAAATGCTTCTTTATAAAATGATGATGATAAAAAGCCTGGCACCTGGCTTTTTACCCTGATTTGGGTACGCTGAATCCAGTGGTGAGGACCGTTCTTTTTAGGTTGGCTCCAGGAGGCTAATTCCGGTAGTCGTTATCAAATATGTTTGCGATTCGAAAGCAGTTTTATTTCAGCCGATACTGAACGAATCGAAACATTTTTTTCAGTGTTGAGAAAACTCAAATAAATACCTTACAGTCTGAAAAAATAATTTCGATTCATTCAGTATCGACTTAAAGAATTATGTATAAAATTGCTTTCGAATCAAAAAATTATTCGATCACGACTGCCAGAGTTAGACCCTGTTTTCGAGATATACTGTTATTTCGGAAATGGTGGAGGTTGTATGACATATATTCGCGTAACTCAAAAACCGAAATTCCGCAATTAAATTAATTTTAAGTAGAGTTTTACTTTTTCCTGATATGCACAGTAATTTTAGGCAAAAAAAAAAAAAAAAATTCTTAGCTGCGAGTGTAAGACGGCAAATCCATCTGAGGAGATCGAGTGGTTGCGATCGAAACATGTCATGGTAACCTGCAGGGTTCGAGCCCCGGTCACGGTCCAGAATGAAAGATTTTAAATAACAATTTTTATTAATTTTTCATGTTGTAAAATTCCTTTCTTCATAAAAATAAGCCATAAGCCTAATTAAAAATATTAAGAATTTCGAAATTTTTGTTTGTTAAAAATGCATAAGAAATTGGAAAATGCAGCAAGGGTTCTAATTTTTTCTAGACTTATAAAATTTCAACCTTATAAATATGACGGCTTAATGCAATTCTTAAATTTGGCTCTGCATCCCCTAGGATGCCCCGAGATAGGTCAAATGTAGGACCCTTTCATCCCTATCATTTTTTCCTAACAAGCCTACCCGCTATTGCTATTCCTTAACGGCTCACATACAAAACTTTCAATAAAGACTAGAAATCTATCGAAGAAAAAACCCGATAACTGCCAAGGAGACTCACTTATGGGGATAAAATGTATGACCGACCTCTTTTGTTTTGTTTTTATGTTTCTCATAAACAAAAAGTTGACAACATTTAATAAAATAAACAAAATAAAAACTGCTCTTACCAACATTTACTGTTTCTTTCTATAAATTCTATTTCAATCCAATGAATAAAAAATGTAGTGTCATAAGGGCTTAGTAGTCAGCAAAGCAACTACTTTAAAAAAGTTGCTGTTGCTGTAAGTAATAAGATTTTGTTTTTGTTTTTGCTTAACTGTAAACCGCTGCGCTTCAATTTAGTTGAAAAAAATGTAGACGTATTAATTTCATAGAGTATCTAATTACATTGAATATTACTACATTGAACTCATACTATAAGAAAATGATTCATCAATATAAATTTCGCTTATTCTTTTTTTTTTCTTAACAGCAAGCAACAATAAGTTAATACTTGCTGAATTCAAGCACAGCAGAAGTACAAAAATAAAAAAAACTTATTACTAACAGTAAACTGCAATTCTTTTTAAAGTGATTGCTTTGCTGACTGCATAAGCAGGAAACATAAACAAAGTGAGTTTAAGCAAATTATTTACTCTCACTTTTCTTCTGCTGATTTTTGCTTTTACTGTGTTCTTTTTCTTTAGTTTAGTTAAGCAATTACAAAATTATTAAAAATAGTCAAACATTTTTAACGCGGATTGAAAAAATGAACAAATTTTAGTAAAATTATAGAACTATTTTGTAAAATTCTTGATATTGTTTTTGTTCATTATAAAGTTAGTTTACTTACATAACATGCTCGTTAATTTGTGGGTTGTATTAAAAAATAGGGAATATCGTAAGAAATCAAATTGATTTCATTTTGATAAACAAACGTTTCTGCTCATTTATTACAAAAACTTCAACATATCCAGGAGCAGATGTACCTTCGGATCACAATCTTCTAATGGCAAATTTGTGCACAAAACTTACCATAATTACAAAGAAAAAAACATACAGGAAACTTGATACAACGAAACTTAACGAACCATCTACTCGCACAAATGTAAAATAATGTATTAATAGAGAGTTAAATAATGTTAACAGAGAAGATGTTGAAAATATATGGAATTCTGTTAAAAATACTCTCAAATCGATAGCAGACAATTCTCTTGGAAACAACAAAAGACCGGAAAGAAAAGAATGGATGACAAATGAAATTTTGAAACTAATGGAAGAACGTCGAAAATATAAAAATTCAAATTATGAGATGTACTATGAATTAAATAGAGAGGTTCAAATGGCGATACGCATTGCAAAAAACTCACACCTTAATAGTCAATGTCAGGAGATAGAAAGACTACAAGAATTACATGACGATTTTAATCTTCATAAAAAACTAAAGGAAGCCGCCGGGATATACCGCAAATCAATTCCAAAATTGCTGTACAACAATAACAACGAAGCTGTTTTAGATATTGAAGAAAAAAAAAATATTTGGAATGAATATATTAAAGAATTATTTACTGATGGCAATCGATCAAGTTTTGAAACGCAGACACCACATTCACATACAGGAGTTGCGATCACACAAACAGAAGTTGAGTTAGCAATAGCATCCCTGAGAGACAAAAAAGCCTGTGGTCCTGATGAGATTCCTTCTGAAATACTGAAATTGATAGACAGCGATAACATCCATCTTCTTACAAAACTGTTTAATTTTATTTACGATACTGGCCAGTTCCCACAAGATTGGCTTAAATCAATCTTTATAACCATCCCCAAGAAAAGTCACGCAAAACATTGTAATGATTATAGACTCATTAGCCTAATGAGTCACGCTCTCAAAATATTTCTGCGAATAATTCACTCCAGAATTTATGAAAAAGCCGAGAAACATATGGGTGAGTCTCAGTTTGGTTTTAAAGAAGGCATGGGCACCCGTGAAGCACTTTTTTCTATACAGATGGTAGTTCAGAAATGCAGAAATGTACAGAAGGATGTTTTCTTATGCTTCATTGATTACGAAAAGGCTTTTGACACTGTGCAACATGATAAACTGATCGAAAGCCTAATGTCCATTGGTATAGATAACAAAGAAATCCAATGTATTAGAAGCCTGTATTGGCATCAAACAGCACAAGTTAATGTCGATGGAGAGATGACTGAGAGTACTGCAATCTCTAAAGGAGTCAGACAAGGATGTATACTGTCACCACTACTATTTAATATCTACTCCGAAAGAATATTCCAAGAATCAATTAACAAGGTTCGAAAAGGTATATATATAAACGGTATATTTCTCAACAATATTAGATATGCTGATGACACCACCATACTGGCCGATAGTATGTCTGGACTCCAACATCTACTAGACAAACTAACGGAATATAGTGAAACATATGGCCTAAAGATTAATATACGGAAAACAAAATATATGATTGTCAGTAAAAAAAATGACCACAACACAGCTTCTTTGAAGATAAAAAACTCCTACGTTGACAGAGTACATAGTTTTAAATATCTCGGGGTTACAATCAATGACCAGTGGGATAGTTCAAAGGAAATCAGATGCCGTATTGAAATGGCAAGAGATGCATTTTTTAAATATAAAAAAGTTTTTATCAGCCATGATATTAATCTCGAAACTAAAATACGATTCGTTAAGACCTATATATGGTCTGTTCTTCTATATGCAATGGAGGTATGGACCATAAAAGCAGTAGACGTAAAGAAGCTTGAAGCCTTTGAAATATGGATATATCGAAGAATTCTTAGAATACCATGGACCCACTTTGTATCGAACCGAGAAGTACTCAGTCAAATGCACCGAAGTAGAGAGCTAGTAGTCACCATAAAGAAGCGAAAAACAGCATACCTGGGCCACATTATGAGGAACCCAAAATACAAACTATTACAAATTATCACGTGAACAAATGTTGAAGGACGGCCTAGGAGCGGAAGAAAAGAAATAACTTGGCTTAATAACATACAAGCGTGGACTGGTATCCGTGATGCAGGCAACCTGTTTAGCGAGGCGAGAAATCGAGAAACTTTTTCAGAGATAGTAAAAAACTTATGATATGTATCATTTAAAATAATGTAAAATTTAATTGTAATGGTCGCTTACATTCGGAAAACGAATTGGCAAATAAAGAAGAAGATTAAAAAATAAACGATTTAATTTTTTTAAAACGCAAACGCCATAAATAATCTCTTGTGATATTTTTCAAACTTTGTCAATAGTTAACTTCTCACCAACTTTCGCATCTTTTTTACTTCTCCCCCGTTAACTCCACAAAAAAAAAAAAAATGATTTCGTAGGTATTTCAGCTTCATATATTTAATGCTTCTTAAGGTGAGTTTTTCTTTGTTTTCGAAAATTAAAAAAAAAATAAACAAAAATTCGTTTCAACTACTTAGTGAAAATGTACATTATTTAGTAATTCTTGTTATTGTAGCTGGCGTTTGTCTTATTGTTGTAGTCCTTCTGACTGTTGTTCTTGTTGTTTTTGTTATTTGGCATTAGATTGTTTTAAAGTACATGTAAGAAGGTGTCATTGTTTTTATTTTTGCTATCGCTGATTATTTTTTTTTTTGTTGCTGTTTTTTATTAAGTTTGTTTTCTGTTTACACAAGCTTCTTAGTTTTATGTTGTCTGTCGCTTCTTTTTATTTAAACATTGTATTATTTAAAAGCTTTTGGTATTTTGTGGGGTCATTAGCTACAGTAACATAAGCCGAGCTATTGAGGGAAAAGTGAGTGAATAAAAGACATTGTTTGCTGATTTTTTTGCGGTTTCCTTTTCATTTTGTTTCAATCGCTTTTGAAAGGAATTACTTTTTTTTATATATGTATATTGTTTTTTTTTTTTTTTTTGGCGACATAAGACTCGTGTGAATTTGTAACAAATGTGTATTTATTTATTTAAAATGCAAACAAAAGTACTTTTTGTTAATTCCGTTAATTTTAGAATTTAAAAATTTTTTTTATAATGCGGTAAGTTTTATAGGGGCGTTTTTTTTGAGGTCAAAAGAGAAGAGGTAGACAATAACGGCCTGCCTAATGTATTTGAAAGTTATGTCCACAACAAAAATCAAAGGTGTGTATAAAACGTGTGTGTACAACTACACAGTAAAAAATTACGACAATCATATTGAATACCATATTCGTCAATTCAATTAACTTTTTAATTGAAAAGGCACCAACAACTAAATTTGTAAATATTAAAAATTATTTTGTTAATTAAAATTGTTAAAACTCAACAAATATTTTTAACAATGAGTTTGTTATATTGAATACAATATTTGTTAACAATTATATATATATTTTTTTTTGTGATTTTGTTATATTAACAAAATATATTGTTGCTAACTAAGTTGAATCAGGAGATGTATTTAAAAGCTGTTTTTATTAAATTTTTTTTAGTAAAATACATACATATGTATATTAAAAATCACATGACAAACAACATTACAATTTATATAAGCCACAAATTTAGACCTGGATGCACTAAAAGAATCTGAACTCAGCACAAAACAGAGTATTTCCACCATTGCCAGTAATATATAAAAATCTATAATTTTTAAAGGATCCGTTATAATTTTTGTATGAATAATTAAATATTAACTTTACTTACCGAACAGATTGATTAAATTTCGCAATAATCATCGTATCGCTTATTCTTTGAAAGATTTTAAATCGAAAATACAGATTTTTTTATAATTTTAACTTTTCTAATATTTGTACAATATATTCTTTTTAAATAAAACTCTAAAGTTAAAATCATTATTACAATCCGGAAGTAAAACCCGAAAAAAGACAAATACTTAATGTAAATAATATTTAAATTGCAACATACATTTCAAGTATTTAATTGAACTAAATTAAGTATGAAAACCTCAAACTAATTTGTTTGTTCATTTAAATAGATTTAATTTTGTCGGAAATATAATACCATATTTTATGCAGATTTAAATAAAACTTAATGTGTCTATTATTAGATATTAAGTATCGACAATGATTACTTTTGGCATTTACAAACTATTCACATGAATACAAAGAAACGATAAACATTTTCTAACCAAATTACGAATTCGACAAATCTAATACTAAATGTATAACAAGTTTTGCAAAACTATATATATATATATATATGTACTTTAATATATAAGCCAATGGAAAATATATAGACATATATTTACACACATACAATTAATAATTTCTTAGTTTTACAACCAATAATTATTTGATGATTTATTAATTGCTAATTGTTTATTCCCTTTAGTAATAGTTAAATTGTAATTTGAAATGAAATCCTAAAATACCAATCCACAACTTAAAACTGCCCAAGATCATACAACTGCAATGACAATAAGTAAGAAAATGGAGTATAGTATGACCATTGGATACCCTACGCCACACTATTTACAAATAAATTTGTAAAAGTGCGCCATATTTGACACCAATGGGAAGAATGTTATGAGGTTATGATTCATATAAGGGGTTTTTGTGCTGAATACTATCCAGATGTCTGGATCTAGTAGATGAGCTTTAGCCACACGCAGAGAAAAAATATGGTTAGGCATGGTTACGGCAACTACACTATGTTTATTATAACAATATATTGTTATCGTACACAAAAAAATTTTACTTTTATTTAATATCACCAATATTATAGTAATTGTAAATATTTAAATGTTTATCGCAATTATAAACTTGAGTATTGTTGACCGAAAAATAATCATTTTTCTTACAACTAATAAATGATAACTTTGAAAACATATTATATTACTCACAATCATAACATGATAACTTACTATTCGTGTTCTCATAATATGTTTAAGATGCAATCAAAATATCTTTACTCTAATAATATTTTGTTATCGCCATTTGTAAAATAATTTTAAATCAGTTGTGTCATTTGTTTAAGATATGCCTATCGAATTATTTATTAGTGAGTTGTTAAACAATTAAAAAAAAAATACTCATTTAAAAATAAGTTTAATGAAATAAAAAAAATAAAGAAATTTTATTTATTGAATTGTATAGGATAAAGTTCATCAAATTTAATTTTCATAAAACCCTCTGAAGAGATTGAGTAGTTGCAATTGAAATATGTAAGGGTAACCTGTCCGTGAAAGACTGCGTACGAGCGCCGCGGCAGTCAAGCATGAACAAATTATCAATAAATTTTAATTAGTTTCATGTTGTAAAATTCCTTTCTTCATAAAAATAATTTAATGAAATTTAAAAATTGTGAAGTGCCACAAAATAAATAATCGATGCAAAAATTTGATTTTTTTTATTGTTGTGAAGGGTATGCTGTATTATAATATGAAGCCTTATAAACTTATGAGGATTATGTTAATCTTAAACTTATTACGATTATGTTAATAATAATATGATTACTTTTCAACTTTTTAGTATTAACATGATAATAATATGAATGTTTCTTAACTTATTATGATTAACATGATAATAATATGATTAAGTTAAAAATATTATGATGAAATATTACGAATATATATATAATCGTAATATGATAAGATGTTGCTCTGAGAATATGTTTACCACAACTATGTTTTTTCTTTCGTGCAGATCATTAATTTTCCTCCAACCTTCTCTATTTTCTGCTTTTTGTTTCCAGTTTCGATTACTTAATATTTTTAAGTCGTATTCTACACAGTCTTTCTATCTAGTTCGCGGTCGACCTCTTCGCCTGATGATTTGACACTGCAGCTAGTATTTCCTGCCTGCTGTTATCCATGCGAGCTGCGTGTCCCGCCCAGCTTAAACGCTGAACTTTTATGTAATTTACGATGTATTCACCTTGAAATATTCGCAGCAATTCATCGTTGCCCCTTTGAGCATAGTCTGCATTAGAATCACGCATAGGGACGAATATTTTGCGTAAAATTTTCCATCGCAAATTCTAAGACGCTGCTAGTCGCTTTTAGTCATACGATGCCATGGGGCTGATTATCGTTTTGTAGACGCTTAATTTGCACGGTTTTGAGACTAGTTTGGACGTGAAGATCATCTTGTGAGCTAAAAATAATCTATTTGCTGCGGATAATTCTTTCACTTATGCTATTCTGCATGCTGTAGTCGAATTAAAAATGATAATCTTCGCATCATTTTCCTACACCTTAATGTATTTGTTTTGTTCTCTACATATCGACGCAGTTGGGGAAAAAGGGCCAACCTAAATTTTTTATAAGGTTCAAGAAACTGCTTGGACCTATCTGCAACGAACTGGATTACAAGGGGTAACCTGCATAATAAACTATTTAAAAAAATTATATATTATGGTATTTTTTGAAGTGTTTTGGTTTAGATAACACTGTGCCATAGTGCGTAGCCACAGTAAGTTTTTTCTTGCCACCTTTTTAAAATATAAACACAAAAATAAATCTGTGCCAATTTGACAAAACATCTTAAGTCAAATTTAAAAAGTTGAAAAAAATGTTGTTATTTTTCACGTTTTTAAAATTTTGTATTGTAATAAATAGGTTTTTTCACCAAGTTTTTTTTCTGAAACTTTTTTTATCTTGACTTAAGATGTTTTGTCAAAATGCCACAGAGATTTTTTTCTTTGCGTTTTTTCTTAAACAAAAATTTTAATTTAAATAAAATAGCGATTACATTATTAGTATCAATTATCAGGACAAGAAGAGGGAAACAAATATGAACGTTGGCTCACGAGAAAGACTTGCCTGAGGATGTGCGCTATCAGCAAATCGAAAACAGAGAAAGGTTATACTTATGTATATCGGAGGTACATTAGGCGATTAAAAAAAAAAGTTGTTGATGTACCCCCCTAAAAACTAGATTTGACATGCTTGGTTCTAGCGATAATGTCTCGTGAGCTATGCCGCGTCAAAAAAGGTTTGAAAATGGTATTTTTCATGAATAAAAAGTTCGGTAAATTTTCTTTTGTCCAATGAGTGGCCAAATATTGAAATAATTTCACCATTTTTTGTCTGATTTTCAGTTCCAATAAGTCATTATTGACCTATTAGGTGTTGACCACCGCACAGTGACGCCATTTGAGTTTTTTCGTTGCAAAAATCATATCTTTTGAACCGAATAAGATAATTGAACAGTTGAAACAGCACATGATAGATAACTGTTCAGCCTATGAAATGAGCATTTGGAGAGGGTGCTACGCTCTGTAGGGGCCTACTTATGGGTTATCAAAGTTAAAATTAGTAGAAAAATCAATTTTATGGTAACTAAAAAAAATTATTTTTGCATTTTTAGATTGTTTTTATTTTTTTTTCTTTAGGGTTTTATGTTTTAAATTATTACCCAACAAATTAAAAAAAATTATTTTTTTTAATCCAAATTTTCAATATTCCCAATTAGGCTTAAGTTCATTAAATTTAATTTTCATTAAATTATTTTTATGAAGAAAGGTGTTTTACAACATGAAAATTAATTAAAATTGTTATTGATAATCTTTCATTTTTGACCGTGGCGGGGGCTCGAACCCGGGCCGGCAGGTTACCATGACATGTTTCGATCGCAACCACTCGATCTTCTCAAATGGATTTGCCGTTTTACACTCGCAGCCATCGAAGGCTGCTGACGTCAATAGTCAAACATCAATCCTTAAACCAAATTGTATTTTAACCTTTGGTAGATCGAAGTTTGCTTTTTTGAATGATCATCTATTTTAATTGATTTTACATGTTCTTCCTTACCTCCGTTTTTTCGTACTTTTGTCAAGAATTTTTCTTGAAGTCCAAAGTACATTTTTTTGTTTTTTCATTTTTTTTTTTTTTTTTTTTGTCTTTCTTTTTCTTGTTGACCTTTTTCAGCACAACTTGAAGGACAAATGAACACATAGAGCTCGTGCCCTAGCTTTTAACAATAATTAGTATTGTGGTTATTTTGTTGAACTATTTATGGTTTTCAATCCAAATTTTCAATATTCCCAATTAGGCTTAAGTTCATTAAATTTAATTTTCATTAAATTATTTTTATGAAGAAAGGTGTTTTACAACATGAAAATTAATTAAAATTGTTATTGATAATCTTTCATTTTTGACCGTGGCGGGGGCTCGAACCCGGGCCGGCAGGTTACCATGACATGTTTCGATCGCAACCACTCGATCTTCTCAAATGGATTTGCCGTTTTACACTCGCAGCCATCGAAGGCTGCTGACGTCAATAGTCAAACATC
Organism: Pollenia griseotomentosa; assembly: GCA_963931875.1. Lineage (NCBI taxonomy): Eukaryota > Metazoa > Arthropoda > Insecta > Diptera > Polleniidae > Pollenia > Pollenia griseotomentosa. The sequence continues at coordinate 52,078,457 of OZ007563.1, forward strand.
AATCCTTAAACCAAATTGTATTTTAACCTTTGGTAGATCGAAGTTTGCTTTTTTGAATGATCATCTATTTTAATTGATTTTACATGTTCTTCCTTACCTCCGTTTTTTCGTACTTTTGTCAAGAATTTTTCTTGAAGTCCAAAGTACATTTTTTTGTTTTTTCATTTTTTTTTTGTCTTTCTTTTTCTTGTTGACCTTTTTCAGCACAACTTGAAGGACAAATGAACACATAGAGCTCGTGCCCTAGCTTTTAACAATAATTAGTATTGTGGTTATTTTGTTGAACTATTTATGGTTTTCAATCCAAATTTTCAATATTCCCAATTAGGCTTAAGTTCATTAAATTTAATTTTCATTAAATTATTTTTATGAAGAAAGGTGTTTTACAACATGAAAATTAATTAAAATTGTTATTGATAATCTTTCATTTTTGACCGTGGCGGGGGCTCGAACCCGGGCCGGCAGGTTACCATGACATGTTTCGATCGCAACCACTCGATCTTCTCAAATGGATTTGCCGTTTTACACTCGCAGCCATCGAAGGCTGCTGACGTCAATAGTCAAACATCAATCCTTAAACCAAATTGTATTTTAACCTTTGGTAGATCGAAGTTTGCTTTTTTGAATGATCATCTATTTTAATTGATTTTACATGTTCTTCCTTACCTCCGTTTTTTCGTACTTTTGTCAAGAATTTTTCTTGAAGTCCAAAGTACATTTTTTTGTTTTTTCATTTTTTTTTGTCTTTCTTTTTCTTGTTGACCTTTTTCAGCACAACTTGAAGGACAAATGAACACATAGAGCTCGTGCCCTAGCTTTTAACAATAATTAGTATTGTGGTTATTTTGTTGAACTATTTATGGTTTTCAATCCAAATTTTCAATATTCCCAATTAGGCTTAAGTTCATTAAATTTAATTTTCATTAAATTATTTTTATGAAGAAAGGTGTTTTACAACATGAAAATTAATTAAAATTGTTATTGATAATCTTTCATTTTTGACCGTGGCGGGGGCTCGAACCCGGGCCGGCAGGTTACCATGACATGTTTCGATCGCAACCACTCGATCTTCTCAAATGGATTTGCCGTTTTACACTCGCAGCCATCGAAGGCTGCTGACGTCAATAGTCAAACATCAATCCTTAAACCAAATTGTATTTTAACCTTTGGTAGATCGAAGTTTGCTTTTTTGAATGATCATCTATTTTAATTGATTTTACATGTTCTTCCTTACCTCCGTTTTTTCGTACTTTTGTCAAGAATTTTTCTTGAAGTCCAAAGTACATTTTTTTGTTTTTTCATTTTTTTTGTCTTTCTTTTTCTTGTTGACCTTTTTCAGCACAACTTGAAGGACAAATGAACACATAGAGCTCGTGCCCTAGCTTTTAACAATAATTAGTATTGTGGTTATTTTGTTGAACTATTTATGGTTTTCAATCCAAATTTTCAATATTCCCAATTAGGCTTAAGTTCATTAAATTTAATTTTCATTAAATTATTTTTATGAAGAAAGGTGTTTTACAACATGAAAATTAATTAAAATTGTTATTGATAATCTTTCATTTTTGACCGTGGCGGGGGCTCGAACCCGGGCCGGCAGGTTACCATGACATGTTTCGATCGCAACCACTCGATCTTCTCAAATGGATTTGCCGTTTTACACTCGCAGCCATCGAAGGCTGCTGACGTCAATAGTCAAACATCAATCCTTAAACCAAATTGTATTTTAACCTTTGGTAGATCGAAGTTTGCTTTTTTGAATGATCATCTATTTTAATTGATTTTACATGTTCTTCCTTACCTCCGTTTTTTCGTACTTTTGTCAAGAATTTTTCTTGAAGTCCAAAGTACATTTTTTTGTTTTTTCATTTTTTTTTGTCTTTCTTTTTCTTGTTGACCTTTTTCAGCACAACTTGAAGGACAAATGAACACATAGAGCTCGTGCCCTAGCTTTTAACAATAATTAGTATTGTGGTTATTTTGTTGAACTATTTATGGTTTTCAATCCAAATTTTCAATATTCCCAATTAGGCTTAAGTTCATTAAATTTAATTTTCATTAAATTATTTTTATGAAGAAAGGTGTTTTACAACATGAAAATTAATTAAAATTGTTATTGATAATCTTTCATTTTTGACCGTGGCGGGGGCTCGAACCCGGGCCGGCAGGTTACCATGACATGTTTCGATCGCAACCACTCGATCTTCTCAAATGGATTTGCCGTTTTACACTCGCAGCCATCGAAGGCTGCTGACGTCAATAGTCAAACATCAATCCTTAAACCAAATTGTATTTTAACCTTTGGTAGATCGAAGTTTGCTTTTTTGAATGATCATCTATTTTAATTGATTTTACATGTTCTTCCTTACCTCCGTTTTTTCGTACTTTTGTCAAGAATTTTTCTTGAAGTCCAAAGTACATTTTTTTGTTTTTTCATTTTTTTTTGTCTTTCTTTTTCTTGTTGACCTTTTTCAGCACAACTTGAAGGACAAATGAACACATAGAGCTCGTGCCCTAGCTTTTAACAATAATTAGTATTGTGGTTATTTTGTTGAACTATTTATGGTTTTCAATCCAAATTTTCAATATTCCCAATTAGGCTTAAGTTCATTAAATTTAATTTTCATTAAATTATTTTTATGAAGAAAGGTGTTTTACAACATGAAAATTAATTAAAATTGTTATTGATAATCTTTCATTTTTGACCGTGGCGGGGGCTCGAACCCGGGCCGGCAGGTTACCATGACATGTTTCGATCGCAACCACTCGATCTTCTCAAATGGATTTGCCGTTTTACACTCGCAGCCATCGAAGGCTGCTGACGTCAATAGTCAAACATCAATCCTTAAACCAAATTGTATTTTAACCTTTGGTAGATCGAAGTTTGCTTTTTTGAATGATCATCTATTTTAATTGATTTTACATGTTCTTCCTTACCTCCGTTTTTTCGTACTTTTGTCAAGAATTTTTCTTGAAGTCCAAAGTACATTTTTTTGTTTTTTCATTTTTTTTTTGTCTTTCTTTTTCTTGTTGACCTTTTTCAGCACAACTTGAAGGACAAATGAACACATAGAGCTCGTGCCCTAGCTTTTAACAATAATTAGTATTGTGGTTATTTTGTTGAACTATTTATGGTTTTCAATCCAAATTTTCAATATTCCCAATTAGGCTTAAGTTCATTAAATTTAATTTTCATTAAATTATTTTTATGAAGAAAGGTGTTTTACAACATGAAAATTAATTAAAATTGTTATTGATAATCTTTCATTTTTGACCGTGGCGGGGGCTCGAACCCGGGCCGGCAGGTTACCATGACATGTTTCGATCGCAACCACTCGATCTTCTCAAATGGATTTGCCGTTTTACACTCGCAGCCATCGAAGGCTGCTGACGTCAATAGTCAAACATCAATCCTTAAACCAAATTGTATTTTAACCTTTGGTAGATCGAAGTTTGCTTTTTTGAATGATCATCTATTTTAATTGATTTTACATGTTCTTCCTTACCTCCGTTTTTTCGTACTTTTGTCAAGAATTTTTCTTGAAGTCCAAAGTACATTTTTTTGTACTTTTAAAATAGATGATCATTCAAAAAAGCAAACTTCGATCTACCAAAGGTTAAAATACAATTTGGTTTAAGGATTGATGTTTGACTATTGACGTCAGCAGCCTTCGATGGCTGCGAGTGTAAAACGGCAAATCCATTTGAGAAGATCGAGTGGTTGCGATCGAAACATGTCATGGTAACCTGCCGGCCCGGGTTCGAGCCCCCGCCACGGTCAAAAATGAAAGATTATCAATAACAATTTTAATTAATTTTCATGTTGTAAAACATTTAATGAAAATTAAATTTAATGAACTTAAGCCTAATTGGGAATATTGAAAATTTGGATTGAAAACCATAAATAGTTCAACAAAATAACCACAATACTAATTACTGTTAAAAGCTAGGGCACGAGCTCTATGTGTTCATTTGTCCTTCAAGTTGTGCTGAAAAAGGTCAACAAGAAAAAGAAAGACAAAAAAAAATGAAAAAACAAAAAAATGTACTTTGGACTTCAAGAAAAATTCTTGACAAAAGTACGAAAAAACGGAGGTAAGGAAGAACATGTAAAATCAATTAAAATAGATGATCATTCAAAAAAGCAAACTTCGATCTACCAAAGGTTAAAATACAATTTGGTTTAAGGATTGATGTTTGACTATTGACGTCAGCAGCCTTCGATGGCTGCGAGTGTAAAACGGCAAATCCATTTGAGAAGATCGAGTGGTTGCGATCGAAACATGTCATGGTAACCTGCCGGCCCGGGTTCGAGCCCCCGCCACGGTCAAAAATGAAAGATTATCAATAACAATTTTAATTAATTTTCATGTTGTAAAACACCTTTCTTCATAAAAATAATTTAATGAAAATTAAATTTAATGAACTTAAGCCTAATTGGGAATATTGAAAATTTGGATTGAAAACCATAAATAGTTCAACAAAATAACCACAATACTAATTATTGTTAAAAGCTAGGGCACGAGCTCTATGTGTTCATTTGTCCTTCAAGTTGTGCTGAAAAAGGTCAACAAGAAAAAGAAAGACAAAAAAAAAATGAAAAAACAAAAAAATGTACTTTGGACTTCAAGAAAAATTCTTGACAAAAGTACGAAAAAACGGAGGTAAGGAAGAACATGTAAAATCAATTAAAATAGATGATCATTCAAAAAAGCAAACTTCGATCTACCAAAGGTTAAAATACAATTTGGTTTAAGGATTGATGTTTGACTATTGACGTCAGCAGCCTTCGATGGCTGCGAGTGTAAAACGGCAAATCCATTTGAGAAGATCGAGTGGTTGCGATCGAAACATGTCATGGTAACCTGCCGGCCCGGGTTCGAGCCCCCGCCACGGTCAAAAATGAAAGATTATCAATAACAATTTTAATTAATTTTCATGTTGTAAAACACCTTTCTTCATAAAAATAATTTAATGAAAATTAAATTTAATGAACTTAAGCCTAATTGGGAATATTGAAAATTTGGATTGAAAACCATAAATAGTTCAACAAAATAACCACAATACTAATTATTGTTAAAAGCTAGGGCACGAGCTCTATGTGTTCATTTGTCCTTCAAGTTGTGCTGAAAAAGGTCAACAAGAAAAAGAAAGACAAAAAAAAAATGAAAAAACAAAAAAATGTACTTTGGACTTCAAGAAAAATTCTTGACAAAAGTACGAAAAAACGGAGGTAAGGAAGAACATGTAAAATCAATTAAAATAGATGATCATTCAAAAAAGCAAACTTCGATCTACCAAAGGTTAAAATACAATTTGGTTTAAGGATTGATGTTTGACTATTGACGTCAGCAGCCTTCGATGGCTGCGAGTGTAAAACGGCAAATCCATTTGAGAAGATCGAGTGGTTGCGATCGAAACATGTCATGGTAACCTGCCGGCCCGGGTTCGAGCCCCCGCCACGGTCAAAAATGAAAGATTATCAATAACAATTTTAATTAATTTTCATGTTGTAAAACACCTTTCTTCATAAAAATAATTTAATGAAAATTAAATTTAATGAACTTAAGCCTAATTGGGAATATTGAAAATTTGGATTGAAAACCATAAATAGTTCAACAAAATAACCACAATACTAATTATTGTTAAAAGCTAGGGCACGAGCTCTATGTGTTCATTTGTCCTTCAAGTTGTGCTGAAAAAGGTCAACAAGAAAAAGAAAGACAAAAAAAAAAATGAAAAAACAAAAAAATGTACTTTGGACTTCAAGAAAAATTCTTGACAAAAGTACGAAAAAACGGAGGTAAGGAAGAACATGTAAAATCAATTAAAATAGATGATCATTCAAAAAAGCAAACTTCGATCTACCAAAGGTTAAAATACAATTTGGTTTAAGGATTGATGTTTGACTATTGACGTCAGCAGCCTTCGATGGCTGCGAGTGTAAAACGGCAAATCCATTTGAGAAGATCGAGTGGTTGCGATCGAAACATGTCATGGTAACCTGCCGGCCCGGGTTCGAGCCCCCGCCACGGTCAAAAATGAAAGATTATCAATAACAATTTTAATTAATTTTCATGTTGTAAAACACCTTTCTTCATAAAAATAATTTAATGAAAATTAAATTTAATGAACTTAAGCCTAATTGGGAATATTGAAAATTTGGATTGAAAACCATAAATAGTTCAACAAAATAACCACAATACTAATTATTGTTAAAAGCTAGGGCACGAGCTCTATGTGTTCATTTGTCCTTCAAGTTGTGCTGAAAAAGGTCAACAAGAAAAAGAAAGACAAAAAAAAATGAAAAAACAAAAAAATGTACTTTGGACTTCAAGAAAAATTCTTGACAAAAGTACGAAAAAACGGAGGTAAGGAAGAACATGTAAAATCAATTAAAATAGATGATCATTCAAAAAAGCAAACTTCGATCTACCAAAGGTTAAAATACAATTTGGTTTAAGGATTGATGTTTGACTATTGACGTCAGCAGCCTTCGATGGCTGCGAGTGTAAAACGGCAAATCCATTTGAGAAGATCGAGTGGTTGCGATCGAAACATGTCATGGTAACCTGCCGGCCCGGGTTCGAGCCCCCGCCACGGTCAAAAATGAAAGATTATCAATAACAATTTTAATTAATTTTCATGTTGTAAAACACCTTTCTTCATAAAAATAATTTAATGAAAATTAAATTTAATGAACTTAAGCCTAATTGGGAATATTGAAAATTTGGATTGAAAACCATAAATAGTTCAACAAAATAACCACAATACTAATTATTGTTAAAAGCTAGGGCACGAGCTCTATGTGTTCATTTGTCCTTCAAGTTGTGCTGAAAAAGGTCAACAAGAAAAAGAAAGACAAAAAAAAAAATGAAAAAACAAAAAAATGTACTTTGGACTTCAAGAAAAATTCTTGACAAAAGTACGAAAAAACGGAGGTAAGGAAGAACATGTAAAATCAATTAAAATAGATGATCATTCAAAAAAGCAAACTTCGATCTACCAAAGGTTAAAATACAATTTGGTTTAAGGATTGATGTTTGACTATTGACGTCAGCAGCCTTCGATGGCTGCGAGTGTAAAACGGCAAATCCATTTGAGAAGATCGAGTGGTTGCGATCGAAACATGTCATGGTAACCTGCCGGCCCGGGTTCGAGCCCCCGCCACGGTCAAAAATGAAAGATTATCAATAACAATTTTAATTAATTTTCATGTTGTAAAACACCTTTCTTCATAAAAATAATTTAATGAAAATTAAATTTAATGAACTTAAGCCTAATTGGGAATATTGAAAATTTGGATTGAAAACCATAAATAGTTCAACAAAATAACCACAATACTAATTATTGTTAAAAGCTAGGGCACGAGCTCTATGTGTTCATTTGTCCTTCAAGTTGTGCTGAAAAAGGTCAACAAGAAAAAGAAAGACAAAAAAAAAAAAAAAAAAAAATGAAAAAACAAAAAAATGTACTTTGGACTTCAAGAAAAATTCTTGACAAAAGTACGAAAAAACGGAGGTAAGGAAGAACATGTAAAATCAATTAAAATAGATGATCATTCAAAAAAGCAAACTTCGATCTACCAAAGGTTAAAATACAATTTGGTTTAAGGATTGATGTTTGACTATTGACGTCAGCAGCCTTCGATGGCTGCGAGTGTAAAACGGCAAATCCATTTGAGAAGATCGAGTGGTTGCGATCGAAACATGTCATGGTAACCTGCCGGCCCGGGTTCGAGCCCCCGCCACGGTCAAAAATGAAAGATTATCAATAACAATTTTAATTAATTTTCATGTTGTAAAACACCTTTCTTCATAAAAATAATTTAATGAAAATTAAATTTAATGAACTTAAGCCTAATTGGGAATATTGAAAATTTGGATTGAAAACCATAAATAGTTCAACAAAATAACCACAATACTAATTATTGTTAAAAGCTAGGGCACGAGCTCTATGTGTTCATTTGTCCTTCAAGTTGTGCTGAAAAAGGTCAACAAGAAAAAGAAAGACAAAAAAAAATGAAAAAACAAAAAAATGTACTTTGGACTTCAAGAAAAATTCTTGACAAAAGTACGAAAAAACGGAGGTAAGGAAGAACATGTAAAATCAATTAAAATAGATGATCATTCAAAAAAGCAAACTTCGATCTACCAAAGGTTAAAATACAATTTGGTTTAAGGATTGATGTTTGACTATTGACGTCAGCAGCCTTCGATGGCTGCGAGTGTAAAACGGCAAATCCATTTGAGAAGATCGAGTGGTTGCGATCGAAACATGTCATGGTAACCTGCCGGCCCGGGTTCGAGCCCCCGCCACGGTCAAAAATGAAAGATTATCAATAACAATTTTAATTAATTTTCATGTTGTAAAACACCTTTCTTCATAAAAATAATTTAATGAAAATTAAATTTAATGAACTTAAGCCTAATTGGGAATATTGAAAATTTGGATTGAAAACCATAAATAGTTCAACAAAATAACCACAATACTAATTTTTTTTTTTTAATTTTTTTTTTCAATTCTTCTGTGGATACATTTCTGCTAAAAGAGATGCAGGGGGGCTACTCTCTATTGCGATGCGAAAACAATTTCGAAGCGAAAGCTAAATTTCAACTTGGTACTCTCTATCACTTTCGCAAAATGTTTTGAAAGTGGAATAATACTGGCAACAAAAATTAAAGATGTCGCAGATTGACAGCAATGAAATGCTAAAATATGTAAATATATTTGAAATTGGAAAATTTAAATAAAATAAATAGTGATGATTTGCGAAAAGAAAAAAATTAATAGATGCGAAAGACAAATGCGTAAATGCATTAAAGAGTACCAATCGCTAGATTTGCTACCATCTTCTATCGCATCGCAATATTGAGTAGCCGCCCAGTTTAAATCATCCAAGATCGTTCCCAATCTTTTCACGATTTGATTGTCAATTCCAGTGGTTCTAGTTACTGCCTCATCATTTTCAAAAAATCTCCTAGAAGTGTTTCCATCGTTTGAGTTACCGTATCCGTGGGACAGTCTACTTTTAGTCCAACTTGTTTAAAAAAGCATCCTGTATTTGCTTCTTTCTGATCTTTTCCTTATCCTTTATTGATGTATTTTCATCGAAGTTTTCCTCCTCTTGTGGTAGTGTATACGCCAGTTTTAGCAAGAATTCCATACACCTTATCCTTGCGTGCAATGGTGACATTCCATATTCGTAATTCTCCTCATTTGTAGAATCGTTTAAATTACCAAAGTTCTTCCGATTTTTTTTGCAAATCGGGCATGACATTGTTGAGGTTGTTCCTGTCAGTTCGTTTACGACTTTTCCGTCAACCATGGTCAGGTGGAACTCGTAATTGCATTCAATATATTTTCCTTCTCCAATTTGCAGCTTTCTAGGCTTAATCTTGCTTATTTGTTCTTCAATGTCCTTCACCGTGGTCCTTATGAGTTCTGCCGATTCCCTTGCAAAATGAAACATTATTGGTCGGCAATAATGCACTGATGACGGACGTGGATTTTTCCAGTGTAGGGAAGCATCAGATTTTAGCCGCAAAGGAACAACAGATGCCATAAACATATTTCCGTCTGATATTGTTGCGTCATCGGAAGATATCCTTTGCTTATAAACGCTTTGTCCGGATACTCCATCGCAGCCCCATTTGCTGATCAATGTCAACTTCTCAGGAAGAATTTTCACCTCATTTTCAGGAAGACTCTCCAACAACCGTTTTGCTGTATGGCCCATGAGTTCCTGCAGATTGGCTTTCGCAGAGACTTCCGTAAACTCCGTATGCAGTGGTCGTGAATTTATTTTGGCTTGCGTAATATGCTTGTATCCGGGTAAAACTTCAGCGCCGTGTCGCGTTAAGGATGCCCGTAGTTTCTCATATTTCTCTTTGGAAAGTTCTAAGTCCATAAACAAGGCCAAGGCTTCTTCGGAACCATACTTTTTAATAAGTGCGTTTGTGGGCGTGGGAATGCTTTCCTTAATCCTTTTTAGTCCCAGTGGGCTTGCATCAGCAACAGATTTGGTTATCTGCGACCTAACTCTTTCACTATCCTTTGTATATTTAATAGACAGCGCGTCCGATAATTGCTTCGTGGTCAAGTCATTGGTGGCATCGGAAAGTTTCCTCTTTCTTGTGAAAATTGAACACTCCTCAATACTTTTTTTTTTTGCCTGGCTTTTGCTCCTCTGGTTGATGTGGTGGGTTTTTCTACTGCCAACATATTCAGGATGGTGTCTTCATTAAGCCAGTCCTCGTATTTGGAGTTGAAGTTCTGAATGGTTCGATTAGATTTCACCCATTTTGCCTTAATATTTGCATATATCAGATAAAAATTATTTTTTTATAATATCGCTTCTCTCAATATTTCCGTATAAGCTATCAAGTTCTTCTAAAGCAGCTTCCGTGAAAAACTTTGGTGTGGTTGACTTTCTAAATAATTTTAAATTGTTCAACGCCATGTTTTCCGTACTTAAATTGTTTAATGGTTTCAGTAATTGTTGCGCCAACTTTCAGTCGTAGACTAATCCAGGCCTTATGCTTATTTTGCAATATAAAGGCTTATGCTACCATGCCTAAAAACTTACCTGTTCCCTGCATACATATGGATTTAGGCTGAATAGTGCATTTTGATATTATGCACGTGTCCAAATAATATTTGTGCCTACCTGTAGGGACCATAAGTCAATATTGTTCTTGACCATTTGTACGCCAAAGTATTGTTTAAGTGAGGTACGTACCTGCTAATTTCAATGAGTAGTTTTTTTCAAACTATTAGATCAAACTACTGTCAGTCAAAGCATATAAGGGATGGACGCCATACAATTTCTGCAACCATGTCTTTTTAATCTTTTTTACCTCTAGAATCCAAACGGGCACGTACGGGCAGATAAAACATGTTTGAATTATGTAAAGAAATAATCAAAGAACAGGTTTTGCAAATATGGCAAATATAGAAAAATATAGATTTTTTTATTTTCCGTCAAAGTTGAAAAATAGTGAAAAAAACGGATAGTTTTTAAATAGTGATTTACCAGGAGAAACACAAAGCAAACAGTTAATTTTTTTTTATAATTATACGTTTAATAAATACATCAATCAATACAAACAAAAAATAAGGCGATTCGTTACCTATTTTGCGTGATATTACACCTGAAATCGCAACAAATTTACTAAAAATTGTGTGTTTTTTTGAAAACCGAAAGTCGGTCAACTTTGAACGGCTATATCTTCTAAACTTAAAATGTGATATTATTAAGAGTGGCATATTTGAAATCGTTGAAAAGTTTCCTATAACATTGGTTTATTCAAAACTTCGTCGGCGCTCATGAAAATTTTGATTTTTGCAACCTCGGTTGCTTTACGGGCACCGCTTGAGATTTTAGTCAAAAACTAACCCTAACTGGACTGTCTTACTTTTTATAACATTCACTTAGCAATCACTAAAACCCCATTTTATAACTACAAAAAGCATATATTTGTCCAGAAAACCCATTTTATTTTCAAATACTATTTCTTAACCCGCTTACAACTACAATTAATGTTGGAAGAAATCCAACCAATTGTAGTGGGGAATCAAAGAAAATATAAGCTTATGCCCAATTTACAGGATAATATTTAAATCCATATTGAGTTAATGTTTAAAAAGTCTTATTTAATTAAAATACAAACAAATATCATAAAAAAGTTCATTTATTTACAAGGTGGCCTCAACAAACAGTTGTCTGCTATTGCTTTGCCTGTTGTTGTGGTATTGATTTAATATTGAAACCACCTTGCTAAGTTTTTCCAATGGAAACTTAAAATGAATTTAAATGTATCAAATCGGTAAATTGAGTTACATTTAAGTGTTAAGTGAAGAAAAGAAATTTTTTTTAAAACGATTTTAAACATAAATATGTTTTAATATCAATCCTAAAAATTTGGCATTACTGTTAATTGTTGGTATTTTGTTTTAGCTTTGATATCGTTGCAAAAAAATTTGAGTGTTTGAAATTCTCATTCACTCTACAGTTTTATTTGCGTATCTAATATCTTTAGCAATTTTAAAAGTTATTGGGTAAAGTTTTCCTGATGTTTTCCTAAGAAACCAGTAAAATGCGCATAGAAACAAGCTTATCCTCCAAAAAAATTCCAATGTATTTATCAAGAATGAAAATTGGGAATTAAGCACAACAGACAAAATCTTATTAACTCATCTATATTTTTGTTGTTTGGCCAATGTAATTGTTCATTAAATTAGATTTTATTTTAGCTACTATCGCCTAAAGTTCTATATGTAACGAAAAATGCATTTAATCCATATTTTCCCAACGTTTCGTGAATGTTATGTTCACTTGATCAAGGGATTCGTCTATTTAAATTATAGAAAATATATCTAACAATATTATTACAACAAACATTTTTCAACAATTAATTATGACTTGCAATAAGAGAAATTAATTGTTTATTACAATGAACAGTAATTTGTTGTAGACAAACATAAAAAACATTAAACATTAAAATTAAATTAAACACAAACTTAAAAATTATATCACAGGTTAGTGGTTTTTTAATATTGCAACACTCATTTAAAATATTTTATTCCCAAAAATTGCTTTGAGTACTTCTAATTTTAGTTTTCATTATTCTTTTTCAGAACGTAAAAGCTATGTATAATATTTAATTCAGAGTCCAAACACAATGTAACGATAATTTACTGCGGTGCGATTTTTCATACGATTTTGAAGTAAAAAACCGCAGTGCGGATTTTTATTAAAATTAAAATCTATTTTATTTTCATTGCGGACTTTCTTTCTCTCTCAACAAGGCGAATTTAATTCGCCTTGTCTCTCAATTTTTGATACTAGTTCTCTTTCTGATGTTGCCATAGTTTTTGAATAATTGGCTATGTTCACAACATTATTGAAAACAAACAACATGATAAAAATGTATGCACAAATAAATTAATAAAATTTAAACAAAAAATGACAACTATTTCCGTCGCCGTCTTCCGTTGTATTATGTTTATTTTTCTCTGCCGCAACGAGAAATCGCACCGCACCGCAAACATTGTGTTTAGACTCTCAGCCTTATTCCCGTTGTCGTTGTCGTAATCGATTAAGTCGTTTTTTGTAAAAGATTAAAGAACACTGGTTGTGTGTTACTTTAATCTCTTACAAAAAATGACTTGATCGATTACGAACACACAACCAGTGTTCTTTAATCTCATACAAAAAACGACTTAATCGATTACGACAACAACAATCGGCTGATGATTTCATGATGATTTTTTTTTTTTACAATTAAGCACCTAGGCTTTCACCGTATTATCCCAGCAAAAACTTAACTTACCAAGTAAGTTAGCAAATAATGTTGGAGAAAATAAACACTACTTATTTTTCGGCTGAATAACTACTTATTTTTGTTCGAGGTGTCCACAAAATTCAGTACTTACAATACACTTACTAGAAGTCAAAAAATATCTAGTGATTATTTAACTACTAGTAAGTTGAATTGTAAGTTCTTACAATATACTTACCAGAAGCCAAAAAATCACTAGTTAATAGACCTAATAAGTAATTATTGAGTGCGTTACCAGTAAGTAAATATTCAGTACTGAAAACAACACAAGCAATAAGTAGTTACTGAGCTGATTATTAGTAAGCAAATATTCAGTAGTGAAAATACTAGAAGTAATAAGTAGTTGTTGTGGTCATTACTAGTAAGTACTTATTAAAGTTTTCAAAATAATGACAATTGTAATGACAACTACTTACCAGGTAACGTATGAAATAACTACCACCTATTACTAAAAATCAAAAAGTTTTTCCTGGGATGTGCAAACATTTGCCCAACATTTTTCTAATATGGAAGCTTATAGGGCCAAACTGTCAGATTGGCCCTTTTTCATTTTGCTTACTAAAACCATTGTTATGCTAAAAGGGCAAAACTACACTATGTTGGAATTTTTAATATTTTTAATGGTACTAATGAAATAGGTAGACTACTAAATCGCTTGAAGTACCAGACTATAGTCATAAACATTATTTGTTTGCCGTATGATCTATGTAAATCTTAAGGTATGTTCAAACCTATCAAATATTTGACGAAAAAATCTTAAAGAAAGCATAACCAGTCAATTGATAAAACTTTAGCTTCATATTTTAACATTTTTTATTGATTTACTAAACTTTATTGTAAGAAGACAAATATATAATGTAGTTTTGAATGATGTTTGATCTAGCGAAACGTTTTGCAAAGGCAAATAATTGTTTATTTTAGTCAGCAGATTGGCTCTTTTTACCAGTGATGCCAGGAGAAATTTCAAAAAATCCCTACGTGTCTAAGAAAAACATCCCTTTTTTCCCTACAACTAGAGTTTTTTTTCCCGGACTTTTTCGATTCCCGGGAAAGCGGGAAATTTTTTTAAATTGATCTAATCCATAACCCATCCACAGATGCTAATTTTTAGAGAATAGAAAACTAAATTTCAAAGTATAAATAGCTATTTTCTGAAATTATGAGGAATTTTTTATTTCCCGGGATCCCGCAAGAAAAATCCCGGGAAAAACGGGAAATAAAATAATGGAAATTCCCGGGAATTCCCGGGAAAAAACCCTACCTACAACCAATAAAATTTTCCCTACACATATCTCTACGTTAAATATTTATTGTTTGTAGCAACAGACAGTCAAATATGTACCTATTTTGTTAATGCCATACACGCACAAATAAAAACTAAACTTCAAAAATAACACTGTGACAAATTAAAATTTTTCATTTTGGCAGAAACGCCACTATATATCCTTTAATCTTAAGACGAAACATAGTAAAACTTCATATTTAATTTTTTGTTCCTCGTCTTTTGTTCTTTTTGAGAAGCTTAATCTTATCAAGAATACTTGTTTTAAATAATTTTAAGCAAACTTGGTACCAAATAAAAGGGAGGCTCTGTAAAATTTTAAAAACATATCGTTACCTTAATATAAAAAGGCCCCAACTCATTATTTTTGGAAATCCGTTTTTTTATTGATTCTTGTAGAATACACATTCTATTAAAATTTCAAGAAAATTAGATTAAAAATAAAGAAGTTATAAGCAGAACATCATATTATCATATCAGAACACCATATTATCATTTATTCCGACGGCTGTTTTTACCAGAAACGAAACAGTACGTTAGCCAATGCTTTATATATACTATAAAAATTACAAATATATACAATATGCATTTCAATCTGAACTCCTCGTTTAATATTAATAAAGATGTTTTTTGACAATGTTTGTGTAGCTATATTATTTCAGCTTTTATTAAGTTTTTTCCTTCTCCTGTAAAAAGTGTTTTTGTTGAGTTGGGGCCTTTTATATTAAGGTAACGATATATTCTTCAGTTCCCCTGAACTAAAATAAAAAAAATTTTCTTTAAAAAATATATCGTACCTTATTCTTAAAAGTTCTCATTAAACATTTTTTGAAAATTCAAAATTGTATTGTTTTATTTCTCTTAGTTTAGAGATGTGATTGTTTTTTTTTACAAATTAATTTCTATATAGAAATTTCATTCATTAGATATTCGCATTTAATATTCGCATACGTATAAGAGAATAGAAAACTTTCGAAAAAAAAACGAAAATTTGTGTACAACTTTTCACTTTTTGAGTTGGTTTGACATTTGATGAATCTGAAGTAAAAGCAACATTTTTTTTTGTTTTTGCCAATGACAAATGAAGTATTAGAAGAAATGACAGTTTTTTTACTTTGACTGCAGTTTTTAAAACGCTCGATACATATAAGAAGCGCAAGGAATATATGGGTACCTTCGCCATTGTTAAATATTGCCAGGTTGTTAGTATAGGGCTTCTGTTAAAAAATACTACATTTAAAATTTTAATTTTTAAACGCATATATGATAAATATTTACGTATTTTTAGACAATATATTGAAAATGAGATAATAAAGGGTGGTTAAATTGTAAGGGCATATCTGGGTTAAAAAATTCCCTACATTTGCCTTAAAATAAAAAATCTTTCCTTTTTTCGTTACGCTTGAAATTTTCCGAAAAAATCCCTACAAAAAGGGAGAATTCCCTACTATTGGCATCACTGCTTTTTACGCAACTGTTTCGATATATAAAAATTTTTTTTATTTATAGTGATTTTGGGGGGGAGGAGATTTATATGGTACCTTAAGTCAATTCTGGACCTACGAGCACAACATTTTGCCGAGATATAAATGACAAATTTTATATCAGAACCAACACTTTTAAGGATGTTATTTTGGAAAATTTAGAAAGATGATTTAGGTTGTAATATAATGTTTTTGGGCCAGCTGCAAGGACGGACATCGTTAGATTGACAAGAGAAAGTGATTCTGTGTCGATCGGTATTTAAAACTTGTTACAAATATTAACACAAACGCATTATACCCTATCCACTATGGCGGTGTCTGTATAACGATATGCAATATAACGATAACAATATACAAGGAGAATGTATTTTTTTAGGAAATAACTAAAACGGCATCCATATAAGTATTTTATATCAAATACAATAGACTTCAGAACTCTGCCAAAATAACTGCAAGTATTTGGCCAATACAAAAGGATTTTTACACACATACTTATATACAATATTATTGTGTAGCTATTTTATATGTATGTGTTTGTAAGAACTTAACATATTGATAACCATTCAATATTTTAAATTTTCAATTCAATAAATTTTTTCTTTAATTTATTTTTTACAAGTTAAGTCATATTTTTAAAACAATAGATTTAGTTGAATGTAAATGCTAATAAATTAGAAAATTAAATAAAACCATACAAATGTTTTACTTTACATCTATTTTGTATAATAAGAAAATTGCTTTTCATATCATATTTAATTCTTTTTGAAAGCAACTTTGTACATACATTTTAACAATTACTTGACCCATTGAAAAGTAATAATTTTATATTGTAGATGTTTATGCCACAAGTATATTTGAATTTAAAAGAATTCTAAAGAAGTTTCTGCTTAAGCTCGAAAAAAAAATTAATGCATTTTATTGAAGAATTTTATAAAAGTTTGTAATGCCTTACATTAATGGAAACGTACACCAACCTATTGACTAAAGATCTAAGCATGTCTGTCCGTCTGGAGATGTAAATACAGAAATTGTCTTAATAAGGAAACAATTAGTTGACATTAAATTAAGTTAAAATAACTCTTATGGATGTCAAAACTTCACCACATTGATTCCTTTATCACGAAATCATTTTAAGCAATATATCTCAAATAAATAAATGGTTTCATCGAGATAAAATTGGACAGAAATAACTTATATGCGTGTAAAAACTTTTTCACAAAATTTCTTGTCGATAGATCCATAATGGATTTTTTGAAGACAACAGATTTTTACATGTAATTGATCACACGTAATAAACGACCTCAAACCCAAAAAAAAAATCAAGACAGATTTCAGGTTTCTATTTCTTAGCTATACTTACATGGCCGCACAACTACGGCATCTTACGTACATATCAGGGAAAGCCGGATTGATAACACTGTGCTAGTTGCAAAATTATACAAGCCGGGCACATGGCGTTTTAGCATAATTCGGGTACGCTGAATCCAATGGTGCCCACCGTTTTTTTTAAATTAGCTCTTGTTTTCGAAATATACTGTTATTTCGAAAATAAAGGAGGTTGCACAACATATATTCGCATAACTCAAAAACGGTTAAGTTTATTGAAATTACTAATATAAACCCGAAAATCCGCAATAAAATTTCCTTTAAGAAAATTAAAACTTTCTTTTAATTTTTAAGAAACACAATTTTTTTTTTGGGAAAAAAAATAATTTTAATATCAAAATTTTAGAAACATATTTTTTTTTTTTTTTTGGGAAAAAAAAATAATTTTATTATCAAAATCTCGATTTTTTTTTTAAATTCAAAAAAAATTTGAAAATGCAGCTAGGCTTCTAATTTTAGCAGACATATAAAAAACGAAGCTGCAAGCAAAACAAGCCATAAATGATCAAAATCCGTTTACAACTTTTGATTTAATTTACAAAAGTCGACAATTTTTAATTAATTTAAGAATTTCATAAAACGTAATATTTGTATGGGAGGCCCCCTAAGAAGTGGAGATAAGGGAAAAGTATGTCTCGAGAAAATGTTAAAGACAAAAACTAAATAAGGTCGTTCATACTTTTTATCCCACTAGGGGCAACTCCTGGGCATTTATGGGACGTTTTCTGCAATATATTTCTAATCTGCATTGAACATTTTGTATGGGAGCCCCCTTAAAGAATGGAGAATGGAGCAGGTAGGTATGTTAGAAATAAATGATTGAGATGAAAAACAAAGTGGGGTTGGCCATACATTTGACCCATCTAGGAGCATCCTACGCGCTGTACCGGCTAAATTTAAGAATTTTAACCATACACATATGGCGGTTTTATAAAATTCTTAAATTTGGCCTCTGCAGCGCCTAGGATGCTTCTAGATGGGTCAAATGTATGACCAACCCCACTTTATTTTTCATCTTAATCATTTATTTCTAACATACCTACCTGCTATCTCCATTCTTTAAGGGGGCTCCCATACAAAATGTTCAATGCAGATTCCACACACAATCCTTTGGCCAACTCAGTAAAGTATGGAAATCGTCCTCATTATCACGCCGAGTTAAAATCAACATTTTCAACACCAATGAAAAATAAACTCAGTTATATGGATGTGAAACTTGGAACGCTGTCTCCCGAGACATTAACACTTTGCAAGTTTTCGTAAATAAATGCCTCCGAAGAGTTGTACAAAAATCTGTGGGCTGAATATCGTCAAATACTGTACAAAAGCTGGAGTGAAGTAAAAACTATTGCGATGAACTGATCTGAAGGGAAGAAATTTGTTCAGAAATTATATATTTCTAAAATAGGTGTGGATTCAACACATTGTCAGTCCAACTTTTAACAATTCCTTATAAATTGTCTGATAAACTAAAAAATACCAACAATTTTAATAAAACGGCTTAGTGGCAAAAGCAAATTTTTTAATTGTCAAGATCCCATGCAAGTTTTACTTCAGAACTTTTGAACTCTTTAAAATTTTATTATGGTGGTAAAATTCGGCACAAGTTATTTAAGCTTTATTATTTATAAATTGAAACATTTTCAATTAATTTTTGTTTTTTGAAATAAGTAGATTAAAGACTAAAGTTCTTGTATAGTAAGGACCTTTTTCGAAAATGTTAAGTAAAACAAATGAGAAAGTATGAAACCCTACCCCACATCATATAAATACTATATTTGCTTGTGTACCCCACTTGGGACCATGGGCAATCATGGACCCGCCTAAAATAATACTATAATGTGAGGATTTACGTAAGAATTCCTTGTGCCAAATATAATTATGTAGATATTTTCATCTTTATGAGATTTTAGGACGGGGGCTTATATAAGACTTTGGGTAATTTTGGACCTACCAGGATAACGTTTTGCAGTGACATACACCCAGAAAAAAATCAATGTACAATCCTCGAAAAGAAGGTTGATTTTACATTTTTCGGTTGTGATTTTGCTTGGGAGATATGTGAAATAATGGACCGATTCGCCCCGTTTTCAATAGGCTTGGTCCATGTGCCAATTACAACCTATGTACCAAATTTGCTCTCCAAACTTGCAACCCGTACTTTGCGCACAAGGTTTACATAGACATTCAGCCAGCCAGCTGGACGGACATCGTTAATTTGACTCAGAAAATGATAGTGAGTCAATCCGTATACTTAAAGGCGGGTCTAGGACCAATGTTTAAAGGGTTACAAACATCAGCACAAATGCATAATATGTACCACCTCTCCACAATTGTGATAAAAATGTTTATCAAATGGCGAATTGGTTTAATTGCCAACAATTTCTTGAGTGTTTTAATAAATCTACAACTACTTATGTTTTGCGGCAATATGTTTAAATCATATCTTGGTAATTATTTGCTGGATATAGTGTCAATAAAACCTTAAAAGAGTTATGAGAATTTCATCATAATGCTGACTATCAACAGTTCTATTTTACATTTAACTAAAGTTTAATTTTCGATTCCATTTGTCACAAAATTGTAAATTTATTTTATCTTAGGGATATAAATTTGTCATATAAATATGTATGTATACGGGTAAATGTACTTTTATTTATTATGCATATAAATGCAACTGAATCTACGTGCGTATGGGTGTATGTGTGTAAGTTTAATAAGTCACAGTTCGTTTAGTTCATTTTTTTGCATTTAAACACCTTTTGTTAACAAATTCAGTTTAATTTGAAAGAGATTACCTTTGTGTGCATTTTGGTTTCATTAGAATATTTATTATGCATGTTTGTTACTTTGTGTAAATTTGTCTATGTACACGCATTCATAGATATTAAAATATCTGTAGGAGATTAAATACTTCTCAGTAAAATACAGGAATATTTAAAGTAAGTAAAAATGAAAATACGAACAAGGGCAATCGAATAATTATTTTTTTTAAGAACTAGCTTAAGAACAATAAAATCCTTAATTTTTGCAGTCGCAAAGCCAATATCACTTCCATTAAAATTTTTTGCAAAACAAAAATTAATTAGTTAAAAGGTCTTTTTGAGACTGACTCTCGTATTTAACAAGAACATGTATAAATTCTTTTCCACATGTATAAATTTATATACAACAAATTGTACGTTTGTGTAAATTTTATTGTTAAGGATTATTATTGACAACTATTTATTTCTTCTATACTTCAACGTGTGTGTAGTTGTTCGTTAACACAAGATTTATCTGAAAATTATTTGTATGTTTGTGTAAAATTGTAACTAAGCTTACACTGGAAATACGTTTGTTGTACTTGTAGGTAATTCTACAATGAAATGTGAATTTGAGTGTTTCGTAAAATATTTTATTACCCAGCTATTTGTGACTGTTGATTGTGTGTCTTGTCTAAATCATTTTTTAATATTAATTGTTTTATTTGTATTTGCATTTGTCAAAGTTGTTCCTATTCGACCTTTCAGATTTTAAATAAGGTAAATTAGCCAAGCTCGAGGCTAGTGTTTTTTGTAAGTAAAAATTCCTTTTTTTTTCTTCCGATATTTCGATCTTTTTTGAAGATCATCATAAGGGATTTCTTTTCCTTAAATTCTTATTTGTGTTTATAATTTATTAAATAATTTTATTTTTACATTGTATGTAGGTAAAATAAAAAATGTATATAAGAACTAAAATGGAAAAAATTAGAATATTATATAAATCAAAAACTATGTGCTTTTATGTCAAAGAGAAGGGACAACAACTTATATCTTATTATACTTGTTGTTATTTAATATTAGATTTAAAATAGAGTTCGGGTAGACTTGGAGAACTATTAAAGTAGAGTTAGAGGAATGTTTTTCTTAAAGCATATTAAGACTGGGTAGATAGAAGGAATATACTAAAGTTGGAGCAGACTTAGAGTGGAGTAAGAGCAGAGTTAGAGCAGAGTTAGAGTGGAGTAAGAGTAGAGTTAGAGTAGAGTTAGAGTTGAGTAAGAGTAGATTAAGAGTAGAGTTAGTTTAAAGTTAGAGTAGAGCTAGAGTAGAGTAAGAGTAGAGTAGAGTAGAGTTGGAATACGAGTAAAGTAGAGTTAGAGTAGAGTTAGAGTAGAGTTCAAGTAGAGTAGAGTTGGAATACGAGTAAAGTAGAGTTAGAGTAGAGTTAGAGTAGAGTTAGAGTAGATTTCAAGTAGAGTAGACTTGGAATACGAGTAAAGTAGAGTTACAGTAGGGTTAGAGTAGAGTTAAAATAGAGTTCAAGTAGAGTAGAGTTAGAGCAGAGTTAGAGAAGAGTTAGAGAAGAGTTAGAGAAGAGTTAAAATAGAGTTCAAGTAGAGTAGAGTTAGAGCAGAGTTAGAGAAGAGTTAGAGAAGAGTTAGAGAAGAGTTAAAATAGAGTTAGAGTAGAGTCAGAGTAGAGTTAGAGTAGAGTTAGAGTAGAGTTTGAGTAGTGTTAGAGTATAGTTAGAGTAAAGTAAGAGTAGAGTTAAAGTAGACTTAGAGTAGAGTTAGAGTAGAGTTAGAGTAGAAATAGAGTAGAGTTAGAGTAGAGTTAGAGTAGAGTTAGAGTAGAGTTAGAGTAGAGTTAGAGTAGAGTTAGAGTAGAGTTAGAGTAGAGTTAGAGTAGAGTTAGAGTTAGAGTAGAGTTAGAGTAGAGTTAAAGTAGAGTTAGAGTAGAGTTAGAGTAGAGTTAGAGTAGAGTTAGAGTAGAGTTAGAGTAGAGTTAGAGTAGAGTTAGAGTAGAGTTAGAGTAGAGTTAGAGTAGAGTTAGAGTAGAGTTAGAGTAGAGTTAGAGTAGAGTTAGAGTAGAGTTAGAGTAGAGTTAGAGTAGAGTTAGAGTAGAGTTAGAGTAGAGTTAGAGTAGAGTTAGAGCAGAGTTAGAGTAGAGTTAGAGTAGAGTTAGAGTAGAGTTAGAGTAGAGTTAGAGTAGAGTTAGAGTAGAGTTAGAGTAGAGTTAGAGTAGAGTTAGAGTAGAGTTAGAGTAGAGTTAGAGTAGAGTTAGAGTAGAGTTAGAGTAGAGTTAGAGTAGAGTTAGAGTAGAGTAGAGTTAGAGTAAAGTTAAAGTAGAGTTTGAGTAAATTTAGAGTAGAGTCGGAGTAGAGTTATAGCAGAGTTAGAGAAGAATTGAAGTAGAGTTAGAGTAGACTTAGAGTACAGTAAAAATATAGTTAGAGAAGAATTGAAGTAGAGTTAGAGTAGACTTAGAGTAGAGTAAAAATAGAGTTACAGAAAATATAAAATAGAGTTAGAGTTTAAGTAGGGCTAATGTAAAGTTAGAGTAGAGTTAGATACAAGTTTAAGTACACTTGGTATAGTGTTATATTAGACTTAGTTCAAGGTTAGAGTTTACTTTGAGAACAAATGCAGAAGAATTAAAGTTGAAATTAATAAGCGTTGAATTGGAGCATAGTTTACTGTTGTGCTTGCAAGACTTTTGATGGTATGTAAGATTTTTGATGGTATCTAAGTTCTTATATTTTTAATTTAATTAAATTAAATACACTTCATTTAATTTAATTTTGTTAACGTCTTAACATGTTTACCAACCTTTACTTTACTCAATCCTCGCCGACATTTTTTAGTTCCGCATAAATAAGAAAATATATGAAAATTTTTAATAGAATATAATCTTACGTCTCAGTTATCAGAAAATACCATGACTGTTTCTATGTTAAGCTAAACATTTGATTTATGTAAATCGTTAAAGTGAATCAGTCAAAAATTTTTAGCAAATCAATTGTAAATGAAAACATTTAACTTTGTAACTCATACCAGTAAAATAAACTAAAAACAACATACCTACAAAAAAAAGTGGCTGAAAAAGTTAAGAATTTTTAAAAATAAAACAAAAATTTTAAAGGAAAACCCATGTACTTTTACAAGTACAACATAAAGAAGAATATTTTTATAAAGCAAATACATCACAAAGTAAATAAGAAACGGTACACATACACAAACAAAGTCAACCTGAAAACATATCTGAATTCAAAAAGGGAAATGAACACATACAAATAAACAAAGACTGAATGAATGTCTTTTACTTTGACTAAACGTCACAGCCAACCACACAAACGCATACTGAGGCGACACAAACAGCAACTTAAGAAAAAATAAAGAACTTCTTTAAGAAAAAAAACGAAGATGAAAAATGAATAGAAAAAATTCTTAAAGTTACAGGAGTGGAAAAATTATATCACGTTTGAATTCGCGTAAACAAAGTCATGTGTAAGTAATATGGCAAACAAAAGTACAAGTTAAAATCTACACAGATACTCGCTCAGATGTGTATGCAAGTGTGTTTTTTACACACTCTCGTGAAGTAAGACGAAACAAACTGTTAAAAAAATACCTGAATTTACAAATAAATAGAATTAAGAGCGTTTAATTTTTTATTTCTTTCTTTCCCACTGTTTATTTGTTTGCTATTTGTTTGTGTGCAAAATTGTGTGTAAATCTTTTAGTTTTACTTATTTTGTTTTGTGAGGGTGCGTACTGATGTGTTTATCCTTTCAGATGTTTAAATAACGATAAAACATACAGGTGAACACGTTTGTATTATGAACACACACCCACACATTTGCCGTATTTGTGTTCTTGTAAGTTTTATCATTAGATTATACTTAAACATAGATAAGCCGTTACAAGTTCATTTAAAGATTAAGATGCGGTTAAAACCATAAGAAGTTGTTCTTAGGGCAACAGAAATTAAAGTATGTACATACAGATGTTTTTTGAAAAAATTTTCTTTAAATATTTTTTTTTGGGTTGCAAATTTTTATCTTTTACGCTGTTTTGCTTAAAAATGTTGGTAACACTCAAACAATTTAAGACTAAAAATCTGATTTTAAATCAATCTAGCCATGTTCGCACTACTTTTTATGTAATTGAATGTTTATCCCTTTCAAACCTGCAGAAAGTAGTGCTTTAATCGTTCCCAGGGGTTTTTTGTGTTTTTGAATATAAACAAATTTATTAAATTTAATTAATTATGTAACATAATAATTTTACGCAAAAGAACATTTTTTATAAAAAAGATAAATCATTTGTATTGTTTACTGCGAATGGTGTTCGCTAACGTAAGATAATAACGAACTTTTTAGGGCCCGAATTGGAAGATATGGATGTGGACGATATGTTGTTTTTAACAGGACGGTGCCACTTGCCCCACAGCTAACGAAACAATGGCTCTTTTGCGCGACAAATTCAATGGCCGTGTTATCTCACGTGGTGGGGATGTCAATTGGCCGCCAAGATCATGTGATTTGACACCGTTGGACTTCTTTCCTTGGGGTTATTTGAAGGAAAAGATGTACGTCGATAAGCCAGCAACAATTCAAGAGCTAAATGATGAGATAATTCGGCACATTAACGGCATAGAACCTCAATTATGCCTCAGCGTCATCGAAAATTCGAAAATAAAAAGAAACGATATTAATTTCCTTAATAATTTGTGTCAAGATCGGCCCTTAAAAGTTTAACCAGCCTTTACTAGCATTATTAAAAAATTTTTTTTAACATGCATTTATAACAAAATATGCAAAAACATGCATTTAAAGCAAAATATGCAAAAATATGCACCGAAAAATTATTGCCATTTTACTGGAAATGTTGTGATTCGCAAAAATATTAACTTTAGGTGGGTCTCAGAGTAACGACAACAAACATGCATTTGCATGAATTCCCTTGCCCTGATTATGTACATATTTAACCAAAAATATAAACTAAATGAGAAGCAAGAGCTTAAATTTACTTTTAAGCCCTTCGTGGTACACATGAGTCTGGCCAGACCTTTTTTCAATGTGTTTGGAAAATCAAAACATACGGAGGGTTAAGCACAGCGAAAAGTTTAATCTTTTTTTTACTTGGTTTAAGAATTGTATACTTAAAATATAAATTATATATTCGAGCTTAAGGTCCTTTTTTATATATAAAAAACTTTAATAATTAGTATTGTGGTTATTTTGTTGAACTATTTATGGTTTTTAATCCAAATTTTTTTTAATAAATTAATCAGGCTTAAGTTCATTAAATTTAATAATATAATTTAATGAAAATTAAATTTAATGAACTTAAGCCTGATTAAATTATTAAAAAAAATAAAAAACTTTTTTATTTTTTGATTCCAAATTTTTACTAATTTTAGGTCGCTTATTTTAAATCTTATCTCCATTTTTCTCTATAAGCTCTACTTTTCGAGAGATACTGAATAAACTGAATATCGATTTCCATACAAAAATAAATTGTGAATAAAATCAAAAGTTGTGCACCGATTACAACCTTATTTCTGTCGCAATTATATTAAGATAAATGTTTTAAGTCCAAAACTGTGATTTTTGTCTCATTTTTTATTTTTTTTTTTATAAATTTTTAAGGAACAAAAAATTTGTTTATTTTTCATATTATTCCTTTTTTTCAAAAATTCAACAATATCTCTGAAGCTACAGGGCAAATTCAAAAACAATGTAAGCAAGGCTTAAAGATAATACTGTTGCCGAGTTTCTAATATTTTTGTTTTTTTGTGATAAGATTTGAAATCAGCGACCTTAAATAAGTGAAAACTTGCAATCAAATTCCAGACCGCACAAAAAATTTAAAATTTGTTCCCTTGTGTCATCAAGTAGGTCTATTTGACTCAAAAATTTGCTAAACATTTTCGTAATGGAATTGTTTTAATTTAATTAAGAAGAAAAAACCTAACGTCTGAACGTATACGTGTTTTCGAAGAGACATAAAAATTAATATTAGAAGATGATTTACTTAACAATAATGGGCTTGTCATCAAAAACTTGACTTTGATTAATATGCAGATATGACGGAGGCGAAAAAGCCCTACAAGGCGAATTAACACCAGGTGAACTTATCTTGCTACTTAAGCAACAGCTGATAACTAACCTTGTGTCAAAATGGTATACTGTTCTAGTGTTTCTGGGCAATCTTTACTAAATTCTATAATTTTCGCTTAAAATTATGAAATTTAAAACTTTTTTAAGTTATTATATTTCAAAACACACAAATTAAAATTGAAAACAAAATGAAATATTTGCTTAAATTTTTGACACAACGTTAAAATATTTTACAGTGTTGTAAAACGTTTTCAAAATTTGAAAACCTTGTATGAATTCGCCTTGAAGCCCTCGATATCACGATTAAATTTTTTTAAATAAAGACTAAAACTTAAGATTCATTAAATACATATTTCTTTTAAACTTATGAACACTTTTAGAACCTTCCTTAAATTCCAATATAAGTATAAAAATTTAAAGTTTTCCTTTTCTGTTTTCAGTCGCTTTATTCGTCTTTAAAATAATAAGGGGAAGTTTTCCCTTCCTCACTATTAATATAATTTTTTCACACTTAATCATCATCACGTTTATGTTTTATTAGTTTTTAGTTTCCACTTATTCGACTATTCATTTATATTAAATAGTATAAATATTTAATTAAAATCTGCTTCAATATGACGTAGTAAAAACTAATGAATTCCATGAAATCTCATTTAATACGGGTATGTGTGGAAACTTTATCCTCAATATACATACATACATACAAACATACATACAAACATACATAAACACATACATACGTTTGGTTATAAGTACTATTTATGCCAATATAATCATATTTCTTCCTCTTTTTATTTTTTCTAATTTAAATGTTAGACTGAGTATTTTGTTGTTATTATATTTTTGTTTTTAGTATTTTTTTTGCTATTTTTGCACTAAATTCTCATGTCCAGTGGGATAAAGTAATTCGATTGGTTTTGGTATGTTAAAAAAAAAGATATTTTGTGTTGATGCTGCTGTTGTTGTTTTTGTTGTGCTTTTTTTAATCTGTTAAACTCTTGAGTAGCTGCCGAACCACTCTACTGCAAAATAGAAAAAACGAAACGAATCGTTTCGTTACGTTGCGAAAGGATGGTGTTGAAATGAAGAAACTTTAATGAGTTTTCTCGTTTGTAACCACAAAAACCACTAAACCGGAATATAACATAAAGTTTTTTTCTGCACTTCCCCTGCCCCCTTTGACTTCTTCTCTTCTTAGTACCGTTTTCTTCCTTGTTTGCATCAGATATTTTGTTCATTTTATTTATTTTTTGTTTGCCTACAAAAATATTGGTAACTTGCAACACGTTGTACTTTTGTTGTTGTAATTTTGTTCATGTTTTTAATGTGTTTTTTTAGATTTTCTTTGTTACTGGTTTTTGTTTTTACTGGACTTGTATATCATTTCTTTGATTGTAGGGTAAATTATTAACAATGTCAAGATGTTTGCGAAAACTTTTTTAAATCAATTTAGAGTATAAGTAACTTTTTTATTTTTAAATAACTTTGACTCAATCAATACATCTCCTGGCCGTTGTCTTTACGTTCGCAGATCTAGAAGTTCACACAGCGAAAAAAAAAACAGGTTTCCATATGGTCACCTCAAACAAAACCATTTTTACGAAAAACTTTTCAACATATTATGGTTAATTTAATCAGATTATTGTCAGCGGCAAACATGCTATGGTGTCATTAGTCCTCAACAAAGAAGCAATAAGCATATTATGGATGCCTCTTAACAGCTTATGGGTAAATATGACAAATAATTTTTTACCTTTAGCAATTGTTTGGCTTAAAATCAACAATAGTATTTTCTTTTTTTCCTGGAGCAACATTCTTATTCGACCATATTATGTTGGTAACAATAATATCATTAAAATAACCACAATATTTTTATGTAACAATAGAGTATGTACCATTGCTGGAGATTTCTTATTATGAACCGATTTAAAAAAATTTAGGTTTGCGATTTATTTTGCAATATGACATTTTTTGAGTAAATTAAATCTTAATATAAAGATAGTTTATCGGCACAAAGACTATGTACCAAATTTCATCAAAAGCACAGATAACTAGCCAGCCATACAGCCAGCTGGACGGACGGACATCGTTAGGTCGACTTAGAAAGCGATTCTCGGTCGATCTATATGCTATAGGTGGGTCTGTTACCAATATTTTTAGAGTAACACACACCACCAAAAATGCATAATACCCTCTCCACTATTGTGGTGTGGATCAGAGATCTGCAATGAATCGTTTTTCGCTACTCATAGTCGCTCATGAAATATTAAATATGAGTGAAGAGACATCATTAAAATTCAACTACTATGAGGTATGAAAATATCTTGAATCTTTCGTCGATATCATACTCAAATCTTTTTGATTCATACATTATTTTAGCTTGGTTAATAGTTTTAGGGAAGTATTAAAAAAGGTTACATGTTATTTAACTCATTCAGCTCATCGATTTACTGTTGGCACGCAACAGGGGAAACACAAATTTGCAGAAAAATAAACAACTTCATACTCATACACTTAGACAAATATGATCGTAAAATCTGCACCTTGTTATTTCTGGAGCAAATATGGCAGCATTTCTTATTAGAAATATATAATGGGTTCGGATGAGAATCATACTTTGGTATGACTCGCATTTTACATTGCCTAGACAAATTAAATTAAGTTAAATCTAAATCAACGATATCGTTAATGTTTTTAAGTATGAGTACGATAAGTAGCATCAAACTTTTGAGTGGATATGAGGTTCAACATCATTGCAATAACTATGAATGCGTTAAAGTACAAGAAATTCTGAATCATGATTAAACTCTACTCACATTTTTAGGACTCATTGAAGATCTCTAGTGCGGATTTTAAAAGGGTAATTTATTACACACATTAACTATTTACTTTTGCAACATATTTAAAAAAGAAGACGACAACTTTTCAGACTTTTGCATTTTTTTTTTTAAAAGAAACATTTTTATCAAAAAAGAAAACATTATAAGAGTGGAGTTTGAGTAGAGTTAGTCAGACTAGGAAAAAATTGTGCAAAGTAAGCGGGGAGCTAGATATGAGATACTCTATAGTTAGAGTAGGTTTAGTAAAAAATAGAGCAGAGTTAGCAAAGAAAACTGTTAGAAGTAGATTAAGTGTAAAGTTTAAATACTGTAAGAAAAGAGAAATTTATTTTAAGTTTTATAAATAGAAAGAGAAATAGTATAAGTGAAGTTCAAAAAACTATTATAATTATTATCTATAAAGATCAGATGAAATCTGTGTCACTTTTTTGCTCTTTTCAGATAATCATTTAATTAGATTTGTTTTCTTGTTCTCTTTCATAATGGTACAACAGCTAAAGTCATACTTTACCCAGAACAGCTTCATAAATAAAATGCTGGCGAATGTCACTATGAAAAACCTTTGTAAAACCTTTTGTAAAGCCTTCAATTCCAATTTTCTCAAAAGTGAATATTTTGACATTGGCCCTTTTAGCTCCAAGCCACAGAAAGAGTCATGGTGTTTTCTTTCCTAAAAAATACAAATGCATTTTAATTGTGTAATATATTTATCAGGTTACACGCACACTTATAAAGTGATAAATTTTTCTAAATAACAATGGAACAAAATAATAGCTACGTTTTACACTCAACACTACCGTGTATTTAGCGTGTAAAATATTGAATGAAAAGTTTGTACTAATAAGCGATTTTCACCGTTGTTGTAGCAATTTTCAACATTTAATTTTCTTTGAATTCTAATAAGCGCTAACAACACTGATTTTCAATAATTAAAATCAATTGTTGTTAAAAATTTTGCGCGAAAAAATATAATGTTTAAATTAAAGTAAAACAAAAGAAAAACAAAAAGTTGTTATATCCATCACAATATAACCAAAAATCACAAAGCAATACAAATTGTACGCAAACACAAGAAAAAAGTTAATAAAGAAATACTTGCTTGCACAAAAAAGTACTTACGCATATGCAAAAAAGGATACTATCTCACACTCAATTATAACTGGGGGTAAGAAATGGAACAAATTTGCCATTTATTTTTGCAACATATTTAGAAAGTAAAACGACAACTTTTCACATGCTTGCATATATTTTTAGAATAAAACAAAAACCCACGCGAATGGTAGCATACATGGAACATTATTGTCAGAAAAGAAACCACCATAAGTTAAAATGTGCAGATTGAGTTAAGTAATCTTTATTTGAGGCCGTCAGCTCAAAAGTGGTGTAAGCCACATTACATTTATTTCATATTTCATATTATTATGTGGCTTATGGCTACTTTTGTATTATGAGTAGAGCAAGAATACATAAATACAACACAAACTTTTGCAACGCTTTCTGTTAGTGATTGGTAAAACAAGAGATAAACTAGTTTCTTATTTTATTGTCGCGGTTTCAATCAATTTGGCGTAGATAAGTCAAGGTATGAAAAATTGAGGCTTACTCCACTTTTGCGCTAACGGCCTCATTTAATAAATTTTTTTATTGTTTAGCAAAAAAAATCTTAAACTTAACGTATTATAACTTAAAAATAGCAAAATTTTCATTCGTCTTAGATACATTACTAAACTTTTATACTTTTTGTAGCCTTTCTTCTACCAACTAACTAAGTAACTTTTTGAAAAAAGTGAATAATATGCAAGTAAATTTCTGGTAAAATTTGTTAGCCTAGAATTACACACATACAAAGTCATACCATAAATTTGGTTATAAGTTTCCAACCAATCAAGTGTGAAACATTGGAAAACCAGGCTAGGCTGGTTACAAATTAGAAAGCATAAAACAATAATGATAAAATGCTCAGTAAAAAAAGAATGACAAGAAAATAACAAGAGAGAAGAGCAAGTTTTTCAAAAACTTTAAACTAGTTTAGAGTAGTCAAGTTATTTTAACTTTTTGGAATTTTCCTTCTGCCTCCATTTCAGCTCTTGTATTTTGCTTTGTCAATGTCAAAAGACCGGTCATGTCTGAATTTTTCCCTTTTTTTTCTCCCTATTTAGTTTACAAGTGCCAAAGAATTTCGGCTGAAAACATAAATTAATTATAAAATGAAAACATGTCTAATATTTTGACATGATCTTTCTACTCTTGTTGAAATAAATTTTACAAGTGGTCAAAAAAAAAAAAAAAAAAAAAAAAAAAAGAGGGAGCAAGAGCAAAAAGTGTTTTCAACTTGATTTTTTTTTTTTTTTTTTGGTTTCCTGTTGTTGGATAGAGAAATGCTTCTTTAACCTCTTATTTTAATTACGTTAGATACATGTAAACTTTTTGGTATTTTTTCTTTCAGCTGTTGTGTGATGTATTTTGCTTACCATTATTCTTCAGCCAATTAGTTAACATTTAAAATGAAATTTATATGTTTTATAAAGGCTGGCGTAGAGTACACCAAATAATAATTATGTAGAACTAGAAGTAATGCTGTAGAGAATGCAATAAACGGCCGAAGTAGATAGATAATACCGAGTAAAGTTTTAGCTACAATGCACAACATTGTTTTTAAAGACCAATTAAAAGTATTTAAATTTATTTTACATTTTATTGCAGTATTAAGAAAACAATTGTTAAAACCTTTACCCGTATTCATAAACGATTATTAAATTGAACAAAAGTTTATTAAAGGTAATTTTCAAAGTAAATTTGTTCTTTAAACCTTAAATTTAAAATATTTTTAGGAATACAGGCATTTATGTTTACAAATTTTGATAAACTTCTTCGTTTGCTAGAAACAAAAATTGTTTCTCTAGTTATTTGTAAGACAGAACGTGTATCTTAATTCCGTTTGTTTCAGCAGCTCTAGTTTTTGCGACAAGCTTTATAAAAAAAATATAGGAACTTTCATCACACATTGTTGCATGCCTTCAGAAGGGTTTTTTCTACTCAGTAAAAATCCGAAATTCGACAACAAAATGATCTTTATGACCTGCCAAATAATTATTCAATTCACAAAGTATTCTATTGTGTCATATTGGTTGTATATGCCATATTTAAATGAATTGTACACACTGGGGGTGTATCCTAATTTTGGGTGCTTTTTTACAGTATTCGTAGAGAAAATTAATAAAATTTTTGCATTATTTTTTAAAGTACTAAGAACAAAGTTCATTGATAAAACAAAAAGCTAATTCAAACCATAACAACAACAAAAATAATAAATGCTAAAAAATTTCATAAGAAAAAAAGTCTTTATACAGTCCTAAATTTTAATAATGTTTTTAGTTCTTTCACAAATATATATAAAAAAAATTTCTGTTCGGTAGGTCCACCATGGGCTTTACTTACTGCTTGAAAACGAGGCGTATTTACTTTGGAAATTTTAGCTTTAAAAAGTTTTTTATTAAATGATTTTTAGACTTGGATCCGACAGCCAAATTGATTTTAATTTGTTAGAGTATGAACCGTGCAAAGTGTGAATATACCAGTGTTTAAAAAACTTCGACCTTTTTCATTATATTAAAACAAACTATTGCTTTTACTTCTGATTTATTAAATGTAAACAGTCGCAGTTAAAGCAAAATGAAAAGTTATATGTACAACACAAAGTAATTCGACTGTCGATTTGTTCGGAAGTTGTAAGTTT
Source organism: Pollenia griseotomentosa (assembly GCA_963931875.1). Taxonomy (NCBI): domain Eukaryota; kingdom Metazoa; phylum Arthropoda; class Insecta; order Diptera; family Polleniidae; genus Pollenia; species Pollenia griseotomentosa. The sequence goes on from OZ007563.1 coordinate 52,111,399, forward strand.
GACTGACTGAGACTTTTTTTTAATTCCTTAGTTAAGGCTCTTCTGCTTTGTGGGTGTGTTTTTTTTTTCCCTTTAAAAGTTTCAGTCGTTCAAACCAAAAACTTCCAGACAAGTCTACAGTCGAAGTACTTTGTGTTGTATAAATTTTCGGTTTTGCTTTTGAATTAACTGCGACTGCTCAGAAGTGAAAGCAACAGTTTGTTCTTGTAAACTGAAATAATTCGAAAAAAGCACAATCTCACGACTTTTCCTACTTTGATTGCAGCTTTTTAAAAACTGGCATTAACTTTCCCTTAGCTATGTGTATCTTTCTTTGTTCTATTTTATTTAATTACCAAAAGCGGTTAATATAAAAAGCATCCGGAAAACTGGGCCTACTAATGTAAAAAAAGCTGAAGTTTTTTTTTAATTGGACCTAAAAAGGAATAAATACATTTTTCCAATAAAATAAAAAATTTACTTTTTTCTATAGCCACACTTACAATTTTCATAAGATCGCGTTTTGGATACTTGATCAGTAAGATGTTCTCTGTAATCCATTAAACTTAAATGTCGCTCTGTCTTTATTTCCAAATGAAGCTACTATAAAGAAAATGTTGATATAATTTTGTCTAGAATTCTGTAAGAAATACCTAATAATTTTAGGCAACTTTAACTAATCTCTTTAAGTTATGCTCTTTATCCTGGTTAGACTTTGAAAAATGTTAGTTTTTTCATTTTAAAATGAGCTGTGAAGGTTTTTTCAGTGGTGTCAAGAAAATGTGGTTCCTGCTTGAATTTTTAAACAAAAAACTTTTTTTTCTTCCAAAGGCAATTAATGGGTTGTACACTTTCAAAAAAACAAAAAAAACAAAACAATAGTAAAACAAAACACAAAAAAAATGATAAAAAGATGCCGCCAAAACGTATGTATAGTTTAGCCCACAGCTGCACTTAACACAAAGTAATCAAAAAGTTTTGTTATATTGTGGTTAAAGTCATCGTCAACCTCCCCCAACATCGTCATCATCATCATCCACAGCATAGACGTCGTGATGATCATAACTCGTCATAGCCGTTATCTGTGCAGGAGTATATCAACGACTACTCAACACTAGCAGACGCCCATATAAAACACATTAAATGTTGACAACACTAAAACTGGCTGCTAAAAGTCGCGAATGTGTGAGAATATCATAAAAAGTTAGAATAAGTTTACTTACGTTCGTTTGGTAAATTTGTACTCGATGTACTGTTTTTTTTTTTTTTTTTTTGTTACTTGTACTTTTTTTTACCACTTTTGCGTTATAAAGTTAAAATTTTCTATGACTTTTTTTTCTAAAGTGTAACCAAAAGAAAAACTTACTCAAAAAACACATAAATTGTTGTCATCGTCGTCGTCGTTGTTGCCTCATATTAATTTGCTATAATACTTGTGTGAATATGTGTATTAAGTTTGCTAAATGGTCATTTGTAGTGTCATTCAACGTTCAAAAAAGAGGAAGCAACAACTGGAAACTTGGTAAATGACAAAATTCACAATAATGTTTTGGTCAAGTTTGTCATTAGTGAAATTGTTAGAAAAACAAAGAAAAAAGTCGCAAGGAAATTAAAGCAGTGTATGTGCTGTTATTTGTGGCAATATTTTGTGTTTGTTAATTATTATTTTTTTTTGTTTGGGTTTTATTAAAATCGTTTAATAATGATGATGATGACGACGTCTTTTTAATTAATATTTAAATCACATGTGTCATACAGGACGTATGAGTAATGTTAATTTACCAAAAAAATTTGTGGTTTAAAATTTAAGGATTTATTTTATTACATCAATTAAAATAACTATGGAAGCACAAATTGTTTTTCATTTCTTTCTAAATTTGCTAAAATATTGCGACTAGAATCTAAAAGCAACGTAATTTAATTATTTAATACGTGTTATTAAATTAAGTCTAAATTTGCTAAAAACAAACACTACGCAGCCCTAAAAAAAATCTGACCAGGGCCATATAATTTATAATGAGGTTGACTTATAATAAATAATAATTCATATCACATCTGGCATTAGAGACTTCTTAAATGTCGCGGGTTTTTGTTAACTGTACTTTTTTTTAAATTTAAAATGGTTGGATTGAGAAAATAACTAACCTGGCCTTTACACATGCAACTACAAGTTCGAAAAACTCAATACACTCACACTTTTTTACTAACACCATCACATTTTTCGTACTTGCAGACAACTTGCAGCTCAACTTACAAGAAATTTCTGAAGACAGTGATATTTTGACACTTGCAGCAAGTTAATGTCAAAACCGTTAACAGTGTTACCAAATTGACTTAATTGAGGAAATATTAATTATAGATTCAACTTTTTTAAAGTATATTTGAAAATATTTCTTGATTTTTTTGTATATATACATAAAGAAGTTAATAAATTTAATTTTTAAACAACAATCTAATTTAATAAAATAATAATAATAATAATAAATAAATAATAAATATAATTTAATTAATTTTCATGTTGTAAAATTCCTTCCTTCATAAAAATAATTTAATGAAAATTAAATTTAATGAACTTAAGCCTAATTAAAAATATTAAAAATTTGGATTAAAAGCCATAAATAGTTCAACAAAATAACCACAATATTAATTATAATTATTAATGTCAAATGTTTATTTAGAAATGAAGCTATGTTTCGCACTTGGTAACTCTGATTTATAAGGAACTTTCACTTGGCTGTGCAAATATTCATGCAACTTTTATGACATTCGACTATTCCGCCGCCATTTTTGATGTTAATACGTATAGCCTACTTGCAAGTAATTACTTGCATGTGTAAAGACAGGGTAAAGCCCTTATGACACTTCGTTTTTTATTCATTGGATTGATATAGAATTGATAGAAAGAAACAGTAAATGTTGGAAAGAGCAAACTATAAAAAATGTAAACAAAAATTTTTTTCAGTTTTTCTTTTCTTATGATTTTGTTCATCTTAATAAATGTTGTCAACTTTTTGTTTATGAAAACATAAAAAAAACAAACAAAAAGCGCTTAATCGCTGAATTAGCCCCTAAACCGCTGATTCAGCAGTACTTTTAATATTTCCAGCTTGAAATGTAAATTTATGTTGAACAATTTTACATTTTTTTTGACATATTTTCATTTTGTATCAAAAGCTTTTATAAAATGTTTGACAGTTTGCTATTTATCTTAATGCAGCTGAACTCTTTGCACTTGGTAAATTTTTCTAGAACTTGTAATTATCTACGCCAATGCACAGTGGGAGATTTCGGATATTAAAAATCGTATAAGAAGTTTAAGGCCGTTGTGCTAACGGTTTTTTTGCCACGCCCATAAATTACGCCCGTTACGTAGTACCCCTTATCAGCCAAATCGTATGGTTGAAAAAAAATGTTTTTTATTTACCCTGACATTTTTAGTACACTTCAAAAGGGTCTCCTGGTAAATTTTGACATTTTAGTTGATAGTTCTTTTAAAGAACTCTTTTTAGTTTACTGTTTTTGTGAAATTTTAATTATATTGGGGTTTCCATACATTTCCATGAAAAGGTAATAATTAAAAAGATTGGTTGTTAAACTCAAAGTACTCTGTGGTATGGCCCTTCATCCTCTAAAAACTCCTAAAAAAAATCCTTAGCTTACCAAACTTTGTTATTTTTTTGTTGATATTTCTTTTTTTCTATTTTAGAAAATTTTATTTACCAAAAATTGACGTGAAAGAGTGCCAGTTTTTAAGGACCGAAAAAAATGTAATTTTAAAAACAAATATCAAAAATAAGGCAACCCCGATTTCGTTGCTGATAAAGCGAAACAATTGTATTTAAAGCCAATAACGAAATAAGCTAACTTTTCGTAACTTCTACAGTTAAAGTAGTCTGTGTTTTGTGATCAACAGTTGTAATTAGATGATTTGAAGTGTTAGCTCTAATATTGCATCAATATATTTTTTCAAAATCCCAGGATAACTATTTTTGTTTAACCCTAGAGTACTAATGATCGACGTTTCGACGTTTTAATTAATTTACTTTTAAATGGGTGTGTCTAACACTCTCAAATTTTGTATGCTGTTAGTAGATGATTTACTTTTGCTGTGTGTAATTGTGTTTTTTGAATTGCGTTGCTGGAACATTGCTTTTATTGGTTTTGTACTCGTCGAATCGTCGATGGTTAGTATTAACGTGACTTTTATTTTTCAACTTTGTGAGCAAATATTGCAAATCTTGTTACTTCAAACCATAGTGGCACCAATGTCCAGCTTAGGAGAAAATAAAAAAGAACACAAATGAAGTATGTGTAGATCATGCCCATACGAAAAAATGACGAATGTCAAAATCAAAATGTGATATATGCGTAAAACCCATATGCGGAGAGCACAAAGTTGAACTTTGTGACTCTGGCTCAAAGTGTTATTTAAAAAAAAAAAAAATTTATATTTTTTTAAGACAAAAATGTCTTTTTTAAGTTTTGATTCTTTTTTAGTTTTTCAGTTTTCCTAAAAATATTTTATAGGTAATTTTTTATGATCCCAAAAATATGTGCAACATAAAATAAAAAAGTTCTAAAATTAAATATTTCGTTTATCTATATGAATTAAAATAAAATTATTTTTTTAAATAAACTTATAAGGTGCCATAATGAATAATAACATTTATTGAAAAAGTATATTTGCTTTTAAGCCAAAGTTAAAGGCAGTTAAAAAATACATCGTCGAATCGACGATCATTAGTTACAACGTACGTAAAATATGGTTCGTACTCTAGGGTTAACACAATTAGATCAAAATTCAATTGGACAAAAGAGAACAACTTAATTTCGACGGATATTGAAAGTTGTGAGGATCCAAATTACACTGTTATACAAATTTGGAAAAAAATTGACTGCAGAAACAAAGCTTGTTTTTTAACTAATCCGGGTGCGCTGAATTCGACCCAAAATTGGGCTATCACGTCTTATTATTTTTTATCGCATGCTGGCAATACTGTAAAACAGTCAATACTGACACTACAATTTCACAATTATTTAAATCACAGAAGCCCACATTCATTTTAAATCTTCAGAATAGTAACGTTTAAGCACACGCAAAGAAAACACATGGTTGATACAATCACAATCGTTAACTATCATTAATGTTTGTGGTTATGATTGTGTCAAACACGTCTTAAGTAACAATATATGTTCAGACATAATGTTTATAGCAAATTATTGTCTCAAACATATGCAACACCATGCAAAATGTCTATTTAACCATGTTAAATGATTCTCACAAATAAAACCAATACAAATTTAATTTCAAACATTTATTTTTTTATTAAAATTACATGTACAAACACTTTGTATTATATATACATACACAGAATGGCATATATTAAAAAATTTTATTAAATACATACATTGTATAAATGTAAGTACTTACTTGTGTTGAAGATAGTTTTTCCGTTTGATATAAATCATCTGCATACAAAACGTCTCGTGCAACAATCTTATAAGTCTGCAGTTTGGTGATATGTTGTTAAAAGTCACTTCGTTGGGAAATTTATTGTCATCTACTGGTGAAATTTCTGGCAAATTTGCACTAATTACCACGACGCATCAACCACTTTTTATATTTATTCGGGGCTAATGACAAAATGTTGCATCAAAATTTTTATGCCGGTTTCAATATTGTAGGGTTTTTTTGGCTGCAAGAAAGACAACGTTATTATATATTTATTTTTATAACTATACATACTTATATAAATAACTTACCTGTTTTAATAAACGTATAATAATTTATTTCGTAAATTTGCAAGGCACCATGTCCTTTTTCTCCCCAAATAAAGGTTTAATTCTTTTATTGTTATTTTTCATTTAACTGACGCTCGCGGACAGAAATAACGTGGGAGAAAATTTTCTTTTCTTTATGAACACACACTGTTTGTTTTGTCAATAAATTTTTCTCATTTAGAAAATGTGTTTTAAAGCGAACAAAAGTTATGGTTTTAAAAAAAACCTATTGTGTGCAACTAATATTATGAATTAAATTTTAAGGTGTAAAACACCATTTAATATTATTGGAGTGAATTTAAAAATGTTTAGGACAAAAAATATGTTTTCAAGTTATATAAGGACTATTATAAATGTATCATGGTAAACATATTTGGCAAGTATGAATAAAAATGTCCGTAGTGACCATTCATTATTCATGTTTTTTCTCTGCGTGCATGTCAGGGAGATCGTGTGTTACTGATTCAAGCTATTTTTTCTTTGTGTGTGTTGAATATCTGGTTGGAAAAACAGGATATGCAACATCAGAATCATCCGGTTGTCGTTGTCGTCATCGACAGTGTCCTTTTTTGTAATAGATTAAAGTGACACACAGCCTATGTTCTTTAATCTTCTACAAAAAAACGACACTGTCGATGACGACAACGACAACCGGAAAAAGGCTGATTATTTAAAAAAAAAAAAAAAAAAAAAAAAAAACTAGGCACAGTGAGCGCGAACAAGGGGAGCGTGCTCACCAAGATTTAATGAAAATTGAAAGAATTTATCAAGGATTACATACGACGTTCAAAAAACGCCATTCGCTTTTGAATATAAATTGATTTTTAAATAAACTTGTGATTTTTTTATTTAAGAAACGAATAAAAAACTTTTTTTTCGTATCTCGGAAACCTGAATTCAGCCCACCAAATTACCATGGGAAAGGTATTTGGTTGTTCCAGTCCAAAACCTTGTTGGCTAGTGTTATATTGTGGAAAGTGCACCGAAGCCACTTTAGATGACATGGAATGCTTTTATTGATGTCTCAAAGAATTCTGAAATCAGACAATTATTCCCCAAAAATAGAATTGCTCGACTAAACCTATAAATGGGATGCTCTATTTCTCTATAGTTGTGGTTACACTAAGATGTCGTTGCATTTCAAAGTAGATGGAAGCTTCCTACACTGCCAAATTGCTGTTGGAGCCTCATTAGATCTCTGTACAAGAGGCAAATAGACATTTTGAAATGACTACCTTGCTTAAGCACTTTAATCATTTCTAAATAATTGTTCTATTGCACTTTTCTTTTTGAATCTGTGCTTTTGATGCGATTGCTAAACAGCGAAAAATGAAGCAGTTAAAATTTGCAAACAATTTTACACATTTCATTCATATCAAAATGCCATTTAATTTTATGCTCATTGATTCAATATTGCTGTAAGTTTTTTTTAATAAAAAAAAATCAAAATCATTAACTACTTCAAAAAAAAAAAAAAAAGCCAAAATCATACTACCACTACTACAGAACTCAATCGAATATTTGGCTTTTTCTCTTTTCCTTTTAAGTCAAATGTTTGACTTCGTGTAGTGTGTATTTGCCGGGATGTATTTGTGGTTAAAAATGAAATTTAATTTTACAAAATGGCTACTAAATTCCAATCTTCATCTAGAAAATACATGTTAAAATAGACGGGCATATCCACACTCCCAAAAACACTTATTTAGTTGGGTGTTTTAAAAAAATATTAGCCGTTGTAGTTATATTCGAAAATTTCTAGTTTAACTTAAAATTGCATGTTTATGATGGCCAGGTATAAAACGGAAGTTAAAATGAACAAAAAAACCTGCAACTAAAACTCGTAAAAATCCATACAAACATTACAAATATGCCGCGCCGATGATTGCAACAAATCAAACATACTTCAAAAGCCATCAGGAAAAGCAAAACCGCACAATTGCAAAAACAAACACTAAATATTTGAAAGGGGTTGACATCCCTGAAAAATGTATTAGGGAATAGGGGAGATTAGGTTTATAATGTTAAATTCCTTGAAAATTAAGTATTCCGCTAATTAAAGAACATAAAATAATTTCTTGAAAGAAACAAAAATTATACTGTATAGTTTTATATAAATTGGTTCACATGTATCCATAGTAGAGGCTTGCACAATTCCATTTGAACACACAATCAAATCAGTGAACATTTTTCAAACACTTCACTGTAAGAAACAAAAAACAAACTCTAAAAAAATATATTGAAAGTGCGGGTATAAAAAATACTCTTAAAAATTAACAAGGGAATAAAAAATATACGCAACAATGAGAGTGGAAACAAAAAAGACACACAGTGTTTATATTTTTTAATGTTTATTTGGGGTACGTACGTACGAAGAATTTTGTTCGTTTATTTTTTTGATAATGTTACAACAACAATTCTTTGCAAAAACATCTCTATGTATATGTACGCCACATACGACACACAAGTAAACATCACAAATTCTTGCAGAATGCACGAGGTAATTTTCAAATACACGGAATATAAGCAAAAATTTTTTTACTGTATTAAAAGCTTAGCAACAAACAGGTACTGTCTGGAGGGTATTTTTTTAAATGTTTGTGCCCTAACAACTTTATTGAAATTGTGGGACGAACAGTAACGAATGGCGTTTCCAATTGTTGTTGTACACAAACGTTTTTCACACACATTTGATATTTGTTGTTTATTTGATTTTCAATTTATGCCGCTCTTACCTTATAGATATGTATATGTACGTTTTTAAGTAGTTTAAATAAAGACAGCAATTTAGAATTTTGTAATATTACTTAAGGCTTGTTAACACTTTTATGCTTTGTATTAATACATGTCAAAAACTCAAATAATATGTTAAAGTGTGATAGTGTGATTGCAATGTGCTGTGAAAATGACAAGAATTACGAAATTAATTTGACACCCCATAATACTTTTAAAAATTTTTCAAAACAATAATACTTTCCATTTGATCAGGGCTGCATTTTAACAACAGCATGCTGATGTTTGATAGTGTGAAAACAAATGGTAATGTTAATTTAGATTTGTTGACAATCGCAACAAAACTCATTAGATTTCTATCTCATAAAGTATTATGGAATACGTAACACTTGAGTGATATGTAGTGCTAACTAGCCGTTAATGTCTTTTGCAAAGACTAGGTTTTCTTAAAAAATTTTCAGGAATTTCCGAATCAGACGAACAATTTTAGAAAACTCGATTTTAATGTTTATGACTTTAGTTTTTATAGTATTTAATGGCACTAAATGCCAGTAAGTTTATTATAAAAATACATTGAACAGAAAAATTTGTCAATATTTTTTATACGATATTTGAACAATTCACCTAAGGTTGGTTGATTCTTAACTCAATCGACTTGCAAAACGGGGAATTCCATTTTTATCGCTTATTGATCAGCGATGTTAGAATGATGTAATGAACTGCATGTGATGGCAGAACAACTGAAGGAATAAACCACTTTCCCAATTAAAATTTCTTAAACGAACCATTAACATGAACAAGATAACCTACGTGCCAAACGTTCGAAAAATAATTCATTGTATTTCAAGACGTTTGGGAAAAACAAGACGTTGGTTGCGTAATTTGCTATACTCATACGGCGTTTCAAGGTCAAGTTTGCAATGTGCGGTTACATCAAAAATACTTTCAACATACTTAAAGCACTCGGATTAGAATTTTAAAACCCTAATGTTTTACATGTTTTCTTTAATGATTTTTCTTATTTTTTAATAAATATCCCATACAAAAATTAGGAATTTCTTGGTTTCTTGAATTAATCCAAAAACACTAAATATATCGGCCCACGGGTAAGTAAACTAACCATTTCATATCTCAGAAAGAAATTGCTCCATTTTCTTGAAACTAAAAATTGGTTCTCATTCTCATCGGTTACCGGGCAGTAATGGGTGGGAGCTAAAAATTAGATGATCGACAAAAAAAAAATTCATCAAGAATTTGTGTCCTTCCTGGCGACTACCGCCTTAAAACCTCAAATATAAAATACAAATGCCAACCCTTTTTCACAGCACATTTACAATGCACTTAGTATCGTCAAAATGAAGATATAAACGTGTACATTCTAAAATACTTTAACGTTAAAATCGCCAGCAAAAAGTCTACGAATCAAAAAAAGTTGGAGTTTGTAAAATGTGAAGGGGTTTTCAAGCATAGCAAAATCTGAAAGTTTTCTGAAGGGCAAATGAACAAGTAGTGTGCGTGCAGCAGTGGCGACATCAGTTGAAGTTTGACTAGAAATGAAGTGGCAGTTATAGTACAATTGTGGAATTTTTCATAATATACATATGGATATGTGTATGTGCTTGTGTTAGTTTTTGGTTTAATGTGGTTTTGTTATTTAGGCGTTGTCAGACAACAAACACACACTGCGTTACATAAAGCCGTATACCTAAATCCGGACAAGCACTTGCACTTTATGAACAGCCAATATTCCAAACATGAAATGGAGGTAAAATATGAGGGCATCATCATAAACTCATCATACTTTTCATACATGCATTTGCTTGTGCTAAATACATGTGTTGTTTTGTCTATGTTTGAGTGTCTGTCTGTCTGCTTTTTAGGCCGACTGACTGTCGGCTGTCTAAGCAGGCCGAACGGATATGCGAAAACTTTGACCACATAAAATAGTTCAAATACCACAAAGTTCGAATGTGGTTTAAATTTCAAATGTAAACGATTTTATGGTTGTTGTTGCTACTTTCATTTTAGTTGCAGCTGTTATTTGCAGTATTGTATATGTTGTTGTTATCGCTGCTGTTGATATTAATTTAGAAAAATCAAAAAATCAAAAATACTAAAGCACAAAAACGAACATATTGCTATTTCGTTTCTTTTTTTTTTGGCTTTTTATATTTTTTGTTGAGTTTATTTCTAAAGCAAATATGCAATTGCATATTATGGTCTAAAATACATGGCTACATTCACATACGTACAAACAATCGTAAAAAGCTTTTATGCCGGTAAAATACGTTGAAAACACTTGAAGTACTCACACATTCTCTAATATATAATTGTAATGGTATGTGTTTGCTTAATTTAAAAAAAAAAATTTTTTTTTACTTAATTTTTTCGATTACCCTACAAAACTTATCAAAGAGAGAAAAAACTCCATTTGCTCACAGTGGTTAGAAAATTAATATTGAGAAATATTATTGTTAAAGCTAAGGCACGAGCTCTATGTATTCATTTGTTCTTCAAGTTGTGCTGAAAAAGGTCAACAAGAAAAAGAAGGACAAAAAAATGAAAAAACAAAAAAAAAAATGTACTTTGGACTTCAAGAAAATTCTTGACAAAAGTACGAAAACACAGAAGTAAGGAAGAACATGTAAAATCAATTGAAATGGAGAATCATTCAAAAAAGCAAACTTCGATCTACCAAAGGTTAAAATACAATTTGGTTTAAGAATTGATGTTTGACTATTGACGTCAGCAGTCGTCGATGTTTGCGAGTGTAAAACGGCAAATCCATCTGAGGAGATCAAGTGGTTGCGATCGAAACATGTCATGGTAACCTGCCGGCCCGGGTTCGAGCCCCGGCCGCGGTCAAGAATGAAAGATTATCAATAACAATTTTAATTAATTTTTCATGTTGTAAAATTCCTTTCTTCATAAAAATAATTTAATGAAAATTAAATTTAATGAACTTAAGCCTAATTAAAATTATTAAAAATTTGGATTAAAAATATTTTCAATATCAATTTAATTATAAAAAGGATAAGTACTTGGATATAATTTTAAGGAAGTTCAAAGATATAAAAAGTTTACACCAACATTCGAAACATAAAAAGTTTTGTAATTATTGTTTATGCTGAACCAAAAATTCAATGAAAATGTACGTTAAATAATACCGTAATTTTCATTATATTAACGAATAATTCGTTGAGCCAACGAAAATATTTTAATAAACGTAATTTCTTTTGCTTAACGTACATTTTCATTGGATTTTTGGTTCAGTGTAAGAATTGATTAACCGATTTAATTTCTTTTAAAAATTTTTAAGATACAAACAATTTAAAATTTAAAAACTAAATGTGTTGTGTTCGCTATTATTTTTATTATTTTCCAAACAACTAAGAAATATACGATTCTATGGATTTCATTTATTTAATCAAATCAACAGTTGGCTTCCAAGCGTCAGTATAGTGTATACAGATATATTTTTTTTAAATGCCCTTTTAGAAACGATCTCAGTAAAGAATAGTGTAAAGTGACCGTCGAGCGATGCAGCGATGCTTAGATGGAGGAAAGGGTAGTGCGGAGATATCAATCTAGTTAAAAATTAGCATTTTATCGTTTGAATTTAGGTTCTTATTTTACCTTCAAAATTTCTGATGAAACCTATGCAGTTTTAAGAGTGTTTTGTGTAGATATGAACAATATAAATACACACATGTATAAAAATTGATACCCAACAACCCAGCGGTAAAAAGAAGTATCAAGCAGACCTTCTAGTAGCCCTGATTTCTTAGACCTAAGGTCTTACTACCCCATTCCATACTCATAAGATCCATAAGATCTTCTGAGATTATTTGTATGCCCTTCACCAGAGGTTGAAAGGGAATATATAAGTTTGTCATTCGGTTTGTAATGTCTACAATATTGATGTTAGACCCTTTAAAGTATATTTTTTATGACTCCTTATTAGTAGCTAAGTTGATTTAATGAGGTCCTTCAGTCCCTATGTCCGTTGTAATGGGGTTTTCGGAGACCTGAGTTATGATGGGGAACAGGTAGCTATATATTTAAGTCACATATGGTCCGGAGTTATTTGCTATTGAAATCCAGCCAAAACGGTCTACAAATGGCGGCGTAATAAACAAAAAACCACGACTGCCTCTAATTTTTCCCTCAAATCCCTCGTTGTTATTGTTTTCTTTTCGTATATTTGTAGAACGATAAAAGCCAAAGATTCCAAAGATAGCACGACTTCCGACAATTGAAGAAGAGGTAGTGACACAAAATAGATCTATTTAAGCCTTAACAAAGAAAACAGAAAAATTGTCCAAATTTAATACACGAGTTATGAGTAGTAGGCACCCCCCACACAAAGACATTATAGATTTCTGTATATCTGGAGAACGGCAAGAGCCAAAGTTTCTAAATAAGATACAATCATTTTGGTTGTCAAAAGATAATATCCGACAAAAAGTGGGAAGGAGTGCAGAAGTGGGCGTGTCACAAAATAGATTTATTTATATCTAAAGAACGGAGAGAGAAAAATTGTAAAAATGTTGTACAAATAGGTTCTCAGTACAAAACATCTCTAAAAATATGGGCGGTATATAAGAAGTGGGCTATCAATGTACATCATCCGACAAAATGTGGGCGGTATTAGAGAATTGGGCGTGGAAAAAAATTGATTTTTTTTATCTTAATAACGGTATTTATACAATTTTCTATTCTTATCGCACCATGGTGAAGGGTATATAGATTCGGCTAAGCCGAATATAGCACCCTCCCTTTTTTTAATGAATATATTTATTAGAATGTGTTGTGTTGCTACACTTTAGTCGTTCTTTGTAGCGAAATAAAAGCAACGAGTTATAGGATGTATGCCATTTGTAATTTTTCTAAATTGTAGTTGGCCTTATTTATTTTTACTGTAAAAGCCAAGTGATGAAAATTCGACCACCGGGCATTTTTGCAGCAAAAATTTGCATTAAAAATTTTGATTTCATACAGCATTTGTCATTTTTAAAAAATAGTTTTAGCTTTATTTAAAAATTTGCAGAAATATTTTTATCATTACATTTTTTTTTTTTTATAAACTTTGGCAGTCAAAAAGAAATTTCGTATAAAAATGAATAATTTTGCTTTCTTTAAAAACGTCTTACATGTTTTGTAAATAAATGCAATATTAAGGGAATATTAGACATGTTGATCAAATTAATTTTCTATAGTTGCATTTAAAAAATTATATTTTCGATCCAAAGATACAATTTCTATTGTATGAATGTTTAGACATTTCCTGTTACTCCAACGAAATATCTAAAAATAAAAAAAAAATAATTATTTTTAAACTCCAAATTTTCTGAAACTCTTAAAATTTAACCGGTCTAAAAAATCTTTTAAATCGGAGCAAATCATAGAAATAAAAACGTTTGTATTTAGCTTGTGTCGGAGATCTAGCGGGCCTCCTAAATTAAAAATTCAAACTCCACTTACTGCCTGGGCTATTTATGCTTTATGCAAATATACGCACTGGCTTAAATGTTAATATTAATTTAAATTTTTTTATTTCATATTGTCAATTAATTTTAACCAAAAATCTTAAAAACTATTTATAGGCATTTTTTAAGACCGAATCCACCACAACAAATGATAAAACGTTTTTGTGTTTTAAAGCAAAGACACTTAAAGTGTTTGTCTTAAAAAACAACCGGCAAACAGACAACAATACGACCATGTTGTTTGTCTTTCTTCGTTTTTTTTTTTTTCACTTGTCTTAATTGGTGTGGGTTAAATCTTAAGAAAGCACTCAATTATGTGCAACGAGGTTGCTTTCAGACTGTTTTGCCTTACTCTATGTGGGTATGTTGTATCAAACCAAATGTAGTTTCTGGAACCAATGTTTTGTCGCAGTGAGCCAAAAATTTAGTTTTGTGCTGTTTTGTTGTGTGGCGTGGGTTGTCTCAAACGAACTAATGTTCTGTTGTCATATTAGTCAAAAAAATCATGAATTATTTTTATCCGTTTTTCACCTTCTCTAATGCCAGATTTAGCTGTAAAAAGTTTAAAAATCTGGCAACACTGGTTGTTATAAAACAGTTGATATTTTAAAAAAAAAAATGATAGAAACTTGCACAATTTCTAAGCATTGTACGGGAGCTATTCTTCTCAGGATAAAAATTAAACATAAGTCGACAAAAGTATAGCAGTTCTTATTTAAGACCAATAAAATCTAATTTTCTGGAAACAACATTAAATTTGACCAAGTTTAAATTTTAAATCAAAGCCAGCGTTTAAAATGTAAGATATTTCAATGCTGGAATTTTTTTATCTCTGTGCCAACTTTTTTCGACTTAGGGACATTTTCTAACTGAACCCATAGATGTTTTGTGACTGTTGATGTCTCTGAAGATGGTTTACTATGCACTTTAATGTTTTCACAACTTTAAAGATAAAGTAAATGAGTTTGTTTTTTCGCTTAATTATTTTTAGTATGTTCTGCCGGAATATAATAAGCTTTGATAGTAAATCTTAATTAAAAACTTTTACCCTTTTAAAACATATTAGATTGGCGGTTGGCCTTTAATTTTTAGCTCTAAAGCCCCCTTTCTTTAAATTAATTGTTATATGGGCATTTCCTGGGGTCACGAACGTACGTTCGTACGCTTTTGGTGTAAAAAAATATAGAAAACAAAACTTTTCGTAGCATTTTTTTGCGATTCGATAGCATTTTGGTAGCTCTATGTTTAGTGCAAAGGAGGGATTTCATCGAGTTTAAGTTTTCATAATGATAGTTATAAACATGTGGTCACGAACGCACGCAAAATAGAAGTCAACTTTGGCTGACAGTAGTGAAATGTAAAAATCTGCGTAATGAAGCGGAATATTAAAAAGTGATTAATTTAATTTAAAAGTGTATTAATAAAAAATCTCTCTTGGTGTTTGTTTATTTGGCTTATGTACCGGTCGCGAACGTACGATTTTTCTATATGTTTTTTTATTATTATCACCATGCATTTTCCCATAAATATCTTCAAATTTCCTTAACAAAAAAACATAATACTCTTTTTACAATTTATTTTTATATTTTTTGCATTTAAAATAAGTATATAAAAATGTCTTTAGAAGTAGAAAATAAGAAAATATAAAATTTTCCAGTTTCCAGCGCAATTTCCTCAAGTAAATCAGCTGAGATATGTTATGAAACCATTCGTTTATAAAAACATAATTTATAATAATAATAATAAACAATAAAAAACGATGATTATCAACATTTTATTTTTTCATCCTGGCAGACCATTCTGGGGAAATGCCCATATTACTTTTTTGAGTCTTAAAATATTTAAAAAAAATTTCTTTTATTTATACTCCAATTTTCGACAAACACTTTGTTATACATACTTGGTTTAATTATTTAAATATGGTTTGAGTTGTATTCAGAAAAGAATCTTACCACATTTCATTTTCTGAACCCCACTGTATGTTTAAAAAATTTCTTTGTAAATAAACTTACTGTATATGCAAGTGTGCATACACACATTTGATTCTTTATTTGTGTAAGTATGTATTAGAAAAATACTATATGACCATTTGCTGAAATTGGCAGTTAAATATACTTGTTTGCTTTTACATATCGGTCACTACCACTGCTAACAGAGTTACAAACATATGAAAAGCACTCTGTACATTTTTGGAATATATTTTCTGTTTTTGGAGTTCTTCTTTTACAGTTTTTAGTGAATTTTCTGTAACAGAAAATATGTCTGTTTGTGTGTGTCCGTTTGTTAAATTGAATGCAGAACCAGGAAGGCGGAAGAGTAGAAGAAGAGAAATTTTTATGAAATTGAAGTGTGTTTGACTAAAACTTGAAAAAATATTTTCTCAGTTAACGTAATAATGTTTTGTGTTGAAATTGTAGTTGTGATTGCTGCTGTTGTTGTACTTAAAATATTAAATATGTCTGTAAAAGTGTGAATATTTGTATGTGTGTGTGTGTGTGTGTATAGACTCGTAGCACAATGAAATGTTTACTTTGGCCTTTTTGGCTGTTGTGTGTATGTACAATGCCACATAAAAATAAATGAATTAATAAGTGCCAGTAAAATGAACACATAAGCAATATTCATATACACATACATTAACTAACGCTAAAACATTTATAATAAACACATACAAATTCGCACACAAACACATTAGTTCATGTATTTTAATATACAGACAGACATTCATATACATATACAAATTTTAACACTTAACACAATTTAGTGTTTTAAGTTTTTTTTTTTTTTTGGGAAATAAAAAGTTATCATTTAATTATCACAACTTTAACAACACGAAAAAATAAATTAAAGTGAAATTGAAAATTTCATTATCACTTAAGTGAAAGTCAACAATTGTTATGACCACATACACTCACACACTAACAGTTCTACAACCGAAGTGTCCTAGACTTTAGATCCACTTTTTTATTTTTTTATAATTAGACAAAGAAGTTTTTATTTAAACACATTTTTTTCTTTTACTAAAATAAAAATACACGAAATTTTAAATTTAATAAAATTTTAATTTTAACTGTAGAATTGAAACATGATTTAGTTTTTTAAATGTTGCAAAGGAAATTCCTTAAACGTTGGGTAACGTAAGATGGGATATGCTTTGAATTTTAGTCTTAAATTTAATAAAAAAATTGAAAACTTTTATAACTTCCTTAACATTATGTTTTTATTTCTTTTTTAGAAAAACGAAGAAAATTCACATTAACCGAAAATAATATTAATCGCAAAAAAAAAAAAATCTGTAACTATCATCAGCAGTCGATTGTCTGAAAAGAAATAAAACGTTTATTATATTTTTTTATTTCTTAAGAGCTACAAATAGAATTTTAAGTTATATTCTAGCTTTATTATCCTAACAGCAGTAACTTTGACGGACCAGAGTCCCTGGCAGAAGTTAAACCCGCAACTCCCACCTTGATAGACTATCTTCATACCAACTATCCTGCCGGGGCACCCAAACTGTTTATTAAATTTCGGTTTCAAATTGCAAGCAAATTTTCGTGACATTTTTCTCTCATCAATAAAAGTGAATAGATTACATGTCAATAATTGTTGCAATCCAACTACGAGTCCGTTTACACGTAGATCTGTCTCATCCGGGGAAAGATATCATAAAACTGTCGGCTTTTACCCCGTAATCAAAGCCTAAAGTAAGAAGCATTGTCTTCAGTGTTGCCAATTAAGCTATTTAGTGGCTAGGTTCAGCCAGTTTTCATCTCGCTTAACCATGAAAAACTCAATTAAGCCATTAGCCATTTTAATTATACCCACACCACAATAGTGGAGAGGGTATTATGCATTTGTGCTGATGTGTTTTACACCTTTAAACCTTGGTCCTAGATATAAATAACAAATAAATAAGGTCATAGACCTTAAAGTATACCGATCGACTCAGAATCACATTCTGAGTTAAAGTAACGATGTCCGTCCGCAGGCTGGCGGGCTGTCCATGTAACCTTGTACGCAAAGTACATGTCGCAATTTTGGAGATAATTTGATAAAATTTGGGACATAGGTTCTTCTTGGCACGAGGACCTAGCCTATTGAAAATGGGCCGAATCATATGACTACGAGGGAAGATAGGGGCGAAACTATAAAACCGATTTTAATGATATTTAAACCATATTTAAATAGACACATAAGCATGATGTGTTTTAAAATACTGTGGTATGGGGTATCATGTGGTGGGGCTTGACCGACTACACTTTCTTACTTGTTGAGCTTAATTTTCTTTAATTTTAAGACCAAAAATTTCATAAATGCTGCGTTTATTGAGTTGTAATGTGAAAAGAATTAGTTTACCCAAATGCTTTTTACAATATACAAATCTATTTTATCGGTAATTTTAGCTTTTGGATATTGAAAAATTTTTCTTAAGTTTCAGTTATTGTTACTAGAAATGATGTTATACAAACAAGTAATAACTTATGTGCAATTTCAGTGTAGTAAATAATTTTGGAAGATTTTTTATAAACATTGGTACGGTTTTTGTAGTAAAATTTTGTTTAGCCACCATTTAGAATTTTTTTTAGAAATTTGTATGCCTTTCACCTAGGGTTGCCAGATACCAAAAGTCAAATAAATGGACAATAGAAAAAATTCATCTGGATTTTGAAAAAATAACTGGACAATTTGAAAAAGCACTTAACTATAAGAAAAAATAAAATTTTACTTCAGATTTTATTTTGCAATAAAAAAAGATTTTAAAAAGGAAAGGAAACGTAACACTTAAAATTCGGTCTTATATCATATTACAAAATTAAAACCAGGGCGAATTTACTACAAGTGGCAGCGAAAAGCCTGCTGATCTTGACAGTTCGAACCAATTTGTTTTGGTTTCATAATATTTTATTTATAAATAGTTGACATTTCGAGCCGTAAACCAGTGTTCTCAGTTTTGGGGATTTATCCCCAAATTGGGGATTTTTTTTTGTGATTGGGGATAAAAATTTCGTGAAAATCCCCAGGGGATTTTTTGGGGAAAAGCACTTTTTTCGCTGGGGATTTTTGGGGATAATATATTATTCTTAATTTCATTTTTCCAATGGCAAGACCGATTTGGTCAATATGTGGGTACAAATTTTAGTCTTTTCCCGGTTTTAAACTATTTTAAGAACTTGTTGAAATAGGTTTAAATATGCTTTTTGTACCAACAAGCGTTTCTTCTGTTGAACTATCTTTTTTCTGTAATGAATACAACCAAAATCAATATTTGCAACAGAATACAATATGAGTTATTAGGAGCTCTTCTTAGAATAGAAGTTTGTACTCTTTAAAATAATGCAGCTTGCTGTGACAAATTTATTCAACAATCTTAAATGCACTTTTTAAACAAACAACATGTAAAACAAAATTGCATTGGCTTATGACTTAGAAGATTATGGATTCCCTAGTTTTGGAAATGATAAATATGTATTGACGCATAATTATTTTTCTTTTGCGTTTTTGCGTTACCTTTGTTACATTTAATACATGTGTACACATAGATACTTAGAACTCAAAGAATAAAAACCATTAGTTTTAATTATATTACACAAATGGATTTATTTATATAAATCGATGTATGCATATTTTTCCATTGACATAATATTATGTTTTTTATTTTTAAGAAAATGTGCGGATTTTTGGGGATAAGAAAATGGCTATTTTGGGGATTTTTGGGGATGAAAAATCACAAATTGGGGATATGACTTAAAATAAAACTGGGAACTCTGCCGTAAACATCTGCTGTTTCTGTGGTTTTGTTTTGTTGTAGTATTGCTGCCATCGTATATATAAAATCAACTTGATATATGAGACCTTCTCCGAGAAAAGGGACCTAGTGTGCCAAAAAACGGGTTTGGACTTAAGAGTGGCAAAATGAGAAAAACATTAAAATTTTACTTTTTAAATGCGTTTTTCTCAAAACTTCATTTTCACACACTAGGTCCCTTTTCTCGGAGAAGGTCACATTTATTAAATTAAATAAAATAAAAAAGTACATATACAGCCATGTTATGGATCGAGTGAAATTGAAATCAATGAAGATTTCCTGTTAAATTTTTTTTTTAATTACCGTCGTTTTTTTTTATTTTAAAATAAGTTCTAATGAAGATAAGCTGTACTTTAAACACTGGATCGTTTTTAAAGTTTGTTCGATTTTTATTTCACACGAATTCGATTTCCCGAACATGGCTAATAACTTTTTGTTTAGCAACATATATATATATTTTTTTTTTTATTGTTTTTTGAAAAATTTAATAACTCAATTGGTTAAGTTGTAAGTGAAAATGTTTAAAACATTTTGCAAATTTCATCAAAATTTAGTCTTATTAAAATTGTAGCCTTTATTCGGTCATATAAATGGGTTCTTGTGAATAAAGATTATAAGAAATACCTTAAGTTTAATTAAATAAAATTTTTTAACTGGATAAATTGCATTTTAGCTGGAACCTGGACAGCACCGAAAAAACTGGCCGTCTGGCAGCCCTACCTTCACCACAGATGGAAAAGGGTGCATGATAGCTTGTCATTTCGTTTGTTACTTCTAAAATATTTGTCTTAGAATTTATAAAGTATTTATGTATATGCTGGGTCCTTATTTGTAGCAAAGTTGATTTCACGATGTCCATCTGTCTGGCCGTTGAAATGGGTTTTACCGAAGCCCCAGATGTGATGGGAACTTGGTTATTACATATTTCTGTCGCATTTGATTCTTATAATTTTGCTATTGAACTTTAGTCAGAACAATATTGGCTTATGTATGAGCAAAAAGCTACGACTACCTCAAATTTTTTTCACCTTTTTTATACCCTGCATAAATTAGTTTTTTTATTCTAATACCTTGTTTTGCGTTTTTAACACATAACAAATACATACATGTGCAGCGAAGTTGACTTAAGGATGTTCGCCTGTCCATTACTTTTTCTGTATTTCTGGAGAAATGAGATAAGAACAAATGTTTCCAATTAGGTGCAAGCTTCTTGGTTAGAGTGAAGAGTTGGCATCGGTGGTTGTTGTACTCCTAATTTTCTAAAAGACTTTCTGTTGAAAGACTGACCTTTCAAACTATTACAAGTGGCTCCAAAGAATGTTAATCAAAAGAATTATAGAAGTTTTTAATGAAATTAAGAACCAATTTTGGATTGAATTTAAAATCTATTTTTATATCCTTCACCATCAGTAATAAATTTGGGTGTACTAAGTTTGTCATTCCATGTTAAACTGTTAAATATTCTTCTTAGACCACATAAAGTTTATATATAATCGGGGCTCTTGAGTAATTCTTAGTCAATTTTGAAAACACGCTCTCTTTCGAACGATTAAAAAGAAATTAACAATTTTGAGTCAAATTTTTCTAGTTATTGATTGAAATTCGGCACATCCGATTCAGTAGAAATGAAAAAAGGTATATTTTTGATACATAAGCTATAACAAATTATTGGCGGAATGCCACTCATTCTATAACTACTCATTCTATATAAGGGTGAAAGTGAATAAAAAATAGAAATTTTAATTTTTAAAGCTCCTGTATTAATAACACTGGTTCAAAAATTTTTAACTTTTTGCCATAACCTCACAAATTAGATGTTTTATAAGATAAATCGGGGCTGCTGATCACGAATATACGCGAAAATCGTGATTTTCTGCAGTTGTTTTAGGTATTTCAACTGTTCAACTGAATTGTAAAAATTCTCCGACATCTCTGAAACTATAGGGCAAATTTAAAAACAATGTAAGCAAAGCTTAAAGATAATATTGTTGACGAGTTTCGGATTTTTTTTTTCCTGAATATGGTCAACCGTTTTTAAGTTATTCCAATATATGTAGTGAATGTGCCTTAATTTTGGAAATAACGGTATATATCCAAAACTAGAGCTGATACAGAAAAATGGAGATAAGATTTAAAATCAGCGACCTCAAATTAGTAAAAATTTGCAATCAAATTCCAGACCGCAAACTTACTGTTCGGCAGTGTAATAGTAGCATTCTTAAAAAAAAAAATTTATGAAAATTCAAATTCGGATGTTTTCACTAAATATGCCGTTATTTCCTAATTCTTTGTCCGACGATAACAATTTTACGCTTAAAAAATTTAAACTTTTTTTAATGCCTTAATGGGGCGAATTAAAATGTTGAATTTTGAAAAAACATAAAAAATCACTTTTTTCAAGTTTAAAGTGATGTAACTCAGTAAATCTTTATCCGATCGACACAGTTTGGACATGTTCTGAAAGAGAAAACAGATATCTATGCAAAATGTTAAATCTTGTACAATTCAGTTGAAATACCTAAAACAACTGCAGAAAAACACGATTTTCGCGTATATCTCGAAAACGCTTCTTGTGAAAAATAAATGAATGCCATCACCAGCAGCCCCAATTTAGCTTAGAAAATATTTAATTTTTGAGGTTCATTTTTTTGTGGCGTAGTGTAATCGATCACCCCATAAAAAAAACCTTATTCATGCTAAATTACAAAGCAATACAACTTTATTAAGAGGAGGCACATCAAGGGTGAAGTTTGTAAAGTAATAGATTTTTTTCAACTGCTTTAAAAGCAAAATGTACTTTTATAATTAAGTATCATTTCAAAATCTAGAAACACTTGTATTTATATGCGCGTAAAAGGAAATTGGTGAAATATTTTATGTTAATAATATTTTTCGAAAATGTTTCTTGCAGCTTCTTCATAAGAAAGTAAAAGTGCTTCATTTAGAACAAAAGCTTGTTAAAACAAAGGAAAGTAATGAAAGTAAGAAAAAGAAATTTTGTACAATTTAGATATTTTTAATGCTCGAAATATGTTTACCGATTTTTGGACGATCGATCACTATCTTACCATAGGTCTAATATAAAATAACCTTCTGAAGATCTCTTAAAGCTCATACTTTTCATGATATTTTAATTGAATTAGGTCTAATTTAGTTTTGTATGTCTTAATATGACTTTTTTTTAATATACGCCTAAACACCAATGAGTTATACTACTGTGAGGTAAGTTATTAAAAATTAATAGATCCCATATAAAGCCCACTCTAAAATTATTTATAGCTTCGGTGGAGGTTATCAAGGATTCGGCTCAGCCGAATATGGCATTTTTAATTGTTGTTATTAAAACTTTCTATAAAGCTACATAAGACTCAAATTAAAATTTAAGATATGCGGTTAATATTTTTAAACAAGTACAAGAAAATTTCAAATCAAATGCAAAACGTCATGACCCAGACTGTGGTAGCGGTTAAACAGTAGTTAAAACTTTTCAAAATTATATTAAATACTAAAACCTAATAGTAAGTACATATATCCATACATTTGTTCCATGTAACAGTTATTGCTGGTAGTTTTTTCCAAATTCCCCTAAAAACTCTATTGGAAAACGCACATGTTTTGCCACAATAAAAAAACTCAATCAGAGAAAATATCCCAAAAAACGTAAACAGAGAAATAAATTGAAAAAACCTTTAAGAAGACCAAAACATGGAGGTGAGTTTCTGTTAAGAGCAAATATTTTATTGCACATGCGTTCATATAATTTCAATTCATCTAACGATTGGATGGTCGTAAAATGTGAGCCGAAACATTAAAAAACAAAATCACACGATAAACGAACATTTTATGTTGCGATATAAAATAACAGGATAACAAGTGTTTAGTTATAAAACGGTTTGCTTAATGTAAGGACGTTTCTATGCTGAAATTTTAAAGCAAAAAAAAAAAAGAAGAATAATCTTTTAAGGAAGTACAATAGTAGAAAAGGATTTCTAAGAATAATACTCATATCACACTTAAGTGGAATAGAAAAGAAAATAATAAATATCCTCTAATAAAGAATCAAAGTAAAAGAAAATACGATAAAGTTAAAGTGGTTTATTAATGTGAAAGCGGAAATGAAATCAATAAGAAAAAAAACGAAATTTTCAATAAAAATGAATGAGTATAATTAAAATGTTTATTACGTCTAATAAAGCAGGCATACAAATAAAAAGCGCGCGCGATTTCTGCCTTAAAAATAAAGTTCCATGTAAATTGTTGTGGGAGTTTTTGTCTGGCAAAAATTAATGCTTAGGTAATTTTAACCATCATTACCAAATACTTTATTGGCATTAATTTGCTTTTTTTTCATTTTTATAAATTTTTGTGGATAATTCTCGTGATAATTGTACTTGTGTTTGTGTGTATTTTAGAATGTTGATGAGTTTTTGCGGCTGTTTTATTTGATTGCTGGTGACATTTTCAGCAAAAAAAAAAAAAAAACACAAATACATCATTGCAAATATTGTGCGGGTTGTTAAGCAAATGTCCAGCCGGAAACCGGATGTGCATTTAAATCACAAAATGTGTAAGGCTTAAATAAATACACTTGAACACTAAATACACCTATTCACCTGCATTCATAATAGCTTTGTTCGTGTGTGTAAGTGCAAGAGCAGATTTTTAAACCAAAAACATTTTTAAACAACTGCATACATTTCGTTTGTTGTATATTGAGGTTTTAATTTCTGTTAATTTTGTTTTTTTTCTAAGTCCGGGTCGTTCATTCGTCTATTGTAAATTAGTGTTTGCCAACTGATGTTAGAACAACTATAACAGCAATCAAAACAACAAAATTGTTAAGGTGTTTATAAACATAAGTACTGCGTTCTTGGTGTTGCATTGTGTATTCGAGTTTTTTTTTATTCATTTGCTGGTGGTGCTTAGAACTTGTGCAAGTGTTCGTGTTGGTGTCGGCATTGGTGTTAGTGCATGTTTTTATAGTTTTATTTTTGGCGCATTGCAAGTTCAGATCGTTTGTTAGTGGTAAAAACAAATATTTCCTGTTTATGCAGCATAAACTGCAAATACAATGGCAGTTATTTTTTGATGTTTCGTGTGTCTGCATTTTCCTTTTGTTTGTTAGAGGTATGTATATGCAATTTCAAGTTTTTTTTTTATGCACATTTAATGTTTATATAATTGTGCACTATGGATTGAGTAGCAATAAAGTTGTAATAAGTTTAATAATGTTTTAAAAATAGGAATTATTTTATTATTATTATAAAATTAGTAAAACACGATTTTTTAAATTAGATTAGGGAGACCCGGTAGGTTAGTCTATCAATGTGAGTGTGGCGGGCTGAAAGTAAGTATATTACTCGGTTAATTTATTTAAACATAAATTTATGCTTAAAATTCGTTTTTCATGTCAAATAAAAATAAAATTGTATACAATTTTAAATACAATTTGGTTTAAAGATTGATGTTTGACTATTGACTGCCAGCAGTCTTCGATGGCTGCGAGTGTTAAACGGCAAACCCTTCTGAAGAGATTGAGTGGTTGCAATCGAAACATGCAAGGGCAACCAGTCCGTAAAAGCCTGGGTTCGAGCCCAGCAGCAGTTAAGAATGAAAAATTATCAATAAATTTTAATGTTGTAAAATTCCTTCTTCATAAAAATAATTTTATGAAAATTAAATTTGATGAACTTTAGCCCAATTAAAATATCAACATTTGGAGTAAAAACCATGAATAGTGCAACAAAATAACCACAATACTAATTATTATATAAAAACTATATTTAAATTTGAATTGATATTTAAAATAGAATTGGTGAAATTGGCCATAAGTAAATAAATAAAAAAAAAAATAATTTAAGTCTTCTTTTTGGTAGTACTTTATCATGAAGACCTCTTAATCATTCTCTCAATCTGAATTTTAGAGCTCGTAACTAAACAAACTTCGATATCTTATGAAAACTCTTAACCTTAAACTTTCTATCGGGGTCACAGACCTTCACGAAATATTATAGTTTCAGAAAACTTGGTCCTATATTTTAAATAGATGATAGAAATAACTCTGCTTAAAGAAGAATTCCAAACTTGTTCTTATACCTTTCACCACAGGTGGAATGGGTATATATAAATTTTTCATTCTATTTGTAATTTGAACAATATAGATCTTATACCCTTTAAATGTAACTGGTGTTCAAAAATTGAGGTGTCATTTTTATTTAATAAGATAATAATTATAAATTGGTTCCGGTTCAAAATGAAAAATTATGTCAGTCGAATGACCCTCCCTACTTGCCTGGCGGGATCGCAATCTTTCACCAAAATTCTGATATCTGCTCGATAATGTTGTTTTTCAGTTCTTGAAAAAACCCCGCCAAAATATTCGAAAGTTATCAAATTATCAACAAGCAATTTCATGTAAGTGTTTCAGTTGTTTTTAATTCACCCAAAAATATTCAAGTTTAAAGTTGACAAATTAGGTAAAGTTTTTGAATTTTCTTATTTTATAACAAGTGCTCTTTCATATTTGATAAAAATATTTACTCAAATTCAAACTCAAATCTACGACCAGCGTTGCCGTTTTGGTTACTTTTAACCAAAATTGCTTACTTTTTTTAACAAACTGTCAACTTAACCATATGTACATATATACTTTGAAGTGTAGATGGCCATTATCTGCTACTTTTAATTCTTCATAGGTCTAACTGAAACACTTTTCTAGACAAACGATAAGGTCAAAGTGAACGGAACTTTAAATAGGATTCTATTTCCACCGGGCAAAAAGCATCCACATATATGTGGCATTTTGACAATACATCTTAAGCCGAGATAAGATAGCAAAAAAGTTTTTTAAAAAAACTCTGCGAAAACATCATTTTTGTTAAATATTAAAATAAAACAAAATTAAAGAAAAATTTCGCTGATAATACAAAATTTTAAAAACGTAAACAAAAATGTTTTTTGAATGAAAATTCGTATGATTTTTCAACTTTTAAAATTTGACTGAAGATGTTTTGGCAAAATGCAACAGATATATATATAAAAGATTTACCGCATAATTTAGTTAAATTTTGTACTTTGATACCTTAATAACACAGCAAGACCTAAAAAATTTTACTTGCAAGAGCTCTTTTTATAAAAAGGTTGAAGTTTCAACTTTGTAAAGGAAGTGCACGTCCACAAAAAATTTCGAAAAATTATATAGCCTTTTATTCTTTCCAGACCATCGGTAATACAACATTAAAATTTATAAAAATTATTTCAGCGGTTTTTGAGCCTACTAGATACAAACAAACACAATTCCTTCTTTAGACATATTTTTCAACTGAAGTGCGGATAAAATAGTATGTACATTTGATAATACAAATTTTGGTTACTTTTTTTTGCTTTTGGTTACTTTATTTTAATATTTTGGTTACAAATTTTTTTTGGTTGTGGCAACGCTGTCTACGACTTTTGTCCAGCTAGATTAGCAAAATCTAACACTGTACAACATCGGCCAAAAAATTAATGTGAACTTTAACTTTTAACTTTAACATAAATTTAATTTTTAAAACCCGGTTTTCATAAGGTAAAATTTTGTTGAAATAACAGGTATTTTTTTTTTCTTAATACCCTTCAAATTTTTGTTTTAATAATTTTGCAATGATGAGAATTTATAACTTCTCGCTTGCTTTTAAAAAAACTCCAAAAATGGTAGAATAAAAAAAAAAAAAAATATTGGTGATCGCATAGATTGTATAAGTTTTTTTTTATTTTTTGTTTAAAAGCAACTAGGGAGATTGGAAGGTTATTATTCGACGGCTTTCAACCGGTCATTTTAGTTTTACCCAAGTCGGTTGTTTTAAAATGTCTATTTTTCGTATGTCGAACCAACCGGGTATTTTGGTAAAATAAACCGGTTATTATAATGTAGTAATGTATAATTTATATACATTTTCCTTACTTTTGTTATAAATGTACCCGTAATTAAAGTATTTTTATAATTCTATCATTAGACAAACTTAACCTTTTTATGAAGAATTTCAAAACAAAAGTCAAAAAATATTATGAATGTAAAAAAGCTAATAAAAAAAAAAATTACTAATCGCTAATAAAAGTCCATGTTCTTGTAAAAATAACTTAAAACAATTCAAGATAGCGATTTGTGTGAGAGTATTATAATATATAATATATTTTTATACAGATGTTATCTCAGGAGATATTTCGAACGGAATTAAAAAGAAAAAGTAAGGTGTGTGAAGTGCCCTCAAATTGTAAAATGTATGTAACATGTTTATAATATGCAATACAATTTTATTTGTAATAAAAAAGATAAATAAACTAAACGTATTAGCATTATGGATTTCCTTAGCAACTGAAACATGTTATTTTAATTTTAGAAAGTTGCTGACAATCTGAAGACTTTTGGAGTTTATAAATATTCCATTTTCAATATTAAATAGAACCAATTCGTTTGCAAATTTTCAAACATCGTTTCTTTTCAAGCAAATACACGAATACAATTTGATTTAGTAATGATTATAAATGTAATATTTGATGTACAAAATCTCTTGACCGCCTGAATTGGAATAGAGCCTTATGACGCAGAATATACCAACTTTAAGTTGCTGCTTATTCCATTTTGGTCAAACTTTACCATAGAAATAATCATGGGCAGAGTATTGTTGACAAGTTTGTACATGTGGCTCTTCTTCATCGTCCTTTGAAGCAAACGATTCATTTGGTTTTATGACCAACATATTTTCAGTACCGGAAAAATCGTTCTTATTTGGAACGTAATCCACATCATCATTCTGTTCAGCTGTGAACTGTTGAATTCCATAACCTTCCTCAGCAGCTTTATTATGTTCTAAGTTATTAGCCTCCACTCTTCACATGTAAAAATCCGTTTCTGAACGTGAGTTACTAGTAACTGTGCTTATTGGTTTTTTTTAATTGAGAACTAGATGGAGCTACTAGTTTGTATGTTTAATAAAATTAAATAAATAATAGATAATTTAACAAAAAATAATTAACAACAGCAAGAAAGAAGGTTAAAAATGCGGCATCTTCTATACAAAATATGTATGGGTCTGGCTAGACCACATGTGTTACGAATGTGATGTGTGCAGTAAAATATTCGAATAAGTTTCCTTATATATCCTTTCCAGGATATATTCTTTCAGATCTTTATAGTAAACTAAATTCTAGAAGTGTACCTGAATTTTAAAGTCTCTACCTGTGATTTAAAAATACTAAAATAACATTTAAAATCGAAAAAGGTCTGGCCAGACTCATGAGTAAGACGAAGGGTTAAAACTACAACATTCCGGCGGAATCAACGATATGGAAAAAATTCACCAGGTTTTTTTTTATAAAAACGCGAAAAACTAAAAAAACAAAATTTAAGAAATCAAACAATGTCATGGACGATTTTAAATTACAGTCGACGAATGTAAAGCTATTTCTTGAAAAAACATGTTCATATTACTATTCGTTTCTATGTATAATTCTGAAATAAAATCATTTGAAATATATAATCCTATCTAAGAGGGATTGTTTGTAACTTCTCAATAAACTAAAACTTATTTTAAATAATATTGGGAGAATTCGAAAACCGGTTTTTTATAAAAGTCGAATAATCGATCTCCCTTATAGCAACTTATTGCCATACTTTTTCGCATATTTAAATTCTTGTACAGTAATTTAAAGTTTTAAATATTTTTTGATATTTTAGAACGAACCCTTAAAAGCTAAGTATAAAATCTGGATTTCTGGACTATTTCAAATAAAGTTCAGTTTATTTAAATTTCTTTGAGATTCTAAAAAGAAATGATTCTTAGATAGGTCGCAATAGAAAAAAATATTTGATGTGATTGTGCAAATTAAGGAAAAGGTTGATCTTATTGGAGTCCTTTTTGATGACCATGCGATAGCAGTGGATTGAACAATTTGAATTTTCTGCATCTTAAGATACAACTTTAAAATTCTCTTAAATGTTGTTCTGGAAATGCCTGATTGACCGGAACGGAAATGCCGCACAACTTCCACGTTGCCTTCAGTGCGAATATTTCGATGAGCACCTCCTCCAAAATCATTGATCACTGAATCATAATAGCCAATAAATTCCTAATCATAACGGCTGCTGCGTGATCTTGAATTAAGATATGGATCTTCATAAAAATTTTTAAAATTTAATAAAGGTTTGAAGAACAAATTTACTATGAAAATTATTCTCAATAAACGTTTGTTAAATTAAATAATCTTTTATGAATACGGGGGTAAATGTATACCAATCATAAAATTTGGCAGAGCACTTACCGTCGGCTTAAACGGCAAACCTGCTAAGTCCACTATTTAAGTAAATTGAGATTTTGAGGCCGTGTGGCAGAGTAAGATACGCCTCGTCGACCAGTAGGTAGTTTTTCTTCAATTTAGGTCGCGAAGTGTGTTAAATAAACTATATTTTTAGATTTCCTCTTAAACTGCAAATATAAAATATAAAAGTGTTTTGTCTCTCCTGTCTATATGTATATTTTTTTTTTTGACACATTTAAGGAATTAAGAAAAATTTTAAATCCAAGGACCTATTTCACCAACTCTATTTTAAAAGATATTAATTTAGGTTTAAAATTTGCTTTTAATGTAAAATGAAAATAAAATTGTATTAAAAGCTATATTTAAATATAAGGAGGTCCATAACAAAACGCAACAGTTTCACTTTTTATGTTTAATGTTTTTTTACTGAATAATATTGTATTTACCAAAATCCTTACACTCATTGTTTTAACGAATTTATTTACTTTGAAGCTTATCAAAACGCAACTATTTAACATACATACAAACAAACATCATAATGGCTTTAATTAATTTTTTTTTTGTTTACTTATCCAAATTTTGTAAAAGTGGAATTGTTCCGTTTTGTTATGGAGCTCCTTATATGAATTGATATATAAATATATATATATATATATATATTTCTTAGCTGTGCTTTTAACTGCTAATTAAAGGCCTTTATGTAGAAATTTGTACATGTTTATATAGGGATATGTCAAATATTTTTGTTATGTTGTAAAAAAACAGCAAATCCAAATGCAATTGCAATTGCGAGCATAGGACAAAACAATGAACCACCATTAGAGGTTAAGTCCGCTTGATTGATCACCTTTTTGGGTTGAGAATCAAAACCAATTTAGAAAATTATTTAAAGTTGCAATAGAATTTATTATATTCCCTGCTACTTCGGTTCCTTCAGAAAGGTTCTTATTAATTTTTAAAATACTGTCATCTAAAATAACGTGCGTACATACATACGTCTCATACGTTCAATACAGTGATAAAAACAACGAACTGTAGCCTGATAAAAAACTAGTTAAACTTTTCCTGCACAAGTACAAACATTCAGTCGATAGTAATATCGATATATCGATAGTGAAATTTGAACTATCGATAAATATCGATAGTAGAAAATATCGATTGTATCCCAGCACTAATATATATATACATATATATACATAGAATTGGTAAAATAGGCAACAAAACTGATAGCGTATGATTAATATTTATTTAAACTAGAATGTATACGATAAGTACACTTAAATTCTACTTCTTTTATTGAAAACATTTTGATTGTCCGTAGTGTTTTAACGATTTTTTATAGTTTAAGAACAACTATTCCAGTGGTTTACGGGACTAGTTCCGCGTATGTATATTCACTAGCTCTAAAAGAGCTATCACAATCTACTCTACATGCTTTTAACTGTTGAATTTAACATGGCAATGTCCTACGAAGATGGCAATTGAACCCTCTCTGCATAACCCATACCATACCATACAACGTAGATACCCACATATATCCATTCACTGCACTACCCCCAAATATCGACGTTCGTGCTAGTGACTAGATGGTAGTGCGGGGTAGAGCCTCTTCAAAGTACTACTAGACTCACTACCCCTAAATTTAAAGCGAATTCGCTAGTTCTCAATGACTTACCTTTTAAATATGCCTGTTTAAAAAAATATTTGATACAAAACCATATACGTTCATATTTAAATTTTTATTAAAAAATAAAACACATCAGTAGTCCCTAGTGCAAATTGGGTAATATTGCTAACCATTTCGCCAGTCGTTGGTGGCAATGGTTCTATTTTAAACCACTGGGATATTACTATATTACTTACAATGAAATTCATATCACGTTAATAGGCTTTTTACACTTGTCAACATCTATCACCCTCAAAGATGTAGAAAATGTAAAACACTCGTTTACATTGCTCACATCTTACATCTACGTTTCAACAAAAATGTCACCACTTTTGAATTTTTATTTCTTAAAATTTTTATTAAAATAAAAAATGTTTTTTCTACAAAAGTGCCAAAATTTAAAAAGAAAACACAAAAATGTATTTAAAGTGCAATTTGTTTATTAGTATGGTGGTTATTTTGTTGAACTGTTTATGGGTTTTAATCCAAATTTGGATATTTTTAATTAGGTTAAAGTTCATCAAATTTAATTTTCATTAAATTAGTTTTATGAAGAAAGGAATTTTACAACAAATTATTAATTAATTTTTTTTATTTTTGTTGTTTAAAAATATAAAAAATACTTAACAAAAAAACATTGCAATAAAAGAGAAAACCTGAAAAATTGTAACGCCGCTTTCAAAACCAATTTTTTTTTGCCAGTGATGCCACAATAATAATAGAGCTTATTGCCACTTTTCTAGTGAAGACACTAAAATAATCGAAAGATGTAGAATGGAATAGAATGAGATAGGAACATCTTTTAAAGATGTTGAAAGATGTTGGTTTTTAGCCCTTTGCATTTCTTATGGAAAGATGTTAAAAGCTTCGCAAAAGGTGGAAAATTGATGGTAGATGTTAGATGTTGGTCAGTGTAAAAAGGCTGTAAAGGAGTCAAATTCGTATTGAAACTATTTAAAAATTTGTTTTTTTTATAGAGACAAAACGAATCGTATTTCTGTATGCAAAATGAGCCGAAATTGTATTGCAAGTGACCAGCAATGACTTTGCTTATTTCTTTTAGCCTTTTGTAAGTTACCCAACATTTTTATCAAAATAATTTTTATTGTTTTAAAAGTTAATGAAAATAATAGAAAAGTCTTATAACTTATAAATTCATACAATATTGAGTGATGCAAGAACCTTTTACTACTACGATGCAAAGGAAAACGTTTAAGAACTAAAAAAAAATGTAAACTTGTTGCATTTCTTAAATTAAATTAAAAAAAAACTCGTAAAAAAAATTAAAAAATTATTGCTGTATCGATGGAAAAATATTACCGATACCGCTGTACATGTTAACTTGAAATTTCAGTTTCATCCCTTATTTTCTACAAGTTATACACAGCATATTTAAAAATATTTTTTTAATGCTTATTAAAGGAAAACTGAAACCAAATTACAGCATTCGATATCGATTATAATTTCCATTGAAATTGTATTGCAAATCGATCGATATCAATGGCCGCAATTTGGCCCCTGTCTTTAAATTTTTATTCAATAGGTCATTCAAAGAATTATATAGAAACAATTTTTTTAAATAAAATATTTAACACACCCATTTTTATATAACAAATAAATTGATTTACTATTAATCCCAGTATTCATAAACGATTATTAAATTTAACAAACATTTATTAAGGTTAATTTTCATAGTAAAGTTTTTCTTTAAACCTTTATTAAATTTAAAAAAAATTTTATGAATACGGGCATTAGTGTTTAACACTTTATTTTATAAAAAGTATGTAAACATTTTTATTGAATCATCTTAGCATCTATTTTTCCAAGTGTATCCAATCGTACGTGCACGTTTGTATGTGTAAACCTGCATTCGGTTGCCTGTTAGTTGTGCATGAGTTTAATCTTTTGTTGTTTTCCTACAACGAGAATAGTAAATTACGAACTACAAATACTGGTGGCTTTACACAAAGTTTGTTTGCTTCCTATCAACTTCTTTGGGAATAAATAAAAAGTGAATAAAGAATTTTTACTTTACAGTTTTATACGAGCACACAGTGCAGAATTCTTTTCTCTAGTAACCTTGGCTTTGTAGTATGTTTTTGAAAATTCGTACAACTGAATTTTATGGATCTATTCCATTCAACTGGGTTTCATTAAATTTTTATGACTCCATATACTCCTGTTTGTACAATTAAACGGTTGCTGCTTCGCGTAGAATAGGAAAAGGTGGTGGCAGAAGTGGTAGAAGTAGTATTTGTGTAGTCTGGAGTCATTTAAATACTATAAAGATTTAATAATTTTTATGTTGTTTAAAAATTATTTTTTTGTAAATAAGCAAACTTGGCTTTAATGTAGTGAAATATTAAAAAAATACATCTCTCTTTAAGAAAAGATTTAATTTTGATTAAAAAAAAAACTGTTACTGATACAAACAAATGTATTAACAATTTTAATTAAGAAAACGAACTTTTACACAGTCTATCTTTTAAAGATATCACGCGTTTTAAGAACTTTTCTTTTATTTTTAATCGAACACCTAGAAAAAAAACGAATTTCGGAGTCTTTATTATTGCCCGAAATAACAATCTCTGAAATTTTCTATTTCAAAATATTTTAAATTTTTTTAAAAGTTTTAAATGTTGGCCGTGAATAAGATGTAGGTGGTCCAAACGGAAGGTTAAATTTTAGATTGCTCTTTTAAGAATTGCTACTGGTATATTGCGAGTTACACGATTACTGTTAGCTTCCAAGTGTTGGATCAAGGCTAGCTCGACGAAGACTTTTGACTTCATATAACTCCAAAGAAAATAATCCAAAATTATCATATGACACCATCTAGGCGGCCAGTCGATAGGTCAGAAACGCACAATTAGCTTGCTTACCAAAACTATTTTTCAAAGACGTTTTTCTGAAACTAAATATTGCCGGCATCACTTGCTTCAATTTAAGGTAATAGAAAATGTTACGGTAGCACTAGCCACTGACTGTAATTTATTGTTAAGGCCTTCATTCATACTCTCCGTTCAATCTGCAATAAACCGGCTGGAAGTGATCTATTCGATCGCTAATCATTCAATTACGTACATTGAGACTTAGATTTTTGGAAGGTATTGACAATAGTTGTCTCGGAAGGGCAAACATCCACAACATATGGTAAAGGAGGTGTAAAAAAAGAATATTGTAAAAAACGATTTTCATAATACAGCCAAATAATTTTTAGACGTTGTAACGGTGTAAGCCTTTCCATGCTATATCATAATAAATTGAAAGGTAAAAGCTTCGTTCACAAAGGCAGCAAAATTTTAACTTGGTGTTCACAATTTTTTTCGCAACCACAAATTTTTTTAATTAAGAAAACGTTTGCAAATTTTGCTTCCAACAATACTACGTATTTTTATTGTTTTTTAAAACATTTTGTTAAAATTTTCAGTCAAAACTCAGTAAAATTATTACAAACGCATTTATAGTTTCATACAAATTTTTGCTGAAGTAAAAGTAGACTCAACTCAAGGCGAATTCATGTATAGGGTGGTGGCAATACTTCAACAAGTAACACCACCAAAAACACAACAATGCATTTTACTTATTGCTTTCGTTGGTCGATATGTCAAAAACACAAGAAACTTTTAACATTCCTCTCTCTAAAAAAAGAGTAGCACAGCTGTGGTTTCAACGTCACCTGAAAAATTAATTCGCCTTGACTCAACTTAAAAAAAAACTTTAGTTAAAATAATGAAAGGAAAAAAAATTAATTACTTTGGAGAGAAAAAAGATAGAAGAAAAATCGAAACTGTTGCTGTCATTTTGAACGAATCTTAAATTAATCAAATTCGAATTTTGAATTTTTCGCTTTCTATAGATCTGCGAAAATTGTTCGGAATATAGTATTAATAGTAAATACAGCAAAAAGTGCAGAAATAGTCAAATCTGTAACGAAACTAAATCATTTTGAATCTTAATTTAATCGCGTTCAGTAAAATTTCAGTATTAAAAGCCGATTCACCCATGTATTCCGGATAAAAATTTTGCCCGGACAACATTATTTTTATATGTACTTTGACGTTTTTTATTTTGAGAGAGAGAAAATTTATTTATTTTTCTATTTTGTGCGGACGAACAAGAGCTGAGTTGCCAACGTGTTATAATTTTTAATACAAATTTTGTGTTTGTAAATTAAATTTTGGTGAAATAAAATTTTGAAAAAAATTAAAAATAGTTACTTTGACGCCAAAAAGCAAATTAAAATATAATCCGTCGCTTAAGTAGAACTACTAGATTTTGCATACACATGGCAGCTTTGATTTTTCGCACAAATTTTCCAAAATGAATGAATGTACTGCAGAAATCTTTCGGACAACATGGGTGAAGCTACCTAAGGCCTGTGCAGAGCAGAAACAAGCTAAACTATTGTTAAGTTTTTGACTAGATTTTCTATCGAAATAGAATAAAAAATTCGATATTTATTATTTAGAGGATTAGAGGATTAAAAGATAAAAAACCATAATTAATATTTGAAAAATTTATTTCAATAACTGCTATTAATAGTTCGTAGAAAAAAGAGATAATCGAAAACAATTCATGTTTTATAGTAATTTGTACGAAATAAATAAAAAAAAAAATTTAAATATAAGCTTGATAAAATAAAAATAAGATTAATTTTTTGATAAAAGTTCAAAGTTAGGGAACTGTTTTCTTTTTCTTATATCAAGCTAAATATTTCCAATATTTCGTTACATTATAATTAAATAATTTTCAAGTACTGCAATATTTGTTCAGTTTATTTATTTTTCCAAGTTTTATACTTAACAATTTCAAACCTGTATTCCAGTTTATGTTCATTGTAACATTTTTTATTTAAAATGTTATTTTAACAACTGCAATAGTTTATCATCATCATTAAAAATAAAGCCAATTGTGTAATTCTGTTTTTATTATAAGTATTCCTTTCTCTAGTTTCTATTTGAACTTTATTTCCCATTATAAAGTTTTCATAAACATTTACAATTGTAAACTGGGTGGGTATCCTGTTTGTTTGGTGGTGTTTGTAAGTGGAGTATAAAAAGTGTTAAAAATACGAGTTATTCTACCGCTAATTAATGTTTTACAAGTGTGTGAAAAAGTAAAACCTTTTCTTTACGTTAGCTTTTTTTTGAATACAAGTAATTTATAAATATAAATTTTTTATAGAATAGGACACCGAGAGCAGGTAGGAGGGAATCTCTTCTTCTCTGAAACTTTGTATCGAACATATTCCAATGAAATTTAAAACATAGATAGATCCCTATTTATATAAACACGTAATGCGGCCCATACACTTGCTGTACAGTTTGTTCAAGTTGTACAACCAATTGAAACGTTAAAGGTGTGGTTGCTCAACGGTTAAATAAAAAATTCAAAAGAATTTAATTTTCATTTAATTGGTTTTTTTAACTAAATTGTACGGCCAATCGCGATGTGTAGGGGCCGCATTAGCTTTAAAGAAATGGGACCACGAGGAGATGTAGGAGGCCATTTCTGCCTCTCCGAAACAATCTATCCGATTTAAATTAAATTTAAATCATAGATAGATCCCTATTTAGATAGACACATAAGGTGTAATTTTTTCTTAAAAATGGGACTACGTGTTGTGTTTCTGAGAAAAACAAAAAAACATATTTTGTACTGTGCTTATACTGCATGTGTACATGTTTGAACTCTAAGAGTGCTGCCAACTCTTCAGCCATAAAATTTTTAGTAAAAAATGGCTAAATGGTGGTCAAGCAAGATTTTATTTTATGTTATCATTAATACGTTTTATCTTGATATGAAGGTTGTTGTTGTGAAGTAAATAACATGCTCAGTGTGCCACTTGTGGTAAGCAGAACTGGAGCTGTCGGATGAACCAAACGTAATCACAGAAAAAATGTTCACCAAAATTTTTTCAATTAATTCAATAACGCTGTTTCAAACAATTTTTTTAATTGTTCCAATTAATTTGCCTAAATTAAAAAAAAAAAAAATTATAATGTGTGTGTGTATATTTGCAAATATGGAAACATAAACACAAACTTCAAAATATTTTAAAGTGCCAAACAATTTTTAAATTGTTTCAATTAACTGTGTTCGTTAAAAAAAATTTTCGATTTGTGTTTACGTTTCATACAGCCTATTTCGCTGGTGGTCACATTTCAATTAAACCTATTGATTGAAACTGAACAGCAAGAAAAGCTCAAACTTACAAATGCGTTAATTGATATGAACAATTTGTTTGCAGGCGGAAAATCATTATGGAATTTAGTTAATAGTACACATTTCTAACAAATACGGTAATTGACGTTGGTTTTTAATTTTTTTCTGTGATGTTGCGGTACCCAAATAAATTTATTTCTTACACCGAAATTGCATATAAGAGTTTATTTTGTTTGTGAGAGCACATTTTGAGTAACAATAAAATAAACATATGAAACAGCTTGGAATAACCAAAAGCTTAAATTACACAAGGAAACAAAATTTAACTTTTTTGTGTAGATTGGAAGTTTGATGCAATATTTTTTACTAATTTGAGGTCACTGATTTCAAATTTAATATCCATCTTTCTCCACCAGCTCGCATTTTTGAGTTACAGGTACTAATCGTATTTTTGACTTTTTTCCAAAATCACGAAAAAAAAAAATGGTTGAGTAAATGTTAAAAAAAATTACAACAAATTTTGTATTTTAAAAAATCATGAAAAATCCAAAACGAAAAAAAAATGGGATTACTTTTACGTAAAGACACATACGTAAAGACACATAACAAAATGAACCATAGATCATAAAAATCGATGAACGCGTTTCGCTTTTATTCACAATTAACTGGAGGTACCTCATTTTTAAGTGAAGGCAAAAAGTCCATAAATAGAACAGCAGCAAAAACATATATAAAAAATTTTAATTTTATTGGAAATCGAAATTTTATTCATTGAGTTTTCTCAGTAAATTGTGTACAAAATCAAAAGTTGGGCACCGACTACAATGAATCAAACAAAAACTGTGATTTTCGTCGCATTATTATTTTTTATGAATTCTAAAAAAAAAAATATTATATTTTTTTTTTTTAATTGTTCTTTTTTTCAAATCTTCAACGATATCTCTGAAACTGCTGGGCAAATTAAAAACCATTGTAGGCTTAAAGATAATACAGTTGACGAATTTTGATTTTATTTAACTAAATATTTTGATCCATTTTCAAGTTATATATATGTATCGGAAGTGCCATAATTTTAGACATAAGGTAATAGAAATAACTTAGTGCAGATTTAAATTAAGCGTCCCAAAATACCTTAAGAAAAATTCAGCTCTTAATTAACAAAAACCTTGTTCCCTTGTGTTATCAACAAAATTGATTTTTTTATTGTAATATTGTGTTAATTAATTTAATGGAACCTGAGAATTATACCTTTTTATAAGTAACTTTGTTGGTAATATTCAAAATTTTTATTTTTCGAATGTATTCAATGCGGTAATCACCTAAATGTTTCTTTTCAGATCACTTTTGATGATTAAAAACTGATTTATTACTTGGGCGATTAAAAAAGGATTCACATGTTATTCATTCAATAATTCAAATAATGATTTATAGATGTTTTTAACTTAAAACTAATTTATCATTTGAGCGATTAAAAAAGTATTCATATGGGTAATTCCATGTCAAATCGACCAAGAGGGGGACCCGATCCCTTTCGATTTTAATGAAGTTTGGTGAGAAGGTTCCTTTTATCCTATAAAGAGCATAGATCTTAAAATAGAATTTTAATATTGTAATTTTAAGCATTAAGTGCACTGCTGTACCATACAAATATGGTGGTTTAATAAAATTCTTTAATTTGGCCCCTGCAGCGCGTAGGATGCTCTTAGATGGGCCAAATGTATGACCAACCCTACTTTAATATTTTTTGCGGAATTTCGGTTTTTTAGTAATTTCAATTAACTAAACCGTTTTTGAATTACTCGAATATATACTGTGCAATCTCCTACATTTTCGTAATAACGGTATATCTTGAAAACAATAGCTAACCTAAAAAAACTGTAAGCAGCACTGGATTCAGCGTGCCCAATTGTCTGTTTTTTGCATTTAGAACATTGTACTTATTGCTCAAATTTTTTTTTTTTTTTTATTTTTTTTTTATTTTAGTTAACGTGTCTTACAATATTTATAAGAACGCTACTCCAAGTGGAGCTTCTAGCAACAAAATTACAATATTAAAATTCTATTTTAACATTATTTTTTAAAGGTTGCGAAAGAAAAAAAATCATAATTTCAAAAAGAAAAAAAACACCTCCTTTAAAATTTCAGGATTTTTAAAGAACAGTTTGAGGTATTATACACAGAAAAAAATTTTTGCGCCAGTAAAAGAATTAATCAAAAATAAAATCAGTTTTAGTTAAATATTTAATCAGGTGAATTAAACTTTTTATCAAGTGAATTAAACGTTTAATTGAAATATTGCCAATTAACACTTTAATATACTTGATTAAAAGTTTAATTCACCGGATTAAATATTTAACTAAAACTGATTTTATTTTTGATTAATTCTTTTACTGGCGCAAAAATTTTTTTCTGTGTATAAAAAAACCAGCCAAATAAAAAAATAGGTTTTTGACTTAGTCCGTTTTTAAAATTTAATATTTTGCAGATATTACATTTTTCAAAAAAATTTTTTTTATATATGGTTTGTAGCCCCAAGTTTTCTCTTTAAAATCATCTTCATATGTAAAGTAGTTCTAGAGATATTAAAGAAATAATCTCAACACATGCGGCTTATTCGGCGAAATTATGACATTTTGAATATGACATAACTTTTGAAAAAAAATTAAAAAATTTTTTTTTCGTTCATATATGCTCCTTATAGGATAAAAGGAACCTTCTCACCAAATTTCATTAAAATCGAAATGGGTCGGGTCCCACTCTTGGTTGATTTGACATGGAATTACCCATATATGATTCATTCATATCGATGGTTTTCTTCCGCAACCACGTAACTCGATTTTTTCCGATTTTTTGTTTTAACCGGAAAAGAAATCAGTAAATACCGCCTTACAATTTTGTAATTTTTTTGTTTGGCGGAATATCAGAATTTTTCCTAATTCTTGGATTATAAAAAAAATATATAGCAAAAAGTTTCAGATATTTGGTAAAAAGAAGTATTTTGTCTCTCCTGAAAAGAAGTTGTTTTTGAGTTACGAGGTTGCGGAAGAAAACCATCGATATGCTCAATAAGGAATCGGAAAATTGTATTACAAATGATTTTTTGAGGCGATTCATCGGTAGCCCAGCTAGCATTGAGTATCATTATCGAATGTTTTAGGAATTAGCTTTAAGAGCTCATACTCTCGTTGTGAGGAAATGGTACCCTACCTATGAAACACCTCAAAGAATCAGTTGTGATACAATTTTCTGATTCCTTTTTGAGCATATGAATAAACCATATATGAATACTTTTGTAATCGATCAAATGATAAATAAGTTGTAAGTTAAAAACATTTACAGCCGTACAGAGTTAATTCATAATGAACTTTTCTCCATCTGCCAACTTTTAATAAATCAACTATGAATTTTTATGATGCCACATTGTATTACTCAAAAATGCAACACGTTTTGCATTAATCATTGCTGAATTTGTCATTTTTTCCTTCACATATAAACATTTTAAAAAGCATTTAAAATTAAAATAAATTAAAGTAAAAGACCGTAAATTAAAAAAAAAAAACATTTAATTAAAAAAAACCAACAAAAATATTTGATATTATACGGCAAACGCTTGGCAGCTCGTTAACAAGATTTTAGCAAATCATTAGCCAGAGTTTGGTTAGTGTATTATGAATAAACTTTTTGCTAACTTCATGCCAAATTTTCATTATCAATACGGCTGTTAGAAATCACAATTTGAACATATGAATTAATTAATGTGAAACCTTTTTCAAAAGATAAATAAGGTTTTTATCATCAAAAGTGATTTGAAAAGACTGATTTTTACAAAAAATTATCACCTAAATGCTAGCTGGGAGGATACCATTTTCTCACAACGAGATTATAATTTATGATAGAAAAATCAGCTTATATATGGTCGTTTTGCTCGTGAAGCTGATTTTAAAAGATTCGCTTATGATACACAGTTCTAGCTGGGTATTGTTATAATTTTTCTGGAGAACGACAAAAAAAAAAAAATGATTTCCTTTCTCAATTTTTAAAGTTTTAGGTTTTTTTTTATTTCAATTCTAAAAACTTCAAATTTACATTTTAATATACATAATTTTAGGTTTTGTTTTTTTAATTTTTCCTTACTCTTCCTTTTGATCCTCTTTAAATTTTAGTTTTTCGTTTAAATAATGTAGAGTTACAGGGGTATGCGTATAAAAATTTAAGTGTATGCGTTTGATACAATTACATAAACATATCGTTACTTTAATATATAAAAGCCCTAACTAACGTTTTCCTTACTTAACAGGAGAAGGAACAAACTTAATAAAAATTATAGTCTTGTAGTCGCGATTTTCTTAAAACGCAGTTTTTTATTTAATTCTCTAAGCAATTTAATAAAAAATTGCGTTTAACAAAAATCGCGACTACAAGACTATAATTTTTATTAAGTTTTTTCCTTCTCCTGTAAAGTAAGGAAAACGTTAGTTAGGGCTTTTCTATATTAAAGTAACGATATTTATTGTTTATATAAAAATAGAAGTTTTTATTTGTTTAGCTTATTGTTGTTCTTAATGATTAATATTTACATTTGGGGGGTGACACACTAGACACATAAGAATGTACTCGAACCCAATAAAAATATATATGAACAATATTTTATTGTATTTTTGTTTTGTTTAAAAGGATTTTTTTGTTTGTTAACATTTATTAGGTTTATTTGTTTATTAAACATAAAAACAAACGAAAAATATACAAATACTTTTACTTATTATACTTATGCATTTGTGTGTGTATGTATGTATGTATTTATGTGTGTACATGCACATGTTTTATTTATTTATACAAATTTACTTTAATTATTTATTTGATTAGCTAAACATATGTGTTGATTACTAAATCAATGGTCTATTAGGAATAACAACAAAACCATCATTAGGCACATGGACAGCAAAAAAAAGAAGCAAAACTAATATTTATTATTGACAAACAACAACAATAAAAACTTCAATTCAATGATTTACGTCACAACACCACAATCCTTAATCTAACCATTGATTTCCATTCATACACAAGGACTAATTACTTTGATAAGAAAACTTGATATGTTTTGACTTTTCATTAAAGAAAGATTTTGTTAAACATGACCACCGAAATTGTTTGTCTTAATGTTTTCTATTAATTTATATAAATGACTTATCTGTGTACTTTTGATTATAAAAGAATTTCCACAAATTCATTTTGTCTTAATG
The DNA here is from genome assembly GCA_963931875.1 of Pollenia griseotomentosa. Taxonomy (NCBI): domain Eukaryota; kingdom Metazoa; phylum Arthropoda; class Insecta; order Diptera; family Polleniidae; genus Pollenia; species Pollenia griseotomentosa. The sequence continues at coordinate 52,154,554 of OZ007563.1, forward strand.
GGCTCCGCACAAAATATTTTCCCACGCAATAATTTAAAATAGTGAATTATTTGGAAAACTAAATAAATTAAACATTGACATTGGCAGAAAACTTTTTCAGTTTGAGTATTCCATTGACAACGCCCCATATGTATTAATATGATTCCAGTCTATTAAAGATACATAATTCTATAACCGGTATAATAATTTCATCATCGTTGAAAGAATCAGAACAGGAATTGGCAGAAATATCACATTAGTTCAATTTCTTAAGGATGTCATCAGATTAAATTGTCTTTCAATGTCATGGCAAAACTCAGGAATATTTAACATAATTTTCATTGAACTAAATAGTCGTTTAACCTGAGAAGAGCTTCCTATTGGCTGGAAATATTTGACGCAAGTTTTTTTTTCATTTACTTATACATAAACGTTTCTGAGATACATAAATTTAGCTTTTTAAAGACTATTTTGTTATTAAAATAGGCTTAAAAAAACCCACGGTTAAATCAAAATGAGAGGCTTCTAGATAAATAAAGGACCTAATTTAGCCTCGAATGGGCTAAACTGGCAACACTTATTAATCTTTCTGTAAAGTTTTTGTTTACTACGCGCCGTGCCGCGGCGTTTGTGCTGATGTATGCAACACATAAATACATGGTTTTAGACGCACCTTTTAGTATGCCGATCGACTTTGTAGAAAAAATTCTTTCAGAGACCATAACTTTTGTAATAGATACTATATCATGTACTGGTAGGTTCAAAATAAACCATGTGTCCGATAAAAACCCGCTCTCTTTAATCGCTTCAAGACGAATAAATCTTATATTCCTATAGATGTTTTTATCTCGATATTATTGGGCACATGGAATACTTTTTTAACGGCCAATAAAATCCTATCTTTATATAATTTTTTATGCCGGCCCTCTCGAAAATGTGTCTGTATTTGTCAGTTGTGTATGGTATCAAATAGTGTGGGTTGATCAATTATAATTTCTTACTTGTTTAGATTAAAATAGTGTAACAAAAATTTAACCAGCTCTTATTGCAAATTATGTAGAAGACACCACCTATTTGCTGTTCATAATTTTCGCCTATTTTTGTAATCTCAAATAATGCATAAGAAAAACTAGCATTATTTATTAAAACTAGTTTACTTGCATTTAAGGTGCATAATGCGTCAGTAGTTCAATAAGTAAATTAGACAATAATGAAATTTTGCTAGCGATCCTGATTGGCAGAACAATTTGACAACAAAAAAAGTATTTTATATACGTACAAAGATTAAGTGACAGATGATATAGACATACAATTGAATTTCACAAGGATGCAGAATATAAACGTAAAGAAAACATTTTTGTCAAAATCGTCACCTTTATTAAAATGTTTTATTAACAAATTTTTTTGGCCTAAATGGCTTTATATTACGTAAATAAATGAATAAATAAATAAAAAAAAAATCCTTAAACATAATATGGTTAATATTATGGTTAAACTAGTCCTCCATCAATATGCCACAACCGTATTATGGTAGCCTCCGAACATTTTATGATATATAATAACAATAATTTACTTATCACTAATTATTATATAGTTGTTCTTTAACCTTAACATGTTGCTTTTGGAAAAAAAGAAATAAAAGTTGAAATTTGTGATTAAATGTGAAATTTGTTTTTAAAAATGATTAAAGAAGACTAGAAGACAAATTTGCTTTAATTATTGCAAGAATTTATTGTTTGTGATTTATAAACACTTGAATATTTCACTGAAACGACGGTAAGCATAATCTGTCTGTATGAATGCAAAATGGAACAGCGCAAGTTTACGAAAAAAAACTGTTGGGCAAATTTACGAAATATTTTTGACAGTTCATCTGCGAGGTCGTAAAAATGCACAGTTTGCACCGATTGCGAGACTTTTAAGCGATATCAAGAAAACCCTTAATGATTAAAAATTTTATATTTTTTTAAATAAAACTTACAACCGAAGTTTTAGATATTTTAGTAAGCTAATAGGGCCTAAATTTTTCCAGAGTAAATTAACCACTGATTCATAAAATTCATATAAAATGAAGTTTATTAAAAATTTTTGAGTTTCAAACGGTGATGCCATTAGTAGGCAATTTTCTCTTTTTGAAGGGATTTTTTCGGAAAATTTCAAGCGTAGAGGACAAAAGGACAGATTTTTAATTTAATGCAAATGTAAGGAATTTTCATGATATTAATTATCTCATTTTCACTATACTGCCTTAAAATACGTAAATATTCGTCTTTTGTTCATTTAAAAATTAACATTTTTCATATACAATAGCATCTAAGTAAAAATGTATTTTTTAACAGAAAACCTATACTATGAGTCCTAATAGCCTGACAATCTTCAACAAATGCCAAAACTGTTTACCAGAATACTCGTGGTGCCCAGGGCTGCCAGATAAATTTGTAAGGAAATTTTTTTTATCAATTTTTGTTCGATTTTTATAAAAAAAAAAAACATTTAAACAAAAACTTAATTATCTCATACCCAGCTAGCATTTTCAATCGTGTAAGAGATATCGAGACGTCTTTGATCGTCGATGACCGCATTTTTAATCGTAGAAGATTTCTCACACAGGAAAACTGTAACACGACTAGGATTCTTCCATAGCACAGTGAAAGGTGCTCTTTAATCGTTGTGGGGATCGTTTAAGACGTGCGTAAAAGATTTTCTAACGAGTCTTTCATGTCAAGAATCGTATGTGACTCATGTAGATATTATCTTACAATTCGGGAAATGTTCGCCATATAATTGTTGAAAATAAGATTTATACAGAGAGAGAGAGATACAGAGAGTCGTAAAAGGTTCATGGTTTGACGAAAGATAAACAAAGTGTAAAATTGGTGTTTTTGTACTCTGAAAATATTCATTAAAAGATTTTCTTAAGGCTTGCTACGGCTGTAACCTAAACAAAAGCGGCACGCGTTTTATATTTTTTTAAAAGAGCGACCTCAACGCTTTGTAATTGGAAAACCGGATTTTGATAGCTCGTTTAATAGTAAAATTTGCGGCTATTGTTAATTAATAATGGCAATTTAGTTATTTTTGGTCAATCTAGCGTTTTAATCTCTATTTTTATTTATTATTTGTGGGTTTTATTAAACAAGAAAGCTATCACTACTGTTCGTGACACAAAGTTGACGCTCTTGCTAGTGTATGGGATATCAGCGTAAAAGCTAAGCGAAAGAAAACTTTCCTCCTTCCGGTCTTGTTAAGGTACGGCTGCTTAACATTCCAGGATAAAAAAACGAACGTGTCAGAAAATGTTATGTTTGAAGGCTGAAAAAATCGCCACTTTTTAGAAAAAAATCAGCAAATAGGCACTTTGCTAATTTCGGAACAAGAAAAACGTCAAAATGACGATAAATCGTCAAATCTGGCAGTCCTGGAGGTGCCCCTAATTATATATTACAAATATTCGTTTTCGCATTTGCGAACTATTCTCTTTTGTTTTGCTTTTTGAATTTGCATTCACATTCGCTAAAATATATGCGAATATTAAAAGCGAATATCGAATGAATAAAATTTCTACATAGAAATGAATTTTGTACCGATTTCGTACCAAATTTTTGTCTTAAAAGTTTAAAATCAATTATCTTAAATTGCTACTGAACTTTAATGTTAAATTATTTGTTACGAATTCTATATTGTCATTTTTTTTAGGTTGTTTGTTATCCCAAAACTACTAAGTTTTAATATAAATACTAATTAGCTATAAGTTGTGGTCATAAATTAATAAAAGATCTACTCCTACTTGTTACAAGTAGTTTAAAGAATTTGTACATAAATACTATTAGAAGCATGTTGTACTTACTGATAAGTATCTACAAACATACCTTTAAATGTAAGTGTGTAGCAGTGTATTTTACTAAACCACATCATAAACTTAATCACCACAGGCAGGTGTTTATTTAGTTCAACGTCAAGGTATTTCAAAAATGTCTGAATAATTTGGTTATGAAAAGAGAAATAATTAATTTAAAGCGTAAAGCGAGTAAATTCTAGTATAAACAACTTAATTAACATTTTGATTTGCTTGAAGAACAACATTAAATAAATTGCAAAATTGTGATTCACCAACAACAGGTCTCTAACTAACTAGCTTACTAATATTTATCTAACTCACATATTAGAGCAAAATGTGGGTAATTCACAATAACTAGCGGCTGATTACAATTTTCCGTTATTGCAACTGGAATTATAAAGCGGTTTGTTGTATACCTGTTTTTAAAATTTGTTCAGTTGTTCAGCACAGTTGCATGCAAATGACATTAAAACAAATTATTTTAATATAATTATAATAAACGATAATTTAATGCAAAAACAAATAAAACTGCATGTGTTCAATTGGCACATGAACGAAAAACTTGGGAAATGTGGGAATTAAAACAATTTAAATTTAATTTTTTTCCCCGAGTAAAATAATACTTATGGAAAATCCATAATAATTGGATTTTTTGCAAAAATTTTTAATCTACCTTAATTAACAAAACTAATATTAATAATATAAACAAAACATATACAAATAAAAATTTAAATTTTTAAAGCAAAACAATGGAGCACATACAGAAACATTTGATTTTAATTAGGATTTTTCTACTTAAATTAGCTGAAAAAAATTATTATGGGAAATTTTGCAATTAATTTTAAGCAAAAAATATTTTTTAAAATCAATATTTAAATTAGCCTTATCTTTTGTTAGTTATTATTTTTAAACGAGAAAAAAGATGAAAAACTTAAGAAAACATAAACAATTTAAAAAGTATTGCAAATTGAAACAGGATTGCAAATATTGTCGTTTCTTTCTATTTCTTCTCATTCTTAACTATTTGAAATAATGTACATACAAACAAGATTTTCTGGTTAATTCATTTCCATTTCTAAACAAATAAGGTTGATACATCCTGCAACAGCAATGTTAACACATGAGAAAATCTTTAGGCAGAATAAACTTGTTGCCTAGTATCTTACATATTCATACATATTCACAGTAAATTTTCAGATTTTTGTAATCACATTAGATTTTCTCGCAAAAGGACTTTGAATTTTCAAAAGAGTCAAATACCATTTAAGGATTTCGGCCTTAAATAATAATACACAGAAATAAAAAAACTCATACTTATTTGAAATTTCTTTCACTTACTTTTAGTACGAGTCATACTTAAAATTTTACAACAATCTATATTAGAATTAAATTCGAAAATCAATATCAGAATTTCTTACAATAAGTATACAATTCTTAAATCAAGTTGTATATAAAAGCTTAAGTTGATCGTGCGACTCTATATTGTAATATAAAAAACAGCAACACTACAAACGCAGGTAAATTTCAGTTTGCTTGGTTTATGTAGAAACAAAAACAATAGCAGAAGAAGAAAGAACAAATTACCTTCATATTTTAAAAGTAAAATAAGAAGCGAAGATTCCCGAATTCTATTTGTTAAAATTATTTAGTTAAATTCATAAAATTTTCAAAGTAAAATACTTACAAGAACCATATCGTGCATGCTGCTGGTCTCTTTCAATTGAGAGTTCTTCTATTAAGAAATGCGGAATACAACAAAGGTGAAACCATGGTGGAATAAACAGGTGGCAGCACTACGCCACGATTTTTTGCTCTTGCATTGTTTGTCTAGGTTTATGTCAAAGTTTTGTTTATGTTTACAAAAATTTTACGTTTTGTGCTGTGATTATTGTGTTTTACTAAAGTTTTTGATAATATTAAATTAAAATAAATAAGATATTGACCATAATTAAATAAAAATTGGCTAACAATTTATTTATTTCATCACGTTCAGCGGCACGCTTTGATTTTTGTTTAAAGTATTTTTTGACGTAAACGGTGATGTAATATCCATTTTTGTTGTAATGTTGTAGTTGTTGCCGTAACGATGCCACCTGCTTATTTCACCATGGGTGAAACATACATGTGCAGGGATGTTAGGCTTTTTTCTTCAAAAATCGTCAAAAGTTTTAACAAAATTTCGTCAAAATCGTCACCAACATATAACAAAATCGTCAAATATTTAAATTTAACAAATTAGAGACAATTTATTGCATTGATTGGTTTAAAAAAAATATATTTTTAGCAAGAAATTCGATTTATGATAAAGAAAGTGAAATGGTTAAGTTTTATTCTATTTATTTCCGCAAGTGGTTTGAAATATATTTTCATCAAAACATAACAAAAATTTATTTATTTCATTTATCCATATTCACAAAAACATTAAATAAAAAATAAAATCTCATTTGCTATTAACTCGAGCTATCTTTAACTGATTAATTTTTAGCGCTATCACTATCGCAAATTGATTTTACTGTTGAAGGTGCTAAACCAAGGGTTCTGCCTATATCAACAGTTTTTTTTCCCGACTTGAAACGTGTTATTACGTCCAATGTTAGATCCAAACTAATGCATTTTCTTCTCTTTGCACTCATTTTTCTACGCAACTTCTTATTAAGAACTAACTTCTTACATCCCAACACGCAACTATACTTAGAATAACTTACCTAACAGAATTAAATGGGTTTTCGCCTTTTCAAACGCAAATAGAAAAATTCTTCACATATGATTATGACTGTAGCGACGCGTCGCACGCAAATCGAAATCATAAAAACGCAAAGCGGATTTAACCAATTTTTAAAAAGCGTACCAAACAGGACCGACGCAAGTCGGGGCATTCATATAATTGTAGAATTCGAATTACTAATGCTTCTAATTAAAGCCACCTGGTTTGTGATGGGGGAAGAATTTTTTTTTGTTTAATTTCCAGCAATTTTTGTATTTCGAAAAATTGATTTTTACGTTTTGAACTGTTTCCAATATAATTGTAAATATTTCTTGTGTTTTATTGATGCCAGCAAATCAACATAACACTATTACTTTTAGTAAAAAAAATCGTCAATCATCATTTTACTGTTTTTTCTCAAAAAAATCGTCAAAATGACGAAAAATCGTCGCATCTAACAACCCTGAACATGTGTTACAAACAGGGTTTGGGTAAGCAAAGTAAATAAATATTATAATAATCTTTTTCTATCTCTCTCTCTCTCTCTCTCTCTCTCTCTCTCTCTAAGGTAAGTGCTTAGCTCAGAAAATCTTGAATAAAGCACAGTTTAGGCGCAGTTAAGATCAAGCATTCTGTATTTGATTTAAGGAAATCCGTACTTACCGTACTATTGCCACCGCTTCGGTTTGATTTAAGTACGAATTGTTTGATTTATCTTTTCAGTGTATTTCTACCAGTGTTCGAAAATAAACCGTACATTATTTAGCGTTCGGCTCACACACCCAAGAACGATATCTATTTTTTTGGTGTTTGTGTAGACATACACAACCCTTAATACCGTTCGTAACTATTTTCAACAAAGAACCGAACATTATATAATGTTCTCTTCTTCGTCAAAAAACAGAACAATTGTAGAGGTTCTGTAGACATACATTATACCTTAATGTTCTTCAGCGTTTTTTTTTTTTAATTACAAGTACATACAAGTTTAGGTTGCCAGATATATTTCTATTAAAAAGCATTAAAAAAACAAGGTATGTATTTGAATGTCTCGCGGGACAAAAAGATAAAATTAAATATGTAACTCTACTTTAAATTATTTTTAATTTTAATATAATTAGTAATAGTAATAATTAGCAAATAAAGAAGTTTGTATATTTGTATGTATAAATTAAGCAGTTTAAAGTAAAAGTGAAACAAAATTTTTTTTTTAGAATTAAAGTATTAAATTCATTGAGTGCTCTTATTAAAAAATTAGAGAAGTTTAACAAAAAGTAAAAAAGTTTATAAATGCAATTTATATATTTTATACAGGGCTGATAGGTACCTTTTTTCCTTGTCCCCAAAAAATAAAACCCCAAGTTAAAAAACAAAACCTTAAAAATTTAATAATTTTTTTGGGTTTTTTTCAGACAAAATTTAAAATTTTTTTTTTTAAATAATAAAAAATCCCCAAATAAAAATATTTTGTAAAAGTGAAAGAACTCTCAACAACTTTTATAAAAAAAATAAGATTTCAAGTCCTACGGCATTCCCTTACTACGAGGCAGGTGTGTAAGGGAGAATACTAAAAAATAACTGTATAAAAACATTCCCACGTTTGAAGACTCTCCCTTTAATAGTTCTTCAGTTGAGCGATATTTGATATATGCATCCTTTGGGAGGTATTTCCCCCCTGCGCATACCCGCTTTATTTTTATTTTCAAAAGTGAGGTATACCATAAGAGTGACTTCTACAAAGTTTGAACATTCTCACTGTAAACGTTCTTAAGATATTCGATATTTATTTCAATTTTGGGGCAGCGGTTCTTAAGATATGCGATATTTAATATTGGCATCCTATGAGGGGTACCGATTCCCCTGCCCCTTTCGAAAAAATAAGAAGCCTAGTGTATTTTTAGGGCTCACGTGATGCTACTGTTAACATTTCAGGAAAATTGGTTCATTAGTTTAGGAGTCTAAAAGCCAACAAACAAACAAATAAACATACAAACATTTTTCATTTTTATATGTATATGAGGAGCCGCAGAACAAAACGTACTTTTTCACACACTTAAAATTTTTGGGAAATTGAGGTTTATTTATTTCGACCCCTTAAAAAACTGTATGAACCTGGAAATAGAAACAAGTTTTTTGCTTACCAAAAGATGAATCAGACTGCCGTAAGTCAACACATTAAATGTCAAGGATGTTTAATATCCAACCAATTTTATATCGAAAAAAAGTACGTTTTGTTAAAAAAAAAATGAAAAAAGTACGTTTTGTTTAAAAAAATATTTAAATTTTCTACAGATTCTTGTAATTCTTCCACGTTTTAAATATACTATTGTATTAATTTTTTTTTTCATAACACTTATTCACCAAACAATAGTTAAATTATTGGTGGCTATTCTCGAAAACTCGTCGAACAAATACAAATTTACATTAAAACAAAAGTATAGTTTAAAAAATAGTTTTTGTTATCATAAATTTCTAAAATTAAATAAACGTGAGAGTTTTGACGCATTTCTCTCTCTAAAAAACGGTATATTGTATGATAAACACAAAAACAATTTCTTAAACTTTGTTTTTGTTTTAATGAAAATATTAACTTTTTCGACGCGTTTTCAAGAATAGTCACCAAATGACATAAATAAACGTCCATTAAATTAAGAATATTAAGAAATGGCATGTTATTAAAACAACTACACGAAGAAATGGCAAAAACAATGTAAAAAGCATGTTTTGAAAAAAAAAATGAAAAAAGTACGTTTTGTTATGAACCAATTTTTTTAACCCATTTTTTTTTTGGTAAAAAAAAGAAAATAATATACTAACTAGATTTTTTCTTAAAGATTTTAACCCAAATATTATAAAAATATCAAAAAACCAATTTGTCAAAAAATGCGAAAAAGTACGTTTTGTTCTGCGGCTCCTCATATATAGATCCAATTTTAGTAAAATATCAATATATTAATAAAAACGTTTTTTATTATTCTTTTAAACACTTTACTTAAGCTGCACTTTTATACAGGTAACCATAATTGTGTACCTGCACATTTAGGCAGATAAATACATTTAAGATAACCGCACTTTTGATTTATCTGCACAAAAAATCGCGCAAAGGAGATTGTGCACCTAATCCAAAATTAATGTAATTGCATATGATATCATTATTATCGCTTTTGGAACTCACTCTTTGTAAAAATATATTTTTTTCCGCTATCAACTTTTAGAAAACAAACCTTAAAGTGTTCGTCTAAATTCCCTATTAGTTACTTAATTTTTCTTCTCTAATTTTTGAAAATGTCATCATCCCTGTAGTAATAATAATAAGAAGAAAATACAAATTTAAAAAAAATTCTCGGTAACGCATATTTTGAAGTTATGGGCCTCTAAAGTGTAATATAAATTATAAATAAATAAAGAGGTCCACTTTTTCCATTTATTTTTTTCTTCTTTTTTTAATTTTCTATCACAAAATGTATTTAACTTAAAACCTTAAAAAACAACAACAAACAAGATTTATCTGTTTTTTCATCTGGCAACGTTAAGCACATCTGAAACGAACGAACATTAATGAGCCAAACCGAACACAATCAGAGTCTAAACACAATGTTTGCGGTGCGGTGCGATTTCTCTTTGCGGGAGAGAAAAATAAACATAATACAACGGAAGACGGCGACGGAAATATTTGTCATTTTTTGTTTAAATTTTTATTAATTTATTTGTGCATACATTTTTATCATGTTGTTTGTTTTCAATAATGTTGTGAACATAGCCAATCATTCAAAAACTATGGCAACATCAGAAAGAGAACTAGTATCAAAAATTGAGAGACAAGGCGAATTAAATTCGCCTTGTTGAGAGAGAAAGAAAGTCCGCAATGAATTTAATTTTATGCCGTTCCGCACTGCGGTTTTTTACTTCAAAATCGTATGAAAAATCGCACCGCAATAGATTATCGTTACATTGTGTTTGGACTCTCAAGTTTGTGTTTTTTCTTAAAAAACCGAACGGAATTAAATGTTCTCATCTTTTGTTGAGTTGGATAAAAACAGTATTATTTTTGTGTTCGAAAGATGACTAACAGGGAAACGTTATTTTTTTAATGATTTTCTACACAAACACTATTAGCGTTTGTGTTTTCCACAAATCTACCGGACCGAACATTAAAGAACGATATTTACAGTGTAATTCATAAACGCATCATTGCAGCTTTATAAGTCATTAATAAGTAAAAGTCGAAAAAAGAGTATTTATAAATGCTTAATAGCCTATTAAACGTTTAATAAACTTTTCATAAATTCGAAATACTTATTGTAGCCTTTACCGTACTTTAGAGTCCAAACACAATGTAACGATATTTTATTGCGGTGCGGTTTTTCATACGATTTTGAAGTAAAAAACCGCAGTGCGGAACGACATAAAATTTAAAAAAAAAAAAAAAAAAAAAAAACAGAAGTAAAGAAAAAACATGTAAAATCAATTAAAAAATAGATAATCATTCAAAAAAGCAAACTTCGATCTACCAAAGGTTAAAATACAATTTGGTTTAAGGATTGATGTTTGACTATTGACGTCAGCAGCCGTCGATGGCTGCGAGTGTAAAACGGCAAATCCATCTGAGGAGATCGAGTGGTTGCGATCGAAACATGCCATGGTAACCTGCCGGCCTGGGTTCGAGCCCCGGCCACGGTCAAGAATGAAAGATTATCAGGAACAATTTTAATTGATTTTCATGTTGTAAAATTCCTTTCTTCATAAAAATAATTTAATGAAAATTAAATTTAATGAACTTAAGCCTAATTAAAAATATTAAAAATTTGGATTAAAAAACCATAAATAGTTCAACAAAATAACCACAATACTAATTATTAAAATCTATTTTATTTTCATTGCGGACTTTCTTTCTCTCTCAACGAAGCGAATTTAATTCGCCTTGTCTCTCAATTGTTGATACCAAGGTATATTTACACAAGGTAGACTCATTTGGGAGTGTAGACATGCTGCTCTATAAAAGGAACCGAGTTGTCAAAATTGTCTTCATATAAAACAAAAACAATTTAACGCACACATGTACAAATTTTGGCTCATATACACGCAATTTGACGTTGGGGTTCCAACTAGGGGTAAACAGCTGACAAACATATGGGCCAACGAGTTTACCTTGTGTAAATATACCTTGGTTGATACTCGTTCTCATTTTGATGTTGCCATAGTTTTTGAATAATTGGCTTTGTTCACAACCAGAGCTGCCGTTTTTGGTTATTTCTAACCAAAATTGGTTATATTTTTTTTCAATGTGGAGATGTGAATATTTTTTTCATTTTGGTTACTTTTTTCTAAAACAATAATAATTACGAACGAAAATGTATTTCTTGGTACAATTATTTAGGAGATCGAATAATTTGTACTGTGTACTTCGATGTTTTTAATTATTTGTTACCAATGAACGGAAGTTTTTGAAAATCCCTTTCAAAACAGCAACCAAATAGTTTTTTTAAGATTTTTGCTTAGAAAATATTGCCATTTGTGATTTTTATATGAAAAACGGCATGATCTGAAATCGTAAACAAATGAAGTTTTTCTTGATTTTAAGAGAAGTAAATATAATTAGTACTTAAAGTAGGAATTGCAAAAAATCATCCGGAATCGATTTTAGAAAATTACTGAAAAATTACACAAAAGTCGTTTCAGTATTTTTAAAAACTTGAAAATAACTTTAAGGTTCTGAATTTAGGTTATTTCCAGAATTATATTTAAATACACATTTGAAAATACACGTAGGAATTTTAAAGATTTTTTAAAATTACATTGATTTATCAATATAATTTTAAAATTTATGAAATTTTCTGTAAGAAATGGCTGTAAGTTTAAAGAAATTTGAAATTTTACTGTTTATAACTTGCCGGTATGTATATTTATTTAATGTTTTTTCAGATAATTAATTGGTAAAAAAAACTTTTGACCGTCAGTCATATACTTTTTCCCCATTGAAAGTACGTTATGATATATTAGAACAATTTTGAAACATTTTTTTATAATAAGAATTATAAATTTGAAATAAAATTTACACAAAACAGAAAAAAGTTTTTATAATATTTTAGATATATATATATATGTAAATTAGAAAATATTTACATAAAATGCAGTTCGCATATCGCCAATCGTTTTTAATTTCGCCAAAATAATCGCCATATCGCCAAACGTAAATTTCCATCGCCACATTTGACAGTCCAGCCAATAACAGCTAAAAAGCGAAAAACTGAAAAATATTTAATATATTTTTTTTTTATATATTCCTCTTACTCTCATTGGAGGCGCATAGGGCGCCAAAAAATAAAAAAAAATTTTTTACGAAAAATGTCTCAAAGTCTCAAAATAAATAAAAACTTTTAATTAAGTTTCACGTTATTTTTTTAATATGTAAAAGAATTACATTTCTTGTTTTGTTTTCTTGATTTCTAATTATTGTAATACATTGTAACACAAAGGTTATTTGCACTTAATAAAGGGTTTTTTTTTAAGCCCGATAGAACTTGAAATTGTAAAAAATAACACAAAAAATTAAATTGTAATCAAAATTTTTTTTTTATTCGAAAGATCAATACGTGACATTAACATTTGAAAATGATTTCGGGCATATGGGCACCGCGGCTGTTCTTGACGAAGCGCATTCTGGACGTCCAATTTTGGGCCACTTTTTCGAGCACTGCTGGCCGTATGTCACGAATAACACGAACAATGCTGGCCTCCAAGGCGTCAATTGTTGCTGGTTTATCAGCATAAACCAGTGACTTCACGTAGCCCCACAGGAAATAATCGAGAGGTGTCAAATCGCACGACCTTGGAGGCCAATTGACAGGTCCATTTCTCGAAATCAACTTATCGCCAAATTTTGATTTCAATAAGTCGATGGTTGCGTTCGCCGTATGGCACGTAGCGCCATCCTGTTGAAACCACATCTCCTCCGGATCAATGTCATCCATATTTTCAAACAAAAAATCATTGATCATGGTGCGGTAACGATCTCCATTGACCGTAACGCGAGCTCCGGCCTCATTTTTAAAGAAATAAGGTCCGATGATGCCACCAGCGTGAAAACCGCACCAAACGGTGCATTTTTCTGGATGTAATGGAGTCTGTAGGGTCTCTTGTGGATTGGTCTCGCTCCATATGCGGCAATTTTGCTTATTAACAAACCCGTTAAGCCAAAAATGCGCCTCATCGCTGAACACAATTTTGCGATAAAACAACGGGTCAGTTGCCAACTGCTCTAGAGCCCAATCGGCGAAAGAACGACGCATATAATGGTCTCGTGGCTTCAATTCCTGCACCAGCTGGATCTTATACTGGTGTAGGCCGAGATCTTTGCGCAAAATTTTCCACGTAGTGGACGGACAGAGCCCCAATTCCTGCGACCGACGACGAATCGATAAATTTGGATCTTCTTCCACACGTTCGTTTACAACGGCGATATTCTCTTCAGTACGCACATTCCTTCGACGTGTTGGTGTTATTGCATCCTCTAGAGAGTATGTGGTACGAAATCTATCCACAGTTCGACGAATGGCTTGTTCAGATGGACGATTATGTACGCCATAAAAATGACGAAGTCGTCTATAAGTTGCGCGAATCGACGGCTGATTTTCAAAGTAAATTTGGATAATTTCGTAGCGTTGTTCAAGCGTGAGTCTATTCATGATGATTTGTCAGAGTATACTGAAACGATAAAAAAAAATATTTCATCAAAATTTAATTTTTTGTGTTACTTTTTACAATTTAAAGTTCTATCTAGCTTAAAAAAACACCCTTCATTCAGTGCAAATAACCTTTGTGTTACAATGTATTACAATGATTTTAATGATTTTCTCAATTAATAAAAAGCATTTTAAATTTGGTTATAAATTTTTTTACATTTTGTAACTTTTTCAAAAATTTTGGTTGTAAAAATTGTATTCGTTGTGGCAGCACTGTTCATAGCACAAAAAGTGACGAATGAAGCAAAACAATGTTTAGAGAGCTGTAAAATTAAGGATATCAGGCAATGCTGGAACTCGATATCTCTTAATCAAAACAAGTATTAAATGTTAAAAAAGAGAGCGCCATTATTATTATATAGAATTGATTTAAAACTTAATTTTTGTAAAAATGTGCCTACCAGAAACCAGCCGACGAAATTAAATTTTTAATTTTATAAACTTAAAAACTAATTTTAGCAATTACCAAAAAAGCGCTAATAACAAATTAAATTGAAGTTAAAAAAACAATTTGTAGATTTAGGATGGTGCGGCCGATCTTCATGGGTTCTCTCAAGCAACAGTGTGTAGAATTTAAGCCAGAGTGGCTCGTGCCTTAGCTCGCTGGTGCAACAGAAAAATTAAAATGCCTTCATCTCTTATAGAGGAAGCAATCCTAACGAGAGAATTCAAGTCATATAAAAATTTCCCAGACGTTATTGGTACGCATATACGTATCAAAAAAACCGGCGGGAATTTAGTCAAATATTATATAAACAGAAGGGGTTACTATACCCTGAATGTTCAGGTTAATTATATTTCAGATATACATAATTAATAAATCTTCGTTGCTTTGGGGCTTGGAAGCAACGATTTCGCTGCTTGTTAGATGGATTGACGGCTTATCTGGCAAAAGGAAAAACATTGATTATCGCCCTAGCAGTACTTCACAACATTGCTATTGAAGAAAATAGTATTGTTCCAGGTAAAAACATTTGAACCTAAAATATTTTGGCAGTAATATATGGCTAAAAATGTTTTGTAAAAACCTAGGTTTTATACTCAAAACATCTGCGTAATGTTTAATAAAAATTGGTTAAATTATTCATTAAACATAAATAATCTCTTTAGGAACCTACAGATTTTACGCAGTAAAAATTTGATATTGCTAATAAATGATTTACATATTTCGCTTCTATTTCTATTTTCTTTACAAAAAAAAAAAAACATAAAATTATTTAAAATATTACGTTTTAAAAACAGAAATTCATTTTAAATTGAAAACAAAACAGAAATTCACTTAAAATTCATTCGTTGTATGATACTTGTATTTACTCGTATCGTCTTATCCCTAGTTGTATGCATCACTATTACAAAAATTACAATTAAAATAACATGTTGTTGCCAACATAAAAATACAAAAGTAATATAAACGTTTAATTGTTAATCGACTTTTATTAAGCGTTTATAAATTGTACTTTTTATTAATGGTTTATAAAACAAAAAGTGTTTGATAACTATTGTAAGCATTAAAGCTAAAACAAGAAATTTTTATGAATTAGACCGTTAGTGTTTATTTTCGAACACTGATTTCTACTCTTAATTGTGTGTATTTTCCTAGCCTATTTAGTGACATGTGTGCTGTGAGTTTTTTTTTTACATATTTTATTATTAGTCCGTTTACAATACACCAAATTCTATAACTTTCGAGATTCAAAACAAAATCAAGTCGGTTTTTATAGATTTCCCGTAGAATAATAAATCTACTTCCTGGCTAGATTTTCTTAAAATGTATTAATACTTAGTGATGCAACAATGGTTTTTCCATGCTTAAAATACTGCCCTGTACAAGAAAAAATTTGATAACAACAAAAAGTGCGGCGTGTTACAATTTTAAAAAGAAATTCAAATTATTTTTAAAAAATTAAAAAAAGAACAGATCAACAATACTGATGAAAGAAATGAAGTACAATATGAATTTTTTAATGCTTTTTTCTATATACATATGAACATATACGTTTGTGTGTATGTTATTATACAAAAAACTTTCAACCAACTGGTTTGGTTATGAAAACTAAATCTTTGCTAAAGCCAAATTAGTGCAATCTAACCGACCAAGATTTTGAGGAACATTTCATATGTAATCTACATGATTTTTGTGTAATGTAAACGGGCTATAATACTGAATCTATTTCAATATACATAAGCATACACAAGTAAAGTTGTTTTATAGCAAACATTGAAAAGTCACTTACTTAAAACATCTACTGATAAACCAACTTATTATGTGCTATAAATATATTTTATAGGAAGTATTTTATGTAACACTTTCGCATATGGATTTTACTGTAAATAGTCAGTAAATGTATGTAAAATAAGTAATTTATTAAATATTAAATGTAAATATAAATATTTATTTGAAATAACTCCCAACACTCGTTCAAGTATCAATAACACTTTCATTAATAATTTCCTTATTAAATGTTTAACGTTAAACAAACTACCAACAAAGTAACTGAAATGAATTTATGTAAAACTGCATTAAAATATTTATTTATTAAAGTGGCGGTAGATGTGCGTATATCTGCGTTCGTTTGTGTATTTATAAGATAAATTATTATTTCTACACTTAACAGTTTATTGCAAATGCGTATGAAAATGTTCTTTTTATTTTACATTTTGAATTTATGGTTGACTTGTATTAATTAATATGCATTCACATTGACTGACTCTCTGTCTCTACTGCGTGGTGTGTGTGTGTTGTACTTTACTTCATTTTATTTCAAGCACAAAGAAATATATAAATAGTAAGACCCTTCCTCTCCCACTCGATGAACTGATCCAAATTTATTTATTAATTGTGAATAAAACCTTCTGTTACTAGAGTTATTACTTTTCTGTGAACGGCTGGACAGTGAAGCACTGCATGAATTTTATTTGTTCTTTGTAGATGTTTTTTCCCATTATTAAAAAACTGCATATTGGGCAGAAAAACATTTATTTATTTATGGAATCTTTACAGAAAGTTGCATAAGTTTGCTAGCAAAACACCCTTTTATAATAAAAATATGTAGTTTAAATAAAATTTTTTTTTTTTTTATATATTAATTAAATATGGTTTTTTATGAGTAAGGGTATTCTACAAAACTTTTTTTTTTTAAAAAAGTTTAATGCCAGTTTATAAAAAATTTTTTTAAAAATAATTAAAAAACTTAAAAAAAGTATATAATTTAGAAAGAAGTTATTTTTTATACTTTTTTTTGCCAAGATAATGGTTTGGGCACAAAAGCGCCTATTCAATATGAAATAAGGGGAACACATCTGACGCAGATATTTCTAATATATAAAGAACTAGCTGGCCCGGCAAACGTTGTTTTGCCATAAATTTACTTCTTTTAGATGTTACAGTGTCTGCATGCCAAATTTAAAGCAAACCGTTTGATAAGTTAAAAAGATATTGGGAGGGGAAGCTTTTACCGCTTTTGCCATATTTCACGCCCTAAATGATAAAAAATATAGGCTACAGTTCCTTCCAGATGTTACACTTTTTGCCTGCCAAATTTCAAGAAAATTGGTTGATTATTTAGGAAGATATAAGGAAGGGGAGATTTTACCCCGTTTATCCTATTTCACGCTCTATTACTTATTTCATTTCTGATATTACAGTATCTGCATGTCAAGTTTTAAGAAAACCGGTTGATTAGTTAAGAAGATTTAGGAAGGAGGAGCTTTAACCCCCTTTGTCCCTTTTGCTCTATTTCCCATCAAATCACAAATTTAATGATTAGATGTTACGGTGTCTGCATGTCAAATTTTAAGAAACCCGGTTGATTAGATAAGAAGATAAACTACACAGAAACATTACTCACGGCCCATAGAACATGCATATAAAATTTGGTCAAAATCGACTACACAGAAACACTACTCACGGTCCATAGAGCATGCATATAAAATTTGGTCAAAATTGGTCCAGTAGTTTCCGAGTATGTAGAGATTTGTTAATATTTAATAGAGTACCCAATTATTCGACTTTTGATTTTGTTTAAGTAAGGAATAAATCGATTTTTGAATTTTAAAATTGCTCGTTTAATCGAATAAAGGTTTTAAATTGTTCGAAATACTCGATTGCCTCGAATAATTCAAATAATTTTATCCAATGGGAAACAACAGACATCTCTATTTGAATTCATACTTTCATTTTATAAATAAACAGAAAGAGAGAGATGACAGCCAGTTCTGAAAAACATTTAAAATCAATTTGTTATTCCTAGAAATTGATTGAAATTGAAATCGATACAGATTCTTTGTTAATTTTTTTTAAAAATCAACGCAGTTTTTCCTGATTTTAAGAGAAGCTCTGGTAAAGATAAGAATTCAATGTATACTATATAAAAGGAATTTTTTTATAAACTTTTAAAACAGGATCTTTTTTTAACTCGTTTGATTTTAATTACACTCGTATGTATTCGTTTTTTTTGTTTTTTTTTTATTTATTAATTAATTCAGCGCCATTGAGGCTTTGTTGAGATAATTACTATAAAATACATATATAATAAAATATATATAACAGATTTATGAAAAATGCAATGATAAATTATTTTAAAGAATAACTCCCTTTTATTTCCTTTATTCTAATACTCTACTCTATAAATTTGGATTATTTAACGTATTACCATTTCGCGACAAAAATTCGACACTTCATTTTCAAACAAGGACATTTAGGTTTTTAAGGTGGATCTAACGATATCTCAAATGTCAACATCCAGCCTTTTAGAAGATACGAAGTAATAAAAGGTTGCCAGCCTGGTAATAATAGATAACCCATAATCTGATAGTACATGGTTTACACATTTATAACTGCTGATGAATTTTTGTACGAATTTGACGTTTATAGTGATTAACATAATTATTCACACACACTGAAATCTAAAAATGGACTATGTTAAAAAGTATGAGTGTTGAAAATAGAAATCTAAACAAAATATTTTTACATTAAATAAGTGGACTTTTCTAAGAAATTAATTTTAATCAATTAATTGGCATAAATTGTTCGAGTTATTCGTTATTCGAAATTGGTCATTTTAGTTATTCGATCAAATGATGGCGTGAAAATTCCTTGATGAATCGAACAACTATTAATTTTTTTTTCTTCTCTTTTTATATATAAAGAATTTGTCACAAAGTTATCTTTTGTACATGTAACTTGTCTAATTCTAATACTGTAAATTATAAGATATGTTTGTCTTGTTGTATTAGAAAATCTATGAAATAAATAAATAAAAATAAATAATCGAGTAGATACTCTAATATTAAACCAAATCCGTCTATAATTTCACCCATACAAGTGTACTCCCTAATTTTAGGTATATATGTATATAAGGTTCGTTAAATTTAAAAAATCAGCGATATGGAACTATACGAAATTTTTGCTTTTTTGGCCGAAAGTAAATTTTTTTTTTTTTATATTGTAATTTTTTGAATTTAGTACACTTAAAACCAGTGTTACCACCAGCAAAATTAAAAATTACACTTGAGATGAAGCAAAATTACCCGATTTAAATGAAATTACACCTGATATGAAATTGAAGTTTTTTTAATGAAAAAAGCAAAAAGCTAGTGCTCCGGCAGGCTAGCTGGTAGTGAGCTAGTCTATCAGCGCCGGGGTTGCGGGTTCGATTCCCGCCAGAGACTCTGGTTTCCTGCCGACAAGCGACGAGCTTCGCGGGATCAATATTAGTCAAACTGTTAAGATTATTATTGTAATTTTAAATAAATTAACAAAAAAACATTAAAGACTTAAAAACAATTAATAAAACATAAAATAAAACTCATAAAATAATGAGTTTAACTTCAACATTTGGTTGCATATATCAAGGGAAGGTTCAAAATGCTCATTGCCACTCCTTTATAATGTTTTTAGCCCCATAGAGCTAACGAAAGGTTAGCTGTCAAACGAACTGTCATACTGCTTTTTGCTCAGGCACATCATCATGAATAGATTCATGCTTGAACAACGCCACCAAATTATCCAAACTTACTGGTCACTGGTTTATGCTGATAAACAAGCAATAATTGTCGTTTGGAGGTCAACCTTGTTCACGAAAGGGACAGTTTTTTATACAACTGTTTAGGGCGTTAAATATTCTTCAAACTAAAGCAGATATATCATCCCCTAGGCTAGTTTTTAGTTTGAATAACTTTTTTCAATAAACTTCTGGTTCTAAATCAATTTGATAGGCATCTTTATCCAAATCTAATAATGGTCCACCTTGCGACATTCATTACCAATCTTTTGAAAATATATTTAATGATTGAAGTCTTTTCTTAAAAAGAAACCAAGACTTTGGTTCAGAAGACTGTGCATTTTTTGTACACAATATTTAAAAAGAAATAAATATTATCACTGATATCGAATCTTGATTTTATTGGGTATCTGAAGTAAGAATTTCAAATAACACCTGAATTACACCTAAGAGAAATTACCCACGCTCTACCCACGACAGTAAAAATTATACCAAATTCCGGTAATCACCCACAAAGTGGCAACACTGCTTAAAACATACCAAAACAAGCATCTGTTTGTATTTTTTTTCTCCAATTTGGATTTATGTACCATTACTTTGTAAATACAAACAAACTTATGTATATATTTGATACGGAGTAAAAATGAATTATTGAGTGCAGTAAAACAAAAGTATTTCAATAGTGTTTCAATGGTTTTTATTTCTTCTGTGCTTAAGGTCTACGGTTTTCTTTACACGTGCACCGCGCATTTTATTTTGTTTTGTAATTCCAATTTTTCTAACTAGGTCAAAATTATTTTTTTTTTTAATCCGAAAACAGCATGTTTATGTTTTCGTTTAATGGATTCGTAAATACCTGTCCATGGTTGCAGTGTTGCCAAGACTTGGTGACCAAAAATGGCTGAATTTACGGAAAAAAATGGGCTAAAAAATGGCTAAAATCTTTTTTAAATAAAACAAATTAAAATTCAATAACAAAACAGAAATAATTTATTTAAAGTTGTTTACGATGAAATTGTAAGTTAAGATCAACTTGATAAATAAGAATAAACGTAAATTAATATTTTGATAGATATTTAAAAAATTAAATTATCGATAAATTCGTTATTATTCATCTCATAGGAATTAAATAATTTAAACGTAAATCATAATCACGACAATATTTACCCTACCTTTTGAGTCCAGATCTACAATAAAATACAAGTAAGAAAGTATAGTCGGTCAACCCCAACTATAAGTAGGGTATCATATTCAAATTAGAACCTTTGTACCAAATTTTATCAAATAATCTCCAAAATTGCGACCTGTACTTTTTGCACAAGGTTCACATGGACAGCCAGCCAGCCAGCCGGACAAACATCGTTAATTCGACTCAGAAAGTGATTCTGAGTCAATCGGTATACGAAAAGTTGGGCTTAGGACCAATATTTTAAGGTGTTGCAAACATCAACACAAGCGCATAGTACCATCTCTACTATTGTGGTGTTGCTATAAATATTTTATTGTTACGGTAAAAATATTTACCTAATTGATAAAATCGAATTAACGGTTGCTAAATGCTAAACTTTTAACAATATTTACTTGGCTAAATACCCTCTCTACTTAAGCATTAGACCATGGAAATGAGAGCAACTTTATAGTCAATTCTGAAATTTCTAAAAAAATTTTTTGTTGCCGCCTGTATCTGTTTATTGAAATCCTTGCAACCAGAAAAAAACACCGACGTTTGTGTTGATCCATTTTATAAATTTAATATTGGAATAGTTTTCCTTTTTTTTTTTGAAAGATTTTTCATAATCATAGTTTATAGCGATTTTCAACATTGTAAAAGTTGGGATTTAATTTAACCCTAGAGTACTAATGATCGACGTTTCGACGAGCATCGCTTCCTTTTAATTAATTTACTTTTAAATGGGTGTGTCTAGCACTCTCAAATTTTG
Source organism: Pollenia griseotomentosa (assembly GCA_963931875.1). NCBI lineage: Eukaryota > Metazoa > Arthropoda > Insecta > Diptera > Polleniidae > Pollenia > Pollenia griseotomentosa. The sequence continues at coordinate 52,176,759 of OZ007563.1, forward strand.
TATGCTGTTAGCAGATGATTTACTTTTGCTGTGTGTAATTGTGTTTTTTGAATTGCGTTGCTGGAACATTGCTTTTATTGGTTTTGTACTCGTCGAATCGTCGATGGTTAGTATTAACGTGACTTTTATTTTTCAACTTTGTGAGCAAATATTGCAAATGTTGTTACTTCAAACAATAGTGGCACCAATGTCCAGCTTAGGAGAAAATAAAAAAGAACGCAAATGAAGTATGTGTAGATCATGCCCATACGAAAAAATGACGAATGTCAAAATCAAAATGTGATATATGCGAAAAACCCATATGAGGAGAGCACAAAGTTGAACTTTGTGACTCTGGCTCAAAGTGTTATTTTAAAAAAAAATTTTTTATTTTTTTTTAAAGACAAAAATGTCTTTTTTAAGTTTTGATTCTTTTTTAGTTTTTCAGTTTTCCCTAACAATATTTTATAGGTATTTTTTTATGATCCCAAAAATATGTGCAACATAAAATAAAAAAGTTCTAAAATTAAATATTTCGTTTATCTATGTGAATTAAAATAAAATTATTTTTTTATATAAACTTATAAAGTGCCATAATGAATAATAACATTTATTGAAAAAGTATATTTACTTTTAAGCCAAAGTTATAGGCAGTTAAAAAATACATCGTCGAATCGACGATCATTAGTTACAACGTACGTAAAATATGGTTCGTACTCTAGGGTTAAAGGCGTTTTAATTGTTAAAAATGTTTATTTTACTTTTATAAATTTTTATAATAAAATAAAAATTATTCTTTTTAAAGAAAAACGGCAAAAAATAATTTTATGGCTAAACAAGTTGAAAAATGGCTAAAAAATGGCTAATGGCTAAATTCATTTTTTAATGGCTAAACAGTGTGAAAAATGGCTAAATCTAGCCAGTAAATGGCTAAATTGGCAACACTGCATGGTTGTCACACTGCGAAACCGGAAGTGACCATTTCAATAAAATTTTTTCTAAAGGACATAATAAACCTCACAAAATTATTGGCAAACACACATTGTTTCCGTTTGGTGTTTGCCAATAAACAATACAAATATTCTCCGTACAAACATTAACTTTCATTTTGGTTTTGTCTTCAATGAATGCAGACGCCGATAGTGATGCGGCAATATTGTTGCTTTTTGCTTAAAACGGAGAAGACATATAAAATAAGGGCAAAGAATTTAAAATAAAAAGTGATTAAAACTGTAAAACTGCTGTTTTGTGGCAAGCAAAACTGTTTAAAAAAATTGAATTTACTATTTAAAATTATTCTAATCCTACTTTTTTAACGTCTTCACTCTGTAAAGTTTCCGCTGAAATTAATACATTTAGCATTAGACGCCACAAAAGCTTTACAAATATCCAAAGATATATTATAGAGTTAAATGCTCAGCAGATAGTTTACATTTGCAGAAAACTTAAGATAAGCTCATTGCTTGGTCTGTTCAAAATAAATTACAATTTAATATTGATAAATGCCTTTATGTATGTTTTCATAAAATAAAATGGGTGGTTTATCTGTGGTTATGTTCCTCGTGAACATTATATTTAAGTATATACTTGTTATATTAAGGTATAAGTACTGTACATATTTAAATAAATAAAGGACATATATATATATATCTGTGGTATTCTATCAATTCTATCATAGTATATCGGGTAAATGTCGTAATGGACTTGGGGGTACTGTTTAATGATAAATTAACTTTTACCAATCATCTGGATTACATTATCCCAAGGTCGTTTTCTTTACTTGCTTTCGTGAAAAAAAATAGTAAGGAATTCAAAAACTCTTGAACGAGGAAAATGTTGTACTGCGCCTTTGTTAGATCAGTTCTTGAATATTCCTCTTTTATTTGGAATCCTTTTTATACGGTTCCAATAAAAAGGTTTGAAAGCGTTCAGCGTAAATTTACAAAATTTTCTCTCTCTTTGAAGATAAAAGATAATAATCCACGGTATTCCTACAGTAATCTTTGAAATATTTTAGGAATGAAAACACTTGAAAATAGAAGATCAATCCAATATGTTTTGTACTTATTTGATATACTAAATTAAAACATAAAATGTCCTTATCTATTAATACTAGTCAATTTTAAAGTTCCTTGTAGATCTTTAAGTTATCATACATATTTTGAAATTCGATTGCATAAGCCTAATTATTCACTAAATGAGCCAATTGTTAGATCCCAACTGTGGTTTAATAATTTAAGTGAAAATGTTATATTAGATTTTAGTTTTTCTAAAAAAAAGTTTAAAACTAATTTACTAAGTTGAATATAAGTGAGTAGTCTGTAAGGATGATTTGTAAATCCAAGGACTTTTATAAAAAATTGAAATTGAAATTGACTTCTTGGCAATCTAATTGTGCAGAGATTATTGAAAAAATATAAGTCAAAATTTTAATGAATTCTAAGTGCATACATTGATTACATCATCATCAAAAGCTGTTAAAAATTTTATAAAATGGTCAAAGATTTTATTTAGACTACAAACAAATGTATTCACGTAAATAAGTTTTACCAGTCATAAATGTTACAATTATACCTGTAATATGAAATATGCAAAGAATTTGTTGTTTTTAAGTTGATAATCATTCAAAGCAAATTTCGATCTACCAAAAATTAAATACAATTTGGTTTAAAGATTGATGTTTGACTATTGACTGCCAGCCGTCGCACACTGGGTTATTGGGTATCAAAACTGTGGATTAATTAAAAAATTAATTTTGAAATAACACTCGAATACTTAATAACCATAGAAACTACACATAATTCTGCGTCACTAACCGAAAAAATAATGGCTCTAAGTTGTATAGTGAAGCTGCATTATGTTTTTGAATTTACACTTTTATTCTTTGTTCGCTTGCGCTCGCTGTAAAATTGATATTTTAAGTTTAAAAAAGTGTTTCTTCGATAAAAAAACTTCAAGTGAAATTTAAATCTGAGTATTGAGCCTTCAACTTCAGGTATTGAACTATTTTTCAGATACAAGTATTACAGGAAAAAAAGTGATTTAATATTTTAAATTATTTTTTTGTTCAAAGTCCCCAAAATGTGCATATTTGGGGTATATCTTTGGACATATAGTTGATTATCGGACAAGATCGGGCTCTGATTTTTTTTTTTTTTTGATTTTGCGGATTGTAGACGATATTTCTGCAAAAAGTTGAGCTGCGCTTTTGTGGCATATTTGAATAATTCTACTTTTTGTTCATTATGTCAGTGGTCAAAAATGATCAATTTGTTTAAAATGATCATATTGTTTAAAACTTCAAAGCCAGATATCTCGATAACAAAGCGAGTTATCGATAATTCTTACTTAATTTTTTCGGTTTATTTTGAGGTATTCTCTAAGAAAATAAAACGGTAAAAAGTTATCGATTTTTTTTAAACTTCAACTCCAGATATCTCGATAACGAAACGAGTTATCGATAATTCTTACTTCATTTTTTCGGTTTATTTTGAGGTACTCTCTAAGAAAATAAAACGGTAAAAAGTTATCGATTTTTTTTAAACTTCAACTCCAGATATCTCGATAACAAAGGGAGTTATCGATAGTTCTTACTTAATTTTTTCGGTTTATTTTGAGGTATTCTCTAAGAAAATAAAACGGTAAAAAGTTATCGATTTTTTTTAAACTTCAACTCCAGATATCTCGATAACAAAACGAGTTATCGATAATTCTTACTTAATTTTTTCGGTTAATTTTGAGGTATTCTCTAAGAAAATAAAACGGTAAAAAGTTATCGATTTTTTTTAAACTTCAACTCCAGATATCTCGATAACTAAACGAGTTATCGATAGTTTTTATAAAATTTTTTCGGCTTATTTTGAGGTGTTCTAAACAAAAATTATCAGTTTGAGAGGCCTCGGAATTAATCCACAGTTTTGATACAAAATACCCCAGTGTGCGTCGTCAATGGCGGTGAGTGTTAAACGGCAAACCTCTCTGAAGTGAGTGAGTGGTTGCAATCGAAACATGGAAGGATAACCTGTCCGTGAAAGCCTGGGCTCGGTTCCCAGCTCAGTCAAGAATGAAAAATGATCAATAAATTTGTAAAATTCCTTTCTTCATAAAAATAATTTAATAAAAAAAATTAAATTTGATGAACTTTAGCCTAATTAAAATATCAAAATTTGGATTAAAAACCATAAACAGTTCAATAAAATAACCACAATACTAATTATTAATTACATTGTTAAATTCTAAGGGAAATGGTTCACTTTTGACAATGCATACATTCATACATACATCGCGACCTTAGGACAACAAGGTTCTATCTTACATGGCGTTAAGGTGCAAATAGATCCTTGTTGTCCTAAGGTCGCGACATATGTTGGTCCAATTACAATTGTTATTGACAGAATAGCTTTAAGAACTGCTGATACACCTTGAAAAATTTACATGTACTAGTTTATGTGTTAACAGTTTTATATAAATGAATTTGTTTACACATAAGAAATTAACAGCTATTGTTCATAAGATAGCTCTTCTCTTTTGTTCCAGTTGAAGTTTTTATTGTTTTTATATTTATGGATTTGTACACACACACGTCCATGTATAAATGGTTGTACAATACGTAAGCACATGTGTTTTTCATACATTAAATAATGAATTTATTATGGGAACAAGCTGTTTTTCTTCGTTGTTAAATGTGTTTGCATAAAATTAATATTTAAAGTCCATTTAAAAAAGCAGCATATCGTTCGCTAAAATGAAAAAAGGCGTAACTAACAAAATAATTTTACAGGAAAAGCAAAAAACTTTATAAAATGAAAACTATAAACATTTCATTATATTTTGTTAGAAAAAATGTGTAATTACGTCGTTTTGCATTGGTGGCATGTCATAACGTCCAGTGTCCATGGACAGAGAAGCAGATAAGCTTTAGTTAGCGAAGCCGGTGTTTGTTATACCATAGAGGATGAATTTCATTTAAGAATCGAGATAAAACTGAAATTTTGAACCCGACCCCCTCAGATATCGATGAAATTTTGTTTATAGCTAAATTTGATCAATACAAACAAACCCTCATTTTTAGAAATGACTGTTTTGCGATTTTTTTGGCGTGACACAGTGGGAACGTTTTCGAAAAAACGCGAAAATGGTCGAAAAGAGCTCCATTTAAACTACAATAACTCAGAATCGGCTAAACCGATTTCCATGATCTTGGTATCATTAAAAAGATATTTTAACAGGGTTTATGACACGTTTAAAAAAAAAAAATAAAATACACTGTAAAAAAATTTATAACAAAAAAAAATTTTAACTGACGAAAAAACCAAAAAGATCAAGGGTTTTTTTACAGTGTATTAATTTTTTAGAAAGGTTTATCCTTCATCTATACCATATCAAAAAATAAAAATGGGTTCTTTTTTAGTTTTTTTTATATAATTTTTTAAGTAGTGTCACTTCTAGTAATTGCCCTTATATTTTATAACAAAAAAAAATTTTAGGTAACGAAAAACCAAAAAAGATCAAGGATTTTTTACAGTGTATTACTTTTTTAGAAAGGTATTTCCTTCACCTATAACATATCCAAAAAGTAAAATGGGTTCTTTTTTATTTTTTTTTAAATAATTTTTTAAGTAGTGTCACTTCTAGTAATTCCGCAAAATTCTGAATAAAAAAATCAATGTATTCTTCATAATAATTTTCTATTTTGTCATAAACATTTATTACTTTACCCATAATAAAGAGAAATATATATAGAACAAAAAATTCATAATTCATAATTATAAACAGTTTCGAGAAGCCAAGATATCCCATTACAATTTTTACGCGTATAATTTAAAAATTTGAGTGAATATGAATTCAAACAATAAGTACAGATGCATAAAAATATCTAATAAGTGTTGCGCTTCGCTTCGTAAAATATTTGAAAACGAGGCTGCAAATATAATTGAATATTTTCAAGCTGTCGCCAACATTCATTGTAGCCGTATTTGCGAAACTTGACGGAATACACTGAGAAAAGCGCGCAGTCGTAATGAATCCAACGTGGAGCAGAATGAAGTCTCAAATTATTTACCAACAACGCCCAGCGATGAAGTTAGCGACGAATTGAATGAACTTCCATCTTGTAATGCAAACATCGAAAGGACGGAAGTCATTGAAAATATAAATGATCATATTATTCCTCATCTACCAAACCAAATGTCGCCTCTTAAAAGGAAATATATGAAACAAGATGCATTCAGAAATAGAAAATCACTGCAAATTTTCGAAAATATAGCAGATTCACTTGGAGCTGATCCATTATCTGATTTGTCAGCGCAACTTGAAAACGTCAAAGCCATTTACGAAGAAATTTTGGAAAACATCAAATATCAAATAGAGAACAGCTCAAATCTTTTGGAAAAGCAAAAACTTTTATCTCTCTTACCAATCAATATGAGTCACGCAGAAATTAAAGATCGTTTTGGGGATGACATATCTCACGATTGTATCAAAAAAAGTAAAGATATCCAAAGGAATAAAACGAAGTTTGCAGATATCAATCTTTTTAAAATGAGCAGACGTAGTTTACCAACCGAAACTCTAAGCACAGTCAAGTTATTTTATGAAGATGATAAAATTAGCCGAATGATGCCTGGATCGCAAGATTCAATTACTGTTAAACAAGGAAACTTACGTGAAAAAGTTCAAAAAAGACTTTCGGTACGTATTACTAGAAGTGACACTACTTAAAAAATTATTTAAAAAAAATAAAAAAGAACCCATTTTACTTTTTGGATATGTTATAGGTGAAGGAAATACCTTTCTAAAAATGTAATACACTGTAAAAAATCCTTGATTTTTTTTGTTTTTCGTTACCTAAATTTTTTTTTTTTTATAAAATATAAGGGCAATTACTAGAAGTGACACTACTTAAAAAATATATAAAGAAACTAAAAAAGAACCCATTTTTATTTTTTGATATGGTATAGATGAAGGATAAACCTTTCTAAAAAATTAATACACTGTAAAAAAACCCTTGATCTTTTTGCTTTTTTCGTCAGTTAAAATTTTTTTTTGTTATAAATTTTTTTACAGTGTATTTCTTTTTTTTTTTTTAACGTGTCATAAAGCCTGTTAAAATATCTTTTTAATGATACCAAGATCATGGAAATCGGTTTAGCCGATTCTGAGTTAATGTAGTTTAAATGGAGCTCTTTTCGACCATTTTCGCGTTTTTTCGAAAACGTTCCCACTGTGTCACGCCCAAAAAATCGCAAAACAGTCATTTCTAAAAATGAGAGTTTGTTTGTATTGATCAAATTTAGCTATGAACAAAATTTCATCGATATCTGAGGGGGTCGGGTTCAATGCATCTCGATTTTTACATGAAATTCATCAGAGGAGAAAATCCTTGCGCCCGCACAAAGGCCGGCTGTGCAGAGAAGCATCTATTTAATTCCACGCCTGTTCATCAATCCCGCCCAAATTTTGTCGGATGTTGTGTATTGCACCTAATTTGTAAACTTTGACTTTTGACATTCTTTAGATATACAGTAATCTTTAATGTCTATGTATGGGGGGTGCCACGGCACTCTCTCCTATTCCGCCAATTTCTTTTGAGAGGTATTGTTTTGATAGTCCAAGTGTTTACCAAATTTGGATACTTCTGCTCTTACAGCTCTTCAGATATAAATAAATTTATTTTGTGCTAAGCCTTCTTCTCTAATCCTGGCCACATTTTAAGTTAAAAATTTTCAAACCTTTAATCTTGGTGGCAGTTTAATCCAAAAAGTAAATAAACTTAAAATTTGTGCAGTCTTAATAAGGTGTATCAAAATGTATCTCTAATTCTCCCATTAACCAAATTTTACCTCTAAAAAAAAGAATTTCGAAATGTAATTTTTTTGTAACATGCCAATGTAGCTTTGAAATTCATACGAATTTTTATAGTGGTACGAAATTCCGAAAAATATATGGCCTTAGTAATTTTATCATCGTCAAAATTTTATCAAAAACGGCTAAGCCATCTTTATATCCTTTACCGAAGGTAAAAGGCAATGTTGCCAAAACTTGGTGATTAAAAATGGCTAAATTTACGGAAAAAATGGCTAAAAAATTACTCAAAATTGGCTAAAACGTTATTTTAATAAAAGCACACTAAAATTCAATAACAGAACACAACTAATTCATTCAACATTTTTTAAATTGAGATTATTTTTTACATAAGAATAAACGTAAATTAAATATTTTAGAATGTAAAAAATTAAATTAAATTCGATTACGTTATGGTTCATCTCATAGGAAGAACTTACGCCTATTAGTTTTAAATATTTTGAAGGTAAATCATAATCATGACAACATTTACCCAACCTTTTGAGTCCAAATCTACGATAAAAAGATTTTAAAATTTTTTATTGTTATGGTAATAATATTAACCTAATTAATATCGAACTAACGGTAGCTAAATGTAACCTTTTTCTCAAATCACTTTTAACGATGTTTACTTGGCTAAATACACTCTCTACTATAACATTACAGCCGTATTCATAAAAACTTGATGATTAATTGACCGTTTTTAAGCAAAAATTGCTAAAGTTGTATTCATAAACGAAAAATAGTCTATTTAACCTTTAATAAACCATTCATAAAGTAAGAAAATTTATTGTTGGATTTGCCCTTCTTTAAACCAAAAATAACATTTTAAAAGGCGTTTGCATTTTATGATATTATTTTTGTGAAATATGTTGAAAAATAATGACAAAAATGTTTTATTTATTACAACGGACATGTTAAATACATTTTACTATTTTTTTTTTATTTAAAACAACAAATTATTGTTCAAAACTATAAAAAAAATAAAATAAACAAATCATAATAATAGTGATGTTAATAAACAGTAAACAAACTTTTTATTCGATTACTTTCTTATCGTATATTTAAAAAAGGTTCAAACAAAAGTTTTTATGATACCTTTCGGCAACATTTTGTTCAGAAACTAAAATAATATGTAGTTTTATTTGATAAGAATAATGTTGAAGGTCTACAATTAAAAAAAAATTATAAAAAAACTAAAAGAACTTTTTTCCTTTGAGCTCGAGGTCCTGGTTTTATTGTTAATTATTCTAATTTTACAATTTTTAATTTGCCAATATTTCGTTTTTCGTTGAAAAACAATTATGAATAATTAGACGATGTTGACACAACATAATAAGAATTAATTTTTTTTTCTGATTTTTGTGCGTTAATAATATTTTCTATATTATAGCCCAGAAGATGTTTTTCAATGAAAAACGAAATATTGGCAAATTAAAAATTGTAAAAATTAGAATAATTAACAATAAAACCAGGACCTCGAGCTCAAAGGGAAAAAAATCTTTTATTTATACATTTTAAAGGTCGAACTTAACACAATATAAGATTTATTATAAAAAAACCGAATAGAAGTTTCGTGCATCACAACAATAAAATGGCAGCCAAATATAAAGAAAGTTGCCATACTTAAACAGAAAATCGCTGCTAACGGTTAGTAGTAAAAAAGCTGTTAATGTACGTTTATGAATACAAATTTTTATAAGAGGTTTATAAGACAAAAAGCGTTTAATAGTTATTACATACTATAAGCTTAGAATAAGAATTTTTTATGAATATGGCTGTTAGACTATGGAAGTAATAGCAACTGTATAGTAATTTTTGAAATTTCTAGAAGTTTTTTGTTGCCGCCTGCATCTCTTTATTGAAATCTTTGCAACCAGAAAGAAACACCGATGTTTGTGTTGATCCATTTTATAAATTCGATATTGGTATCGCGATTTAAAGCGATTTTCAACATTTGTAAAAGTTGTGAGTTGAATTAAATGCGTTTTAATTGTTAGAAATGTTTATTTTACTTTAAGCAATTTTATAAATTTGTATAAGAAAGTTAAAATAATTATTTTAAAAGAAAAACGGCAAAAAAACTGTATGGCTAAACAATTTAAAAAATGGCTAAACTAAATTTTGAATGGCTAAACAAGGTGAACAATGGCTAAATCTAGCCACTAAATGGCTAAATTAGCAAAACTGGTAAAAGGGTATATATAACTTTGTCATTCCGTTTGTAATTTCTACAATATTGATCTTAGACCCTATAAAGTGTATATATTCTGGATACTTATGGGAATGGAAGCTCAAATCCGGTTGTCCGTCCATCCGTCAGTCTGTCTGTTGAAATGGGTTTTCCGAAGCTCCCAGAAATTATAGGGGCTTGGTTGGTGTATATTTCTGTCAGGTGTTCTTATAATAATTTAGCTATTGAAATTCAGACAGATCAGACCAAAAATGGATGAGATATGATCAAAAAATCACGACTTCCTCTAATTTTTTTCAAAAATCCCTTGTTGTTTCTGTATTTTCATTACTTTTTTTCTGTATATCTGGAGAACGGCAAGAGCCAAAGTTTCCAAATTAGGTACAAACATTTAGGTTATAAATACACACCATCCCACAAAATGTGGGCGGGTTTAGAGAAGTAGGCGTGGTACCTCCCGTACAAAAAATATCAAAAATTGTATAAAAACCTGAATTTTTGGACTGTCATATGACATTATATCTCTGGCTTGGAGCTAAAAGGGCCAATGTCAAAATATTCACTTTTGAGAAAATTGGAATTGAAGGCTTTACAAAAGGTTTTTCATAGTGATATTGGCCAGCATTATATTTATGAAGCTGTTCTGGGTTAAGTATGACTTTAGCTGTTTCACCATAATGAAAGACAGCAAGAAAACAAATCTAATGCAATGATTAACTCAAAAGAGCAAAAAAGTGACATTGGCCCTTTTAGTTCCAAGCCACAGATATATCAAAAGATCTGAAATATTTAGTAGAAAATATTTTCTGAAAATTTTGGAAAAATCGGTTCAAATACGAAAAAGATATGGCCAAAAGTTCAACTTTAATAGTTCAAATTAATGGAAAATTTTTCTTTAACACGTCGGTATATAAATCTGTCAAATCGGTTAAAAAATGGGCAAGTTATGAGTAAAATACTCATAAAATGTTGTAAAAAACATCAACATTTTTATAAAAACTTAAATTTTATTATATGTTCTATGGATACGCCTTTTATAAATCAAAATATCAGAAATCTTTATTAGAAAATATTTTCTGAAAAACTCGAAAAAATCAGTTCAGATACAAAAAAGTTAAGACCAAAATATAAATTTTTTTTTGAAAAATACCCATTTAGGGAACCATAGATCTTCCCGAGTCTAAGTTTTATAACCCCAGTAAATGGTAAATTTCTTCTTTAACACGTCGGTATATTAATCTATCACATCGGTTAAAAATGGCTGAGTTATAATTAAAATACTGAAATCCCAAATATTACTCTTTTTTTTATAATTAAGTTTGTTTCTTAATATATTTAATACTTTTAAACTATAATTACCCAGCAAAAACTTTACTTACCAGGTAAGTTAGCAAATAATGTTGGAGAAAATAAGCACTACTTATTTTTCGGCTGAAAAACTACTTATTTTTGTTCGAGGTGTCCACAGAATTCAGAACTTACAAAACACTTACTAGAAGTCAACAAATATCTAGTTATTATTTAACTACTAGTAAGTTGAATTGTAAGTACTTTCAATATACTTACCAGAAGCCAAAAAATCACTAGTTAATAGACCTAATAAGTAGTTATTAAGTACGTTACCAGTAACTAAATATTCAGTACTGAAAACAAAACACGTGTAATAAGTAGTTATTGAGCTGATTATTAGTAAGCAAATATTCAGTAGTGAAAATAATAGAAGTAATAAGTAGTTGCTGTGGTCATTACTAGTAAGTACTTATTAAAGTTTTCAAAATAATGGCAATTGCAATGACAACTACTTACCAGGTAACGTATGAAATAACTACCACCTATTACTAAAAATCAAAAAGTTTTTCCTGGGTAGATCAGGAAAGCATTTTCATAAAATACTGAAGACTTTGTGAGATAGTATTATAACAGTGTCACCACCAGCAAAATTCAAAATTACACTTGAGATTAATCACAATTACCCGATTTAAATGAAATTACACATGATATTAAATTTAAGTTTTATTTAATAAAAAGATATTTATAAAGAAGCAACAACACAACAAACTCATTGAAAGAAAATCAATATTAGTCAAACTATTCAGATTCTTATTGTAATTTACAATATATTTACAAAAATTACATTAAAGACTTAAGCTTCATACAGACGATGGTCAGATGCATTAAACTAACACATCTGCCAAATGAAAATAGCGTACAATGTTCACACAGTTGCAAGACATTTTTAGTCAATTTTAATGACAACATTGTAAGATCTGACCACCGTCTGTACGAAGCTTTAAAAACAATTAATAAAACTCCTAAAATAATGAGTTTAACTTCCACATTTGGTTGCATATATTTAGGAAAGGTTTAAAATGCGCATTGCCATTCCTTTTTAATCGGTGTTTTTAGCCCCATAGAGCTTACAAAGGGTTAGCTGTCAAACGAACTGTCATACTGCATAGAATGTATAAATTCATGCTTGAACAACGCCACCAAATTATCAAAATGAAGGCAATGTGTTGATTAAGAGAAAATAAACTGCCAGTAAGACTTCAAGGCCGTGCGATGTGACACCTCTTGATTGTTTTCCGTAGGGCTGTGAAGTCACTGGTTTATGCTGATAAGCCAGCAACAATTGACGTCTTGGAGGTCAACATTGTTCATTTTATTCGTGAAAGGCAGCCAGCGATGCTCGAAAAAAGGAACAAAATTGGACGTCTGCAATGCGTTTCGTCAAGGACAGGCGCGGTGCCTATTTGTTTGAAATCCGTTTCAAGTGGTAATGCCGTGTATTAATCTGCGATTAAAATTAATTTGCTTGTGTTGTCTACCATTTTATGTTTCATTGTCTTAAAAAATACCCTTTGTACCATATTTAGTAAACTAAATACCTGCACGGTTTTATACAACTGTCCCTTTCGTAATTCAGTTTTCAACTGTTAAGGGCGTTATATATTCTTGCAAGATAAAAATAAAATTAATTATATCTTGGAATATTGGAAACATATGTATCTTCCCTCAGGCTAGGTTTTAAATCAATTTGATATGCATCTTTATCCAAATCTAATAATGGTCCATCTTGCGACATTCACTACCAATCTTTTGAAAATATATTTAAAGATTGAAATCTTTTCTTAAAAAGAAACCGAGACTTTGGTTCAGAAGACTGTGAATTTTTGATACACAATATTTAAAAAGAAATAAATATTATCACTGATATCGAATCTTGATTTTATTTGTTTATCTGAAGTAAGAATTTTAAATTACTCCTGAATAACACCTAAGAGAAATTACCCACGATCTACCCACGACAAAAAAAAAATTATACCAAATTCGGGTAATTACCCGCAAAGTGGCAACACTGATGTATATCGACCTTTAGCGATTAATACTACATATCGTCGCAAGAATTAAAGAAGGCTGAAACTGACAAAAAAATCGCTAATACTGCGTCGATTGTTCCCGGTCCCATATTTGTATGATGAAAAAGAATTCACTTACGCAAAAAATAAATAATCGTTTGCTGTTAGCCGCAGAATCACCGGGAATAAAAGACTTGAGAGGAAATGTTTACAGCCAATATACATACATACATATAAGACAAGAAAAAATAAAAATACGTTTTTAAAATCATGTTCCTAAGTTGTATAGTTTTTGTGATATGAATTTTTTTTCTACTTTCTTTCATACAGGTTTTTTTGGTTCTGGTGAACATTTTATATTTTGTCAGTTACAGCGTTCTTTAATTCCTGCGACGATATATTAATATACATATATTTAGAATCTAAATTTTAGATATACGTTGATATATATAAACTTCTGTTTTTTCCAACCATAATGAAGGGTATATAAGATTCGGCTTAGCCGAATATATCACTCCTTCTTGTTTTATAATATTTTTCTTGGTAAACCCGGCGCTGCCCGGGATCAAACCATTATGGACTTAAATATATAGTCATAATTCATTTTCTAACTTTTAACATTTTGTTAATATATTTTAGCAAAAAGCCCAATTATATGGACAATTTTACACTTACAGTTCTGCAGAAGTACAGAATTATATAACTTTTACTTTTCTTAGATATGCTTCCATTTTGGGCAATTCAAACTGTTCCCAAGATAAAAAGAAATATATTTTGTGCCACGCTAACTTCTCCAATCCTACCCAGATTTTGTCAGTTGTTGTTGTGCCCGCCCACTTAAAATGTTAATAAATATATAGCCTATAGCACCACTCAGACTATCAGTAACATACCGTAAAAGTTTTATAAAGATCGGTTCATTACCTTTTAATTTTATTAGTATAGATAGCCGTGCCCGCCCAGAGTTTAATTTTGACTAACTATAAAAGTAAAATTAAAATCGATTGTATAGAGTCGAAGAGTCTAAAATTGCCTTTCTGTCTCCTATTGGTCCGAGGTGTGAAAAAATATAAAGCTTGTGTGTTTTATTGTATTGTTTCATCAAAATCGAAAGAAAAATTGCCTATCTGTCCCTTCATGTGTGTTTAGATATTTCCGGAGGGTCAGTAATTCTTCCTATGTCCCCCTCTTGGTCCTAGTTTTAAAAATTAAAAGGCGTATGTGTTCAATTTCATCAGCATCGGTTCAACTATTTAGCTGATAAAGCGAAACAAGCGCAGACGTCACTTTCGCTTTCGGCCAGGGGACGGCCGAGCGGACAAATAGACTAGAGGCGGAATCCACGGTGAACAGCTTACTCACGTTTAAATGGCCTTGTTTTTATTTTGTGTACGGAAACTATTGCTTTAATAGAACTTTTCTGAGTATAGGAGGTTTAGTGCCCCTGGACCCTATCGTAAGCACTTCATTCTTCATTTTGTTGAAAACATTTTTAAAATCGGACCGGCGGGTTCGGAGACACTTACTGCAAACAAACAAACATTACCTCTTTATGTATATTATTAGTATAGGTTTGTATAGATTTTTGGATTGTAATGTTTTAACACGATTTTTTAAAATTTGATAGAAATATTTTAAAAGACAATCATAAGAAATAACTTTGATATTTATGGTGCTTTCTTTTCGACAAAAAAAAAAAAAAAATACCACCCTGCTGAAAGCTGTATGTATTAAATTTGTTGGCAACCGTGTAATAATGCTATTTTTTATTTGATGAGAACAAAACACAAGTATTAAAAAAGTGAAATGCCTTTTTTAGCACCTGACAAAATGTTTGTTCTTCTTCAAACACGAATTATGGAATTTTCCTTAATTTCTTTGTTTAGACTTTGGCCGATTTTGCCATGTTAGAAGCGATTTTTTCCGTAAGTTTTCAGATTTTTTACAGTTTTAATGATTTTTAATAAATATTCTACTTTGCTATCATCCTGCTGTTTGCGATTTTTTACGAATTTTTGCTAATTTAGTTATTTTTACAGAATTTCTTATTTTTTTAGGGACCTTAAATCAATTTTATGATTTTCGCGAATTTTCGCTTTCTGCACTCCTTTCCGAATTTTTGCTATTTTCAGGTAGCTTTGTTGCTCTTTGAAGCAATCGTCGCCTTTCAAAAAAAAACCTGTACATGTATAAACAGAAGGTGCTCGTTTTACGGGACACTTTCAACACCGTCGATTAATATGGAGGTATTCAACACTAACATGGTGTTATTGTTAATTATAGACTCATCATGTTAGAGTTTCTTCTCATGTTCTAACAGCGTTTCTAAGCAATCTTGGCCCAAATCGTAGCACACGTGATCGAATGAACTTTCGTATCGAATAAAACTTCGTGACGTATCAAAAACGGGATTGCGGCATTCGAAAGCTTTCGTATCGAGATTTGTTTAAAAAATGTAATATATTTTTATGCTTGTATACTAATGGCATAAGGCATTGCACTTTTCGCCGCATATAAATCAACAATGTTGATAGTGCCCTATAAAATAGGTGACTTCGGTTTATTTGTGTGGCTTTTTTTATAACGGCGGCGCTTGCCAAAAAGAGCAACAAAGCAACGCAAAAATTGCAAAAATTCGGAAAACATTTTACAAATTCAGAAAATTTGCAAAAATAGCGAAAATTCTCGAAAGTTTTTAACATATCAAACAAGCCATTAAATTGATTAAAAGTCCCTAAAATTACAAGGAATGGCAAAAATTCGATTAAAAATTTTAAATAAGCGGTAATTTGCAAACAGCGGCATGAAAGCAAAGTCTAGTATTTATTAAAAATTGTTAAAGCTGTACAGAATCAGAAAACTTACAGAAAAAATCGCTGCTATAGCGAACATGGCTAAAATTTGCAAATAATCGCAAACTTGAAAACAAACCCTAAAATTTATTTGAAATCGGTTAAAAAAAACAAAATGTCAACAATTAACAAAAAAATTTTTTTTGCAAAAATAACAAAAATTCGCGAAACACTTTAATAATTCGAACAAGCCATAAAATTGATTAAAAGTCCATAAAAATATAAGGAATGGTAAAAATTCTGTAAAAATTGCTAAATTAGGGGAAATTCGCAAAAAATTGCTAACAGCGGCATAATAGCAAAGTCCACTATTTATTAAAAATCATTAAAGCTGTAAAGAATCAAAAAACTTTGAATACAAAAATCGCTTCTATCTATGATTATAATTTGCGTAAAACTGCAAAACTGAATGTTATTATTTTATTTCTTATTGCTGAAAAAAGTTTAATACATAAATTTTTAGCTATTTGTTTAAGAAATCTAATATTTATTCCAAAAAAGTGTGTAAATTGTTTGTAAAAAAACAATTAAATGTTTTTACGAAAGCTCTTAACCTATCGAATGACATTTCGAGTAAAGTCATTTGATCGACTACTCGTTATCGAATGACATAATCTCAAAAAGTAAAATTTCGATCAAAGTCACTCGATCACGACTGCGACGATTTGGGGGCCCTATCTTGAAAGCACTTTCATAACATTATTTCTTAGCATAATTTGATGGCTAGTGGAGACCTTTGGTTAACCACTCATTACTTAAATACGACAATAAAAATATATTTAAAATATGTGTGTAGGTATTCCGTTCCATAATAAAAGATTTCGAAAAAAAAACAATTCCGTTCGATTAGAAATTTATTAATATTTATGTCATATCACCATTAACGTTTTAAACTTAAGTAAGGAATTTGCTTATTAAAATTAATCCCACTTTTATTTTAGTACAATAAAAATAAGTAAATCCAGTATTTCTTTAACTCCTAAGGGACATTTTAGTTCATATGTATATTTATGCATTCATATCCGTTTGAATATTTGCAAATGATCATTATTTATTGTCTCAGTTGGTAGCGGCGAAAAAAGCAACAATTTCCTATGAATGAGTAAAAAAATCAAACAAATATTTTTTTTAATCTCTTGTGTATGCATGTGTGAGTTTGTGTGGGATGGAGCGAACATTTTTATTCGTTCAATTCATTCATTACTTGCATAAATGTACGACTTTATTTTATTGTTATTGTATTGTTTGTTTTAAATTATTTTTCTTTATTTTCATTTATTTAAAGTTTATTTTTTTGGTGGAACCCGCACATACAAAATCACTACACAAATACATGCATATAAAAATCTTATAGACGGTGGGTTTAAAGTAGTATCAATGACTTATTGAATGTTTACCACCTGCTTCAATAAGCTACACAGGCCTGTAAGTAAAATTTGAAAAAGTCGAATGGATTTAAGAGCAAAACATTGGTCTTCTCCAGACAAAAGCTTTAATATATCAAAAAAATTTCAAAATCGCCTTGTAAAAGTCCTAGCGGGTGTATTGCACACTTCTTTTTATTGTAAGATGGTACTCCATAACGTTCATACAACACACTATAAGCCGTCAGGTCATTATTTGTATAGCCAAAAGTCGTAACGGAGAAAAACGACAATAGTGGTTTACTTGAAGTTGCTGAAAATATACCCGAAAGATTTTTTTTTGTACTTTTACCACTGCTTCCGGCATATGTTTTGAAGAAAAATTTAATTTTTTTTGAATGTTAATGAACGAACTTAAAAGTTAATAGCATTTTATTGGAAGTGAAAATTGTTGTTTTGTGCCGCATACGTAACGTTTCCAAGTTTATTTTTAAAAAGTAGCTTTTTGTGCTGCATACGTATACTTGATATTGTTTTGATTTCGCTTTAACTACTTTTTTTCTTACGGCATTGGAGCGAAGCATGAGTTAAATTTATTTTGTTAGTTTTTGTATGAGGAATTTTTTGCATCCGCCAAACAGTGGCGTGTAGAGCAAAACAATGTCAGAAACCATAACAAATTTCTTAAAACCGATTTTGGAGTCAGAGAGGGGCAATTTAACATATACTTATATACCCAATACAAAACTCAATTATTTTAAAAACGGTCGATAGGTCAAACCAATTATGAGCTGACAAAATGTAAACTAGAATTCCTCTCTCAGACTATGCTACATGACCCTGTAACAATAATCGTATTTTCTTTTGATGTATTCGTTCAGACGTAACGTTTGCTGTTACAAGCTACAAGCTACAATTTGACGTTTGATTCTTAAATTCCAATTTAACTATTCAATATTACGAATTTGTAGGAATAATATTATAGAGGAACATCCAGCTGTTGCTTAATATTATATTTCCTGCGACATTGTTTACTGCGCAAGCGTCTCTACACCCTTTGTAACCAAACTTTTCTTTCATGAAACATTTATGAGCGACAAGTCACATAGTCTGAATCAGGTATAATTACAAATTAAAATATGTAGTAAAACAAAAAAATTCCCCAGAAAATTGTTTACGTTTTAATTAGTGATAGCCAAAAATCTAAATACACATGTATATATTCGGTTTTCATACACAGAAAGAATTAAGTTTTGTATACTTACTTTAAGTACGACTTTAATTTAAGTACAAATAATACTAAAACGTAATTAAAGCAGTCCTAAATGGGATTACTTTCAATAATCAATCCCGGAGTTTCTTAAAATAAGTTCAAAATTCTTAAACTTAGTATAAAAATATTGAATTTTTGAGTTCATTGGTAGTACCACTCTGAGAGTAAAATTACAAAGTGAGAGTTTAATTCTCATATAACTTATTAGTCTCATCTCTCAGCGTTGCATTCTTGTTTGTTGTAGTAACTACAACAACACCACATAAACACATAGCAACAACAAAAACAGCAGAACAAGAAGAAAAACATATATGGGCATTTCCTGGGGTCGTGAACGTACGTTCGTACGCTTTGGTGTGCAAAAAATATAGAAAACAAAACTTTTCCTAGATTTTTTTGCGATTCGATAGCACTTGCGTAGCTCCTTGTTTAGTGCAAAAGTTGGATTTCATGGAGTTTAAGTTTTCATAATGATAGTTATAAGCATGTGGTCACGAACGTACGCAAAATAGAAGTCAACTTTGGATGACAGTAGTAAAATGTAAAAATCTGCGTAATGGAACGGAATATTCAAAAGTGATTAATTTATTTTGAAAGTGTAGTAATGTAGGTCTCCATCCAGTATTTTCAAAATAAAATACCTCTCTTGGTTTTTTGTTAAATTGGCTTATGTACCGATCGCGAACGTACTATTTTGCGATATGTTGTTTTATTATTATCACCATGCATTTTCCCATAAATATCATTAAATTTCCTTAACAAACAAACTTAATACTCCTTTTACAATTGATTGTAATGGAGAGATTATGAAGAAAGAGTGTAAACATTACAAATTTTTTGCATGTAAAATAAGTATGTAAAAATGTCTTTAGAAGTAGAACATATAAGAAAATATAAAATTTTCCAGTTTCCAGTGCAATTTCCCCAAGTAAAACAATTAAGATATGCTATGAAACCATTATTTTATAACAACATAGACTTTTTAAATAATAATAAACAATAAAAGACGATGATTATCAACATTTTATTTTTTCATCCTGGTAGACCATTCTGGGGAAATGCCAATATTATTTTTATGTTTGAAAAGTAAAATAAAAAGCAAAAGTTTCCATTTAGTTTATATTTAGTTAAGTAGTACATCTGGTGTTTTATAATTTAAATTCTCTAAAGTGTAAAACGGGTAAGTAAATCATAATGATATTCTCCTTCTGTCTCTGGTTCTCTGAAAAAGGTGTTTTGGTTTAAAATTAATCTAATTTCTCTTTCGGATTCGGGATTAAATCAACTTTATAGCACTTGAATCAAGCGCATTTTGAGATTGATTCAATCTTAGTTTAACTTAAATGAATCAAATTTTCGTATTATATCAAGTACAAATTCAGGATAATATATAAATAAGTTAAGCTTTTCGCATATTTGAATAATCCGTACGTGGATTTAAGTACGGATGGATTGACTTCTCTTTTAAGTGTCTGTACACGATCGATCGGCTTTTTACAGTCACAAAACCCATATTTCTGGTAAAAAAGAAGTTTATTTCTTAGACTGATTCACATTCAAAACTTTTATACTGGTGTAATTCCAGTGTTTTTAATTTTGGTAAGTTTTCATGAAAATAAATTTTTTGGTGTACAGCGACCCCTTGAGAGGTGGAAGAAAGAGAGTGTAAGGCTTTTCTAGAGAAATATTGGGGAGACAAAAATAATGGGGGTTGCTCGTACATTTTACCTGCCTTTTTTATCTTTTTTTAAATCCATTTCACACAACTTCAATCCCAGTGCACCACGCCGATTTTTAACCGATCGACCTTAAAACTTTGTCCATTTTTTTTTAACCTAACCTCACACAAATTTGCCCTTTGTTTTTTAAACACATTTAATCCTATATTGAGGGTCCACCTTAACGTTCATATGTTTCATATAAAATGAGCCATTTTTTGCGTATACCGAATAATAAATTCAATTTTCAAAAGCGGCTTATTCTCGATTTATAGCAAATTATGTGCTGCAAACGCCTTAATTTTTTTTCTCAATGGTGTATCTTGTGAACCAGTGTCAATTAAAAAAAAGTTATTGATCCAACCCTATTCGACTAATATAAATATATAATAATATAAAAGAACTCGTCCATATCTGAACTCTAAAGTTATACAAATTTTATCTCCACTGTCGCCCTGATTCAAAATCCATAGTTTTACCATTTCATCATTTAATTTATTTCTGTTTGGTTCAGTTCTCAGTTGTGTTGTTATTATTAAGTATTGCAATTGCTGCTGTTGTTATTATTGTTATTGCTATTGTTATAGTTATTTTTATTTTGATTAATTGCATTTCCTTGCAATTCATTTTCACAACACTGAAAGCCAACACAATGGCACGACACAGTAGCTGCACCAAATGAAATAACAATGCAAAAAAAAAAAAATTTAAATAAGGAAAAAGCTAACAAAACGCAATGTCAGTTGTAAAAAATTAATGTACCTATAATGTATTTTATTTTAAACTTCATTTCATCCATTTCGCTTCTTTTTTTTTTGTATTTTATACTATTTTCAATAATATTTATATGGATTTCCAAAGAATTTCAAGTTCAGTTTTTATTTTTTGTTGCTGGTGATGAAATTCATTTTAAATTTACTCTTGATATAAAATTAATTTATGTATGAGACTGTATGTATGTGTGTGTATTGGTAACTTAAAATGAATTTCGATGCAAATTTGATTTCAATAGTTAGAGTTAAAAACTTTAACAATTTGGTAGTGTTTAAAAATCACTTTTTAAGAATTTTGCGGATTGTTAGTTGCTTTTAAAAATGGATGAAATTTTATTTATTAATTTATTTATAATATATTCATATGCAGATAAGTGCCAGCAGAATAAAATTTATTTATATTTAACAGTAAGTAATAGTGTTTACTCTCAGAATAATCTCAGTTTTAATTAAAACAAATATAGTTAACTAATTAGACGAAGATCAAGCGGCTTTGCTCAGATAAAGAAAGACCACTTATAGATGATGGCAACATTATCAACCACATGCAAAACTTGAACAATAAAAAATATGGAGCGCAAACAATATATTGCGAAAAATTAAGATAATGATATTGAATTTCACCGTCAAAGCAGTATTATAATATTGATGCACGACATGGAGCTATACTAAGTTGACCATAAACCAAATTTAAATTTTTAGGGGTCTTAAACCAATTGTGGATATTTTTTGGCCAAACCGGATTTTGTATGACCTCTGGGCATACTGAAGTGCAAATAAGAAAAATTAAATGGACATAGACATAGACAGGTCACACTTTCAGACGTCTAGTCACAGAAATTGCCAGAAATGCCCAAGATTGAAACGTAATCCGTGAATCCGTTGCCCATAGCAAAAACTTTAATTAATAACGGAAGTAGATGGAGAAAATTCGTGAACACCCTAAGTTCTACATGAACCTTTGTTTAGTTTAGTTTATTTATTTATTCCAAATCTATACACAAGTCTTAAAGCCTCTTATTGGAGTATAGAACATTATTTTAGCAAAAACATTCAAAATAAAAATTATTATTTGTACAAAAAAAAAATTTTAACATGCAAAAAAATTTAGAATGCTTTTTTTAAAGCTGAGTGCGTTACTAATTATTTGTATATTATGCGGGAGTAGATTCCAAAGACGGATTGAATTAAGGAAAAATTGCCAATCAGATGTTATACTTTGGTGTCTAAACAATAAAATTTGTTTACCTCTAGAGAGCTAGATATGGTAAGGCGGCTATACAAATGTTGTGGTTGTTGAGTAAACACGATTTTGTGCATTAATATCAGTACTCTTGTTTTGCGAAGGTCATCAAACCATACAGTTTTACCGTAAAAGGAGAAACAGAATCAAACGTTTTTACGCCATATACGTATCGTACAATACATTTAAAGGCTGAGTTTAATTTTCTTTCACTTGCGGTATCACATTTGGCAAATAATTCGCACCCATACATCAGAATTGGCAATAAATAGGTTTTTGCAAGAAGTATTCTTTTTTTGATAGGTGTACAATACTGCGTTTGCCAGAGAGTTCTAAGCATGGAATACGTACGGCCACATACATAATTAATATGGTTGCACCATGTCAGGTTCTTATTAAAAATAATACCAAAATTTGTTGCTATATTTACCCTTTCAACACGTTCATTACTAAGAAAAATATCAGGTATATGAATAGTTATAGTAGTAGTTTCTTTTTGGATAACAAGATATTTAGATTTTTTTGGGTTGATACTAAGACCATTAGCAGTAGCCCATTCATAAATATGTTTTAACTCAGTATTCAGACTTAAGACACATTGTTCAATTTCAGATGTATCACAGCTGATGTAAATCTGAACATCGTCAGCATACATTCTGACTTTGCAGTGTGTAAGTTGACTAGGAAGGTCATCAGCATAAAGCGAAAATAGAAGGGGCCCAATATTTGACCCTGCGGTACATCCCTCGCTACATGTAGAAGTTTTGATTAATTTTTTTCACTTTGAACATACTGATGCCTGTTGGTAAGATATGTCGATATCAGACGTGTAGCAGCTGTAGAAAACATAAACATGTGTTGTAGTTTGTAACATAGGACGTTATGATCGACTGTATCGAAGGCTTTTGAATGGTCCAAAAGTCGTTCATCTATACCACTTCTTATATCTTCCGCAACATCTACAAGTGCAGTTATACAACTGTGTTTTTTCCGAAACCCAGATTGTTTATCATTAAGCAGATTATGATCATTAACGTAAAGCGGTATCTGATTGTGAATTATCCTCTCAAATATTTTCGACATAATGGCAATTGGCCAATATTCTGTTTTAGTTTTGGGTTTTGGTATTACTTATTTTAGACTTTTTCCAATTTGAGGGAAAATGACTGGTGGTAATTATGGTATTAAAGACATGTGTAACAAAGGGCAATATTCTTGGGAGAATTAATTTAAAAAATCTTGGGTGGACTTCGTCCACGCCAACTGCATTGGATTTAATTGACATACAGCTTCTTATAACGTCAAACTGGTCTACGCAATCAAAAGAGAAGTTATAATGGGGTTGACGATTGTCATGGTTGTGATTGTAAAAATCAATATCTGCTTCTACCATAGGAATATTCACAAATTTTTCATTAATAACATGTTTTTTTTGATCCCAGAGCCAGGGAGAACTTTTCAGTGTAAAATTTTGATTTTTCCTGTTTAATAATTCTGTGTACTGTTTTTCTCGCCAAACAATATTCAACATGTAGATCGTTGGTTCTAAACCGCTTCCAACGGGAAAAAGCAAGGTCTCTTTGATTAATAGCTTGTTTAATATTTGATGAGAACCATGGTATTTTTGTTTGACCCACTACTTTAGTTTTTAATGGAACAGCTTGATCAAACAAATATAATATATTACGTTCAAGAAAGGCTAGTTTATCCTCTGTTGAAACCATATAATAGATTGCATTCCAACCAATTCTAAGAAGTTTTAATTCCAATGTGGCGTATTTAATATTTTCGAAGTCACGAAAAGTTATTGAATAGGGTGGGATTTGGAGTTGAAAATTATAGGTCATAAATAATAAATCGTGTTTAGAAAAACACGGTGCAGACAGTTGATCGTATAATATAACATTACTTACATTACCAACAAAAAGAAGATCAATTAAGATGCTGTTGGACGAGGTAAAGTGAGTAGGTGTAGTTATGTTGGTTGGAAAAAGTCCCAATGGTGCCAAGATGTCAATATTGCTTGAGTCAATTAAAAGGTTCCTGTTAAAATCACCAACAAGGACAACGTCATTTTATAACGCTGGTATGTTGTTATTAGGCCTGTATAAACTTCCTACCAGCAATTTTCTTCCCTGAGATATAACTTCTATTAAGATGTATATTCCACCAAACCATTATTATTATCACCATTTATTAAAATTGTATTATATTGCATTTATTTTATAGTAATATTAAATAAATAAAGTGCCTCAACTTTTCAGATACTACTATATCTACGGTGACCATATTTTTGAAAGAAACCCAATAAAAAACAGAGCTTTAAACGAAGCAGGTTTGTAAGGGAGAAACGTACAAGTTTCGCTTACCATATCGGTTACGGAAGAGATTAATTTTATATGGAGAGTTCCCACTATGAAGCAATAAATTTTTGACACAAAAAAGCGCTTTCTTCAGCCCAAATAAAAATTGGTGAATGTAACGTTCAGCTTTACACACTGAATTATTTGTTACCGTTATTCTTTAATGTGCTCTGTGTCAAATCTGATTCGTAGTAAGAAAATATCGTGGCTCTCCAAATGTTATATGATTATACCCTCCACCGCAATTAGTTGTGAAGAGGGAATACTTAGTTTCCGTACCGTGTGAAATGTTTTTTAATATTCATCTCAGACCCCATATATATTCTGGCCTCTTGAGTAATTCTAAGTCGATTTAGCCATGTCCGTCTGTCTGTCCGTCTGTTGAAAACACGCTCACTTTCGAAAAACTAAGTAGTTTGGGATTGAAATCCAGCAAAATCGGTTCAGTAGAATCAGAGCTATGAATCAAAATTTGGAACCACCACCCTAAAGAATTGATAATATTGTTACAAAAACTTACATAAATGGTGGAACAATGCACGGAATGCTGATTGCAAATTTCGTTTTATTCGACTGGAAATCACACTGTAAAATTTCGTGAAGATCGGTCCATATTTTCCCTAGGACCCATATAAACCCTACTCTCGGAAAACACTTTAGTACGCCTAAAACCATAATTAATAATGCGATCAGAATAAAACTGAACACTTCACAGTTTTATAGGACTAGAAATAACACTAAAAAATTTCGTGATGATCGGTCTATAATTTACTATAAGCCCCATCATATAAAGCCAACTCTGGTAAATTAATTTAATACATCTAAGCCCGTAGCAGATGTAGATATAGCGGTAAAATTTTTCCAACTTAGTTTCATATGTTTCAATTTTGTGATATACGGTTCATAATTTACCTTAGATCTCATATTTAGCACTGTCAACGCTAAAACTAATTTCACTGCTGTTTTGAAATTTATTAAAGGCTTTTTATCTAGGCTTTGTCATTGTATTAAATAATGTTTTTATAAGTAACTAGTGCGGCGTACAGGTGATAATATCCTCCTGCACTTGCTATGTTAACAGATAACATTGGCATCACAAATCCATTGTCGTTTACCAAAAGGCAAACTTTTAATGGTTTAAGAGTCAATCCAGCTTGGATACGACCTTAGAGCCGTTCAGGCATAATCCAACGGATTATATTGTGCCATAGGTCCTTTTTTAATACCAGAAATCACTCTGCAGAATTTTGGGAAGATTGGTTCATAACTTACCATGGCTCCAATATAAATTCTTCTCCTGAAAATCGTTTAAGTTCGGCTTAAACTGTTACGAATCATGATATTTTTGATATATAGAAAAGCTAAAAAAGCATAAAACTTTCAGATTTAAGGTCAATAATTTAATATAGGTCTAAGCCGTAACCAATTTAATGCTGATGTCTGCTGATTATAAAAATAATTTATAATAAATAGATACCATGTAGATATCACTACTGAAATAATTGAACTGTCGGTGAAGGGTATCAAAGATTTTTTTTTTAATTTGTTAAGAACTCGTTCGAATTAGTGCATCTCTGAATGTCTTATTGCGTATCGCATATATGTGCTCTTACTGTTTAAAATTTACTTCTAGTGCTTCGTAAAACAAAAAAATTTTTTATTGCGAAATACAGAAAAGGAGCCTCATATTGCGTAGTTAAGAAGGCATAAAAATGTGAAAATAGGAATAGATCAGTTTTTTGTGGTCGCGGTTTTAACTAATCGGAATGGAAACATGCAACTGAAGGACAGTATAACGTAATTTAGCATCCCAATAAAAAATGGAGCTTCCAACGAAGCAGGTTTGTAAGGGAGATACATAAGAGTTTCGCTTACCATTGCGCTTACGGAAGACATGAATTTTATATGGCGAGTTCCCACTTTGAATCAATACATTTTTGACACATAAGGCGCATTATTCAGCGCATATTGGATTATTGGATGTAACGATCAGCTTTACGCACTGAATGTTTTGATAAGTTATTTTTTTTTATAAAAGTTGTTGAGAGTTCTTTCACTTACTTTACTGCATTTCTGTGTGTCTAATTTCGTAGCGCATAATTGTGGGCTTATTTTTTTTTAATGTACCTTTAGTGCTTCGCAAAATGATAAAATTTTTTACTGGGATAGATGGAGTAAAAAATGGAAAAAAGCTTAAATATTTTAAGGGAATGTCTGGATGGTGATAATGAATAGGAAAAACACATAAGCCAAGTTTTTCAGTTCGAGTGGATTATGATGTTATAACAAAAAGCCCTTGTTTGTAGCCGTTTTTGCGCTTTTCCGAAAAAATACAAATTAACTAAAACCGTTATTTCTTTAATCTAGCCCTTTTTAGCAATTTTTTTTTTTTTTTGTATGTATGTCTTCACGTGTTAAGCATTCCAAGAGTTGGCATCACTGGACTTAAATGCAGCTTCTTCCTCCACAACTGTTTGGAAAAATTTTAAATTATTTTTACAAATTCAGAGTTAAAGCATATGTATAAATACAACTGCTATTACAAAAAAGCAAACATACTGCGAACTATATTTATTTTTCATTTTTGCTATGATTATAAACAAAACGTTGTAAATACATGAAACAAGTGTGTATATATTATATCTGCATATAGATATGTATATTTGTGTACATTAAACAGACATATTTGTGTTCTTCTCTATATGCATACTGTATTTGTTGGTACATCTGATTACTCTTAGTTATATTTAGTACTCGTTGCACAGTGTTAGTATGCATATTTACAAGTTGTATTTGTTAAATACAAAAATATTCGTATCTCTCTATATTTATCCGTGCCAATGTCTATTTTAAAATCTGTCTATTTTGTAGTGATTTATGACCCTAATGGGAATTTACACACACGAACGTGTATATTTAATATAAAAAAAAAAAAAACAATAATAAAAAATACCAACAAAAATTTTTAGATTATATCTCTACTTACTCTTTCCTCATTCCCTGTGACTAATTTTACCATTTCGGAAGTAGTGAGTATAGTGAAATGTAATTGGGGTTATAGTGAGTTTTAGCTGATGGCAACAAAAAAAATATTAATTAAAAAAAAAAAATTTTAAGAGGAATTAGGTATTTAAAATACAAAACTGCATTTAAAACACATTTTCCTAACAGTGGAGTTTAGTTTTTGGTGCGAATGGCCTTGCAAAAGAGTAATGGCAAATCATCGTACACTCAAAAAAAAAAAAATCAATCCATCCGTACTCAAATCAATCCGAAGCGGTATTAATAGTAAGCTGAGCACAGATTTTCTTAAATCAAGTACAGAAATATTGATTCCAGTGCGGATTTTCAGTCGCAAAATACTTAACTTATTCATATTCAATCCCGCATTCGTACTTGAAATAATACAAAAATGAGATAGATTTAAGTAAAAAAAACTATGATTGAACTAATTTAAAAATGCGCTTGATTTAAGAATTATAAGGTTGATTTAATCCCGAATTTGCACTTAAAATAATCCCAAAATGAGATCGATTTAAGCAAAACTAAGATTGAAAGTATTTTAAAGTTTATTCAGTTTATTCACCACCAGCATCATTCAAGAAATGGTTTTTACTTTAAGAACTTAATGTACATATATAACTGAAAATATAAACTAAACTAGAAGCAAGAGTTCTCCATTTTACTTTTTCAAAATGTAAATAATGTATGTTTTCGTCTTGTTCTGTTGTTTTTGTTGTTTCTACATACAACAAGCAAATCGTTTGTTAACTACTTGTGTGGTGTTGTTGTAGTGACTGCAACCATATGTGAATTCCATATGTGACTGACTCTACAATTGACACAATTTGCGTTTTGTTTTGTCTTATATTACGATTAGTAATATTTTTTTTAGTATCAATTTGAACATGGCTTATGTAGCAGTTTCAACAATTATCCGATAGAAAAAAAATGGCAACCACTGATATTTTAAAATATCATTTATTTAGTAAAATATAAACGTGACTGATACTACATGCAAAAGGAAGTCGTTTTCGAGAGTGTTTTTAACTTCAATAATCGTCCTCTGCACTTTGGTAATAACTTTAATTTGCGTTTTTATCGAAAGTTCAAGAAACTTACTATAATAAAATGCTGAAATAAAAGCAGTAAGTGATTTAAAAAAATATTAATTAGTAAAATAAATTGTGACTGACACTACAGCTCAAAACGTAGTATAAAAATCAGTATTTTAACATGAAACGTTATAATTGAAATCACAGCGCATAAAATAGGAATAACTTCGATAATATACTCGCATGTGCCCGTGCAGAAAACTGAATTGGCAAATTGGTTTTTTTGTTGTTTTCTTACGAAGACAATAGAATGAAACAATTTGTTTTTTAATTTTGTTTTTTCTTTTTACCCACTTACAACTTCAATTCGAGTCGGAAAGAACCCAACCAATTGTAGAGGGATGTAAGAAAAGATAAACTCACTGTTTATTGTTGGTGTTTTGTTTAAGCTTTGATATTGTTACTTACAAGTAAGACTTTGAGTGTTTAAAATTCTTATTCGTTTTAGGGTTTTATTCGTATAATATTTTTAGCTTTTCTAAAATCTTAGAAAAAGGTTTCCTGATGAGCTGGCCTAATCAACCAGTGAAATGCGCATAGAAGCTAGCTTTCCCTCAACAATAAATTTCAGTGTATTTATCAAATATGGAAAATTGGGAATTTAGCACGTCATACAGAAATCGTATTAAGGAACTCTTAAATTATTTGAAAGATATAAAATTTTAATAAATGAACTCGTTAAAATTCTATTTTTGAATATAAACACCTCCTAAACGAAATCACTAATAACAAGTGAGAAACCAACATTGAAACTAAAATAATTCAAAACAAACCCTTTTTAGAAATAAGAAATATAAATGTTTCAAAAACGTAAAAAATTAATTTTTTTTTTAATTCACATTTTTAAAAAAAAAACATCAAATTTTTAAAAAAAATATCAAAATATTGTTGCTACTATATAAACTTAAAAGTAAGCCACCATATTTAAGTATTTTTACTACCAAAATCAGATATTAATTTTTTTCATTGATGGTAGACTTATGCGTGAAATTGCCCATAAGATTAAAACGCTCATTTTGTAATTTTGCTCTCAGAGTGGCTCTACCAACAAAAAGTTTAATCTTTTTTTTACTTGGTTTAAGAATTTTGTACTTATTTTAAATCATTCCGGGATTGATTTTCGAAAGTAATCTCATTTAGGATTGTTTTAATTATGTATTTAACCCGAGTGTAGCACTTTTTTAAAATCCAAGAACAAAATACACAGAGTTTCCGTTAGATTTAAGGAATGATCTAGGATATTTTTCATTTGCTCTTTCCTAAGACCATTTTGCACCCAACACTGAATAACTCTTTTGACTTATTTAAATTTTTTAAATTTAATTTGTTTGACTTTGGGTCTTACTTCTTAAAATAAAATTCACACATCAATTGGAATTTATTATCAAATTTTTAAATTCAAACAGAGTATTTACTTTTTGTATCCTACATCAGTTTGAAATCGCTTCCGGAATGCTTTGACGATGACCTTCGAATATGAATACAACTCATAAATTTCAAGCACAATTTTATTAACTTTGAAGTGCTCTTTATGTTTTTGACAAACACTTGCTGCAGTTTTTTAAACGCAAATATTAATTTTTAATTATTTTTACTGCTTCGTCTCTTAAGTGTCACTTTCATATTTGCATACCCGTATATTAAATTCATAACAACCTTTATTAATTATATTTCCTGTAAAACACAAACGTTTTTATTGGTTTTAATAAGTGTATCTAACTGTTGGTTCCATTTGACATTTTCCACACAGTGTCTCCTACTAATTATTTTCACAACATTTTCCATTAAACGGAGTACCGAGAGTTTTCATGGTATCGTTTCAAGGTAACAATAATATTTTATTAGCGTATTTGTTATTTCCATTTTCTTCGTACATTCTTTTTTTCCAAAGTCAACTGCTAATTTGTTGCTTGCTTTTATAATTAGTAACTTATTGTTGTAGATTTCTCACTGCATTTCTTTAAAATACACATGCATACACACTTCACACACATACATACACACACACAACTGGAACAAAGTGTGAATATGTGTAAAACAAACATGCCATGATTCATATCAAACAAATGACATACTACGTATGTATGTATGTATGTATGTATGTATGTATGTATGTATGTATGTATGTATGTATGTACAATAAAGAAACGCCACTAAAAAAAGGAAAGAAAGTTTATGAGGAAATGAAAAAAGGGGAATAAAAAAAATCTCAATTACATTCATGACTTAACATTAAATGGAAAATGTAAAGTACTCGCAGAAATTAAAATCAGGTTATAAAACAACAATAGAAATAATAAAAGAGGAAAACATAAAGGAAAATGGAAAATAATAAATTAACACAAAGGTCAGTTGTAAAAGACATTTATTTTCTATTGCTTTACTTCATTTTGCATTTAAGTGGTGACACAGAGAAGAAGAATTTTTATTTTTAGAAAAAAAAAATTCTTAAACTTAAAGAAAAATGAATGTCGAGGAAAGTACAGAAAATGGTTTTTGGTTGTGGGAGGAAACTTAAAGAGTTTTATTTTTAACTATTAGAATAGAAAGAATCAAGAATTTATAGCAGTTCGGTCAAACCCTAAATGGTTGCAACATCTTAGCGAACCAAAAATAGAAGGAGCTAATTTAAACTATAGTTTTACTTATGTTTTTAGTTAATACCACAAGTCTTTTAATTAAAATCAATTTATATTTTTTTCTGTATAGTAAACATTGGTAGACAGCAGCCAATGCCTAGTGCACGGTGGTCAATTGCGCCCAAAACTAATATTATTACTATTATTCTCTACTTCTTTATTAACTTACTTCTGTTCGAGAAGTTCAGAGATCACTTCGTCCATAAGCAACATTGTAGCATTTAAAGTGAAAACAATCCTCAAGCCATTAACGAATCACCATTTAAACCGTTAAATTTGACTGTTTGGTGTCGTTTGCACGCTTTTCTGAAATATGCAAGTGGCTGCCGTTACGGTGAATGCTGTCGAGCCAAGCTGACTGAATTTTTGTATCAAAAACGAATAAGCTAAACATCAAGGAAATTTGGTTCCAATAAGACGGCGCAAACCAATTGAGTACGAAATCTGCAGGCGAAAATGGACTTGGATAGGTCTCATCCTAAGAAGGCCACCTGACGAAATTGCAAGACATGCACTAGACTACATTCCACAGGGCCATAGAAATCCTGGAAGGTCCAGAAACACATGGATTAGAATAGTGAAAAACGAATGCAAATCTCGTAATGTGAAAGATCCTAGCTAATGATCGAGTAAAGTGGACAGAACTTGTTGATCACCTTTGTTCTTCGTGCACTTTTATCTAGTTTACAATTTCTACTCTGTAAATTTTATATAGAAAGGAAATATATAAATATAAGATGGCGCATGGCAAGCGCGCTTAACAATTGATTTATTCCAAAATCAATTTGGTGAAAACTTTATTTCCATAAATGGGCTGACAAACCAGCAACTCGTGAAGCCTTAAAAGCCAAAAATTCTAGCAGAATTCTAGAAAAAGTACTTAAAAATTTGACTGATTGAATGGACCATGTAACTCGTAACCAACGCGAACATATGCCGGAAATCATATTTAAAAACTAAACGCCATGCAATTAATTTTTGTGGCCTTTTGACAAAACATCTTAAGTCAAATATAAAAAATTGGAAAAAATGCTGTCAATTATACGAATTTTCCTTAAAAAAACCTTTTTTGTTTACGACTTGAAAATTTTGTATTATAAACGAAATTTTTCTTTAATTTCGGCTTATTTTATTATTTGATAAAAATGATTTTATCACCGGGGTTTTTTTTGCCATCTTATCTCGACTTAAGATGTTTTGTCAAAATGCCACAGATTTCAACAATATTCCTACTTTTGTATTATAATTTTAAGTTCTCGTGCAGATAAAAAAAATACCCTATACATACTACATGTATATCTAGACATAACTTTCGCGCGGATCCAGCTTGAGCTACTGTAGGGGTAAAAATAGAGGAACCTTTTACTAAAACATTCTATATGCAAAGTTTTCAAATATCAATAGAAAAATAATTCGAAAAATTATTTCGGGAATTAGTATTTCCACAACTTAACAGATTATATAAAAAAATCACATCTTCTAAGAAAATTTTATTTTATTTTCTGTGTCTATATAAAATAATGTAGTATTCCGGTTAAAGCTTCGCCTACATTTTACCAACCATTAGTATTATAATAACTTCCTAATCGCATTATTTCTGATATCTAATCGCTACTCGCATTAAGCGCCAATCTAGAGTTCAATTCTTGCCCTTTTTCAAGACGCATGCAAAAGTAGAAATTAATCCTGCGTAGCTTATTAATTATAGCTTGATTTTACATTAAAAGCTAATGTATAATTAGCGTGTCAATTGAAAGCATTGCTTATAATAATAAGCGATATTTACCATAGTTGGAGCGACCTTCAACATTAAATTTATGTGGTTGTCAATAAGCGTAAACAACACTGATATTCAATACAAAAACTCACCTGCTGTAAAATATTTTGCGCCATATTTGTTTAAAAAGATAGGTAAAACACAATAAAAAAATAAAATAAATAAGCCAAATTCTCGCTAGCATAAAAAGCGCGCAATGAGCTGCAATAAGGCTACTATCTCATCCTAAAATAAAACTATAAGGTTGGAACATATATTAAGAACGGAAAACAGCAACTTTTCACATTTTTGCATATATTTTTAGAATGGAACATAATGTCCTGCGAATTGTAGCTAACATGTAAAATTAGGAAAGGAAAACACCATAACAATAATAGAAGCTGTTCGTGTCAGCCAGAGTTCAAATTTCGGCCCCTCGAGAGTTTTATTTTTAAAATTACCAGCAGAAATTTTAAAACGAAAAAATGTACGCTAATTGTGCTCGTAAGTAGACTTTTTTCCTACCTTTCTCAAAATTGCCAAAATGGAGGCGTGACCAA
This sequence comes from Pollenia griseotomentosa, assembly GCA_963931875.1. Lineage (NCBI taxonomy): Eukaryota > Metazoa > Arthropoda > Insecta > Diptera > Polleniidae > Pollenia > Pollenia griseotomentosa. The sequence goes on from OZ007563.1 coordinate 52,210,789, forward strand.
AAGTTTGAAATGTGCAGGCATCTACATTGTTTGTAAAGTTTATGCTTTCTTTTGCAGTTCAGCTCGCTTTTTGACAGCTGATTGATTTTGATGTTCTTTACTGTAACAGTTATTTAAATAGCTGATCGTTCATTGTGGTGTATTTGATGTTTTACCGTACTGCCATCTCAATGGTGGTATTAACATTGCTATGTTGGTGGATTTATTTTTGTATGCTGTTGTTAGCTGGGTTTTTGCACTATTTTTTGGTGCCATTAAGAATTCCAATAGTAGTCAGAAAATATTATTAAATATTTTGCTTTTTTTTAGATCAAGTTCAAAAGTTGCAAAATTAAATCAACATTTTCACATATGCAGAGTGTCATTTCAACCGTAAAAAATCTATTATATTAAACTTTATTATAAAATTTACAACACTTAGCACAGATATGTGTAAGCACAATCTTTGCTTTTTCTTATTAAAATCCTTAGGTTTATTTTTTTACACAAACCAAAAAAGGACAACAAAACCTTCAATTACTAAAAGCAATTAAAGTTATTATTATTATAAACTACAAATATTCACACATACAATTGTATAGAATATAGATCACACTCTTACATACATATAATAAAAAATACACAAGAAAATATTTAGAAATGTTTTTATGCTTTTATTCTATTCTTTTTCTTTTGCTGTAATAATTTCTACAAATTTTCCGAAAAATTCCTTTTGCCTGTGTATGAGTTCCAAAGGAATCTTTTAAAATCTGTTGTAGTTTTTGTGGTTCTTTACTTCTACTGTTTGAGCACTTGCACTTGCTTTTATAGCAATGTGTTAAGTCATAACAACATGTTGTCTTCTTTCTTTTTATAATACCCCTATAGGAAATGTCAATAGTGAAACTGTACTGTCCAACTGGAGACCGAACAATGCTTTATTGACATTAACCATGAACTAAACTAATGAACATTTCATTCCAAATCTTCTACTTACCTTGAAACTATTGACTAGGAAGTTTTCATTTGATCATATGGAGACAGTGGACCAAAGATTTATTTGTACGTTTAAATAGATTTAGTCTACAGTTAAAATTGTTTTTACTAGATCTTTCTACTAATTAGGTAATTCACTAAATTAAAATTAATGAAAAGAACTTATCATTTGATAAAATAAGTCGAAACTTAATTTTATACTGTTGGATTCCTTTAACTAATTCTAGCCTTACAGGTTTTAAAAAATATTCTTTTTTCTCAAAGAAATACAGATTACGACATGCACATGATTTCCCGTTATATGACGTAGTCAGTGAACGGCAAGGGTTGCCGAGTTTAAAAGCCCCTTAGATTTGGAATTTCTTATAAGATAGAGCGAACTTTATAAGAGCTGGCAGCCCCGCAATTAAACAGCAACTATCTTGAGTTTGTTTTTTTTTATCGTTTTAGTAAATAAATTCAAAAACCCCGTTAATTCTTATTTATTTTATTTTAACCCCGCTAAATCGAAACCCCGCTACATCGAAAACCCCTACAATTCGTAAGAAATGGCCGGTCCTTTGCGATTACGACTTATCGGGATTCTACTGTATTAGTGTTGGTCGACCTTTTTCCGATTACTCTAAATAATTTATATAGTTTCCTATACGCAGGCTTTAACCTTCATAACGTCTTCAAATTTGCTGACGTTAACGGTCTGCGGGTCAAATTTGACCCAAATAGAAAATTTTATATAAAAACTCACTTTTTTCAATTAAGTATGTTTTAAAAGTTGATATTTTATTTTTACATTTATTTAGTATAATGAAGCTGTATTTATTGCTAACATTTATTGCGAATACAACAGTACATTTAACATGAAGTTTTGTGATATAATTGGCAACGACCTATTTTTAACTGGTAAAAATTTTTTTCCTAGGTTTTTGTTGAATATGATGGGTGCTGTTTTTGCTCAGCTACTACATGTACTTATTTGCAATGTTTCGTGAAAATTAGTCTTTGGGAAATGTTTTTAGCTGCTTGATATAGGGCGCGGCAAGTTGCAAACCTAAATTTTCTAAGAAATGTCGACGTTTGGCAAAACAGTTTTTGTTCAAGCCATGTTTAGCTGACGTTAATAATAGGCTTAAGTTGCCAAAATCTCTGGTGACAATTCAATCTTGTTTTTACATTTAGTTCCTACTAAAGTAATTTGATTTTCTAGCAATTTTTGTCCCAATTAGAACGATGTAAAACAATTGCCTGCAGTTATACTGTGACATTTCAAACCAACTGTCAAATCAAGAACTACATGCATACATTTGCTTATTTCAGACAAAGCTCCTTTTTATTGGCTTGTATATCCCAGACATAGCTAATCAACCCATATATTTTATAGCTCACAAATTGGCGCAAACTTCTCTAAATTTGGCGTTCACTGCGAGTATCCTCGTTGTTAAATCTTAGTACTCCCGAAAGATTTTTGAATCTGTTCAACGGCATGACTGCTCTAAAAAAAGGCTTTCCTTACACAACATCCCACAAACTGTCTGTACTTTCATTATTTGATCTATACAATTCAGCTCACCAATAAACCAATAAAAGCGAAATTTTGGTGTTGCCAATTTCATTCTAATCAATACCAAATACTCATTTACATTTATTATTAGTAAACTTCAAAATAACGCATGTCTCAGGAGGTGAAAACAATAAATAACAACTGTAAATTTCTAACGAAATTTCAAGAATTTTGCTACAGGTCAAATATGACTCAAAGACCTTAAGTGCAAAAAAATTTTATAAATATTTTTTTCGCCAATATTTTTTTCTAAAAACCTAACGAAGTTGTTAGCATTTAAAATTAAATAAAAGTCATAAAATATAAAAAAGATAAGTCACTCACTCTTAGAAAAAATTTAACTTTTTTTTCAAAATGGGTCAGATTTGACCCGAAGACCTTATGAAAATTAATGTAAATAAAAGATTTTTTATTTCATTCTCAATAAAATCCGACGTTTCGTTGGTATTCTTTCCACCTTCTTCAGGGATTGAGTTTTTATTAAAATAATAATCTTTTTCGTCAGTTTACATCATTTATAAATTATATCACAGTATTTTGTATAGGTAGGCAACACAACACAAAGCTTAAAATAATAAAATATTAAATGTATATAAATTTAAAAATTATCAGGGAAAATTTCTCCTTTTTATACCCTCCACCACAATTAGTTGTGAAGAGGGTATACTAAGTTTGTCATTCCGTGTGAAACTTTTTTATTATTCATCTCAGACCCCATAAAGTATATATATTCTGGCTGCTTGAGTAATTCTAAGTCGATTTAGCCATGTCCGTCTGTCTGTCCGTCTGTCCGTCTGTCCGTCTGTTGAAAACACGCTCACTTTCGAAAAACTCAAAAGAAACAAACAAACTAGGTGTCAAATTGCTTGTAGTTATCCTAAGCAGTTTTGGATTGAATTTCAGCAAAATCGGTTCAGTAGGACCAGAGCTATGAATCAAAATGTGGAACCACAACCTTCAAAAACTTGATAATTTTGTTACAAAAACTAACAGAAATGATGCAAAAATGCACGGAATGACATAAGATTTTGCACAAGTCCGTTTTATTCGACTAGAAATGACACTGTAAAATTTCGCGAAGGTCGGTCCATAATTTACCCTAGGCCCCATATAAACCCTACTCCTGGAAAACAGTTTAGTACGCCTAAGACCGTAAAAAATAATGCAATCATAACAAATTTTGGCTCGTCACAATTTTATAGGACTATAAATGATACTGTGAAATTTCGTGAAGATCGGTACATAATTTACCCTAGGCCCCATATATGCCCTACTCCCGGAAAACAGTTTAGTCTCCTAAAACCATAATTAATAACAAATCGTCACAGTTTAAGATAATAATAATAAAAAGACATCATACAGATATTACTCCTTAAACATTCGAACTGTCGGTGGAGGGTATCAAAGATTCGGCACAGCCGAATATAGCACTCTAACTTGTTTTTATCACAGTTGTTTTTATTACAAATTCAATTTGATAAAGAATGAATGTTGTTAATATTGTTAAACATCTAGTTGTCTTTTTGTCACTATTTGATCTCTTTCTTATAACAAACTGTAAATATATTATCACTATAACGATATTATTCCGAAACTATGTTGTTTTTATTTTGGACAGCACACCATTGGTATTTTGACAAATTTCAGTTGCCATTCTGACCTCACATTGTTATCTACCTTTTAAAGAATAACGCATTGTGAATCCAACCAAAAAAAAAAAAAAAAAAAACATAAAATAAGGAGGTTTTTTTCATACCGTGACAATTCCACTTTCGCCACAACAGATTTTTTTTGGTAACATTGAAATTAAAAGACAACGAAAATTAAATTGGGCCAAAACTCTATAACTACACCAAAAAAAAAGAATGATTTGTTTCATGCTTTCGTCAAAAGTGGATAATTCTAGTTTAAAATTACATTCCTTAAAATCTATTTTTTCAAAGTTTTGAAAAGAGCCTTTTTAAATAAAAACAAAATTCACATATGGTCACTTCCACAGAAGTGCCACGTTACGCCACCAAGCAATTAATCTTGTATTTTAGAAGATCTTTGTTGTTAAAATTTTTCCTCTCCTTCACTTATTTTGCACTTAACCCCAGGGTTTAAAAATACTAATATGTTAGTCATAAATATGCATAATTTTATAGAAAATCTAAAAATATTAAGTAATCAACCAACGTTATATATTTAAATGCATCGCTGTATTAATATAATTTCTAGTTATACTCAAAAATATTTAACAAGTGGTAACTTTTTAATATTGCAATGCGCAAAATATTAAATATTTTGCCTTATAAATAAATTTTTTAATGGAAATATTCATATATTTTTAGTCACAATAAATATTAAATATTGTGTTTCTTTAGTATCTTAATCTTCTGTTACAATACTGCAATTGGTTTTTATATTTGAATTCAAAATGCATACATACGTCATAAAACTTTGATCTACACACCTACGCATGAAAGTGTCTACCTTTATAAAAGATACTTTGACTGTTGAAAATAAATTTCCCAAAACACAAACGCACTTTTGTACCTTAACTCTTTTTTTGAATAGCTAGTCCAAACACCCATTCAATTTTGTTTTTTAATCTTTTTTATATTTTTGCATTCAAGTTTTAAAACTCACCTTTCAATCATAATTTACATTTTTTCAATAAATAAAAAAACCATTAAACAATTATATTTTTATCTACCAACACATCATACAAAGAATTTCTTATTTAAAATCTTTCCTTTTTTAAACCTGTTTTGCATGTACACACAAAAATATTTTGTTCTTCGTATTGTGACTATTATTGGTTTATTTTTCGACTAATAATGTGTTTACTATTCACACTGAAATATTTAAATATTTCGTGTGTAATAGTCGCATATTTTGGCAGTCGATGATCAACAAGACGGCATAATTTGTTTTGTTATGTTATATTCGTACATTTCGCAAATACTTCGGCAGTTTGTAATGTGATATTGATATTGAAGAAACACAATTACCCTTATTCTATTTGGCGTCATCAACAGTAAGCAACGCCTTTTTTTAAGTTTTGTTTCAATTTGTATTTTCGTTGGCAATATTGCCATATTTCGATGACTGTTAACATATGTTTGGTATTTTTTAAGAAAAATTGGCGTTGCTGTTTGTTGCCTTTAATTGCCTTTGATTTTGTCGTTGTCTTGTGCTGCTTTGTGTTGTGTTTTAAAAATTTTAAAAAAGTTCACGTTATGGTTGGCTGCAATTTTGGATTCTACGGTGGTTTTGATATTTTTCTACATTCGTGTTGTGTTTTGAGATATTTTTTTTGTGGAAATAATTGAAAAAATTAAAATAACAACTATGTGCCAGTTCGCGAGGCTAGTGGAAGAGCTTGTAAAAAAATCCATCACTAGCCAGCGGATTTTGCAGGGTCTCTTTTTTTAATAAATTAAATATCATTTGCGATTAAACTAGAGATGCTGGGCTTGTTTTTTTTTTGGAGCTAAAATTTTGATGTGGGTTTAGTGTACACAGCCAATTACATTCGCAAATGCTGCTTTTCAAAGAAATGCAGTTAAGTCTCGTTCTTATCAGCATCCGTCATGTCGAAGTTTAATAATTGTGGACAAAGTTCTCTCTTCATGACTTCCAGAGTCTCGGACAAAATTTTTGAAACTAATGGCTGGGAGAGTCCAAAGTTGAAATAATTTCCAACGCTGAGCTGGTACAATCTCTGGGCCAAAAAGCGCAATGTTGGTGCAAATTATATTGTGTTTGGAACAAACGTTCCCTTTTTTAAATGAGGCTCTATTATTTCCAACACATGTTTAAAAGCTTTATTCATCCGAAAATAACTGTCAAATCTTAAAAAAATCCATTAGGCACTTGGAAAAATTTAATTTGTATGTCACTAACTTTTCATTGGGCAAATTAAAAATGGAAGATTTCAGAAATCAGAATCAGAAATAAAAAAAATGGTTATTTAAACATTATTTTTTTTTACAAAAAAATTTTTATTTAACTTAAAATTTTGCACAAACAGCACAGAATTTGTTTTCTTTTTAAAAAACAGTAACAAAATGAATCAGCTGGTTATTTTATTGGAGATGTTTGCTGTATTTTATTAACATTATCGATAAATAGTCAACGGCGTCAAAGTACTCTTACAAAATACCAATTTAACATGGAATTAATGTTGTCTTCGATAAGAATTGCTGTTGCCTTAAAATTGCCGTTGTTATTGTCAACGCCAAATAGAATAAGGGTGAATATTTATGGTGACTAAAAATATTTGAATATTTCCATTTAAAACATATTTATACGGCGAAATATTTAATATTTTGCGCATTGTTATAAATTTTATAAAGTTACCACTGGTTAAATATTTTTGAATATTACTACGAGATTTTTAGTAAATTATGGATATTTTTGCAAAATGAATACCTCTAAATATTTTAGATTTGATTATTTACTGTGGTGTTCGATATGAAGAAAAAAAAACTATATACTAATTTTTAAACCCTGCTATTTACATTCAAGTAAAACTCCGTATTCATAAAAGATTAAAATGGATTTTAACTGTATTTTAAGAAAAATTTGTATGAAAATTTTACCTTAAAACACATTTCAAACCTATTTTATTTTTTATGAATACGGCAGTAAAAAATTAAATAATATATAAATTATTCTTGGAGAAACAAGTTAGAAATCTGGTGCCGTAAAGTGACCAAAAGTATACCTTACTATGGAAACACCCATATTTCATGAAAACCCAAAATAAATAAGTTAAGGTATAAATTAGCTTCATATTACTTTTGAAAGACAATTAGGTAAAAATTCCTGCTGTTAGAAAAAAATTTGCTTGGAAAAAAATTTGCCTTTGGATTGCGAATTTTCCCTGCAAAACCTGCCTAACCGATACACCAATACATTTAAAGATTTTTAAATTTCAACATACACATACTCACACTTGTATTCCATAAGCACCTTAAGTTAGAAAGAAATGGCCCTTTCGATTAAAGAAGCGTGTTATACCTTACTCTTTCTTCCATTTTACAGATTATTACTAAGTGCTGTACGCGTGAAGTTGAAATAGTGTAATAAAAGTGAAAAAATTAAATAAAGTAATTCAAAATCTAAATAAAATGAATAAAAAATAAATTAATTGTTTTTATTATATTTCTTTTTTAATTTTATTTTATGTACATACTTTTTTATTAAAATAAAATAAATACCCAATTTTTAGGAATACAATAACTGGTATTAATCAGTAGCACTAACCTATATTAATAACGGTTAAGCTGTTAACTAACAAGTTACCTATTAAATAGTAATAACGGATATGTGTATCGGTTAACTAAAAAGTTATTTATAATATAATACTACCAGTATCGCTACCGTTAACTAGGCAGTTATATACACGTTAGCACTGACGTGTGCGAGTGAGAGCACTATTGTGTTTTCTGTTCTTAGTAATAATGTGAAAGAAAGAGATATCAGCTCACACGTACAGAAAAGAACAGGTTAGTTTTTTCCCAAAGGCCTGCACAAAATAACTGAAAGTTTTAAAATTTCTAACTAATACTTTGGTTATGAGTACGTTTTATGTAACGCGTTATTTAACCCGTACTGTTCTTGCAGGGTTCTATTTTCAAGTAAATGCCACTGTTTGGTTTGTGTTGTTTTTTAAAAAATCTAGAATTTTTATGAAATTTGGCATACATATTGAGCCTTTCTTAGAGCTTTTTTTCATAAGAAACCATAGCCCTTACATTATGTAAAACTTTTCACTAGAAAATCTCCCATTCCAATCTTAAATAAAAGATTTGTAAAATTAACTACATTTCGTCATCATTATTATTTACTTTTTTATTTGCCACTGAGCTTATAAAAATGTTCACTTTTATATTAATTAAGCTGCAAAAACAGAAATTGTTAGTTTGACAACACATATCCGCTATTAATAATGACTGACAACAGGGCATTATCTAATTAACAACTGGTAGTCGTCAATTTGACAACAATGATATTTTTTACAAAACCGATGTTGTCGAAATATTGACAACACTTCGTTTTTCTTTTTCGCTTTGTGTAGACGCATTGTCACCAAAAAATCGATAAAAGGATTCCAGGTTTTCTGCAGGGACTTTTGCTAGAGTTTAAAACATTAAAAAAAAAACGTATATATAATATTTTGTTTTACTGTAAACACATACATACACATAGGAATAAGGTCTTATATGTATACAAAATACAATAAATATTCAGAAGAAGGAATCTTTTTTTATTCTAAATTAACAGACATGAAATGCACAGAGAAAAAAGGATTGAATCACAACAACAAATGAATTTGTATACAATATTTTTCACACAATTGAACAATTGTAGCCTTTGCTTTAAAAATTAAAGGTATTGCATGTATTAGTTATGTAAATATATTTATGCATTTGTAAGGATGCAACAAGGATCCGACGAGATTTAGCAAAGCACAATGGGGTAAGAATAAAAACTAGCAACTTCGTATTTAAAACTATAGCGTCTGTCTTATTATTTGTTACGAATGAAATGATATTCTAACACAATCTACCGAGAAAAAGTTAAGAAAAAAACGGTAAATGGTATTAAATCGAAACGTTTTCAAATAAAAAAAATGTTTTTTATACAATGTATAAAAAATCACTCTTTTTAAATATATGGATAATTACTTATTGTAGTTAATTTTGAATATATAAATTAGCGCGAATTTTAGCAATCTTTATATAAAACAAGTAAGAGAGCTTTATTCGGCTATGCAGAATCTTGTATACCCTTCACCATGGTGCAATAAGAACAGAAAGTTGTATAGATACTGTTTTTTAGATATAAATAAATATATTTTCTGCACGCTCACTTCTCCAATATCACCCACATTTGGAAGCTTTGGCTCTTGCCGCTCTCCAGATATACAGAAAAACAGATGGACATCGCGTAATCAACTGCGCTTAACATGTATGTATTTGTTATGTGAAAAAAAGCAACCAAAAAAATTTAACTATTGAAAAAAAAAACAACTTATATACCTTGTATTTATATACCAGTTACTTTCGGTGATGGGTATAAAAAAAAACATGCGATTTTCTGAAAAAATTTGAGCTAGCCGTGGTTTTTTTTGCTCATATCTCAGCCATTTATTGTCCGATCTAGCTGAATTTTAATAGCAAAATTTAACAGAGCAGATGTGACAGGAGTATATAACAGCAAAGTCCACATCATATCTGGGGTCGTCGGAAAACCCATTTCAACAGACAGACGAACATCGTTTAATAAACTCCGCTACTCATAAATACTACTACTCTACTCCGCTACTTTATATGGTCTAAGATCAATATTGTAGAAGTTACAAACGGAATGTCAAACTTATATATACCCTTTTACCTTAAGTGCTTAAGTTAAAAAAAAACTCTTTCTTTACTTGGTTTATGGGCTTGTTTAGGTCATTTACTTACTTTAAAACACTGAGATATTGTTAGTTTGTATGTATGTCTATCTTTAGTTACATTTGGTTATGTTTGGTCTGAAGGCAAATAAACTATAGTTTGAATTAGAAGAGACAAAATTAGAATTTTGGCATTTAAACACATACATCCATACATTAGTAAACCTTTAACTTATGTATGTATATACATATGTTTGTATATGTGTTTCATTTTGTATTTTCTAGCTTTCTCTACAAATTAAGTAAACCCAGATTAGATATGAATATTTATATATATAAAATATTTTTAGTTTATGTTATTTGTATAAATATGTGAGTATGCATTTTTATGTGTTTATGGTTATCTGCTTTAAAAAAAATACAGTACAAATTTTCCTGCAACAATTAAGTTCAAAGTATTGCACACTCTTTTGGTTTATATATTTTAAGATTTTCTAGTAATAATTGAAGGAATGATGGAGTGTTTTATGTACATATTAAAAATCATAATCATCATCCATAATTAAAGTAAGTTTGAGTGATTATATTTTGAGAAAAGAATAGTTTACATTTTAAATAAGTTAATTTTGATTTCTTTCTCTTTAATCCATTTATGTTTATGAAAGTGCATTTATTTAAAAATTTTCTAACAATTTTGTGTATTTTTTTTATCTCATTTCAGAAAATTAAGTAAAATTTTAAAAGCAAATGGGTGCGAATTTTTTTTAGAAAATAAAACAACATATTTTTCTTAAATGATTTTTGTGGTTAAAATCATTATTTTTAATATATTATTTTAAGTTATAAAAAGTAAAAACAAAAAAAAAAAAAAAAAAAAAAACATCATTATTGTTGAGTCAGTATATTCCTTTATTTATTATTGCGATGATGGAATCTTAACAGTCATTTCTGTTGGCTTAGTGCATTCACACAACCATCACAACTCCAACTGAACCACTCTTCTAAGTTCTTACAACATACTACCGATTTACAACTCGATCTCACTGATGAAATATGGATTTCATACAAATATTATGCAGTTATTTCTTAGCACTGCTAACAAAAACACATGGTAAGTGGAAAAATGCTCTTTCTTTTTAATAGAATTCTAAGAAATTTTGGTTACTTAAGATTTTTATTGAAACTACGGGTTAATAAGAGAAAAAAAAGTAAAAACGTTTTCGACATTATAGTGGATCATAGATGACCTGATACATAAGTTTATCTTTCGAGAAAAATTTTTTGTAACTCCCAGAATTTTTTTTGGAACTCAAAGGCTAAATAAACAACACAAATCGCTTGGAAAACTCACACTTTGCTTCCGTTTTGTATTCGCCAATGAACAACACAAACATGGTTCGTACCAACAATAATTTTTAATTTTAGTTTTGATTTTAATTCATGCAGACAACAATAGTGCTGCGGCGATATTACTTGCTATTTGTTTAAAACGAAGATATATAAAATAATGGAAAAGAATTTGGAGTAAAAAATGCTTTTAAAAATTAGAATTTACGACTGAAAATGATTTTAATGCTTCTTTTTCAAAGTCTTCACTCTGCAAAGCTTTCGGTGAAATGATTCATTGAGCTCTAGACACCAAAAAATGTTTGACAAATATTAAACACGTCTGCCAAACAAATCTTTTTTATATTTCTACAAACATGCCTCGAATGTTTGCCCAAAAAACAAACACCCCAATTAACAACGCAAAATATTTGAACAAACATAAAATGCCGACACGTTTGCCAAGCAATATGTGCAGTTTATTTTGCCCTAAAGTAGCTTGTATTTTGATCTATTATAACAATAAGAGTCTAAAAAATACCCAATCTTGGCTTTTTTATTTTTTTTAATCCTTGTCCAGTTTAAATGAATCCGTTAATGTCCCTTAAGTGGAAGTAGATTAAAAAAAAAATCATTATAGAGTCAAAGACAATTGTTTATGAACCTATCTATATACATTAGACCGACTCACCTTGTATGGAGCTGAAAAAAGTGGTTTTGTTACCCCTCAGAAAATAAAGCTTGATATGTTTTATGATGAATCCCAAAATATTTTGGTTCTTGCGTTAATCATCCGTGAGCTGGACCATTTTTAAAAAACGTCTTTTTCTGTTTTCGATTTTTTTTTTGTACTTTCCCTGCGGGAAATTTGTGTCAATTGGTCCAACAGACTAGTCGTGGGATTTGTGAAAATAGAACAAGTACAAAAAGAAAAGACTCATGACCAGTGAAAGAAGAACCAATCCCTTAACTGGTTTATGAAGAACAAAAAAGTAGAAAAAGTAATGAATTTCAGTACAGTCTTCACCGGTGCTGTGACACATTTTAAGGTACTTCCTAAAATTTGGTTCTTGAATTTAATTCTCGGACTTTTTTTATTGAAATAATACTACATTGTATTGAAATAATACTACATTTTAGTAACTGACACTAAATACGTTCATGCAGAACAGACCTGTGACTGGTCAAATGGTGTCAATTGACCCCCTTCAATGACAACCCCATGTAAAAGTGATAGGTCTTATTCATATAAAGTGTTAGAACTAGAACAGGTCTTTACCACAAAAGACCTATTACGGGACTACTTGGGTGTCAGTTCGCTTCTCTCTAGGGTTGTTCCAAGACGACATTAATAAATTTTGGTATAATCGAAAAGAGTTTTTGAAGCAGCGAACAATGGTATATAAAACTTAACCACTTGTGACCTACTAATTGAGATATTTGACATATATGTATATTAGAGCGACTCAAGAAAAAAGTGATTTTGTTACCCCTCTGAAAATAAAGCTTGATATGTTTTATGATAATTCCCAAAATATTTTGGTGTTAGCGTTGATCATCCGTGAGCTGGATCATTTTAAAAAAAAGGACTTTTTTAGTTTTTCGAACTTTTTTTGTACTTTGCTCCAAGACGGCATAAATACAACAATTTGAAACAAACATATATACATACATATGTAAACAAAAAAATATTGTTTTTTTTTGTTAATTTAAATCCATAAACATTTGGCACCGTAGCTGCTGCTGAAAGATGAAACATCATTCTTTCCATCCTAAATTTTTTGAAAAGACGAAATACCTGGCTCCCTTTTGTTTTTAGGATTGTCATGGCTCTGCTTAGCACCGCGATCTTACAACAAACAAATAATTTCTTCACTTTCCCATTGTATTTTTTTCGCATTTTTACTCATTGTTATTAATTTTTTACTCAAAAAGAATTAATATTTTTTGTTAAGAAATTATGGTTTTCTTAAGACGAATTTACTTCACTTAATATGTTGTTTTTATTTTATTGTAAAATACATCTAACCCTAATCGCCATTTCTTAATTTTTAAAATGAATTTTTCACTTTAGTATTGTCAAGTTTATTTTTGATTTGATAATATAATTTTATATGAAAATTGATAAAATATTGCGTGTCAAATGATATTCAAATCATTATCAATTTAAATTCAAATCTTAAAATCAAACAATTCAAAAAATGATTTGATAATTGTGCTTGATATCAAATGATGAAGTCATTTCATATCAAAGGTTTGACTCGTGTCTTTTGGCGTAATACACCCGACTGTACAATCAGCTATTTAGAGAACGGTTAAAGTAAACCTATACAAATTTAAAAAAAAATAGTTTTGTTATTAATTTAAAATATTTGACATAAAGCGATATAAACTAGAAAGTGTGAAACATCCAATTCAAGAACATTAAATATGTCTTAAGATCTGGAGAAGTATCTAAATTTGGTACAAATTATTATCAACGAACAAGAGTTGTTTCAAAAAAATTTTACTTATTTTAAGTGTGGTGTCTTGTTGAAAATGTCAAATATTTTTAAAAATTTTGAGAAAATAGTAAAAAAATGGAACAGACAAATAATATAAATGAAGTTTTATAATCCAATTTTTAAATACCTATTGACCATTTTTACACGAAAAAATTTCAGTCGGCTGTATTTGTTATGAAAACAAAGTTTCGCTATTGTCAAAAAAGTACAATATAACCGCACTAAATTTTGAGGAAGATTTCAAATCACTTGTTTTTTTGTAATATAAACGGGCTATAATGTTGGTCATAATTTTTTCACGAAAAACTCTTTTTTTGAAATCGATAAAGTAAGTATGTTTAAACTTCACAAACGGTTAAAGTTATGCCAAAAGAAACACTAGTCCAAAGATTCGCGGAAATTTGAAAAATATTTTGCTCGAACATTTCTGGAAAATATTAACTTTGTAAAGAACCCTTCTCAAGTACTATAAATCAAAATTGTAAATTACTGTTGCCGTCTAATTCAAACAACTTGAGCTTCAGAGACCAGATTATTTCAAAAGCCCAAAGTGCGACCACGTTAGTTCTTAGACACATTATTGCACAGTCTTACTACATCTTAATGGACAAACCGGTTTATTTTATTATTTTAGGCGTTACAATATACCACATTATAGTTTGTTGACCAAGTTTTTCATAAAGTAAGGATAATTACAAAAAAAAAAAAATTAAATTCAGTCTTAAGTTTGCTGTAGGGTACAACAAAAAAGTATTGAACATCTTTAAAATGCAGACACTCTTACGAACTAAAAAATCCATTCAAATACGAGAATAGATATGAATGTATATTTGAATGCAAGTATAAATGGTTATGCATGAATATATTCATGTATGGGTGTTTGTGTGTGCGACTATGTATGTGTGTTTGAGCATATAAAAAGTTTTGTTTCGTAATAGTTTCATGCAGAATATTCTATGAATTATTCATGATTGACTTTAAGAAAAATCATTTTGATTAAAAAATCAATTTTTATTATATTTGAAAAAGAGAAAAAATAATTTATAGAAAAATTGTTTGGATTAAAATTTAAGTTAAATAAAATGTTTTAATACAAGAGTAAGAAGATGTTATTTAATTTTTTAAATTTGAAAATTTCTTCATATATAATAAATTTAAAATAATAGTTGCCATAATTTGAGGCTTATAAAGTATTTGATTTTAAATTCTTTCATAATAATTTTTTTTTTAAATTTGTTGTTTTTTTTATTTTTATGATTCTTATAAATAAAAAAATGAAAAAAAACAAAATCGACTAGATTTGCCAGTTTGTAAAATAAATCAAATAACAAAAATTCATAAAGGCATCAAAATTCGAATAAATCTGAAAACTTAAAAATTACTAATAATTATTAATCCAAATTTTGATATTTTAAATAGGCTAAAGTTCATCTAATTTAATTTTCATTAAATTATTTTTTATGAGGAAAGGACAACATGAAATTAATAAAAATTTATTGATAATTTTTCATTCTTGACAGCCGCGGGGCTCGAACCCAGGCTTTCAAGGACAGGTTACCCATACATGTTGTAACCGCTCAATATTTTCAGAGGGTTTTGCCGTGTAACACTCACAGCCATTGACGACTGCTGACAGTCAATAGTCAAACATCAATCTTTAAACCAAATTGTATTAACCTTTGGTATATCGAAATTTGCTTTGAATGATTGTCTATTTTAATTGATTTACATGTTCTTCCTTACTTCTGTTTTTTGGTAGTTTTTGTCAAGAATTCTTCTCGAAGTCCAAAGTACATTTTTTTTTTGTTTCAGTTTTAGTTCAACTGTGATACATCAACAATAACCTGTGATATTAAATTACTTTTTTTTTTTATTTTTTATTAATTTTAAACAACTTCGTGTTTTATGTTGTAAAACTTGTGTGTTTTTATTATAAAATGTAAATTTAACAAAGATTAAATATTTGATAAACTGAAAATCCCTGATGAAGTTGGAAAATACCAACAAAACGTAGGATGAAAATATAAATAAATAATCTTTTATTTAGATACAAATGACCTTGAAAGCCTATTTAGATAAAATCTAAGAAAATAATAATAAAGTAAAGAAAAAGGTCGATTAATAAGTAATATTGTTTAATTCTTTTCTTTTTTTTTGTTAAAAAATACTTGTAAAAACCTTTGAAATTAAAAAAATATTACGCCCAATTTTTGGGATTGATATTAAAAAACATTTATTTTTAAAATCGTTTTAAATTCAAAATTCTTTTCTTCACTAAGCACTTAAATGTAACTTAATTCACCTGTGTGGTAAATTTAAATTCATTTAAGTTTCCATTGGAAAAATTTAGCAAGGTGGTCTCAATATTAAGCCAATGCAAGAACAACAGGCAAAGCAATAGCAAACAACTGTTTTTGAAGGCCACCTTGTAAATAAATACACTTTTTTAGGATATTTTTTTGTATTAAATAAGACTTTTTAAACAAAACTCAAAATATCAATCTGTATTTAAATACGATTGAAGTTTATATGAAAATTAACTTAATATACAGGTATGTGATGAAAATCGATGTCGATGCAAAATCGTACTAAAATCGAAAAAGGTGTGATGGCAACACTTAATTGTCGTTCGTTTTGTTTTTAATTCGGTTTTCTTTTCAAATCGAAGTCGATTTCATTTTCCATTTGTTTCTATGAAAATGTAAACTAACAAGAGTGTGATGAAAAACGAAAATTTACTGTTTTAACTGTTTTTAAAACGATAAGATATTTACGCACGTTTTTAAGAACTGAAGTCATTAAAATAAATTTTTCAAATATTTGAAAAGTATTTAAACCAAAATGTAAGTAAGTGTATTAAAGTTTTTAACTGTAGGTAATAATAAATAAATAAAAAATATTTTTCAGGGGAAAACATACAAATACTGGCCAGGAGGAGTTTATGGTGAATTTTATGGAAAAACATCCTCAATTGGCAAAAAATTTTTTTAAAGGTGATAGAGTGGAAGCAGAAAGACTTTGGCAAACTTTCGCCCAGGAGCTAAATAAGCTTGGTCCACCTTTAAAAGATTGTAATGGATGGAAAAAGGTATAAACAAGATATTTGTTGTTTATTTTTCAACTGTTATTTTGGTATTTAGATATGGAGTGACAAAAAATCTTCTATTAAGAAGAAAATTTCCACAAATAAACGAGAGGCTCGTGCTACTGGCGGAGGACCACATAATCAATTATATATTTCGAATATAGAAGAAGCCATTGGAAAAATATGTGGCCTTTATGATTGCGTTGATGGCATTGAGGGAAGCTTTTGTTTTGGAACTCAGCAGGAAAATAATGGGTCAGACATTTCGCAGGAGGTCAGTCCTGAGTGCAATGAAATCGAAAATTGTAACCAATTCGATAGGCCGACCACTTCTAAGCAGTCAAATAAAAGAAAGCGATTGGATACATCTTCCCTTGAAGAAAATCTTAGAAGTTTCATGTGCAGTGAGAAGGAAAAAAACAGTGTACTTCAGGAAAATGTTAAGGACATAACAAACACTTTAAAAACATATTCAAAAACATTTCAAAATACTGAAACTTATTTAAGACGGATGTACAGAGCCCAGGAAAATGTGGTTGATCGTATTGGTGAACAAACTGTAGCTATTAATAAACAAATTGAAGCCATTAACAATCAAACTGAAGCCATTAATAGACAAACAGTCGAAATTTCTAAGCAAAACGCAGAAGTTTCTATGCAAAGCAAAGAAGTTCAACGACATAATGTGCAAGTAGAAAAACAATTATATGAAAAAAATAAAATTAAAAAACAATGTTTGGAAATCCAAAAGCAACAGCTTGAAAAAATGTAATTTTTAAAATTTATTTTGTCTGGATATGTACAAAGTGTATTGAAATACGTTAGCAAGTGCTCATAAAATAAAAAATAAATGCATTTAAGTAAAAAAGCTTTTTAATGATTTTTTTTATGTTGTTTTTTGTAGAAACCTCCTTAGGGACCTATTTCTATAGAAAATTATTTGTAAATAGACTTTCAGCAATTGCATCTCTATTTCGGCTTGCTTCTGAAGTCGCTAGATTGACAGTGTCATCTTCTGTGTTACTGAAATCAGATTCTTCAATTGGAGCATTGAAACCACCAAAATCTTCCAATTTATAAAAGTTGCACATATTATGTATCGCACAACATATGTTTATAATTTTTACAATCTTTTGTGATTTATACCACAAGGTGCTAGATAAACAACGGAATCTGCTTTTTAAGACCCCAATTGTTCTTTCAATAATGTTTCTTCCTGCTGCATGTGCATTATTAAATTTATGTTGCGCTGAACCAGCATTTGGTAGTCTGTACGGAGTCAAGACAAAAGGTTCTAAAGCATAGCCTGAATCACCTAAAAGCCACGAATTGTGGTCTCCACTTTCATATCTGCCAAGGTAATAATCTCGCACCGTACTCAAGTTCCAAACGAAGGAATCGTGACTAGAACCAGGACGAGTGGCGTCTACTGCAATAACATTCATTTTATAGTCACATATCTGAATAAATATAATAGGATACATGAGGAAATTTTAATATTTTTAGTTTATCTTACAATCATCGCATTTATACTATAATAGCCTTTTCTATTATAGTATAAATAATCCTGATTTCCGGGCTTTACAATCCTAATATGGGTACCGTCAATACAACCAATCACCCCCGGAATTTTGAATTTTTCAAAAAAATGGTGCTTTGACCTTTGAATATAATCTAGGTCGGCGGGAACTTTAATCCAATATTGGCATAGCACTTTTTCTAATATAACTATCATCTTAGACAATGATTTTGAGACCGTAGTCCTGTGCATAGCTATAACAGAATCATTTCCAACCGACCTTTGAAAGCTGCCTTCTGCTAGGAATCTTAACGTGGTTGCTAACTCAATGACCAAAGGAATTGATTTAGGTTTTACATGCGGTTCAATTTTTTGTAGAATCCAAAAAAAACCTTCCTTGTTTATTCGGAAATATTCCTTGAACCTAAAAATATTTGATGTGTACTCAGTTTAAATTACTTAGAAAAATTTGTTACCTGGTCTCCTGCATACTCAGTGGATCTGAAGAATCCCTAAGCCTTTTCCTTTGTTGTTTGAATTATTTATTATTAAAAAAGAAGTTGATAAAATTAATGCCATTTTTCTGATTTAAAATCCACATAATTGTTTACGAAAAAGTTGCAATGTTTACTTGAAACAATTTGAAAAGAAACAAAAATGGGAATAAAAACCGTTCGATTTTGATCACATCTTATAACAAAACGTTCGTTTTTAACTTTCGATTTAATTTGAAAATCGATCGATTTCCGTCACATACCTGATAGATTTAAATTTTATAAAATCGCAAATCTAATAAATAGAAAAACCTATAAATTAAAATAACGTACAAACATTTTTCTGATTTCTGTATTTTTCATCTATTCTCAATCAATACATTTTGGACTGTAACTTTTTTAATATACAAAACTTGATTAATGCGGTGCGCTTAACCCGGCTAGCGAAACCCATTGCAAAAAATTAGTAACATTTTTTTAAATCCGATCCCGTGTGTCAATAACGAAGCAATTTGAACTAAATTTAGATAATTTAGCTCTTATCCTTTTTCTGAGATTTAGACATTTATATTGTTCTTGTATTAGAGGTTGCACACTCACTTTTCCAAGTCAGATTGTTTTTAACAGATATTGTGTATTGATGACCAAGGTGCCCCAAATTTGTATACTTTTACTGCTACCATTCTCCAAATATATAGAAATTTTTATTGTCCTTATATGGAAAGTTGCACGCCCACTTTTCTAGCTTAGCTCGCTTTTTTACATATATTGTGTATTAATGAACAAGCTTCTTCTTTAAAATTGGTATACTTTTTCTATTATCGTTTCAAAAATATAAAAAATTTGTTTTGGAGGTGTCTGTTGTGATTCCGGTGGCGTTAACTGTTTTTTTAGGTTAGCTCTTGTTTTGGAGATTTACCGTTATTCGGAAAATGGAGGAGGTTACACAATATGTATTACTGTAAATCAAAAACGCTTTAGTTTATTGAATAAACTAAAACAACCGAAATTCCGAAAAAAATTTGCTTTAAGTTTGGTTTAGCTTTTTTCTAATGTGCAGTCGTATTAGATACATGATTTTTTTTGGCAAAAAAACATTTTTTTTCCAAACAATCCAGGTTAAATATGTTAATTAAATAAAAAAATTTTATAAAACGCCATAATTTTATAGGAGCCTCCGATCGACTCAGCATCACTTTCTGAGTCGAATTAACGATGTTCGTCAGGCTGTCTATGTAAACAGGTCGCAAGCTTGGAGATAATTTGATAAAACTTGGTACATAGATTCTAATATGGTGTAGGGTATCATATAGTCGGGTTTGGCCGACTATACTTTCTAACTTGTTTTTATTGTAGATTATGTTGTTGTTGTTATGATTATAATTGACCTTCAAAATATTTAAAACTAATTGGCACGAGTGTTTCCTATAAGATGAACAATAACGACATCGAATTAATCGCTGATTTAATTTTTTAAATGCTAAAATATTAATTTACGTTTATTCTTATGTTACAAATTGATAACAATTTCTTTGTGAAAACTTTTTAATGAATTATTTCTGCAATTTTGAGCCATTTGTTTCTGTAAATTAAGCAATTTTTGGTCACCAACTTTTGGCAACACTGCCCGCCTAAGAGCATCTTACGCGCTGCAGGAGCCAAATTTAATAATAAGGATCAAGTACGTTTAGAGGTCGGTCATATATTTTTCCCTCTATGGGCGACTCCTAGGCAGTTATGGGACACTGAACTCAGCTGCTGTTATTTTAAGCCAGTGTTCGAAAATAAACACTAAATATCGGTGCTTAGTGTTTGGTTCGGTAGATTTGTGGAAAACACAAACGCTAATATCATTAAAAAAATAACGTTTCCCTGTTTTTCATCTTTCGAACACAAAAATAATACTGTTTTCATCCAACTCAACAAAAGATGAGAACATTTAATTCCGTTCGTTTTTTTTTAACCACAAACTTTGTGTTCGGTTCGGTTCATTAAAACTAAAAATTTTTTTACAAAAACAAAATACACATACAAAAAAAAATGAAAAGAGAGAAAAATTATTTTACACAAACAAAACTTACACAATACACACACAAGCTGTTCGTGCTGCGGTCGTTGCTAAAATTTTTTGGTTGTTCATTTCTTTATCAATGTAAAAAAAAGAAACATTATAGAACATTAAAAGATAATGTTTGTCCACAGTATGACTGCAATTGTTCTGTTTTTTGACGAAGAGCAGAACATTATGTCTGTGGCCGTATGGAAAAACTAGATAACTCCATTTTTAGAAAACACGGGAAAAACACACTTAAAGTTTTAAACATATTTCGCTTATTATTTGATAAGATTTTATGTTACTTTCCATGCGCATTAAAGAAAACATAATTTTTAATAGTGTTAAAGATTTCTGGTTTCATTGAACTAAATTTTGGGCACTTAAACCAAGAATCAATGTCACTTGTCTTCTTTTTTCGAAAAATGGAGTTATCTAGTTATTCCGAAAAAACTTATTTTTCAATTTTGTTTAAAGTTTTACGAAACTAAGACAACTTAAGAAATGATTTGTGGAAAAACATTAACTATATGACTCAGCACTCAAGTTACCCACGGTACTTCGTGTTCGTCTTCCTTTCTTTCGTGGACATATGTATTTATATGCCAAAGTTTATCGGCCATGTTCTGACAATCGCACGATTTGAAATCGCAAAACGCCAGATTTATTATATGGTGTTTTCAAGCTCGTGCTTTCAGCTTGCGATCTGCCTTAATGTTTTTACAAATATTCTAGTTCTCTTTTGCAATTTGAACTCGCCAAACTTCTTGCTATGGCGATTTACAGAGCACCTAATTTGCAATTTTAAGTCAGAATCGCCAATGTTAAGCGTTTTGCGATTGTCAGAACATGCCCGTATGTTTCTAGATTAAAAAGCGACCAGTTATAAAAAAAGTACCAAACAGTTATTCTCATCCGCTCATGACATTGAATGTTTCATTTTTTGTTTATAGGTGCAATATTAACGAAAAATGAAAAAAGTCAGTCAAAGAAAGTCAGAGAACAAAAAAGTACCAAAAAGATACCTTCTACAGATCATCATTCAATGAGGACCTTGCATGTTTAATTTTATGTTTTTAGGTACAATACTAACGGAAATTGAAAAAAATACCAGTTAAAGAACAAATAGTATCAAAAAATTCACTCATAGGTTCTTATCCACTCAGGACGTTGCATGTTGAATTTTATGTTTATATGTTAAATATTAACTACATATAATTAGAGAAATTTCCACTTGTAAAACAAAAAGCTAAAGAATAGTATTTAGTTTCCCGTATTTCCCCTTTTTTCGTACTTTTTTTCTCCCCATTAAAGTATCAGAAATTACAATGTTGTAGTGGGAGCTCAAAAATTGACGTTCGATTTCCAAAAAGTACCGAATTCGTATTTGGACTCAAATGTGATATAAACTTTATTTCTATGTTTATTTGTAGATGAAAGATGGGGTGACATAAAAGTTCCAAGATACATGTTTCACCAGTTTTCTCCCTAAAACAGGCGATTTTCAAAAAAGAACCACACACCTACCTGTCCGCTTATTTTTCTAAAGAACAACGGCACCTCTTACATTTTTTTGTATCCCTTTTAGTTCTGTAGATATTTTTCGAATTTTAAAAATCACGTCTTAGTTGGTGAGAGACCAACCTTCTGTCCAAATTTCAAGTTTTTAGCTTCAGGCGTTTAGGCTGTGCGGTAATGAATTAGTAAGTAACGTTACAATTTTATATTATATATAAGCCGAGTTTTTGTCTGTTTTTATGAATAAACTGAATTAAAGGTTTACCCTTTATGGCTTACCCTTCTTGATTTTATGATATTTATAGGCCAGTTTATAAGTTATAACATTGTTTTATAGTTTTTTAGTTTAGCTGACCCAAAACACTGTCTTATCTTTGCAACAGAAAAAAAAATTATTATCTGGTAAGTCGAAAGATTTTTAAAAGTTACTGTACCGAATAGAGTACGGTAGATCTTTATGGGTTAAAAACTATTACTCGGAAAGATTTCGGGTGTTTGGCAGTCGTATTCTATATATCAAGAACTTCAGAAATTATATAATATGCATATTATATAATATTCTTTGATTTAACGGGAATTGCAAATTTTAGGCTTAAAATTTTGACCCAAAGAGCTTGTGACCCGAATTTTTCTATTTCGCTCTTTCTCTCTTAGTTATCGACACAACGTCATTTTTAACTACTTATTTTTCTGTTTCTTAAGACACTATGGAGTTACTTTTTTTTCAAAAAAAATGCATGGAGTTATCTAGTTTTTACATAAAAGTTGGTATTTTTTTGATTTTTGTTTTTCAAATAACTTTTAAATGAGAAACTTTATTAAAATTTCGATCTGACAGAGTGATGGTTAATGAAACACGCTATCTATCTATCTATTTTTGGTGTTATCTCATTTTTCCCAAAAAGTGGAGTTAACTAGTTCTTCCATACGGCCACAGATATTATGTTGGGCTCTTTCTTGAAAATAGTAACAAGCGGTACTAAGGGCTATGTTCGTCTACACAATCACTAAAAAATAGATATCGTTCTTTGGTGTGTGAGCCTAACGCTAAATAATGTACAGTGCTAAGTAATGTACAGTTTATTTTTGAACACTGTTGTAAACTCGGCAAAGGCACCACCAAAATTGATAATGCGCTACTTTCGTTTGTTTGCATGTCACCTGAGAAACGGATGACTTAAGATATGCCATACTTTGTCAAAGTGTGCACGGCTGCTTTTGGGAATGCGTGAGAATGCTGCACTGCTAAGCAACATGTGTTTTAGAAGGCAGCTATATACATAAGTAAAATTTTAGAATAAAAAAAAAAAAACTTAAAATCATCGATTAAATGGAACTTTTCCAATATTCGTTTTTACAAATGATAGCTGCATAAAATTTTTTGGCAAAAATTTCTAAAAACTTGAAGGAAATTTTGCTAAATAAACCTAATGCAAAATTGGCAACACTGCTCTAGACCATTACATCCCATTTTGGTTAAGCGCTGAAAGATTCTTCAATTCCACAAGTTTTTGTTGTGATTTATTATAATATTTTTTCTTCGTTTTCTTCATAATTATTTCCATGAATTCTTACTGTATTGTAAGTTTAACTTATAATTAAATTTGAACAATATTAAGCAAAGAAAAAAATATTAATTAGTTTTGAAGCCTTAGGTAAAATAATTGTTTGTGTGTGAATGTATGAATGAATGTATGGGAGAGCGTAGATGTGTTCGTATGCCTGTGTAAATTCCCAGCGGGAAAACTCAGAAGAACGTCTTACTTCAGGCCTTTTTAAGGCCATGCTTAAAAATTTTTTGGATTCACTTACTATTCGTATCTAACTGCTAAAGAATGCCTCATAGAAAGCCTCGATTCCTTGGTATAAAAGTAAGATACAGCTTACAAACTCGCTTCTATGAAAAGGGAGTAGAGAAGGAGTAACATTTTTAGTATTGTTTTTTTGCACAAGCAAAAGCAAAATAATTATTTTTTTTTGATCCCGTTACCATTCTTAGGTACCTGCTAAAGAAGCGAGAGCGGAAGGTCTATTCCGCAATGACAACGTGTCTAAAAAAGATATGAGTATAGAATGGAGCGAGCAGGCCTTATACATTCAAAAGAAGGGGTGCAAAGGCCTTTTAGAAGGCCTCCTTACTCCTTTTTTCCCGCTGGGTTTATTTGATAATAATTACACTAAAACAGAAATACCATATTAACCCATTAAAGCCTGTTGGCTATTAAAATACCCATGTCCTTTCCCAGGAGTGAGAAGAGGTAACATTCTTTTGTTCACTACAAGCAACTTCTACGAACCCCTGGTACCTACATTTATATAAAAACTTCATTAAAATCGTACGAGCGGATCTATGGGCAGGTATTTATGGGTTAAGGTTTGCCAGGACAAAAATGAAAATTTGTTTTTATATTAAAACGACCACTCGTAAAGAAGTCTATGTGTATTTGAAAAATTTGTATAAATAAAATAGTAATACAAACTAATTTGTATGCTACATTTAATATCTTTATTATACAAATACATATAAATTTTATTAAAAACCACAGGCAACCTTTTGTAAGTGTCAGAAAGACAGACTCATTTGAAAAATTTGCTTAACATCATAAGTGTCCTACCAAAAATATTATCACACACACATACAAACAATTTGCAAGTGTATTTGTTTATGCATTTTAAACGAAACATAAATAGAAAAGCATTTGCAAAATCACAGTCAATACTGCAAGAAAGCGACAGATATTACACACATAGCCTAGTAACATTTTAATTAGCTTAATTAAATCACTAGCATAATAAATATAACTAATTTTGAAATTTAGTTTCCATTTCGTTTTTTAAAAATTTGACAAATCACGTAAACTCTCTGAACTTCCCATGTTGACAGCATTCACTTTTATTTTTACAAATATAATTTTTGAATGTTCATACATGTGTGTATTCAACTGCAAAAATTTTCTTGAAAATTTAGCATTAAATTTTGAAGAAGTAAACTCAAGAAGAGCAACAGTAACAACGATACAAAAAAAAAAACGAACATGTGTTTTGTTTCAAGTGCATTAAATTTGAAATGTCTGTCATAATGACAATAAGGTTTGGCAAAATATTTGACATTGATATTATAAAGAAGCCATTAAATACATGTTTACTGTGTGCTAATTTTTAGTTTTCTGGCACATTTTTTCGAAGAAGCTATTAAAGCCGAGTATTAAAAATTTAGTTTTTAAGCCATACTTTTCTAGGGAAGTTTTGTGCACGTATAATGTACTTCCGCTTAAAGCTGAATTTTTAAAAGGTCTTGACTTATTTTTAAAAGTGTCTTTTTTAAGAGTATTTTTGGGAAAGGTAGTATTTTTGAAATTCTCAGGTCGCTTCCTCTTTTTATGTTACAGCCAAAATAAGAGTACAAATAATTTCCAGAGACTTATAGGGGCCATATACAATACCATTATG
Organism: Pollenia griseotomentosa; assembly: GCA_963931875.1. NCBI lineage: Eukaryota > Metazoa > Arthropoda > Insecta > Diptera > Polleniidae > Pollenia > Pollenia griseotomentosa. The sequence continues at coordinate 52,236,661 of OZ007563.1, forward strand.
ATTGTGCAATCAAGTGATTGTGTACTTAAGCTTGAAGCACACAATACACCAGCATGCTGTTACAAAATTATTTTTACCAAAAATTGTGTGGAAAAGGTTGTAATAAATAACGATACAATTTTCTACCATTTTACTATAGCATTGGTTTTTTAATTCACATTTGCAGTATTCCGTACTTTTAACTTTCCATAGGAAAGGCATTGGTTTATAAAGTTCGAGAAATTCTCCCCAACATTTTTTTCTTTGGCATTCATATTTTAAATTTTGTATTTTTTGATGTTAATGCCATGACTATTTAACTTTTATGAGCTAACTTAACAACACACGATTCAATCATGCTTGAACAAACAAAAAAATATCAAACTATTTCTTAATAAAGCACCAGCGGCTGGTACAATCACACCACAAGCTCATACATGGTCAATCAGCTGGTACAATCTCTTGATTGCACAATCATGATGGTGTTGTGTATGGGCCCTATTACAAAAATATTGATTCATAATAAAGACAGGATAAGTTTTGCGACGACTCAAATCAAAGCTATAGGCATTTTAGCTAGAAAGTAAAAATATACATTTATTTAAAACAAAACCCACCAAAAAACTATAATTTTTAAAGAACTTTTGGACACAAATTTAATTAATAATTGTTGAAATTTAATATTTAACTTAGTCCACGAAAAGTTTGCCAAGCACCTGTGTTTTAAGTAATTAAAATGCATGTCCACTTTGGGGAAACACTAATGGCTAATAAATCACTGATGGTTTAAACGCTGGTTTAGTTGAACTAAACTTGAATTTATATGTAGTTTAAACTCAGCAACTATGTATCAGTGTCCCATGTATTATATGTAGTCAAAAAAATTACATGTGGCAGCACTACGATAAATCTTATCAAATTCATATGGTCTGTATTGGTAGTTTAAACGCCCAATTTTATGCGTTGAAAGATGGTTTATATGTTAAGTGATTTATGGATTTGTTGGTTTAAACACATTTTAAACCAAAAAGAGAGCTTAACTTGCTCTGATTTGTAGCTCTTAGGCCCTAATTGCGTTAAACGCAACGCCAAAAAAAAAAAATTAAAAGCAAAAACAAAGTCAAACATATTCTGTAATTTTGTTGTTGCTTTCTACAGAAATTCATATTGCGTTTTAATATTTTCAACGCCACAAGATACACAGCGTTTGAAATTAAAAAATTCAATATGAATTTCTGTAGAAAGCAACAACAAAATATTAAAATTTTTTGACTTTGTTTTTGCTTTTAATGTAATTATTGGTTCGTGTTTTACACTATTAGGGCCTTAAATAACTGAAGCCGTCAGAATGAATACTACTTAATAATTGGAATTGGAAAAAATATCGATATATCAAGAAATCGATATTTAAAAAAAATAATCGATATATATCACCAATATTTAAAATACCGATACATCAATTTATCGATATTGAACTATGGCCATCGAATTCGATATTTTTTAAAATCAGTCTTCATCAAAAACTCAAAACTTTAGCCGTTTTTCAAACAATATGTTTTTTTAATAATTGGCATTTTTTAAACTAATATGAAGATCTAAAATGATTGGCATTTATAAGAAGCAGTGCCGGATACAAGAAGCAGATTGACAGGAGGGCAAGCACATAAAACAGAGAGTGCTCCTGATGTCCATATCTGATCATTACTGGATTGACTTAAACAATCAAAAACATTTCTAGTTAAATTTGGTACTTTTGGGGTGCAATTCAAATTTTAAGGTAAGATGGTACTCTTCCATGACTTACTTACTACTTTTTCATATGGTTTTTATATATTCTTCCCTTTTATTTTTGTTATAATTGAATTTTTTGTTTTGATTGAATTTTTTTTCTTATTAATTTTTTGAAATTAAATGAAACAATAAAAAGTAACAATGTAATTACATATAATATGTTTTTTAATTTTTTAATTTGGAAATAGTTTCAGCAAAACACATTCGATATATCGATGTATCGAGAATTTTGAAATAATAAATATCGATATTCTTAAAAAATATCGATTCGATATATATCGATATATTTATTCAATTTGCCCATCCCTACATAATAATGGTCGGGCTTCTGATTTTGACATTTCGAGGTTTTTTTTTTTATTGGTTAGTGTTTTGCTAAGAATGGTTGACATTACGAGCTATAAGCACTTACAATGCAATGCAAGAAACCCTATGTTTTTTTATGTTGTTTTTGTATTGTTGTAGTTCCGACACCACCTGTAGTTGATTTCACCTTGATTAATATATTGTAGTGACGTATATTATTGTTTATTTATTAAACTTGTTATGTCTTATTTATACAAATTTTATAATATAATCAAGCAAACTTTGTTTTTTAAAAATAAATAATATATCGTTAGCTAAAATGCAAAAAGGCGTAACTAACAAAAATATCATTTTACAGGAGAAGCAAATAATTTTATAACATGAAAACTATAAACATGTCAGAAAACATTCGTTGATAAGTCGTCCATGGAATTCTTCAAAATTTTTAAAAAGAAACCATTTCATTATATTTTGTTAAAAATAAAAATGGGTTATTACGTAGTTTTGCATTTATAAAATATACACTCTTGTAGTTACGTCCCTTTGTTTTTTGTGAATTAAAGCGTAATTTTTGATCGCAGAAGTGTAAAATTTTGTCAAGACATGTAGTTCAATGGCATTCATAATAACCAATCAAAAACACGATTTTGAATTTTTTGTAAGTTACGCCTTTTTGCATTTTAGCTAACGATATGTATTTTAATGTATGTGGTTTTGGAATATTAAAATATTATTAAAAAATATTTCGATAGGACTACAAAAATTTGCTTATTTCTTGAAAATCAAAACAACAATATTTATAAAATACATTTTCGATGTAGTAATTTTATAAAGGGATGTTATAACCAGTGCTGCCACAACGAATACAATTTTTACAACCAAAATTTTTGAAAAAGTTACCAAATGTAAAAAAATATAACCAAATTTTAAATGCTTATTATTAATTGAGAAAATCATTAAAATCATTGTAATACATTGTAACACAAAGGTTATTTGCACTTTATAGTAAAACAATAATTAGAAATCAAGAAAAAAAAACAAGAAATGTAATTATTTTACATATTACTGCCTGTTTAACGATATCGAACGTTAACGTTCGCAGAGAAAATTACATTTAAAACAAAAACAAATTTTAGAATTTTGTTTTTGTTTTAAATATAATTTTCTATGCGAACGTTGACGTTCTAAATCGATGAACGGGCTGTAAAAAAATAACGTGAAACCCAATTAAAAGTTTTATTTACATATTTAAGAATTTTTTCGTAAAAAATTTTTAATTTTTTGGCGCCCTATTTCTTAAAGAAAATTCCATAAATTTTAAAATTATGTACTATATTGATAAATCAATGTGATTTTAAAAAATTTTTAAAATTCCTACGTGTATTTTCAAATATGTATATAAATATACTTCTGGAAATAACCTAAATTCAGAACCTTAAACTTATTTTCAAGTTTTTAAAAACACTGAAACGACTTTTGTCACAAATAAATAAATATACATACCGACAAGTTAAAAACAGTAAAATTTCAAATTTCTTTAAACTTACAGCCATTTCATACAGAAAATTCCATAAATTTTAAAATTATATTGATAAATCAATGTAATTTTAAAAAATCTTTAAAATTCCTACGTATATTTTCAAATGTGTAATTAAATATACTTCTGGAAATAACCTAAATTCAGAACCTTAAACTTATTTTCAAGTTTTTAAAGGCACTGAAACGACTTTTGTGTAATTGTTCAGTAATTTTCTAAAATAGATTCCGGATGATTTTATGCACTTCCTACTTTAAGTACTAATTATCTTTACTACGCTCATTTAAAAAAAAATAATTAATATCTCCATTGATAAAAACTTCATTTGTTTACGATTTCAGATCATGGCGTATTTAATATAAAAATCACAAATGGCAATATTTTCTTAGCAAAAATATAAAAAAAAATTATTTGGTTGCTGTTTTGAAAGGGATTTTAAAAAACTTCCGTTCATTGGTAACAAATAATTAAAAAAATCGAAGTACACAGTACAAATTATTCGATCTTCTAAATAATTGTACCAAGAAATACATTTTCGTTCGTAATTATTATTGTTTTAGAAAAAAGTAACCAAAATGAAAAAAATATTCACATCTCCACATTGAAAAAAAATATAACCAATTTTGGTTAGAAATAACCAAAAACGGCAGCTCTAGTTATAACAGCACTTTTTATTAGGTGAAGTACTTTTAACTTGAAAGTTTTACACTTTATTTCCCACTGTAAATATTTTAAATACTTACCATTAGGTAAAAAACTGAAGACATTTGCTTTTCAAATGTCAAATTTTTAAGTGAATCAAAAAGAGAATCTTGCTTATTACTTAGATTTAAGCTAAAAGACAACAAGAGTATAAATTATTATTTAAAGCACTCATTTAAATAAATTTAAAGCTTTGACAATTTTGCAATAATATTTGCTTTTTGTCTCTTCTAAGAATATTTTTTAAATACATCTAACGTATGTAGTTATTTCTAAACAAATGTTTTTAGAACATTTTCTCCAAGCACTTTTGTAGAAAATAGAAATTTATATTGCAAATAATTTATTTGCAATTTCAAGTGTCTATCAAGGTTGCAATATATAAAAGTCCAGACAAGATTGTAGCAATTTCCATTAACGAATAAACTACTAAGCACTAACATAATACTCCTACACAGACGGGCACATAAAAAGGACTTAAATAAGATCAAGATTATTTTGTATAAATAAAATAAAAGTACAAGAAATTTAAAAACAAAAAAATAAAAAACCTACAAAACTTTAATGTAAAACAAACACAACATATTCCTTTTCCCCACTCTAAACTGTATTTTTTTTAGAGAGAGAAACAAGCAGGTGAAATTAAACCTCCGCCTTTGGCTTTTTCCCAGCAAAAAAGCTGTGAATTTTCCAAATTCCTTGCATCAGTTGCACCCTGAGTTTTCCTCATGTTTGGAAATGTTTTTCTTAACCATTTTTACTTTATTGCTGTTGTTGTTGTTTTTACTTGCTGTCGCCTTTTTTTTTTTTTTTGTTTTGCCTTGACTTTTAGTTTTTGCATGCAATTGTTGTTCTTGTTGTTGTTTGCAAGCATTAACGATTCTTTATTTCGTAAAAATATTTTATATTTAAGAAGCGCTCTAAATTCTGAAGACAAGGAGTAAAATACTTAGATTAAAGTTACCATAAATTTTATGGTCCATAAATCAGTTGGCAAAGTGCAAAACCAAGGTAAGCCAACAGGCAACAATTTAGAAACATCTTTCTCCGCTGTTGTTGCAGCCCAGAGTGGCACAAGTTGGGAAATAAAATTTATAGAAAATTAAAAGAAAAAACTTAACTAAAATTTTAATGTAAAGTAAGTGTTGTTTTATTTCTAAAATTTTAGATTTATAAAGCAGCCAGTGGTTAGTAAATTTAGTTGTTTTATAAATAAAATAAATAATGCGCAGTTTTGAGTTTGAAAACTTTCTTTTAGAACAAAATTTCTAGATAATTTTAAAATGATGTGGTCATATTTTAAAACAAAATAAGTTTTAATTATGCCATCTTACTTTGATTCAAATTTTACTTCTATAAATCTATAAGTCTATTAAAAAAACAGTCAAAACTTCGCCTACAAAAAAATGTGTTGAGTTATCAGAATAAACAAAAATACTAATTACAATTCTATTTAGGGTCATTATTACAACTTGGCGTTAGCTGCTATCCGTCAGATAACAGATGCTTTTTGACAGATAACACATTACTATCTGTCAACTTAATCCTAACTTTAGCTAACTTCAAGTTGTAATAATGGCCCTTAAAGAACCAATGAATGAATGGGATGTCCCAAAATGAACGCGTTCACATTTAGTTACAGCACTTTACGTTTATCGACATTAGCGATATAGTCATTTTATTTTGCTGCTGCTATAAGTAAATTTAATGAAAAAAATTTATATCAGAACAGATGTGAAAGAAATATATAACAAAAAACAGACGGTCAGACAATGAACCGACGGACATGGATAAATCAGCTTCTCTACTCGGAAGGGTCCAGAATATAAATACTTTATAGGGTCTAAGATCAATATTTTAGAAATTACAGACGGAATGACAAACTTATATGTTGAAAGGTATAATGAGTGAAAGAAGCTATTCGCTTTGAAAAAGTAAGCGATGTTTTTACTTGGACATATCAAGAACAGTGTTTCTAGCTCTTAACGTTAACACTTTTGCCAAGTGTTGATTTTTTAATTTATTGTTTCAAGTTTAAGGGCAGATATTTTGAAAATGATGAACTGTCTCAGAATTTACCAAAGATGCTGAAATAATCCACAGTCACTTAAAACACAAAACTGTACAGTGGAAACCATCTAAAAAATAAAAAAAAAAAAAAAAATAATTGGTATTGTGGTTATTTTGTTGAACTATTTATGGTTTTTAATCCAAATTTTTAATATTTTTAATTAGGCTTAAGTTCATTAAATTTAATTTTCATTAAATTATTTTTATGAAGAAAGGAATTTTACAACATGAAAATTAATTAAAATTGTTCTTGATAATCTTTCATTCTTGACCGTGGCCGGGGCTCGAACCCAGGCCGGCAGGTTACCATGACATGTTTCGATCGCAACCACTCGATCTCCTCAGATGGATTTGCCGTTTTACACTCGCAGCCATCGACGGCTGCTGACGTCAATAGTCAAACATCAATCCTTAAACCAAATTGTATTTTAACCTTTGGTAGATCGAAGTTTGCTTTTTTGAATGATTATCTATTTTAATTGATTTTACATGTTTTTTCTTTACTTCTGTTTTTTCGTACTTTTGTCAAGAATTCTTCTTGAAGTCCAAAGTACATTTTTTGTTTTTTCCTTTTGTCTTTCTTTTTCCTGTTGACCTTTTTCAGCACAACTTGAAGGACAAATGAACACATAGAGCTCGTGCCTTAGCTTTAACAATAATTGGTATTGTGGTTATTTTGTTGAACTATTTATGGTTTTTAATCCAAATTTTTAATATTTTTAATTAGGCTTAAGTTCATTAAATTTAATTTTCATTAAATTATTTTTATGAAGAAAGGAATTTTACAACATGAAAATTAATTAAAATTGTTCTTGATAATCTTTCATTCTTGACCGTGGCCGGGGCTCGAACCCAGGCCGGCAGGTTACCATGACATGTTTCGATCGCAACCACTCGATCTCCTCAGATGGATTTGCCGTTTTACACTCGCAGCCATCGACGGCTGCTGACGTCAATAGTCAAACATCAATCCTTAAACCAAATTGTATTTTAACCTTTGGTAGATCGAAGTTTGCTTTTTTGAATGATTATCTATTTTAATTGATTTTACATGTTTTTTCTTTACTTCTGTTTTTTCGTACTTTTGTCAAGAATTCTTCTTGAAGTCCAAAAAAAATAACACCTCAAAATTTCGTATGTCTAACACAATCATAAGGATGTGTTCTTTTGATAGCTGACTTAGTTTATACTTTCTCTGTCAATTCCAGTTATTCTTCTACGGCTCTAGATAAAATAAACATAGTAAGGCGTTTTCTTTAGAACACTTTTACGCCCACAATTTTTTAACGGATTTTAACGATATCTTGCGTCATCGAAATATATTTTTGCGCAGAACGAAATTCGGTATTTTAAGAGGTTTAAGCGATAGAATTTGTTCCTAACACATAGAAAAGTTCACATACGAGTGAACGAATTTAATGTTAAGAAAGAAAACATGTTTATGCAAAAAAAAAAAAATTTAACTCTAGAGAAATTTTTTGTGGTTTTTGTATTAAATGATTTTTAACTATTAAAAGGTATTCTTACACTGAAAGAATTTTCTTCAGAATACCAATGAATTTTGACATTAATCCCATGAAAAATTGCATTAAAAAGGAACATATGCAGCGCTTCGTTGGATCAATGAAACCTGTTTCATTAAAAAATATTCAATGAAACATTACGTTAGATCTATAAATGTTATTCATTGGATGAATACTTTGAAAAAAGTAAAAAAATAATATATTTTTTTTTTTAATCAAAGCTGTTCTTATTCGCTGACGGGAATCGATCCTGCAACCTCGGCGCTGATAGACTTTTTTTTTAATTTTTTTTTTAATCAAAGTTGTTTTTAATCAACTTTTTTTTTTAACAAGAGTCGCTGGCGGGAATCAATCCCGCAACCTCGGCGCTGATAGACTAGCTCACTACCAGCTAGAATACAGAGGCAGTGTACTTTTTGAATAAAAAAAAAACTATGTTTTTTCCATTACTCAATTAAGAGCGTAAATATGAGATTAAATTGTCATAACATAACAACATTAACAACGTTGATTGCTTTTGCTAACGCATAATAAAAAAATACCACATAAAGAGAGAACAAGCTTTTTCGTATACATCATTTGGTTGACAACAGTTTAAAATAAGGATGTGTTTTTTTTAAAGATGAACATTTATTTGTTCATTACTTAGCACATACTATATGTATTTAGGTATGTACATATTAAAGAAAACTAAAAAACATACGTATTTATGGATTGAAAGTTTTTGTTTCATTACTATAATGACATTTTTCATTGTCATAATAAAAATTTAAATTTATGAAGGCAGGCTTTTTCGAAATATTTTTATACTTTTAATTATTGAGACTATAGAGTTATTTGAATGTTGAAAATAATTTTTTTGCTCAATTATTGAAATATGTTGCTTTTATAAAAAAATTTTTGATTTCATAAATTAAATGGCATATTACATTAGATGTATGAAATAATTAAATCTTACATTTTTTAATTAACAATTAAACATATTTTTAAGGAAACTATAATTTTGAATTAATTTATGAATATAGTTATGTTTGTATATTGTTTTTTATGTTCCCAATTAAAATTTTTTGTTTAACTTGGACAAACTTTAGTTTTCATTTATCCAATGAAAACTTTTAACGTAATTACGAATTCCAACGAATACTTCATTATAACTACGAAATTCCATTTGGACAATGAAAATTTTCATTTAACCAGTGAAATTTTTTTTATGAAAACGATTCATTAAATATATGAAGCATTTTTCTTTCAGTGTATTAATTAAAAACCTTTTTAAGTGATTTAACGACTTAAATAAATTGAAATTTTAAGGATGTTAAAAAATACAATTTATAAGTATAACGAAAACGAATGAAATGATTTCTGTATCAAACGTTACTTTTATTTACGTTCAAAAAGTCAATGTCAAAACCTGTGGTACCTTTAATTTTCATTTATATACACCAATAACCCGGTCAGCAACACTGATTGGGACCAGGGATGTCAGATTTTTTTTCACCTTCATCGCCAAATAGTATACCGAAAATCGCCAAAAATCGCCAAAAATTTATTTTTTTAGATTTTTGTTAAAAAAAAAAATCGCCAAAAATCGCCAAATAAAAGTTTTATATAAAAAAGAGTGTAATTTACACCTTTATATAAATTTTGCATATTTTTCCTTATTCTAGTAGTGTGGTTATATGATTCTGACTTGAATTCTGTTATCTGTAAATCATAAATCGCAAGAAGTTTTTCGACTTCAAATTTCAAAAGTATGCTGAAGGGAACTAGAATTTTTATAATCATAAGAAGGCTGATAATCTTAACACCTAGAACTTGTGAGATCAGTTAATTGAATTGTGCCAAAACATTAACTTTATCAAAATGAGTAGAGTTTGATGCAATAAACTGAGTTTTTATAAGCGTTATTTTCTATGTGAATATAAGTCAGAATATGGTACAATTTTGTATTTATTTGAAGCAAAGGATAAATATCTTAAAAGCTGTATTCAAATACCTTAAGTCAACTCAATCTTCTAAACAAATTACATGAATTATTTTTAAAAATTACCTTCTAACCCAGATTCGTTTTCAATTCTATATAAAATCAGGATTTTCAAAAATTTCAAGTGAATACATATTGAACTTTTTTTTAAATATTTTAATGTTTAAAAGAAATATTTGATTTTATTTCGTTAAAAACAAAGTCAAAATGTGTTAAAAAAAACTGCGCATTTTTTCGCTTTGCAATGCAATCAATGCAACTTTTTTTTTAAATTTTCTGATTTTCGTTCGCTATTAATTCAAGTATACATTATTATTTATTTATTAAAAAAAAGCCATTTCATATGCAACCGAAAACGATTGCGTTTTTAAAATTTATTTTGCAAAATAAGTTTTTAGGTAAAGGTCCGATTATTGATAAATTCTGGTCAGAAAAATGTGCGAAAATCTAAGAAAGCTTAAGCTTTATTCCAAATTTCTATGGCAACAATTAATGTTTTCAATGTAATTATCTGGCAGTATTATCAATTTATCATTTCAAACCATCGCATTCGTATTGCGGTTTTAAATTTGTTAAAAATTCAAAGAAAAAACTTAGCCCGTACTTATAAATTTGTTCATATAAATATGAAAAAAAGATAAAATGTGTTTTAGAAATCGCCAAATAATCGCCAACTTTTTTTAATTTCGCCAAAAAAATTGCCATGTCGCCAAACACAAAATTGCATCGCCAATTAGGTTTATAAATCGCCACAATTGGCGAAAAATCGCCACATCTGACAGCCCTGATTGGGACTAGAGAAACGCGTCGCAATCTCCATACATTTTTATTGATTTTTAATTAATTGGCAGCTGAAAAAATAATTTTGACTTGATACACTGATAGAAAAGGCGTCATAACGCTGATGTATTTTTACATCAGTTTTTGTTCCCTTGACACTTTTCATCATTGTGATGTCAACCTTAACATCACTTGGCCAAAGTGTCATCAGGGTCAAAATGAAATTATTTTAACAATGGGATTACACATCGGCATCACAGAAACGACGAACTTGCCCTCAGTGCGATGACGAAGTAACATCGGAGAAAGGACATATTAGCATCAATTTAATGACAGTTTGTCATTAACACAAAGTCATTGGAATTGACTTAAGTCAAAGTGAGAGAATATTATTATTATTATTATTTGTTGAGTCTATAGACTCAATAACGGATAATTTTTGTTTAGATTTTCAAATAAAGTTAAAGTTGACTTAAGGGCATTCTTTGTCGATTTTGATCTTCCAATCCAAATGATAAGAAGAGGCTCCATTTTTATCATTAAAAGACTTCTCATTTTATTAACCTGTTTATGTTGTAACATTGTAGCGGTCTCAAATAATTTAATTCTATTAGCGTCTCTAGAGCCACAAATGGGTTATATTGTAGAAGGAGCTAGTCCATGATTAAGAACTGATTAAGAACATTCCAAAATTTTCAGTTTTTTCTCTAAGCTTATTTGCTTTTTTTTTAACCAATTGCTGCAATATATTTAGTTTTAAATTCACTTTAGCAAATGTAATTTGAAACTACTAACGACCCTCAATTTGCAACAAGCGGACACAACCTTCACATACAAATTTGCATTGGGCTTAAACGCGAAATGCCCTTTTATTGTTTTAGCTTTGTACGAACATTTTTCTATTAGCGACGCAAATTGAAGGACAAGCGACGCAATTTCGAATACCAGAAATTTAAAAAAGACGCAACTTCGAAACGACGAAAGCCGGACTATTGAATACTGTAGTATCTAAAGTAACCACTATTTAATATATTTCCATCTCTGTACTTATGAATATTAACAATATGGTAGTATGGCAAATTGGCAGAAAAGCAGCAACTACCTATTTCCGTTTTATTCTTGTTCTTGTATATCTCTTGTTATTTTTGTGTCACGTCATTATTAGAAGATAAGTTAATCATTAACGGTCTAATTTATAAAAATTTCTTGTTTCAGCTTTAATGCTTACAATAGTTATCAAACACTTTTTGTTTTATAAGCCATTAATAAAAAGTCAGATTTATAAACGCTTAATAGGAGTGGATTAACAATTAAACGTTTATATTACTTTTGTATTTTTATGTTGGCAACAACATGTTATTTCAATTGTAATTTTTGTAATAGTGATGCATACAACTGGGGATTAAACAATAGATCATACAACGAGCGAATTTTAAGTGAATTTCTGTTTTGTTTTCAATTAAAAATGAATTTCTTTTTTTTAAAACGTAATATTTAAAATAATTTTGTTTTTTTTTTTTTTTTTTGTTAATAAAATACATACTACATATTGAAATAGAAGCGAAATATGTAAATCATTTATTAGCAATATCAAATTTTTACTGCTCAAACTCTGTTGGTTCCACAAAAGATTATACAGCTTTATGTTTAATGAATAATTTAACCAATTTTTATTATACATTTTTTATACGCAGATGATTTGAAAATAAAACCTCCTAAGTTTTAACAAAACATTTTTAGCCACATATAACTGCCAAAATATTTTAGGTTAAAATGTTTTTACCTGGAACAATATCATTTTCCTCAATAGCAATGTTGTGAAGTACTGCTAGGGCGATAATCAATGTTTTCCCTTTTGCCAGATAAACCGTCAACCCATCTAACAAGCAGCGAAATCGTTGCTTCCAAGCCCCAAAGCAACGTTTAACAGAGTTTCTAGTGCTTATCTGTGCAGCATTATATTTGTTCTCCTTTTCATTCTGTGGTTTGGATAGTGGGGAGAATAAATAAGTCTGCAGCTTATATCCTGAGTCTCCCAACAAAATACCTTTGAACTCTCCGCTTTCAAGTTTAATAGTTGACTCATTTAAAATACGGTAGTAAATCTACAAATTGTTTTTTTAACTTCAATTTAATTGGTTATAAGCGCTTTTTTGGTAATTGCTGAAATAAATTTATAAAGTTATAAATTTAATTTCGTCGGGAGGTTTCTGGTGGACACATTTTTACAAAAAATTAGTTTTAAATCAATTCTATATAACAATAATAGCGCCCTTTTTTTTAACATTTAATCCCTTTTTTGATAGCTCGAATATATTAAGAGATTTTGAGTTCTAGTATTGCCTGATATCTTTAATTTTACAGTTCTCTAAACATTGTTTTGCTTCTTTCGTCACTTTTTGTGCTATGAAGCAAATTTTTGATGCAAAAATTTAAAATATTATTGTTTGTAATTGCTGTGCTGCATGTTCCATTCAAAGCATGTAGAACAAAACATTTTTGTTCCGTGCGGCAAACAAGTAACTAACAGACGATACACTATGTGGTTTCTACTTTGTGTTTGCTTTAACAAATACTTTACCTATTTGAAAGAGATTTTAAAATATAAGTGTAATGAATGGTTAAAAAAGGTTTGCAATATTTGAAATAAATCTTAATAGCTTTTTATATTTTATGCAAAAAGTTATAACGACTTTAAGTTTCAACAGAAAACATATCTAGCGACCCACATTATTTTAGCAAAAAAATCTATCGAGCAGTTTATATTTAAAATTAATTCAAACACTAGTTATCGTTTTTCTAGAGAAAAAAATTTTATGCGTATTAAACTTTTTTATTAAAATAAATAAAAAGACAAAAATGTTTAATTTTTCGTGCAATTATTAAAATTTTATTTTAACAAACATTGAAATGTCAACTTATTAAACGCTTAAAGTAGTGTAAAGGCTACAATAAATATTTCAAATTTATGATATGTTTATTAAAGGTTTAACAGGCTATTAAACATTTATAAATACTCTTTTTTCGACTTTTGCTTATTAATGACTTATAAAGCTGCAATGATGCGTTTATAAATTAGACTGTAAATAAGTTCAGTAGTGCAGAATATAATACAACAGTTTAATTCAATAGTGCAGAATAGAAATACAACAAATACTTAGAATTTTTAAATCATACACTTCTTTTTATTTAAATAATATTAAGGGTTTTTATGATATCACTTAAAATTGCCATTTGTGCAAATGGGCAAACGTGCGAGACTCGATTCGTGAAGAACCTATTTAATGTTTGTGTATTTTTAAACAATTGATGCCAGTTTTTAAGAAACTTCAATACAAAAAAAAAAAAAAATCAAAAATATAAAAATAAAAGTGGAAATTTGTGATTAAGATGTGAAATTTGTTTTTAAAAATGCCAAAGAAAGCCAAAAGACTAATTTGCTTTAATTATCGCTAAAATTTATTGGTTGTGATTTATAAACACTTGGATTTTTCATTGAAAACGCGGTAAAAGTACTAAAAGTTCTATTTGCATAAATGCACAATTGAACAGCGCAACTTTACGAGTCAAAATTGTTGGACAAATTTACGAAGTTTGTGTAAATGAATTCTCATACAAATTTTGACAGTTCATTTGCGAGGGCGTAAAAATGCATAGTTTGCACAGATTGCGAGACTTTCAAGCGATATCATGAAAACCTTTAACACTAAAATATCATTAATACAAACATAAATAGAGGAAAATATTAGTCAAGTTGTGCTATTTGAGTTCCGTTATTTAGAACTTTTTCTCAAAACAATTTATGTTGTCCTCAATAGGCATCATCCAATTGCCATAAAAATTAATATTCGTACCTGTGTCAAATAACAAAACCATAACGTTTCCTTAAACAGAAGACAATTAAAGTTTCAAGTCTACAAAAAAATAAAAAAAAGTCCTTAATATTCAACATTAAAAGGATTTTAACGTTTTCCTAATAAAACAGCAAATAAACATAAATAATTTAATAAATATTTTAAATATTAAGTACACAGAAAAAATTATTGCTGAATTATTTTCAAACAAACGCTTGTTTGAAATTTTTTTTAATTTCTACAAATTTTTTTACTGACTTACTTAACCAACAGAAATGTTGACAACTATTCAAAAATTTAATAAACGCGTTATTGGTTTCAAGTTTTCATAATATTGTATGAAATATTTAACGCTCTTTAATGTTGTCGTTTTTTGCATTTATTTTATTTGATCGTAAGCAACACTTCTTTATGTAAAATATAAAAACAACAACAAAAAACACATACAGTCTATTTTTGGACGCTTTAAAGAAGTACAACAATAAGAAAGATGATAAAATAGCGTGGCGAGGTTTTTAGTAAAAAAAAGACAAAAACAATATTAGGTAAAAAAACCTTTTACACTTTTTAAACAACAACAACATTAGAAAAAACAAAATAAGTTTTTGGTTGGTTTCAAAGTTGGTAAAAAAGAATGAAAAACAAAATCCCGTTTTCAATTTTTTCAAAATGTTAAGTTAAATACCTACATCAAATACAAAAATAAAATGATGACGAAAAACATGTCGAGTCGGTCTGCTGCCAATGAAAGGATACAGAAACAGTGAGTGAAGAAGAAAAACATTGTGTGCATAAACAAGACAAAAAAATGTGTCTCAAAGCCAGCCGCGCCTCTCTGCTCTGCCTTCATCTACTTCAACAGTGCTTGCTTGTGTGCGCGTCATTGCTTGTGCAAAAACTTTTTTGTTTGATTCAGTTAAATTATTTGTTTGAAAAAATCAGGGTTTTTTTTCAATAAACGAAATGCAAATAAATTGTTTGAATATGCAAATTTGTTTGTAGGACCGATTTCAGACAAAAAATGTTTTGATTCTACAAATTTTTTGTTTGAATTGGAAAAATAATTTTTTCTGTGTAAAAGTAAAATAAAATTTTATTTCATATCACTTTTTCTTACGTTTTCGTCATTAAAAGCGCTCGTAAAATTGACGGATGTAAAGAAAGAGAAACAGTTTTTTAATAAAACGTTTTCTTAAACGTAAATCATAAATCTCTAAATTACCATGCATTTTCATGTATATGTGTATTAGCCAAGTGTTTGCATGTCATTGTACTACTTAAAATTACTTCTTCAAATACACCAGAGGCAAAGGAGTAGAAGAAAAGAAAAACATTTGCAATTGAATGTGTAAAAATAAAATTGATTTTCAAATGAACCGTAAATAAACGGTAACATATGCGTGAACAACAAAAGGCAAAAGTGCTCAAAGTACTTGTTAGAAGAAAAATCTGAAATTGTAAGTCTTTTTTTTTGATTCCTTTTTCTCAGCAGTAAAAAAGCTAAAAATCATACATGAAAAAAAAACATATATGAAAATCTAATAATTCTATAGTCGGTTTTACAGTTAAAATGTGCATTAGAGTGGCCCAAAAAAAAAAAAAAAAACTTTATGTAAGATGCATTTCGACGGCTCTGCAAAATATAGCCCCCAGAAATATGGCCCCAAAAATTTAATGAAAATTTACTCCGAATTTGGGGCAATTTTTCATAATGCAAAATGAACCCATTATTTTAATGAAAAATTATTACAAAAAAATGAAAATCACCCCAAAATTTTGAATGAACTTTATTTACCCCAAAAAAAAATTGAATTAAAAAAAAAAAATCACAAAGATAGTTTCATTAAAAGTTTAAGTTAGGTTCATATTCCCGAAACTTAAAATCTAAAATTTTTAAATCCCATGTTTAAAAATCCTGAATTTTAATATTCTGAATAATTATACAGTTTTAATTTTTAAAATCGCACCTCTATGGTATTAGGAACACTGGCTTCGCTTACTTAAGCATCTCTACATAGCTAACAAGGATTTTCTCCACTTCTGGTTTTTGATACTATCACTAGAATTTATTTATAAAATTTCATAAAATTTTAATTTAAAAGAGTTTGTTAGTCGTTCTTAATTCCCAATTTTTATTCTTGATAAAAACACTGAAATTTATTATTGATGGGATAAGCTATTCCTTTGCGCATTTCACTGGTTGCTTAGGCCAGATCGTCAGGAAACTTCATCCAAAGATTTTAGAAAAACTAAAGGTATTAAACAAATAAAACTGTTAAGCGAATAAGAATTATAAGCAACAGTCTACTTGTAACAATATCAAAGTTTTAACAAAAACATCAACAATAAACAGTGAGTTTATCTCTTCTTACATTCCCCACTACAATTGGTTGGAATTGTTTATTGTTAAAATTTCGCAGAACAAAATATAAACAAAATCAAAATTTCAATGTTTATCAACTTCAGTGGACTGCATCTTTTTAGCGCTGTGGAGCGCTGTTTAACGAAAGATTTTAAATTATTTCTTGAAGTCTCAGCTAAAAGTTAAAAAAACTTTTTTTACTTGCTCCTTTCCAAAAAAAAAAAAAAAACAGTAAAAACTATAAAATGATAAAGTAACAAAACATGAATTTTCGTTCATTCTTGTATTTGTTGCCATAGTTCCTTAATGTTTAAAATTATTGCATTGTGTAATATACATACTAGTCAATAGTGTTAATTGTTATATATTTCATTGTTGAAAAAAAGCATAAGCTTCAATTGAATTTGAGTTTATTTGCATCAGGTATGCTGTCTGAGGAAGCTTAGGAAGCGAGGAATAAAGACTATAGAACCTTTAGATTACATTATTCGCGAAGAATTGGACGTGTAGCCACTAATTAAGACGTAATGCATATTCTTTTATTGTCTTTAGACCCATTTATAAATAGATTTCGCTCAAAGCTGCTAATCAAATAATTGGAGTGCGATAATGATGTTAAAAAATCATTCAAAGCCTATGCTTAAATTATTTATTCATGTTTTTCTATTTGTTTTTTCTATGGGAGGTGGGCGTAAAAGTGGGCGGAACAGGTATATTTTTTCAGGAGCTCATTCTACAGTTATAATATTTATTTTTTGTTAAAATTGAGTGGATGCATTAAAAATCAAGGGAGTTATGCCACTTTTTCGATACAAGTTGTGTGGGAAGTGAGCGGGCGGGTATTTTTCAAAATTCACACAAATGATTATGAGTGTTTAAAAATTATATGTGCCAAAAAACAATGCCGTAGGTCAAAATTTAATTTTTACTTTGTATGGGAGGTGAGTGTAAAAGTGGGCAGATCATTTTGATTTTTCCATTTTTTCTTAATTCAAAAAAATTACCGAGAGTGTACCCTATTTAGGACCCATGGGCAATCATGGACCGAACGGAAAACAATTTTTTATGTCATTAAGATTCATGTAAAAGTTCTTTGTGCCAAATATTATTAAGATATCTTTATGTATATAAGATTAGTTTTCTTATAAGTGATTTTAGGAAGGAGGTTTTGAAATATGGGACATGTGGTTAATTTTGGACCTACCATTTCAATATTTTTTCGTAAAAGTTATTGTCGCCAAGATTTATTATGTACCAACATTTATAAGGAACTTATGGCATTAAAAATTATTTTCAGGAGTAGTATTTGTAAGGGAGCTATGGTATAATTTTAAGATTGTAATCAAATAAGTTTAGACCAATTTATTATGTGCACAAAAACTTTACTTCGGATAGAATCTTGCAAGGGTCCCAATAAAAAATGGAGCTTCCAACGAAGCAGGTTTGTAAGGGAGAAAAATAAAAGTTTCGCTTACCATTGCGGAAGACATGAATTTTATATGGCGAGTTCCCACTTCGAAGCAATACATTTTTGATACATAAAGCGCATTATTCAGCGCATATAAAAGTTGTTGGATGTAACGATCAGCTTTACACACTGAATGTTTTCCATAATTTTTTACCAATTAAAGCATTAATCAAAAATATAATCAGATTGAATTAAAAATTTAATAAAGTGAATTAAACGTTCAATCAAGTAAATTAAACGTTTAATTAATACTATTAACTGGTTTAATTGATACTATTAATTTGTTTACTGGTGCAAATTTAATTAATTTTTTAATTAATATTACAAATTTTTTAATTGAAATCCATTTTTATTTTTTTCTGTGTGCTTCGTAGTAAGGGAAACAGTTGTTGAGAGTTCTTTCACTTACTTTACTGCATTTCTGTATGTCTTATTGCGTAGCGCATAATTGTGCGCTTATTTTTTTTAATGTACCTTTAGTGCTTCGCAAAATGATAAAATTTTTTATTGGGGTATTATGTGAAATTATTGACCGATTATCTTCGTTTGCTAAATACTTGGTCCTTGTAACAATTGGAGCCTATGCACTTTGTACTCGATAAATCGATTACAAAAGTGATTCTGAATGGGACGGTTTACTTAATTATGGGTCCAATAAACATTTTTAAGCAGGCTGAAACATTAGCACAAACGCGTAATATCCTCTCCACTATTGTGGTTTGGGTACAAAAACAAATATTGAGTTTGATCTGTTTTTTCACTGAAATTCTTTTAAAACTGTTAATATAATTTAATTAAAGCAATCCCACATGAATTCATTTTTATTTAAGCTAAGGCAACAAAAATATTAATTTTTTATATAAAGCATTCCAAATTTTGACGACTTCTGCTAAGACTTTTGATACAAATAATCTTGTTAGCCGACATATTAACATAGCTGCCTCTACTCACTTTTGTGTGGCATATTTAAATATATAGCGCAGAAAAAGTGTATTTTGGACCACTCTAATGCACGTACATAGATATGCGGTTTGTAACACACATGGAGACTCGTAAATACATGCAAGTAAAACAGAAACCAGAGAAAGTGGAAAATTTAAAAAAGGACTACTTACACTACACTTATGCAAATCAGTTTGAAGTATGAAAAAAAGTACATGATACGAGTATTAATATTTGTTTGCCAATAGAACTACTTACACAGGCTTACAAGACTACAGTGGAAGATAAAAGTTTTTTTTCCAATTTAGTATCTCCCCTGTTGACTTAAGTAAGTGATTAACAGGGCTTTTACAGTGGGGGTCATATAACTAAAATACAGCTTAGATATAAGTAGTCTACTTGCAAACACCGCTGAGTTAAAAAAAAAAATTGTAAAATGCGCCACTTTATTTGTTTTTTAAAATTTCTCCTTAGTTCCCTTTATGTTTTAAAAGTACCCTTTCGTAATTTTTACGATATTTTTCCACTAAAATGTTAAGGCTAGATTAGGTTATTAGCGTCGCTCGCTATTCTGAGTACATTTGGAAGTCCATGTATCCTAAATGTATGCATAACCAACAAAAGTGCGTAATATGCCTATAACACTGTGTCACCAAATGAATCTGACCCATAATCTTTATGTAAAATTGTCTGCTGAATCCGAATTAAGGTCATATCATATTTTATAAAAACACAAATAACGGTTATTTTGGAATATCTTAAAAACTGTTCTACTTTTGACAATACTGACTTCATATTTGGTCAAAAAACGGTCGCATAGTGTAATTAAAACAAAAAAATACTTCCTTATCCAGAGGAATTTACGATTTCCGTTGGTGTGACGGAAACCAAACCGTACTTTTGACAAACATAGACAGATTTGGCAATGTCCAATCTGAAGGCCAGTCTGAACCGTAATCAAAATGCAAAATAAGGGTTATTAAATTTAAGCAAATAGACTCACAGATTAACGACATCGTCAACATTTTAGCACTAAAATTTGTTGGGCATTTTAAAGATCGAGATTTATCTTTAGCAACGAGAATTGAAGAATACAGCTTCAGGATTACCAAATTTCGAAATTAAATAATTACAGTAATTATTCCTGGTACCTTTCCAACATTTTTGTGCTAGTGCATTTAAAGGTTTTTTATTGCCACTGTACCCACATACACATGGTTTATGTTCATTTGTGTTATTTTTTTACTTGCTTGTTTGTTCAGTTAGGTGGTTGTGTTATTGAAAAACAAAATAAAGAGAAATTTTTTAAAAATGCAAATATTGTTTGTGGTAATAGTTAGTAGCGCTGTTAGGGAAATGAGTAATTTAACCAGAGTTTTATAGGAAAAAGAAAACAGAATGAATATTTGTTATTAGAAATAATAAAAAAAGAACAAATCATTTTATGCAAATTGGCAACCAACAAGTTTTTTTCACAATGAACTACTAACAATTGTAGAGGATTATTTAATTAATTGTTGTATGAAAGAGGATGATAAAATAAAGGAAAATAAGTGATAATGGTTGAGAATTATATGAGAGACGTTGGAAGTAGATACTGAAAATTAAACGGTTGCGTAAAAGTAAGAATATAGACCACCGATTTGTTAAAAAACATATATGGGCATTTCCATATCATCGTCCGTGACATTTGTACGTTTTTAGAGAGAAAGAGATTTTGCAAAAATAGTAATGGGGGATTTTTAAAGCGTAGTTTTTTTAAACATCTAATAAAACACTCAAATTTGCATCATATATTCAAAATTTTTATTGGAATCGATAAATTGGTCTTTGCCATTTACTTTTTAAAAATAACTTCATGTAAATGTTGTCCGCTCCGCGGCTCCGGTTTAAATGGTCCATTCGTAAGGTCCAATTTTGCACCACTTTTTCGAACATTTCGGCCTGTATTCCTTTATAAACACGTGTTATGTTATACTCTAAAGCTTCAATTGTGTTTAGCTTGTCCACATATACCAACGACTTCACATAACCCCTCAAGAAATAGTCAAGAGGCGTCCAATCACATGATCTTAGCGGGCAACTCACAGGGCCACCAAATTCATCCTTCAATATGTTCATTGTTACAGGAGCTGTGTGCCGTGGCACCGTCTTGTTGAAACCACATATCAACCGAGTCCAACTTAGCCAATTGGGGCAAAAAAAAAGTCGCGTATCATGGCACGTGGTTGAATAACACATGCCCAATACCTGAGAACGGCGACGAACTGACATTTCACTATCCTCATTAACACTGGTCGCTACGGCTGCAATATTCTCTTCGGTACGCACTCTACGAACGCGAGTCGGTGGTTTAATGTCAACCAAAGTAAATTTGGTGCGAAATTTGGTGATATTAACACGAATTGTTGATTCACTAGGTCGATTTTAACGACCATAAAAAGTTCGTAACAAACGATGGACATTTCTCATAGAGCACGAATTTTGATAATAAATTTAAACGATTTGTGGTCGTTGCTCGCGTGTGAGTTTCTTCATGATGAAATGGCAGAGTATACTGAACACTTTACACTTTCACAGATGTAGTTTGGACACAATTATCAACCAGTGCTGCCAGCCCGAAAAACTTAATTCATAAAAAATCACTCTTTATTAACTGGAAAAATTTTTCATCACTATGTTTCATTTAGAAGGTACTGTATAAGTATATGAAAAAAAAAGTTATCAAATTCGGAAACTTGTTATCCAAAATATCGAGCAAAATAAGTGCATGTCGTACGTGACATAAGACGGAAGTGACTTTGGAGTGAATGTAAAAAAAATACGAAAATCTGCGAATTGTGGGGGGTTTTTTTTCTTTTTTTTTGATTTTTTTTTTAAATTAATCTTTTAAAATCCGTAATTGGAAAAAATTTTTTTGTATAATTTTATAAAAAACAAAATGTAATATCGTTCGTGACATACCGTACGTGACAGATTTTACTCTTATTCTATTTACAGAGTATAAAATATAATTTTTGTAAATCTATGTTTAGGAAAACTTAAAACAAATAAGTAACAAGGTATAGTCGGTCAAGCCCTACCATATGATACCCTACACCATAATATTTAAAAAAAATATTAGAGAATGTATCTACGCTTCTTGGGACTCTTGGCCAATCAAGGTCGCAATAATAGAATTATGCTTTAAGGTTAAGAACTATAAAAAAGCTATTTGTGCCGAATATTATCCATTTAAGATTTTTTTGCTTCTAGCCGATTTAAGGAAGGGGGTTTATATGGGACCAAATTTTAACTATATACCAACATAATAATATGGTACTTTTAGTTGCATTTAGGTACTTACAATATCGTACCTGACGAACTTTTAAGCTTATACAATTTTAATTATACCAATTAAAAAAAATCTGATCAATATTTTTTTGCAACAAAAACTTTGAACTTTTATTTTGAAACACCTAAGACTGACCAAATACAAATGACAAAGACAAAGGATGTTTTTTCACCACGTACGTGATATTAGAATAGCATCCAAAACAAACCAAAAAATATACCGCTAATCGAACAATATATTTGGTCTTTCCTAATTGATCTTGTTCATTGCTGTTGAAACATTAATCCTTATGTATTATTCCAATGTTACCAGTTGAATACAGATTCAACAGAAAATTGAAAATTGTTGATTGCAGTTACTTAAAATAAATCAAAGAGAAAGTCAGTTTAAGCTTTTGAAATTTTTAAGCGTTTTAATTTGTTGAGTCGTGGTTGACATAATGAAATGCCCATATGCGTCTTCATGTGTCATCATAGAACAAGCATTATAAATCATGCGGAGGAATTGAGAAAACGCTCACAAAAGCTTTTAAAAATCATCGTTTTGGATTTCCTTGGTAAAGTGTCTGATTGCTATAACATAGATCGACTGTAAAAAACTATTAACTAGAAAATTCAGAATTGCCCAATTCAAAAGCTGTGTTATATGGCTTATCCTTTAAAATATTTTTCCTTCAGAAGATTTCAATTTGTGGTGGTACTTATCACATTCTTAAAAGATTTTTACAAATTTACAAAATAAATGGAACATTTCCAGGCCTGGCATTAATACAAAATTTTTTTAAAACACATAAAAAGTCTAGCGTTTAATTAAACATCACTTTTGTTTAAAAACTACCAACAAATGCACAATACGACCATACTACGAGCTTGCGAGTTCGATAAAATGTTTTAAAATTTATAAGCTTTAAACTCTAATATATCTACTTATGGCCATTTTCTCAATGTTTCGACAAACTGCCTGTTATTTAATGTCAATATTAATAAATAAACTGCTCATAAACGATTTTTTTAATATACCGACAGAAACATTGTTTTCTGTTGGCAACACCTCTCAAAATACATGTAAAAGTTGGGAGTCAGCTGATTGAATTTATCTGTACGGCAAATAAATAATTGGGAGAAGAGTCATGATTAGCTTTGTGACAGAAAATAAGCTAATGGGACATTAATGGCCATTTTCTCAATATACCGACAAACTGTCTGTTACTTAATGTCAACATAAATTTATTAGACCGATAAACTGTCTGTTAACAATTTAGGGTTTCTCAATATACCGACAAAAAACATTGTTTTCAGTTGGCAACACCTCTCAAAATACATGTAAAAGTTGGGAGTCAGCTGATTGAATTTATCTGTACGGCAAATAAAAGGAAAATAAAAAACTGGGAGATTAGTGCTGGTTAGCTTTGCAACAGAATAGAAGCAAATGAGACATTGAGAAAACCGAATTTCTTTAATGTGCAGTTTTTCGTTGGGAAAAAAGATAATCATTTAATGAGAAAACGGCCATAAGAAAACCAAATTCCTTAAACGGCCATTAAAATTAAAGCTGTATAGTTGTTTGTGCACTTCAATGATTTCTAATTTAATTTTAACGCAATTTTCGAATTATTCCATTCTTATTGTTAAATAATAATTAATTGTTTTCATTAATTACGTATATCATTGTACTGCGCTCAAACTCTGTATCAAATTAAAAAAAGTATATATTTGTTTTTTTCGCCTTTTTCCTCTAACATTTTTCTCCATAAACTCCTTTCTTTTAGAATAAAAAGAAACAAAATGAAACCGTTAAAACGTCCCTTTTTCCAAAATTCATTGTTTTGCCTTCATAAAGTGAAGACAAAAAGATTTTGTAAAACAGAAAAACAAAGAGGTTTTTTCTTTGCCATGGCACTCAAATGACTTTCTAAATGAACTTTAGCAAATAAGTGAAATTGGAGCTGCAGTAGCAACAATATCAACTGGCCAGACTAATTTCAACCATATTCATGATACACAAATAACTGGTTAAATGGCTGATTGTTTTTGTATTTGTTCATCCTGGATAAATGTTAGCTGGATACTAATCGGGTTTTTTGCTCTTTTGAATGGCCACAAATTGAAAATAGGAATTATATTCTTCTTCTTTTGTATTCACATGCTCTAGCTTTGGTCTTTAGGAGTTGTCTAATGTTTCTTTTGGCAAATTTTTCTTTCTTTGTTTGCTTGTTACACCGACCTCCCCTTAATGTTTAAGTCATTTTTAAAAGCAGTAGCAGCATCATCATCATCATAGTGGACATTATTGTCGTCATCGTCATTATTTCCATTGTAAAAAATGCTAACAATTTAGAAAAAAAAAGAAAAGGAAAAGACAACAACTGTTTGAAAAAAAGGAAAATGAACACATTGTTAAACAGATAAAAATAAAACAAACAAACAAAAAAAAAATAAAACCAAACTTAATGCAAAAAACAAGAAAAACAGATTGAAATCATTCGAAAAACAATTCAAGTGTAAAACTGCATTTTTACAATGATTTTTGTAGAAAATGGAACAAAAAGTATGGAAAGAGAGGTATTTTAAAATATCATTGGTGGTTAAATCCGACATTTTAAGAACTTATAAAAATTGTGGTTTCGCTTATATATACATATTTTCTTATTAATAGGTTTTAATGTTAGTATAGAAAGTACTAAAGCTAAAACCTAGAGTTTCATTTAAAAATTGTTACTTATATTCATTTACTCCACATCAGTGTTGCCAAAACTTGATGACCAAAAATGGCTAAATTTACGGAAAAAAATGGCTAAAAAATGGCTAAAAATGGGCTAAATAATGGCTAAAAGCTTTTTTAAATAAAAACACATTAAAATTCAATAACAAAACAGAAATAATTCATTTTAATTTGTTTACGATGAAATTGTTAGTCAAGATCAATTTCTTAAATAAGAATAAACGTAAATTAATATTTTGATATATATTTTAAAAATTAAATCATCGATAAATTCGATGACGTTATTGTTCATCTCATAGGAATCACTCGTGCCTATTAGTTTTAAATAATTTGAGGGAAAATCATAATCACGACAACAGTAACCCAACCTTTTGAGTCCAGATCTACAATAAAAAACAATTAAAAAAGTATAGTCGGTCAACCCCGACTAGATGATTCCCTACACCACATTATAACCTATGTACCAAATTTTATTAAATTATCTGCAAATTTCCGACCGTTACTTTGCGCATAAGGTGTACATGAACAGCCAGCCAGCCGGACAATCATCGTTAATTCGACTCACAAAGTGATTCTGAGTCAATCGGTATACGTAAAGGTTGGCTAAGTATCAAAAAAATAGTTTATTGTTACGGTAAAAATATGTACCTAATTAAAAAAATCGAATTAACGGTTGCTAAATGTAACCTATTTCTAAAATTACTTTTAAGATGTTTACTTGGCTAAATACCCTCTCTACTTCAGCATTAGAAGTAAGAGCAACTTTCAATTCAATTCTGAAATTTCTAAAAAAAATTTTGTTGCCGACTGTATCTCTTTATTGAAATACTTGCAACCAGAAAGAAACACCGATGTTTGTGTTGATCCATTTTATAAATTAAATATTGGAATACTGTTACTTTACTTTGAAAGATGTTTCATCCTCGTTTATAGCGATTTTCAGCATTTGTAAAAGTTGTGATTTAAATTAAAGGCGTTTTAGCTGTTTAAAATGTTTATTTTACTTTTATAAATTGTTAAAATAAAATAAAAATTATTCTTTTAAAAGTAAAACGGCAAATAAAATTTTATGGCTAAACAATTTGAAAAATGGCTAAAAAAATGGCTAATGGCTAAACTCATTTTTTAATGGCTAAACAGGGTGAAAAATGACTAAATCTAGCCACTAAATGGCTAAATTGGCAACACTGCTCCACATACTAAACACATTTCTGGACGAAAATACATATCTAGAGCGAAAGTGTGGACATACATATTTCAATAAAAAAATATGTTTCTATCGAACATGTGCATTATAACAATACCGGGAAACATATTATGATTATATGTTTTGTTATGTTTAATAATAACAATAATTTGTTTACCACTGATAGGCTTTTCAGACTTGTATACATTTCGGAGGAACTCATGGAAGATGCTAAAAGTGTAAAACATGCATTCACACTTGCAACATCTGATATTTTCTATCAATCAAACAAGTCACGCTGCTTTCAAAATAAAACAAATAATAAAAGTAATTGCCAGTTTTCTAGAGACGACACAAAAATAATCAAAAGATGTAGAATGGAACGCAATAAATTATTAACATTTAGTAAATATGTTAATTTTTATCCCCATGTATTTCTTATAAGAAGAACATTTCCGCAAATTGATGGTAGATGTTAGATGTTGACAAGCGTAATACCCTTTGTACACTTGCATACATTTCGGAGGAACGCATGGAAGATGTTGAAAATGTGAAATACGCATTCACACTTGAAACATCTAACATCTACTATCAATAAAAAATGTCACCATTTCTGAAAAAAAACTTTTATTTATTTTTTAAATACGTTTTTTCTACAAAAGTGCCAACATTTTAAGAGATAACACCAAAATGTATTTCTAATTCATTTTGTTTTATAATTTGAGCAAAATTAAGCAAAATAAGGCTTGCAAAAAAGGAAAAACTTGAGAAATGGTAACGCTGCTTTCAAAGCAACTTCTATTATGTCAGTGATGCCACAATAATAATAGAATCTATTGCCACTTTTCTAGTGATGACACTAAAAGAATCGAAAAATGTAAAATGGAACCAAATGAGATGGTAACATTGTGTAAAGATGTTGAATAATTTTGATTATTAGCCCTATGCATTTCTTATGGGAAAATTCCAACATCTTTGCAAATTGATGTTAAATGTTGACAAGTGTGAAAAGGATATAAAATAAAAGTGCAAAGTTTTCTTTTCAATTATAACATGTTGCTCTTAGTTGATGCTCAACTCTTGTGTTTTTAGGAGAGTGATGAAAGGGGATAAAATCGTAAGGGTACATAATGTAGCCAAGACATTTTAGGAGCTGATGAAGGGTTGCCAATAAAATCATTTATTAAAAAAAACGAAAATTAAAATGATATCGCTTACGTTATTTTCGCGGATAGGGCTCGTTATGATCTCCATTTTATGTTTAAAAAAAAAAAAAAAAAAAACAGAAACTAAGCAAAATTTACTTTCGGCGACTTTTTGTATTTTTTCTCAGTTTTTGGCGAGTTTTGACTGTAATATTATACTAGATTTTTTTTTTATGCAAAATTTAATAAAAAAAAAAAATGTTACGAAAACTGAACAACATTGACGTTTGGCGATTTCTGACATGCGGTTTGGCGGTGGAGCTCAAACAAATATGACAACCCTGCACAAAGATGGCTGCACAAAGATGGCTGCGTGTAAATTTGTTCTTGTCTTTTTTTCTTTGATTCGCTGTGAATTAAATTGTTGTATTGGAATTGAAAAGAAGTTGGGCATTAAAAGATGAAACATGTAAATTCAGACTTGGCAAAAAAGATATGTCATTTTTAATATGAAAAAAAAAACACCATACAATACAGCGGTAAACAAGTTATTGGTAATATTTGGAGGACACCATAATATAGTTGTGGTTTCTTGATGGAGGACTTATTTCGGCATAATGTGGTTGCCGGTAACCATATATGGTTAAATTAACATAATATGCGTAAACTTTTTCGGTAAAGTAGTTTTCTGGGAGGTGATCATATAAAAGTCTGTGTTTTCTCTGCTTCTACTTATGTATCTCAAACAATAATGCGTATTTTAAACAAAATATGGAGTTAGAGTGTCAAGCAATAAATGTATTTAAAGCAAAGTGAGTAATAATTACTTATGCAAGCCGTCTTAATACATAGTCTTAAACAAATTTGTCGAAAGCATAATTTGGACTTTGAAGTATTTGAAAACGTCAAATTGTGCAAACTCTCGAGATAGGTAACATTGATACATGTCAAATTTTTCATATGGAATAATAGATGTGGCTGTATATTTTTCACAAATTAGAACAGAGTACTAGGCTTATACCTTAAATGTGTTTACTAATTTTGTAGTCGTATTTTAAGTTGTGCCAATTTAACTGAAAACATCGGTCAGTTAAGTTAGCCGTTAAAAAATAAAAATAAAAAACATGCACAACTTAAAAATATTTTCCTTTAGTTGAAACAAAACTGATATAAATTTGGGACAACTTAAAATATTTATCTTTAGTTTATCATAAAGAAAACACTCTTTTATCACAAAGAGGAATTGAGAAAGAATTATGGAGCTGATGTAGGTGAATATGATCACTGCATATGGGTGTCTCTGGGAAAAGTAAAATTTTGTTAATTTTGAATTGACCCCCTTTAAAAGAACCGGTGCGATACGTCAGTTTTTATTTGCTTATATCATTGAAAACCAGTTTAATTAAACATTAACAATACGCCGACTAAACATTTTAGGGAACAAGGTTTTCTCTCTTAAGTTATTTTCACAAAATCACAACATAATCTGCTGTAGGGTATAAATGGAAAAAGATAGTAAAAATATTTCTTTGACTAAACGAGTTGCCTTAGAATCGTGACCAGGTTGAAGCAAAAAAGTATTTTAAAACTCACATCAAAACATTTCTAAAAAGGCTATCAAGTAAAAAAAATATGCTTTGACTTTCTATGTAGACGATAAACATAAATCTTTTGTTCGATTGATTTTTATGGAGATTCATAAAAAGGAAAATAAAAGTGTTTCCTAGAAACTCCACTTTTGAACAATAAAAATTTCTATATGTAAAAACGAAGGAAGTAATGAAATAATAATTTAAATTCAATTTTAAAATTCAGTTTTATGACTGGGTTTTCCTATTATTTTCTTATTATATTTGAATTATAATCAATAAAGTTGTTAAAGGTAACGAGGTATGTTCTTGTAAATTTTATAATGAAAATTCTTAATAAAAAAATTTTAAGTTATTTGCAATATTTACGTACAGTGGTATCCCGGTTTAATGAACGATATAATATCAGGATGATTCGCTATATCTAAAAGTTCGTCCAATCCGGTACTCTTTTTTTACTTTTAGCAAGGTAAATTCTTATATTAATCTATTTAAGTGAGTATTGAATGACTTCTTCAGAAAGTTGAAAAATCGACAGATTTATTTTACGCGGACTATCGGCAAATTTAAAAAAAATATTTAAAGTTTTTAGCAGTGTATATAGTTTTTTACTATAAAAAAAATATAAATTAAATTTATAGTTATGTACAAATGTACAACATAATTAAAAATTAATCGTATCTACTTTATGTAAAGTACATATTAATTCGGCTAATAATTTTTATGTTAATTTAGCTACCCAAATTCGGCAGTTTCGGCTTAGCAACGACTGCCAGCCAGGGTTGTAGATGTGGCGATTTCTCGCTAAACATAGTGTTTTTTAGGCTATCTTCTTAATGTTAAGGAATTTAAATTTAGTGATTTAAGGTGAATTATTTGGCGGCAGAGTTGAAATAAAAAACCGACAACCCTGCTGCCAGCTAAGTCATTTTCCAGACCTTAAACTTTTGTTGTCGAAATTTAAAAAATTCTGCTTTGAAATTGTATTGGTTAAATTCTTGTCTGGCAATTTTTGCATTTTTATCTTGTCCTTCCGCAGAAAGTAGAAATTTGTATATTTCATATATAAATAGAAATACTCCTATAGCCAACTTCAAGTTGAAAAGTGTGAGAGCTACAAAACAGAATTGCAGAGTTCATAAAACTGAGAACTAAGAACTTTGTTAATAGTACATAATAATAAAGCTTCTCTTATTGCGGTACATAATTGTTAAAAACAAATGTGTGGCATGTTGACAAAACATCTTAGGTCAAATTTAAAAAGTTAAAAAGAGGTTGTTAATCATACGAATTTTCACTCAAAAAACATTTTTGTTTATGTTCTTAAAATTTTGTATTAAAAACGAAATTTTTCTTGAATATTGGGTTATTTTATCTATACATGGGGGATTTAATGTTAAGTGACCCAATTTTTAAATCGATGTCTTCCAAATTGGATAAAATTTGCACCAAGGCTAGTCCTATTGGATAGTAGCTTAGACACAAACTTTAATCAAGATCGGTCAAAACGTTTCTAACATTTGGTGTTCTTTCTCACCCATAGAACTTATTACCTATTGTTGTTACCAAAATTTATCCCAAGTAGCTTAGATAGCTATCTGAACACTTGACATGAAATCCCCCATATATTAAAGCGTTTGTGACGTTATGTGCTCCTAAAACTAAAGAACCGCTTGACCAATTTACATCAAAATTAGACAATAAATTAGTTTAGTTTTGGTACTTTCTTAAACTTGGTTCTTGAATTTAATGCTAGTACTTGTTTTATTGAAATGATACTACATTGTATTGAAATAATACTACATTTTAGTAATTGACACTAAGCTAGTTCATGGAAAATAGACCTGTGACTGGTCAAATGGTGTCAATTGACCCCCTTCAATGGCAACCCCATGTAAAAGTGATAGGTCTAATTCATATAAAGTGTTAGAACTAGAACCGGTCTCTACCACCAAAGACCTATTACGGGACTACTTTGGTGTCAGTTCGCTTCCCTCTAGGGTATTAACAAAATTCTCCAGTATTTAATTTTTTATTTTTATTTGAAAAATCCCGAGCAGCGCCGGGACCAAACAGCTAGTTATTTAATAAAAATGATTTTTTCATCGAGTTTTTTTTTTATTTTTTAGCTTTCTTATCTCGACCAAGGCAAATTGATTAGAAGGTGATTTCAACTCTACAACTACAATGCTTCTGTGGTCGGGTTGTCAAAAATATTGCTAGTAAAAAAATAGGTTTCCTTGCATAAAAGACTAGCTTGTATACAAACTTTGACAAGTCGACCACCGAAAAAAAACACCATATGTTGACTTGACCCCACCTTCTACTCAATTCACCTTGATCTCGACTTAAGATGTTTTGTCGAAATGGCACAGAAATATATTCTGTTTTTATACATTTTTTTAAAAGTGTTATTTAAAAAATTCGTTAAACCGAGTCCTAGTTTTTTTTTGTTTGCTTGTTATACAAGGTACTCAACGAGAAAGAATTAAGTGATCACGAATTCGTTAAACTGAGTATTCGTTGAACCATGATACCGGGAAAATATTCTCAAACTGCTAAGTTAATGTTTCTAGCCCTCGTATTTTAGTTTGTATGTGTTACGTACCACAAACGCAACTAAATTATCATGAGAACTTAACTTTATTTAGTTTTTTATAATATAATTTGAAAAAAAATTTATAAAAACTTTTTACACTACCATTTTTAACTTTTTCTATACATATTTTGTACATATGGGATTATTGAGTTTCATACAAGTATATATGGTCAGTTGGATGACTGCATTCTAATTGCTTTCGAATTATGATTGATTGAATATTGTTTTTTAGCTGCTTTTTATGGTTATGTACTAAAATTCTATAAATCTAAAATTAACTTTATGCAATTTCACAGAATAAAAAATACATTGTTTTTAATAAAATAAAAAAATGTAAAAGCCTTAATCCCAGTACAAATAAATATACTTAAAAGCATTTAAACTCTTTTTTTATTTATCCAAAAAAAGTGAATAAATTATTTTACATAAAAATGTATTTTAATTCCATGTTTAAAACTATTTTAAATGTATGTATAACTATGTATTAAATGAAATGAGAAATTCATATTTCCTGTCTTTTACAACGACAAAAGCAATAACACTTTTGACACTTATCTTCAGACATGATTAAAAAAATATAAATGAAAAATCGGAAATGTTAAATTTCAGTTTAACTGACTCACGTGCTGTTTTTTCAACCTTCTATTTACCTTTTCGCCAATAAACTAATGCTATAATTTTTTTTTTTTGTTTTGTCTCGTCTAAAGTTAAATTTACAGTAATAAAAGGCATATTAAGCTAAAATGCATAAAAAAGAGCAACGACAATTATTTTTGCCAACATCCAACTGAGACCAGCCTTCAACAAAAAAAAAAAAAAAGGAATTAAAAAAACTTTTCGAAAAAAACCTCATGGATATTGCTGTTGTTATTGTTTCTTGTTTAAACGAATAAAAACAATAACAATACAAACCTGTTTACGGAACATGGTAAAATAACAAATATTTTGAATTGGTTAACTGAAGTAAAAAAAACACCAGCAACAAAAACAACTACCGAAAAAAATATTATCGGAAACGGAAATTTGTTAAAGTTGCAACAACAACGTCATATAACTTAAGCCAATATTTGGCAACTCAGGCACAGACGCAGACACACATACATGCACACTGACGAAAACATTGGAAATTAAGTTGGAGTCATAAAAGTTGTCGAAATATTTTTTTTTTATTTTGTTTTTAATTTCTGTTGTTGTCGAATTTGTTGAGTTGGTTGTGTCGTTTTTGTTTTTATACGAAAAGTTATAAACGAAAAAACAAAATTATTATTGTTATTTTTAGGAGTTTAATTGCAATTTTTAGTGGACTAAATATGAGATTGTTTTATACCCTTCAATCTAGTTTCTTTTGTTAAAAAGTACATTATCACGAAATTTAAAACATATTTAATTTATAAAACAAAAATATTAACCATATGACATATTTTTAATAAATTGTTCTTATAAAACATTAATATTTTTCAACTATTCATTACTATTATTGAAAATTATTATTAAAATGTTTTATGTGAACTGTAAAAATGTTAAAGATGTTTTAAAGGGATCTGCGAAATATTTTTTTAATTGAAAATATAATAAGAGAGATTAAATTAAAAGAAAGATTTTCCTACATAAATATCAACAGGGCTATAAAAAATAAATTTTCTATAGTTTTATAATAAACCTTTTAATCTGCATTAGCCCTATTCACAATCTTGTACGTTTAAAATTGCAAATTAATGCCGCAGCCACGAATAACGTTTTAAGTTACAAAATAATTATTTTTCAGGAGATCAAAAAACGTTTTCAGCAGGCAAGATTATTTATTTGTTTTAGATTTTTAAAAATTATGATGGTAAAAACTTGTTGTGAAATACCAAGAAATTAAAAATTTAAATTACATGCAAATGTACAGTTTATAACTCTTTTTTAGTGAAAAAAACGTTTCACATCCACAATCGAGATGTCACTTAAAAAGTTTTTTCACTTCGCAAACGGCTTTTAAAACGTTATTCCTTGTATGCGTAGAGCAGTGGAAACACCGTTAAATTCGCTTTGCAAAAATTACACTGCGAAGAAAAATCAAACCTTTCATATTTTAATCAAGTCGAAGCGGTGTCAATAGTACGATAAGTACAGAATGCTTGATTCAAATACGCATTATTCAAGTGCCCAGTACTTAAGTGAAATAAAAATTATCTCAAGTTGAGCTTAATTCAAGAAATCTAAGCTGGCTTTATCCCGAATTCCTACTTAAAATAATCCAAAAGTGAATTTTATTCTTCCAACTAGACACTAACCTTAGGGAAACAGAGAGAGAATATTATTATTTTTTTATTTAATTTTCTTTGCTTACCCACCCGTCCGTTACACATGTTTGTTTTAACCTTTGTTGTATTCCACCCTTTCTATACAGAAGAGCTCTCTGTTATAAGACGCCAGGAGCATGCACGATTTCATAGTCATTCTACCTAGAAAATTTTATGTATTTAACAAAAAAAATAATTTTAACAAATAGAATTCGGGAATCTTCGGGTGTTTTTTTACTTTTTAAACTTGAGAACAATGTATCTTTTGCTTCTTGTAGTGTTTTTGTTTCTACACAAAACAATCAAACCGGTTTTTTCCTACTTTTGTAGTGTTGTTGTTGTTTCTATAACAAACTTTTATGGACAGAAACGTATGCACGCAAATAGAAAAGTTCAAGCAAGTGCTTTCGAACTATTATTTTTAAGAACGACTAGTACTAAAACTAAATGGAAAAACTAAAATAGAGGTGTACGCGTAGGTGGCTTACGTAAAAAAAATTTCGAAATGTTTACGAAAACGCACGCCTACACTCTAAAATTTATTTATAAAGCAGGCTTACTTATTTCAAAAATTCTTTTATATGCGAACACAAAGAATTAATAAAAAATATAACATTTTTATAAATTTTTTCAATTAAAAATTTTGTTTTGACGATTATTTAATATAAAAATATTTCTTAATATATAAACGCCAAAATCTCTGTCATACGTGCTTAAAATTTCCAGTCACAAAAATTAGTATTTGCGTCCTAAACATTGTCGTGAACGCCACTCTTTTTTAATTTTTTTCATATTTACTAATTTACTCGTCGCATTGAACTGAAGTGCATTCGGCTAAGAAAGTGTTTTCTTAAAAAATACGAAATTTAAAGAAATAAAAGAAAGACAATTAAGTGAAGGGTTTGTTTGTTTTGGTATATAATAGTAAGTACGTGTAAAAATGTCTTGAACGTTATGCTAATTAAAAAAATTTAAGTTTAAAATCATTGCTTCATAAGTTTTAATTAATTTCTTTTCGGATTTATTTCATTTGCAAAATAAGCTTCTTTAAAAAACAATAAAAAGTTGCAAATGTCTTGAAGGCCACTTTTAAACTTTATTTAAATTTTTGCTACTCAAATGACGTTTTTTAAAAAAAATTATCTAAATAATTAAATAACGAGCTCTTGAACATCAGAGAAAAGTTTTATTTCAACCATCCTTCCAATATAAGTGACTTCTCATGTATTTTTGCATTGTGACTTTCAAGACAGAAAGAAAAAAATAAAGTCTTCGTGTACGATTTAATTGAAATTGACCCATGTAAATATAAATGTATTTTATGTAGATCTATTTTTTTTCAAATCACGTACCAATAAAGAATAATTTTACTTTTTTAATTAACTCCCGGTGGACAACGCCGCGGGCACGGCTAGTAACATATACTTAAAACTAACATATGAAAAAAAAGTTAAAGTTCACATTAGTTAACCCACATATTGAGGGAGTAATACATTTAATTATACTTTTTATAAATAATTTCTTTACTGTGCTACCTAAACAAGAGCGGCAACCGTTTTTTTTTTAAACATAAAAATTCTATTGCCAATACATTTTCAATAAAATAAGATGACTAAGCGATCTATCAAAAAGATTTTCCAGCCGGGTGGTATTCAATTCGCGTTCTAAAGGCTTGTTTCGTTTAAACTGTGTGAAAATGAAAAGTTTTGACATAAAACAAACGCTTGCCGCGCTTATGATAAGAATTCTTTTTAAATGTGAATAATTAGTGGAGCTCAAGGTCAGTTTTTTTATTTTTTTATTTATTTAAAAAATGTTTCCAATATTTCGAGATCCACTGGATCTCATCTTCAGGGTACTACAATTATAGTTAACAAAAATATAAAAAAAATAAAAACATAATTTTAACATTAAATGAATACATATTGTCCCACTGTGTCATAACAACATATAAACAGAAGTAAGCACACAAAAAAGACGCTATACACTAGAAATGTTAAATATAATAAACACAAGCAAAGAGTACCGAATGAACTTTAAGAGCGATTTAGAGACGAGCTCAGCAAAACAATATAGACATATAATAAACAAAAATAGAATAAATAATTAGTGCAGTTTTAAATGTAAAACCGTGTGAGACGTGTTTTTTATTATTGTTCCTCTTGTAAGTTTTTCATTTTTGTGTGCTTACTTCTGTTTATATGTTGTTATGACACAGTGGGACAATATGTATTCATTTAATGTTAAAATTATGTTTTTATTTTTTTTATATTTTTGTTAACTATAATTGTAGTACCCTGAAGATGAGATCCAGTGGATCTCGAAATATTGGAAACATTTTTTAAATAAATAAAAAAATAAAAAAACTGACCTTGAGCTCCACTAATTATTCACATTAAAATTACAACAAAAGGTCGAACAACACACATATTGAATTCTTTTTTAATTTCCTATTAATTTAAATCAAATTAAAAGAAAGCATTTTCCATTTAAATTTGAAAATCAACATTTTAAACATAACTTTTCGGCCAACTTTGCAGCTCTCAAGTTTTTATTACAAACATCAACGATTACTAAGCGAATGGTATGACTGTTTTTAAATGTCTCATGTGGCATCACATCATTTCGTTGATTGACATTCAACGCAATTATACAAAAAGATTACAGGAAAGGCAATCAGTAAAAACCATCAATGTTAGTCGTCGTCCAGACTTTAGAATTTATTGGCGAGTAGTGAAAAGTTTGGCGAGAGATACTCAGTTTCATGTACTCTGAAATTTTGTTTCGTTTTGGCTTTTTCACACTAATAATTTTCAAATAAAGTCGGCTGTAGGTGTATTTGTATTTATAAATACCCTGACGAAAACCTGGGTGCAAGTGTCTCCAACTCACCAATAACAACTGAGAAGTATAATGTCTACAAAAGTTAAAAAATTAAAAAAAAAGATTGTTATGAATTCGTATTAAAAGTGTAGACTAGGTTTACTTAAATGTCCTAGTGATTCTCTGGTTCCAATGTCTACATATGATCCCAAAAGAACTACCTAATCAATAGTACCAACGTTAGTAGTAGATTTTCAATGAATCGCACATGTTAAATGTAAATAACACTGTCTGGGGTATAATAAGTCACTAGTACTGGTGACTGTGTCAATAGTTAATTAGTGCAGATTCACTAGTGACATTTGCTGCAGGGTATATATAAATAAAAATGAAATGATCCACGCATGTATTCGCATTACGTGAGAACGGATAGAGCGATTTGACTGATTTTCCCGGTAAAACTCGGAAAATTAAAGTTTTCAATATATTACGAACTATGCATTTCTGGTTTTTTTCTAAGTAAAAGCCAATTTAAAAAAACGTTAAAATTTTAATATTTTTCTTCCTTTTCACTTCTCATGTTTCTAAGCATGAGAATATTTAAGCAGAAACTCGCTTTACTAAATTTTTAACACACTGTTCCTCTCCTTTTCATTTTTCATTAGTAAATAACTTCCGAGCGAAGCCGGGAAAGCCAAGAAAAAAACACAAAAATTACAAGACTAACATTTTATAATTTGGACACAAATGCAATTTCAAAGCAAATGCAACTTAATTTTAAAAAATTGCGGCAAAAAAAATTGCAAGTCTGGACAATGACTTACCATAGCATTAAAATAAGTTGTTATCATCGACTAAATGCATGGAAAAAGCAATGGATGTGTAAATACTCAGCAAAGGAGAATGTATTTGTTCTGTTTTTTGATGCGTTCGCCACATACGATACGCAAGTAAACATCACAAGGTTTTAAAAGAAACAAATACTGTATGGAGTGTATTTCTATGAATTGAGTAGTCCAATTGCAAACACCGCTAAGTTAAATAACCAAAATTCTGAGAAAATCGATTAAAACCGTTTTTTTTTTTTTTTAATTGAAATGCCAAGCCAAATAGAGAGTTTGCAGGGGAATTGAATAATTAACCAAAAATTGCGCGTCACTTACGGAGTTTTGTAAGAGATTGATAATGGCTTAGGGAGGCATTTTATTGATTAACTTAGCGGTGTTTGCAAGTGGACTACTCAATTCTACACTACACAATTTTATTTCAATACTAAAGGGTGGTTAAATTTCAAGGGCCGATGTTGATTTTGAATAAAACACAAACTATTTAGGAAATTATTGTAAATTTATTTTATTATGATATATTGGTATTACTCAATTATGTATGGAACAAAATATCGGCCAAATGGGCGCCGCGACCACGGCGGCACCGCCATCCGATGGTCCAAATTTTCGATGACCCTGAGGCATAATGGAGGTTCTATGCCGTTAATGTGCCGAATTATCTCATCCTTTAGCTCTTGAATTGTTGCTGGCTTATCGACGTACACCTTTTCTTTCAAATAACCCCAAAGAAAAAAGTCCAACGGTGTCAAATCACATGATCTTGGCGGCCAATTGACATCGCCATTACGTGA
Organism: Pollenia griseotomentosa; assembly: GCA_963931875.1. NCBI lineage: Eukaryota > Metazoa > Arthropoda > Insecta > Diptera > Polleniidae > Pollenia > Pollenia griseotomentosa. The sequence goes on from OZ007563.1 coordinate 52,275,280, forward strand.
GATAACACGGCCATTGAATTTGTTGCGCAAAAGAGACATTGTTTCGTTAGCTGTGTGGCAAGTGGCACCGTCCTGCTGAAACCACATATCGTCCACATCCATATCTTCCAATTCGGGCCATAAAAAGTTCGTTATCATCTCACGATAACGAACACCATTCACAGTAACTGCCTGACCGGCCTCATGTTGGAAAAAATACGGCCCGATGATGCCGCCAGCCCATAAACCGCACCAAACAGTCACTCTTTTTGGGTGCATTGGTTTTTCGACAATCACTCTTGGATTATTATTCGCCCAAATGCGGAAATTCTGCTTATCGACAAATCCACTGAGGTGAAAATGTGCCTCATCACTGAAGATGATTTTCTTCGAAATTTATCATCCATTTTCATAATAAGTCTGGATAACTTTAACACGTTGTTGGATTGTGTATCTCTCCATGGTTAAAATTGAGTAAGTCTGAAATAGAGAAATGTCAAATAAAATTCGGAAAAAAACTTGGCGTTTAGGTGTGGTTCACATTCAACATCGGCCCTTACAATTTAACCACCCTTTATTTGGATTGGGGGACGAATAGAAACGAATAGAATTTGCCTTTGATTTTTAGTGTGTGTTTGATTTTTATGTAGCTTCGTTCGATATCGAGTGCCTTAATTGGACCTAGGATTTTACTGCAAACTGTGTAGGCCTCAGTTCAAATTCGACAATTTTACCTATTTACGTTCACTTTGGGTCAAAAAAAGCTTAAGTACTCTTAACTTAACGTTTTCACTTAGATTACGAGCAATCTGTGGGTATTCGACTTAAGTTCTGGCACCAGATAGTAGATCGTCGACACAGCTCCAATTGCTATACTTTCAATCAGAGTGGAGCAGAAGAGATTCATGGTTAATGAAATTAGTTTATCAAATGGATGAAAATAGACATGATTGTAACAGTTTTAAAAGGTTTAAAAAAATGCCGACATTTATATAAATATTTTTTTTTTTTTTATTTTAATTATTTCAAGAAGTTTTGTTTTATAAACCAAAACATCTACAAAACTTAAATGTAGCTTTCCCCTATGTCAGTGACAACTGCGATATTGTTTTTTAATACTTTTATTACTTTTAGCTGTTTTTGTTTCATTTTTTTTTTGTACAATTTTGTAATTGAAATGCCAATTTCGATTAGTTTTCAAGAGTTAAAATGTAAAGACAACTTACACAAGAAAGGTGTGGATGTTGGTGCTATTGTTGCCATTGTTTTTTCTTCGATAATATTGTTTTTGTTGTTATTGCCTTAAAATTATATGTACAATGAAATGTTTGTTTATAAAATAACAGCAACCATCAGCAGCAATGGAAAAAACAAAGAAAGTTTAATACAACATGTAAGAAAATATCAACTATTTCCACTGAACCATTAAATGTTAAATTTGTTTTTCTTTTACGGCAGACTGACTACACACACACACACACACTCCCTTACAAATGAACTGTGCAAAATTGAAGGTGTGGTTGTCAATGATTATTGGCAAAAAGCAAGAAAAAAGAGTAATAAAAAAAAGAAATACAAGGAAACGAAAATTAGTTGTTAGAAACAATAAAAAAATTAAATATTACACATCCCCACACACACACACACATACATACTCCTGTTAAAGGGCACACAACCTTAAATCTACAAAAACTTGGCAGACATTGATTGAAGGGTTTCTTTTTTAGGGTTTATACTTCAATAAACAAGCACACACACAAGCACTAATAAATTTATATTTGTGTTTCTTTAATTTTCTTCTTTTTCATTCAATTAACTGTTTGTTTGTTTTATAAAGAACGAACAAAAAAAAAACATAAAATCGGAAGAAAGAAAGAAGCGTCAAGGAAACCTTTTTCTAGGATCCACCCTCAAACATATAAAAACGTCTTTATGGTTTTTGGCTTTTTTTCAAACCCCACCTTAAAATCTTTGTATTTTTTTTTTCTACAGTTCACAAGTTAGTAAAATTTAAAAAAAATGTTGTGCTGTTGTTGTTTATTATTGCTAATAACATTAATTGTTGAAGTTTATTTTTATTTTATTGCAACAGCTTGTTCTTAAGTTGTTAAAATATTGTGTTATTTTAGTTTTGTAGCTGTCGATGAGACAAGAACTTTTGTGGCCTTCGTCTGACCTGTTGCTGCTAATGAATGAATAAATGTCCTTGAGGCATTTTATACCAGCACCTACAATAACCTCCTTTCAAATATCACAGGTTCACTCGTTTAGTTTGTGTGTTTCAAGTGCGTGTGAGTCCCCTTCTTGTTGAAGCCAAAAAAAACATATTTCAAAAAAGTTGTCACTGTCACACCCTAATTGTAGAGTCTTGTTGTTCTAATAAACAAATTATTATTTTCATTTAACTTTAATTGCAACCTCTGTTTGACAGTTAATGTGATGGCGTTAAAAACGGGTGTGATTTGTTGATGCCGTGAAACCCAAGAAAAGGGTTAAAATTACATAATTTTAAATTGTTTACATAAATGTATTCTTTTCTTAATTGCACTTTGTTATAGTAAATTTACTTATAACTGATAAATATGTTAATTATATAATTAAAGTGATTTGTTTTTCTCATTAGAATAATAACAAATATACTGTTTTTAAATCTCTGCTATTTTATATGTTTTTGAACAAAAAAAAAAATGGCAAAAAACGAATTTTAACATTTTAATAACAAATTACTTATTTACAAATTTTTCCGTAGAATATTTAACAATTCGCTAGTAACTAAAAGAAAATATATTTTAAAACAATCATGATTAGTTTGAGTCTTATGTTTACAAAAAAGTAGACCAAAGTAGCTCCAAAATAGTAACTATATAAACTATAAGGCCGAGTTTTTGAAATGTGGATTGAGTTTAAACTTAGTTTAACGTAGTCTAAAATTCGGATTTTTCCGGCGAAATGTGATTTTTTTTGTAATTATTTCATTTAAGACCAACATTTTAAGCAAAACTTAGCTGTTCCGCCAAAATTTTGTATACAAACTTGGCAATAGCGGCACAAATCCGTTTTCAGATTAACTAAACCTTGTTCAACTGAGACCTCAAAAACCCAGCCTTAGAGATAAATTATGCCTGTCGCTTTCTTTTTTGTAGATTTCGACTAGTACATTTCTCTGATAAAAGTCGAACTAAAATTAAGAACTCTGGATCGTTTTTAATTTTTGTAATAGCCGGGGTACCCTACTTTGGGAATCTATGGCGCCTCTCCTGATAAGTCTCTAGACCCCAAATCTGAAATTAAAACTTGACTACAACCAGTGCTACCGTTGGATATTTTCAAAAAGTACCAAAAAAAGGGGATATCTACAAAAAAAGTGGCACCAAAAAGTGGATTTTTTAAAAAAGGGGCGCATCTTTTAAAATTAAAATAAGTACGCCACATTATGTATTTTTTACGTTTTTTTTCTATTTATTATAATTTTAAATGGTATAAAATCTAAAATAAATATTTTGTAAATATTTCTCTCGAAAAGTTATTTTTATAAAATATTTACTTTAATGTTTTGGTAATTCAAAAACGTTAAACTTGTTTTCTTCCAAACATGGTTTTTGGATTATGACATTGTTGCATCAAATAGAAGATATTTATGTTATGTATTTTATATATACATTTAGTAATATATTTCTTGTACTATTCATTCTAAATACATTTTCTTTGATTTATTTAAGACTCTATATTGCACAGGTAGACTTTTAAAAACTTTTTAGAAATTTATTTGCCCATTCCACCAGATTCTTATGTTTTTTGGAATGCTATGGCCGAATATGAGCACAGTTTTCTCCCATCACGTCACATTTATCAGATACGCCAATTGTTGTAATTCCCGATGATGTTTGGTACCACAATTAATAACAAAATTCATAGCTTTATAATTTTATTCTACAGTCAACCTAATTACAAAAGTTGTAGGCCCAGGCCCACGATGTCGACAATAAAATTTCTTTCTTATATTTGTTTTGAAAACAAAAACAAATTTTAGTTTTTATTATTGTTTTCAATATAAATATGCGAAAGAAATGTTCTTGTCGACACCGTGGGCCTGGCAGCTAAGCTATAATCGGATGAAAACAAGAAATTCTATAACAAAAAAAAAAGAAAATATCACTTTTTCAAATACTTAATATATAATCACTTCCTCACTTTAGTACAAATAAATGCACGGCATGCATACATGCTACTAAATTTAAGTGCTAGTGTTTTAATTTCTTTACTATAGCATATTTATATATATGTTCCCGACGATCCTTTAAGGACCATTGGGCCCCATATAGCATATTTAGTTTTTATCCATTTTCGTCTATTATTGCTTCAAACTTTTGTAATCAGGTTTATAGAACAAAACTATAAAACTGGATTTTGTTATTAATTGTGGTACAAAACATATTCCGAAATTACAATAATTGGTGTATCTGATAAATGTGACGTGATGGGAGAAAACTGTGTTCATATTCGTCTTTAGCATTCCAAAAACATAAGCATCAGTTGAAATGGTTAAACAAACTTTTTCAATGTCGTCCTCTACTACATATTTATTAATGGTCAGTTTCATAAAAATTTTACAATTAATTGTTCTTAAAACGACTTCCATTCTTTCGTAAAATGTCTTTAGCCTTTTTGTTACTTTTTTTTGATAAAGCTAAGTTAGTAAAAACACGCTTAGTAGGAGCACTACTATGTGACAATGTAAAAATATGAGAGATCAATTTGTACAAGTTTGAATATATATATATATATCATCAAATCTATTTTTCAATGTTCCTACTTCACGCCAAAAATCTTCAGCATTCGAAATTTTAAATATGTGTTCATAATTCGTGTCATTTACTTTACTCTCTAGAAGTTTTAATTCATGTATAAATGCATCTGAGTCAGTTATAATATCTATAAACTCTGAAACTAATTCGAAATGGTTTCTATCTTCATTAGACACTATAAATATTTGGTCTAAATACTTCAATATATTGAGCTTTTTGTTTTTTATATCAATTCTTATTATCATTTCATTACACAATTTTTGGTAAAAACTTAGATTTTACTTTTAATGTCAATTACACAAATTTTAGACAAGTTTTCGGTACACAACAGTTCGGGTTCTGCTTCATGACTTCTAAGGAGAGACAAAATACTTTTTTTTTACCAAATATTTGAAACTTATTGCTATATATTCTTTTATATATTTATAAGAATATTTTCTAAAGCCTGGTACTCTGTTCAACATTTCACGTGAAATGCTGTCAAAACGCATATGAAAAAAACTTGTGCGGAATATCTATGAAATAATGTTGATAGAGTTGTTAATTTTGTGAAAAAGTTCCAAAATGTTTCTGGCAACATTTTTTTTACAACTGCGAAATAATGTAAGCTGCACTTATTTCACGTGAAATTTTAAGCAAAAGCAAAAAAGTATGAACTTAATATTAAATAAGAAATAAAAAAATATTGTAACACAACCGGTACCAGTTTTTTATCCATATTTACTTTCTTTTTTTATTACAAAAAATAAATTTTAGTAAAATACATGTGGGGTTTGTTTACATACGCAAAACAATGTTGCATACTTTACAGGAATGAAACCGTCAAATTGTACAAACTCGCAAGATAGGTAACATTGATACATGTTAAAATTTTCGTGTGAAATAAAAAATGTTGCTCATCATTTTTCACAAACTTGAACAGAGTACTAGGCTTAATTCTTGATTTATAAAAAAAAATAGCAAAAAGTTTCAAATATTTGGTAAAAAAAAGTATTTTGTCTCTCCTGAAAAGTTTTGGTTTTTGAGTTAAGAGGTTGCGGAAGAAAACCATCGATATGTGAGATATAAACAGGTTAATAGAAAGCTTATTCAACCGATTGTCAGCTAACCACGCATGACAAGAATATCATTTCATATAAACTTGCTTAAATATACATATATTAAAACAGTTTTACATATATTAAAGCTGGGGGTTATAATAAAACAGAAAGAAAAAAAGTTTTTTTTCCTAGCGTAAAAAGTATCAAGAATCGCAAAAAGTACCACATTTGGGCGCATTTTGTAAAAGTGGCCAAAAAGTATCCAAGCAGTCGAAAAAGTGGCAAATTGCCACTTTAGTGGCACCAACGGTAACGCTGACTACAACTCATTAATTGCCACTTTAAATTTTACTCCAACCGGACTAACTAACTAGTCGGACGGAAGTCTGCAGCTAACAACAACGTGACTCCACCCAACATGTCACCGTTCCCTCTAATATTTTTTAAAGTTCTGTTTACCGCTTTACTTTTTATGTGCCTTCGTATTTTCATCATAAACTATAAGTTTACAATCGCGCATTACTTTGCCTTTATAAGTCTGGATAACCAACAAACACTCATTTTAATAATTATTAGGAGCTGACATTAAAAGTTTTTGTTTTCCAAATTAAGATGAAGGTAGCTTTGCTAATAAAAAGGTAACCTAAACTTAAACGAAAAAAAAAACAAAAATGATAAGATTCTCTAAATCCGACAACAATTTACCAGATTTATACCCCAAAGACGCTCTTAATTATACTAAAAACTAAAAGTGACAATTTTTAGTGTGAATTTGGTAAAGTCAATATATTGGACTAGTTTCCCTATAAAAATTGTAATGTACAAAGAGTATGCCAATCCTTGAATAGTTTTTGTTTTACCTTTCTTACATTTAATTTAGTATCAAAGTATAAGACGAGTCTTTAAGATACATCGATACATTGGAATGAGTCAGCTGGTGATTTGTTTTTAATTACCTTGAAAATTTGTTCATAATATCCATTTGAAAGTTTTAAGTTTTTATTTAATAATTATTTTGATATTGAAATTTTTCAAATAGAATTTGTTTTCAAAGAATTTTCAAAAACTTTTTGTTCTCGAATATATTTTAATAATAACCTAAACTTTAAATAAAGACTAAAACAAAAATTGTAAATATGCACTAAATTACTTAAACCTTGACTCTAGAACTTAAATTCCATTTCATATACTTTTTTTCAAGGTAAACTTTAAACGAAATTCTTTAAGAAACCTTATAAGAGTTTATTCAACAACTGTATAAATTTCTCCAACAAACAATTTAATTTAAATGAATGTTTTTTAACATTTATCAGAATGAAATGCCACAATTCTTTGCCTTTTTAACTCACATAGATCTACAATTGAATATGTGTGTGTGCTGTTCGTTGAAATAAATAAAAGGAAACCCTTTAAGAAACCCACAAAGAAATGTGAAAAATTCTTGTGAATTATTTAAAAGAGTTTAAAAATAAAATCAAAATGAATTTGTTGAAGTTTTTCAGAAATCGATTTTAAGTCAAGTTATTTTACACAGTTTGAATACAATTTTCAAATAACACGCATTTTAGCAGAAATCAAATGTTAAGGTAAGAAACCCGTTAAAAACAGAAACAGAAGGTTAAAACTCAAATCGAATACGAGCAGAAAGTGACATTGAAACATTGTTAACAGTGTTGATGATTACAAATTAATTTTAAAACTCAATTTCAATTGGCATTTGATTTTTCCACTTAAATAATGTTGAAATAAAATAGCAACCTTATATTTAGTCCTTCGTGTTTTTGGTAGATACCTTCATGTATGAGTGTGTGTTCGAATATTTTTTGTTCCAATATCAATAGCCTTGTTGCTATTTTGAGTGTATGATTGTGTTTCTTTGCATTTTATTTGACTACACGAATGTGTTGTAAACTTTTATAAAAAATGATGATGATTTTTATCAACTCAACTAAGTGATGGAATATGTGGCACAATTGGGCTATTTGTGGCACTTTTGAATATATGACGTCCCTGTGGTAGTTTCCATTCTATTTTGGCCCGGTCATTCCCATTACGAATCCCGTCAGATTATCGAGATTACAGCCCGAGACAACTCCCAATTCGCCCAAGAACCTACTGCCCAGCCATTTTACCCTGCTGTTCTGTAGCCAATGACACAGAATGAGCTTAATTGGCACTTTCTCCGCTGGGTCCTCACACAAAATGCATGTTATTCCGACAAGTCAGATCCCATCACCACCATTATCCCGCCTATCATGCAGTGGCCTCTATCATGGTTCTAACACAGACTTTACTCCTGCCCTGAAGCGAAGCAGAATCGGTCTGCTTAAGCACCGGCCTAAACATCGGCGATACTCTGCAGTCCGTTCTGTTCCCCCAGGCCCGATAAGTTCAGCTTAGAACACATGCCCTGACCTTTCCAAACAAACAAGTTAGGGTCGTCCATTTCTAAGCCCAGTCTCGCTATCTCATCAGTCACTTGATTGCCGGTGATGTTTCTGTGATCCGGTACCCAGCACAGCATCACCACATACCCCCGTTAGATTTCCTTAACAGGTCTTCTATAATCAACCAATAGCCAGAAGTGCACAAAGCAGCAAAAAACTTCTATAAACCGTTCAGTAAATTTTTAATTTACAACATTGTTTTGTTTGTTCTCCTTACTTTTATTTTCAAATCTGTCTTGTCTAATACATAAAAATGAATTCTTGTGTGTTCGTATGTAAGGTGGGCGATATAGATTTCTGTATGTCTGGACAACGGCAAGATCCCAAATTTGGTACAAATATCTTGGTTTTCAGGACACGATAGAGAAGAAGAAACAACCTTGCTTCAGTCATCCCTTTCTCCTATTATGGCACTGGGCGTCAACCATTCCCCTGTTTTGCACTCTTTTATTCGCTTTACTTCATACAATCATCATTCTTACTGTTATTTGCGGCACGCAGCTACTCATCAATAGTTATCCGCAAGGTTTTTGAAGGTGCAATGGGTAGTGTCGACTACCTTGAAGGTTCCAAAAAAGCGCTTTTCGAGCAATATTTTTGCTGGGTCTTTTAAGTATATGGCCAATCTATCGCCATTTTCGACATTTTATTTTATTGCACTGGTTTTTTATTTGTTCTTAACCACAAGTCTGCAATTCTGATTCTTTTTGGTCACCATATACGCAGGATATTCCTGAATTAAAATTTTGGCCCTATTAAAAGTATTTTGGCGCATTTAAATATTAATTTGGCCCAAAAAAAGATAAACTCAAAATGCATCACTGACTCAACTCTTTAAGTGCTTATACAAAAACAACAACCAAAAGATAGAAAAATTCGAATGTTACGTGTTCAAATAGTATTTTCAAATGTGAAGTGCACACACATTCTGTGAAAGAAGTATGTACATATTGTTTATGGTTGTTTTTCGTTTTAATTTTTTTATGTGTGTGTTTGAAGAAAGAAAAACGTTCCTTTTTTGTGTATTAAAATTTGTGTAACGTTGCATGTGAGTGACCATGCATTACTTAACTTTACTTCATAACACTTTTTTATTTCGATATACTTTTGTACACATGTAAAAAACAAAAGCGTAACGAAAAATATAAATAAACTAAATATTCGTTTTGATAGAAAAGTCCTGCCTTTATTTTTGTACATTTGTATGTAAGTGAGTTTTTATGTAAGGGCAGTTCTATATTGATATCGTACATATAATTTAGACCTTTTTTAGATAAGCAAGTAAGAGTTCTTTATTCGGCTATGCCGAAACTTATATACCCTTACCATGGTACGAAAACAACAGAAAGTTATATAAATACCGCCCGCATTTCGTCGGATATTGTGAGTTGATAACCAAGACGCTTGTACCTTATTTGGAAGCTTTGGCTCTTGCTGTACCTCAGATATACATATGTACAGATATATATGTATATGTTTTTGTATGGGAAGTGTCACGCCCACTTGTTCAATATTTGTGCTTAGCAAGACAAGAACATTTTTTATTGGGATATTTCTCTTTTCCTTTCCGTAAATATACTTCCTTTCCGTAAATATACTTCCTTTCCGTATGAAACACTTCTAATAGTGTTTTGATTTAATTTTCTATTTCTTAAACAAGATTAAGCATGTTGTATTTGAGTGTTGGTAAAGAGTTTGTATATGTTTTTTTTTTGCTGAAATGACACATGTTTTGGCATGCCAAACCAACACCGAATAATGTGAATGGACTTTGTGTTTTAGTTTTCCAAAGAAATCTTTAAGTTTTTACATGTTTTTTCTTATAAATATATTTATGTATATTTTATTTGAATGCAAAAAATTTCGTTAAGTTTTAAGTTGAGAAAATTAGATTTAATTTTATTTTGTAGTTTTTTGTGCAAATATGTGCGTGTTAAGTTTGATAAAGAAAGTGTTGAAAATTCTGTTTTACTAAAAGTTAAAATTTGATTTAAGTACGGAATACAGTAAGAAAAAATATAAACAAAATTTAAAAAATCGACAACAAGTTTTCTTACATGTTTATTAAAGATAAGTAAATTGCTTAAGATTTTAATTAATTTAAAGAGATGATTAAAAGAATTTTTTTATTTTTCTTAAATTATTTTTAGTGCTAATCCACTAACTAAGATTTAATTTTGGAAGTAGCGCAGTGGCAATTCAAAGTTGACCGACCTACTTTGAAGATAAAAAGTTTTGAAGCGGTTGTTTTATTTTTTGATTTGTAGCCTCTAATTTTTATTATTTACCACCGTGATTGTACACTTTTTTTTTTCATTTCCAAAGCTAATTTAAAAACTGATTGTTCACAATTTTAATTTAAGAGTTTTAGTCTGCCCTTCCCGTCGGATTTGAGTGCCCCGGTAGGCTAGCTGGTAGTGACCTAGTCTATCAGTGCCGGGCCCACGGGTTCGATTCCCGCCTCTCTGGTTTCTTTCCTGCAGACAAGCGTAGAGCTTCGCGGGATTAGCTTAGGGAATTAAAATTAAAATAAAAAAACATTAACAAAACAATCAAGATTTTGTTAGTCGTGCTTAATTCCCAGTTTTCATCATTGATAAAAACACTTGAAATTTATTGTTGATGGGATAAGCTATTCCTATGCGCATTTCACTGGTTGCTAAGGCCAGATCGTCAGGAAACTTCATCCAAAAGTTTTCGAAAAATTAAAGATATTTAACAATTATAACTGTTAAGTGAATAAGAATTATAGGCAAAAGTCTTACTTGTAACCATATCAAAGCTTTAACAAAAACAACAACAATTAACAGTGAGTTTATCATTTCTTACATTCCCCACTACAATTGGTTGCAATTCTTCCAACATAAATTGTAGTTGTAAGTAGTTTAAAAAAAACAAAATGAAAACAAAACAACAAAATGGTAATTTAGCACATTTAAACGAAACCTTGTTAATTAATTTTTTGAATCCCAAGAAAAACTTTGATAACTAATATGCATGTGGCAGTGTAAATAAAACTGAACTGGCAAAATAAAATAAACTAATTTGTTTTTTCTTTACCGACTTACAACTACATTTAGAGTTGACAAAAAATCAACCAATTGTAGTCGGGACTGTAAGAAAAGATAAACTCACTTTTTATTGTTGTTGTTTTTGTTTAAGCTTTGATATTGTTACAAGTAAAACTGGGGTTTACAATTCTTATTCGCTTAACAGTTTTATTTGTATAATATCTTTAGTTTTTCTAAAATGTTTGGATGAAGTTTCCTGACGATCTGGCCTAAGCAACCAGTGAAAATTTCAGTTTATCAATAGTATGAAATGGGAATTTAGCACATTTAAACGGAACCTTGTCAAAAACAACTGACAAAGTTTAGTTTTTTTTAGACCTTCACTTGCCAGTTTATTATCAAAGTTATTTTTTCAAACTCTTTAGTTTTTCTAAAATATTTGGATGAAAGTTTGAGATTTTTTTCAGATTTTTCGGAAAAGGTTAAGAGGTCGCACAAGTCGAATTTTTTCCAAAAATCTGGGTTGCCGGCATTTTTGAGTTTTCTGCATAACTTAGTCAAATCTATGATTGTGTTCACTTTTAAGGAAATAATTTAAAACATCTTTATTTTGGTGTAAAAAGACTATAAGTTTTTGCAATGCATTTGCTTTTAAAATTTTGTATGAAAATGAAACAAACAAACAATGCAGTTTGAAAGATCAATTCAGTTTTCAGCTTTATAATATTATAACTCATAATATTATATAACATACCCAACAAACACATTAATATCAAACGTTTTGTTTTGCTTTGTTTAGAAATCATTTATTGAGGTTCATACTATTTAGTATTTTACTACTTGTAAACTTTGAACTTTGTTCTTTGCATCTTGAGAAGCCATGTTGGCTTCCCAATTTTCTGGATCTGTTTTTAAAATATCAATTGAAATATTGCAAGCTTGAAAAACAAATAAGACTGGTTTTGGAAATTAATCCTTGAATTTTTTATTTTTAAGGTTGTCTTCTGTAAAATTTAATTCTTCGTTCTCGGTTTTTGGCGTATGTAAATTTTTTGCCATTCAACTCAAAGTTTTGGTGTCGATATGTTCAAAAAAAAAAACCCTAAGGTAGCCAATTTTGGGGCAGAGTACCACTGATAACGTAGAAGTGGTTTTAACGTGCCGGGCTCAACTACTTCATTAATAATTTTGTAGTTATCCAACTGCTTTATTAAACTAAGATAATTGAGAGGAGCATATCGAGGGCATTGACAGGGGTACCAGTTTTTAATATTGATTCTTAAAATAAAAAACTAAATTCTAGCAAGGCATCGAATTTTGAATTGTCCTCGCAAATATATAATTTTTTTCATCCAGCGGGCCCGATTAATAGCTTCGGAACCTTTTACTGTTGTAAAGGGCTTAGATCTATCACCAAAAAAATGTCTTGGTTGCGTGTCTTCAAGGTGGTCTTCAATAAAATGCTCAAATCTTCATGTATTGGATAGGGATAACACATACATCAATGTCACTATTTCTGAAACTGATTTTAAGAATTTATTGCAGAGCATAGAGCTACATCGGAAGAACCCCAATAAATGATTTTTAAGCAAAGCAAAAGGTTTGATTTTTATTTGTTTGTTGGGTATGAGTTTTTATATCATAAAGTGGGTACAAAGCTGAAAACTGGTATAACTCAGGAACGGTAAGATCACACTCAAAAAGATTTCCTTCTAAATTATTGAAAATTAGTTGATCTTTCAAATTGTTAGTTTTCTTAATTTTCATAAGATTTTTAAAAGTTACAAGGCCTTACATTATTTACAAAATTTATCGAAAAAATACGAAAAATTGAAATGTAGGGTAGGGTAAATGAGAAAATTCATTGCAAAAACTTATAGTTTCTACACAAAAATATAAAGCTTAGATATTTTTTTTATTTAATTCCTTAAAAGTGAAAAAATCGTGGTTTTTGACAAAGTTATATAGTAAACTCAAAAAAGTCCGGTTCACCCGCCCCCCTCTAAACGTCTTCCAAAAAATCTGAAAAAAATCTCAAAAATACTTTACCCAATAAGCTTTTAAATTATGCCTGGGACACACTACTGTGTATGTCGTGGTCTCGGTATCGTTAAAGCAATTGGGGAATGACAAGTTGGCTGCGGTATATATTAAATCGCGAGAAGTCAAAGCTGAGTAAGGTGTTGATGTTATGCAGTATCTTAGGGTAAAGTAGGGCCTGAAAGCGGCTCTGTGTGTGTTATATTTCAGTAAAACAAAAGTTGCTTTTTAGTGGATGTTAGATACCTCCAGCTTCTAAGCAAAGCGTATATGCAGGATCTAGTCATGAAATAAAATCCACGTGTTAACACTGAGCCAGCAGTGGATACCGTGCATCATGTCTGCGTTGTAGCACTGTGAGGCTAAGTCAACACGACTATTACTCACGTTTATTTAGAACTTTTCCTTACGTTTCATTACATTTCATTAAAGTGAGCAGCTTGTATAAAACAAAATACATATAATCAAACTTACCGAAAACGGTTTTCATAAGAGCTAAAACTTGTACCAAAAATCGGTTTTTCGATTAAAATTCGAAAATTTTCCTTGTGCTTCAAGAAACAAGACAACATGTGCCAAGTTAAGCTAATGTTTACTACATTTTTTTTCAAAATTTCTTATAAAAATGCAAAAGTGCCAGACTTGTTAATATATATTTATATGTGTTATATTTAATTAATTTATTTTTAAATAGTACATTTATAAAAACAAATAAATAAACACCTCTTTAGAAAAGGAATCTGTTAAAAAAAGTAAAGTTGTTGTATTAGCGGTTGTGAATAATGTTAAAATATTTAGTTTAAACTAGGTTAACATATATATTCGCACATAATCCTACAAAAGTACACACACACGCATGTATTCACACACACGTAAAACCTCAACTAACAAAGTATAAACTAAAAGTTTAACTGACCCGCATAAAGTAAACTGGAAACACAACTTAGAGAAACTTCAAAGATCACCACATAGTAAATAGATACAATGCTACATGAACACATTTAGTTAAAAATACAGTGGCGATGAAAATCGATAAAAAAAATAATAATTAGTATTGTGGTGTGCTTAATCCAGCAAAGTTCATCAAATTTAATTTGTACACATTCGCTTTGGTAATATAAAAACAGCATTAAAAAAAGTTTTAAGTTTTTGATCTACATTTTGAGCTTCTTTTAATGGATGCTCCAGTAGTCTAGTTGGCGCGAAGGTTGCGTGTTCGATTCCTGTCAGCGACTTCGGTCTGTTTCACTACAATGGCTTTAAGCTTTAACATAATTTGTAATTATATCTGTAACTCTTGGTAAATAAATAAAATAAATATTTAAACTGTAGCAATCTTTTTGTAATGTTTAACTTGTTACTGTAAATATACGCTTGTTCAAATAAACAAAAGACACGCATCAAAAGTTTGCTTTTGTGTTAAATTGAGTTAGTTTTGCATTTGTCAATGTTTATACAACGATACAACTACAAATACTTCTTAACTCACAGGCTTTTACACACACAAACACATACACGTATTTTCTCTTACGCAAACATATAAAAAGTGAGGGTGCTGCATGCATATGCTAGCAAATATATACAAAAGTAGCCATATATATCAGCTAGGATACATGTGTATATCAGTATGTGCGTTTAGTTTGAAAGAGAAAATGATTGGTTGTGTTGCTTAACAACACAACTCATAGAAGCACACTTACAAGCAGAGACACCCACACATATACACAAAACACTTACATTGTATGCTTTTACACAAAATAGGTGCTTGTTAAGTTAAATGGAGCCAAAGGATAACATGATTTTGTGTAAGGTTAGTTAAATGAAAACACATCAAAACCACAAATGGCTTTTACACTTAAAGAAGAGAAAAAAACCCCAACACATGCACATAAACACTCCTTCTTCGATGGACTCTACTTCTTTAACCCTTTTCCAAACAAATTTACAAACATTTGATTTTATATAGAAAAATAAATTAGTTTTAAGTTTTATATTGTTTCTTTATTTTTTCTTTTTTTTCAAACAAAACCAAATCTTTTATTTTATTTTTCTAATAAAAGAATAAATAGTTTTCTTTTAACTTAAAAGAATTTTTTTTTTAACAACAGTGTTTGTTTTCTTGTTAAAATGACTTAATTTTACACACGATAGATTTTTTATTACTGAACATCAACATAAACCTCATTGACATCGAACCCGACATTGCCGCCAACATCAACATCACTGCCTTATCATCACATATGAACATTCTTATTTTATGTCCAAATATGACCTAAGACAGAACGACATAATAAAATGACCAACAGACATTATGAAAATGTTGGTAATGGACAGTGGTTTCTGAAGGTTAAAATTATCTTAATTTACACTGTGCTGCACAGGAAACATGCAGGTGTTTTCATACAGTAATTTTGTTTTGTTGGACATGTATTTCCATAAACTATTGGTACACCAATAGTTTTCTTTAATCGCTTCGTCATTTTTATACCCAAATCACAATAGTGGAGAGGGCTTAAGCGTTTGAGTAGACGTTTGTTATACCTTAATAATGGCGCTAGACCTAACTTTCAGAATGCCGAATGGTTGGGAAGTATCTGATGAATTTTGTAGAAAATGGGGGAAAAAGACACACTATGGTAAAGTTACCCGCATCCCAGTAATAAATGAAGCTTTATACGTAGTAGGTTTGTTAGGGAGGAATGCAAAAGTTTCGCTTACCATCTTGTTTACAAAGGAATGCATTTTTTATGGCGAGTTTCCTCTTTGCCACAATACATTTTTTACACAAAAAAGCACATTATTCAACACATGTATACAAACTGCTGAGTGTTACGATCAGTTTTACACACTTTATTTTTTGTTGTTACAGTTATACAAACCTGCAGGTTGGCGCACAAGTACATAATATTATGATTAAATATGTGAATAAAATTTTTGTTAACGTTTTATTTTTTTTTTTTGTAGAATTAACTTTGAAAAACTAAGCAAATTTAAGATATAAAGGCTCAGCACAGAACAAAAAACCAATTTTATTTTGAATATTTTTAATATCATACTAAAAAATAAGTGGTGAGACCCATTTTCACCTCAGTGGTCACATAAATAAACAAAATTGCAGAATGTTGCGCACCCATTTATACATTCACAATTTTTTTTAAATTTTTTTAAACGACGAAGTTGCGGCTAATGTGAATGGCATTTAACTGCGGGCAATGATTGAAATTTTTTTCAGGTCCGTGCAAGATAAAAATCCAGAATTATGGTTCCATCAAGATGGGCCCACAGCTTACACAGCTTGCCGAACTCCCCGGGGGAAGTGCTGTTCCTCTTAGGGGGCGAAGTTAAAACTTTAGTTTTCCTTCTTCTTGGTGTAACATCTTCTGGGGTTAATAAATTTAGTCTTGGTTATTTTTGCATTCTTCGGAATCTCAAGCATTTTAAAAACAAGTAAATGCTACCTGGGTAAGGCTAAACTTCCAAGAGACAGAGCTCCTTGGGATCCAATGTACCTCACTTCTTAACTGAGGGCTACGAGAGTTAGTTAGTTAGCTAGTTAGCCCACCGTGAGTGCAAGCTTCTTTCGAGAAATGCTTTCTGTTGTTCAGAATGATTGTTTTTGCGGTGGGCTTGCCGTTCTGCTAGAAGATTGGTTTTCAGTAAGTCGTTCACCATCCGATGAAGAAGTGCCTTTTTCAAGGCGTGGACTCACAAAATGATTAAACGAATATCAGTTTTCAGCGGTAGGGTTAAATTTACATGGATGGCTGATTTTTCACCCTTGTTGGAAAGTTTGGCATGTGGATATCCCTAGGTGCTGCTGCTATTCAACTATTGATGAATATCAGTTAAGATAAGATAGCTTCGGGTCATATAGAAGAAGTTGGTGTTTAATTTTTGGTTGATTATACACTTGAATAACCATATAATCCTTCACTCACAAAGGATCATTTGGTAAGTGCCTAATATAACCACACCATGTGGTTGAGATCCGCCGAGAAATTAAGTCGCAAGGCAGGCATGCACGTTAATCAAAATTTCAGCTCGTGCAACTATGGTTCTCATGCGCGAAATTTTTGGCGCTCGAATAATATCGCGTTTGTCTGATTTAAACTGGCCAAAGCGTTTGCCCGAACCATCTAACAGCTTTTGGCAAATGTCAAAAAAAAGAGAGGGAGCTGGGTCCTGAAATTCTATTTAAAGTTATGTGTAATGCCCTGTAAAGAGACCTTCAGGTGGAAGCAATCATTTGAAAGATATTATCTTCGAAACATAACGTGAATATATTTCCCAAATACAACACCAGTTCACAAATTTTACACTTTTTGCCATAACCTGAACACAAATATGGCACTCATTTATTTCTCTCAAGAAGCGTTTTTGAGATATTTCCGAAAACCGCGATTTTCTGCAGTGGTTTAAGCTATTTCGAAAAATCTCAAGAACTGTTCATCAGAATTGTATTTAGACCATTGAATAAATATGTGTTTTCTGTTTCATTCCATATTTATTGTGTCTTGATCGGATAAAAATTCACAGGCCTTAATAGTTTTATTTATTTATTTTTTTACGTTTTTTTTAATATTGAAAAGCAACTTCTATAAAAATTGTTAAATATTAACCATTTAATCCTAAAATCCCATAAATTAAATTGAGCAAAAAACTTATATGTTATGACAAAATTTTAAACAGTACATCCAGAATTTACTATATTAGACTGATATTGAGTGCGTCTCCAAAATAACATTAAAAAATAAAGAAAATCACACCGTTACCACTCACAAGAAGTGTGGGGTATCACAGACCGGGTTAGCTCGACTAATTTTTCTTACTTATTTAAAATTAAATTTTTTAAAAAATCGTACTTAAACTTTTATTACACCAAACAAAAAAAACAGACCCACTGTAGCATGTTGGCAACAGTAAAAAAGACATCATAAAATAACAAAACTTATTATTATTTTTTTTTTTTTGTTATCGTAACACCAGGTGTCGGATTTTTTAATTCAAATACATATCACTTTTTGCCGTCTGACCAAATTGTGTATAAGTATTTTCCTGATTTTATTTCCTACACACATACAAACAAAAAGAGGTCAATATGATTTTGTGACCTTTAATTCGAAGTTAAGTAAGTTGAAAAATGTAAAAGCTTGTAATTTTCTATATACATATTTTTTTTTTTATTCTATAGTTACACATGTCACAGAAACACAAACAGCCATTGTTTGACTGTTTATACTAGATTAAATGTCCTTTTTTCCTTTGTGCTCTTGTCTACTCTATTGTATACACTTAATCACTCGTTTTAACTCACAATTACACCTTTCAATATGTTATGTCTTTATATAGGAATAACAGAGTAGGGGTTGACATTGATAATTTACAACAAAAATGTTATAAGTTAAAGTTTAAGATTTTTCAGGAAATGTCTAACATACTTTAATCCAACATAAAAAACCTTTAAAAAAATAGTGAACACCTTTGTAAGTACCAAACATTATTTAACACTAAATAGTACTTTTTGGTTTATAACAATATTGTTGCAAACGGTAAATGTTGTGGTTTTCTACATATTTGTTCTGTTGTAAGTATATTCTTATATGCAGGTATTTACATACATTTATAAATAAGTATAATACCTATATGATATTAACTTTTTTTAGGTATTTTTTAACATCGACACTGATAACTAGTTGCTGTCAATTTGCTGTCACTGTTGTATTTTTGTTTTCGCATTTTCGTTTTTTATACTTCAGGTGTATCGCAGGTGGACAGCGCATATAAGCTTGTCATTCCGTTTGAACATATTTATAATATATGTAGATTTTAGCCCCTATAAATTGATTTTCCGAAGAGCCCAGATAGGCTGGGGACAACGATTCTATATATTTCTATTGTATGCAGGTAGCAATCCTTTAGTATATAAGCCCGCCAGAGAATACACTTACTCCTTGTCCACTGCTTTCTTATTGAGTTCTGCCAGAATCTGTAGAATAGCAACTGCATGTAGGGATCCCTGCATGGACAGAACTTAAACCACACAATGAAAGATCAGTCGTTATCAGGACGTCACCCTACCCACGATTTTGGGTTTAAACCACAGCCACTACGTGCACGCAAACAACAAAACATGTTTATATATGGTCACCACCAACAAAATTATTTTTAAGGGAAATCATAAACAGATTTTGTTTAATATAACAATATTATTGTCACCAACAACCATATTATTCTTAAATTAGTCCTCCATCAAGAAGCCACAACAATATTATGGTTGCCTCCAAACATGTTATGGTTTAATATGCGAAAAGTTAGTTTTTAAATTAACAATACTATTTTCCTGTTTTCCAAGAGTAACATGCTATTAGGGAGATCGATTATTCGACTTTTTTCAAAAACCGGTTTTCGAATATTCCGAATAGCTCCTGCTTTGGGCAGCAATAAATATGAGAGTCTAAACACAATGTTTGCGGTGCGGTGCCATTTCTCGTTGCGGGAGAAAAAAATAAGTTTAATACAACGGAAGACGGCGACGGTCGTAGTTGTCATCAGTGTTGCAAAATTGAAATTTTGAAATAGTACTGAACTTCAACTAAAATAGTATTTTTCCCACCAAAAGGTACTTTTTGTTCAAAAAAAAAAAAAAAAAAAAAACAATAATATATGAAAATAAAAGGAGCAATAAATATTTTATTGGAATTCATTTATTTATTTAAGTATTTAATAGCAAACAGTATTTATATTTGGGTCAAGCGCCCCATCCATTTACAATATTATTGTATATGTTAGTCGCCATATTATTTCTATATTCACACAAAAAAAAAAAAAAAAAAGCGGGAGGGCAAATAATTTTAGCATTTGACGATTATGCTGATGGGGTTAACAAAAACTTGTTGGAGAAAATTAAATCCTTTTGTCGCAAACAATTTCCAACAATATTTTTTTACCGCAACAACATGAAAGTATTTGAAGTTTTTTAACAGCAAAATTATTTGTTACAAATGAAATAACTTTTGCCGTTAAAGGTTTTCCTATGAAATAATGACACATTGAAAATTGCTGTTTACGTTAATGATTTGCATTTGCAGGAAATAACAATTTTTGTTGCCATACACGTTTATTTTTTGAATTAAATAATATTACTGTTGTCGTAAAAAAATGTGCAGTTGGCAATGACATGATTGGTACTTCATTATCACTGCAATCAGTATTGAGTCGTTTGTCGGTGAGAAACTAGTGAAAAATTAACTTTTTAGTTTTAAAATAATTAAAATAAATATTAAATTGCAGTATTTTGAAAAATATAAATCGGCAGAAAAATAAGTTAATGCGATGTACATATTCTTTTCTCTAATTTATTGCATGAAAAATATTTTTACAGATTCGCGACATTTTTATTTCATTTTTTTACTACATGCGGTAATAACTCCTCCACGCATTAACAAGGCAGCGAATCCATCTATATCTGAAGCCCAAAAGGATACGATTGGCAATATAATTTATATAAACAATAATCTTAAAATTGCAAGAATTTAGAATAAATTTTCTCAAATTATAAAAATGTTTTCATATAAATATAACCTTAAAAATTTTTGTATTTGCGACAAAAGTATTTCAACATACTATTTAGGCAACAATTTCTGCATTTGCGACAAAAGTGTATTGAACTGTTGAGCCAACAACTTTTGCAGTTGCGGCAAGGTTCAGTATCCTTTTGAGCAACAAGTATGAAATTTTAGGCAACACTTTTAACTTTGCCTCAACAAAGAGTTTACCCTTGGGGCCACAGAAACAGATTTGTTGAATCACGATCAAAGTTTTTTGGGATTACAGTCTTTTTTTGTGCGTTGTCCTACACAGAAAAAAAATAAAAATTGATTTCAATTACAAAATTTGTGATATTAATTAAAAAAATAATTAAATTTGCACCAGTAAACAAATTAATAGTATCAATTAAACCAGTTAATAGTATTAATTAAACGTTTAATTTACTTGATTAAAAGTTTAATTCACTTCAATACATTTTTTATTAAAACTGATTATATTTTTGATTAATGCTTTAATTGGTGAAAAATTTTGGAGAATTTTTCTGTGTATATTATTTAATATATGGCAAAATGGTTTTAATTAAATTATAGCGCAACTCTTATTTAAAAAAAGGCATAGCCTGTAAAGCAAAACAACATAGTACACATTTCACAGTATAGTGTGTCACACATGCTCCGTTAAATTTGGCTGATTCAGCCTGATCGGACCACAATGGCTAAGATATGAGCGGTCTACGACTGCCTCTAATTTCACCAACAGATCTCCTGTTGTTCTTTTTTCTGTATATCTGGAGAACGGCAAGAGCCAAAACTTCCAAATTAATAGTATATACAAGCATCTTGGGCAGCAAAAGACATCACCCGACATAATATGTTTGGGAAGTGGGCGAGGCACAAAATATATTTATTTATGTCTAAAGAAGTACACATAGCTGGGTTATCAATACACAGCCTTTGTAAAAAATGGGTGGGATTCGAGAAGTCGGTGTGGCAGAAAATAAATTTATTTATATTTAAGGAACGGTATTTATATAATTGTCAGTTCTTATCGCTCTATGGTGAAGAGTACATAAGATGCTGCATAACTCTTACTTTTTTTATTTTGCTCGTATTGGATTGTATTTAAAAGTTTGTTTTTGTATTTTTTTGTTTGTTTTACATTTGACATTTATTATTTCACATTTACAAGAGAAATAACTACTGCCTGCCAAAGTGCACTGTCTATTGAATATACGATTAGTATTCATGTGTAAAAATCTGTGGCAATAAGGAAAAAGTGTTTAAGTCAATTTTTTTAGTTTTGTAGGAAAGCCATTTTAAACTTTGAACGTTATTTTTGAAAATTTATTAGTATTCTAACAAAAATTATCTTCTCTTCAGTTTAAGTTTATTAAAATTTATATTCCTACGTACTCCCAACTCGGCCGATCGGAGTTTGACTTAAGTTGTTATTCCAAATGTTATTGCACATTGGAAAAAAAATAAGCAAAAAGTAATTTTTCTATAATTTCCTAAAAAATAGTCCAAAATAATTAAAACTTTGTCCATTAGTACCTGAACATGGATATTAAAAAGGTACCATTAACTTACATTTTGCTTAAGCCAACTTAAGCACTTTTTCCCACAGAAATATTAATGCTTTGTTTTCGAATAATATAAAAATTATAACAATTATAAAAAAGGCTTTTATTTGGTCTCAATAATGCTTAAAATAAGAACTCGTTTCAAAAACAGTTTTGAGCAATTTCAGTTTAATAAAAATAATATCTAATAAAAATTTATAGATTTATTTTTATAAGAGAAAAAAAAGAATATATTTAAGGCTATAAGGACAGAAGTGGACCAGATTATTTAAAGAATTAACAAAACTTTTCTCTAGGAAACATATCGAAAACAGTTTTGATCAATTTTGTTCTAATCAAAAATATAGCAATTCAGATCAGCTTAAGTCAAATAAAACACAAAATTAAACACAAGTTTTCGCGTATATTTTCATTAGGGAAGGGAGGGATATATATTTAAGGTGATGAGAATGAAAGTGGACCAGTCTACCAGAATGTTAAAAGGAGTTTCAACACTTATTGGAGAAGAAGTACTTGTTGTTCGAATTTATTAACCAAATTGCCTGAAATTAACAAAAAACAACAAGAATAAATCATGGAAAAATGGCTTTATTCAATTTAGAGTTATATTACCTATTTGCTATTTCAATTTTAAACGATTAATTGTTTGAATTATTTAAAAATGCTTATTTCGATTAAAGGATTAATTGAAGAATGTATACCGATTAGTCGAATAAAAAATATATATAGAATTTCTGTTAAATGTATAATTTTTTTAAAGTTTTAAGTCGAATTAACAAACTAAATGTATGTGTCCTGTCCGTTGTAATAAAAAAAAGAACAGTCATTTTTAGTGGGTTATTTAGCTTATATTTTTGTTAAATTTTTTCAACACAATTTAATAATTCATTTCACAAAAGAAAAAACGGCAAAGGTAGGTATATAAGCTCAAAAATTTATATTAATTTATCACGTATGTTCTAGAAATCGAAATAAAGTGAAATTGAAATCGAAATCGAGCGTTAATTTAAATTCAATTATTTACAAAATGACTGTAGTTTTTCGTGGTTTTAACCGTTGTTCTTTCAAAAATAATAGATAATTAAAGAATGAAGTAGATTATTATAAGTAGATTATTGTATGGAATATTTTTATGAACTTTCATTACAGAAGATGATCCTCCAGCAAAATCAAAGGTGCTATGAATAATGAATAGAATGAATAAATATTTTAAACAAGATACTTCGATCAATTACCTATTGGAAATTATTTGCAGAAGCATAGCAGAAGATGGAATATCCGTGAAAAGTTTCAAAAAATCCAAATTTATATTAATTCTTTTAAAATATAAGTGCCCGAAAGTGAAGCAACAACTTGGAGCTGCACTGACAAGTTTTATTTAAAAAAGAATCTTTATTTACTCAAGTACAAATTTTTTCTAAAATTATCGAAAAAAAATCTCGTAATTTATAAAATTTCTGGATTTAGAATTATTCGATTAATCGATTAATTTTAAAATTTAATTCGTTTATTCGAATAAGTTAAAAATGTCATATATCGATTATTCGTTTAATAGAGCAAAAATAAAACCCAATTAATTGAACACCTAAGTTAGGCGCACCAAACACTGTGCTGGAAACTTTCGAATACGTTGAATTTATTGATGCTTACCTTTTTTTTCGTCAGCATTCTTTGTGTCATACTGGATAGTGATACAGTAGTTTTGACTTAACTGCCTTTTGTTTACGTGCACTTTTGACTTAACTGCACAAAATTGATCATTTTTGGAATTATTCTTTATAATTCCATACAAATTCCTTTCTTAAGTGCACTTCCTATACCTGCACATTTAAGATAAATGCACAAAAGATTTGGCATTTTAAAATTATTTTTATACAAAAAATTCAAGTTAGCTGCACTTTAACTTAACTGCCCAAAATACATATTTTCTGGAATTATTCTTCAAAATCCTTTTTTACGTGCATTTTGTATACCTGCATATTTTTCATATTTTTGGGCAGCTTTAAAATATTTTCATACAAAACATCAAAGTTAGCTGCACACATGAAAAAATATGGTGGCCACTTTTTCACATAAATATCAAATTAAAGCTGTTTATAAAAATATAAATCGCGATTATTTTGTTTTTTTTTCCATAAATTTGTATGTTCTTTGTGAATTCTCATGGTTTTTGTTAATGTTTCTTCTATATTAAATATACATACATACATGTATAATATGATCTGTTTTTTGAAATAATATTTTAATAAAGTATAAATTTATGTACGTTGTTTTCGGTTAATTGAGCCCCGCTTAATTGAGTTTCCCGTTTTATTGCACTAAAAACCATGGAACGAAATCATTTAGTATAACTGTCAATGTAAAAATACCCTTTAAGTTGAGTACCGTTGAATTGCTTCACCCGCTTAATTATTTCGCAAAGTAAGACCGCATTGCGAAAAATAAAAACAAACGTTTCGGTTAATTGTTTCCGTCTACTTAATGTGTTTTTGATCCACAAAGGTAAAAAAATTATTTTGTGGCAAGAAAGATTGTACGATGGACTTAACTGTTTTTAATTTTGTTTTAAAAAACCTAAACTATTTTTTAACTTTTAATAAAATATTTTTTATTCCACTTTTAAATCAAACACTTTACTTTAGCTGCACTTTTGTGCAGGTAACCACAATTGTGCATTTTTGATTTACCTGCACAAAAAATCGTGCAAAGGAGATTGTGCAGCTAAATCAAAATTACTGTACTGCATAAATTGTATGTATTTAATTTAAAAATTTTAACAAATAGCATCTGGGAATTATTTCTTTTCATAAGTTACTTTATAATAAAGTATAAAGTATCACTATCCGGTGTGACACAAAGAATGCTGACGAAGGCCGTAGCGGGCCAGAAAATGCATTAAATTTTGCAGGTGTCTAATAATTGTAAATTTTTCTTTACATACAATATGCTTCATTGCTATCCAAAGGATAAGTAAGGTAAAATGTAACAGGAAGATACAAGATATTTGTCTGGTAGTGTATAAAAGCCATTTCTAAAAATTTAAGTAATAGAACTATTACAAAAAAGATTTATAAAATACATAACTGAAATTTAGCTCATAGAATAAATTCGAAAAATAAAAAATGTTGAATATAATAAAGTAACTTATCAAAAGAAATAATTACCAGATTCTGTTTATGTATATGTTTTTTGGCTTAATATAGGTTTGAACATTTTAAAATTAAAGAGGCAAAACTGGGTAATAATTTGTACTTTTGGTACTTATTATAAATTTGTTTTTTTTAAATTTTGCAATCCTAAATTAAAATTTTTTGTATATTTGAAAGACTGCAAGCATTAAGACTTATGGCCGTTTTCCCATTACGCGACTATCTTTTTCCCCAACGAAAAACTGCACATGAAAGAAATTTGGTTTTCTCAATGTCTCATTTGCTTCTATTCTGTTGCAAAGCTA
This sequence comes from Pollenia griseotomentosa, assembly GCA_963931875.1. Taxonomy (NCBI): domain Eukaryota; kingdom Metazoa; phylum Arthropoda; class Insecta; order Diptera; family Polleniidae; genus Pollenia; species Pollenia griseotomentosa. The sequence continues at coordinate 52,301,186 of OZ007563.1, forward strand.
ACCAGCACCAATCTCCCAGTTTTTTATTTTCCTTTAATTAGCCGTACAGATAAACTCAATCAGCTGACTTTTAACTTTTGCATGTGCTTTGAGAGGTGTTGCCAACTAAAAACAATGTTTTTTGTCGGTATAATGAAAAACATAAAATCCGTAACGGAAAGTTTATCGGTCTAATAAATTTATGTTGACATTAGGTAACAGGCAGTTTGTCGATACATTGAGAAAATGGCCATTAAAGTTTTTAAAGTTTAATTATTTTTATGCCAAAATAAATATTAACTTGCCCCTTAAAAAAGGGGGAAAAATTGGTACTTTTAAAATCAAGGTTTATACACTACGCGTATTCCAATGATTCCACAAGTACTTCCAGTTGCTTTTAAAAGACTCCAATACCTCTTGCGTTTGCTATGGCAATAAATAAAACGCAACGACAATCACTACACTCAAAATAAAAATCAATCCATCCGTACTCAAATCAATCCGAAGCGGTATTAATAGTACGTTGAGTACGGATTTTCTTGAATCAAGTACATAAAGATTGATTCAAGTAAGGATTTTTAATCTCAAAATAATTAAATTATCCATATTCAATCCCGATTTCGTACTTAAAATTATCCGAAAATGAGATTGTTTTAAGTATTATAAAGTTTATTTTATCATGAATTCGTGCTTGAAAAAACCACAAAAGAAACTAGAAAGAAAAAATCATTATGATTGATTAACTTACCCGTCTTACACCTTACAGAATGATTAAACACCAACATCATGACCGATATGGTTTTTACTTTAGAAATTATCATACATATTTAACCAAAAATATTAACTAAATGAGAAGCAAGAGTTCAAATTTACTTTTAAACCCTTTGTGGAACACATAATGAGTCTGGCCAGACCTTTTTCAATGTGTATAGAAAATTAAAACATGAGTTAGTCGGAGGGTTAAACACAACGAATAGTTTAATCTTTTTTTTACTTGATTTAAGAATTTTATACTTATTTCCAGAAATTCCGGGATTGATTTCCAAAAGTATTCCCATTTAAGATTGTTTTGAGGACGTTTTAGTGTAATTTGTACTTGAATTTTTGAGTACGACTCGTACTTAAAGTAGTCATAAAAAACTTGATTTATCCCGAGTTTTTTTCTTTCTGTGTAGCATTGTGGGAAATTGATCTGGAATATCCGTGCCTCTCCCACTGTCAGTAATTTGTATCGTGCTCACGTGTAGGCAAGCCATCAGTTCTCCTTGTTAACACTATAACTTAGGGAAAAAGAAAAATTAAGTTAAAACAAAAGATTTATATTGTAAACAAATAGAAATAAAAGTAAAATAAAAAATCAACTTTTTTAAAAACCAGTGTGTTTTTTTGTTATATTTTTGTATTGCGATGCAGACACAGGGTCCGCTAGTTAATTTATAAAAATTTAGTGTAAATATTCATATTTTTTTAAAGCATGCGATATTTTTTAAAATTCATTTATCTAGTCGTATTTATTTTCAATGTCGTAGAAAAATTTTCTTTAATGGTATAAACACAACTAGGATGAACGCCGAACTTCGCATAGCCGCAAAGAACTCGTTGCGTAAATTCGTCTTATGAGACACAATAAGTGCGTGAATAAAGGTATTAATATAATCTAAAATCTTTTTAATTTTATAAAAATAAATACCTTGGAGGTCAGATTAGGTATATAATCATTTGTTTTTCTAAGCTTCTTTTAAAATTATATCCCTGCTTTGTATCCATTTTCTTTTTTCTTAAATTTCAAAATTTTATTAAATTTTTTTTCTAAATAAATGTTTCTTTTTTGTTTGTTTACATTTATCAAATCATAGTGTGGCCATATTTACAAAAAAAAAAAAATATTAACAAAAAATAGTTTAAAAAAATATTTAAAGTATATTTAATTAAAAAGGGTATTTATATTTATATTTATAAAACACCTAATATATATAAAAAAAAGCGGTAACCCTCAATACACACATTCAATACACTCACACTTTTTCACTTAAATTTACACAATTTTTGTACTTTCGTAGGGTAACCCCACGTTTCCACATGCAAGTAATTACTTGCGCAAGTAATTACTTGCAAGTAGTGTATACGTATTAACAACGAATAATCGAGGAAACAGCTGATTGGCTGAAACTACAAAAATTGTATGAATGTAAGTGAAAAATTGTGAGTGTATTGAGTTTTTCGAACTTGCACTTGCATGTGGAAACGGGGGGTAAGCAATGATTGTGTATATTTTCATAAACACCAATGTGTTATATATCTGACGACGAATATTCGTTGCGAATAATTCGTCATTCGTCTCAGTTGTGTTTCTAGCATAAGGCGAAATAACATTTTCCCCCTGATTTTTTAAAACACTTCACCACACTTTAAAGATATTTTCATACAAATTTTTGAAATTCAAAATATTTTTTATGAAAATTTTCTTAACGCAATGTAAAGGGATTTTCAAAATTAAACAAAACTTAAGGTCCAACCATAATGTGCTTAAATTGGCTTAAGCAAATTTACGAATACATGTAAATCATATGAGGCAAACCATATTGAACTTAAGGAAACTTTTTGTTAAGTTTTATGAAACTGTCATTTGATTAAGCAAAGTGCGAAACTGATCGCACATTCCGTACGGAATCAAATGTTTGTTGATTTAATTTTTGTTTTTTAAATACATTTGAGAGACTTTTGGTTAATTTTTGACAGGAGCTTAAGCAAGGCTATACATATTATGGTTGGGCCTTTACTAAGGCTCAAATTTACGGTCATTAGTTAATTATTAGTAAACTTAAATTACAACTATTGGTTAGCTTACAAACAGTTCATATTTACAGTATATTGGTGTCAGTTAATGGTAACTCTATCAAATACTTAATTTCAATGTTGGTAGCAATGTTTTTGTTTACATTTTTATTGTTTCTGAAGAAATATCGAAATTTGAAAAAAAAAAAAAAAGTGACAGTATTACTGCTAAACAAAAAAATGCGTGGCAGCGTCTGTGTACTTGTAATTTCTAATAGAAGTTCTAATATTTTCACAAAAAAAAAAAAAAAAAAAAAAAAACAAAGTCAAATAATAATGTTCAATGCAACAGCTGTTGTCTAACTAGCAGTTAACCCCAATAACATTTGATGGTTTAGGTAATGGTTAACAAAAAGCTGGAAATAATATTTTTTTAGTTAAACCATTGTTATGAGCTAACTAATGATAGAACATTTTGGCCTTTCACTTATTTTAATCAAAAAGAAAACATTGAAATCATAAATATACAAAACTAAATTAAATGATTTATTTACATAAGTGCTTTATTTTTAAACTCTATTTTAAACAATTTTTTTAATTGCAATAACAGTCTGTATTGTTATTTTAAATTAACTTTTTGTTAAACAAACTTTTGCACCATTCGTCCCTCTCTATCCATTAAGTCGAAAAACAACAACTCTATAACTCTATAACAGCTTTTGTTTAATGTTCGATATTATTTTGTTAAACGATTATTTTAACAATGTTTACTACCATTAATTTTTGTTGCTTTTCGTGTAACAATTGCTGATGCTGTTGTCTTTTGTTATTTGGTTATTGATCTCATATGCTGTACAACACACTCGCATTAAATATAAATGTTAAAATGGTACTCGTACGCTATTTAGTGCCAGTGATGGTAGTGTCAGTAAAAGCGATAGTTATAGTTAGAATGTTGGTGGAAGTATCTAAATAATAATATTATTGTCTTTAACAGATGTTGGTTCAGCTTCATTTGAAAAACGTTTTCACACATTTATAAAGGAAACGAATCAGACAAACATGTTAACACATGAATTGTAGACAGACAATTTGTTTTTTTTAACCAATCACTTGTTCATTCATTCTCGTGCATACACAGGGGTCTTTATATGTTTCCCTAGTTGATATTCTTTGAATGTTTTCCCTAGTTGAATTTCTCTTCTTTAATTCATAGTTGTTGCTGTTTTTATTGTTGTTACCAGGGAAACCGTAAATATGCAATTTTAAGTTTTTCCTTGTGCGACAATGGAGGCAAATAAAATATATTTATCTGCTTAGGAGCATTTTATGAATTTTGACATCGCATTGGTAGTGCATATTTATGCATATTTTTACTTTTTGCAGAATTTGTTTGCCTTTATTAGTCAAAAGAACATCTTTTAGTTTATAGTTTATATTTCTAAGGCATATTTTGATACTTGTTAATTTTTTGAAATGCACAAATAACTATCATATAAATCTTAGCCTCATAACAAAATTTTATTCTGCTTGGACCAATACTGCCCATTGGCCCCAAAGAGCCACGCTTGAAAATTAGTATGTAAATACCGTGGCGTATACTTTGATAAACCTTAATTTTTTTATTTATTTATTATATGCAAATATTTAAAAATTATTTTTTAGTGTATATTTCTGGTTTCCCTGGTTATTACTTATGATATTTTTATTGTACCCTACATCAAGTTTATAGTATAAAGCAACTTATATCGCCTTCGTGTTTCAGCATTTCAAGTAAAGCAATGCGAATAATGTTTATTGTTTTCTATTTTACTAAAACAAACGTACAAGATAAGATTTTAAATTGTAAATACAGCATGATTTAAGCTGCTATTTCTCACATCATATAGTTTGCGATTTGTAAATTGCGAAAGATATGACTAACTTTTAAGTCTCTTTCTAAAGCGAAAAAAAAATGTTAAATAAACTTTTTAAATTGTTTTAAAGACTGGCCCAATATGTTACGGATTTCTACAAAATACTGCAAAATTTTATGGCAACGATTACATTGAAAAAATTCTTCAACAACGTATTAACATTCATATATATGTAAAGGGTCCGCCAAATAACTTTTTTTTTTTGAAAATGCTATAAAAAAAAACTACTGAATATTTTCTCAAATTTCTTTTTTTATTTGAAAGTACAATCCTTCCGGTAAAAAATGGAAAATAATTTCATTCAAATGGCTGCCTCGGCTGGCCATGCAGTAGCCTAGACGATCGGTCTAATTTTAAAGCACATTATCGATTGTGTGCAGCTGTATTTCACCAATGGCTTCACGAATATTGTCCTTTAAAGCGTCAATTGTCTCTGGCTTGTTGGCGTAACACTTATCTTTGACGGCACCCTACAAATAATAGTCCACCGGTGTCAAATCGCAGCTCCGAGTTGGCCAAACGACATCAGCTCTGCGGCTGATAATGCGATCTTCAAAAACAGGGCGCAAAACATCGAGTGTAGCTTCGGCTGTGTGGCACGTAGCGCCGTCCTGTTGAAACCAAATGTTGCCAATATCCTTCTCTTCAATTCTTGTGAACAAAAATTCGTTCAGCATGGCCCGATAACGATCGCCACTGACTGTAACGGCCACTCCTTGCTCATTTTCGAAGAATAATGGCCCAATCATGCCTCTGGACCAAAATCCGCACCAAACAGTGACTCGTTTTGGGTGTATCGGCTTTTCAATGTATGCGTGCTCGTTTTCTAAGCCCCAAATGCGACAATTTTGCTTGTTTGCATACCCGCCAAGATCAAAATGAGCTTCATCTGAAAAGATGATTTTTTTTTACATTCTGCATTCTGCAACATTACCATGATTTTCAAAGTAATGTCGCAATATTTCCCAGCGTTTTTCAAGCGTATACACAACTAATTATCTGTCAAATCAGACATGAACTAAGTGTTACCATTCACGAAATAAGCACTAGTTGAAAAAAAACGTTAGATTGCGGACCCTTCATAAATCTGCGCGCGTTGCAATTAATTAAGGCCCGTTTTCACAACTTACCGATAGCTAAAGGTAGGATTTTATCGGCCGTATAAAAAGTGTTTCATTATTACAACTTTACTTCAACCTACCAGGTAGTATGAACCTTAATTTATTTATCGCTCACTTTAGGTTAAAGTAAAGTTTTAATAATGGAACATTTTTGATAAGGCCGGTTGAAGTCTACTTTTAGCTATCGGTTAGTTGTGAAAACGGGCCTAAAACCAGTATTTGAAAACAAAATGGGAATTTCAACATTTTTTAGGGAATAAAGTTTCGGTAAGAGATTTGGGCATATTTGGAAAATGTGGGTTAGAAATAAAAGTTTGTTATCTTTTTTATTCGCCAAAAATTCTAGAAAACTTATGTAAAGAAAAATTTAAAAATTCAGAAGAAATTTGATTTGATTCGATTAGCCTGTTGAAGAAGAGCATTCTGCATAATTTAATTACCAATACATGATATTTAACATTTTTTTATATCGCCATTTTAGCTTTTTGATTTATGATTGATTCTAGTTTTTGGAGTTGTCATATAAATTACTGTTTTTCCAAACGGCTCAACAGTAAACTATTAAAAAAAAAAACAATTAATGGACACAAAATGATGGAAAGAATTCAGAACAGTATAAAAACCAAAGTTGTACAATTCTGGTTTGAACTTCGGACACAAAGATAATATCGAACAATTAGCGATGAGGCCCATTTTCTCTTCAATGCTTAACTCAATAAAAATATGGAGCAACCAAAATCCAAGAATGAACATCAAATGCACCCACTTAGATACACTAAATTTTGATTGCAACAAGATGGAGGCACAGCTTACACAGCTTATCTTTTTTGGCGATGATAACGCTGGCGCTGCGAAATATGCTCCCCGGAAATATGGCAAAAAAATTGACCTCATATTTGGGACATTTTTCATAATGCAATATGACCTCATTTTTTGATGAAAAATTACACCAAAAAATTATAAATAGCCTTAAAAATAAAAAATATGACCATAAATTTGTGGAAATTCTTCATTTTGAAAAATTAATGAATTTTTAACCCCAGAAAAAGTTAAAATTAAAAAAAAAACACAAAAAAAGTTATGTTAAAATTTTTGTTTTGTTTCATACAACCGAAACTTAAAATCCCAAATTTTAAATACCGAATTTTAAAATCACAAGGTAAAAATCCAGAATTTCAAAATCCTGAATATTAATGTTCTGAATAATTACAAACTTTTGGTTTTAAGATCAGGGTTTAAAAAACTGCAGTCGAAACCAAAAACTGTCGAACACAAAGCAAAAATTTGTGTACAACTTTTCGCCTTTTGAATTGGTTTGATAGCGACTGTTTACATTTAAAAAATCAGAAGTAATAACAACAATTTTTTTTTTTGGCCAGTAAAAAATGAAGAAGTGAAAGAAATGACAGTTTTTCTACTTTGACAGCAGTTTTTTAAAGGCTGCTAAAAATCGCACGATAGTTAGCATGGCTGGGTTTTCGGCCGGGCGCAAGGATTTTTTCCTCTTTGCTACGGACTTCGGTCGTGCAAAAGCATTTTCTACTCTAACACCGGCTTTGCTAACTAAACCATCTGCACTGAAAAAACAAATCAATGCATCAAGCCGAAGCGGTGTCAATAGTACGGTAATTACGGATTTCAAGTACAGAACGCTTGATTCAAGTACAAGTTTTCAAGTGCAAAATACTTAACTTTTCCATATTTGAACCCGAATTTTAACTTGAAATGATCTGAAAACAGGATTGACTTAATCAACAGTGAGAAATATTATTCTCAATCTGAGCTTGATTCAAGAATTTCTAATAAGGTTTAAACTCGATTCGTACTTGAAATAATCCGAAAGTGAGATTATATTGATTCTAACCTTAGCACTTACCCCACAGAATCAGAGAGAATATTATTATTTTACTTACTCGTTACACCTGTTTATTTCACTTTTGTTGTATTCCGCCTCTTGTTTGAGGAAGACTTTTCAATTATAAGACACCAGCAGCATGCCCAATATGTTTTCCGTAAACATTCTACCTTAAAAATGTTATTTAACTGAATAATTAAAGAAAAGAATATGGGAATTATTGCTTTTTATTTTACTTTTCAAACATGAAAAAAGTCTATATTTTTCTTATTGTAGTGTTGTTGTTGTGTCTTCAACAAACTTTTTAAACACACGAAAGTTATCCCATTTTAATTTGTTTTAAGTAATTTTAAGTGTTATCCGCACTTAAATTTTTGACTACGACAAGTACTAATGTTAGAAGAAAAAACTTAAAATTAGTACAAGTTTGTTCTTTCTATGTGTCATCGCCGGCCATTGAATTTCTCGCGCAAAAGAGTCATTGTTTCGTTGGCTGTGTGGCTAGTGGCACCATCCTGTTGGAACCACATATCGTACAGGTCCATACCCTCAACTTCTGATCAGTAGAAGTCCGTTATCATCTCGCTTTCGCAAACACCATTCACGGTAACTGCTTGGCCAACCTTATTTTCGAAGAAGTAAGAATCGATGACGCCGCCAGCCCATAAACATTTACATTTCCTACAGATTCGGTTTTTTCCCCGATTGTATACATATTTATTCGATTATGCTGACCAAATAAATCACGCAGTGCACGAAATTCATTTTGATTTAAACGCCCATTTTCGTAAAAGGCTTCAACAATCCTCTCCATGGTTGCATTTGTCAAACACTGAAACATAGAAATGTCAAATTAAGTTGGGCAAAAAGCTTGACGTTAAGGTGTGACTCACAATTAACATCTTGCATTATGGTCGGGCCACCCGATGTACAATTTTATAAAATCGCATTTCGGTTAATTTATTTATAGAGATTCCTGCAATAATGGCTAAACATTTGATCTATTCCTAATTATTGTAATATATTGATATTCAGGACAAGCCTTTCCCAATTTCTTTCTTTTTTTTAACTATAAATAAATATTGTGCTACATATTTATAGCTTTACATCTGCCAATATGTTTCCCTACATGCTTGAATGTATTATTATTATTATTTTTTTTTTTTTTTTGTTATTTTGTTATACAACCCCCTGATGCTTGACCAACTTATTTAATGGTCATTTGGTCTATTGTTCTTCCTATTTTTCTGTTATTGTGCTTGTGATTGCTCATGTTGCCATTGATGTTTGGCATATTAGATACAAATCCTTGTATAATTGTCTGTAGATAAATATGTATGCATGCATAAGAATGCTGGACTACAATTGGACATCAGCTAAATAATTTGTCTATAAGTGGGCATCTTAATTATACAAGAGTAGAATATTTATTTGTTGCCTGTCTATTCACTCACAAAATACAGACATTTCTATTTGTTCATGATATTGATGCGTTCGACATTTTAATAGAGTTCATTCATTCAGACACCAAATGTTATTGAGAATACTAAATTATGTGAAGACTTCATTCTGGCTCTGGTTAGATGAAATGTTTGATGAGTGTAATAAATAGGGATGAGATTTTCATGCACTAAGAAATCGAAAATATGCGCTTTAAATATACACCAAAAATTCCAAAATATGCACTAACAAAATACAAAATATGCACTACAAACTAAAAAAAAAAATATTCATAAAAAATCGTTTTTTAATTTTACTAAAAACAAAAATATAAAAAATTCAGTCTATTGTTATTCAAATATCTTTCAAAAACTTAAATGACTAATTTAAATAAATAAGTAAAGTTTTATTAAAAGTAAAACTTTGTCTAGTACTTGAAAAATGCCAATGCATTTTGAAAAAATTTATTTTCAGATCCCACTTTGATTTCAGATCAGATCAAAAATATTTTAAATTTAAGAACAATTTTGATTTTTAGTTGAACTGTTAATTTTTAATTTTTGATATTCTTTAATTAGGGTTGAGTTCATCAAATTTAATTTTCATTAAATTATTTTCACTGAGGGAAGGAATTTTACAACTTGGAATTTTTATTAAAATTTATTGATAATTTTTCTTGGCTGAGCTGGGACTTAAACCCGGGTTGATCTTTACATGTTTCAAGAAACACCACTTTCCATCGTCAGAAGATCTTTGTGTTCTACCCACTGCACCACTGCGGTGCCCGTTAGCCAACAGTCAAACATCAATCTTTAACCAGTAGTACTGGTGGTTCGAAATTTGCTGTTATTATCACCTAAATTTCAAAATACACGTTTTTTTTCGTATTCTTTCTGTCAAGACTTTGTCTTGAAAACCTGAATACATTTGTTTATTATGTTTTTTTGTCCACTTTCGTCGACATTTTTATTTGTACAAATTAAAGTACAAATGTTAACATTAGAGCTTGTGCCATAGCTATTTCTAAGAACAATTTTCCAGCTCGGCCAGGAAATTTTATCAATAAATTTTAATAAAAATTCCAAGTTGTAAAATTCCTTCCCTCAGTGAAAATAATTTAATGAAAATTAAATTTGATGAACTTAAGCCTAATTATAGAATATCAAAAATTTTAAATTTATTTAATTTTTTTGATATCCTGAATTTTTCGTGTAAAAAATTTTGGATTTTTTTGAATCTGTCGGGAAATTTTTCCTTCTACATTGTTGATTTTACTTTTTGCAATATCTTTTATTTGATTTCAGTATTAAGTGAACCAAAGCCCTCCTAATTATTAATTGTTTCACCAATATATCCGCAATTGGAAAATACAAATGCAAATTGACTTCTGATTTAAATTAAATATTTCTTTTGCTTTTTTAATTGCATAATCAGCGGTATCAACAAGCTCTTCTAACATTCTTAAATTACGTTATTACCATATTGTTACTACTAGCTGTGTTGGAAGGGGAAACAAGGGATACATTTGATTAAAAATTGTAATATTATTAAACTGGCTTCTAATTTCCTCTGCAACTCGTATAACCCATGTGCAAGCAAGTAACTTGTAAAAGTTTTGGATCACATATTTTAAAACCATTAGAATCCTTACCCACACAGAAAAAATTTTTACCAAAATATTTTCAATTAAATCAAGTAATGCTGTTTCAAACAATTTTTTTAATAGCTCCAATTAATTTGGTTTAATTGAAAATAAAAATTATAATGTTTGTGTGTATATAAGCATATATGCATGCATATGTGTGTATGTACACACACACATTAAGATGTTTTGTATTCTATTAAAGTTTCAAACAATTTTTTAATTGATTCAATTAACTGTGTTTACTAAAAAAAATATTTTGATTTGTATTTATGTACACATGTAATACTTAATCAAAGGCAATGACAACAGCATAAACTTTATTCAGTATTGAAAGTGCTCTCGTACTGTGAAAATCGTTGTGCTCTATAAAAAAAAGTTTTTTAGTGTTTTTGTGTTTTTTTTTTTTTTTGTGAAAAATAATTTTCGGCAGAGGCTTGTGGGTGTACCTTGGTATGTATTCATCATAACATTGTATTGTATGTATAAAGGGATAACTATTGTTGCTAGGCATACGTTAATGTACCGTTACGTATACACGTACAAATACAATTAAATTATAGTTTTGAGCAAACAGTTTATTAAAAAATAGTTTATTTTATTAACTACTGTACAAATATCGACATAGGTACATACTGATAGGAAAGAATGTTTTTCATCCGAAGACGAACAAATCCAACAAATCACAAGTTCTCAAAATACGGCAGAGATATTCAAACTTTGGCCAGAATATGCAAACCCTTCTGGTCATCTTTTGGTAAATATGTACATCGTATTAACAAATTTGTATTATATTTTTAAATGTCTTTTTTGCTTTTACTTTTTTCTAGATCGATATCGATTTTGTGTTAAAATATCCAACAGCCAAAAACTTTAAGAAACGTTGGTTGTACTTCGCTGACGAAGTAATGTTAGTTTTGAAAACCAAAGTTGCCTGTTGTTTTTAAAACGAATTTTATAAGAAAATTTTTTTAATAAATTACATATGTACTGAATTCAAAAAAAAAAAATAAAAATAAATCTAATATAAATAAAATAATTTTCTATAAAGTTGTTTTTTTATTTAATTACGGGGGATAAATTTCAATTACTTCTTAAATCGAATCAATTAAAAATTTAATTGATAAGAATCGCACACTTTAATTGATTCAATTAAAGATTTAATAGATAAAAATCACAAAAAACAATTGAATTTTTGATTGTGTTAATTATCGCATTTAACTGAAAATGAAAAGAAAAACAATTATTTTTTTAATTAGGTCGGTTAACCAATTTTGTAAAAAAAAATTTTTAAACTCAATTATTTGATTAATTGGGCCAATTAATAGATTTGTTAAAAACTTTATAAAAAAACAATTATCGTTTTAATTTATTTAATTAAAAACTTGTTTAAAGTTTGCGTTTAATTTCAATTAAACCTATTAATTGAAACTCAACAGCAAGAAAAGCTCAAACTTACAAATGTGTTAATTGATATGATCAATTTGTTTTCAGGCGGAAAATCAGTAAAGAATTTAATTAATAGTACAAATTTCTAACAAATACGTTAATTGAAGTTGGTTTTTCATTTTTTCTGTGCATGTTAGGTGCTGCAACGGTTTAAAAAATAAGGATATTTTGTCGAAATCTTGAAAATCTTGTATGGTGTATTTAAATTTTTCAATCACCAAAAAAATTTCAAAATATGGAAAAATATGCATTTAAAACCTAAATATACATTTTCACCAAAATTTGCAGCAATATACAAAAACAAATCGATGTCATTTTAAAGTAAAATTAATGATTCGGATTGACAATTGGTCGACATCGTTCTTAAACTATTGACAAAAAAACATTCATTTGCATGGAAATCGCATCCCTAGTAATAAACTCTCAGTGATATTAAGGAACAATGAAGAAATAGCATTTTTTTTTGCTGATTTTTTTACTAGAAAAGAGGAAAATAACACGTAGAATTTTTTAAAAGATTTGAATTAAGAAATTTTGTTAAAATATAATCCAATTAAAAATTCATTGACCTTCATTGTTGACCTTTTACATAAATTATTAATTAAAAAAGTATGTCTACCAGAAACTTATCTCACTGAGCACCTAAAATACTTTGAAAAATATTTTCCACATAGAACTAGTTTTCCAATAATTTCATTATTTGCTTGTTCAACAATAAAAAAAATAGTCATAGCTGATATTGATTTTTTGTATTTTGGCCAAAATAATGCTTATAAAGTAATTCTCTTGTGTGCAGAGTATTTCCGATACTCATTTCTATTTATTTCCCAAAATAGTATTTGTTAGTTTATTTTACTACACATAAAAACGAAAACCTTGGCCCTGTCTATTTGTCTGTTGGTATCATCATCCACTAAAATCACTTGAAACAACATGGAAAAATTTCAGCCTTGCAACAGTAACAGCAACAGCAAAGTAATCTACATCAATGAAACCAATTTTTTACAGAAATCTTTACAATACAGACGAGTATTGTGTTTTCAATTCAGGTATATTTTCTTTATTTTTTGGTTTTTTTGTGATGTTGCAACCTTTATTAAATAGAGTATTAGTTACTTGTAGATACTTATGTTCGTATGTCAGTATTTAGAAGGTTTAACTATTAACAAGTCAGTAACAATGCTGATTGTGTCAGTGTTAAAGGCTTGGCTTATTTTGCAATTTTATTTTGATTTTATTTTATTTTTTGTTTTTGTTTCTTTTTCTTCTTCTATAGCAGAAGATGTTCTTGTGGCATACGTTTTTGTTGTTATGCAAAGTCATGGACAATGATTGAAATTAATGTATTTCTAAATATTGTGTATAGTACCCCAACCATTTAAGTTTGTACACTTGTACAAATTATAAATTTCTTAACTTTAAGATCATATATTTTTAGCAATTTTTGATATTTTTTTAGTACTGTTTTTTATTTTAAGATATACATATATTTAAACCTTGTCAAAATCATTTACTACAACCTTATTTCAAAATAAAATCTTTTAACAGCAATATAAAAATTTGGATCCATCTATATTGTTAGGTGGTTGTATGCAACCAAATCTAGTATTGGATAACACAGTGCAACACGAAAAAAATAACCATATACGGTCACCACTGCGTGATGAACATCTATTAAAAAGACCAGTGTTTCCCAGTTTTGCCCAAAGTCATTAACTTTTTTTATGGGCCCCCAAAGATTTGGGGCCTCGGTGTAATTTTTGCAAAAAAGTGATCATTTTCTCAGGCACCTATCTCGCAAACCGTTAGGAGTTTGGATTTACTCTCTGAAGCAAAGTTGTAGCTCATGTCATAAAGAACAAATAGAACAATTGTGAACATATAAAATAAAAAAAACTTCATCTTCAAGATCAAAATCGCAAAAAACTTTAAGAAATTAGATTTTCTTTTGCCTTTTTTCGCCTGTTCAGGTCCATAGGTTGCAAACCGTTCAAAATTCAAGGAAACAATTAACTACAAAAATGTACCTAAGATCTCAGTTAACAACTCTAGTAACTACCTAGAAATGATTCTTAACACCGTTTAGGTAGCGCTTATGTAGCCGCAAAAGTGAAATAATAAAATATGAAATGTTGAAGTAAGAAAAAACAATTGAAATTAAAAAATTTTCGGGAAATTTTTCACATTTGCGGCTACCTAAGCGCTACCTAACCGGTGTTAAGATTAATTCCTAGGAAGTTCATATGCTACAGAAAGTTGTTTATTGAGATCTTAGGTACATTTTTGTGTTTGACTGTTTTCTTAAATTTTTAACGGTTTGCTACCTATGGAACTGAACAGGGGAAAAAGGTAAAAAATCAAATTTTCGGGAAATTTTTGACTTTTGCGGCTACCTAAACGGTGCTAAGAATCATTCCTAGGAAGTTCAAATGTTATAAGAAGTTGTTGACTGAGATCTTAGGTACATTTTTGTTGTTGATTGTTTCCTTGAATTTTTAACGGTTTGCTACCTTTGGACTTAAACAGGGGAAAAAAGGTAAAAAAATCGAATTTTTTTTAAAGTTTTTTGCGATTTTGATCTTGAAGATGAAGTTTTTTTGATTTTATGTGTTCACAATTTTTGTTCTTTATAGCAAGAGCTACAACTTTGTCTCAGAGGAAATTCCGAACGGTTTGCAAGATATGAGCCTAAGAAAATTTATATAGTTATTTTTCCATGACTTAAAAAATTACACACAGTGTAATAATTGCAAGGTCCTCAAACCTGACCAATACGCAAATAAATCTTGGTGTCAAGAACTTAAAGATCAAATGTGATTAACTGATTCCAAAGGGCTTACCTACGGGTTAACAATAATTAATTTTCCAGGCTAAATTTTCACCAGGGTTTAAAAAACTGCAGTCGAAACAAAGAACTGTCGAACAAAAAACAAAAAAAAAAATGTAAACAACTTTTAGCTTTTTGAGTTGGTGTGACAGCGACTGTTTAAATTTAATGAATCAGAATCAAAGCAACAGTTTTTTTTTGCAAATAAATAAAGAAGTGGAGGAAATGGCAGTTTTTTTTACTATGACTGCAGTTTTTTAAGCGCTGGTTTTCACCATTCTCAAATCGCTAATTTGCTGCACCATTATCACAACTCAAAAAATCATTTCGAAATAAACGTGTTTAAAGTTTTTGATTTGCTTCCAACATTTAGAAAAATTAACGACACATTCCCTTCAAACGGGAAAAGCATAAAAGATATAAAGATAAATTTTATACACAATATGAAGAAAAGTATAGCAAACAATTCTGCATCACTAATTTCAAAACTTAATTTTTGAGAGGCATAAGATTATTTGTAAAAGCAGATAGCCTGATAGAAGTCTAAGCTAGGGAAACACAAGAATTTGACTTAATGTCAGGTGCCCAGCTACAAGGGCAACGAAAGGGCAGATTGCTAAGCAATTAAACGCGCTCCCCGCCTATTTAATTGTTCTGAGCACATTTTCGGCTCCCCTGCTGTTTACATTAGAAAGCAGATAAAATCATGGTCCAAACGAAAATTTACTCGGCTATAGATGAATATTACTTGACTTCGCCGAACTCAAATATTTGACATTTTATCCCGTGGTAAATCGCGTAAGTTACTTTTGCTTTTAAAAAGTGAAAAAGGGCTGTAAATGGCCTTATCAATACTATTGGTATCATCACAGAATAATCACTGCAATATTACTCACAAGTATATCTCTTGTTTATCGACTTTGAACGCGCCTTCCTCACTGTGTCTCGGAATGCGAAGTGGTCGACCCTAATTAAGAAGTTCAGTGCAAAATACGTTTTAATGATAGGCTTAGTCGACTGTTCTCTACTTTTACAGGCATAGGACAAGTTTTTATCCTTACTCCCAATCCTTTCCTGCTGCTGCTGGATAGCGTGTTGGATATAATCAACAGGGAAGCCTCCCGTGAAATCTTTCTTTGACGTCCAATCACAGAAATTGCTAGAAACGCAATTGATTGGAGCCCACAAGGCCACCGAATACCAGGTAAACCACGCAAGACATGGATCCGTTGGATAATGAGCATGAACTTCTGCTCTATATTCATCCTTTCTTAGGAAATCATAGCAGAAGCTTTTTGGGGAACCCGTTCCATTCTGAATCCAATCAGAAGTTATGCTTTTTTATCAAGCAGAATAATTGTCTTCGTACGTAGCCTGGATCTGTCATGGTGAATATCTTGGCTGCACAACAAATCCAATTATAATTGTCTATTATATTTTTTTTATCAGTTCTTTTTTTTTTTGTTGCAGTTGTTTTTGCGTATTGCTATGTAAAATTTCTCTGTCCTAATTCTTAGAGTATCGATCCGTTCAGTATTTTTATTTTGCTTTTCATCAGTTTCGTTAATCGGTTGTTGTATCAGTTAAGTAGATGATTGGTCTGCTGTAGTAGGTCCTACGATAATGACGCTGCCATTAGTCATTGTTTAGAAACAACGCCCTTCGTTTATTTGGTGTAGTGAAGATGGGGGTAGGTGGGGAATAGTGCTAATCTCTGATGACTACCTTTTTTCTCAGGGGGTAGTGGCTGGCTGATCTTAGCCAAGGCGTGGGAAAGTCGCCAGACTTCTTGGATGACACTTAACTTTTTTCAAAATATTATGTAGTTAAATACAAACGAAAATTCATTTCAAACAACTTAAAATTCATTTAAAAAACGGATCATTTACATTTTCTTTAAAACAAATGATTTTTACATTAATTTTTAAATTTTGTATTTATTAAACTGCATATTCCTTAAAATTTAATAGTTTTTACTTTTAAAAAATATACTTTAACCGACAAAAATCACTCTACATAACAAAATAAAAACGGAAAAACATAATTTTTTGGTAGTTTGTTTTTTGAATAACAAACATAAATGTTAAAAAATAAAATTATTCGTAAAATAACTATATTTTAATAAATTTTACCAGTACGGAAAACGAATTTAATAACCCACAATCAGTTACTGTAATAATTTTATAAGTGAATGATTTGAATAAATATTTATTTATTTCTCATTACAAAATACGTTACTTAGAAGGAGCAGTTTTGCTGGGAAGTTTGTTTGTTGTTGAAAGTGGGCCATAGTAAATCATTACTTTAAATTGTTATAAGAAATTATTTGAAGTTATTGTTTAAATGAAGAGGTCCATAACAAAACGCAACAATTCCAATTTCGTTTAAAAAACTAACTGCGAGATAAATTAATATATTTGTGATTTGTATTATTTATTCAAAACTATAATACCATAAAAAAATATATACAACTGTCTTAAATTAAACTTATGCGTTTAACCAAAAAACTGTTATGGCGGAATTGTTGCGTTTTGTTATGGACCTCTTCAAATTGAATTTAATAGATTTCAAGCAACATAAATTCGTCACAACAACAAAAAATTTTTCTTTATATAAAGGGTTTCATATCTTTTCCTTTTTCTTCGGCAGATTTTGTATTTTTAACAAAGGGTGGTCCAACCATAATGCATGATGTTAATTGTGAGTTACACCGTTGGACTTCTGTACGTTAATAAGCCAAAAACCATTCAAAAGCTAAAGGATAAGATAATTCGACACATTAACGACACTGAACCTTTATTATGTCTTAGAGTCATTGAAAATATTGACCATCAGATAGAGGTATGCCACTGATGCCGTAGCGAGCATTTGGCCGATATTTTTTGCCCACACAATTGCCATAGATCCTTCTATAATAATAAAAAATATTAAGATAATTCTCTGAAAACTTTTTGTTTTATTTGCAATTAACCTCGTGCGTTTTGGCTATACCATATAATTATCTCTGCACGAAATACTTCTAAAATAAATTTTAAATTCCTTTAATAATTTACTATAAAACTATTTATTTCTGCAAAAAAATATTAATCAGTTTACTATAAAAATATTTAAGTAAAATAAACTTTTTTAAAGAAGTTAAAATGAATTTTTACTTAAGTCATTACTGAACTTTTAACGTCATTACTAAGCAAAAATTAGCAATAATAATTTGAATGATGAAGCATTTTATTATAATTTGCAAAAGTTTTGCTTTCTTTACGAAGTCCTTCAAATAATTTGTCGAAGAAACGACAAATAATAAAAAGCAACAAACACGTCATATATTAACTTTTTAACTATTAAGTGCTTAGCAGCAATAAAAGAAACAAATTGTTCACATACTAAAAAATAATAGTAACAAAAACATTTATACAGTGTATTTTGGCAAGTCATCAAACTCACTTTAAATTAAAAAAATCACAAGATTTTTCTGCTTTTTTTTTATTGTGCGACTAATTTGAGGTTTAACTAATTTGCTAAAAAGCCTCTTAATGCCTCATTAAATTCAAATAATTTTAAACAATTTTTAATTCTACCTTTTAACACACACATGAAAAATAAGACGTTAATACTTTTATACCGCACAACATTTTTCAAAAAATAAAAAAAAAGGAAGAGATTAAAATACACACAGCCAAAACAGAGTTAAGCTGCAAACAAAGTGGAATTTATAAAATTAAATGTTTTATGTAAAATAAAGGTGTTTGCGCGTGTGTGTTATTTTCATTTATCTGAGTGGCTTCCATTCTTTTAATAATTTTCATTCATGTTGGTAGCTTTGCATCAAGCAGCAAGAAGAAAACCTAAAACCTGAAAAAGAATTGCGAAATACTAAAATTTTGAATTAAAAAAAGCGCAGAAAAAAAAAATAAGCAACACTTAATGAGGTGCAATCGTTTTAAATAAAGTAGCAATTAATTAAGTTGTATCACTTGCAAATCCTAAATCAACTATTTGAGTGGGGAAATGTTGAAAGTACAAAGTGAAAGCGAAAAAAATGTGAAAAAATCGCAATGCAAAACGAAAGTGTATCTGTGTGTAACAGAAAGAAAAATTGCGTTAGTAGAATTAAGTCATCACCACAGGATAAAACTGTTCCTTTTTTTCTTTTTCGCTAGTTTATTTGTACGATATAATTTAGTAAAGATGTGGAAAATAGAGGAAAAAATCTGATTAGCTTTTATAAAGCTTCAGTAAATTTAATTACGCTTATGAAACTTTTTCAACTAAGTTTATTAAACTGAATATGTATTATTATTATTATTATTTTTATCAACCCTCTTACTCTCATTTTAAGGCGTCATTTTTGTCCTTTTTTCCAACTCTCACACAAAAACGGCACTTTAGAGGGTTAAAATGTTCCACGAATATTTTTTGCATCAAACTTCATTAGGGGCCTTTGGAAACCAAAAGTTCGTGCAATATATGTAAAATGCTTAACAAAAGAAAATTGAAAAGTAGCATACACATATTTTTATTTTTCACAAAAGCAGTATACATTAAGTCAAAACAGTGTATAGCATTCCGAGCTAAATGGTATATTGGGATTTATAAAAAAAATTTCATGGCATTTTTTAGAAATTTGGTAAAAACATTTTAATTGTACTAAGGACGAATTCTGTGCAAATGGTGAGAATCGGTCTATAACTTACCATATTCTCCATAAAAAATTCCCTACCAAATAAGACTCTTTGTGTCTGAAAACTATTTAACTATATTGATATTTAAATTGAATTCGCCACAAAAATATTTTACTGCAAATTAAATTTTTTTTAAAACATTTAAACAATTGCTTTAACTTCCTTATAAATGTTAACATTAATAAACAATTTAGCGGTCGTCCCTAAAATCCCTTTAAGACAAAAAGTCTCATAAGGATGTTAATATCTAGATAATGTTCGGCACAAATAACTCTTATATGGCTTTTAACCTCTTAACACAACATTGTTTTTTGTGAGTCAATGATTTCGCAACGTTTCCAAAGAGGGAAAAATATTGAAAATTCGTCTGTAAATACTATGGTGTTTGGGCTTTCTCGATTATAATTTTAGAATTGTTTTCATTAAATGGAACTGTTATTAAATTCTTGAATATTTTGTTTTTAAATTTGCAATTTTTGAATTTTTGGGGCATATTTTTAACAAATTTTAGGGCATATTTTCAAGTTTTTACTGCATATTTAATGCGTATAAAACGTGGTTTTAAGAGCATATTTTTGGTTTTCCTGATTACAAGTAAACTAAAATTATAACTACAGGTTAGCCTACATTTTATATTAACAGTATATTAGTTAACTAAGAATTTTTATCAGAACAAAAAATGGTACCGCTATCAAAATCAGTGTTTGAAAATATACAGAAAATTATTTAGCGTACGGCTGACACACCCAAGAATTATATCTATTTTTTTAGTGTTTGTGTAGACGAACACAACCCTTAATACCGTTCGTAACTATTTTCAAGAATGAGCCGAACATTAAATAGTGTTCTGTTCTTCGATAGAAACAGAACAATTGTAGTAGTACTGTATATTAAAGAAATGAACAAACAAAAAATTTTAGCAACGACCGCAGCACGAACAGCTTGTGTGTGTATTGTGTATATGTTGTGTATATGTTTTGTAAAATTATTTTGCTAACTTTTTGTTATATTTTTTTTTTGTATGTCTGTATTGTTTTTGTAAAAAATGCTTGGTTTTTTATTACTAACCAAAAAGGTGCTACGCACAACAGAAACGAACAAACATTATTAAGCTGAACCAAACACCATGAAGTTTGTGGTTTAAAGAAAACTGAACGGAATTTAATGTTCTCATCTTTTATTGAGTTGGATAAAAACAGTATTATTTTTGTCTTCGAAAGATGACAAACAGGGAAACGTTTTTTTTAATGATTTTCTATACAAACACTATAAGCGTTTGTGCTTTCCACAAATTTACCGAACCCAAAGTAGCGATATTTAGTGTTTATTTTCGAACACTGATCAAAATATTAAATTTCAATGTTGGTAGCATTGTTTTGGTTTACATTTTTGTTATTTCTAAAGATAAAAAAAAATACCAAAATGTTATAAAAAAACAGTCTTCACTCTGCAAAGTTTTCGCTGAAATGACTACATTTAGTTTTAGACACCACAAAAAATTTGACAAATAACTATCCCACATATCTGCCACATATTAGATATTTTTAATAATTCTACAAACATGCTTTAAATGTGTGTCAAAACAGCAAACACCCTAAAGTAACAGCAGAACATATTACTTTGAAATAAATCTTGAATTAATCTAAAGTACAAGTTTACCAAGCAATTTGCGTGGTATATTTTGCCCTTAAAAAAAATAATATTTGAAAAATCTATGTCACGATTCGAAAAGTATCTGCTGATCTTTATGAAATTTTGTATGTTTATTTGTTTTAAATAGGTCGTAAAGTATATTTCATACTGAAAGTATATTTCATACCACTAGATCAATATGGTGTCCCTAACCAAAGGATTTACTTCCATTCCTTAGTCCAAAACCATTTTTGGAATTTTTTTAATTTAAATCATTTGTTTGATTATTAAAATTTAATTTCTGTTGCATTTTGACAAAACATCTTAAGACGAGATAAGATAGAAAAACAGTCTTATAAAAATGCGGTGAAAAAATCATTTATATCAAATAATAACATAAACCAAAATTAAAGAACAATTTCGTTTATTTAGGTAATATAAAATTTTAAAAACGTAAACAAAACGAATGTTTTTTAAACTTTAACTCCTTTGTAGTTTCCAAGATTCTGCAAAAAATGTTTCCATTTATTAATAGTTTCCTTTTCTTTTCATTGCTTTCAGTTCTACATGCAGTTAGCTGGGAAGAATGGTGGACCTATGATGGCATATCAGGTAAGTTACGTAAGACTTACTACGTAAAACTATATTTTGCAATATAAAAATAGAAATATATGTAAATGTCAACAGTGTATTTGGGTTAAATATATATAAAAAAAAAGATGAAAATTCAGCCTAAAGTTATGCAAACTAAAGGGAACAAAAACTGCAAAATAATGTCATCCTGTATTAAAATAAAGGAAATGTGCACAAGAAACAAAAACAATGTTTTTGTAAAAAAAAACCATTAAAAATACTATGAATATAAATTTGTATCCATGTTATTTTCAGTTTGTTTTATAAATAAACAACAACAAAAATAACAATAGGTGACGTTAAGCCAAATGAAAGTGTCCAACTGTCTGGCCTGTCTGTGTGTCCGTCCGTCCGTCCGTCCATTCATCTGTCTGTCTGTCTACTTGCCTGTTTATTTTGTTTGTCTGATGGACCGCGTCTGTTTATATCGTTTTATTCCCTGTTCGTTTACTATACAAATTATTTTATGTTTTTATTTTTTTTCTTGTGCATTTTTCTAATTCATTGTTGCTGCGTTTTTTTTTTAATACAAAATAACAACAACAAGAACAATCGCATTTGCAATGAATAAAGTATAATATTTAATGCATTTATAGCAAAAATAAAGAAAACTGTCACAAAAATAAATGTTAAAAGTTTTTGGTACTTGCAACTTAGTTTTAAGCAGTGTTCGAAAATAAACACAACCAGGAACGATATCTATTTGTTTAATGTTTGTGTAGACAAACACAACCCTTAATACCGTTCGTAACTATTTTCAAGAAAGAGTCGAATATTATAAAGTGTTCTGTTCTTCGTTAACTCTTGAGTTAATACCCAACTTTATCCACATTGTTTAGCACCCGGGTTACCCATATACTATAATGTATTAATAATCAGTATTTTTATGAAATAAAATTAAATTTTTAATCTTTTTAAAAGCGTATTAAATTAATTTTATGTAAAAATATGATTTTTAAACGGCTAAAATTTTAATTTTTTTTTACAGGACAGTATTTTTTAGTATAACAGTTGATCATTTTTGATTAATATGATATGTAAATGAGACTTCTCCGTATTATAATAATAACGCTTTGGAAACTAAACTTAAGTAATTGTAGGGTACAGAATTTAGTAAATTGAATTTTTTGAGCAGTTAAAACGTGTTTGTGTTATCCCATAAAGTGCATTGTATTGTAATGGATACCGGGGTACCCGGGTGCTCATGTTGCGATGGTTAAAGTTTAAGCAAATTTTTTGGAGTATTAAAGGAGAAAAAAATTAAATCTAGAATCTGAACTCGCTTTCTTTCAAGTTAAATTACGACGATCCAGAAGCTTGTTTAAAAATTTTAATTCTTAATACATTTTTTTCAAGTAAATATACCTACCATGGTACGCGCCCCGCGGGAAATTTGTGTCAATTGGTCCAACAGTCCTGGGATTTGTGAAAATAGAACAAGTACAAACAGAATGGACTTATGACCAGTGAAAGAAGAACCAATCCCTTAACTGGTTTATGGAGAACCAAAAAGTAGAAAAAGTAATGAATTACAGTACAGTCTTCACCCGTGCTGTGACAAATTCTTTGGTACTTTCCAAAATTTGGTTCTTGAATTTAATTTGAAAAAACATATGCATACATATTAGTGTCGCCAACTTTTGAAAGCACAACTCTGGAAATATATTTTTTAGCGATTTTAGAGAAAAGAAAATTTTTCAACCGTTTTGGATCGAAAAACATCACAAAAAAGAAACTTTTTATTGCATTTATCTCATAAATAATGCGATATGGCGAAAAATCTCAACATTTTGGAGATTATAAAAAATTTGTCCGATTTTCCCTACGCTTCTATTTTAGTATCAAAAATACCTAAATGTAGGGATTTTCCCCTACTTCTGGCAACACTTTTGTGTTTCTCGGTGTGCTTTCGGCAAATGAAAATCGCACCGAAACACACAAAAACGGAACACGAAAATGTCACACGTGCGATTTTGAAATCACGTGATTTGTGTTAAAGTGATTTTCAGAACAGGCCTGTATATTTCATATTTGCAGCTTGAGAGGATAAACCAAAAATATAGTTGTTTTGCACACTTCAAGACTAAAATTTAAAAAAAAACTATATGCTGGTCGACGAGGCGTATATTTCTTTACACACGGCATCAACATCTCATATACTTAAAAAATGGATTTAGCAGGTTTGCATATTAAGCCGACGATATGCAACTCATAAGACATTTTCATTTACTTTTACTTCGAAGTATTATTCTAGTTGACAATAAGATGTTTTTGCTATAGCCATAAAACTCCATACAGATAAAAGTAGTCCCAGCCAGGCCCAGGAGTTCGTTAGTGTGAGTTTTTTCGATGAGCCACAAGAACTCCATACAAAACACAAGTGATTCCAGCCAGGCCCAGGTGTCAGGTGTCAGTTTTTTCCATTTAAGAGTTAATAATAACACGCCATGTGGTTGAGATCCACCATGAGTAATGAGTGAAATTTTAATGGGAACTCCGATAAAATCAGGCAAATCTCACCAATTTTTTTAATAAAGAATATCTTTAAATAAACAAGCACAATTTTTAGATTGTTTTTTAACTGAAAGCTGACTTTTAAAAACGAATACCTTGACATAAAAAGAAAAAAAAATGAAATATGCGTTTAATGGCTTTTTAGCATATTTAACTAAAATGCACTTTAGCAATTGTTTTGCTGTCGTGCATTCATTGAAATAGACACTCCATGTAATAGAAGGTGCGTTGCTTCCTTATCACCAATACTTATAGTTTCCATCTCTCTTTGGCCACATAATTCTTACTTAAGTTTTATTCTGTTTTCAACTCTTTTTCTTTTTGATGAAACGTGATAACGACACTTGTTTTATT
Source organism: Pollenia griseotomentosa (assembly GCA_963931875.1). NCBI lineage: Eukaryota > Metazoa > Arthropoda > Insecta > Diptera > Polleniidae > Pollenia > Pollenia griseotomentosa. Next base: position 52,326,002 of record OZ007563.1, read on the forward strand.
TCAAAAGTCACGAAAAAAGTGTACGTTAAAAAAAATTGATGTTAAACACATCTATTCTTTGAGTATGTTTTTAAAAAAAAAAAATATTTTAACTTGGAAAATAAAAATTTAAAGACAAAAATTTTTTCAATTTTTTTTTAAACAATGGAGACTTAAGATGAAATTACCTTCTTGTTTTTTTTTTAGTCTTGTATTTTATTTTTATTTAACAAAAAAAGAATAAAATATTCCTGGCAATTTTATGCTGCGTTAGCAGTCACATACCATAACAGTCTCATCTGCAAGGAACAGCACGTTTTTTAATGCATACGTAAAATTTTGTTGAAGGCAGCCAAAAAACAAAAAGAAAAAACTGAAGAAGCAACGCAAAGCAACAGACAGATGTACAAGTGCACAAACTTATATATAAGCATATAGTATATTCTTCATTCAAATTTGATGACAAAATACGGATGACACCCAGCTGCATAGTTGGCATTACTGATGCTGTTGCTGCCAAAACTTACACTTGTGCAGTTTTATATCGCATTGTGCTTGAATATGATTGTATAGGTAGGTATGCATAGCCGCCTTCAACACAATCCTTTGGTGGTAGATGTAAGTCTGAGGCAGTAATACAAGTTACACTATACAACTGCATAATCCTACGCCTTCATATGGCTTCTAAATCTCATTAGGATTTCCCAAGTAATATTTTCATTCATAACATTTTCTTTTCATCTCAACACTAACTTATACCTACCCGCACACTTACACTTGCACTTGCATTTCTGCCAGCATCCTCTCAATGTGAGAGCAATAGTAATTCATAGCTTTCGAAGTTCTTGTAGCCTTGTAGCTGGATAACAATACGTTCCATTATTATGGCATCCTTGTAGTTTTGTTATTTTCACATTACTTTAAATAATTTTCTTATATTTTACTTCCACAATTTTCCTTGCATTTTATATTTTATCCTTAAATACGTATAGGAACGTACGTCTTAGGAAAATCATTTATGGTTTCCTCGATTTTAAAGCTCTTCTTCCTTCCTGATGCTGTTAAAGTGTAATAATAATTTTTAAATTCCTTAAGTGAAGTTCTTGTTATTCTCATGTTTGTTTTCATTTGGTTTACAAATGATTTCATTGCATTATCATTAGTACTCGCACGTTTTATGTTAAAGTCACAAGTGACTTCAACAGTTTGTTGAATGTTGAATATTTTCTAAGGATTTGATTTGGTTGTTAGTCGAGTGATTTCATTTTGGTGTAATGAAAAATTTGTTAAGTATTAATTAGAAGTGATTTTTATTTGTGGAATTAAAAAAAAAGTGTTAGAGTCTAAACACAATGTTTGCGGTGCGGTGCGATTTCTCGTTGCGGGAGAGAAAAATAAACATAATACAACGGAAGACGGCGACGGAAATAGTTGTCATTTTTTGTTTAAATTTTTATTAATTTATTTGTGCATACATTTTTATCATGTTGTTTGTTTTCAATAATGTTGTGAACATAGCCAATTATTCAAAAACTAAGGCAACATCAGAAAGAGAACTAGTATTAAAAATTGGGAGACAAGGCGAATTAAATTCGCCTTGTTGAGAGAGAAAGAAAATCCGCAATGAAAATAAAATAGATTTTAATTTTATGCCGTTCCGCACTGCGGTTTTTTACTTCAAAATCGTATGAAAAATCGCACCGCAGTAAAATATCGTTACATTGTGTTTGGACTCTAAAATAGATTTTAATTTTATGCCGTTCCGCACTGCGGTTTTTTACTTCAAAATCGTATGAAAAATCGCACCGCAATAAATTATCGTTACATTGTGTTTGGACTCTTATTGTGGATATAAATTTTAAAAAACTTGTTATTTTAAGTTATTGAATTCTTTTAAAATCACACTATGTCCAAACTACAAAAGGTTTTTATGTACATATCGTTACCTTAGATGTAAACGGCCCTAACTAAAAAAAAATTTTCAAATGGTTTCTTGGGAGTCAAAAATTTCATTAATAAGATTTAGTTATTGATAAACTGAAATTTATTGTTGCTGGGATAACCTATTCATTTTCATTGATTCTGATGAATTGCATCAACACAAATGTGCACAAAAAATGGAGGAATCTTTCAACCAAAATTAGCGATTTTATTAAAAAAAACCAAACGGCTCTATCTACAAAAACGATTATATGACAATCGCTTAAAGACCTAACTAATGGCCACAATACACGATTCGTTTTTACATTTGATTACTCAACTTTTCAAGTCACATGTTATTTTGCATGTCTGTCAAAATTGTGGTTTTACAGAAGGGTTATAATTAGGGTTTCTAATTTCCCGTTCCTTTTCTGCTCCCGGGAATCGAAACAATAAAAATATTATTCCCGGGAATCCCGGGATTCTTTTAATAAAGCAATGATTTCATTAAATGAGTTCAAGACAAAAGTTTTCATTTTTTAAAAGAATATGCTACATACACATATACAACAGTCTAAAAAAATTTGCTTAATTATTCCACAGAAAACCAAAACCAAATAAATTGTTACATTCATATGTACATTCATATTATATATGTGTGACCTTCTCCGAGAAAAGGGACCTAGTGTGTCAAAAAACGGGTTTGGACATAAAAGTGGATTTTGGTACCTAAAAGGGAGTAGAATAAGATGAAATGAGTTAGATTACTGATAAAAATTTAACCCATAAAAACGTACAAAACGAACTTGGTCAAATCGATAAAAATGAGAAAAACATTAATTTTATGAATTTTTAAATGCGTTTTTCTCAAAACTTCATTTTCACACACTAGGTCCCTTTTGTCGGAGAAAGTCACATGTACGTACATATATTTATTTTTTTTTTGGAGATCACGAATTATTAAATATTTATAATTAATAGCAACTTGGTAAAATTATTTTATTTTAAGATTTTTAGTATTATTAAAGCATTTAAAATAGGGATTGCTATTCGGTTTTAACCGAAATCGAAACCGCGGTTTTACATTTGTACTTTAATTTGTACAAATAAAAATGTCGACGAAAGTGGACAAAAAAAAAGCATAATAAACAAATGTATTCAGGGTTTCAAGACAAAGTCTTGACAGAAAGAATACGAAAAAACAGAGGAAAAAGGAGGCAACATGTAATTTGAAATTTAAGTGATAATAACAGCAAATTTCGAACCACCAGTACTACTGGTTAAAGATTGATGTTTGACTGTTGGCTAACGGGCACCGCAGTGGTGCAGTGGGTAGAACACAAAGATCTTCTGACGATGGAAAGTGGTGTTTCTTGAAACATGTAAACATCAACCCGGGCTTAAGTCCCAGCTCAGCCAAGAAAAATTATCAATAAATTTTAATAAAAATTCCAAGTTGTAAAATTCCTTCCCTCAGTGGAAATAATTTAATGAAAATTAAATTTGATGAACTCGAGCCTAATTAAAGAATATCAAAAAATTTAAACATATATTTATGCTAAAACAAATTGCAAATTATACATAACACTCGTACTTTATATAAAAATTATTTAAACATAACATACTAGAACAATGGCAAGGTATTTCAAAATTCTTTAAATTTAAAAAAAGTACTAAGAAGAACAAATGTTTCTTTTTTAATAAAAGTACCTGAATTGAAAGAAATAAAAAAATTGTATTACAGACAAAAAATATACATATACGTATGTAGTTTTACTTGGATATTTTCAAAACCGAAAACCGAACCGAAACCGACCGGTTTTAGTCATTTTAAAACCGAAACCGCGGTTTCAAATTTTTACGGTTTTTAGCAAACTCTAATTTAAAAGCTCATCAGAGATTCTATTTGTAATCCTTGTTGATATGTATATTGCCTGCTACCGAAGACGTGCTCGCTCTCTACAGACGTTGGTTTTATAGTAAAAAGCGCATCATACAAAGATTATAAATTTGTTGGTCTTGTTACCCGTGACTTCATAGACGTCAAATTCTTTTTTTAAGATTTTTCGGGCTTTTGTATTTTCTTTACATTTACTTTTTAGAATTTGTAGATGATTCTGGTGTTGGTGATGGTCTATCGTGTACATTTTAGTTTTCTACTTCATCTACTTCTACGTTGATTTATTGGCGTAGGAAATATAGTTCGATTTGTAGGTACTTTTTAGTAATTTTAGTAAAGAATATATTTTTATTACTCGTTTTTTATTTTAACGATGCTAACAAATTAAGATTTCAAAAAATTAATTTTGAAATTCCCGAAAATTCCCGGAAAAAATTTCAGCACAGCAGTACAAATTTTGCCCATCTTACAATACAATAAATGCTTAATGCGTAGCGTATGATTGACAGTAGGCTTGGCAACTTTAAATGAAAAGACAGTTTACAGTGAAGCAATAAAGTCTACATGCAGTCGCATATAGTGCTATTCTGAAAAAAACACTTAGCTAATAAAAAAACTAATGATACAGTTTTTTTCGAAAATCATCTTTATTCATAAAAAAATAAAAGTTAAATTAACTAATTTCTCCTTTAACAAAAAAATCGACAAAATAACAAAAATATGGTATGACAAAAGTCTACATACAGTTCAGTCTTAACAAAAGGTTACTAATACGATTTAAATACATGGTGTTTTGCTAAGTTTTAGTATTAAGTTGGCCCACCACCGTTATCAATTACAGCTTGCAGGCGTCGTGGCATGGATGAAACCAAATTGTTCATCTCTTCCGGAGTCAATTTGCTCCACGCCTCCGTTAATGCTTCTTTCAATGATTTGGCATCTGTAATTCGGGTTTGTCGAATTTTTCGCTCCAAAAGCTCCCAAACGTGCTCTATAGGATTTAAATCCGGACTTTGCGGAGGGGTATTGAGTTGCCTTGGCGCGTAATATAAAAGCCATTCCTTAACAATTAGTGCAGTATGCTTGGGGTCATTATCTTGTTGGAAAATCCAACCATCTCCAAGACCCAAGCATTCCACAGATGGCTTCAAATTTTGTTCCAATATACTTTTATATTGGTAACGGTCCATAATACCTTCAACAAAAACCAACTTGCCAACGCCAGATGCCGCTATAGCTCCCCAAACCATAACGCTCCCACCGCCATGCGTTACAGTTGGTAATAAGGTTTCGAGCTGCATAGCCGCATTTCTTTTCTTCCATATTTTTGCACGGCCATCACTCCCGAATATGTTGAACTTTGATTCATCTGTAAATAAAACCTTGGACCAAAAATCCATCCCTTTGTCAATATGCGCACGTGCAAACTCAAGTCGAAGACGGCGATTTTTTTCTGATATTAGAGGCTTTTTACGCGGTGTTCTGCTAAAAAATCCATTGTCATTCAGAGCCCTTTTGATAGTTCTTGGATGGACACTCTTATTGAAGACATGGGCAATATGATTGGCTAATTTTGGAGCACTAATTCGGGGATTTTTGTTCACTTCCTTTATTATACAACTAATATCTCTCCTGGAAAGCTTCTTTGGCCTACCTGTTCGCGCTTTGCTATCAAAGGAACCAGTTTTATTGTAGTTCTCAATAATCGTTTGTACTGTTGCGCGGCTTAAATTAAATATTTTGGCAATTTCAGCGTACGATTTATTTTCATTTCTGTGTTTTAGCACTAATTTTCTTATGTCAGTCGATATTTCTTTTCTAGATGCCATTTTTTCCACATTTGATCAGCACATTAACAAAACATAGACTAAAATATTGCATATAAAAACTACTTTGAAATGTATACCAAAAATTTTAAATAACGGTACTTTACAGCTACTTTATCATTGCTTTATTTGTTTGTTTCCGCTGCATGTAGACTTTTGTCATATCAATTTTTTGTTATTTTGTTGATTTTTTTGTTAAAGGAGACATTTAGTTAAATTAACTTTTATTTTTTTATGAATAAAGATGATTTTCGAAAAAAATTGTATCATTATTTTTTTTATTAACTAAGTGTTTTTTTCAGAATAGCACTATATGCGACTGCATGTAGACTTTAGTCCTTCACTGTATATATTCAACAAGTAAATTTCCTATATTCGGCTATGCCGAATCGTACAAAGCCTTCACCATGGTGCAATAATAACAGAAAGTTTTATAAATATTGTCCTTAAGATATAAATAAATCAAATTTGTGCCACGCCTACTTGTCTAATCACGCCCACATGTTGTCGGATGTTGTGCTTTGATAACAAAGATGCTTGTACCTACTTTGGCTCCTCCAGAAATACTTACGGACTTCCGTGGTACAATATAGAATCTCTGAACTGCCTTCGGTCTCAAGAAATCACGAAGACTTCAGGAGGCCTAACAATTTTAAATCTTTGTCGCATTACAGGTATGACTGCACCTAATTTGCCTCAAAGGATGCAAAGCCAAAAGGTAAAATATCCTTTAGATGATCCCTACGACCTCGTGGGGAGTTTGGGATATGTATGCACGAAATATTTAGTATGTTTAACTATTTCGTTAATAATATTGCAACAACAATTCTTTGCTTAACAATAATTTGAATGCTTATGCCACACACAATTAAACATCACAAATTCTCGCAGACAACACGATGTTTTTTTTACAAATACTAAGAGTATAGGCCAATATTTTTAAGTGTATTGAAAGGTTTTGAAAAAAAACCAGTACTTGTTCTGGAGTATATTTCTTTGAATTCTTGTACCGTACATACATTAAATTTTTGTTGTGTGTTGGATTTTCAAATACATTTATACATGGCCTTTATTATACACTACAAAATATAATTAATTTTTGAGTTCGCTATGACCTGCGTCAATAAAAAGCATTAAAAAAGGAAAATAAAAACCAATATAAAAATACATTTTAATTTTTTCACTTTTTGGAACAACCGACACGTAATATTCATATCTACCCGCTGTAAAAATATCATGCTATTTCGTCTAGTTTTTGGTAGTTTTTTCATTAGCCTTAATCTAAAATTACAAATTGTTTTGCTTCTACTGAACATTTTTTTAATTTTGAGTTAATACCCTCTTGTTGATCATGTGTGACTTATTTAATTGAATTTATTTATTTATTATTGACTATAAAATTGCAAATAATACGGAAAGCAAAAAATTAAAAACCGTGTGAAAAATTTAAATATTTATTTTCAAAATTAAGACTTGAATTTCTCAAACTGCAATCACGATTTGGAAACTACTTACAACTAAATAGTTTTTATGATAAACAATATTAAATTTAAGTAGATTTATCGAGCTAAATAAACATGTTTTATTTGAAGAAATTTTCTATACATCGATATTATTGTAGTAAATGTTTATTTGACAAGAACAACAATGATGCACATGCTACGTAACTACTTCGTTTCGAAAGAGCACTTAAACGTTTTATGCGATTTTTTTTGTCATATCCATGCAAAGTATCTTTACAATTCTATCACAACGTTTTGAAAAGAGTGTATTGAACGTGATTTGTTTTTCAAAGTTTTTTTTTGCAGTGAAGCTAAATATCTTTTCAACAAGAACTAAAGATTTTTCGCAAAAAAAAAAAAATAAAGTTAAAGAAAACTTAAACATTCTACTTCTGCATAGGAATCTGTAGACATCAATGAACATAGAAAAAATTGAATTTAAACACAAAGACTGCTGCTACTTTATAAACAGTATAATGGAAAGGTGACAATTTATTTTTCTTTTTTTATATATTATTTTTAGAAAAAGCAGAGATGCAAATTAAAGTTAAAAAGGAAATTTCATTTATGTACACTGTCATAGACTGTCAATAGGAAATGATGGTTAATGATACTTAAAGTTAAACCACTTGTTTGGATCATTTATAATCAAATCTTTAATATAAACGTGTTTTATCTTAGAGTTGCTTTTCTTTTCTTTTTTTTTTTTTGTTATTTTAAAGCAAAAAAAAAAAAAAAGTTCAACAAATTAAATTTCGTTTTTTGTTTTTCTTGCAGGTCCTGCCTTTTGGGGTTTGATTAATCCCGAATGGTCTTTGTGTAACAAAGGACGAAGACAATCACCAGTTAATTTAGAACCTCAACGTTTATTATTTGATCCAAATTTAAGAACATTACATATAGACAAGCATAGGGTAAGTAAATTCATTGAAATCAAATAATAAATATACTTCAACTTAATTAAATTGAATTAAAATGTTTAAAATGTATGTTTGTTTTTTTTTTTTTTTAATTCCAGATTAGTGGTTTAATTACCAACACTGGCCACAGTATTATATTTACAGCGGGCAACGACACAGTTGCCAATTATGATGGCATGCAAATGCCGGTTAATGTCACAGGTGGTCCATTATCGTATCGTTATAGATTTCATGAGATACACATACACTATGGCCTGCATGATCAGTTTGGTTCTGAACATAGTGTGGATGGTTATACATTCCCAGCTGAGGTAATTTTCATTAAATTTATTTAAATGTGATTATTGTGCTAATGAAGTTTAGTGCTTAACTTTAAATACAAATCAATATTTACTTGTTAACATAATTTACTTGCGAGTAAATTTTGTTCAAGCCAATTTCGCATTTTCCCTCTTTTTTTAGTTTTCCCTTTTATGTTGTTGTGCATTTAATTTTAATAAAACAAAGAAATAAAATGATTTGTTTAAACAAGTTCGTAATGATGTTAGAAAGAATAGAAATGTATTTCCTAACATTTATATGGTTATGGAATTTGTTCCTTACATTGAATGGTGGTTAACCTGTGGCACGTGTAAGTAAGAAATTTAAGGATAATTTCAAGAAAAAGTGTGTTGTTAAACAGGCGATGGAATGACGATTTTCTAATTTTTATTAATTAAATATATTAAGCTATTTACGACTATTTGAAAGAATATAAAATAAGCTTTGAATTTATACCAAAAAAATAAATGAAGTCTATCGGGCATCTTCTAGAAATCGAAATGAAGTGAAATTGAAATTGAACGAGATTTTAGGTTCAATTATTTACAAACTGACCGTAGTTTTTCTTGGTTTTAAGAGATGTTCTTGTAAAGCTAATTAGTAGTCAAAGAATGATAAAGATTTAAGGGAATATTTTTATGAACTTTCTGTACAGGGTCGTTTTTAAGATTGTCTCGATTTTGAATCCACTTCATTTTGATTTCTAAAACATGGCCGTTTATGTTTTTTTGTTTCCAATTTTAAAATATTTTAAATTGATTTTAAATATGTTATATGTTTATTTTATTAGTTTTTAAGTTTTTAATAACAAAACCTGTAATTTTACTAAAGCTCAGTTCTGTACTGCAATATGAGACTCTAAGTCTTGTGTATGGAACATCCAATAAATAAAAATAAATAAATAAAATTTGTTTTGTAATTTATACAATATTGATCTTAGGCCCTATTAAGTATATATAGTCTGGATCCTTATGAGTAGAAAAGTCAATTTAACAATGTCCGTGTGTATGTTGAAATGGGTTTTTCGAAGACCCCAGATATGATGGGGACCGGTTTGTTATATATTTATGTCACATATACTCCGATAAAGTTTGCTATTAAAATTCAGTTAGAGTTGTCCATAAATGTCTGAGATATGAGCAAAAACCACGATTTACAGGTCTGTTCTGAAAATAACGTGATTTCAAATCACATGTGCTTTTAAAATCACTAGTGTGATTTTGTGGTGTTCTGTAAATCTCACTGTTTTTGTGTTTTTTCGGTGTGATTTCCAATTGTCAAAAGCACAAGCAAACACAAAAAGTTTGTTTTACAAAATTATAGCCCATTTTGGAACGCTTTTTATGTTATTTTTAAACAATTAGTTTTTATAACCGATTTAGCGATCTCAAATTAGTTTTAGGGTGTGTTTAAAATTTTGGAATTTTTTGCGAATTTTAGCCATGTTCGCGATAGAAGCGATTTGTTCCTACAAGCTTTCTGATTCTTTACAGCTTAAACTATTTATAATAAATCAAAATGTTGTTATTCAACCTTTCGATATTTAAATAAATAAAAATTAATGGCCTCGAGCTTGATTAATTTTTATTTATTTATTTATAATAAATAGAAGATGCTGCTGTTAGCAAATTTTTGCGAATTTCCTCTTATTTAGCAATTTTTACCGAATTTTTGCCACTTCTTATAGTTCTAGGGACTTGTAATCAATTTGATCGCTTGTTTGAAATATTAAAAATTTTCGCGAATTTTCGGTATTTTGCAAATTTTTTTTTGTTACTTTTCGACATATTTTTCTTAACCCATTTAGCGATTTCAAATAAATTGTAGGCTTTGTTTACAAGCTTGCAATTTTTCGCGAATTTAGACATTTTTGCGATAAAAGCGATTTTTTCCTGTGATTCTTCACAGCTTTTACGGTTTTCAATAAATGTTAGGCTTTGCTTTCATGCTGCTGTTAGCAAATAAGCGATCTTTAACTCAACAAAAAAAAAAAAAAACAAGCTTGAAATCACAACAGAAGTCCCAAAAGCAAATATCATTTTTGTAGTGTCGTCGAATTTTCTTAATTTTAAAAGATTTGTTGTAAGTAAAATAGCTTATTGCATAAAAGATTAATAAACAACACATTGAATATTTCTTTTAAGTAGTTTATTATAACGGTCATCTTACAATAGTCGCGAAAATAGCAAAATGATTTCAAAGAGCTGTTTACGTAGCTGAACGTTTTGTAATCACAAAATAATATGCCCAGAACACCTTTCTTGTGATCTCAAATTACTTTCATAAAATGTGATTTTTAGAACAGGCCTGTTAATCTAAGTGTACCCATCAATCCATTTTGTTTGTTGTTTATTCCTTTTTTCTATATATCTGGAGATGGCAAGAGCTAAAGTTGCCAAATCAGGTACAAGCATCTTGGCTATCAATACGCAAACGGTCTAAACAAATTTGGATTTGGGAAGTGGCAAGATGTTATAAATTTCTGTATATCTGGAGAACGGAAAGAGCCAAGGTTTCCAATTTAGCTATAAACATATACACAACAGCCCACAAAATGTGGTCGGGGTTGGATAAGTGGGCGAGGCACTAAATTGTTTTTCATATCTAAAGAACTGTAAGAGAAAAATTTTTGGAATGTGGTACACATAGGTGGGTTACTAATACACAAACTAAAAGTAAGGGCGCGATTGTAGAAGTGGGTGTGGCACCTCTCGTACAAAGACCTTATGGATCTCTGTATATCTGGAGAACGGCAGGAGCCAAAGTTTTAAATTAAGAAAAAGCATCATGGTTATTAATACACAACGTCCAACAAAATGAGGGCGGGATTAGAAAAGTGAGCGTGGCACAATATAGATTTATTTTTGCCGAAAGAACGGTATTTACAAAACTTTCTGTCGCACCATGGTGAATGAAGGCATATCCGAATATAGCACTCTTACTTGGTTAACATTCCCTTTGGTCTCTCGTGTATTCCAGTTTTACCCTTCCGGTTTTTTATGACTTTGTCTTTATTTTCCTAGTAAATGTCATTACAAATGACTACAAAAGAATGTGAAAAAAAGATTTAAAGTACATATAGATTTGTTAGACGTGTTGGTTTTTGCTTTTATTTTTTTCTTATTTGCTGTTGTTCTTTTTTCTTCCTTTACGTTAACGTTATGACAGTTGCTGTCGTCAATCGTTGCTCAAGTTTCCTTTTTGTTGTAAAAAGTAGATTTTTTTGTTTTTATTTCCTATACAGACTGCTGTCAGTTGAACATATTCTATTAGAGTTCTAGGTTAAATATTTATTTAGACAAACGAGCGGAAGTATATTTGATCAGTAGCAGCAACAGCGAAACAACAAAAACAATTCAGTGTGGCACAGAATTGAGTATAAAAACAATCATTTAAATCGTAGCAAATGTTGAGTGATTTATTTACACAATTTCCCTGCCACTTATGTATACATAAGCACAAACATACTTTTAAGAAGACCCATACTTCAGTAAATAAATATTAAGACACTTTATTATTTTCTTAACAAAAAAATATATAAAAATACATAAATGTATTTGTATGCACATATCGCAAACTAATTCATTACCAGGCACAATTTAACAATTATCAAATTCGTTTTTTTTTTCTTCTAATTAACCAGTTCACAAATCAAATCTATAGCGAATACGAAAGTTCCGTTTGCGCCCCTGTTTTCTTTCACTTTTCTTCTTTAACAATTGTGAAAATCTATTTGTTTAAAAAATTTCTTCTTCAACATTGTGAAATTCAATTTGATTAAAAAGTATAATTTCAACTATGTTTTTGAAGCCAGTTTTCTGCCTTTCCTAAACATTTTTGAATTTTGAGTGGTGCCTGTTTATGATTTAGTGTGCGATATGTATGTATATTCTTTCTTTCTTTAAATTCTTTCTTTTATAAACTGGCACTTTATTAAAGAGGAGGTTTTATTGCGTATTTTTTCTTTTTTTTTTTTTTTGTTCAATCAATTTTTACAATTGTTTAAACACAAAAGTCGTTAAATTTTGGTAGTAAACTCAAGAGCGTATGAGTAATATACTACAATGACTTATTTAATAGCAATCATACGATTAACATTTTTTCAAATAAAATTAAAAAAAAAGTACTTTGGCCTTCAAGAAGAATTCTTGACAAAAGTACGGGAAAAACAGAAGTAAGGAAAAACAAGAAGAATCAATTAAAATGGATAATCGTTAAAAAAAGCAAATTTCGATCTACCAAAGGTTAAAATACAATTTGGTTTAAGGATTGATGTTTGACTATTGACGTCAGCAGTCGTCGATGGTTGCGAGTGTAAGACGGCAAATCCATCTGAGGAGATCGAGTGGTTGCGATCGAAACATGTCATGGTAACCTACTGGCCAGGGTTCGAGCCTCGGCCACGGTCAAGAATGAAAGATTATCAATAACAATTTTAATTAATTTTTATGTTTTAAAATTCCTTTCTTCATAAAAATAATTTAATGAAAATTAAATTTGATGAACTTAAGCCTAATAAAATATATTAAAAATTTGGATTAAAAATCATAAATAGTTCAACAAAATAACCACAAAACTAATTAAAATTTAAATATTTTGAAGTTGAAATTTTTAAAATTTATTTTATAAAAGCTGTATGAAAATTATCTTGAAAATACACGTTTTTAAAAGAAAAAAAAAAAAACCTAACAACGCCCTTATTCATAAAAAAATAAAACAGTGACCATGTTCTAAAACTCTCGCGTCAAGAAACTTTTCGATTGAAATGTAACAAATTAAACAAATATGCCATAATTTGAAACAAACAACTGTTTTCCTCGCTTAACTGCGTCCGTAACGTCAAATATACTCACGAATAAAAACGGGGCGAGAAACATTTAAACACTAAAAAACTAAAATGCAAAAGGGCGCAATGCACAACTGAAACGAAAGAACGATAATAAAATGAGCCGAGCACAATGAAGTTTGTGTTTATTTAAAAAAACCGAAGGGAATTACATGTTCTCATCTTTTTGTTGAGTTGGATAAGAACAGTATTATTTTTTTGCTTGAAGATGACAAACAGGGAAACGTTTTTTTTTAATGACTTAGTACACAAACACTATTAACATTTGTGTTTTTCACAAATCTACCGAGCCGAACACTAAGGAACAATATTTAATGTTTATTTTCGAACACTATTTTAAATATAATATATACATGTGCATGTACATTAGGGGTATAACCAAATTTTGGCCCCCCTAGTACTACGAGATAACGAATATTGTGTTATTTACGAAAACAATTTGTTTGGGTCGTTTGAAAAAAAACCTCACCGGAAAAAGCGATTTTCTAAAATCCTTAAAGAAAAAAATTTAATAAAAAAATTTAAAATATTTTATTAATAAAGGACATGACTTTCAAATTCGATGTGCGTGTTTTTGAAAACCGCGAAAAATTAATATAATTTTTTAATAGTTTTCAATGGACTATTCGACTAGGTTAGGGCCATTTTGATATTTGCAAAAAATGGGAATAAGTTATACCTGTACTTATAAAAGTACTTTGTAGAAGATTTGAGATCTTGCTTTTAAATAAGGCTCGTGAAATGTTCATTCTGTTTACAGTTTTTTTTTTTATATTACAACTTATTTGGTTTAGAGGTACTTTAAACTTAGTTCTTAACAGGTGCTTACACAGAAATTTGTCTCTTTAAATAATAATATTTAATTGGACATTTCAATTAGGTATTTATTCTATGTCGCATCTACTTTCTTTATGGTTTTGTTTTACACAGAATCAAACATTTTTTCAAAAAACGATCTTAGCTCTGGTAAATGTCAAGTTTTGCGACGAACAATAATAGTTGGCATACATTTTTCCTCAATATAAACAAATTATAAACTGGGTGTTGCATTAAATGCTAGAAGACCTATATGTACAGTGACCACGCGTTCTGTGTTATGAACAACGATAATTTATTTTAGGGTTTTGTTTTGTGTGAATTAATTTTTAGTAAAAAACCTTTAATTGTTATGTAACATGTGGTTAAATTTAAGGGCTGATGTTGAATGTGAACCACACCTTAACGTCAAGTTTTTTTCTACATTACATTTGACATTTCTCAATTTCAGACTAAGTCAATTTGAACCATGTTAAGATACACAATCGAGCAACGCGTTAAAGTTATTCAGGCTTATCATGAAAATGGGCTTTCAAACCAAAATGCATATCGTGCACTTCGTGATTTTTTCGGTCCATTTAATCGTCCAAATGTGGGTACAATCGGAAAAATCGTTCAAAAATTTTAGCAAACCGGGTCTGTAGGAGATGTGAAAACACCAGTGCATGCTCGTACAGCTCGTACTGTAGAAAATATTGTTGCTGTTTGCGATAGTGTGACTAAAGTCCACCTCAACTCGTCGGCGTGCTTAATAATTGCACCTCTCATCTCACGCTCGTCGTTGATGAACATTATGCATAAAGACTTGCATTTACATGCTTACAAGGTGCAATTGACTCAAGAACTAAAGCCTCTTGACCATTCCAAACGTCGTCAATGGTCAGAATGGTGGCAAGAAATGGCAACAGTGGATGACAAATTTTCGAAGAAAATCCTCTTCAGTGGATTTGGCCGCATTGGGCGAATGATAATCCAAGAGTGATTATCGAAAAACCAATGCACCCACAAAAAGTGACTATTTGGTGCGGTTAATGGACTGGCGGCATCATAGGGCCGTATTTTTTCCAAAATGAGGCCGGTCAGGCAGTTACTGTGAATCGTGAGATGATAGCGAACTTTTTATGGCCCGAATTGGAAAATATGGTTGTGGACGATATGTAGTTTCAACAGGACGGTGACACTTTTGCGTGACAAATACAATGGCCGTGTTATCTCACGTGATAGCGATGTCAATTGGCCGCCAAGATCATGTGATTTGACACAGTTGGACTTCTTTCTTTGGGGTTATCTGAAAGAACATGTGTACGTCGATAAGCCAGCAACAACTCAAGAGCTAAAGGATGAGATAATTCGGTACATTAACGGCATAGAACCTTAATTATGCCTCAGCGTCATAGAAAATTTGGACAATCGGATGGAGGTGTGCTGCCGAGTTCGCGGTTTCAGACATAATTGAACCATACCAATATTATCATAATAAATAGAAATGACAATAATTTCTTAAATAGTTTGTGTTTAATTCAAAATCAAGATCGGCCCTTTATATACATAAATGTTCCGTATTTTGACTGTATCTTAATCAAGGCGAATTCATAAAGGTGATCGCATCATGAGATAGAGTTATGCAAGCTATCACTTTTTATTGAAAAATACTATGTTTATGTTTTTGTTAAAAGTTATAGTGAATATCAAAAATGTTTGTTGAAAATATAAAAAAGGAAATTTTTTGTTTATAAAATATACACAATTGCTTTAGAAAGTAAATCTTGTTTCTCTATTACAAATTAATTGTGGCTTCTTTTATTCCTTACGCATTTTTAATTTGTTGTGTTTATATTTTGTATTCACCGTTTTTATTTAATAAAATTTAAATAAGTTTTTTTTCCAAGTATTTAAATTTTTATTGAATTTTAAATTTAAATTAATTTTTTCACAAAACGTAAACAAAGCTTGACATTCAGTGCACACACAAAAAAATAAACAATAAACAGATGACTCGAAAATGTCACCTGTATGAATTCGCCTTGATCTTAATAAATAACTTAAAAAAATGCACTTCCAAATTATTTGACTTTTCTCAGTGCTAGAAGCTTGTACAATTTTATCTTTTTGGAAAAATTTAAAGGAATAACAACTTAAGAAACTGTTAAAAATCGTTATGTCTAAATTATTCTAAGGACCATTTTGGTCTCATAAACATTATTTTCTACAGCAACGACATAAATTAAAATAAATTTTTAAATAAAAAAAAAAAATTAATTGAGATTTTAAGTTTTCAACAAAGATTTTAACAGAACTTTAATATACATAATATTAATTGCACATTATGTTAATTTTTTTCAGGATATTAATTTCCAGATATCTCCTTTTAAGATCGTTTATAGTTATTTTCGATTATGGTACCCTTTCCGTTACTTTTTGAAACCCAAATTTTATGAAAACAAGAAATAATATGGTCATCCTAAACAAATTTTGATAGCAATTTTGGCTTTAAAATAGGCAAAATTTTAAAAATAAACTAGCGGTTAACTCATTACGCCAAAGCAAATGTTCACATATACATGTTATCGATGTATATAACAGCAAATTTTTTTGGTTCTGTATTTTGGATTTAAAAATGTGGCTACCGAAAGAATTTGACTAGGTTGATAATATGATGTAATTGAAAAAGAGTTAAAAGAGAATTAAACAAATTGGTTTATTCTACTTGTTGTTACCATTTGATATTAAAGAGTACATCGGTAAAACATTGACTATTAAGTTCAGACAGGGAAAAATATGTACTCTCTACAGAACGTTAATAATAAAAAATTGTATATCATTATTCTAAATATTGTATGAAACCAAAATTAATCATCTTCTATACCTATCCTAGCAATTAAGATTACATAAATTAAATTTCATAATCTTATACATATTTATGATTTTTTTAAATTAAAAGTTTTCCAGGCTTCTGTACAGCCAACTTCGTACGTTTTGCTTCTCAACTGTATTAAACTTTTATAATTATTTATTTAAAACTGTTTGAACGCTGTTTAAAAAGTTATTATTCTTTTTAGATATTTGATACTTATTAGTAATCGATACAAAGACTATTTTTTTATATAATAATTTACCCGCATTTATTCACTGAAAAGCTAAATTAACACAAACTACAAAACAAACGTTAAACTTTTATATCTATTAATTTACAATAACTTTGAAGAGAATTGTATACGATTTATAAATATGAAAAAAAAATTAACCTAAATACCTGCATGTTTTGCGGTGATTAAATTTTAACCACAAAAACCAACTAAAATAGCCGCGAAAATCATGCTAAACTAGATAACAAGCACAACCACATTTAAATGTATTTGCACATATATTTTCTCACACATACAAACAATAACTGTTTACACAAAACTCAGCAAAAACACTTGTTATACAAAGAAACAAATAAAATAACAAACAATTAATGAGACCAATAGAAAATCTAGTAAAACACATTATAATCGTTACACCCTATTACTTCCTTATGCCGTTATAATATTAGATATGAATTACACCACAGGCATACAAACACACACACGTACATAAGCAATATTTGTAATTCTTAATGTTGCCAACTTTTTTTTATATTTCCCATTTAAAACCAAAATAGCATTATATACGTTTTTGGCGATGTGTGTAATACTTAGAAATCTGGACCAATCTCTTAGTATACCGAACGATTTAGAATCACTTTTTAAAGTGATCTAATAATAACCATCCGTCCGTCTTGATGGTTGCCTGTGATGTTAATTGTGTGTGCAAAGTGCAAGTTGCAATTTTGAAGATAATTTTATCAAGTTTGGTAAATACATTTGAATTTTACTAAGGAACAATTCAACGTAAATGGTGAGAATCGGTCTATAATTTTATATATTTTCCATAAAAACTTCTTTACAAATTAGACTCTTTGTGCCCGTAAACCATCTGATTATGAAAAGTTTACGGCAAATTAAATTCTTTTCGAAATAGTTCACATTTGCCCAAAGCTTTCATCTATTACTAGCTTTAACTTCCTTTTAAATACTAACATTATTTAGCAATTAAGCGATCGTCCCTAAAATCCATTTAAGGCAAAAAGTCTAATATAGATGTTAATATGTATCTAGATAATATTCGGCACAAATAACTCTGATATGACTTTTAACCTCTCAACATAACTTTGTTTTTAAGAGTCGATGACTTCGCAACGTTTTCAAAGAGGGTAAAATCTCGAAAATTCGAAAATGGAGTTTGGGCTACACTGAAAGAATTATGCTTCATAAATCTCATGAATCAATTTCATTAAATTTTTTTCTTTATTCCAATGAAAAATTGCATTACGGGAATGAAATTTTACAGAAATAATGAAGCAATTTCATTACCACTACGAACTTGAGTTTCGTAATTTGGTAAAATTATTCATTAAATTAATAAAAACTTAATATCTCTTTCAAAAGAAAAATTCACCTAATTTTTATACATTATTTCAATAGGTTTTTTCAGATTAAAATGAACTATTAATTAATGTATTCAAATATTTTTCAGTTAATGAAAAAAAGTGTAACTTCATATTTTCCATTAAAAATGTCACTAAATCAATGAAAACAAGATAAAGTTGTCTAACTTCAAAATACTTATAACTAGAAAATATTTTCTTCCTACAACTGCTGTAAAATCGTATTTTTAATTCCATTTTAAGCGATAGACATGAAAATATATGAAAAAAATTGTAAATTTCAATGTTTTATAACATTAATAAAAAAATTTATAACGATAACGAAGCACTGAATTTAGTTTAATGCTAGTGATAGGTTCAAAACATACAACGAGAAAGAAAAAACAAGAGCAAACAATTCTCGCATTCTTTTTTCTTTAATTGTTAATTTAAGTACACAAAATTTACGTAGTAGTACAAGCCAGCAAAATGGAAAGAAGTAAAACGAAGGTCGTCCCGGGCTGGAAAATGAATTAAATACAATTTACTAAAAGGCTTATACAAGAAGAGTATAACATGATGTAACAGAAATATAGAAACGAAATAAAATTAATATAACTTGATGATTTGAAACAGGAGAAAAAAAAAATTAAATTCACAACAACTCAAAACGCACATTGAAATGGCTGAAATAAATAAACATAAATATATGTGTATATGGTCATTAAAGTAACCAAATTTAATCAGTAATTTAATGAATTTATGTCATTAAACAAATTAAAATTTTTTATCGATTTTATGAAACATTTCCGTAACGGGAGGCTACACAGAAAAAAATAATTTTCATATTTGAATACAAAAATCGCATATTTGATAACAAAAATTTTTGAATTTTCTGCGATGACGATTTTTGCGGTATTGATAAAAAAGTTTGTATGTATAATTGTTAAATTTTTAGTTTATTGAGTCAATAAAAAAAAGTTGTTGCCCAAAATAATTTTTTTCAACAACATGTTTACTTGATTTGTTAAAATAAATTGTTGAAAATGTTGAATAAATCAAACAAAATGTTAATCGAATCTTTAATTTTTTTATTTATTAATGATGATGTCATAAATTTTCAATTTTTATATTTTTATAAAAACACTAAAATTTATTATGCGAGGATAAGTAAGTTCCTATGCGCATTTCACTGGTTGCTTAGGACAGATCATCAGGAGACCTTTTCCAAAGACTTTGGCAAAACTAAATATATTATTCAAATAAAACTATAAAACAAATGAGAATTATGAGATATTTAAAAATGGACAAGAGTTAAAATACTGTCTTTATTTCGATTCAAATATTTTTTTTATTGAATATAAAGAAATATTTAATTATTAAAAATGTTTTATTGAGTGCTATTTTGCAAAGTGTCAATTTGATAAATATTTTATTTGAATTAAACAAAAAGTTTGTTGACCTGTGTAATGTAACATTCTTCATTAATCCAATGAAACGTTACATAGGTTGAATTTTAATGTAATTTTTCGTTGGATTAATGTCAAAATCTATTGGATCTGTGAAGAAAATTCTTTAAGTGTATAGCGATTATAATTTAAGGAATGTTTTTAATAAATGGAACTGTTATTAAATTGTTGAATATCTTGTTTTCAAATTAGGAATTTTTGATTTTTTGGGGCATATTTTTACCAATTTTCAAGGCATATTTTCAGATTTTTACTGCATTTTTAATACTTTGTTCACAATTGGGTTCTTAAATGGGTTTAAGCAACTCGAACGTGATTAAGCTCTTATCGCATCAAAATCGAGATGTTTACCCATACTTTGAAATGATTTGTTAATCACTACAAATTGACATGATGACAACTAAATAACTTCATTAATCACATAGAATTCACTGAACATACCTCAAACTGAGTATAATGTAGAATTGGCCAACCTAAACGTGTACAACCGACCAGGATTTCTGATTAATGTTTTTAATTTTTTCCTTAAATAATTCATACATTTTCACAATTTCATCATTAATATGCTTAAAATAATCTTCTCATAACGTTATAAAATTATTTTTATCCACTTTTAATACTTTAAAGAAATATAAATTAGTTTGTTTTTTTTTTTTTTCTTAATCATCTGTCATCTTCATCATCTCAAATGTAATGTAAACGGCTTTGATTAACATAATCAACATTTTGCTTAAACGCGCCTAAAAACTCAAGTGTGAACATAGTATAATGCGCATAAAACGTGTTTTTAGAGCATGTTTCTGGTTTTCCTGTTGATAACAATGATAAAATAACTAAAATTGTTTTATATTTTCAATGTAAATATACAAAAGAAGTTTTCAATTTAACATTGTCGGGCCTACAAAGGTCTACAAGGACTTTTGATATACAGTAGAATATCTCATGACCGGACACCAAAGAGACCATTTACATGTTAACGTAAAACGGAAATATTATCTGAATTGAACTTTATTGTTTCTATTAGAACGCTGATGGGAACAGGAACAGTGCCTATTGGTTAAGGAAGGAACACACAGAAAAAAACACTATATAAAATCGACGAAAACAAGGTTGATTTTACATTTTTCGGAAATGATTTTGGCTTCAGAGTTACTTCATGTTAATTTACCATTTAACGAACAATATTCTTTCTTTTAAAATAACTATAATTCATGTTAATAAAACATTCCATTTAAGTTAGAACAAAATGATATTGATTTTTAAACAACATTATAAATCAAGTTAAAGGAAAGTTAGTTCAAGTTGAAACAACGTGAATTTCATGTAGAATCAATTTGATTTGAGTGTGGCATAACAGTTAAAAGGAGCTTCAAAAGATCTACATATAAAAAATTTTGACTGACTGATTCATCATCAACTTTAAATTTGGACAGGAGGTTGAAAATTCGAATGTTTGTCGCTAACCTAATATCTTCAGAACTAAAAGAGATACAAAAAATGTAATACTTATCGTTGTTATTTAGTGAATAAACGGACAGGTATCTGGCACATTTTTGAAATTTTGCCCTTTAAGGAAGTAAACGGGTGAAACCTGTATTTTTTGTCACCCCATCTATCTTTTAAACAAAAAAACGTAGAAATAAAGCTTATATCACATTCGAATCTACAATTCGGTACTTTTTCGAAATTCGAACGTTTAAGGGGCGAAAGGCTAAACTATTTTCGGTAATTTTTTACTATATTACAATATTGAAATTCTTGATAGTTTAATGGAGAGAAAAAAGTACCAAAAAAAAGGGAAATACCGGAAATTAAACTCCTTTTTTAGCTTTTTTTTTAAAAACTGGTACTTTCTTTAATTAAAGTTACTATTTTATCTATAAACATAAAATTTAATATGCAATGTGGATAAGAATCTGTGAGTGAATTTGTTTGGTACTTTATTGTTCTCTTACTGTTATTTTTCAAATTTACGTCAGTATTGGACCTAGAAACATAAAATTGTACATGAATGAGAATCTGTAAAAGGAATATTTTTGCTACCCTTTTTGTTCTTTAACTGGTACTTTAAATTAAACATGCAATGTCCTGAGAGGATGAGAATAACTGTTTGGTACTTTTTGTTTTACAACTGGTCGTTTTTTAATCACGAAACATAAACTTTGGCATATAAATACATATATCCACGAAAGAAAGGGAGGCGCTCAAGAAGTAGCGGAATTAATGCTAGTTTAAGAATAATTCTAAGCATTAACCCCCGGAACCAAAGAGAAAGGGAGAGAGAGAGAATATTATTATTTGTTTCCTGTTACACATGTTTAAATTTTGTTATATTCCCCGTTGTTTACAGAAGAACTCACAATTCTACTTCGAAAACTTGATGTATTTAACTTAATAATTTTAACAAAATTAATACGGGAATTTTTCTTTTTTATAAATAATTTTAATCATGAAAAAGTTTATGTTTTTCTTCTTGTAGTGTTGGTGTTGTTTTAAATAAAACAGAATTTTGTGGATTCGGTACAATGTTAATGGAACACTTTTTATTTTATTTATTTAAATCAACTGTAAGCCTTTTGTACTTTTGGACAGCCTTCTTGAGGACTTTAGCTCCTTTACATATTTGGGCAGTGTCATTTCGAAAACAGGCGGCTCCTCCCAAGATATCAAGAGCAGATTGTGAAGGGCAAAGCACGCGTATGGCACCCTTAGCTCGGAATGGAACTTCATGCAACTCTCCACTGGAACGAAAATACGAATTTTCAACAGCTATGTAGAATCTGTACTCTTATATAGATGCAAATCGTAAACGCCGCTCAAAAAGGATGTCAATAGTATACAGACATTCGTCAACCGTTGCCTAACTAGAAAAATTATAATTTTTTGACCCACACGCATTAGCAACAGGCGCTGAGGATGGCTGTAAGCTAAACGCCTATTGAAACCAAAATTTGCAAACGTAAATGGCGCCGAATAGACTAGGTATTGGTGGAAGCCATCAAACGATATCACCAGAACTGCCTTAGACTGAAACTCTTAAGGCCAGAAACTTTCTGACGATCCTACCCATTCAAGGAGAAGGCAGCTCGTGAAGGAAGTTGCCCCAACTAGAAGTGGCGGGTCTGATATAGAAAGATTAGCTAGTAATAGAACTATTTGGAATGACTTTGTAGAGGTACTATGCTCCTTGTAGGAATTTCAGGTATAAATATAAAAAAATTGTCAACGTACGACCGATATGTATTATTTTGTTGAAAGGAAAAATTCTTTAAAAATATTTAAACACAACTTTTTTTAATAAAAATAATCTGAAAGAAAACAAAAAAATTCCTAAATTTACGGAAATCTCTCAAATTGGCAACTCTAATATTTTCACACAAAAGAAGAAAGAAGTACTCAACCTAAGTGACTGAATGAATGAGCAAACAAAAATATAAATACTATCATCTCAGGGGTAAAGGGCGAGAGAAATGGGTAATTTGTGTAAACAAATATAACCAGGATATTGTTATGTCTAGCAATCTTGTACGGTTTAAAGTAGCAGGATTAATTAAAATTACCAATTAAGAATTCATTAAATTAGATAAAAATCGTTAGAAAGTTGGAACGAAAAATACGTAAACAAATACTTAAACTTTCATACGGCTCAAAGGAGTGAGAACAGCTAAAGCTGCAAAAGTAATTTTGGTGGCAAAAATAAAACGGTAAACCGGATTTTCTTTTAATCAACTAAAAATATATGACACGAAAAAGTAAAGAATTTCAGATGAAATACTTTGCCTCAGTTCAGTCCTTAAACATACAAATTTTTTTTTTTACAGAAATGTTTAAATACTAAAAGTAGGGAATACAAGAACATTAACGCAAACCATGTTGTACGTTCTTTTTTAATTTCAACGTTATTTGGCAACAAATAACAATGTCATGTCTGTTGCTTATGTCTCTACTACAAACAAGTTAAAGGATACAGAGTAAATGAGTAAATTTCGTATTAAAGTGTTGAAATGTTTTGTTTGATTCTTTGTTTGTTCGGCTGAGAGTGTATCTAAATAGCGCTGCTATCTGTTACTTTGGTTGTGCGAATATGAGTGTGTGTGTAAAAATATTTGTTGAATCTGCTTAAGTACATGATAATTGTGTTTTGTTTGTACAATCTTTGTTTTCAACTTTTGTTCAATGGCCTAGAGGCTATTTAATATTCTATTTAACGTTGTTTTGAATTTTTTTTTGCCTCATTTTTCGCAAACTAATTTGGCTCACATTTCATTCTTATCTTTATATCTTTATTTTCTTGTTTGTACGTGAATCGTTCTATATTTTTCTATTTTGCTCAAGGGATGGTTTTCCTAACAATTAAACATTGATTTGTAATACACCAGTAAAAGATAAATTACTTATATAGATAATGCTTCCATAAGACCACTTGGGGCATATGGCTTTTATACAAGATCTATTATCTTACTCGGTTTGGTACAAATTTTCGCGTCTTCCTACGTAAGATTACATTGTCTGAGCTCTTGGAATATCATGCTTATCTAGGTGTTCTTAAGTCGACCACAAAGCGCCTTGGAGACTCCTTGTAATACTACCATTATATTCCAGATATCCGGGTTTTTGATGGTGTTGGGAAAGAATATCCTGCATATGATTCGGAGGTACTTATTGACGAATGCCTGTTACTTTTAGCACACAAAACGGAACACGCAACCCCGGCGCACAGTGGGAAATTTTACGAGAAGGCGGTCAAAATTCCATAACTTTTGACTGAATCGGTATTTTTTTCTGCGATTTTTTTTGCTCGATAGGTGCGCTGTTAGGCTTTAATTTGCGTAAAATTCGACTGATAGGAGCAAAAGTTATGGGGAGTTCAAAATGCATTTTCATTTTTTTGTTGAGTTTCGGTGTAAAAGTTGAATATTTCAAATATGATTTTTTTATAATTTATCATTATTTCTCTTGTATTTTACAACTGATACTTATTTTTTATTGTCTAACTTAGATCCTGTTAGAAAATGCCAATATTTGGCCCCTGTAAATTTTTTAGTCCCAATATTCACAGGGGCCAAAGGTTGGCTTTTCTGGGACGAGTCGAGTTTTTATAAGGATAAAACTGAAAAGGAATATTTTAAAAAATGCCCAAATAGCATTCTAGGCTATCGATAACATTTTAGGTTATTCAACTTTTATTTTTGGTTTGAGATGTATGTGTATTTAATTTTATATATATTAATACAAATATATACTTAAATCAAAAACAAATTATAATCTATAAACAATTTTAAATTAAACAATATTAGTAAAAATTTCTTCTAAATAGCTTTGGGTTTCATTTTCCAGAAGTTGTTTAGCTTCTTCCTCTAATTCGATTGAGGTTGATTTCCATTTTTGTCGAATACTGGACATATATGGATCTGATGAGCACAACAAAATAGTAATAAGATCTTCATTAGTACAACATCTGGATATTTTTCTTGTGTTATTCAGATAGATCTCCAATTGGTAGCATATTGTGTTGAACTGTTTGTTCCCCATGGTATACAATTTTATGAACTGTGGTTGGCATATGTCTCCAAGAGTATTTTTTGTTATAAAGAATTGCTGTTTCATTTGCATACTGGCCAAATTTTTTTGCATTTATTTTTCTGCTACATGATATTACTTGTAAAATGATCTGGAATCGTCTTATTAATTCAAAATGTACTCCTGTGATAGATGCTGCAGTTTCTGGATCGGTATTTCCATCATTTGAATTTCCTTCTCCTTGTTTTGGCTGATCAATTATAAGGCCTAGGTGAAGGTACTTTTCTTGAATTTGTTTTTTTTTTTGCTTCCTTTTTTCCACATTTTCTTTGTTTTTTCTCACTGTTTCGCCTAACGGGCCAAATTCCAAATCATTACCCAATTTAAGAATATGCTCCATAAAACAAATTCTGGTATGAAGAGCGGACATTCCAAATTCGTATGCTTCATTGAAACTATTGTCTTGTGATGGGGGTTGGCTTAATTGACTTGATGTCTGTTTTCACACTTTTTAAAAGGATAACATACCGCTAATAAAGGTAATTAAACTATGTAGTTTATGTTGCGGCTATTTACTAATGTTTCACCTTTTAACTTACTCAGAAATCTACCGTGTTATTCTATTTATATCGCCTATTCGTTTTGCAGCATCCGTTCACCCACAATAAGTTCATAACAATGGCAATACCTTAACCTTCTCCAAATTAATTGATAACCTGACGTGCTAGATAATTTATGTGGCCTGAACTGCTTTATTTGTCGAAAATTCTTTAAGATTCACCTTCTTTAATTTCAGTAATGTTTCCTTGCAGGACTTATTTTTTGAACCGAATATCTTACCTTGGGTCACAGAAATTGCTGTAGTTCGCAAGGCCGTATCCAGATGTGTGTACAATGGGGTATAGAAATGTAGGTTAGATTCTGGACTACAATAGAGTAGAGGTCGCAGAGTTTAATGCTTTAAACCACGTATAGCTTATAAAATAAACTAATACACAAAACTTATTCTGTCAAAAAATCTTAAAAAACAAAAAAGTTGTGAGCATTTCAACTTCAAAAATTGACTCAGAAATTCAAAACTATAACCAAATATTGAGAAAGTCCATTTCGGACCACCCTGTTCTCAATGAAATAGCTGAAATTGGGTTAAAATTTTTTGGCTCCCGAGGTTCACTAGTATTTACTTTCACATGAAAAAAAAAATTTTAAAATCGGAGAACATAAAAAAAAATAATTTTGGCCGCCTTCTCAAAATATGAACCAGTGTGCGGCGCTGATAGACTACCTCACTACCAGCTAGCCTAAAGGGGCATTTAAATTGTCGCAAAACATACTTTCTGAGTTAGATAAATACTTTTTTTTTTAATTGGTATTTATCAAACTAAAAAGCAGAATCATGTTAGTTTTGACAGAAATTTAGTTTGTAATTCGATATTATATTTTTTTATAAGATTTTTCAAATATATATTTTACTTTTATTAGGTGTTGCGATTAAATCTTTTTAAATTTTCGTGACCTTGTGCAATCCCATGAAGATAGCAAAATTTATTTCGTTTAACCCTTTCAGTGTTTTTGTCGAATATATTTGACATTACATTGTACTGTGTTTCTACACCCTTTTAATGTATAAAAATGTACAGTTTATTATACTTTTTTTTTTTATCTGAAAGAGATTGTCGTATACTTGGCATTAAATTTGTAAAAAGGTTAAATTTAGGAAGCAAAAAATAATAATTTAGGTGATTAGGCGATATAAAAAAATTGTTAGTATTGATACAGACGTAAATTAGTGTTTACTAGAAAAAAATATTGCAAAAATAAATTTAAGGTTCTTTGTGGACCTTTTTCGGTTGGCGAATATAATCGACATTTACCTTTATAGGTTGTATTTTTTTATTAGTGGATTTGTGGATTTTCATTGACAATGGAAAAATTAATTAATGATCAGGTAATGGCTATGTTAGAAGCTTATTCGGATGTTGAGGACGTAATTGAAGTTGAAGATGATGACGTCATATTCGAAATCCCACAAGTGCAATCAAAGGATATTGTGCCTGGCGAGCAGAACGTTGTCAGAAGAAAATATTGACGATATAAATATAGGCCAAGTCAATACGTCCACTGAGCACCGAAGCTTCCACTTGTATTGACTCTTAAAAGTAATAAAAGTTGGTGAACACTTCGAATACTCGAAACCATGGAGGCATTCATTTTGTGCCACTGACAGAAAATAACAGCGTGTGTGAAATTGCTACACCGTTTTCATATTTCAATAAATATATTTATCGGATATATGGTAAAAAATCAATTTTTGTCTTTTATTTTCATACAAAAGGGAATCATATATACGTAACAATAGGTATCCTTGAAGGCCAATGTCAAATATATTCAAGATTCACTAAAAACCAGGGGAGCAACTTGAGACAAAAACCACTATTTTCCCAGCTTTAGCGCCATTACATTACCTTAAATACAAATTTTCAGATTTTTATCTCGCCACAAATTATTTTTGACACTGAAAGGGTTAATTATGTTTTCGAAAAGACATTATTGATACATATTTAAAAAAGTGTAAGCCACCCTCACAGTTTCTAATTTCTAATTAAGTTCAAATAGAGAAAGTTTCTTGTTAACTTTACGATATTTGATTGTAACTGCAAGAGTTCTTCCCTTCTTATATTGTCGAGAAATCCTGTAGAAAACATTTCTTTCATACACATTTGATCGGGGTTAAATAGCAGCAGTTGCTATTTCACAAAATAGTTTTGCCAGAAACAACAAAAAATCTCTTTCATAATAGTTCTAACAAATTAGAATTTCAATTAAATTCGGTTTTTTTTTTGCTGTGGAGTTTTTATATTACAACGTCTCATTTTGCAAAGAATAACAACGGAAAAAACAAAAACACTTACAAATTGTTGACAATAATATGATGTTTGAGAAGACACAAATCAGCAAACTAAACTATGTCTCAACTCGCTATGATACTCGTTTCTCTTATTTTTTTTCGTTTTGTTTTTAACTTTTTTGTTTTAATTATTTCATTTGAACATAAATTTTATGCAAAACGTTGTGTAACATGAACACAAATACCCCAACACGCAAAAATATATGATTTAAAGTCATGCAAATAAATTGCCTCAAGCTCAACCGCAAACAAATGGCGCGCCATTTTTTAAAGTCCTTTCTAAGAATGCAATGACAAACAGTGAAGAAAAAGAGTGTAATAATTTAACTTTAAATAGATTGTTGAACGGATTTATTTTTTTAAATTTGGGGGAAAAAGAATAAATGGTGTTCAAAAAAGAATGCTTGGTATCTTAAATAATAAATCTGCTTGGACTTCATAAATTAAAAAAACTGATGAAAATTTTGGCCTATGATTAGTTTTTTTGTGTAAAGCTATTGCACAAGCGCTATATGTTTTCAAACGAAAACACAGAAGTGAGGAGTTGAAGAATCGGAGTTGAGGTTTTTGTACTGGAGTCGAAGTCGGAGTCGTTGTACCCGCAAAAACACGCGACTTCGAAAATTTCCGCCTACAAACTTGTCTAATATTTTTTAAAATAAAAAATTTTTAAAAATTGTTTAAAAATTCATATTTTTTTAACTCTGCAGATATGAGATAAACTACACCAAGCCACATTTTGAAAACTTTACAGTAGACCGCAAAAACATGTTTATTCACAAATACTTTTATTTCTGTATTAAAAATTCGCCTTTGTTCGAATATTTAATATGAATCTAATATTTTTTTTTATGTCAATGATATCTATATAATAAAAATGAAATGTTGTGTGTTGCTAATCGCATAACTTGAGAAGGGCTTGACCGATTTAGAAGATTTTTTCTTTCAAATGATCGCCATGGGCCAACTAGGGTTTGTACGGAAAGACAAACTTTACTTATTAAACTGGACTCTGTGCTCTTAACCTTCCATGCTGGTATTGGTAATGTTCAATCCCTTGAGACAAACGGCATTAAGTCTACCAACAAAAGGTCTGCTATTTCCCAAAAATAGTACAAGGCTAACAACAGATTTTTTTACCTTACTTTTCTCTTCGAAATGTGTTATACAAATAATTCAAGTAACAACTGAAGGCGCGTCTGCATGTTTAAATAAAAATTGTTTACAAATTCAGTGGTAGACCACACTGAATAGACTTGATGCCCTTTACGTCCAAGCAAGTTGGACTTGGTGTTGTTTTCAAGTTTTCTATCTCGAAAACAACATTAAATAGCAGTTATGTGAATTCGCACATCGATAGAAGAAATATTCTGATCCCAACGGTATAAAAAAGGTATTTTGAAAAGGATGTGAATTGGTTATTTCTCTCTCGCCTACAGAGCAATTTCTACACTATTTGCAAAGAAAATATTCCTGAAAAATATTGAAGGAATAAAGAATAAGACTATTAAAGTATAAAAGCTTTTAAAATTGTAATTTGACTTAGAATGCTAATTCGAATTAATATGAAAATTTAAATTTATATCACTTTCAAAATATACTAAAGCTCAGTGATTTATTTTCCTGGTGGGCTATTGTATGTTGCAAAACTAGTTCGATCTCATATGGATTGTAGCAAAACTCGTTTCTTTCGAAAATTCGAAATTTATTATTTTTCTATAGTTATTTCAGTTGGTTGAGTTATTAATCAAGAACGGCATAACACTTCAGAATCAAAAAAAGTTCTACTAATTTGATCCATTTAATCGGGCGTTATATGTTTTTGCATTTTTCCAAAATTCGAATAAAGTGTAACGAACGAGTTTTGCATCTCAAATACTATTATGTAAATAGTTATATTAAAGCTCAAGGCGGCACGTGCTAGAATTAAAATACCGATTCGAAGTTTTTAAAGAATCATTTTCGTGCTATATTTAACCATTTTAAAGGAACTGCATTTAAAAAAAGACTTTAGAGTCAAATAAAGACCAGTCTCATATACACTGAGAATCAAGGTTAGAGTAGGAGTTGGACACGGAGTCGTACTTGAAACATTTCAGCGGATGGAGTATTGACGACTCCATAGCCCTGGTTAAAAGATTAATGAGTGAGTATAGACTGACAGTCGTCGCTTTGGCGGTAAGGTGCTGATGAGATACGCACCTATTTTCGAAACAGCGTTTTAAGTTCGACCCCAGTTTCAGTCAAGAATAAAAATTATCAACAAGTTTTAATTTATTTCATGTTGTAAAATTTCTTCCTTCATTTAAATAATTTAATGAAAATTAACAAGTTTTCGTTTAAATGTGCTACGTTCCCATTTCATACTACTGATAAACTGAAATTTATTGTTGAAGGGATAAGCTATTCCAATGCGCATTTCACTGGTTGCTTAGGCCAGATCGTCAGGAAACTTCATCCAAAGATTTTAGAAAAACTAAAGATATTACACAAATAAAACTGTTAAGTGAATAAGAATTATAAGCCACAGTTTTACTTGTAACAATATCAAAGCTTAAACAACAACAATAAAAAGGTGGGTTAATCTTTTCTTGCAGTCCCGGCAACTATTGGTTGATTTTTTGTCAACTGTAAATGTAGTTGTAAGTGTAGAAAAAAAAAATTTTTTTTGAATCCCAAGAAAAACTTTGAAAATTAAATTCGATGAACTTGAGTCTGATTTAAAAAATCAAATTTTGTCAATAACTTCGTTTTTGCGAACAATGTAATGTAATTTTAATAAGTAAAAGTACTTTATTTGGCTGTGGTGAGCCTTATATACCGTTCCAAATCCCTAAATTCAGAAGGATACTTGAAGAAAGGCCGGGTGAAAGAATGGACCGGATTTGTTCGTTTTTATATTTATAACTTTTTGTATTAAGGAATTATCTGCGTCGAATTTAGTCCTTGCTCATACGGTATGATCGCTGTTGTGCCAAAACCATTATTTTGGGGAGAAAACCAAAGTCTGTAAGGATTATGTTTCATACAAAGTCTAAATGTCTTTTGAGTGATCTAGGTGAAACGTATAACTTTATTGAATTCAGTAAATAACTCCAATCAATAAATTCATGAAAAAAATTTATAAAAAAAATTTCAAGAGTAAATTTTTCTAGTTATTTTTAATGTTTTCAATGAAAGCAAAGCACAAAGTCACTACACGTAGCAGTAGATGATGAATATGAGGAAAAAATTTAAAATTTATTTTTTCATTAATATGCTGATTTTCTCAATTTTCACTACCGGCTGGCATTCTATTAAGCCTACTTAAAGTGATTTTGAAAAATACCTATTTGGAATTATAGACCGGTTCTCAATATTTCCAATTGGCTTGCTCCTCAATTAAAACCTATGTACCAAATTTTATAAAATTATCTCCTAAACAGCGACCTGTACTTTGCGCACAATGTTTACATGGACAGCCAGATGGACGGACATCGTTAGATCGATTCAAAAAGTGATTAGAAGATGATCAGAATACTAATCAATCAATTACATTTAGAGCCACTTTTTGGGTTAGAGATTAGCGATTAAATTAACTTTAATCTCCGTATTTACTTTTTGGGTTGTATTTTTTAAACTTTTTTTGCTAGTTTAAGCGGCCAACGGTGGTGGTTTAAACCTAAACTTAAACTGTCAACATAGACATGTTTAACATAAAGAACTTTTGCAAAAATATAAACAAAAAATACATTTTAAAACATGATATATTACTTAGAACCATCCATTCTATATTTTTTTTTTTAATATATTTTTTCTTTAAACACAAAAAATTTCTACCTTGTAAACAATATTATATTCGCGCATTTTCTTCTTCATCTTTGAAAACATCCATATTGCTTTGATAAAAAGTTGCCATTTGCAAAAAAATGTTGCCATGGTTTAAGCCACCACCGAAAAATATCAAATTCAGTTGATACTAGTTTAACTTAATTCTCAGATAAGCTAATTATAGAATTTAATTAACTTTAATCTCAAACCAAAAAAGTGGCTCTTAATGTTTTTCTTTAATCCATTGAAAAATTTCGTTACGGAAATGAAATTTTACAAATTAAAAGAAGCAATTTCATTAACACTACAAAATTGCGTATCATAATTTCGTTAAAATTTGTCATTAGATAATGATAACTTAATATGTCTTTTAAAAGAAAAATCCAACTTATTATTATAAATTATTTTAATAGACATGTACATTATTTTAATATTTTTAAAGTAATGAAATTTTAGTAACTTCATATTTTCAAAGAAAAATGTCACTAAATCAATGAAAACAAAATAAAATTCACTAACTACTAATATTTGTGAAAAATTTTAATGTTTCATAATATCAGTGAAAAAAATTCATTACGATAACGAAACAGGGATTTTAACTTAATGTCAGTAATAGATTCAAAAACAAACAACGAGAAAGAAAAGCAATTGTAAAAAATTCTCACATTCTTTTTCCTTTAATTGTTTATTTAAATACATAAAATTTACGTTGTAGTACAACCCAGTGAAATGGAAAAACTGCTGATGGAAATTATCGCGGAGTGTAAAATTAATTAAATTAAATTTACTTAAAGGTTCAGCTTATGAAATAAGATCATAGCATAAGTAACAGGAACATAAAAACGAAAGGAGATTAAAGTCACAACAACTCAAGGCACATATTGAAATAATTTCTGAAATTTATTATCACAAATAACACTAAGCTTGAATTTGACACTTTTTTCTGTCAAGCGGGGCACCTGGCGGGCTTTTATTTCTAAAACGATTGCGTAGATTAAAAATATGTGTAGCCTAGCTTAAGATTAATTATATTGCGGGATATCGTTTTTTTTTAGTTAATTCATTTAACTAAACCGCTTCTGAGTTACGCGAATACAAGTTGTGCAACCTCCTCGTAAAAACACCACGGGGTGCCCCGCTTGACAGGATTTTTAACTAGCCAAGTGTAATTACAAAAATCATTAAACTAATAAGAGACTGTCATAAAAATTACGAAATTTAGTAATAAATTTAATGAATTTATGTCATAATGCAAATTAAAAATCGATTTATTAAAATAATAAAAATTATTTCTTTAAACTTCTCTTTATAATTATGTTAATGAAATATTTTATTGATATGATGACAAATAGTTACAGTCTTAACAAAATCTTTTTTATTAAGTTATTGCAAGCTTTTCATTGATTTTATAAAACATTTCATTAACTGGGGCTAATAAAACATTCTTCATTAATCCAATATAGCATTACATAAGTTGAGTTTAAATGTAATTTTTCATTGGATTAATGTCAAAATCCGTTGGATCTGTGAAGAAAATTCTTTCAGTGTTTGTAAGCCGCTACTTATTTTATGTCTTACAGAGAGCTTTTAACAGTTTCCTGAAAATTTGTTGTTAAAAATGAAAATTGCCCTTAAAACTCTGCCTTGCATATTAAAACTTATGATTTTTTTGTAGTTTTATAGTTTGTCTATTTTTTTTAAGTAACTGTATGTACGTAGTATGTTTATGTGTATATCTGGCAGACGTAGTGGTTAAATGGTTTGATATTTTTTTAGTTCTCACTGTCTATGCATTATGAGAGGTTTCTCTACAATTGCCATTATGCCTCCGTATTGTTTTCGTACTAAAGTATATTTTTTCCCTAGCTCTGATTATGTATGTCATTTTATTTTATTTTGCTTTGCCTATGTACTGCTAAAGAAGCTAGAAAATAGAGTCTACACCAAAAAAAAAAAAAAATTTGTCATTTTTCAAAAATTTGCAATTGTCATATGACAAAAAGCAGAGGAAATGTTATAAATTAAACCATTTGTAAGTCTCTTCTTTTTTTTTTTTTTGGTTTGGTCTGGTTACAGTGTGAAATTTAAGTGACAATTTAAGCAGTGCAATAGTAAAAAAAAAAAAAAAATAAACCAAAAAACATTTAAAAACCTTAAACATTTTCGACCTTTTTTTGTTGATGGTCTTAAATACTTAGTTATTTACACTCATTGAATAATTACTAAATAACTTAATTGCTATTATTAGTTAAATGCTGTTTTAAAGGAAATTCGTCCAAAATCGTTTTTTCTTTTTTTTCTTTAAGTTTAATCCATTTTAAACCCAATAAAACCAAATTATAAATATTACATTGAACTTATAAAAGCATGTTTATAAATATTTATTAATTCAATTAGCCAAGTAATCCAATTTAATTTTTTAAATATGAATAAGCTAAAAAAAATTTTTTATACAACAAAAATTAAGACGAACCAAATGACTTGCATATTGTATGCATTTTAAAAGCTTATACATACTTCATGCCTTGAAAGTATTAGTGCCCTTATCTGCATATGTATTTTCCATCTGTAGATTCTTAAAATATCCTTTTTGTTATTTTTCATATAGAAATTGTTAAAATTCATCTGTAAACAACAAAAATTATAATACGATTTACCTTACGCACAGGCACTGAAGTAAATTTTAACAATGAATTTGTTTCCTCTGATTCTCTCCACATGCTGCTGGAGAAGAGCAGACAAAAGTGTACTTTTCCTTTTAATACATTTCCTAGTAATACAAACAAATAAATAAATTGCGTATGTAACGCACTACTCTTAATGCAAAAAACAATTCTTTCGTAACAGTGGTGCCAATTATTTTTAATATTAGTTTGACTTTATTTTAATTTTTAATCCAAAAACTAATAAAATACGTATTGTACATTTATATCTGTGGCAATAAGGAAAGAGCGCCAAGGTCTATGTTCAATCTTAAGGGAACTCTTAAATTATTATTTTAAAAAAAGTGGTTTTATAAATTACTAGCCGCGCAAGGGTTGATACAATGAGTTGATAATGCCGTTTCATGGGCCGAACTACAATTCCTATATTTTTGGTCATGTTTATTCGGTCCACGAAACGGCATTATCTACCCATTGTATGGATTTTAATCATTACCCTGATTTTGAGAACACATCATTTTGAACACAGAAACGTTTAAGAAACGTAGATATTAATATCTTACAAATGTTACAGGTAAATAATGTTCCATTTGAGGAAAGGATAATTATTTTTTTTTTTAATTTCCTAAGTTAATCGCGAAGTTCTATGCTTGTCGGCAGGAAAGAAACCAGAGTCTCTTGCGGGAATCGAACCCGCAACCTCGGCGCTTATAGACTAGCTCGCAACCAGCTAGCTTACCGAGGCTACCTTTTAAAATAGATGCGGATTTATAGACATTTGATTGAAGGGAAAATTTAAAATAGTACAGATGGCATAGCTCAGATTGATAACATTTATTAAATAATAATAAAAAGATTGACGCAAAGGGATATTAAAATAGATTTTAGACTTTGAATATTTTTCAAAATTTGCTTGGTTTCCTTTTTATAAGTCTATTAATTAAAATTTTAAATTTATTTTGCCATTTGTTGTCAAAAATTTTATATTTTATTAAAAAATCCCGAAGAAGATTTCCAACGGAAACCTAAATATTGAGAAAAAAAAAAATATTTAAATTTATTTAATAAACAACCTTTAGCTTAAAGCATATATTAACAGAGACCCGAACACTTTTTATTTCTTATTTCCATATCAATAATTAGTATTGTGGTTATTTTTGTTGAACTGTTTATGGTTTTTAATCCAAATTTTGATATTTTAATTTTCATTAAATTATTTTTTTTATTTTCATTAAATTATATCATATAAATATCTTTGTTGATTAAAATTTATTTTCATATATTGAACCAAAAAAAACAAACATTCTCATATATATAAATCTCCATCATGATGAAAAAATAAATATCCTTAAACGATAAATATCACGAAACTATTTTCAATTTTTTTTTTCTAAACAGAAATTATAATATAAAGCAACTAAAATTCGTAAATTAAAGAAGAACCCCAATCGTTTTTATCTGCCCGTTTCATCGTAGAGTCAAAACGGCTGACACGATTTTGATTTTATTTTGTTTGTTTGAAAGGTGGCGATCGAGAGTGTTCTTAGCTTTGTTTGAAGAACATCGATACAACCTATTAGAAATTGTCTCCTCTTTTCTAGCTGTATCCTTTCAAATATGTGTGTCTGTAGCACCGTTGCTCCTAAATGCCTACATCGATTTCAATTCAGTTTTTGTTGTTTGAATTGTGGCTTTATCTAAAATCTTTTTCTGTTAACTTATCGCTCAATTTAGATTAAAGTAAAGCTGTAAAAACGGAACAGTTTTTATATCGCCGATAAAATCCTAGCTCAATCTATCGGTAAGTTGTGAAACGGGCATAAATGCGCATATAAACCTTATTTTATCTTACCGCTTTCAATATATAACTTTTTTTACAACACTTTTTGATTATATTAAAATTTTTTTATCCGATGAAAAAAGATGAAAAAAATGTTCAGCTTTTGTCATAAACAATTGTTATTTTTTTCCAAATTAAAAAATCCAGATGGATAAATAAAATTTTTTAATTACAAGTTTTTTTTATTAAAAAAAAAAAAAACAAAAAAGATGGTTTTAAAATTATTAAAATACGGTCTCTGTATATTAATATAAAATAATTATTACAAAAAGGTCGAAGAATAAGAATATAATTTTTCAGACTATTTTTTTGGTTTTGTAGGAAGGAAATCCATTTTAAACTTTAAGTGAGATTTTGAAAAATGAACTCCTTTTGAAATAAAAAATAATCGCAGAGGAGTGATAAATTTTCCTTAGCTTTTATTCCTAAGTATTTCTAGTGTCACCGATCGGAAGTAAACTTATGTTCTTACTTCTAATATTATTGCATTAAAAAAAAGTAAGCAAAACTCATCCTCTATATATCTATATATCCTTGAATATGAAATGACAAAGGTTAGCTCAAATTTTGCTTATGTCAACTTAAGCACTTGTTTCTTTTTTTGTAAGTCCAGAATTGACCGAAGAATCCATAGAAACTTTATCCGAAATCGCTTTAAGAGGAATAAAACTCATATATGTAGATGTTGAGATTTAGACAAGAAAGAACTCTTATATCAATCTTAACCACATAACATAATTTTGTTAGTTCACACTCCCGAAAATTGGTTTTCATAGGCTGTGGTGTAGGGTATCAGACCGACTTTACTTGCTAACTTGTTTTTTGTTCATGTATTTGATAAATAATTTATTCAACATTTTTTATTTTTCGAATTTCTTCTAAATTTTTTAGGAATTTCTTTTATACACCACCAGACAATATAATATATTTTCTTGTTACATTTTACCTTAACTATCCTTTGGATAGTAATGAAGTATGTTGTATGTACAGAAAAATTTACAATTATTAGACACCAGCAGAATGTAATGCATTTTCTGGCCCGCTGCGGCCTTCGTCAGCCTTCTTTGTGTCACACTGGATAGTGATACTTTATAAATTGAATGTAATTAACTCAACAATTTTAACAAATATTTAGTGACATTAATATAAACTAACGAATGGCATATATCATAATTTCCTAGCAGGTATTTGTTGCTAAATAATTGATTAC
Organism: Pollenia griseotomentosa; assembly: GCA_963931875.1. NCBI lineage: Eukaryota > Metazoa > Arthropoda > Insecta > Diptera > Polleniidae > Pollenia > Pollenia griseotomentosa. The sequence goes on from OZ007563.1 coordinate 52,363,899, forward strand.
AAAGTTAACTGACCAACGCCACAACCAGTTACTTTAAAAGTTTAAGTGTGTTTTCCTAATTTTTAGCGAATTTTGCGTTATAAGGTATACAAAATCTAATTCCTAGAGAGATGAATATAATAGAATTCTATTCGGCGCCAAAAAATGTTGTGATTTTTTGACAAACCCCTTTGTGACGCACGCCTCACAATGTATGCAATAGTTTTTCCAGTAGTATTTAATAAACCCAATTTTATTTATTTTTATAAAACAAATTATATTTTATATTTGGCATTTCTTAAACTATTTGTGTTTGGAGCTTCACGAAATGTAACAACATGATTTCTAGTTATAAGAAACGAATTTGTGCCAAATTGTGTATCAATACGTGCATTATGCCACCATTTATGTTGGTTTTTTGTAACAAAATTATCGATTTTTTATGGTCGTGGTTCTACATTTGGACTCATAGCTCTCATCCTACAAGACCGATTTTGCTGGATTTTAATCCCAAACTGCTTAGGATAACGAGAAGCAATCTGACAAGAACATTGTTCTTATCTTTTGAGTTTTTTGAAAGTGAGTTAATTTTCAAGACGGACAAACGGACATGGCTAAATTGACTTAGAATTCCTCACGGAGCCAGAATATATGTATATACTTTATGGGGTCTAAGATGAATTATAAAAAGTTTCACACGGAATTACAAACTTAGTATACCCTTACAAAAGCGAACGCTATTTAAGTATGTAGTACAGTCGGGACTCGACTATCCGTAATCCGGTTAACCGGTAACCCCGATTAAAAGAAATTGTATTCTTTTTTTGCTTAATGTCATTTTTGCCTCATGTTTTCAGTAGAAAATTCAATGTATACATACTTATTTAATTTAAAAACATACATAAACTTCTTGAACTAATTTTTTTATATGTAAATATGTATGTACACCAATGTTCACTTGTTAAATAATAAAAATATTAAAAAAACTGTATAATCAAAATTGTTTTTTGATTAACCGTGAAAATCGGTTTTCCGTAATGCTTCTGGTCCCGACCATCACGGATAATCGAGGCCCGACTGTAGAAGAAGTAAAAATAAATTTTGTTTTAAAAGTTGGCACAAAATTAGAGTAGCAATTGTCCATCCCTGATTTATACAGATGAGTATGCACTACCCAACAAACACGAAGTCAAACCTTTGATATGAAATGAACTTATCATTTGACATCAAACACAATTCTCAAACGTTTTTGAAATGTTTGATTTAAAAATTTAAATTGAAATTGATAATGATTTGAAAATACACATTTGACATCAAATGTGTTATCAATTTGATGTCCAATTGGTATCAAATGTTAAATTTAAATTAAAACTAAACTTGGCAATATTAAAGCGAAAAATAAATGTAAACATTAAAAATGGCGATTAAAGTTAAAATTTTACCAACCAGTGAAATGCGCATAGGAATAACTTATCCCATCAACAATAAATTTCAAGTGTTTTTATCAATAATAAAAACTGGGAATTAAGCACGAATAACAAAATCTTTTGAAAGTTAAAATTTTACTTCGTGGTTTAATGTGTTTTACAAGTGAACGATTTATATCTAGCGAAAAATAAAAATTATTTGTGAGTAATTACAATGATTAAGAATACGAATTAAAAAAAAATATAACGTAAAAGTTCGGAAATTTTAAGTTTGTACAATCCTCAAAATAAAAAAGAGCCAATCTAGTCTTTGCAGGAATTAGAGGACGGAAAGAACATTATTTAATTTTTTGGCTATGGTGCCAAATGTTTATCTCACAGTTTATTTAAATAAATAATGAATTTAAATTAAAAAAATTCAATATATTTATTTATGTTCCACATGGTATTAAAATCTACATTTGAAAAACATTTAAGAATTACGTTTAAAATCAAGTTGAAAATAAAGGCATTTTTCAATTTGAAAATAATTTCCCCTTTTTGTTGAGAATGCTGTAATTTTCAAATCATTATCAAACGTTTGTCGTTTGAGAAAACGTTGGTTTTAAAACATTATCAATTTGAAATCAAAACTCCGTGTTTGTTGGGTATAGACAATTCTTTACTGTTTATACTATTTCCGTTTGTTTCAGATTCAGTTCTTCCAATTTTTTGGTATTAATATTATATGGTCTTATTTTTTTTCTGTTGTATTTTTTTTCGCATTTTTTAATTTTTTGCTCCTGATTATTATACAGGGTAATCCATTTACTGGCTTCAATGGCAAGGGTGTCAGCTTTTAAATATCTGTCATCTAAAGTGTCATTTATTTAGTGAAAATTTATTTATTTACAAATAAAGATCTTTTAACAACCGAAGAAAACGTAAAAGTAGTTAAAACTTATTAGAAAAGTGGTGGCTCAGCAAGGAATTCGCAAATTTATAACGGCATTTAAAGAGACTGAAAGCGTAAGAGATGTGGTCAGACTTATGCACCATAGAAAAAAACCCAAAACTGGAAAGGACTGAGAAATTCGCAGAGAAAAAATTTATTTCAATATGGTCACCTCCAACAACACTATTTTTAAAGAAAAGTTTTCAACTATTATGTTTAATTTAAGGATATTATTGTTACCAAAAACCATATTATGTTTAAATTACTCCTTTATCAAGAAGCCACAACCATATTATGGTTGCCTCTAAACATGTTATCGTTAAATATGACAATAACTTGTTTTTAAATTAACAATAGTATTTTCCTCTTTTCCAAGAGCAACATGCCATGATTAAAAAACAATAATGCACGTTTCGGTGATCATGTGATTTGACGCCTTAAGACTTTTTTGTGGTTATACATGAAGGACCGTGTCTACGAAGATAATCCCCTAACGTTGGAGCATTTAAAAACTAACATTCGCCAAGTTATTGCCGAGATACGGCCCGAAATGTGCGAAAAATTGATCGAAAACTACATTAAAAGGATCGACTGCTGCAACAAATCTAGAAGTGGTCATTTAAACGACATTGTATTTCTTACGTAATGGCAATTACCAGGGCAAGTTTTTATGGCATATGCCATTTTTTGCCATTTCTTCAATTATTTAGTTAAAAAGCCGTTTTTGGTCTAGCTTGCCAAAAATAATTTTTCAAATAAGCTTAGCGAATATGAGGCAGAATCTATTCAAAATGCTAAGCAAATTTTGCAAAAATCGGACGTAAAAATGGACTAAGTGTACATAAAAGAAAATTTTCAATCCATCTGCTCAAGTCTCTTAAAATTACAAGCAATAGGGCGTTCTATAAATGAAAGCTCACACTTAATTGACAGTGCAAAGGAAAATAATAAAGATGTCATTAAAAAAGATTTTGTCGTAAAGTTTATTGTTTTTTAAAATGCATCCCTAAGCAATTAACGATCTCGTAAAAACCTCCGTAAGTTTCGCGCAATTTCTGATTATTTATTCAATACTCCTGCAAAACTCTCTATATGGCTTGGCATTTTAATTTTAAAAAACTGTTTTAATCGAATTTTTCGGAATTCTTTTTTGTTTTTTTAACTTAGCGGTGTTTGCAAGTGGACTACTCATATTATAATAAAAGTGAGACGAATAAACTTATTGCCAACCTTTCTCCATCTGCACTATTAACTTTCAAATATGCTCCAGTTTCATCTTGTTATGTTGAAAGAGTGTTTTTCATTTATTGAGCTGTTATATGCGATAACAGGAGTTTTCTTGTTTTTGACAATTTGAGGAAACAGCGTTTAAAAAACTGCAGTCAAAGTAGAAAAACGGAAAGTTATTTCACTTATTTATTTGTCTTTGGCCAAAAAACAATTGTTGAGTTTACTGCTGAATCATTTTATATAAACAGTCGCGGTCAAACCTTCTCAAAAAGCGAAAAGTTATACACAAATTTTCGTTGTTTGTTCGGCAGTTTTTAGTTTCGACTGCAGTTTTTTAAGCCCTGGAATAAAAACTTAATAAAATAAATGTTTCTTAATCAACAATATGTTTATGTTTGCCAGTTTTTCCATTTTGTGCTTTTTACGTGCCAATTTTATTCTTTTTGGTGCCATTTTTCATCGAAATCATAGCTTTATGTGTGTTGTATTGAACTTTACTTTTGAAACCGAAAAATTAATAACCCGTTTCAATTCCTTATACAAGCATTTACATGTAAAGTACAAAACTTTCTCTTCTGGTTGTTTGGTTGTTTACTCATTCACATGCGTATAGATGTGCGTATGCAATAGAGTTTCCCAATGAAAACTTATGGAAATGAAAGATTTGAGAATGTTAAATATCTCGAAACATCTTTTGTTACTAGATCTAAATTATCAGGAGTAAGAAATTTTGTAATTCATTTTAAGTCTCTAAAAGGAAAGTCTAGACTTAGTTCAAAACTTAATACGTTTCGAGTAGCATTATAAAATATCGTCAGAAGAGATTTGTTACGTGGGTGACTCTACTGAGCAATTGTTAGTGTTGCTTACTTTATATTTAAGCCCTTTTCTAGTATAAACAACCAGTATAAGTTGGTACTACTAAAAAACGTACACAGACACATGTTGAATAACAGGACAGTGTTTGTATTTGCAGATGTAAAGCACACATACATAATAGATTGTGGTAGTTATTTGTCTGCATTTTGTTGATAGTTGGGATTATATTGTGTAAATTTATGCCAAACAAGTATTGGTTCTATGTCCACATAAGTGTTTTTTTTTTTCTTTTCCTTCTCCTGATCTGCATGTAGTGTAAAGTACATTTTATTGTCTCGTTTGTTTCTTTGTTCGAAGGTAAAAACTGCAAACGTGTTTTTGTTGTATATAGATTAAAATTTTTAGCCCTAGAATATGCATGTGTTTAAATTAAAACAGAAAATTCTTATTGGTGTTAATTAAATATTATTTTTAAGAATATTCGAATTTATAAAACTATTTTGCAATAAATTCTTTTAGGGTAAATTTGTAATATATGATCAAAAATAAGTTACATGAAACTTTTGTTTTTAGTTTTAAGGCTCATTTCATAGAAATTACAAAATTCAGAGGAAAACTCTTTTGACCTTGGCCATTTAGGTTCATAAGAAATTTTACATTACGTTTTCCAAATAGTTTGATATATATTTGATTTCCACTACGACACATCAAAAAATCATTTTCTAGGCGCCCAAATTACAATTTTTGACTTATTCTCAACTTTTATTTTTAAGGTTGTTTTTAGTAAATAAAAAAAAATTTTGTACATCATACAGAAATCGTATTAATAAAAAAAACAATCGGTTAATAAAATTTTTTTTAAATAATACCTTTCCAAGGTGAAATGGTACCTACGCTAAAAATTATGGCGATAGCAGTTTTTCCAAAAAAATGTTTTTCTTGAGGACTTGGACGAGTTTTTGTATGTTAAAAAAATTTGTTTAATATATATTATTTTAGAGGTAAAATTGTACGCTTAAAACGTTGGCGATCGACAAGTTTTTGTCCTTACAAATCAGCCTACCCTTATACATACACTAGTGGCACAAACTGAAGCAACTTAGAAGTTTTTTCCCCCGTTTTAATTTTACAGTTCAATAACACTGTGCTAGTTGAAAAAACTGTCAAGCGGGGCACCCGGTGGGCTTATCTCATTTGAGTACGTTGAATCCAGTGGTGATAACCGTCTGGTTTTCGCAATATGGACAAATCCTGCGTAACGAAAGCTACATTCGTACGTGTTTTCTGATTGATATATAAACATTTTTTGGCCTTTAAAACCAGATAGCTTCAACTTATATATAGTATTTAGTGACATTAATATGTACTTAGCAGGTAATTGTTGCGAAATAATTTATCACAAAGTTGTGTGACGCACGCCACAAAAAGTGGAATTAACTTTCAAAGTTGAAGTGTGTTTTCCTAATTTTTAGCGAATTTTGCATTATAAGGAATACCAAATCTAATTCCTAAAAGAAATATAAATATAAGAGAATTCTAAAATCACTTATTCGGCGCCAACAAATGTTGTGATTTTTTGACAAAACCGTTTGTGCCGCACGCCTTACAACGTACGCAATAGTTTTTCCAGTAGTATTTACTAAAACCAAAGAAAGAAATAAAAATTATCAATAACAATTTCAATTAATTTTCATGTTGTGAAATTCCTTTCTTCATAAGAATAATTTAATGAAAAATTAAATTTGGTGAGCTTAAGCCTGATTAAAAAAAAAAAAAAATATTAAAATTTGGATTAAAACCATAAATAGTTCGACAAAATAACCACAATACTAATTATTGTTAGAGCTAAGGCACGAGCGCTATGTGTTCATTTGTCCTTCAAGTTGTGCTGAAAAAGGTCAACAAGAAAAAGAAAGACAAACATGGATAAACAAAAATGTACTTTGGACTTCAAGAAGAATTCTTGACAAATAGCACGAAAAAAACAGAAGTAAAGAAAAACATGTAAAATCAATTAAAGATGGATAATCTTTCGAAAAAAAGCAAATTTCGATCTACCAAAGGCTAAAATACAATTTGGTTTAAGGATTGATGTTTGACTATTGACGTCAGCAGTCGTCAATGGTTGCGAGTGTAAGACGGCAAATCCATCTGAGGAGATCGAGTGGTTGCGATCGAAACATGTCAGGGTAACCAGCCGCCTGGGTTCAAATCTCAGGCCAGCCGCCTGGGTTCGAATCTCAGGTCAGTCAAGAAAGAAAAATTATCAATAACAATTTTAATTAACTTTCATGTGGTAAAATTCCTTTCTTCATAAAAATAATTTAATGAAAAATTAAATTTGATAAACTTAAGCCTGATTAAAAAATATTAAAATTTGGATTAAAACCATAAATAGTTCGACAAAATAACTACAATACTAATTATTGTTAGAGCTAAGGCACGAGCGCTATGTGTTCATTTGTCCTTCAAGTTGTGCTGAAAAAGGTCAACAAGAAAGAGAAAGACAAAAATGAAAAAACAAAAAATTTACTTTTGTCAAGAAAAATTCTTCAGCAGTCGTCGATGGCTACGAGTGTAAGACGGCAAATCCATCTAAGGAGATCGAGTGGTTGCGATCGAAACATGGTCATAGTAACGGTTCGAGCCCCGGCCACGGTCAAGAATCAAAAATTATCAATAACAATTTTAATTAATTTTCATGTTGTAAAATTCCTTTCTTCATACAAAAAATTTAATGAAAATTAAATTTAATGAACTTAAGCCTAATTAAAAATATTAAAAATTTGGATTAAAAACCATAAATAGTTCAAAAAAAATAACCACAATACTAATAATTATTAATAATAATTTTAATTAATTTTCATGTTGTGAAATTCCTTTCTTCATAAGAATAAATTAATGAAAAATTATATTTGGTGAACTTAAGCCTGATTAAAAAATATTTAAATTTGGATTAAAATAAACCCAATTTTATTTATTTTAAGAAAGCAAATTATATTTTTATGAATTGCATTTCTTAAACTAATTTTGTGATTATTAATGAATGTATGAATGAATATCAATTTTTTTTTAACGAAATTTATATTTTGATGAGTCTGCTGTAAGTGCTATTTTAAGCACAAAAAGCACATAAAATAATGCTTAATTCACGTACAACATAAAGAGATCCGGGGTAGGGTAGGATTTGGAAAAAATTATTGTATTAATTATCATCGATATACAAATTTTTTTAATATAAAAATGAAATTATACATTTAGTCTTATATTCCATTAAAAAAAAAAATTAAATTGGATTAATTTGAAAAATTTTTGGTTTATAGACTGTTTCTGGGATTTGCCCGTATAACGTTATTTCGAAAATGGAGGATGGAGGAAGTTGCACAACATACATTCGCGTAACTCAGTAATGGTTTAGTTTATTGAATGAACGAAAAAAACCGAAATTCGGGAAGAAAAAATCTATTTTTAAAGTAAAAATTGAAGTCTGGAGAAAGCAATATTATTTAAAATACAGTTATGAAATACCATTTTTTGTTACGTTCAGAATTATAATATTAATAATATTGTTGTTTTACCGTTTAGTTTTCAGTTCAATTTATTTACTTTTTGCTTTTTTAATAAAATGTCTATGGTTTTCTTTTCAAATAAATCTTTACGTATTTTTATTTAAACCTACATGTAATGTATCGATACCTGAAACGCAAAAAATTAGATAGGGCCTTTTGCGTTTTAGGTAAAGATATACATGTATGTTGCAAAAAGAAGCATGTTCTTAATCCGGCTTTATTTCGTTGTTTTATTCAGTTATAAAAATTAATTTTAGTTGTTATAAAAATATGAGCCTTAAAAAAAACATTTTTTTTGTTTTAAACTCTCACCTAAAATAGCGTCCGTCCATATTATTTAAAAAAAATTTAGGATTATAAACTTTCAATAAAGTAATTAAAACAACGAACTGTATGTAGCCCGAAAAAAATTGATTAAAGGTTTCTTACGCAAGTACAAACATTCAGTCGATAGTAATATCGATAGTATCGATAGTGAAATCTGAGCTATTGATAGATATCGATAGTATCCCAGCATTAGTTCAACATTTAATTCATCTTCTTATTCCTAAAACATTTCTATGGTGATAGTGGACTTATTAAATTCACTTCAATGCACGAATAAACTAGGAGAGGAAAATAATATACTGTAATATTTGCCGTAATGATCTTCGTTTATTAACCGATTTTGCAGATTTCCACTACAAAATGGTTATGTCTGTTTTAAATCATATTATATTGTTATTTAAGCAGAGCAGCTCTTAAATCTTGAACCAAATTAGACTCCCAAAATCTGAAAGCTTATAATGGTAGAAGAAAACCCGTAGCTGGGTTTTGAATTATTAGCTAAGGTTTTTTTAATTCATTTTTGAAGTTTTCGACTGGGGGTGGCTTTTAGTACAACTTTCAAACAATTGTACTGATTCTTATGTCTATATTTCGTGAACTATTCGAAATATTGCTTGTCTCTTTTCGACAAATTTTTAGCTCTTAATCAGATCTAAAATTTTTTAGCTCTTAATCAGATCTAAAAATTTTACCTCGAGATAAAGTGAAAAAAAACAACAACAACTTCTTAATCAAAACAGAAAAATGGAAAATATAAGGACACTTCAAATATTTTCAAATAGATACTTAGAAAAATTGATGATTGATGATTTTGCACTTTCATTGAACGTTTGGGCACATAAATACTACAAACGTAGCAAAATAAGCTTCCAACACTTTTCCATATCAACTTTTTCTTTCTGCAATGTATGCCGTAATATTTAAATTCCCCAAATCCGAATGTGCAATCAAAACAATACAAATTTTTTGACATTTGAAACATACCGTTGTTTTGCATCAAGCAATCATTCAAACGGACGGTGTTTACATGGTACAGATTCTCTGGGACATGTGAGTAAGACGTTGTTGTTTTTTTGATTTTATCTCAAGGTAAAAAAAACCTTAGCTAATAATTCAACACACAGGTAGGGGTTTTCTTCTACCATCATAAGCTTTCAGATTTTGGGGGTCTCAATTGGTTATAAAAGTATTTCACAAGGACCCAGGATAAAAATGTATAAAGTTTTAAAAAATTATTCCTATGCGTTCCAAATTGAATGATAAAATCCTTATACCACTAATTTCTTGATGGTGGGTATCAAAAAGAGGTCACATTTGGAATACCACTTGCATTTTAAAACGTATTTTTTTTTAATTTTAATATTTTGCAGAAGATAAAGCATTACAAGGCATTCTTAGACAATTTATTGGCAAAATACTTCTTCACACTGAAAGCTACATAAAATTTTTTTCAAATATTTGAAACATCTTACAAAACCTCAAAGTAGAAAAAACTTGCAGCTTTTAAAATCATTCTTTAAAATATTTTTCTTCTCTAGAATTTTATATTTTATTGTTGTGTCTTACTTTTATTTCTTCTTATATCTGCCATCATGGTTGTTGCTGTTATTATTGCTGCTCTTTACAAATAAACAGGATTATTTTACATTTCCTTGTTAGTCTGCCATTGTAACTGTAGCTGTGAGTTTATAAGTATCCACACATATACACCCAAACTTTTTTCTGAGCCACACATATTCATTCGAAGTTTTTACACATGTTCAGACCGACATTAAGAAATTATTTGGATTTATACTTCAACATTATGTCAATATAAATTAAAACATCTTATGCAGTAAGACAACAACAACAACAACACTAATAACAACTCGAACATGAATACACAAACAAGACATGGGTGAATAAAAGAGGATTTATTCATTTATAGGGGTTTATAAATGTTGCAAGTAAATTCGGTAACAGCAACTGAACAACAACAACAATAATAAAAATAAAAAACAAATATATATATTTTTTACTGTCTTCGTTACAGATACAAATATTTGGCTATAATTCTCAATTATACAACAATTTTTCGGATGCATTAAACAGAGCTCAGGGCATTGTTGGTGTGTCGATATTATTGCAGGTAATTAAAATGTCAATATTGGGAAACATTAAAAAATAATTAAGTAAAATTTATTGCATTTTCTGGTTTTTATTCTTCTATAAAAGAGTGTTATATAAATATACAAAATGCTTATTTCCTTTTTACAGTTGGGTGACTTATCGAACCCTGAGTTACGTATGTTAACGGATTCGCTGGATCGCATACGTTATGGGGGCGATGAGGCATTTGTTAAACGTTTATCCATACGAGGTTTATTACCGGACACTGATCACTATATGACATACGATGGTTCAACCACAGCACCCGCCTGTCACGAAACTGTTACATGGGTGGTCTTAAATAAACCAATTTACATTACAAAGCAACAGGTGAGTTTTTAAATTAAATATTTGTTTATTCAGTCAGTCGGTTTATTGAAGTGAAATTTTTTTTTAATTGGAAAGTAAAAATAAATATTAATGTGTTTTAAAATAAGAATTCAATAATTTAAAATTTCCATGAATTTTACAATAACAACGCAGTACAAGCACAATTTTGTAAACAGACACTCCTTTAAATTTGTGAATAGTAATATCATGTTCTTGATTGTATAGCTTATTCTATCGATACGTTTGTCTCACAGAACTTAATATAATTTATACAAGATAATTGATGTGTACGAACTTTGCTTGCAATTAAGAGTCTTAAGTTAATAGACAATATAACTATAGAGAAAACTTTATTGTGATTTTGTTGCAAGCTCATTTTTGTTTTAAACTTAACAATTTTAGTTCAACTGTAATTTAATATTCCCCCCCTAGGGATATGTAGGAAAACATTTAAAGGTTATTCCACCTTTTGATGTGACATTCTTAGGGAAAGTCAATACCGGGAATTCGGCAGTGTTCAAAATTGACAGATCTCTTGAGATCGTGGCTGAAAATCAGTGGAGGTTTAATGGTGCCAGCTCCTAAGCAAGAATAGAGTGTATAATAATAATAATAATAAGCCTTGCTCTAAAATTATTTTAGAGCTACCTCATTGTGGGCATAGGCTCTCAGTAAGAAATCTCCATCTGGAGCGTATATTAGCAATACTTTTCAGTTCCGTCAAATTAACCATCTTTTTATCATTAAAATCAGGCAGCCTGTTATATATATATATGTCCTTTATTTATCTAAATATAAATAGAATTACATTTCTGAACACCATAAATACTTAAATAAAGTTCAGTGTGAACATAGGGCGTCAAAATTTATTGACGTTTCTGTAATCGTAGTAGTTTAGAAGTGAGGGCTGATTGGACCACTGCACTCCGATCCTAGTGTTGGGGCTGCCAACTACCTCTAGGCAGGCAAAAAAAAAAAAAAAATAAAAAAATACAACTGAGTTTCAGAGGTAAAATGTAGTCTGTAGCCCGTTTCTGTATTTCTCGCATCGTAAAATTTTCCGACTGAAACCAGTGAATCGGGACAGAAACAGTGAAAAATGAAACAAAAAATGGTTTTTCTCACACAAGTGTTTCTGTATCTTTTTTTTGCGAGAATTATCTGTCATTTAAATAATTTTCCAGCAATTATTGGAAGGATGCGAGAAAAAGTGTTTCTATAACAATATTTTGCGAAAAGTTTTTTTCAAGAACTGTCAAAATAAGTCACATTTAAAATTGGTGGCGAGAAAAACAAAATGTAGATATTTTGAATTTAAAATATGTTTATATACTATTTTTTTTGAATAAATAAAAAAATAGAAGGAATATAAATGATAAATGCATAATATATATGATGAAAATAAACAAAAAACAATTGTTGTATATTGTTAGTTTAAATCAGGGGTGTCAGCGTCATACACAATTGTGTAAATTAATTCACACACATTCTTCACACGCATTCTTACGCTCTTTCATTTAGTCCACGAGAGTACACAATTATTCGTCGATTATCAAGCGACGAGTGCACATGCGGCGGATGCTTACGTATTTTTTAAGAATAATTGTCTCTTTATTCACTTATACTTATATAAAGTAATACAACCGCAATTGACATCACTGGTTTAAATTTTTGTTAGCCTTTTCTTGTTTTGGCCATAATCAGTGCTGCCAGATAAATTTGTGTCAAAATCGTCAATTTCCTGAGAAAAAAATAAAAAAGATCGTCTTTTTTGTTTTAAAAATCGTGCAATTTTAAATCAATTTTAAACAAATTTGTTTCGACCTTTATTAAAAAATAATCAAACAAAAACATAGTTAAAGTTCATGGGTATTTAATAATTATTATTTAATAATTGAGATATAAATCTTTAATTTACCTATTCCTATAATCTTTTTCTTTTTTACCTGAAATAGACTTAGTAGAATACCTTGTAGTTAAAATTAAAAAAATTGGTTCATAAATAAACGGGTTAAAGACCCAGTAAAATCTTCGCCTACAAAATAACATGTTAAGTAATCAGAAACACATAAAAGCACTACATACAATTCTACTAAAAAACTAATGAATTTTACAATGGTTGTGCCAAAAAGAACAAATTCAAAAGTAAGTCATTTTTTTTATCTTAATACATCCAGAAAAAAGTAGTTATCGAAGTTCTTATGGAAGAAAGCTACTTAATAACGAGTGAAAGAAGCTATCCATTTTGAAAAAGTTTTTACTGGGAGACAAACAAATTTTTTTCTTGCCGGAATAATGGTTTTGGCACAAAAGTGTACATATAAGATAAGAATATCAAATATCAATCATATTTTGTTTATGTATATAAGAAGTATTAAATGTTCAAAATAAGCCAAGTCGGTCCATTACTTTCCCTCGAAATTTTGCTTTTGCCGATACATTTTTTAGGGAAGAAACAAACAATTTCGAGGACAATTTTCACAATAGGGATGAATATAAAAATTTAAGCAGCCTTGTTTCTAAAGATATCTTTTTTTCTAATAAACAAACATATAAAAATATTTACAATTATCTTATTTCGAAGACTAAGGGACTTATAGTGTAAAACGCAACGCCAACAATTTCATTAAAAGCAAAAATAAAATCAAAAATATTTTATAAATTTGTTGTTGCTTTCTACAGACATTCATAGTTATTATTTTTTTTTTTTTTCAATTTTCAACGCCACAAAATAGAAGTGTTTGAAATTTAAAAATTCAAGATGAATTTCTATAGAAAGTAACAACAAAATTATAAAATATTTTTGATTTTGTTTTTGCTTTCGTCACTTTTTTAGAAAAAATCATCAAAACGTCACTTTGTTAATATCGGAACAAAAAATCGTCAAGATGACGATAACTCGTCAAATCTGGCAGCCCTGTTTTTATTATATTTATTTCTTTTGTTGACGTTTCGCTTTTATTTGACACTTAATTACTGGAAATATTCCAGTATAAACAGAATTTGTTGTGTCTGTTTTCGCATTCAAATACAGAAACACTTTTATCTCATAAATCGAGAAACGATGGAATTTTTTGTTTCACACTTCATGTAAGAAATTTTACGATGCGAGAAATACAGAAACGAGCTACTGGATTACCACCTAATTACCTGAGACGCACCGGTGTTAGCATGCCATTCAGGTTACCTATAGCTGTACGCCTTCTCACTCTAGCTGACATCAGACGGGTGTCTGAACGTCATTACCAAGGGATACTTGGCCAAAGGACCGGAAGTAGTGAGCTGCTTGGGAAATCCAGCAGAGGAATTGCTTCTTGCTATTCCCAAGTGAATAGCAGGCAGATAGCGTTCCACACCTCTGTGAAAAACCCAACCCCCCTAGGCAGCCTCTTAATTTCGTTTAATGTTAAACGTCGCCAAGAGTTGTTCGGCCTTCCTCGTCTTCTTGCACCCTGGGGGTTATATGTAAGCGCTCTTTGGCATATGTTGCCATCTTCTCTTCTAAATGTGTGCCCTATCCAGCCAAGTTTACGTCTTCGGATTTCACAGTTTATGTCCTTCGCATTTGTTATGGCGAGCAGTTGAGCATTTGTAATTGTATTAGGCCAAGAAATTCCAAGTATTATACGGAGGCATCTGTTGGTAAAAACTTGCATTTTGAACTTGATTTCTTCAGTTACAAGCCATGTTTCGCATCCATATTATAAGACGGACAGAACACATGCTGAAAATATATTTAACTTCGTCTTTTTGCTGTATTTATTCGACCTCCAAGTTTTTTATAATATTACAAAAGCGCCTCTTGTTTTTCGTATTCTTGCCGTGACATCAAGAAGGGCACCCCCATTTGTATCTATCATACTGCCTAGGTATTGAAACTCGCTTGCCCTTTCTATTACGTCATTGCCGATGATTAGTGGTTCAGTTGACTACATTAATGCGTATTTCTTCTGTTTTATTGGTGTTTCTGTTCTCTGGCTAGATCATTAATTTGTGCTTGTATATCAGCACGTCTGTGGGAACGCTTACACTTATCGTCTGCGTCGTACAGCGACTCTAATCGAATCTGCGGGTTTAAGGGATCCCATAAAATTCCCCTCGGTCTATTTGTAGTTGAGCGTTTGACAACAGCATCTACAACATCTACAACTAGGAACAGCAGTGGTGATAATAAACACCCTTGTCTAACCCCAGACGTTGTTTAAAATGGGGTAGACGTTTCACCATTATGTAGCACGGCGCATTCAAAACAATCGTAACTCGTTCGTATCATGCGTATTATTTTACCCGGTACGCCAAATTTGGCTAACTCAGACCAAATACAGTTTCTGTTTATTGAATCAAAAGCTTTTTCAGAGATTGTTCTATGATTATTCGGAGCGTGTTTATTTGGTCCGTACCGGACATTGCAGGTCTAAAGCCAGCTTGCTCAGGTCTTAACTTGTTATTTATATGGGTCATTATTCTCTCTAATATTATTTTCATGAGTATTAATTAGTATTGTGGTTATTTTGTTGAACTATTTATGGTTTTTAATACAAATTTTTAATAATTTTAATTAGGCTTAAGTTCATTAAATTTAATTTTCATTAAATTATTTTTATGAAGAAAGGAATTTTACAACATGAAAATTAATTAAAATTGTTATTGATAATCTTTCATTCTTGACCGTGGCCGGGGCTCGAACCCGGGCCGGCAGGTTACCATGACATGTTTCGATCGCAACCACTCGATCTCCTCAGATGGATTTGCCGTTTTACACTCGCAGCCATCGACGACTGCTGACGTCAATAGTCAAACATCAATCCTTAAACCAAATTGTATTTTAACCTTTGGTAGATCGAAGTTTGCTTTTTTGAATGATTATCCATTTTAATTGATTTGAGTATTTTCATCACAGCTGGAAGAACCGTCGCCTTTCTTTGGAAGTTTTATTATAATTCCCTTCATCATATCCATAGGGTAGCGTTCTATCTCCTATATTTCATTAAAAAGTGGGTAAAGCATTTCAAGGAACATATTGGGATCAGTTTTAAATACTTCTGCTGGGATGTTATCAACACCGGCAGCTTTGTTTAGTTTTAGGGCATTTATTGACTCATACACAGAGAAAACAGATTTGTGATCACAACCGAATTTGGCGCCAATCGAATTTCGTCGGTTGCATGTACTATCACACAATTCGGTTCGAATTACTGAAAATTTCGTTGCTTAGCATAATGTATTGATTGCAATGACCAATATTCAGTATTGCCCTGTATTAAATTCGGTTTTGATTCTAACCATTTGTACTAATTTTTAGAACTAAATTAAATTAGTTATCACAACTAATTAAAGAATTGAAGGAATCATATTTCAGAATTGAAGGAATCATATTTCAGTTGGAACATAGTTTTAATAATCAAGAGAATTAAAAATTAGTTCGAACTATACGTTTTTAATAGTTGCAATAATAAATCAAGTTACTTGATCAATATTTTATTACTGCAACCGTTTCCCAACCAATTTGTTTTCTGTGTGTATATTTCTGATTTAGTAGGGGGGCTTGTTTGTATGGGGAGTGGTTCGACGTGCTCGTCATGTGTTGCTGCAATTCTGGAACGCTGTATGTTCATCGTTTCCCGAAAGTGTTCTTTCCATCTGCAGAGCTGAGCTCGTGAATTTGTTATAATTTCTCCGTTTTTGCTTCATTGAATTTCTTCGTAATATCAAAAAGCTTTTTCAAGTCGTGTGACTTTGCTGCTTCATCAGCAGATAAAGCTAGGCGTTGGATGAACTCTCTTTAATCGTTTCTAATTGCACGTCTGACCAATTTATCGAACTGGTTGTATTCTTTTTGAGCATTTTTTCGTTTTGTAGCATGTAGAGTGTATAATTCTGCTGAATTATGTACTCAAATTGCTACCTGTTTGTAATGTTTGCGTTCTCACAGAGGAGGTTGGCAAACGCATTGTTTGTCATTACCCTTATTCAAAATTAATTTACTTGGTGATTTTTAAGCTTAAAGTTAAGTTAATCCACTCCTGCGTGTTGGCGTGTTGAAACATTTGTTTTGTCGCCCTTCAAATTATTTTGGCTGGAGCTTAGAACTTTTGTTGTTGTTTAGGATTTTGCTGTCATTTATTGTCTTCAATTATTCATTATTTTATTCGAATGTTTTCTAGTATTTGTTTTTTTTTTTAAACCTTTTTTGCATTGTCATCTTAAGAAAACCATTCGCTTTCATGACTTTGTTCCGTGATTCATTGTGTGACTTTGTTGTTTTTTTTTTACTTGTTTTGATATGCTTGCCTTTCATTTCAAAGTACTTTTAATAGAATTTATTTATTTCTTGTTTGTTGTTTTCTTTGCTTTGGTTATTGTTGTTGATGTTTTTCCTTTTACATGAAAACCATACTGTTCGGTCAATTCCTTTTCAATAAATAAATGGGGGTATTTAACTTTTTGCTGCCAAGTGATTATGTGCGCTTAAACAAACAGACAAACATTGAAAAGTTTGCCACATGTTTTTTGGGGTTCTTTTTATTTATTCTAATTAATTCATGGTGTTCAAGAATAGACTTGACATGTTTTTTTATACACATGAAAACGTTAAAAAGAAACCATTTGAAACGATAAAAGTATGATTTCGTATTGTTATATACGTTTCGCGGCGCATTTCACCAAGTTCAGTTCAAACGAACTTTTACTTTAAATTCCAGTTAACAATATGTTTTTGAAAGTTATAACTGATACTTAATTATAACTGAACTTGATAAAATTGGCCCTTAGTTAATTATGTTTGACTAAACTTTAAGATTTCAAACAAATATTTATTGAGAAATTTAATACAAATTCTTGTTTAAAATACATAATACGTTAATCATTAAGATTAAAAGCTTTTAAAAACAATCTAAAAAAAATTATAAATACTTTAAAAGAAAGATGTCTCATTACTTTTATTATTCTTTTTTTCAAGATAAAATTAAAAGTTAACAGCATATTTTCTATCTAAGTACTGATTACTTAAGCAAATTACTAAATAAACTACACACTTTAAGTCGTAATTTAAATTGAAAGTTAATGTCCTTTAAGTGGCTAACAAATTAATTCTATGAATCTGTTTTAAGCCCTCCGTAGAAAATTTAATCGTTAAACAATTTTACGCTCAATAAACTTAAACTCTTTTATACAATTCTAGATAAACACTAAATTTTACAATGATTAACACAAAATACTTACACACTTCTGAACAAATAGCAAATAGTAAAGTATAAAATAAAAATTACAAAATGTACTTGTTGTCTGAAAGTATTAAACCAATAAATAAGATCGTACTAGTAGACCAAATCCCAGTTGGCCAAATGGTCATAGATGCAAATGTCGTCAACGATGTCCTCAGGACATTCTAAAATTTGTCGCCCATATAAAATTGATGAAGACAACTTAAGTAATAAAACATGTATTTTGTCGTGTATAAATCGTATTTACGACTTTATATGAGACATTTTCTTAAATTTGTCTTCAACAAGGCTTTATTGAGGACAACGTAAACGACCATTGCATGCAATATGTCGTGTTTCAAAACGCATTGGCGACAATATGCATGAAATTGTCGCTCATCTTGTCCTAAATAAGGTGATATTCAAAACAAATTTATGAAAATGTCTCATAAACATGGGACTAGTTGTCAATATTTTTTTTGTTTGTTTCTGTATTACAAAATAAAATAAATCAAAATTAAATAAAAATTTCGATAATAATACAAAATTTTAAAAACGTTAACAAAAATGTTTTTTGAATGAAAACTCGTATGAATATGAAGTTCTTTCAACTTTTAAAATACAAAACTCTACTGAAAAAGCGTATTGTCATTAACCTATCGGCGACTAAATTGTGGATAGTATCTGCAATACTGTCACCAACGACACTATTAAGGTTATGTCGCTTATAGAACATCAACGACGATATGAGAAAAAAGTCGTTTATGTAGTCGCCAATGACAACATTCACCACATTGTCACCCATATGGTCGTTAACGACAATGTGCATGATGGTGTCGTTCAAATTGTCGTGTACGATTTTGGTGCCCTTTGTTCGAAAAAGTCGTCGACGATTTGCTCTGGCTGTCGCCAACATGTCGTCAGCGATTTACTATGGGTCTTGTACGCGTCGTCGACGTTGTCTCGAACACATGGCCAACTGGGATGATATACACTCACACTTATAAATACTAATACTAGCATACACACAAACATCGTTACACAAAGTGTAGATGATGATGGCAGCCAACGAGATAAAGCCAGTATGATGTATGGAGGATACTTAATTGAAGGAAGTGCTGTAGTCAACAACACTTAATCTACTTAAACTGTTTATCAATTGATTTTTTTAAGAGTCAATATTTTATTAAACGCTATTAAATATGTAATTCTATGCAGCAAGTAAATAGTTTCTATGGTGCACATACATATACGTAGATGAAGTATTTTAAAGAGATGACAAAACACAAATCGCACAAATGATCGTAAAGAGAGTATTAACTCAAAATTTAAAAATTTTCAGTAGAAGCAAAGCAATTTTTATTTAACATAAAAGACATTTGAAAAAATAAATTTAAAACCAACCGTTCCATTACCAAAAATGTAATAAAGTAGCATGATATTTTTACAGCGGTTTAATGTAATAGCTACGTGTCGATTTTTTTCCCCAAAAAGGAAAAAAAATAAAAAATAGTTACTACCCTTTTTATGATCAAGCGCGATATTAAAACATTAGAGTAAAAGATAATAAATTTTTTCATTTTTTATTTTTTGAATTTATTCTATGAGCTAAATTTCAGTTATGTACGGTGAAGGAATAGCACTTCACATTACAAAAAGCATTATAAAATACATAACTGAAATTTAGCTCATAAAATAAATTCGAAAAATAAAAAATTTTTAATATAATAAAGTAACTTATGAAAAGAAATATTTCCAAGATTCCATAATAAATTTAAGTACAAAAATATAAAGTGAGTGTTTCTTAAAATATAGTAAAAATTAAACTGTCTTCAACAAAATCATGATTAACACAAACCGAGTCTTCTTGTTTACCACTTCTTCTTCACACTGTTCGACGCAAACAGACAGAATCGTGGAAAAAGCGCCTTCATAAAAATCATTATATGAATTGTGATTTATTTGTTTTTCAAAGCTTTTTTAAATCTGGAATCTTTCCACATCAAAAGGAAATTTTTCGCAAACTAGCAGAAAGAGCTTTTAAATTATTTCTGTAGCTATGGACTTTAAATAAAGGGATGAAAATAAAACAAAAAGTTTTCAGAGAATTATCTTGATAATTTTTATAATGATAGAAGGATCGTTGACAATTATGTGTGAAACACGGCTTCGCTGCCATACCTCTATCCGGCGACATGAAATAACCCCCCACAAAATAAGTCCCCAAAAAAAATTATGAAATAATTCCCCAATTTTAGAGGTCTTATTTCATTTGAAATAAACCCTCAATTTTAAAATGAAATCAAACCCCAACGAAATGAAATAACTCCCCAAATCAAAATGAAATAAATCCCAAAAAATTAGGGAGTTATTCCATTTGAAATAAACCCCCAATTCCTGAAATAAAATAAATACCCAAAAAGTATTCACAACATCCAATCAATTCAAAATATAGATTTATTTCCAATAGTTGAAAAATTTAAACAAAAACTTGCATCGATTCGTCAATCGTTTGACGGCAACATGGGCAGTTGTATTTTTGCAGCTCATTAGAAGTGGCATCCGCCATTAATTTTGCGTCACATTCGTTGCATATTTTAAGATGCTTGCAGGGAATAAGAACAACGTTTGGGCTTTTGTCCTGACAAACACACAGGTTGTCGTTATTGAAAACTGGGAGTTCAAAAATTTCTTCTTCCGATTCTTCATCGGAAGACTCTTTAAAAATGTCTTCAGTTGGTGTCACATTGATACAAATTCAGTTTCCCTCAAACACTATTCTTGATAGGAATTCAGAAACGGTTAGTTTTCCTTCATTTATTCATTCATTCATTCATTTTTAAAATTTTTTTTTTCATATTAATGCACCTTACACCGCAAAATTATTTCTCAAACTAACTGCCTAGTAACTATTCAAGTCAAGACCATTCATTAAAATATGGGTTGTTCACATATTACAAAGGGACATAATTTGCATTTTTGACGATTTTGGAACAAATTTGAAAATGAAATAAGTGCCCAAAATATTTTTTTGTAGGGACTTATTTCATTTCAGACTTTTGGGGACTAATTTCATCATATGAAATAACTCCTCAATATAAAAATAAAATAAGTCCCCAAAAAACCTTGTTGTTGCCTCTCATATATTTTTTGGGGAGTTATTTCATTTACGTTTTGGGAACTTATTTCGTGGGGAGTTATTTCATGTCGCCCCTCTATCCTATGGTCCATTTTTTCAATGACTCTGAGGGCGGCATGAAATAACACCCAAAAATATAAGTCCCCAAAAAATAAGGAAATAAGCCCGCAATTTTGAAAATGAATTAAACTCCCAACGAAATGAAATAACACCCCAAACAGAAATGAAATAATACCCTAATTTTTGAGGGCTTATTTCATATGAAATAAGACCCGAAATTCTGGAATAAAATAAGACCCCAATATGTATAATACATTAATTGTACAGTTTTGGTTTAAAGAATCATCCGAAAGATAGATTGCGGCCAAGCGCAAGGATTTTCTTCTCTATGATATGCCAATCATCGGCTTCGATAACTAAAGCTCTTCTGTATAGCCGGCCTTCGGCCGGGCGCAAGGATTTTCTCCTCTGCGGTATAACAAATACTGGCTTCGCTAACTAAATCTTCTCTGCATAGACGGCCCTAGGCCTAGCGCAAGCCCAAATTTAGAAGCTGTACTTAGCTAAGATGGTGTTTGGTATACCATAGAGCAGAAAATTTTATCTTCCGGCCGAAGGCTGGCTATGCAGACAAGCTTTTGCTAACGAAGGCGGTGTTTGTTATATCATAGAGGAGAAAGTCATTGCGCCAAAAAACGTTTCCGTAATAAATTTAAAAATGAAATAATCCCTAAAAATATATATTGGGGCTTTATTTCATAATGATTTTTTGGGAAATTATTTCATATGAAATAATCCCCCAATTAAGAAAATGAAATAACATCCCAAACAAAAAGAAATAACCCCCCAAAAATCGTTGTTGTTGTGCTCTGTACAAAATTTTGGGGGAAAATTTCATTTGTCGTTAATGTGCCGAATTATCTCATCCTTTAGTTCTTGAATTGTTGTTGGCTTATTTACGCACACCTTTTATTTTAAATAACCCCAAAGAAAAGAGGTCCTACGGTATTAAATCACATGATCGTGGTGGCAAATTAGCATAGCCACGACGTGAGATAACACGGCCATTGAATTTCTTTCGCAAAAGGGCCATTGTTTCATTGTCTGTGTGCCAAGTGGCACCATCCTGTTGTTATCATCTCGCGATAGTAAACACCAGAAAAAAATTAAAACTGATTTCAATTACAAATTTGTGATATTAATTAAAACATTAATTAAATTTGCACCAGTAAACAAATTAATTGTATCAATTAAACGTTTAATTTACTTGATTAAACGCTTAATTGACTTAATTAAAGGTTTAATTCCATTGATTAAGTTTTTAATTAAAACGGATTTTATTTTTTTTTTTAATTGGAGAACAATTTTGGAAAATTTGTTCTGTGTAACTGCTTGGCTTAACTCATTTTTAGAAGAAGTACGACCGCACCAAGTAGTTCCTCTTTGTGGACTTAATTTCCTACAGACCCGGTTTGCTGATATTTGCGCACAATTCTCCCGACTTATACACATTTAGTCGATTATGCTAAACAAAAAAATCACGAAGTGCACAAAATGCATTTTGACTTGAGCGCACATTTTGAATTCTTGAATTTGGTTAGATTTGTCAAACACTGAAACAAAGAAATGTCAAATTAAGTTGGGCAAGAAATTTGACGTAAAGCTGTGAATCATAATTAGTGTTCTTCATACGGGATTTCCCGGGGTCCTGCACATTTTTCGGGAAAAAAATCCCGGGAAATTTGTGCGGAAATTCCTGCGATTTTTGTTTAATTTAATTATGGCCACTTTACTGCTGATATAATTGTAAATAAGTTGTTTCATGGAATAGATCTTAACCGTTAAGCAAGAAGGTCTTAAGTTAAAAAAACGCATTTTGAGCTTTTGGTCGGCTTTAATTCAATTTTTTTTTCTCTTTTGTTTAGTAAAAATCACTTTAGTCTAGCATAACTGCTTCTAATCGTTATCATCTGCTCTTAGGAAAAAAGTCAATGAAATACACAAAATAAATATTTTGCAATTTAACATAACGAAAAACTACAGTTTCTGACTTAAGACGGTTTTGCCAAACGCTAAAGAGATGTCAATTCATATCCGTTAAGTGAGCCAATATTTAATGCTCTGAAATTTCGAAAGGAGAAGAGTAAAAATATACAGAATTTTTAATCTGCTTAAAGACCCAGATTTGCTTTATAAAAACAAAAAAATTGTTCTCACTTGCTTCAACAAATTTTATGATTTTATATGCAGAGCAGCTGCATCAAATATTTTTCTGATTAGATTCTGTAAGAGATGATGACAAAAGATACTTATAAAGAAAACGCTTATTCAATTCAAAGAAAACAAGATTTTGTTAGTCGTGCTTAATTCCTAATTTTTATTCTTAATAAAAACCTTGAAATTTATTGTTGAAGGGATAAGCTATTCCTATGCGCATTTCACTGGCTGCTTAGGCCAGATCGTCAGAAAACTTCATTCAAAGATTTTAGAAAAACTAAAGATATTAAAAAAGTAAAAACTGTTAAGCGAATAGGAATTACTTATAAGCAAAAGTCTTACTTGTAACCATAGCAAAGCTTTAACAAAAATAACAACAACAAACAGTGAGTTTATCTTTTCTTACATTCCCCACTACAATTGGTTGTAATTGTATTATAGTTGTAAGTAGATTAAAAAAAAAATGAAAACATTAAAGCTTTGATATGGTTACAAGTAAGACTTTTGCTGATAAAATTTTGTATTCCCAAAAATCACTTTGGTAAGAAAAAATATTTTTTAAAAAGAAATAACAAATTTCGAAGGAAGTGCTAAAAAACTGAAAATATCTAGGGATTATAGAATAGTTCTTTGACTATAAAGGCAAACACCAGTTTTATAATTGAAATCTTCTTGACAAAAATTATAAATAGATTTCCAAACGATTCTGTAAATGCTTATTCTGAACTAAAATCCTATTTTAACAGAAATATTGTGTTATAATTTGTTTGAATAATTGAACTTTTTTGGTTTTATATAAATGCTATTGGCTTTGAATTAATTCTGTGGCAATAAGTGCTTAAGTCTTTTTGTTTAGTTTTATAGGACAGCAATTTAAACCTTAAAAGGTGGCTTTTAAAAATTTACTCCGAATATAATATAAGCATCAGTTCTCTGCGGTGATAGTTTTTTAAGTCTTTTTTAAACACTCCTTATGTCACATATCGAAAGTTTTATTATTCCAAATGTTATTGCACATCGGAAATAGATAACCAAAAAGTCATTTTGAAGGTCTTAAGGTGCCATTAAGCATTTTTTCCTTTTTGCCACAAAGATCTCAGGCAATGTTATTTGTTCAAATAAATTACAAAAATAATATTTTGCATCGGTTTGTATTGAGCGGGGACTCCCGGGAAATTGAGAAATAAATCCCGCTATCCCGGGAAATGAAAAAGTCCGGGATGAGAAAAACTCTAATCACAATTATCATAGTGCATTATGGTTGGACCACCCTTTATATTAATTTTTTTTAATAAATACGTAATAATTATAGCAACATAAAAATGTTAAAAGTTTTTTAGAATACATGTAGACAAAATAGTTAACGTTAAACAATTCAATACATGACAACTAAATTTATAAAATAGTTCTCAACAATTTGTTTATTGTTCAACTAGTTTGACATTTTAGTATATTTTATTTTTAAGACTTTCAATATCCACAGTCCCCTCTTTTTAATAAAAAAATTTTATTAATCTTTAACTCTTTGCACACTGGGTATTTTCAAGCACATTTTAGGCCAAAATTAATTTCAGCCAAAGTTTTGGACTGATATGGCTAAAATTTGGAATATAAGAGTTTTTCATGGGCATGCTAAGGTTTTTAATTTTTGGAATAGTCGCATTTTTTAGGGTTGCCACCATTGAACAAAAGAAAAAAAATGAATATCTCGAAAACTAGCAAATACATTTTTTTGAAATTCGACACGATTTAAAGACGCAAGGGGACATGCAGACATTCTCGAAAAAGTTAATAATTTTTGCCGCTTTAACGATAAATTTTTACAAAAAATTTTTATCAATTTTTATACAAACTTAAACGTAAGGAAGTTCGCTATATTTAAAGCTGAGGCTGGCTGAAAGAAAACGATATAAGTCAGAAACCAAAGCTTAAAATACAAAAACATATATTCAGAATTATTTCATTAACACTTTTCATCCATGAAGAAGACGTCAGTCTACGGCCAACAATATCAAAAGCTTATGCGAAGCTTATATTGGGTGATTTTTTAAGAGCTATAGGAAAGTTAAAAAAAAAAACAAATTAGAGTGCTATATTCGGCTGTGCCGAATCTTTGATACCCTCCACCGACAGTTCGAATGTTTAAGGAGTAATATCTGTTAGATGTCTTTTTATTATTATTATCTTAGACTAAACTGTTTTCCGGGAGTAGTGTTTATATGGGGCTTAGGGTAAATTATGGACCGACCTTCGCGAAATTTTACAGTGTAATTTCTAGTCGAATAAAACGGACTTGTGCAAAATCTTATGTCATTCCGTGCATTTTTGCATCATTTATGTTAGTTTTTGTAACAAAATTATCAAGTTTTTGAAGGTGGTGGTTCCACATTTTGATTCATAGCTCTGGTCCTACTGAACCGATTTTGCTGAAATTCAATCTCAAACTGCTTAGGTTAACTACAAGCAATTTGACACCTAGTTTGTTTATTTCTTTTGAGTTTTTCGAAAGTGAGCGTGTTTTAAACAGACGGACAGACGGACAGACAGACGGACATGGCTAAATCGACTTAGAATTACTCAAGCAGCCAGAATATATATACTTTATGGGGTCTGAGATGAATAATAAAAAAGTTTCATACGGAATGACAAACTAAGTATACCCTCTTCACAACTAATTGTGGTGGAGGGTATAAAAACACATAAAATTCAGAAAAATGCATGAAATCTTTATTTGAATCTATAGTACGGTCCATATAATTAAATGTTTGAAGATTATTTCATGCAAATGTTGACCGTGACTGCGCCTCAAATGGTCCATCCGCTTAGTCCAATTTTGGCATACTCTTTCCAACATTTCGGCCGGTAACTCATGAATAAATGCTTCAATGTTGTCTTCCAATGCGTCAATTGAAGCGGGCATGAGCTTTAACATAGCCCCACAAAAAATAGTCTAAAGGCGTTAAATCGCACGATTTAGGCGGCCAATTGACCGGTCCCGAACATGAAATAAAATGCTCACCGCACTCGCCTCTCAATAAGTCCATTGTTAAGCGTGCTGTGTGGCATGTGGCACCGTCTTGTTGAAACCACAAGTCATGCAAGTCAAGCTTTTGCATTTTGGGCAAAAAAAAAGTTGGATATCATTTCACGGTAGTGCTCACCATTCACAGTTACGTTACGATTCGCATCATCTTTGAAGAAGTACGGTCCAATGATGCCACCAGCCCATAAATCGCACCAAACTGTGACTTTTTCTGGATGCATTGGTAGCTCTTGCAATTCTTCTGGCTGATCTTCACTCCAAAATCGACAATTCTGCTTATTAACGTACCCATTGAGCTGAACACAATTTTTCGATAAAAAAGTGGATCGCATTTTAATAATAAAATTCAATAATTTGCAAGCGTTGTTCGTTTGTAAGACGATTCATGGTTAAATTATAGACCAAACTGAAGATGTTTGACAGTGAAACAAAACACGAAACGTGCATCAGCTGTTTAAACCAGTGTTGCCAAAAAGATAATAGCTAAAAAATCACCCGATATTTATGGAAAAAGTTATTTTTTTGAGGTTAAGCTAGAATTACATGTTTGTTAACAAAAGCAATAAAGTCCACCAAAATATTTTGGTATTTTTTAATCACTTACTTTCCTCTTTTTTTCCATATTATGCACGACTTCCTTCTATTTGTTTAACAACTGATAAAAACTATTAAATATATATAAAAATTACGCTTTAATGCTGCACTGTGAACGTTGCCTGAAAATGTCAGCTTCGACTGCCCATAAATCAGGTGATATTTGTTTTTTATAAAAACCTATTTCCTAAAACCTAATTCTTAATCGAACTTCATTAACAAAAATATTATTATTGTTAGTGCAAAAAATTATTTTTGGCCAAGATTACGGGTCAAATTATCTACTGTGCTTTGTAATGAAGGCAAACACATTCAATACAACTCATTTTCGTTTTGTTGCTTCACTTGTTATGTCACAAGTCATTTGCACATGATCCCACCCGTTTACATGATGTTTAAGCTTGTTAAATTGCTTTTTAATAATGTGCCTTCACGTATTTACAAAATTGTTAAAGTGTGTGTTAGGCCTGCCTGCATTTTAATATTTACACTTACGAACAAAAACAGTGAACTGGCAGCATTTTGAATGGTCCACAAATAAAAAATAAAAAAACTGCCTTGTTGCTTGGCGTGAAAGCAGCTTTTGTATGGCGATTGTATTTAAATATTTTTAAAATAAATGATATGGAACTGTTGCATTTTCTCTGAAAGCAATTTAAATTAATTTTTATACTTGTCAAAAAATTTTCGTAGGCAACAAAGTATTAAAATTTGAGAGCTGGTCTTTGATTGTTTAAGTTTAATTGAATTTTTTGGAAAAGTAAAGAAAAAGTGAAAGAATTAAATTTCCTTAAACGATAAAAAAAAACAATTTTAAAGAGTGACCAAGTTTTTTTTTAAATTACTAACAGAAGTCCTTAGTTTAAGCACTCATTAAAGTAGCAACATAAACTACACTTACACTGCCCCAAAAATATCGAAAGTTTAACTGTAGTACAGCCAAAATAAATTTTTGTTCTAAACAAACCTAAAGCGAAATAACGCATATTCAAAGAAAACTTTGTAGCCGTTTTAAATTTCTGTTACTTTCAAAATAAACTAATTTTAAGATGAGTTTGTCTTGCCTCCCTTAATTTTGCATAAAATGTTGCTAATATTAAATACCTTTAAACCGTTCTTTTCACTTTTTCTAGAAAATTATAGCTGATTACAGCTCTGACGTTGTGGCTCCTTTTTTATTTATTTGTTTTTTTTTTTTCATCGCAAAAAGTTTTACACGTTGTAACAACTTTACTTGTTTCTAAAAAAAACATGCACTCACTTACATTTATACAGGAAACAATTGCCGGCATTATTTCCGGTTGGCTAAATGCAAACCAAATTGTAACTTGAAATATCGGTATCTGTGCAAAATTCTACCACAAAAACAGCCACTATCACTACCACGAATAGTACTACTAAGCCATCTAAGTATATACATATTTATGTATGTATACGTATATAATCAAATGTTTGTGGTACGGCGAAGTGTTGTATATTTTTTTTTTTTTTTTTTGTATATATAAAATTATCAACCGTGTCGTCAGTATCATCACGCCATCGTTATGCTGTAACTTCCTGCTTGCATCTGAGTTAAGCTTTAATTGCAATTTCTGGTGCTGCAAACGTATTACTCGTAGATACAACACACACACACACACATGCCGGAATATAAGCACTTACATTGCTTTACTTTTAACAAAGTTGCTTTAAATTTTGTTTTTATAGTTTTATTTTTTAACTACTTAGTTATTCTTTAAAGGTGTAGTACGTGTTATTTCAAGATTTACACTGTTTCTTTTTTATATATTAATTGAAAATTATTTAAATCGAAATTAAAAAATCAAATATGGTCTGACATTTTTAATCTTCAAAATAGTTTATACTTAGACAAGCATTTTGTATAATAGAAATTAAAAACTTTTTGTTTTGCACTTTATCATAGATCATTAAAAATTTATAGATTGTTTTAACAATCGTTAATACTTAACCCCTTATTCCAAAAAGATAAAAGCTTTAGAAAACAAATTTTTATAGAATTTTTTTTTATAATTATTTTTTTTATAAATAATATTTAAGCCTTCAGCTTAAGGCAATTGTCTCGGTTCAAAATTTATTCGATTTCAGAAGAACTCAAAGAAACTGATAGCTCGATTACAAATAAAACAAGTTAGAGTGCTATATTCGGCTGTGCCGAATCTTTGATGCCCTCCACCGACAGTTCAAATATTTCAGGAGTCACCTCAATACGATATCTATATATCAGGTGCGCCATCTAACGTTTTTTTTTTCAACTAGTGCTTATTTCGTGAATGGTAACACTTAGCTCATGTCTGATTTGACAGATAATTAGTTTTATCCTTCCACTGAACGAATATAGTTGTGTATACGCCTGAACAACGCTGGGAAATATTGCGACATTACTTTGAAAATCAGGGTAATGTTGCAGAATGCAGAATGTAAAAAAATCATCTTTTCAGATGAAGCTCATTTTGATTTTGGTGGGTATGTAAGCAAGCAAAATTGTCGCATTTGGGGCACAGAAAACCCGCACGCATACATTGAAAAGCCGATGCACCCAAAACGAGTCACTGTTTGGTGCGGATTTTAGTCCAGAGGCATAATTGGGCCATTTTTCTTCGAAAATGAGCAAGGAGTGGCCGTTACAGTCAATGGCGATCGTTATCGGGCCATGCTGAACGAATTTTTGTTCACAAGAATTGAAGAGAAGGATATTGGCAACATTTGGTTTCAACAGGACGGCGCTACGTGCCACACAGCCGAAGCTACACTCGATGTTTTGCGCCCTGTTTTGGAAGATCGCATTATCAGCCGCAGAGCTGATGTCGTTTGGCCAACTCGGAGCTGCGATTTGACACCGGTGGACTATTATTTGTAGGGTGCCGTCAAAGATAAGTGTCACGCCAACAAGCCAGAGACACTTGACGCTTTAAAGGACAATATTCGTGAAGCCATTGGTGAAATACAGCTGCACACAATCGATAATGTGCTTAAAAATTGGACTGATCGTCTAGGCTACTGCATGGCCAGCCGAGGCAGCCATTTGAATGAAATTATTTTCCATTATTTACCGGAAGGATTGTACTTTCAAATAAAAAAAAATTTAAGAAAATATTCAGTAGTTTTTTTTTATAGCATTTTCAAAAAAAAAAAAAGTTATTTGGCGGACCCTTTAGAAACTGACGTGAGCGTTTAAATTGGTTGCGGTTTAGACCTATATTAAATTATTGACCGGTAATCAGAAAATGTTATCCTTTTTTTAGAAATTCTAACTCGTTTGAACCCGAATTAAAATTATTATTAGGAGGGGAATTTATATTGGACCCATGGTTAATTATGGACCAATCATCTCAAAATTCTGTGGAGTGATTTCTGCTATTAAAAAACATATATTTTAATAAATTTCAATACAGCAGTGAAATTAGTTTAAGCGTGAATTTCAGAAGGCAGCAGTACATGGGATCTTAGGTTAATTAAGGACCGTATAATATAAATTGCATGACATTTTTTCTGGCCATATGAAGCTAAGATGAACAAATTTTACCGAAATGTTTATATCTGCTACGGTTTTAGGCGTATTTAATTAATTTACCAGCGTGGGCTTTATATGGGACCTATGTTAAATTATAGACCGATCTTTACGAAATTTAACAGTATAATTTCCAGTCGTAAAAGACGAATTAGTGCAAAACCTTATATCATTCCGTGCGTTATTCCACCGTTTATATTAGTTTTTGTAACAAAAATGAACCGATTTTGCTGGATTTCAATCCCAAACTCCTTAAAATAACTACAAGCAGTTTGACACCAAGTTTGTTATTTTCTTTGGAGTGTTTCGAATGTGAAAGTGTTTTCAACAGACGGACAAACGGGCAGACAGAAGGACATGGCTAAATCGACTTCGAATTACTCAAGGAGCTAGAATATTTAATGTGGTCTGAGATGTATATTAAAAAAAGTTTCACACGGAGTGACAAACTAAGTAAGCCCTTATTCGCCACTAGAGATAATGGAGGGTATAACTCTGTACAGCCCGGCCATATGATACCCTACACCACAGTATTTAAAAACAAAATTTCGAGAGTGTACCCTATTAAGGACTTATGGGCAATAATGGACCCGTCAGAAAAAAATTATATTATGAGGCCAAAGTTCCTTGTGCCAAATATTAGTTAGATATCTTCATCTATATGAGATTTGTTTGCCTTCAAGTGATTTTAGGAAGAGGAGTTATATGGGAACTATCGTTAATTTTAAACCTACCAGCACAACAGTTAGTCATGACACAGTGGCTATCGTATAAGTCATTTTATGCCAATACCGACATTTATATGGAAGTTATGTAATTATAATCTGTTTTGGGAACCAGTATTTGTAAGCTTTGGCCAAATATGGACCGATTCCAATAATATTTTGTAAATTGATTGAGACTGCAACAAAATAAGTTAAGACAAAATTTAACCGAAATACCAAATTAATAAGCTGGCTTAAGAGTAAATAGACTCTATTTCGGAAAGGAGCTACGCTGTCCGAAATTAAAGAATGATTCTCTCCATTTCCAAAATACTTGGTCAAGTAGAACCCATGTACCACGTTTTATCAAGCAAACTCCGAAATTGCGACCTCTACTTTGCGCAAAGGTCTACATGGACACCCGGCCAGCCGAGCGACCGCCGGACATGGTAGGATGAAAAAAGTGATTTTAAGTTGATCGGTAAACCAAAAGGTGGGTCCAATATTTTAAGGAATATTTTAAGGTGGTTCAAAAGTCAGCACAAACGCATTATACCCTCTCCACTATTGCGGTGTGGGTATGAAAATAGCATTAACAACTAAAACCTGGATGTTTTGTTAAACTTAATTTGTTGTTTTAAAGTTATAAAAATATAAAAACTACCTGGCAACATGCTTTTGCAAGTTGTTTTTTGCATTTTGTTTTTTCTTAACCTACTTACAACTACAATTAATGTTGGAAGAATTCCAATCAATTGTAGTGGGGAATGTAAGAAGAGATAAACTCATTGTTTATTGTTGAAGTTTTTATTTAAACTTTGATATTGTTACAAGTAGAGCTGTTGCTTATGATTCTTATACGCTTAACAGTTTTATTTGGTTTAATATCTTTAGTTTTTCCAAAATCTTTATGGATGAAGTTTCCTGATGATCTGGCCTAAGCAACCAGTGAAATGCGCATAGGAATAGCTTATCCTATCAACAATAAATTTCAAGTGTTTTAAAGAATAAAAACTGGGAATAAAGCACGAATGACAAAATATTTTAAATTACAAATTTTCAAAAACGCATTAGGAATTTTTAACTAATAAATTAATAGACATACAGGGTGTGCCCAAATTGGACCTATCAATGTAAATCTAGTCATTGTTGGTGTTCTTGCGGTAGCAGCTTTTGAATAATTTAAATTTTGTGTGGATACATTTTAAGATCCAACTTTATAATTCTCTGCAATTTTGTTCCGGATATGCCTAATTGGCCATAGCGATGACAAGTTGAGGCTGATAGACTATTTTCAATACTCTTCTGCACAGCTTTGACGTTGCCTTCAAAGTGAATATTTCGATAAGCAATTCTTCCAAGACGGTCGATCATTGAACCCTGCTTCTCAAAACGGCTTACTAAATTCCTGATCTTCAAGGCTGTGGGAGCTGATCTTGAACTGAACTATTGACGATATTTAAGCTGCTTAATAACTATTGGTTTTTAACAAAAATAGAAAAATTCGACCTTTTTAACGCGTTGTTGTGTACTGTATGCTTTCCTTTTAAATTTCCAAGAATTCGGTAATATAATTGGCAGGTCTGATTTGGGCCACCCTGTATATTTTTCAAAAGAATTTGAAATGTAGACAATAAATTAAAATTTCAGGGTTAATTCTTAAAAATATCAAAAAAAGAACAAAAACAAGAGAAGTGTATGCTGATAAAACAAGTTATGTCAACAGTAATGGTTTTTGTCCCAAGAGGCGGCATCACTGTTCAGAGACAAATCCGGCAGCCGTGCTTGTAACGAGTTTGTAATACAAACTTTATATGCGAATCATACTTAAGTAGGATTTGCATTTTGCATCGCATACATACGTTGAGTTAAGTTGAATCTAAACCAAACACGACATCAATGTCTTTAAGTATGAGTATTATGAGTAACATCAATCTTCTGAGTGGGTATCAGGTTCTATCACATTGAAATATTAATAAATGCGTTAAAGTATAAGAAATTAAGAATCATTTTTCAACTCTACTCATTTTTTAATATTCAATTAAGCTCCTAGAACGAATTGGTATCAATACGGCTTCACGGGATGAACTGGTCGAATAAATTTTAACGTCTATATAAAATAGACAGATTCGGCTAACTATATTTTCGAAATAAAAGTTTCAACATGACAGTGGCATAAATCTATAATATTATTAAAACTAGAAAAATTTAATCCGACATTTCCTTTTGAAGTTAGGTCCTGATTCTAAAACGATTATAAAACTTGAACTACAGAAATGAAAGTTTGGTTTAATACTGGCGGTGTATTAAGTGTTTTTTTTTTGTACTGAATCTATTTTTATTTTTATCCAAAACAAATTACTTTTTTTATACAACAACGTCAACAAAAAGGAGTATCATGAGAATTGGGCTCAAATATTCTCTATACACAAGGATTTCTGGTACTGAAAATTTTTAAACTCGTTCATTGATTAACCTGGTCCCATGCAGATCTAGAAAAAGAATATTCTGGATTCACACTATGAAAGTTTTCTCTCAGAAAGTCTGAGCTTATAGGTGAGAGGGGAAGAGAACATGATAATATTCTTTCTGGAAAAAAAACTTTCATAGTCTGAACCACAAAGCATGCAGAGATGAAAAAAGTGACGTATGAAAAATGCCTATATCATTTGCGAGGGCAGCTTTTGAAGAAAGAGAAAGAAAACTTTTTTTGGTAGTGAAGTGGCAATGTGTAAGAACAGGCCGCTACTATCAACGCAAATTGCGTAATCAAAACAAAAAATGCAATAAGGGCAGCTTTCGAAGAAAAAACAGAAAAAAATACAATACAGTGCACTCGGGAAAACGTCGACACTCGTTTACGTCAACATCCCAAAACGTCAACCCTTTCTTTTTTATATTGCCTACTCTAAGACGTCAACCCAACCCCAAAGCTCTAAAACGTCAACTCTGAATAAAACAAAATTTTGAATTTAGCAGCAGTTAAAATATACACATTTGTACACATTCACACTTATTTTATAAAATAATATCAGAAATTTGGGATTCCCCTTATAAGTAGAGTAGAAAAGAACTTGCAACTGTATGTACTATTGTCTTTTTATTTATGTTCAGTTGCTTTTTTGTTCTCGTAAGTATCACATTAACAAAATGAGCTCAAAACAACCGAAATTGCTTAATCTACAAGAAAAGGCAAATATTTTGGACTTACATATTAGAAAAGGGTACAAGTGCGGTAACTTTAGCGAAGCAATATGGTGTAACAAAGTCAACCATAAGCAAGATAAGTTTTCTTAAAATTCATATGTGTGCATGTAAAATTAAAAATATGATCTCATTTAAAATGTATTCTTTTGGTTCTAATTGTCTTCTATGGTTCCAGTCAGGTTGAATGACATTTTTGTTTCCTTTTTGAATTTGTTTAAGTTTAGTTTTAGTTTATAATCAACAAAAACCTTTAAAAGCACATTATCGATATGTTTTTTATTTAAACATTTTACATTCGCAAACGTCAACAATTTGTTAAACGTCAACACCCGCGGTTTTAATTAGTTGACGTTTTCCCGAGTGCACTGTATTTTCTGTTTCGTGACGCCTCTGCGTGCTCTGTAGTCTGAACCCAGATTTAAGAAGCAATTGGGCCGAATAATATACTATTAATGATGGCGTATGATTAATATAAACTCAATATAAATGATGAAACAGAACTGGGGCTGAACGATGTTTTCCATACAATTTGACATAAAATTTTGCCAGAGAATGTGGCCGTGAAATAAAATCAAATTCGTTTTAAGGACGTTTTTTCCAATGTTCTCTCTTAACAATGCTACCATTCTTTCATTCAATTTCATACATTTCGTAAACAAAGAAAAATAAGAACAAAAGAAAATGAAAGAAATGAGAGAGAATTTGAAGTTGCTGCCGACGTTTTAATTATGGGCTTTAGAATTTTTGTCTGAAGTTGAGACTCAACTCTGTTTCATCATTAACACTTATGTTTTTAATGAAAATTCTCTAGCTTAACTTTTTGAGCAGAATAGCCAAAATTTTAAAAACTTTTACGATAACTAAACAAACTAAATAAATTGTACAAAAAACAACTTGCTTGTCGTTAAGATTTATGGAAATAGTGTAATTAAAAATTTGCTTTCATAAAACCAAAATGTTTTTTATATGTATTTAACTTCAGTTTAAAGTATACTCTTGTGCAACCAAGTGACTGGAATTAACAACTTCTGGGCCACTGTTTTGAAATGAGAATGAGTCAGTGAGTAAAAGCGTGCGAATGTGTTGGTAAGAAATTTTCTTCTACTGTCGAGTTCATGTCTTCTTTCTTTTTTTTTTTGTATGTGTATTTTCATTTTTGGTGAGGTATCATTGAACTCATTAAGTCAGCTTAGTAAGCTTATACATACTTTGATGATTTTTCCAGGTAAACACACACACACAGACAAACACACACACATATATACACACAGATGAAGACAGCAAGAAAAGCAAATAAATTTTACAAACATTTATAAAATGTATGTAAATTGTGTATGCAAATAATTTCGTGTGTGTAAAAGTGTTTGTAAGTATTTGTAAATTCGAATATGTCTGCAAGGGTAAACTGAAGTGTCACAGATAATTAACGCTAGCGAAATTTTTTTTATTTATTTTTTTCTTTTGTTGCACAGGATTTGTAGCATTCGTTGAGTTGTTGCGTTACCTGCTTTTGTTTAACGTGTAATTTTTTTTAAACAGTCAGTCAGACGGAAAGATAACTTATATAAGAACAAGCTTGTAATATGATTTTTAGGTATTTAAAATTAAGGAAAGTTTTTAAATATATAAGTATATCGCACTTGATCAACAAGAAGGCATTAACTTAAAGTTTTTTTCTTTTTTGAAAAAATCGACACGTAATATTCACATCTTCCCTTCATAAAAAGTAATATCTAGAAATATAATGGTTGGTTTTACTTTTTTATAATTCATATCGTCATGCCACAGTTATTTTCACGTACATTACAAAATTTTTTGTTGGGAAAATTAAATCTTTACAATATCAAGCTTCTGCAGAAAAACGAGCTTTAAACAAACAAACAAACAACAATTTAAGAAAACAATCCAGCAGCACAAAAAAAATTCTCCAAAATTTGTCACTAATTTAAGCATTAATCAAAAATAAAATTATTTTTAATTAAAAAGTCAATCAAGTGAATTAAACGTTTAATTGAGACTTTTAATTTGTTTACTGGTGCAAATTTAATTAATTTTTTGATAGTAGTTTCATAAGAGAAAACGACCTGTTGATTACGCAGATCGATAGATCTGTTAAATTCACCACGGGCAACAAACAGTTTGTGATATACGAAAATATAACTTCGGCACGTATTTACCGTTAATTTGTCATACGACCCAAACAACCTTATTCTTATGCATTTTTATAATAATGAATGCAAAAAAAAACTTTTTTTTATACTTAATTATTGGTTTTTAATATGTTTTTATTTTTAGCAGTCAGCAAGTTTTTACATTATCCGATTGTTTACGACAATGTCAACAGGAAAAATAAAAACACAAGTTCGTTAAGCGCATACAACTAGCATCCAAATCAGATTACTCTTATTTCTATCCGAATGTTGTATAAAATGTACATAAGAACCAAAGCGCAAAACAAACACGCATACATTGTTGCCAGAGCACTAGTGTCTTATTTGGATGGATCCATCTAACTTTCGCATGCAGTATATTTAGTGTTGGACCAATCTGAGGGCCTAGGCCATCGCTGTGTAAATGTAAAACGGAAATAAATACAGGCTTTGGATGGGACGCACTTATATTACTTTGGTCTCAGACCGAAGGTGTATGTGATAAAAAACCAAAGCGGGTCTAAGCACTTATCCCTTAAACCAATTTTGTTAAATTCCCCTTGTATACACTATAGAGGGAACTCTCAATTAAAAGGAACAAGCAGAGTGCCCAGTTATGATTTTAGCTATCATTCTACATTATAAATTTGATGTATTTAACTTAATAGTTTTAATAAAGAGATTTCGGGAATTTTCCTTTTTTTTAACATTTATTTGTCAACACAAAATCCAACCAAACAGTATGTTTTTCTTCTTGTACTGTTGTTGTTTCTACAACAAACAAGTAAATTGTTTTTTTTAATATACTTTTGCAGTAATGTTGTTGTGTCTACAACGAACAAGTAGTAGATCGTTAAAAAGTAAATCTACAACCAAAGGCGTCATGTATTAAGCTGTGCAGTCGTAATTTTATGAACTTTCCCATTAATCTGCGCCTAACAACTAGTATTAAACTAGTCAAAAACTTTACTATTAACGATTTCAGCTGTACAATATCTCGCTTTCTGGTCTTGATTTTGGTAAGAAAACGGTTGGTTAAAATAAATTCTTTTTAATATGCCTTTATTGAAAATTTAAAAAGTGTTTTGCTTCTACAGAAATATTTTAAATTTCGAGTTAACACCCTCTTGTTGATCAAGTGCGATATGTTGCTTAAATTCATAATATGTTAGTTGAATTGTTGGTACTTAAGCTTTGTTTACAATGATAGCACCAATTTTATTTCATCTTATTTTTTTCTCATAGTACTTCGAATATTTTCCTTTAATTTTTTTAATAAAAATGTAACAAAAGTTTTTTAAAAAATTTAGTCTACTTCCATAGCATAATAAGTACAAGTTATGCTCATTAGGGAGTGTTGTCATTATTAACCCATGTAATGTCAAATTAATTTAATCGATTTTTGACGCTTGTTTTTTTTTTTTTTTTTTTTTTTTTTTTTTTTTTGTTTTAAAATTGAGAACAAAATTTCTTATGACCTGTAACCGTGAAGTAACCGAAAAGTGAGAAAAAAGAGTTTCTGTAACTCATGTCAAAAAAAGAGATAACGTCGTTACGTATAAATGTCATAACATTTTACTCGAAGCCGATGTGACATTGCAGATGTTCAGAACGCCAGTCACACATATCGTTGACGGCGATCAAAATTTACAAAAATTTAAACATTTTCAACGACGGCGGCGAAAATACAACCGTCGCACAGTGGCGCCATTTGAGTTTTTTCGTTGCAAAAATCATATCTTTTGAACCGAATTGAACAGTTTAAACAGCACATGATAGATAACTGTTCAGCCTATGAAATGAGCGTTTGGAAACGGTGCTACGCTCTGTAGGGGCCTAATTATGGGTTATCAAAGTTAAAATTAGTAGAAAAATAAATTTTATGGTAACTAAAAAAAATTATTTTTACATTTTTAGATTGTTTTTATTTTTTTTCTTTAGGGTTTTATGTTTTGAATTATTACCCAACAAATTATTTTTTTTTTAATTTATTTTTTCAATTTTCTGTAAAATATTCATCACAGTTCGTAAGAGAAGGTATATCTAAAAGACTAACCATTTCTAAAGTATAATTATTTTCTAACTCTATTCTTGACTTCACATGCCGCAGGGAAGAAATAAGTGGATCGGAAGATGCTGCCAACATGTTGAAGAGGTCCTCATTTTGCCTTACCATTGATGCTTTGAATGTGTTCTGCAATCTATATTTTTTATAAAATTTGTTAAGAGACTCCTGTGCTTCTTCAGAAAGCTCTCCAATTGGCAAAGACTGGTACTCAATTATATCTTTGCCATGCGCCAATATTTTATGGACGGTCGGGGTCAACTTCTTCTGTGGATAGATTTCTGCTAAAAGAGATGCAGTTTTCGACGCATATTCTCCACATTTTGTAGAATTGACATTTTCTTTGCAGTTTAAAACATCTAAGATCGTTCCCAATCTTATCACGATTTGATTGTCAATTCCAGTGATTCTAGTTACAGCCTTATCATTTTCAAAAAATCTCCTAGAAGTGTTTCCATCGTTTGAGTTACCGTATCCGTGCTTGGGACAGTCTACTTTTAGTCCAACTTGTTTAAAAAAAGCATCCTGTATTTGCTTCTTTCTGATCTTTTCCTTATCCTTTATTGATGTATTTTCATCGAAGTTTTCCTCCTCTTGTGGTAGGGTATACGCCAGTTTTAGCAAGAATTCCATACACCTTATCCTTGCGTGCAATGGTGACATTCCATATTCGTAATTCTCCTCATTTGTAGAATCGTTTAAATCACCAAAGTTCTTCTGACTCTTTTTGCAAATCGGGCATGACATTGTTGAGGTTGTTCCTGTCAGTTCGTTTACGACTTTTCCGTCAACCATGGTCAGATGGAACTCGTAATTGCATTCAATATATTTTCCTTCTGCAATTTGCAGCTTTGTAGGCTTAATCTTGCTTATTTGTTCTTCAATGTCCTTCATTATGAGTTCTGCCGATTCCCTTGCAAACTGAAACATTATTGCTCGGCAATAATGCACTGATGACGGACGTGGATTTTTCCAGTGTAGGGAAACATCAGATTTAAGCCGCAAAGGAACAACAGATGCCATAAACATATTTCCGTCCGATATTGTATCGTCATCGGAAGATATCCTTTGCTTATAAACGCTTTGTCCGGATGATCCATCGCAGCCCCATTTGCTGATCAATGTCAACTTCTCAGGAAGAATTTTCACCTCATTTTCAGGAAGACTCTCCAACAACCGTTTTGCTGTATGGCCCATGAGATCCTGCAGATTGGCTTTCGCAGAGACTTCCGTAAACTCCGTATGCAGTGGTCGTGAATTTATTTTGGCTTGCGTAATATGCTTGTATCCAGGTAAAACGTCAGCGCCGTGTCGCGTTAAAGATGCCCGTAATTTCTCATATTTCTCTTTGGAAAGTTCTAAGTCCATAAACAAGGCCAAGGCTTCTTCGGATCCATACTTTTTAATGTGTGCGTTTGTGGGCGTGGGAATGCCTTCCTTAATCCTTTTTAGTCGAAGTGGGCTTGCATCAGCAACAGATTTGGTTATCTGCGACCTAACTCTTTCACTATCCTTTGTAAATTTAACAGACAGCGCGTCCGATAATTGCTTCGTGGTCAAGTC
This sequence comes from Pollenia griseotomentosa, assembly GCA_963931875.1. NCBI lineage: Eukaryota > Metazoa > Arthropoda > Insecta > Diptera > Polleniidae > Pollenia > Pollenia griseotomentosa. The sequence continues at coordinate 52,404,075 of OZ007563.1, forward strand.
ATTGGTGGCATCGGCAAGTTTCCTCTTCCTTGTGAAAATTGAACACTCCTCAATACTTTTTTTTGGCCTTCCTTTTGCTCCTCTGGTTGATGTGGTGGGTTTATCTACTGCCAATATATCCAGGATGGTGTCTTCATTAAGCCAGTCCTCGTATTTGGAGTTGAAGTTCTGAATGGTTCGATTAGATTTCACCCATTTTGCCTTAATATTTGCATATATCAGATAAAAATTATTTTTTATAATTTCGCTTCTCTCAATATTTCCGTATAAGATATCAAGTTCTTCTAAAGCAGCTTCCGTGAAAAAATTTGGTGTGGTTGACTTTCTAAACAGTTCAAATAATTTAAAATTGTTCAACGCCATGTTTTCAGTACTTAAATTGTTTAATCGTTTCAGTAATTGTTGCGCCAACTTTCAGTCGTAGACTAATCCAGGCATTATGCTTATTTTGCAATATATAGGCTTATGCTACCATGCCTAAAAATTTACCTGTTCCCTGCATACATATGGATATAGGCTGAATAATGCAATTTTGATATTATGCACGTGTCCAAATAAGAAATAAGAAATAATCAAAGAACAGGTTTTGCAAATATGGCAAATATAGAAAAATATAGATTTTTTTTATTTTCCGTCAAAGTTGAAAAATAGTGAAAAAACGGATAGTTTTTAAATAGTGATTTACCAGGAGAAACACAAAGCAAGCAGTTAATTTTTTTTTATCATTATACATTTAATAAATACATCAATCAATACAAACAAAAAATAAGGCGATTCGTTACCTATTTTTCGTGATATTACACCTGAAATCGCAACAAATTTACTAAAAATTGTGTGTTTTTTTGAAAACCGAAAGTCGGTCAACTTTGAACGGCTATATCTTCTAAACTAAAAATGTGATATTATTAAGAGTGGCAGATTTGAAATCGTTGAAAAGTTTCCTATAACATGGGTTTATTCAAAACTTCGTTGGCGGTCATGAAAATTTTGATTTTTGCAACCTCGTTTGCTCTACGGGCGCTACTGTGCGTCGCCAATACCAAATTATGTAAATTGCCACTTTAATGTTATTTTGTTTGCAAGCGAGTTTTGAAAACATGCGTATATCTTATAAAAATGTTAAAAGCAAAATAATTAAACAATAAAAAAATGTGCCAAGAACAAAATATTATTATTATTCTTTGTATTTTGCATTTTAAATTGTTTTTTAGTGCTAAAATTTTTTCTGGCCCCATTTTTATTCGTGAGTTTATTTCACAGTTCAAACATTTCAATCCAAAAGTTTCTCGACGCGAGAGTTACAGAATATGGGCACTGGTTCTTATTCTACCATTGTCTACTTCGACTTCAGCAACAATTTGTATCAAATTGTTAATGACGTTTATAAAATTTTTATTTAGTTTTGAAAGTAAATTGTAACACCATGTTTAAAAAAATACGTAATATTGGTCTGGGCAAAGGTTTCAAACTTTATTTTTATTATGCTTGCGAAAAAAATTGTTGCTTTATTATAAAAACCCAATGAAAATTTTGCTATCATTGTAAAACTGATCTAAGCGTTAAATATAAAAAGATTCTAATGAATATTATTTATATGACATTTTATTCAAAAACGTTCCTGCGTATGCATATGTGTGTAAAAATATTTTATGTGGTTGAATTTTTTTTCTTATTTTAGTTACACGCTTTACGTCGTCTGATGCAGGGAAGTCCAGATCATCCAAAAGCTCCTTTAGGTAATAATTATAGACCGCCTCAACCTTTATTGCACCGGCCCATACGCACAAATATAGATTTTAAAACAACTAAAACAAATGGTAAAGCCGCCTGTCCCACCATGTACAAAGAAGTTTATTATAAAGGTAAGATTAATTAAATTGTTTAATCCAAATTGAATTAAATTTAAAATTCACTTAAAAACACTGTTTTTCATACGGGCAAATTGTTCGGGAACTCCCGGGATTACGTTTTTTGGTTTTTGGCTTCTCATATCTAGATATCTGGGCATTTTGAAAAAGCATCTAAAGTCAAATTAAAAAAGTTGAATAAAATATTATAAAGCATTGTTCACAATAAAGCTTTGTTCACAATCAGAGAAACAATTTCGTTTTTTCTTCTATCTTTTTTCTTCCTAAAGTATTTCATATATTTTCCTTTCATTTTTAGAAAAAAATTTAACTAAAACTTTTTTAAACATTTAACTAAAGTTGAGTCTACTTTTACTTCGGCAGCAATTGTATGAAATTGAAACCGACGTTATTAATTATTTTATTTAGTTTTGAATGCAAATTTCAACAAGATGGTTTAAAAATAATAATAAATACATTATTTTGTTGTGGGAAAAATTTGCAAACGGTTTCTTAATTACAAATGTGTTCTTGCGAAACAAATTGTTTCTCTGTTGTGAACAGCCGTGAAAATGTTGCTGCCTATTGTGAACGAAGCTTAAATCATCCGAATTTTCATTCAAAAAATATTTTCGTTTACGTTTTTTAAAATTTTGTATTATAAACGATTTTGTTTTGATATTTAATAAAAATCATTTTTTCGCCGAGTTTTATTTGATAAATTTTTTGCTATTTTATATAGACTTAAGATGTTTTGCCAAAATGCCACAGATATATTTAAAAAGTAACAATATTTTGTTATAATCTTCTATATAATAAAAATGAAATGTTGTGTGTTGCTGATCGCATAACTTGAGAACGGCTTGACCGATTTGGACGATTTAAAATGATCGCCATGGTTTACTTAGGTTTTTACGAAAAGAAAATTTTGCACCGCCAACTTTTACGCCTACTTTTTTTGATTTACCTAAAATCAGAAAACGGCTCCATCGATCGTTAGTAATCAGCTACGGAGCGAAGCATGGGCGGCCAGCTAGTATAATATAAAAAATTATTCAAAAGGAAGATTTCCAAAAATCAATTTAACTCGAGTAAGTAATATTACCCAGGAAAAAAATTCGTGTTATTTGAAGCTGGGTTTAAAAAACTGCAGTCGAAACTTAAAGCTGTCGAACAAAAAACAAAAATTTGTGTACAACATTCCGCTTTTTAAGTTCATTTGAAGTAAAGGAAACAATTTTTTTTTTTGGTCAATGACAAATGAAGAAGTGGAAGAAATGGCAGTTTTTCTACTTTGACTGTAGTTTTTTAACTGTGGCTTGAAGCGCTTTAAACAAAAAGCACATACCATTGCGCTTCAGCAAAAGAGCTATTACGGTGCAGAGAATGCTTATGAACAAAATAATACAAAGAAGCTGCTTTTTTAGTGCTGATAATAAAGAATGTTTAAAAGCGAAAAAAACTTTTCAACTATTATTAACACATACAAACGTATGACAACGAAAGTCAATTACAAAGCAGGTATCAACAAACCCTTCTTGGTAATTATGGCTTTGTTTCGCAAGCAAACAAGTTCTTAAATAAATTAGAGTAAGCAAATCGCAAGTTTCATTAGGTTAGGTAGAAAGTAGTCCTCCAAACCGGGAACTCCCCTAGAAAAATCATGCATCTCATCAGCAGGTTTGTAAGCACTTGTTACGGATTCCAATACCGGTATTACTACCGGCTAAAATCGAATACCGAAAATCCGAAGTACCGCATTGAAAATACCGGGATTCTTTTTTTTAGTTTTAAAAATTCTTCTTTGAAATTGCATCAGTGTCCTGATCTGGAAATTCTAGTTTTGCACTTATTTATATTTTATGTATAAATACATATGTATATACCTACAGCTAACTTCAAGTTGGAAAGTGTGAGAATTACAACACAAAACAGAATAGCAGAGTACATAAAACTGAGTACCCCATCACAATCTTCTTATTTAATCTAACAAAAATTGCAAGTCTAGACGATGACTAAAATAACGGTCACAAATGACAAACATTTGACGAAAAAACCAACAGACAAACTAAGTTCATTTTCTTTAATTCTAATAAATATATTTTGTTTAAATATGAAATCACATTTATTAAAAATTATATAAAAGTATCCTTTTACAGCATTATTAATCTATTTTGTAATAAAGAATACAAGTTAAATTACACTAATAATGAGCAAAGGTAGTGGTTTCGTCATTAATAAGATTTCTGTATGGCGTGCTAAATTCCCAATTTTTTCATATTAGATAAATACACTGAAACTTGTTGTTGAGGGAAAGCAAGCATCTATGCGCATTTCACTGGTTGCTTAGGCCAGCTCATCAGGAAACCTTTTCCTAAGATTTTAGAAAAGCTAAAAATATTGTACCAATAAAACCCTAAAGCGAATAAGAATTTAAAACACTCAAAGTCTTACTTGTAACAATATTAAAGCTTAAACAAAACACCAACAATAAACAGTGAGTTTATCTTTTCTTACATCCCCCTACAATTGGTTGGGTTCTTTCCGACTCGAATTGTAGTTGTAAGTGGGTAAAAAGAAAAAACAAATTGTTTCATTCTATTGTCTTCGTAAGAAAACAACAAAAAACCAATTTGCCAATTCAGTTTTCTGCACGGGCACAGAAAGTGTTTGCCAAATGTGACCGTACGTACCTTAAGTATGACTGAAATTAATGTCATACAGTCATAGTAGCTAGCAGGGTTGTCAGATTTATTTTGATCTTTTTCGCGAAACTCAATGTCAAAAATCGCCATAGGCTTGCTTCTTCGTGTCGAAAATTTGTTTAGTTTTTATTTAGTGCGGACAAAAAAGTACAATGAAATAGTTTATAGTAGTCTACTTAAAGCAACAAAACCAAAATGTTTGTTGTTAGTATTAAACAAATAATAAAAATAATATTATTTTTCAGTATTGACTTAAAGGATTCTGAAAATATGAAAGGAAAATATTAGCAAAATGTGTATAATTTCCTTATGACCGTTCGTCCTACAAGTGTAGATACTAGGGTATTCATTTAATCGGGCTTTCGCTTTAATCGGTTAATGGCTCTATTAATTAACCGAGGTTTTGGTTTAATCGGTTAATAATCGGTTAATTTTGTTATTGATCGATTAACCGATTAATAAAGTTTTGTTATAAATTAATTAATTTCAATTAATAAAAATACAAAAATTATTTATTATTGGAGTCTATTAGTACAAAAACCATAATATAACGAACAACACAATTTTTGAACTAAAACGAGCAAACAAAAAAGTAATTCATAAATATGAAAAACATGTTTTATAATTAATACATAATAATTTTATGTATTTATTAAAAAATTAGCTGAGATTTTTTTATTAATTATTTCAATAGTTTAAGATCTTATAAAATAATCTTTTGGAAAAATAATTTGGTTTAAATGTTTACTGCCTTATTTATAAAAAATAAAACATGTTAATAAAGGGTTTATTAAACGGATTTTGTATGAAAATCCGTTTCATAAAGCCTTTATTAACCGGTTTTATTTTTTATAAATTAGGCCGTTTGGATTTATGATTCTTCTCTTTAGTTTTGATAAAACTTGACTCAGAAAAAATTCCTTCAATTATCGAAGATGTTAGAGAAATCGGTAGCAACCCATAATACAGATTCAAGAATGATAAAAACAAGATTACGCATTGCACATGTTTACAAAGTGCAACTGTTTAATATGACGTCACTTTAGCATTTAATATATACATGTTTGTTTGCTTGTGTTTCTATATTTAAGCTGCACTTATACGCTGATGTGACGTAGATGCGCACAAACATTTTATTTTTAAAAGCTGAATTCGTTATCCTGGTTTCTTTGTATCATGATACAGATTATCTAATTTCTCAGTCCTTTTCCAGGATTTCTCTCAACATATAACATTTTCCATTATGCCATTATTTCGGCTAATTTTGTTAAAGATAGTTTGTGTTACAATCGAGAGTTTCTTCTATTGTAAGGTCATCATCTGACTCATCCTGGTAATGCTCAGCACCGAACAATCTAAATATAATGGGAAATACATTATTTTCTTTCATAGTTTCTGCTTTTGTACTGTATTTTAAGAATGTATTGCTCGAATACATATACCTTTTTTATGAGAAGAAACAAACAATTAAAAACACTAAGGGCCATTATTACAACCTAATGATAAAGTTGCTGATAGTTAACGTGAATAATAGCTATCTTGAACGATAAAGTGACCAATAAGTTTTTTCCATTATTACAACTGTCCGATAAAATAAAAAATGTAATTTATATACTGTGGCAACATTGCAATTTTGAAGAAAATTTCAATCGTGTAAATCTAGCTTTAGTTTTGTTTTATTTATTAATTAAAAACAAAAGTGCTTTTTTTTGGTTTTAATGGTAAATTGTTTTGTTTTTTGTGTTAAATTGTGTTTTTTGAAAAAGTTGAGTAATTTAAGACTATCATTGAAGTTACCATATCTTCAGCAGGAAATTTGGCATCTTCAAGTTCTTAAAGTTCACTTGTAAAGTTACCATGAGGACAAACCTGATGTTAGCTTATCAGTCACTTTTTAGGTTAATGTTAACTTGTAATAACCAAAAACTATTTATCTGTCAGATAGCTTCCTAAAAATAACTATTTATAAGTTGTAATAATGGCCCTAAAAAATATGTTATAACACTTCAAAAAACTAAAAAAAATTGTAACATCAGTTAATCGGTTAATCGACTGAAATTAACCGGTTTAATCGTTAATCGACAATTGCCAATTTTAAATTAACCGATCAGTTAATCGGGTAGTAATTAAACGGTTAACCGATTAACGGTTAACCGAATGAATACCCTAGTAGATACGGAGCTTGCGTTTTCCGCAGCAGGATTAATCTGCACGAAAATTAGATCACGCCTTTCGGATGAAAGCAACTACCACGTATGTTTTCTTCGAACATATTTTAATTCACAAAAAGGAATTAAAAATACTTTGGGTACTTTACCTTTGAATTAATTACTATGTTTATATTATATTTATTTTGCCTTGTTTTTAATATCGACCTGCTTTGTCTTTTTTTATTAACTACATACTGATAGCTTAATATAAAAAAGCTTAACTCGATTTTTTTGTTTGTTTAAAGGGGAAGAATCCATAATATTTTAGATAAAAAAATTTATAATGCCATTTTTAATAAAAATATCCAACAAATGTTGTACTACAGCCCCTTAAAAATTTTAAATCAAGATACATGTTGCATTATTTACCAGAATAAACAAAAAAGTTATTTATAAAAAAAATTGAGTTAGGCCTTTTTTATATTAAGCCATCGATTTGTATAAAGGATTTATCTTTATCTTTCAATAAGTATTTTAAATAAACAATAGAATATAATATATTTGGAAAATTTGTTGATTCTTGGTGCTTTGTATTTAGATATTTTTTATCCATAAATATTACCGAAAATACCGGTATCGAGATTTCCTCAATACCGAAATACCGAAAGGCCATCAATATTGGAATCCCAAGCACTTATATTGCATTTTCATAGCAAAAACCCGATCCCTTTGGAATACATTTTTTCCGGGAGTATCAGGAATGTGTTGCTTCTATGTAAATAATAGCCAGCACCATCAAATTTAATAAGTGACAGGTTTATACGAAAACCCTTTCTAAAGCAAATTTCTAATTTCTTATCGTAAACCTTTGCAAAAACAAAAAAAAAACATTATAAAGAAATGTTGGAGTCGCGACTTTAGCTTTATTTTCAATTTGCATATGTATGTATGTAAACATATGTACATTTGTACATGCTTTTTGTTTTTCATATTAAACTTTTGAAAAAATACTCAAAGTTTGGTGCATAAGCGGGTTAACCCTCCACTCTAAAAATCATTTTTATAACATGCATAAATCTGTTAGGCATTTTAGTAACGAGATAAATTAAAAATAAATTTGAAATAAACTTAACTTTTATTTAAGTTGCCGAAAATTGACAGCGTTATTAACATACCTCAACTAAAACGGCAGCCACCCCAACAAATACACATAATTAACTTTTAATTTCCAATATCGATTATAACACACAAAATTTGCATAAACAAATTTTAAAATTTTTTAAATTTAATATGCATTAAATAATAAAACTGAAAAATATTGATTTATATTTCACAGCAACTAGTTGGAAACAACATTAAAATTGAACTATACTTTCGAACCACAACAACAACAACAGCATGTTGGCTCTACAGCAGAACCAACAACAGCATGTTCAACAGTCAAGGGCTAAATTATGGGGTTGATAAGGTGAACAAAGTTTAAATAAAAAAATAATAATAAATAAAAGCGTGTAACAGGAGCTTCCACTAAATTGTAATAAAAAAAAACAAACACAAACAAACAGAGTCTATATTTGGTAAATAGAAATTCAAAACTTACCAACACAAACATATTACTAAAGTTATATTTTTAAGGCAAAATTATATATAAATTTATATAGTAAATAAACAAAATTTAAATTATATTTAGAAAATACTAACTAACTAACTAACAATATTAATAAATAATTAGGATTAAAGTTTATATTAAGTTAACAAAGATTAATAAACTGTTAAACCACAAACAAATGATATAAAAAAATGAAACCAATTCAAATGAATAGAAAATAATGAAATAATTAAACTTGTAGTTAAAAATTAATAAGTTATTAAAGCGACAAATGACAATTAATTAGAATGAAAAATGGAATCAAATTTCCCAGAATGTCCAATAAATTAAACAATTTGTATTATTAGATGACGAGATTACTTTGTGAATTTTAAAATTACTTTAATTTAATTGTAAATAGTTTTACAAAACACAATCTGTATTGACTTAAATAGAGTATATTTTTTCAAAAAAAATTTTTTTTGAAGGAAGTTTTTTCTTAAAGAAAGAGGAAAGAAAATACAATTAATTGTGTTGATAAAAAACATTTAAAGAAATTAAACTTAAAAAAAACAATGTTTTAATTTTCAATTAAATATTTACTTTTTTAATACACAGAAAAAAATAACAACAACTAATAAAAAACAATATTTAAAGCTTTTTAATATTTTTTCCAATTTCCCTCAATAACACGTTCTTTATACAAATTGTCATATCTGCAATTTGTTTAACTTGAAAAAACATAAATTTTGTGTCAAAATGTGCCAAATTTCATTCAAAAAAATCAAAAGCGACACGTACTTTGCGTACAAGCTTTACATGGACTGCTAGTCAGGCAGCTGGCCAGACGGACGTTTATCGTTACACCCAGAGAAAAAACATGTTTAAATATGACCACCTTTAACAAAACTATTTTTTATGAAAATGTTAAACATATTATGTTTAATTTAACGATATTATTGTCCCCGATAACCATACTATAGTTAAATTATACCTTCATTAAGAAGCCACAACCATATTATGGTTGTCTGCGAACATGTATGACGAATATGTAGTTCGAGTTAGTAATGTGCCAACAATCTAATTTATGAAGATGTTAGAATTTTTGAGTTTTGTTTTTTAACACAGAATTTTGCTAAAGGTGCATGTAGACGACATGCTTTTTACATTTGACTTGTAAACTTTTCAAGTCACATGTAATTGCGCATGTCTGTCAAAATTGCTGTTTTACAGAAGGTTTATAATATTCGGTCACAAACGTACATGTAATTTCCTTCTGACATTGTCTCTTTTTTTCGCATAGTTATTGCAAAATAGTGTAGCCATCTTAACATATTTTTCTTTTAATTCATAGATACCAATTTAGGATATTGAATTAAAACGGTTTTTATATATATATTTACATAAATTCTATTCAATGGTGGGATTATCATACATATCTCGGTATTGTAATATATTAACTTCAGCCGGCTAATGTTTCCGTCAATAGTGGACGCCGCTGCCAGAGTCTCATCGGCATAGATTTCTGATGTCGGATGGTTTGTCAGAAGAAAATAGAACACGCTCTAATTGAAATTTTGTCAGATGACTTTGCATCTGACTTTTACAGAAGCAAAGTTAGAAAGGTAACATAGGACATGTATGTATTTTGCAGTGGGAAATTTGACATGTCAGATGACAAAAGCATGTTGTGTACGGTCGCCTTAAGATCTTTCGTACCATTTTTTAAGGGTCACTCACACTCTCAAAATTTGTCACATTTTTACGGATGACAAAAGAACAAAAATCGTTACCATTTATGTAGGCTTCAGTCAATTCTATTTTTAGTATTTTTATTAAAAAAATATTTCAAAAGTATATTTTTTTTTTAAACTGTAGCTGTATTGAAAATGCTGCACTTCTTACCCTTTGATAAAATTGAGGGTGAAACATGTAAGATATTAATGGTTTTGTTGGCCAATATAATAAAAAAAGAACACTTTTTGCGTCTTCAAGATTAACTTTTTGGTTTGAAGAAAGGCAAATGTCAGAGCAAAGGCAACATTTATGCCAGACGTATGCCACAAGTCTGTTACTGTTTGTGATTTAAATAAAAAATGTATTTTATTATATTAAACATTTTTTCGAATGTGCTTCTTTGAGTCCAATTTCAATTTATAAAACTTTCTTATAAAAGTCCTTTTCACTCAATATTTCGAATACTTTTTGCTTAAGTCAACCTTTGGTTAATTTCAACACTCTGTATTGGTATATAACTATACTTAGGAATGTTTAATATCATATAATTAATTTGTGAAAAAGAAAATATTCCCACCTTCTATTTGTGAAAAATTAATTATAATAACATTTAAAATTCTTTTTTTAAGTTTACTTAGCAACCAAACATTTTGCTAATATTCAAAACCCTTTTTGTTAATTGAAGTTTATTTCTAATGTTAACAAATATTTTTATTAAATATTACAAACAAATTGTTAAAATAGTTGTGGAATGCAAACATTTTAATTGTTTAAAATATTTTTATAAATACAAATTAAATTGCTTATGCCAAATTAATTAAAAATGTAACTGAATTCACGAATATTGTAATCAATGTCACAAATGAATTGTTGTTATTTTTTTTCTGTGTAAACTTTCGATGCTAGTTTTTGCTTTTATTGCCAACACAATTTGTGTTATCAAAGTCAATACCCACCACATAATGATAGTTTCTATCTGTAGTCATACTATTTAAATAAATAAAAAAATATACGTAAATAATTGAATTTAAATGTTTATATATTTTATATAATTTTATATAACAAATATAAAATAAACTAATTAAATATAATAAATAAAATTGTACTCATTTATTTTATATCTTTTGACACAGTTTAATTTTATTTAAAAAAAATAACAATAATTTTATTTAATGTTTTTTTATTTAATTTAGGTTAAATGCTGAATAGCTTTTTTAAGAGATAGAGTTAATATAATTTTATATTAACATACTTACGTACTTTAAGTTTAAGAGAAGCACTGTATACTTATATACATATGTATATCCTTTATTTATTAAGTATATTTACATGTAAAATAGAAATAGAATAAATTAAAGTTCAACTTGTTCAACACGGGGCGATGATTATGAGTTTTTTCCATCTTGTTCTGTCATTGGCAATGATTTTTATATGGCTCCTCTCGGCCTATCGATGTTATCCTTGTGGTGCAAGGTCTATCTGGTCTTCTCTGTCCTTAAGGATCCCACTGCAAAGCCACTTTTGTAATAACGTAGTTGCCCATTTGCTTTTTTATTTTCATGTTTAACCTTATGGTGTTTTCTTTTCCAAAATTCCCAGTGGTTTACGGGACTAGTTCAGCGTATGTATATTAACTAGCTCTAAAAGAACTACCATTAGTGCTATTACAATCTACTCTACATGGTTTTAACTGTTGAATTTAACATGGCAATGTCCTACGAAGATGGCAATTGACCCCTCTCTGCATACCCATAACCAGCAACGTACATAGCCACATATATCCATTCACTGCACTACCCCCAAATATCGACGTTCGTGCTAGTGACTAGAGTGCGGGGTAGAGTCTCTTCAGAGTACTACTTGACTCACCACCTCTAAATTTACAGCGAATTCGCTAGTTCTCAATGACTTACCTTTTCAATATGTCTGTTTAAAAAAATATTTTATACAAAATCATATGCGTTCGTATTTAAATTTTTATTAAAAAATAAAATTAATGCTTTGTTTAAAGTTAAAAACCAAATTATTTAATTTATTTTTTAAAACTAAAAAATACATACACACAGAAAAAAATCAAAAGAAGGTTGATTTTACCGTTTTCGGTGGTGATTTTGCTTCATAGTTACTTCATGCTAATTTAACATGATTTTACAATAACTTGCGAACAACATTTTTTTCTATTATAATAACTATAATTCATGTTAATTTAACATTGCAGTAAAGTTAGAGCAAAATGTCATTTATATTGAAATAATAATCCGAATCACGTTGAATAAAAGTTATTTCAAGTTGAATCAACGTGAATTTCATGTAGAATCAAATTAGTTTGATTGTGATATAACAGTGTGAATAAGCTTCAGAGTCAACAATGCATTTATTTAATTAAGAATAATTCAAAACACTTACCCCTGTAACACATGTTTAACTTATTCTTATTCCCCTTAGTTAACGGAAGCATCAGCAGAATGGCCTGATTTGGTTTTCGTCATTCTTCTATTTTAAAAACTATTTAACTAAAAGAACACGGGAATTGTATTCTTTTTATAACATATTTTCAACATGAAAATAAAAAAATGCATGTTTTTCATTTTATTGTGTTGGGTTTTTTTTCTATACAAAACAAGTAATCGTGATCGAGTACTTTCTCGATTCGAAAGCATTTTAATATCTAACTATTTCAGTCAATACTGAACGAATTGGAAATATTTTTACGTTATTGTAAAGCATTCGTTTGAGTTTCACAATACTGACAAAATAACTTTGATTAGTTCAGTATTGACTGAAATAAAATTGCTTTCGAATCGAGAAAGTACTCGATCACGAATGCCAGAATTAGGCCGCAGGTTTTTATTGTTTCAATATTGAACAATTTTATTTTAACACTTTAAAATAAACATGAGGCCATACATAAAAACAGGTTTCTATGGATTCAATATTGAGCAATGTTATTTGAACAGTGAATAATATTTAAAAAAAAAACATGATTTAAGGTTATTTTAATATATTTCAATTAATATTAATATGAAATAATGATAAATTTAAATAAAGGGCATACTTTTGCAGAAATTTACTATGATTCTCAAACAATATTTCGCCATGTTAATTTAACATTGGTATTTTTTTCTGTGTGTAGGTATTACATTTAAATTCAGTACATTTTGTTGCAAAATGAACTTATTTCAATGAGATTTGTAATCCAACTAATGTTTTGTATAAAATTTATCAAAAAGCAACAGGCAAGCGTAGAGCATTTAATTTAGTTGCCGTTTTATAACGGGATCTATTTAGAATACCTACACATTTTTTCGTCTTGTCGCTGAAAAAAATTGTTTTCTGCATTACTTGGAGCTATAGAATTAGCTAGCGAAACGTGGGTACCTATTTTAAGATGTTACTTCTAGATATTGGTGTCTTGAGCAAGATGTAGGTATGATTTGAATCCCACATCAGTAGTCCCTAGTGCAAATTGAGTAAAAGTGCTAACTATTTCGCCAGTCGTTGGTGGCAATGGTTCTTTTTTAAACCACTGGGTTACAATGGAACAATAGTTATGTTTTACACTAATGTGAATTTACTTAAGTGATATTCACTACTTTTCTTTGAATTCCAAAAAGCGTTAACAACACTGATTTTCCATAATTACAGTCAGCTGTTGTTAAACATTTTGGGCAAAAAAAAAAAAAAAAAAAAAATTATTAAATAAAAGTAAAACAAACGAAAAAACAAAAGTATTTTTACCCATAACAATTTAACCATAAATCACAATATAACACAATTGTACACAACTGTACGCAAACATAAGAAAAAAGTTAATAAAAAAATACTTGCTTGCATAAAAAAGTACTTAGCGCAGGTGCAAAAAAGGGTATTATCTCACACTTAATTATAACTGGGGGCAAGAAATAAAACAAATTTGCCATTTATTTTTGCAACATATTAAGAAAGGAAAACGACAACTTCTGACATGTTTGCATATATTTTTAGAATAGAACAAAACCCAACGCGAATGGTAGCATACATGGAACGTTATTGTCAGAATAGAAAATACCGATAGTGTTATTAGTGTAGTGCTTGGCAAGAAGAAGCGTAGGCTCTTACGCCAGCACTGGTATATAAATGTTTGGAATTTGCTTAAGAGTAGGACCGATTTGACTCTGCGGTAAAAAAGACGGAGTTTTATATTTCTGCTAATGTTGTTACATCTCCATATTTTATCTAGTGACTGGAAAGCAACCTTGCATTGTTTATGAGGGTTTTTGTATTCAACGTACTAAGAAATTTACAAAATGTTTCCATAATTATCGAACATTGCAAGTTTTTGTTACTATTTACCTGTCATTTGTTCCTTAGTATTTTGGTGTAATTTTAAGTTACGTTAACTGGAAATAGACATAAATAAAGTATGCCTGCAATGCACAAACACATGCACAACTCAGAATATTTCAATTTAGTTGAAACAAAATATTAAGTGAGCTGAAAGTTAAAAAAAACTCAAAATATTTATATTTTTTTTTTTTTTTTTTTTTTTTCTCAATATTATTTATGAATCTTCATACATTTAAATATGAACTAACAATAATTAATCAAATCTTAACCTAATACTTTATTTTATGTCCTGCCAGTGCCAGACAAAAATTTTCTTCATCACGGGTTCTGTTCACTTATCTAGGTGTTTGTCGCTCATCTAATTGGATAAGTGCTGCAGTGTCTCTTCTTCTTAAGCGAGTGTGGCCGCTATCATTTAAAATATTTCGTGCTAGTGGGTTTGGATGCAATTCGAGCCTTTTTAAGTATTTTACTGCATATTTCGTTATCATAGTTTTGACTAATGGAACATTGAGATCCCTGTGAATATTTGAGTTTTTTACATACCAAGGGGCAGCTGTGATTATTCGAAGAATTTTATTTTGGCGCCTTTGAATTTTTTCTATATTAGAGGCCGAGGCAGTGCCCCATAACTGAATACCATAGCACCAGATTGGCTTTAAGATGGAGCTGTAAAGAAGAAGTTTGCAGTCGAGACTAAGGACAGAGTTTCTACCAATAAGCCAATGAATTTGAATGGCTTTTAGTTTCATTTGAGTTAATTTTGCCTCTATATGGCATTTCCACGTTAATCGCCGATCCAGATGTATACCGAGATATTTTACATGCGAATGTTGAGGAATTATTTGATTGTTGATTGTTATATGGGGGCAAGATTCCCGGCGCAAGGTGAATGTTATATGCACGCATTTTTGCTCATTGACCATTATCCTCCATTGTCTTAACCATATTTCTAGTTGAAATATATGATGCTGTAAGTAACGAGATGCTTCATAACGGTTTTCGTGGACGCTTAGAAATGCTGTATCGTCTGCAAATGTTGAAGTTTGGGTGTAGTTGCTTGTTGGCATGTCCGAAGTATAAATTAAATATAATAGAGGGCTATTTATATTTAAAGAAACTACTTTTATATCACAAGGAATTATGAAAAATTTTATAGGAACCGGTGTGATAGGTACGTTTTATAGGCATAACAAAACTATTTTATTTTTTTTGGGCACTTTAGATCACACTGAAAAAATTGTTTCAAGTTTTCTTAAATTTAGTTAACAAATACGTGCCTTGTTAAAGGTATTTTTACAACCGAATTTCCCACCGCAAAATACATATGTACATGTCGTGTGTTGCCTTTATAACTTTATTTCTGTAAAAGTCAGGAGTAAATTCGTCTGACAAAATTTCAATTAGAATGAGCTACAGTTTCTTCTGACAAACCATCTGACATCAGCTGTTTTTATTATGAAAAATTTGTTGTCGGAAAGCTATGCCGTAAGGAAACAGGCATCGGCGGCCAACTATTGGCGGAATCATTAGCCGGCTGAAGATGAAATTTTGCAATATATTTTTTTTTAACCATTTGATAGGAAACATTTGTGAAGTGTGTCCAAATCCGAATCTTTCTGTGGCGGAAAATTGATAATTTATTCGCACTGAATATGTGATCGTACGATTTGGCACCTTTAGACTATTTTTGTGGCCTTATTTAAAATCGAAAGTGTACAGCATCAATCAGTTTAATTAAACAGTTCAAAGGCTTAAAAACAACAGTATCGAGCAGATATTAACCATTGACAACAGTTTATTGAAAAAGTGATAAAGAGTTTTGGTATATGATTGGGAGCCTGCCGAGCCAGTAGGGGGGGGGGGGGTTCACTTGGCCGACATAATTTTTAATTTTTAACCGGATTTTATTTGTAATAAACTAAATAAAATATTTATAATATCTCAAAAAAAAAACTTATTTTTATTAAAATTTAAATTATACTTCAATTTGTGGAGAATCTTAATATAAATAATGTGTCATATTCATTTACTAAATTGGTAACTTCGAATTTGAAATAAACCATTTTAACAGTTTGAGTCCCACGTGTCCACTGGTGGTCATTTTTTTCTGCACCGGTGGACCGCGTGCTGACTAGTGGTTATTCATTAGTTGACAAGCTGATACTAAAATTTTTTAACTTAGTTTTATTGGCAGGCCAAATTACAAAGTCCAAGCCAAATAGGTTTTTCATCCTGGGACCGAACTAATTTTATTTCAATGGTAAATGTATGTTGAACGTTTCCACTGGTGATCACAATGTCGGGAAGTGACACACAACGTTTGACCACGGGTGGACACGATGTCACATAAAGTAAATCCACCAATGACCACGGGTGGTCACTTTGTCCCAAAACGTCAAAATACAAATGTGCACCGGTGGTGCACGTGGGGCTCAAAGGGTTAAGATGGCTAAGCCCTTTAACGGCGCAAATAAACATTTTTGTAGCGACAGCATACCATTTTTAAACCGAGAACGACTTTAGTGTCCGCAAACACTGTGCAAAACAAACAGAGACTATTTCAGAAGCAATTAACGTATACGTTTGAAATCGAATTTTTCTGAGGACTGGGTAATAACTTATAAAAGGTAAAATCTTTAATCAACAATTTGTTGCTTTCTATAAACAAACATGTATTCAACCACCGCCAACATGGGAGGTCATGGTAATTATGAGAGAACTTGTATTATAAAATCATAAATTAGGTTTGGTTTAAATTTCAATAAAAATAATTTTCATCCGAAAGCTCAATTCATGTCATTATTGAATTTATTTCAGCCCCGTGGGCACAGCGGCTGATCTTGACAAAGCGCATTCTTGGCCAATTTTTCGAGCATTGGTGACTGTATTTCATAAATAACATAAACATTTTAAGGCTTAAATTGTTGCTGGTTTAGCAACATAAGCCACTGACTTCTTGCAGCCGCACAAAAAATAACCGAAAATAACCATCAAATTGCACGACCTTAGAGGCCAATTGAAAAGTCTATTTCTTAAAATCGACTTATCACCAAATTTTCAATTTAATCGGTTGATGGTTGCGTTCGCCGTATGGCACGTAGCGCCTTCCTGTTGAACCCACATCTTACATCAAGCAAAAAATCTTGGATCATGGTGCGGTGAAGATCTCCGTTGATGTTACTTGCAAGTAAACCGCACCAGACTATTTCTAGTTCGAATGGAGTCTAGTTGCGGCAATTTTATTTATTAGCATTATAAAAATCACTAAGTCGTCGATAAGATGCGCGAATAAAATAAACATCGATAATTTGGTAGCGTTGAGCAATTGCGAACCAATTCGTGATGATTTGCGATAGTATACTGATCATAAATAACAAAAAGGGAGTGCAGTGTGACAGCTAACCCTTTAGTGACTTCTATTAGGCTTAAAAAGCACGCTTTATTTACAAAATTTACAAGTTAAATAATTAAATTCTTTTTTCGATGTAACTTCGAAAACTGTTTCGGAAATAGTGTTGGCCCGAAACATTACATACTCATCATGAATTTAATAATTTTGTAATTGTTAATAGGCTATCTTAATTTATGAAAATATAAAAAAATTTTATTTTGCGCTTAATTTTGTACAAGATCTTATTTTCTATTCATAGTTTAAAACAAAAAACAAGTATTTTGTTTTTTTAATTTTAAAACTTTTTGCTCCTAACTGCAATAAATTTTTATTCAAAAAAGAAGCTTTTTATTGATTAAATTATTTCATACATTTACCTACATACATAATTTAAATAAAAATTAAAAAAAAAAATATTAACCACAATTTAGTAGCTGTTAAATAAAACAGCAGTATTTTTATATTTTATATTTAATAATATTTTTTTTTTTTGTTTTTTTTTGTTGTTCATTTATAATTTAAACATTATTAGTAACATAGTAAAACAGCATGTACATAACAATATTAACAAGAAAAAAATTGTATCTATATGTATAATCTATTACCAATAACCCATATAGGATTAAAATATTAAAAAAAAACCTGAAACAAATATAAAACAAATTTACAAAAATTTGTAAAACAAGCGTAAACAAATGAAAGTTTAACTGCAGAATTAAAAAAAAGAACATTGAAAACTCAAACATAGATAAATAAATGGTGATTAAAACGATAAAAACATACAACATTTTTCTATAAAAAAAAAAAATTATTTAACTAAATAACACAATTTGCTTATGCCCAACAACATGGTTGGTTGACCTGAGTTTATTTTGTTTGTCACCACAAATATTTACCAGGAATGCAAATACTAAAAAAAGCACTCTCTCACACACACACACAGAGAGATACGAGTTGCATTTTAAATAACATAAAAACAGATTAATAAGTGTGTAACTGCTTAAAAATTTGTTGCTGATTAATTTACAAGAACAAAAAATATTTGTTTTATTTTTTTCTTTTTTAGTAGCACTAAAAGCTTTTTTTTAATTGAGAGTATTTAATATCCGATTAAACTCAAAAAAACCATTTTTATACAACTTTTTATACGCTCCACCACTAGTGGTGTATAAGGGTACAATAAGTTTATCAATCCGTGTGATACTATTTAAATATTAATCTAGGATCCCGTAAAGTATATACATATTCTATGTCCTTAATTAATTGCAAGTCGATTTACCTCTGTCCAACTGTCCTTCCGTCTGTCTGTCCGCCTAAAACACGCTTACTTTCCAAGGACACAACAGAAAACTGGCTTACCCTCAACAACAATAAATTTCAGTGTAGTTATCAAAAATAAAATTTGGGAATTAAGCACATCACAGAGAAATCTTATTAATAATAAATTTTGTATTCCCGCAAATAGCTTTGAAAAAATAAAAATAAATGAAAATATAAAAATAAGTGAAAATAAAACAATAGTATGAAAGGGGAATTTAGCACATTCAAACGAAACCTTAAAAATAATGTTGTTGTTAGTTATTTCTGGTTCTTCTCAACAATTTAGGATATAGATCCAGCCAGCGCTGCCAGAAAGAAGTAAGATTTTACCTTATTTTTTAAGATTTTTTAACCGAAAAAAGATTTTAAGTTTTTTCCACAAAAACAAGATTTTTTGTTAGGTTCAATTAAAAAAAACCTTCTTTGTTCCCATTTGAAAATTTTTAAACTTAATAATGCAACCTTGCGGTTTACTGGACAAAAAAAAACTTAAGGCCCAACCATAATGTGCTTAAGTTGGCTTAAGCAAATATGCGAATACATGTTAATCATATGAGGCTAGCCATATTCAACTTAAGGAAACTTTTTGTTAAAATTTATGAAACTGTCATTTGCTTAAGAAAGGTGCGAAACTGATCGCACATTCCTTATGGAATCAAATGTTTGTTGATTTTATTTTTGTTTTTTTTAATACATTTGAGAGAATTTTTGACAGTAGGTTAAGCAACGCTATGGCGTTCAAGGGTGATTAATCAGGTGTAAGCTTTGCGCGCTTTTTATTTTGCAAAAACCCAAAATATTGCAAGTCAGACTAAGGTTCGCAAAAATTAAATATGTAATAGCAAAGACATTTAATGGAAAAATGTTTAATCCGAAAAGGTAATTTTAAGTGCATCGAAATATCTTTGAAAAAGCAGCTAATATCTATTTTTATATAAATTAACTTTTAAAAATGATTAAATTTTAGAGGTAGTTTTAAGAAAAATCCCGCTAAATTGAATATTAAGCGGTTTCTAGCGGTTTTGAAGTCCGATTTGGCGGGAAATCTTCAAAAAAAAGTTGGCAACAGTGGAAATACATATTGATATGCTTTAAAGTTAACTTTAATAAAAAAAAAACTTCTTTTTTCCAAAAATAAGATTTTTTTTTTTGGTGAAATTAAGATTTTTTGCTGAAAATTTCTGGCAGCCCTGGATCC
This sequence comes from Pollenia griseotomentosa, assembly GCA_963931875.1. Lineage (NCBI taxonomy): Eukaryota > Metazoa > Arthropoda > Insecta > Diptera > Polleniidae > Pollenia > Pollenia griseotomentosa. The sequence continues at coordinate 52,424,340 of OZ007563.1, forward strand.
AGCACAATCGGTTGAGTAGAAAAAGTGCTATTTATTTATTTATTTCCTTAAGTCTATGAAAAAATGCTTACAGACTCTTACAAATTCTAGCAAATACAAAAATACAAGTTTAAACAATTACATACATATATTCAAAACGATTAACTTAATAAATTTAAATATGATATTATTTCACTCCTTATAATTTTAATGTTTTTTGAAGTCAATACGTTTACATATTGAATTTATTGAAATCATCACAGACTTTACAAAATGGATCAAACTGAGCAAAGTTTGTAGTTTGTAGTATAATATTTAACACTCAGGATGCTAAAATGTCTTGATAGACAAACAGGTACACAGAAAAAATTCTCCAAAATGTTTCATCAATTAAAGCATTAATCAAAAACATAATCAGTTTTAACTAAAAATTTAATCAAGTGAATTAAACTTTTAATCAAGTGAATAAAACGTTTAATTAATACTATTAACTGGTTTAATTGATACTATTAATTTGTTTACTGGTGCAAATTTAATTAATTTTTTAATTAATATCACAAATTTTTTAATTGAAATCAATTTTTATTTTTTTCTGTGTACATTAAGGTTAATTTTTCCCAGAAGAAATTGAGAATTGACACTTCCATTGATTAGTTTAAGTAGAAAAAAAGCATTTAAAATTTTTCAGCGATTCCTTGAAGTTGGTAACTTGACAAGTGCAAGACGGTTTACATAGGATGGTAACCTTATGCTAGGGTCCCAACCCTATCCACGAAGACAAAATTATAAAAACTGGATTTGAACTGACTCGATTTTGTTAGAGTGTACTGAGTACAATGGACTCCATATCTCCGTTCCATATTCAAGAATCGGTCGAACCAAAGTGGTAAACAGTTGCCTGGTAACATAAAAATCTGAAAACTCTTTTTTTACCATGTTTTTATAAATCCCAGAACACCAGTAGCTTTGTAAGTTGTTAACGTGATGTGATTCCTGAAATCCAACTTTCTGTCAAAATTTACTCCTAAACCCTTTATGAAATCAACCAGTTCAAGTATAGAAGCATTCATTGTTTATTGATCATTATTTGAAGACGTTATTAAGAAAATCATATATTTCCATTTTTTCACATTTAGTTCCATTAAATTATCAGTACACCAAGATGTCAAGTAATTAATATCATTCTTCAGAAGTATTTGTTGATCAATGTTGTTAAATGTAATAAATAGTTTTTTCATCGTCTGCATACATCAGTGTGTTGGAATTTTTCACAACAGAGGAAAGTTAATTTATAAATAGAGTAAAAAAGAGCGGCACTAATACATCTATTTAGTTAGAATACGTGTTACGGAACCTCAATAAATGATGGTAATACTTTAAAATACAACTGGGAACCAAATCAGGGCCTAAAACATACAACAGTTTAAAATTTGTCCCATAGTTTGCAACACTTAAATGATCTATTACGGATACATATATTAAAGTCCTTGGATTCTGAAATAGAGTATGAACACTGATCACTTGAATCAAATGTAGATGATGAGAAAGTTGACGCAAAAACTCAGCAAACAAATTACTTATTAAATTATCATCTGAAGATCTGAAACCAAATGTGAAACAACCTCCCTTAAAAAGTTATATATTTTTTACTCCCTAAAAAATTTATATTTTTGTTACAAAAACTAACATCAATTGCTGACAGCATGCACTGATTCTCGTTAAATTTTGCAGTTTAAACTTATTACAAATTTTAGTGAATATCGGTCCATAATTTATCATAGGTCCCATATAAAACCCTCTCTCAGAAAGTACTTTATTGCGGAAAATTTTTGCGGGAATTACCGAGATTTTTTTATTAATTATGACAACTTTAACAATGATATAATTGTAAATAAGTTAGTCAACAAAAAAGTTGATGTAAATTGAAATCCGATAAGCAAGGATATCTTAAGTATTGGATGTTCTGAAATGAAAAGGACCGGGAAAAGAAAATTCCACAACGGTCCCATCTAAAGCGTTCTCTCGAAAAGTAATTTAAGAAGCATTAAATTTTAAAAAATGTGTGTAACTGTAATGAGACATGATCTAATTTAGGTTTTTTAATACAAGAAATAACTCTAGCGAATTCTGTGATGAACGATGCATAAAGCTTTACTCCTGAAATATTCGAACTCTCTGTGAAGGGAATTAAAGATTCGGCACAGCCGATTATAAAACTATTACTTATTTTTTATGCTTTGATATTGTTTTTAAACGTGCTGCAGCTGGACCACAACTGATTAAATTTAATTCGTACAAATGTTAAAACAGATATTTTAGTTAAAAAATTTAAAAAAACATGTGAATAGCAGTTTTTTTCCTTTGTGAAATTTTGTAAAACTTTGATTTAAAGCATTTAAGTTTTTTGTATTTGCTACTGAAGGCACTTAATTATGTCCTCATTAATTTATAATAATGAACATTTTATGACAATAAATCACTTAAACTAAAACACAAACCTCTCATATTTGCATACATGTACACTCATATCTGCTCACACACAAGTGCATAATTATCTACATACAGACATAATGAAAATGATGATGAAAAGATACATTTTCCTAATGAAGAAGCTGAAACTAGATAATAAACTTTAGTGGGTCAATTTAGTGGGAGAGGCTGGTGTTAAAAGTCTTTTTATTAATATTTAAGCTTTTTTACAAAAAATATTTTTCAACTGCTTTGTGTAACTACAGCACAGTTAAACCAACAACCAAATATATTGTTATAAACATCAAGGTTTAGAAATTTTAAAAGAACAGAAAATAAATAACCTTTAACAATTGGAAGATTATCTATGTTAATTGTTGGGGTCATATGGCTTCGGCCTGTCGCAAGGATTTTCTGCTTTATGGTATAACAAACACAGGCTTCTCTAACTAAATTCGGGACTCGATATCGGGATTTTTAAATTTAGGATTTTAAAATTCGAGATTATAAAGTTCGTGATTTTGAGATTCGGAAACTCAAAATTATAAATTTTATAATTTCGCTATTTTAAAATTCGGAATTATCATACTCTCCCTAATGTTAAAGCAGTGCAAGGAATTAAAAAAATATTTGTATAGTTAATTTTTTTAAATTTATTTTTATATATTAAACGAACTAATAAATCTTTTTTTGGAGAAACAAAATATTGAATTGCGAACCTGTTTGTCTAACAATAATAAGCCATTAGGCAATTCACAAAGTGTTCTATTGTGTCATATTGGCTAAATTTTCTATATTTTTATTAATGTCACATTCATAAAATTATATGACACAGTAGAACACTTTGTGTATTCCCTGAATAATATTATTTATAGTTGAATCAATTTAAAAAATAAATCTATTTGGATTTCGATGTACTGTCTAATGCGTGTTATGACGGCAAAATAATCAACATCAATTTCCATTTTCTGGATTGGTATATCTTCCAAACTTGTTTAAAGATCTTACACCCTTATAAATCGCATCTCTTTATTTTAAAGCAACTTTTCCGACACTCCCTCGCTTTAGTTCATTTTCATATACAACAGTCAGTGTGTACTCGAATACCACGCTATGTTCTCTCTAATGCAGAATCATGCTAAAACAATGATTTGTATATTGGTCTCTGCCTCTTTTATGTGTACTAAAATTGGTTTTTTTTTTCTACGCTTTTGCTTTTACAATTTAACAACAATAACAAGTGCAAAAACAACAATACAAACAATAACACCAACGCATCGTATACATAGATGAATTTAATTAATCTTACGACCGTCATTTGCACACAATTGCAATTAACTTGCAACTTTGCTATAATTACAAATGACCTCATGTTTTGCTACTTATCAACATCACAACACTAACTAACCACCAACACTATCACACGAACACTTACACTAACACACTGACTATTATCATAAAATAAATTATATTTTTTTTTTGGTAAAGCGGTCAATTAAGTGGGGAAGTGTAAAAGGGAGGAATTTAAGTTTGACAGTCGAGTTAAAGTTTGGATGTGCACAACTCTAAATTTAAACAATAATGTTCATGTTAAGATAACATAATTTAAATTTTAGCCAATCTTATTGCAGTGACTGCATTTGACTCAATTGTAGGCGATTCTATCATTTTAAGCCAAATACAATTTTATTCAGAATTGACTAAATTTTCTGATTTAATTGCAGAAACCATTGAATATAACGACACCCAATCAGTGCTACCACCACTGAACAAAAAAGTAACACGACAGTTCGGTCAAAAATGGTTCAAAATCATATGGTATAATAGTATTAAAATTCTCGGAAATATATTAAAGGTTTTTCCGGAAATTTTTCAACACAAGTGAAGTAGCTCTAATACATATTTGAAAAGATACCAAACAACAGAGACCACTTACTGCCGGTTTCCGATGTGCGAAAGAATTCTTTCATTTAAAACAAAAAGTTCTTAGAATGGGTTTTTGTTTTAAATATAAATTAGCACATTGTATTAGTTTAGAATATCGTCAATTCTGAAATTAAGGAACCTTAAGAAAATAAAAGTTTGCTCCAATATTGTGCAGAACAAGCGAAACGAAATGATCGTATGCATGACGCCATTTTGAAGATTATATGTCGAAAATTTATTAAGATCTTACTTAATAAGTTCTTAATTTTACTTTCTCCGTAATTCAGACTAACCGCGTCATTCTATCTTTAATATCACATAGCTGGAGTATCCTCCGAGATACTTTGGGAAGGACCTTCACTTAAATGAAGAGAACATACACGTTTCGAGATACAAAATGGTTACAATTGCTTCTAAGAACCTAAAGCTGTATAATTTTGTGCAAGTGCAAATTGCTAGAAATATTACCAAAAGTTGGCCTTCTACAGCGTTTATTTCTGTTATAAGTAAAATTACACAAAAGTATCCCAAAATTACAATAGTTCACAAATTATCCTAGAAATGCGAAAATAATACAGTGTTTGATCAACTATTCAGAAAGTTCCAACGCTGTACTAAAGAGAAAATCTTTTAAAATATTGCTTAGCCCTAGTCCTTATACCGGGATAAATTTTTCCCTCCTTGTTGTGATATGGTTCACATTTTAGAGTTCACAATGTCAATAAAAAATGTCGACTTTTTAGGATGTTGACAAAATAGGCTGTTGCCGGTTTACCGATCACATTGTTTTCTTATGACCACTTAAAATGTTCGTTAATATATTCAGCTACAAAATTGCATTAAAAAATTTCTTTTTCTTCGAAAATATAAAGAAAAAATATGAAGTAAAAGTTGGGTATAACGACTAGAGTTCACCAACCAACTTTCTATCATGTAGCTCGGACCAGTTGTGAAACATATTTAAATTTGACATCCCATTGTATTGGAGTTATATCGGTAACGCATGCCGCTGTCGGTAACATTCTCATCAGTCTCATTTTTTTTTAAATAAAATCTGTTTTTTTTTTTTTTTATTCAGATGTGTTTAAAAACCTCCTTTAACTAAATGCTGAATTTTTTTCACTATATCTGGTCCAAATTAATTAATTTTAGGTGACATTCTGGCGTTAACGAATTCACGATTAAGTGGGTGGAAAATCGATAACTTCCGAATTTAGCAGCAATCGTCAGATATAACTTATAGTGACTGAACCATATTTGGAATAGCATTTATATAAAGTCAGCTTCCGAGGGAAAGTTTTTGAGCTTTTTATTCAGAAAATATATTTTTAATTATTTTCCAAAATAAAGTTTACTCGAATGTAGTTATTTTTCGTAACGTCCTCTTGCTCTATGCGAGAGCTATAGTTTTTTACTTAAAACTCGAAAAAAAATATTTTTTGCATTTGATAGGAGCTGAATCGGATCGTACTTCGTAAGGACGTAGGACGTAACGCCGTTAATTTTCAAATATTCACATAAGTTATTTTCTTTCTATATTACTAATTTGTCTTTTTCTATGACAATACGGCCGCAACCGGCGTATACAAGAGAATTATTGCAGGAACACAAAACGGAAGATGCAACGTCGTAAATTTTAAAAATACGCTCTGTTTACCCACAATTACGTTATAAACGTATTTTGGTTTCTTAAAAAAAAAAATATTAGAAAATTCCAACTTAATTGTTGTTTATTTTGTTAAATTTTTTCAATATTTTTTTTTTTTAAATGTTTAATTTCAAAATACAAAAAATATTTTAATTTCATATACATACCCTGTTCTAGTTAGAAGGGCTGCGCAAAACTTAAACATGATAAAGATGTACAAAAGAAATGCTACAAGAACAAATTGCACGCAAAAATATTATCAGCAGGTGTTTCGCGCAGACCTACTAATTGAACTATAATGAATTAATATTTAATCTAATTTTTTTTTTTTTTTTTTTTTTTTGACATTACGGAAGCAACGTATGAACGGATGCAACGTATGAAATAGAATTAAGGCCGAGTCACATAGAATACTTTGTACAATATACGTTGCTTTTATCAACTGACAACTAACGGTCTAATTTATAAAAAATAAAACAGGTTAATAGTTAATAGTTACACGTTGAGTTACACTACGTGAAAATTTTTGACCAAATGAATTTGACACCTAATCTTTGTGTAAATCCGAATATGAAGTCAGAATTGTCAAAAGTAGTAGTAGTTTTTGAGATATTCCAAAATAACCGTTTATTGGGGTTTTTAATAAGATGATGTGACTGATATGCAAAAAAAAAATTTAACAAAAAGATTAGCTGACAGATTCATTTGGTCACGACTTTGTTGAAATTTTGTCACGTAGTTTTATTAAAAACTATCAGTTTGCTTTTTGATTTGGCTTTATTAAATTTGTTGTGTGATGTGTGGCCAAAAATAAAAGTAAATACAAATTAAAAAAAAAAACCCAAGAACTAAATAAATAAAATTGTTTCGGTATTCATTACAGTGTCCTGTGGTTGCTTAGGCCAGATCATCAGGAAACTTCATCCATAAAGATTTTGGAAAAACTAAAGATATTAAACCAAATAAAACTGTTAAGCGTATAAGACTTATAGCAACAGTTCTACTTGTAACAATATCAAAGATTAAACAAAACACATCAACAATAAACAGTGGGTTTATCTCATCTTGCATTCCCCATTTTGTTTTTCTTAACCTACTTACAACTACAGTTAATGTTGAGAGAATTTCAACTAATTGTAGTGGGGAATGTAAGATGAGATAAACCCACTGTTTATTGTTGATGTGTTTTGTTTAATCTTTGATATTGTTACAAGTAGAACTGTTGCTATAAGTCTTATACGCTTAACAGTTTTATTTGGTTTAATATCTTTAGTTTTTCCAAAATCTTTATGGATGAAGTTTCCTGATGATCTGGCCTAAGCAACCAGTGAAATGCGCATAGGAATAGCTTATCCCATCAACAATAAATTTCAAGTGTTTTTATCAATAATAAAAACTGGGAATTAAGCACGAATAACAAAATCTTTTGAAATTAAAATTTTGTATTCCCAAAATTGAAATTACTTTTTGATTCTTAAAAAAATATAATTTTTGAACCTTCTTTTAAAATCTCTTGAACTATAAGCCTTTTCATATTGATTTTTATCCTTAATTTATACTCCAATATTTGTGGTAGTTTCAATAAAAAGTCTGTACCGAATTTTCATTACGACGTTTTTGCATAAAGCAAAAGGCCTGACTTTTGTAGGAATCCAGCAAAAACTTTACTGACAATCCTAATTTGAAAGACTTCCTGAATTCATTATTTTTTAGCTTTATTCGCCACTTTTTGGATTATTAGTTATTTATTAAATAATAACTTTATCATTTTATCTTAAATAAGTCATTATTATACATTACAAAAAATATTTAATATAATGATTTAAATAAGTTATTATTATACTATTTTAAATAATTATTTAAACCAATTTGCAATATATTTCGTTAATATTTATTAGACATTCGGCAATACTATACAATTTTAAGAATAATTTCGATGTTAGTGTCAGTCAGATCTATTAATTATGCTGTGCAGCCAAAACACTCTTTAATTAATGATTTCTTACATTTTGAAAAATATATAATTGTGTACACTTTTTCAACAAAAATTCCATAAGATTTCTTATGCATATAAGTGTAATTTTAATTATTGTGTTTTAACCTTTTTGAAAGTTAATTTCTTACTACTTATTTTTTGTCTCTTTATGTTACTACATACTACAGTTTTAAGTATAAAAGAGAGATATTTGGGGGATTCACAAGGTGTGCTATCAAGTCATTTCGTCATAATGTATATATAGGTATAATATTTTACAATTGCTTAAAAGAAATATTGTTGTGTTTGAAACAAAATAAAAATGTTAATGCTATGTTTAATGATTCGTCATAACTGTTCAGTATAAATCTGAATTATAAGCGGTAGCCCACAGCAGTCATATATATTTATTGTAATTATTTTTAAACATATGACTTTACAAATTTATGACTACCTTGTGAATCCCCCAATAATTTTTTTAATTACAATTGGCTTAATTATAAAGGATTACTTTTGAAACATCGCGAACTAAAATAAGTACTTTTTCTAGTAGAAAAATACTCGTCAAGTTCTCATTATTTTGTAAGCAAAGTTTTTGCTGGGTATAGAGTTAAAAAGGTTAAAACCTGGATAAATTTTTGTTTGTTAGATCTGTTATGACTTCACCTTAAAATGAAATCATGCATTTTGCTTAAATTAAATAACAAAGTGGTATTCTGGTTATTAGTACAAATACTGCCCTCCTCTAAAAGAAAGTCACACATCCGTTTTAGTAGTTTTAAGTAGGGAAGGACAAAATTCTACATGCGAGCACAATTCGAGTCAATTCTCTCGTTTTAAAATTTGTGCCCGCGAGTTTTATTTCTAAACAAGCCTGCCCAAATTGACACGAATTGTGCTCGCGATTAAAATTTTTTTCTAGCCTGCTCAAAACTACTAAAATGGGGACGTGACTTTCGTTCTTAAGAAGAAAAATATAAGAGAATGTCAAAAACTGCCGTTTTTCAGAAATTTTGAAACTTTGTATTTTGTCTTTAATAAAACTTAAAATATTCTTAATTTTTATAACAATAATTAAGCAAATCTAAATATTAATACTCAAATCCGAGCTAAATTAACCCTTGTGTTAATACCCGGGTATCATGGTAACCACGTAGGTATATTTACATGAAAAAAATGTATTTAGAATTAAAATTTTTAAACAAGCTTCTAAATCGTCGTTATTTACCTTAAAAGAAGGCGAATTCAGATTCTAGATTTATTTTTTGCTCCTTTAATACTCCAAAAAATTTGCTTAAACTTTAACCATCGCAACATGCGCACCCGGGTACCCAATACAATACAAAACACTTTATGGGATAACACAAACACGTTTTAACTGCTCAAAAAATTCAATAAACTAAATTCTGTATCAACAATTACTTAAGTTTAGTTTCCAAAGCGTTATTATTATAATACGGGGAAGTCTCATTTACATATCATGCATGACCAAAAATTTTCAACTGTTATACATAAAAAATTAAAAACTTTAGCCGTTATGCAATACAAAGTTAAGAAATCATATTTTAACATAAATATAACTTAATACGCTTTTAAAACGTTTAAAAATTTAATTTTTTTTTCATGAAAATATTGATTATTAATACCGGGGTACCCCGGGTACTTAACAATGTGGATAAAGTTGGGTATTAACACATGGGTTAAAGAAAATCTTTTATATTTCATGCACTTGAAACTTTTTATCCTTGAGCTTATTACGCCACTGCCATTTTAAGCAACGTAAATGTAGTTGTTTATTGCACCCAATATATTATAGCCGACGATGTACCCGACTCTACTCACTCCCAGTAAATGAAATATTTTTTATTGTTGTTACTAAATTGCGAGTGTGCGTGTGTGTTTGTAAATGAATGTTTATGTAACAGTTAAATTGTTGTTTAAAACCCACAAACACATGTACACTGTTACGTATAAGCGATAAAATGATGATGATGATCTCGTTCATTTTAACTCATACGCCATGTTGGCTTATTAAACAAAAGTCCCGTTCCCTCCTCATGTTTTAACTGACCAACAGAGTAATAAATAATGCATTTTGCTTGGAGTGTTACAATATTAACACACCTTTTGCCACAGATAATTTGCATATTATTTGAAATGCAAAAGACACAAACACACACGCATACATTACCATACAATCATTTATTTATAAGCATTTATATGTGTATGTTTCGAAATTTATATTAAAACCCTTTCTTTTTTTATATAACGACTGTTTTATATAAACAATATTTTTTACGAATTTTACTTCAGCAACAGAATTTTTTTGTAAAAAACTGCTACTTAAAAGTACCAAACATTAAACAATTAAATATTAGTAAAAAGTTTTTAGGTAAATAATTATTATAACAAGCAAAAATGTAAAAATAAAAACTCTGTGAAATTCGAAAAATTAATCGGAAAATTGTAGTAAAATATAAATAAAAAAAAATAAACAATATGTAAATTAAAGGCGAATGTATAAAATCTGTATAAATAATTCAATTAATTGCTTAGCAAACAAACTGTTAATGTTGTTTCTACTTTAAACTTAATACAAAAATGAAAAAAAAACAACTAATTTATTGACATTTTAGTTAATTAATAATGGAAACAAAAAAATATGTATCAATAATTAACCTAAAATTAATTTAAATGAAATTATAAAAAAATAGCAAATAAATTATTATAGTAACAATAATAAAATGTTTATAAAGATTTATTTCATATCAAATATATTTATAAAAATCACTATAATTAAAAACCCAAAACTTGTAACAAACAATTATTTATAACTAGAAGCTTACAGAATTAAAAAAAAAAATATTCGAAAGGAATGTATAGAAAATCAAAGTTAAATGAATTAAGGAAAAAAAACTAAGAATGTATTGATTTAAGGAGTTGGTTTGTAAATGATCATAGAATAAAAAGTCGAATCAAATTAAAGATAAACCGCTGAAATGAATGATAAGCAATATTTGTTTTAAAAGGAACATAAACATAAGTACGGTAAGTCCCAGTTTGCATAGGGCAGGTGGGTTGTTTTTTTTTTTTTTTTTTTTTTTTTTTTTTTTTTTTTTTTGTTATTGGCTATTTAAGAATTTAACAAAGTTTAAATATATCCAAATTAAAGGTCTCATCGCTCAATAGAAATCTCTACAGGGTCATTATCCGAAGTTTTTGTGGCGGAAAATTGATGATTTAGACGTAATGAATATGTGGTTTCAAGAGGATGGCAACGCTTGCCACACAGAGCAAGAGACACAATAAATCCTTTGAAAGCAAAGTTCGAAAATCGCATTATTTCTCGTAGAGAAGGAGTTAATTGGCCACGAAGACCCATTTGCGATTTGAGACCGCTAGACTATTTTTTGTAGGGTTTTTTGAAATCGAAAGTGTACAGCAAAAATACCACAATATATCAAGAGATTAAAAACAACATTATCAAACAGATATCAACCATAAACAACAGTTTATTGAAAAACGTGATTGAGAATTTTGGTGAAAGATTGCGAGGCTGCTGAGAAAGTAGGAGTAGGCGTCACTTGCCCGACATAATTTTTAATTTTTAACCGAAATCTATTTGTAATAAGCTGAAATAAAAAAATTTTTATTATTTAAAAAAAAAAAAATCTTTTTTATTTTAAAAAATTAAAATTATACCTCAATTTTAGACACCCTTTATAAATTAGAATGACTGTTCAATCATGACAATCAGTTAAATGCTTTGGGTAATTTTGAGTGATTTATTAGAACCACACCACAATAATGGAGAAGGCCCCTGAAGGAAGCTTGGGTGCAAGTGTCTCCATGTCACTAGTCTTGTCGACTATTTTGGCGACATGGCAACGAAGTCTCTATTATCATTTTCTTTTTGCCTTAAATACGAAAAAAAATTGTGTTATGCAGGCGTATTTCTATTTTCTTTTTAATAGAATAATTAAACAAGGACATAAGAGTTACACGTTTCATGAGATATTTGTTAAAAAGCAACTATTATAGTTCAATTTTTATTTTTTTACTTAGCCATAAGTATTTTATTACAAGTAATATTTTTTTTTCCTTATTTGATAACAGTTATTTATAGACACCGGGAAAAATATTTCTTTTACATAATTATTATTATTTCAATAAATATTTATTCTTCTTTGTTTATTACTAGGGATGAGATTTTCATGCACTAAAAAATCGAAAATATGCGCTTTAAATATGCACTAAAAAATCTAATATATGCACTAAAAAAATAAAAAATATGCTCTAAAAACCTAAAAAATACAAAAATATAAAAAATTCATTCTATTTTATTTCAAATATCTTTCAAAAACTTAAATAACCAATTTAAGTTTTTGTTCGTTTGTTTGTTTATTGCCCTTTAATTTCTTGCTTGTTTTCTTTGCTATGGGATAAGGTGTAATGTATTTTACATAATTGAAATAGTGTTATCGGTTAGGTAACGATAACTGTTAGGTACGAACACGACAAGGTATCTGTTTGTATATTTAAACTAACACTCAATTTACATGATGAATTTTATGACGTCCAATTTTGGACGTCATTTTTTGTTTGGTAGCAAGCGGTGTAGAGAAGAAAGAGGAAGAGAAAACAGAAATCATGTTTATTTTTCTACCCCTCTTTCTTCTCTACACCGCTTGCTACCAAACAAAAAAATGACGTCCAAAATTGGACGTCATAAAATTCATCATGTAAATTGAGTGTAAAACTTTGTCTTGTACCTACTTAAAGAATGTCAATGCATTTTAAAATTTTAATGCAAAACGTTTTTTATTTTTTTTAATTTGTCGGACTATTAATATCAAATTATTTAACTTGAGTATTAATTGAACTAAATCCGTCCTAAAAAGTGATTGTTTCACCAATATAAACGTATGTTATTTAAAAAACAAATGCTTTTTGGCTATTGATGTTATTTAAATTTAATACTTCTTTTACTTTTTTAATTGCATAACCATCGGTCTCAACAAGCTCTTCTAACATTCTTAAATTACTCAAAGTTTTTTGAATAGAATTCTGAAGCATCTAGCCAGGTCCCCATCTTGTTACTACTGGCTGTAGTGGAATATTATCGAATTGGCTTATAATTTCCTCTGCAATGCGGTATAACCAATATGCCAAGCAAGTAACTTTTAACTGTTTTGGATATAATATTTTAAACCCATTAGAAGCCTTAACCATGTAAGTTGCTGCAGAGGTTTAAAATAGAAGGATCTTTTGTCGAAATCTTGTATGTAAAGCAAAGCTCCAAAAGAATAAATTTTCTGATTTTAAGATTTTTTTTGGAAGGTTTTTTTGTTTATTTAAAATTTGCTTAAGAACTTTTTTTATAATATGGAAATTAAAAAAAAAAAATAACTCAAAAATTTTAATATATGCAAAAATATGCATTTTTACCAAAATATGCAACAACATGTAAAAACAAATCGATGCAATTTTAACGCAAATTTAATGATTCGGAAAGATAATTGGTCGACATCTTTCGGAGAATTTCGACAAAAAACATGCATTTGCGTGGAAATTGCATCGCTAATTCTTATTTACTGAAATAGTTAGGTCGTTACAGTTACCATTTGCGCGCCCCGGTAGGCTAGCTGGTAGTGTGTTAGTCTATCAGCGCCGGGGTTGCGGGTTCGATTCCCGCCAGAGACTCTGGTTTCTTGCAGACAAGCGGGATTAACTTAGTGAATTAAAAAAAAAAAAAAATATAAAGAAATAGTTAAGTCGGCGATTGTTCGGCAAATTTGCAAATTAGCGAAAACTCCCGAAAACTTTTATTATTTCAAACAAGACGTAGAATTGATTAAGAGTCCCTAAAACTTTAAGGAATGGCAAAATTTCGATAAAAATGGCTAAACTAGCGGAAATTCGCAAAAATATCCTATAAGCGGCATGATAGCAAAGTCTAATAATTGTTAAAAATCGTTAAAGCTGCAAAGAATCACAGGAAAAATTGCTTCTATCGCGAACATGGCCAAAATTCGCTAAAAAATTGCAAACTGAGAAAACAAACCCTAAAATTTATTTGAATTCGCTAAATCAGTAAATAAACCATGTCGGGAAAAATTTGCAAAAATAATGAAAACTCTCGAAAATTTTTAATATTTCAAACAAACCGTAAAATTGATTTATAGTCCCTAAAACTGTAAGGAATGACAAAAATTCGGTAAAATTGCGAAAATTCGGGAAAATTTGCTAATTGCGGCATGATAGCAAAGTTTTATATATATTAATAATCGAATGAGATGTAAAAAATCAGAAAAAATTTAACTAATTATTTGTTATTATAACATATATGTATAACATATGGCGGCATGAAAGAATCTTCCAAAATATAAGCCCCCAAAAAAATAATGAAATAAACCCTCAAAGTGTGGGGCCTTACTTCATATACAATAAACCCTCAGTTTTGAAAATGAATTGAACTACCAGCGAAATGAAGTAACACCCCAAACAAAAATGAAATAATACCCTTATTTTTGGGGGCTTATTTCATATGAAATAAGACCCCAAATTCTGGAATGAAATAAGACCCCAATATGTTTAATACATTAATTGTACAGTTTTGGTTTAAAGAATCATGCGATAGATAGATTGCGGCCAAGCGCAAGGATTTTCATCTCTATGATATGCCAATCATCGGCTTCGATAACTACAGCTCTTCTGTATAGCCGGCTTTCGGCCGTGCGCAAGGATTTTCTCCTCTGCGGTATAACAAATACTGGCTTCGCTAACTAATTCTTCTCAGCATAGCCGGCCTTCGGCCAGGCGCAAGGATTTCCTCCTCTATCATTTTAAAAATGAAATAATCCCCAAAAAAATATATTGGGGCTTTATTTCATAATGAATTAAGAAAATAAAATAACACCCCAAACAAAAATAAATAACCCCCAAAAATCGTTGTTGTTGTGCTCTGTACAAACTTTTGGAGGGTTATTTCATTATTTTTTTGGGGGTTTATATTTTGGGGGTTTATTTCATGCCGCCATAACATATATGTATAAAATTTTTAAAATATTTCATAAAAAAGGGCAATTTTTTCGATTCCTAAAATTTTGATAACAGTTATTTAAGGTCCTTGTAATCAAATGTTAAAATGCAATTTTCAATTCGACGTCTTCTTTAAAAAAGAACTAAGAGTGAAGACCTGATTTACTGAAATGTACTTACTAGTGATTCTCTGGTTCCAAGGTCTTCGTATGGTCCCAAAATAACTACCTAATCAGTAATACTAACGTCAGTAGTAGATTTACCATGTCACGCACATGTTAAATGTCCATAATAAATAATATGGTCTGGGGTATAATAGTAAGTCACTAGTATTGGTGGCTGTGTCAGTAGTGCACCTGTACAGATTCACTAGTAAAATTTCCTACCTTTTTCATTCGTGCTGATGTTTGTTAAACTTAAAAATATTGATTCTGGACCAACCTTTGCGTAAACCTAGAATCAGGAAATTTCTTTATTATGAACATTTTTCAAAATAAAATATAAAAACCATTTGCATGTTAATAAAAAAACAATTAGTTAATAAAATTTAACTAATTTTCATCACTGTTTTAAATTAAAATGTCGCTAGCACAGGTTTTACAGAATTCATTAAATGTGAGATTTAGACTTATATTTGTACGAATTTTTCATTAATTTCAAGCTACACATTTCACATTGAAATTTCTGTTTTACTCATGTGGCAATATTTTTTTAAACCAAAATAAAAAATACAACTGAGCAAAAATATAATACCTTAATTCAAGATAGTCGGTTGTGTTTTTAAATAAGCTCTGAATTATTTTCAAATTTAAAAACATAAACTGTGTAAAAAAAAAAAGTTATTTTACATCTAAATATTCAGAATTATTTATTTTAAGAAAACTATATTTAATTAGAAAAATAATTAAATGAACAAATAAAAATATAAATAAAAATTTCTGGAATTTTAAATAAAAATATAAATTTTGAAACAAAAAGAACCTAAACAAAATAACAACAAATTAAAGACGAGTGCTTTTATTAAACAAACCAATAAATACAAAACCTGTTTTCTGAACTTTTGTGAATTGTAATTGCTCATCTAATTCACTTCTTAAATCTTTCATTTATTAACAACAACACCCACGTAAACAACAACATCGACTAGAGAGATAAATAAATAAATATCATTACTTCAAATCTCAACTCTTAAAACACAATTGGGGTATTCACAAGATGTGCTATCATGTCATATTGTCATAATGTACTAACATTTTACAATGGTTTATAAATATTGTTGTTGCTTTTTTAACAATAAGTGTCTTAAATTAACAGAACTTTGCTTGCTTTGTTTATTGTGCTGTCGTAATTAATCAAAAGAGACCTGCGCTGAGCGGCTGGGCTGAGCTGAGACGCATTAGTCTTTGTAGCCGTCGCCGTTAATGGTATAGTTTTATCCGGCTAATATCCGAATATAACCTGAGGCTAGCAATTTTTTCAACAAAACACTTGCGGCGTCAAATTATATCGGCTTAGGACTCTGATGTTTGTAAACAAACAAAATAAAATTTATTTGTGATTTGCGTCTAAAAAATGGAAAATAGTCAGATAAGATCCAATTTAATTTATTAATTCATGGATTAGAATTAAAAAATATTTTGATGTTAGGTATATATGTATTTATTTTTTTATTTTTGTTTTAAATCAGCTGATTTAAATTCAAAATAGCACACTAAATTACGAGGGGTTGTTCACAACAGTGGTATTTTTCATGTTATAATTTTAAGACTTATGACTTTATGACACCTTGTAAATACCCCAAATATTTTCAAAAAAAGTTTTAAGTTGCACTACCTTGTATTCTTTATGCCATGTTTCAACCTATATTTGTCGTTAATAATTCTTAAGGAAAATATTTGTTTATTTAAAATAATGATTAACAAATTCGTTAAAAAAAGCGAGATTTCTCGTTACTAAACGATGTCGATAGTTAAATTGAAAAAGTTACAAAGTTACGGTACAGGTGTTGTTATTAAAAGTTATTGTATATGTATATGAAAGTTGTCTCATCTTGGTCTTTGACTTTTATTTTGTTCTCATTTTCCCCACAAATTTCTTAAGATGTAAAGTAAAAGATCCTGTCCTTTCAGCAACCACACAAGCTATAAGACAAATTTCAACATCTGTCTGTTAAACTGAAATCATATTCAAACCATTTCCTATGTAATTTTGAATAAAGGGATACTTTCTCTTCTTAAAAGTAGCTTTTGTAAATCTTACATTTGGCATTTTTTTTTATTGTTTTAATTTTAAAGGAAATGGTGTTTTTTTCTACAAGTAATGGCAGCAAATTTAAATGGGAAATGAAAAGATTTTATCAGATGACATAAAGAGAACCAGAAAGAAAATCCCGAAAATCCATTTTATCATCTTATTATGCTTTACTTTGTTTCTTTTTTCTTTGTCGGTGTCTTTTTTGGGTGGTTAATGCCTTAATACCCATTGTGGTCATTTTATTTCCTTTAGCATATTTTTTCCTATGTTATTTTATTTTTTTCTTTCTATACATTTGCTTTTACCATCCAATGAATAAAATGTCCTGGTGTAGGTTGTGGCATATACTTTTTAAACATATAATTCAGCTTATGCTAAAAAAAAATTTAGTCTTTAATTATAAATACCGGACATGACAGCCCAAAAGCAGACTTAAATGAATAATACTTAATCTGTTGTAAAAGAGTGAAATCCTTAATACTTTAATAGGTTTGTTTTGCATATTTTGGTTTTAAATGCATATTTTTGCATATTTTAACATTTTTGAGGGACATATTTTTTAAATTTCCATATTATAAAAAAAAGTTCTTCAAAAAATTTCCAAATTTTATAAAAAAAATAAAAAAAATTTATATCAATAAATAATTTTTTTTGGAGCTCTGCTTTAAATACAAGATTTCGACAAAAGATCCTTCAATTTTTAACCGATGCAGCACCTCACATGGTTAACCCTGCTGTTAGCTTTGGACCATTTTGGTAATTTTTTGTTTTCTTTTCGTTTTATCTACCGATCGGTGAAATATGTCAACCTAAAAAGTTAGCTAATGTGGTGTTTTTGTACTCTATTACTTCTGCAAAATTTTTAATTATGAATGATGTAAGGGGAATTAGAAAAATTAAAAACTACGGATCTTAGGCTTAGGACCACTTTGGTCCGTTCTTGTTTATAGATTTATTGATATGAAAAAAAATCAAATTTTCTCAGGATATGATGAGCAAATTATCTTCCGTAGCAACTTGAATATAAATTTGTTGCTATATGATAATAAATCATGCAGACCTTAATTTTTTCGCGGTAAACTCCTGCAAGAATTATTACAGAAATGTATGCACGCAAAGTAGAGGTTTCTAGATCTTTCAATTTCTTATCGAATTTTACCTTAAAATACTTGTTTTTATTCCCCCAACACCAGAAAAAATAATAAAAATGAACGCAATATAACATTGCATCTGGAAACGGCAAATTGTGTTGGCCCCAATTGTGTGGATATTTGCAATGGAGACGAATTTTTTAGCATCTATTTTTGCGACATTCAATTCTTCTACGTCACCGATAGCTGCAGCATTCTCCTCATTTTCTGTATAAGAAGCATTTCTTCCAGTGATTTCATATTCAATATCCTCGTCCACGCTATTACAAGTTAAAATATCAGAGAAGCTTTTATTTAGAATGTAAACAATATCATTACAGTTTAATCGTCGATTTTCCACTATTTCAGCAAAGAAATGAGTCAAACACTAAATATAAACTAAAGTAAGACCAGAAGATATGCAAATTAACAGACTATTAAAAAAAGTAAAAAAAATTTGTGCACTAATTAAAAAAAACCTATATGGACCAAAATGGTCCTATACCTAAGATTCGTAAGTTTTTCTTAACCTAACAGCAGGGTTAAGGCCGCCAATTGGCCTAACATAGTTTAACTAAAACTGTTACATGTTACTTGCTAGGCACATGGATTGCATCGCATTGCAGAGGAAATAAGAAGCTAATTCGATAAAATTGATTTATTGATTTCATACGCGAAACAATGTGGAAGGAAGAATAGCCCGACAAATTAAAAAAAAAATCGAAAAGGTTTTGCAAAAAAATATGGGATTTCAAACAATTAAACAAATTTCAAGATCAAGAATCAAATATGGGATCTGAATTAGAAAATTAAAATTCTCTAAATGAATTGGCATCCTTCAACTTCGGTTGACTTTGAGAGATCATTTTCCATGTACAAAAGATTTTTAACAGACAAAGGTTTTCTTTTGATGATATACATAAGTTTTGAATTGATTTTGCAAACAAAAATTTAAGTTATGTAGTTATTTAAATTAAGTTTTACAATGGAATAAAAACAACATTAGAATTTTTTAATTTTTTTTGTTTTAAATATTTTTAGTGCATATTTTTTATTTTTTTAATTCCTATTTTGGAGTTTTTAGTGCATATTTTATGCGCATATTTTCGATCTTTGCGTGCATAAAAATCTCATCCCTAGTCATTAAATATTAAAAAGTTAATTAAATTGCACTGAAACTGCAATAAACTGGAGTATATTGTTAAAATTGTGAAGAAGGTACGTGTTTATTAGTGAAGCTTATATTGATTAAATTAAACAATAAATTCTTATTTACCAATTGGATACCTACCCTTTTCCCATCTATACCCATATTCTTTGTAGTTCTTTTAATAATTCCTTTACATTTCTGCCAGGCAAAAGTCTTCGCAGCTAATATGACAAATATTAAGTGTTTGGAATAATATTGTGTTACTGGTTTGCCTTAACCCATTAAACGCCAAGACCATTAAAAACAAAAAATATTGAAATTCATTTATTTGTTTATACTTAAATACAGTTAATAAATATAGAAAAAACAAAAAATTAAAAAAAAAGTTCCTGGAAGTGTGTTTTAAGGGCTGTACTCGGACGAGTACAATGGCGTCATGAGTATGATATTTTTTTAATTATGAAAAATTTTAAAGCATATTTTTTCAACACATAGAGCAACATCGCATTGCTCAAATACCCATATTATGCTGTTATGACACTCACGACATCGTAACTGATTTGTTATCCTTTTAGGAAAGAAGTTTCCACCACTAGTTGCAATACCAGCAGTCAGCGACCGTTTGGAAACATTCACCTTCTGGGTATAGTTTCGCAAATAAAATTGAGCAATATTGCGTTGAAACCCAAGCCAGTCCATTTGAGATCTGTTTGCAACATAATCTAAAGTTTAAGGAACGTTGTTCATAAAATCAAGCACGACTCGGGATCCAAGAGGGAGTTTTGATCTTTCTACTTTTATACCTTTGGCCCCACAGTTGGTATCGAATTGGTATAAATAACCGGAACTGCTCGTTAGCATCCTATTTTTAAGACCAAATCTCACTTGTTTAACTCTTATGACTTATTTTGAGGAGTGCCTACCAAAAAAATTAGTTTGATGCATTTGAATATCACAAGGTCTCTCTGTCTACTTAGGAGCTATTTTGCTTGATTTTGAAATTTATTGTCTGTCGGTACTGCTCAAGTGGGATATAATCATTGATATCACTGCCGAAAAAAAAACCTTCGACTTCACCTGGTGCATCATTTGGCATGCGATCAAAAAGAATATCCTCAGCATTCCCCTCCTCTTCATCTGTGTTATAGTCCGGATTTGGTTGAATAATAGCTATATCGAAACTTTTGTGATCATCTTTATCTAGCTGTTTAAATTTGTGAAAGCTTTAGCATAAAACTTGAGGGTTTGATGGCTTGAAATTCCATTTCGGTCGAAGAAAAATTAAAAAAAAAATTATACATATCAAGCCATTGTACTCGGTTGGGTACAGCGATTTTGCTACTCAAATAACGTTGTCGAATAAAAAAATTTTTCTTGTAACTTTTTTTTAAATGTACACACAATCACTCTTCTTCAGAAATTTATAAGAAACTTTTGTTTCAACAAAACAGTATTTACTCTATGCAGCTCAATTGTTACTGGCCTAGCTAAAAATCACAAAAATGATAAAGTGTTACAAGAACAAAAGAAAATACACTATAACGGTATATATTTTTTTACATTTTTTTATGTGTGTCTTTTAAGCACCATGTGTTGAATGCAAAAACACATCAAAAGTTTTCTTATTTATTTTGTTATAAAATTTAAGCCTACTTAAATATTGCCTTTTTTCTGTACCCAAGCGAGTACAATGGCTGGGAATGGGTTAAGGTATGTAAAAGGAAACGTTCCCAGCGGGAAAACTCAGAAGACTTTCTTACTTCAGGCCTTTTTAAAGGCCTGCTTAAAAGATTTTTTGATTCAATTACTATTCTTATCTTACTGCTAAAGAAGGCCTCATAGAAGGACTCGGCTCTTTCCTATAAAAGATAAGATACACCTTCCACACTCGCTTCTATGAGAAGGGAGTAGAGAAGGAGTAACATTTTTTGTATTGTTTTTTTTGCACAAGCAAAAGCAAAATCAATTTTTTTTGGTCCCGTTACCCTTCTTATGTACCTGCTGAAGAAGGGAGAGCGGAAGGCCTTCTCCGCAATGACAACGTGTGTAAAAAAGATATGAGTATGGAATGGAGCAAGAAGGCCTTGTACATCCAAAAGAAGGGGTACAGAGGCCTTCTAGAAGGCCTCCATACTCCTTCTTTTTCCCGCTGGGTTACTTCAAGAAAACTCCCACACACGCACAAATACACATACAAAGAGATATAAACTCTCTGAGCCGTCTAGTCAGACACTTCCAACTTAACAAAGCAAAAAAAAATTTACGTTATTATTATTAGGGAATTTGTTCAATTTCTTTCTCATTCTGGTATGACAACTTAAATCTTATCCGCCAAATTAATTCTTATTTTATTAATCTTCTATACAGCACAGTCTCACATTAAGGTTTTGTCATTGTTGCTGTTTATTTTTGTTTTATGGCTAAAGGTAATTTTCTATTTTATTAGATATATTTCCTCGTCATATTGTTGCATGTTGTTAACAAAATTATACAATCACTTAAGCATTTACAAAATTGTTTTCACTTACACTGAAGGTAAATAGACAAAAGTTTTGCATGCTTCGAAATTTGAAGAAACTAGCGAAATTGTTGGTTGTCTTGTTTTTTGTAAAATTACACAGAAAGAAAAACACTCGGGATAAATCAAGTTTTTTATGATAACATCAAGTACGTACTCAAAAATTCAATTACAAAGAACACTAAAACGTATTCAAAACAATCCTAAATGGGATTACTTTCGAATATCAATCCCGGAATTTATTGAAATAAATATGAAATTCTTAAATCAAGTAAAAAAGGATTAAACTTTTCGTTTAACACTCCGGCTTACGCATGTTTTATTTTTCGATACACTTTGGTCTGGCCAGACTCATGTGTACCACGAAGGGTTAAAAACTGAATTTGAACTCTTGCTTCTCATTTAATTTATATTTTTGGTTCAATATGTAAAGAAGATTTCTAGAGTAAAAACCATATTGGGCATGATGTTGGTGTATTATCATTCCGTAAGGTGTATTACGGGTAAAAGTAAATCAATCATAATAATTTTTTCTTTCTAATTTTTTTACTTAATTCAATCTCATTTTCGGATTATTTCAAGTACGAAATCGGGATTGAATATGGATAATTTAGTTATTTTGCGATTGAAAATCCGTAAGTACGTATGGATTAATTTTTTTTTTTTTTTTAGTGTAATATTACGAGCTTGTATGTAATTTTTTTTTTTTTTTTTAATTAGTAATATTTTGCGGTTGCATGGGAGAATTTACAACTTTTAGTGTTGATCCAAAGACACCAGACGTCCTTGGCCACCTTGAACAACAGTGTTTCATAGTTGTATGTAGATTACATTAAGGTTCAGCAACAAAGGGAACTAAGACCAAACTCGTCGCGTGACAGTTCAAAGGTGATAGTTCTAATACTTAAAAGGAGGGGTCTTAAGTCCCTAACATGACGATGTCAAATGAGAGGATTAAATAACTTAAATGGACACATTAAATTAACATAATGCCTGTCGTAGATATTGTCCCGATTGAATCATGTTAGTATTATAAATCCCCTTTATATAAAGAAATAGGACCAGATAGAATCTGCCACTACCCCCACATAATTAAATCAAATGAATAGTTTTGTATCAATTACCACCTTTCTTCTGAAGTTATTATACTTCAAACATATTATTACCAGTGAAGTAATATGTCTTGTCTTTATCTATCAGAATTTTTTCCATTTTACTATAATATTGTGTTGACTGGTCAGAGGATAAGGGTCTTAACAAAATTTGACACGAAACCTCCTGCAGGGATAGATAATAATATTAAAGCGTACTTTAAAAAATTCTGTTAGAATCTTTTATTACACCATTACAGTGCAAAAGGTTTTAGTTATGCGTTTGTGGTAATGTTTTCCATCTCCATCGCTTAAAGACGAAGAAATTTCATATTAATGTTGACATTTAAATAATATTTGGCACAAAGAACTCTTATATATATCTTAACCTCATAACACAACAAATGGTCCAAAATAGGGTACAGTCTGGAAAATATGTCTTTATATACCGTGGTACACAGTATCAAATGGTCGGGCTCGACCGACTGTCTAACTTGTTTTGTGTTGGAGTTAGGATTAAATTTGGCCTGATAATATGGTATTGCAACTTTAATCACGTTACCAAATTTTCTTGGTATCGAACCATATTTGAAATAAATCTGTCATAAAATTACCACATCCGAAAAAAGCTTTTAAAAATTAGGTAGTTGATCTCTTGAGTTCACCTACTCTGAATTCGCTTTAAGGATGTTTGTTAAATAAAATAAAATGAATTAAGGATCATAACTTTTTTCCCAAGTCCACTTACTGTTAACTTCACTCAGAAGAAAAATCAATCCATCCGTACTCAAGTCAATCTGAAGAGGTATTAATAGCACGGATTTTCTTAACTCAATTACAGAAAGGTTGATTCAAGTACGGACTTTCAATCTCGAAATACTTAACATAAACATATTCAATTCCTAATTCGTACTTAAAATTATCCGAAAATTAGATTGATTTAAGTAAACGTAAGATTGAACCAATCTTAAAATGCGCTTGATTCAATCACTACAAAGATGATTTAATCCCGAATTCGTACTTGGAATAAACAATAAGTGCAATAAGAAGGAGAATTTCAATATGATTGATTTACCACACCAGCATCATTCCCGATGTGGTTTTTACTTTAAAAACTTAATGTACATTTTAAACTGAAAATATAAACTACACACAGAAAAAAATAAAGGTAACATCGTCGAAAGTAAGGTTGATTTTACCGTTTTCGGTGGTGATTTTGCTTCATAGTTACTTCATGTTAATTAAACATGATTTTACAACAACTTGCGAACAACATTTTTTTCTTTAACAATAACTATAATTCACGTTAGTTTAACATTGCAGTAAAGTTAGAGCAAAATGTCATTTATATTGACATAACAATCCTAATCACGTTGAATGAAAGTTATTTCAAGTTGAAACAACGTGAATGTCATGTAGAATCAAATTGGTTTAAGTGTATTATAACAGTGAGAAGAAGCTTCAGAGACAACAATGCATTTATTTAAGAATAATTCAAAACACTTACCCCTGTAACACATGTATCACTTATTCTTTTTCCCCTTTGTTAACAGAAGCATCAGCAGAATGGCCCGATATGGTTTTCGTCATCATTCTATTTTGAAAATTTGATGTACTATTTAACTAAAAGAATACGGGAATTGTATTCTTTTTATAACATATTTTCAACATGAAAATAAAAAAATGCAAGTTTTTCATTTTATGGTGTTGTTTTTTTTTTCTATACAAAACAAGTAAGACAGAGGCCAGATTCTGGCATTCGTGATCAATACTTTCTCGATTCGAAAGCAATTTAATATCTAACTAATTCAGTTAATACTGAACGAATTGGAATTATTTTTACGTTATTGTAAAGCACTCATTTGAGTTTCACAATACTGAAAAAATAACTTTGATTAGTTCAGTATTGACTGAAATGAAATTGCTTTCGAATCGAGAAAGTACTCGATCACGAATGCCAGAATTAGGCCCCAGGTTTTTATTGTTTCAATATTGAACAACTTTATTTCAACATTTTTCATTTAAAATAAACATGAAACCAAGATAATTAGAAATAGAGTCCATACATAAAAACAGTTTTCTATGGATTCAATATTTAACAGTGTTATTTTAATATTAAAAAACATGATTTAAGGTTATTTTAATATATTTTATTTAAAATTAATATGAAATAATGATAAATTTTAAAAAAGGGCATACTTTTGCAGAAATTTACTATGATGCTCAATCAACATTTCGCCATGTTAATATGACATTGGTATTTTTTTCTGTCTGTAAATGAGAAGGAAGAGTTCTCAATTTTACTTTTTAAACATGATTCGTTCTTAAAGTAAGTATAAAAACTTAATTTATCCTTCTGTAAAACTGTTTAACTAAGTACTGTTGCGTAACTTTATTTGGAAATAGTTATATAAAAGATGAAATTAAAAACTTGATTTAATTTCTTTGCTTTTGCAGTTACAACCTAGTAATATTGAGCCAGCGAATTGCGTAATTATTTTCGTGTGTGCGAATCCACGAAATATGTTGCCCGACGAACAAGAGATTTTGTATTTTTTTACAAGAAATGGATTTTTTTTCGGTGTATGTATAATTTAAAAGCAACAATTATTAATTTTATTTACAAGCATGGAAAATAAAGCTACTAATATTTTGTGAACTAAGTGAAATGGATTTTTAAGTGGTTGACATTGCTTTAGCGTTTATTTTAATCGATAAATTAATAAAAGCAATGGGATGCTTTTATCGTTAAATTTCAAACAGTTTCTGTGCAATTTTAAACGTATTCTTATGTAAAAAAAAATAAATTAATTGTATAGAAAATTAACTTTTTGTTAGATAGACTCCTTAACTACGCCGATTTTCGAGAAATTTTCACAGTGATTATATTTTTGAATTTTCAAGTAGGCGTGGCACCTCCCATACAAAGACAATATGAATTACCTTATATCTGGGGAACGGCTACAGTAAAAGTTTGAAAATTTCAAACAAATAACATGGTAATCAATACACAACATCGGCCAAACCCTCCCATCCATATTTTCAGAAACTGTTCAGATGAAGTCGAGCGTCCATCAAGCCTCTTGAAAGGCTTTTTTCATTAATATACACATTTGCACTTTTCGACCACTTTTCCTCTAGCAGTAATCAATACTGACTCCAAACTAAAAATTAAAAGAAACAAATTTAGCTTGATTTTAAATTCGAAAACAATATAAGAAGTGAATAAACCAGAATTCGATTTACCCAAACGCTAACTTTCAGTAAAAAAATAATCAGATATGTAATAAAAATCGATCGATTATAAAACGATTTTTTTAAAATTAAGTATTTTTTTTTTGAAATATAGTTAAACTAACATCTATTTTTTCTTCAGATTCGATGAACTCGAGCAGTTCTTCATCAGACATTTGCACCAAATTGATCTTTATCGTATAACGATATTTAGATAGATCTGCTTTTAACACAAAAGTGAAATAAATTGGTACAAACCATAGAACAATAAGCAAACAGTGGTGTTTTTTATGAACAAGAGGTAAAAACAACAATGAAAATAGGGGTACATTTTTTTACACATTTCGCTTTTAAAACACAATATTTTTATTTTTTCCACATCAAGTACTTTATAAAACTATTGCATGTTACCTAATTCTAAATGTGATTTTTAAATATTTATTTGCGAAAAATTAAATTTGCGAAATAATTTTCGATTGTAATATGTTGACTTTTTGGAACTCAATTGATGACAGATGACAAACGACTTCAGAGAATGTGTTGGGAAGCATAAGAAATGTAAAAAAGTGTGGCCTAATGACAGTTTTTAATATTTTAAAGCAAAAACAATTATAATACAGTGCTGGAGCCAAAAATCGA
The DNA here is from genome assembly GCA_963931875.1 of Pollenia griseotomentosa. Lineage (NCBI taxonomy): Eukaryota > Metazoa > Arthropoda > Insecta > Diptera > Polleniidae > Pollenia > Pollenia griseotomentosa. The sequence goes on from OZ007563.1 coordinate 52,451,393, forward strand.
AGACCAACTGAATACTATGTTCACACTTGGGTTCTTAAACGCGTTTAAGCAACTCGAAAGTGATTAAGCTCTAATCACATCAAAAATCGACATTGAAGTTATTTGTTAATCACTTCAAATAGACATGATTACAACTAATTCACTTCATTTATCACATATAATCCACTGAACATACCTCAAACTGGATATAATGTAGAATCGGCCAACATGAACGTGTACAACCGGCCACAATTTCTGCTAAATGTTGTTTTTTTTTTCCTAAAATGATTAAAATAATCTTCTGATAACTTTATAAAAGTATTTGTATCCATTTTTAATACTTTAAATAAATATAAATTTGTTTGTTGTGTTTTTTTTTTCTTAATCATCTGTCATCTTAATCATCTGAAATGTAATGTGAACGGCTTTGAATAACTTAATCAACATTTTGCTTAAACACGTTTAAAAACCCAAGTGTGAACATAGTTTAAGACGTTCTTACCGGCTAAAGAGTTTAGTTACAAAAAATTGTTAAGTTGGTTTTCGAAAATAAAGTTAAGATTAAGATTAAAATTTAAGTGCATAATATCCTGCACAGACATTTAAGATTCCTAGGCCAATGTTCAAGGCCCATCCTAAGCCCAAGATTCCATTTGAACACAACATACATTCAATTCTATTTTAATTCTTTGCATATAATATCTAAGCAAAAAACTATATTAAAGGAATGTAATCGATACAGTTGTTATTTATTAAATACAAGTGATAAATGTAAAGTTCTCTAATACCGAAAATAAATATAAAAATCATAAAATTAATTACGTTTTCCAAAAAGAAAAAAAAATATATTTTATGCAAGCGACTTTAATAGGGAAAAATCGTACATTGAAGTCTTTATGACAAATATAAATAGAAAAAAATTACAATTTTAGCAACAGCCGTACAAAAAATAAAAAGCGTGACAATGAATGTGTAACAATGTAAACACGCATAATTGTCACACATTGATTATCACGATACCGATAACGTTTTGCGAAAAGACTCCCTAAACAACGGTAAATACTGAGCAAAAACACTTTCATACAGACACAAACGCACCTTTACACTCTAACCCAGTAAACACGATTTTAACCATTGATACAAAATTACATTGTTATTTGATATCAAGCACAATTCTCAAACATTTCTCAATAGTTTGATTATAAAATTTCAGTTCAAATTGATAATGATTTGAACATACAAATTTGGAAGATAATTTGTTTTTCAAATTGTTATCACAACACTAAAGCGAAAAATAAATGTAAACCTTTTAACATGACTATAAAAGTCAAATATCCTTTACAATTTAAGAAAAATGGCTCACCTTTAAGAAAATACAAAATAAATTGTGAAATATTTATTATTATTAATTACTATGAATAAGAATACGAATAAGAACATAAAAGGGGAAAATGAAGTTTAAAGCTTGTAATAATTAGGTTGTGATAATGGCCCTAAAAATACGAATAAGAACAACATAAAACGAGAAAGTTAAGAAATTCAGAGATTGTTGTGTGAACGAGAGCCAAGGTAATCCTAAAAATAATGTGGAGGATTTTGTCTTTCCAAGAATTTGAGGACGAAAAGAACGCTTTTTTATTCTTCAGCAGCAGCTTAAAAAAAAAAATTACAGAGTTATAAGTTTACAAAACAAAAATTATTCTGATTTATGTTCTTATGTTCGGATAGTAAACGCCATAAGAAAAGTCTTTGAAAAAAGAAAATATTGCTCCGCTCTGTTCATCGATGTCTCTCAAGCTTTTGACAAAGTCTGGCATGTAGGCTTGTTACACAAATTGAAGCTAAACCTACCGGTTAACACACACAAGCTGTTAGAAAGCTAATTGGTCGGTCGAAAATTTATTATTAAAGAAGGTGATTTTTTTTTTAGTTCTCTTAGACAATTGAAGCTGCAGTCCCTCAGGGAAGTATCCTGGGCCCACTTTGTTACCCTATATATACCTCGGACATGCCAACAAACAATTACTTTAACCTCAACTTTTGCCACTTCATTTTTTGCGTGAAGCATCTCGATACCTGCAGGATCATATATTTCAACTAGAACTGTGGTTAAAACAATGGGAATAAAGGTCAATGAGCAAAAATGCGTACATATTACATTCACCTTGCGTCGGGAAACATGCCCCCCTATTAAAATCAATAATCAACTAGTGCCTCAACAATCGCATGTCGAATATCTCGGTATTCATCTAGATCGGCGTTTAACATGGAAATGTCATATAGAAGCAAAATTAACCCAAATGAAACTAAAAGCAATTCAAATTAACTGGCTTATTGGAAGAAATTTCGTTCTTAGTCTCGATTACAAACTACTACTTTACAACTCCATTTTAAAGCCAATATGGTGCTACGGTATTCAACTATGGGGCACTGCCTCGCCCTAAAATATCGAAAAAATTCAAAGGCGCCAAAATTAACTTCTTCGAATAATCACAGCTGCCCCTTGGTATGTTAAAAACTCAAATATCCACAAGGATCTCAATGTGCCACTGGTAAGGACTATTATTACGAAGTATGCGGTAAAATATCTAAAAAGGCTAGAGTTGCACCAAAATCTACTAGCTCAAAATATTTTAAATGATAGCGGCCACACTCGCTTAAGGAGAAGAGACACTGCAGCTCTTACCCATTAAGACGAGCGAAAAACACATATATAAATGTGAACAGAACTCGTGATGAAGGAAATTTTTGTCTTGCACTGGCAGGACATAAAATAAAGAATTAGGATAAGACTTGATAATTTTTTGTTAGTTCATATTTAATATATGAAGATTCAATAAATAAATAATGAAAAAAAAAATGTTCTAAATTGTACTACAATGGACATTTCAAAAACATTTGAGAAGACTGCTTGAAAATAAATGAATTTCTAAATTTAGAAATTATTTCCCCCCTTTGTTGGTCAAAATGGCAGTAAGTATCCATCTGACACACTTAGACTCAATAATCCATTGAGGTACCATGGAGTCCCACTAAACCGAACCTCTACCGGAGAATCCCCCCAACCTACTAACGAAGTTAAAAATGCAAAAATATCATACAATACTACAAGGTGGCGGATCCTATTTCAGCCAGTCGCCTTCCCGCCGGTGCGGGACAGTGAAAGAGTAGGTGTTCTACGTGCTCGTTCACATTTTTGTTATCACAGCTGCGGCAAAAATCATCGTGTCCGGCGAGCATCCCTCTTGGTCATCGATAGTAGAGACATGGTTCGCCCGTTATTCATGCGGGGCCTTGCAATCCTGCAGCCAGTGTTTTTGGTCCATTTATCATTAGCAATATCGCTAGTCGATCGCCTAAGTTCGAGTTTGGAGGAGAGCAGAGGCACCCCAGCGCAAACCAAATCCAGTGGAACCCGTAGTGCCAAGTCAAGCAAGTTAATTTGCCCAAATGTTTCCCAGTAAATCCCTGTGTCCTGGGACCCAGATGATTCTGATATCAAATTGCTAAGCCATCTTGTTTAGAGATGAGCGGCACTCAAGGGCTGTTCTGGTTCTCAGGGGATAGAATCCAAAGCCATAACATGTTTTTCGAGTTTTTATTTTAATATTTTTTTCAAATATTTGTCGTTTGAGAAAGAGTTTGATATCAAATCATTTTCAATTTTAAATCTTACCTCCGTGCTTTTTGGGTATGTCCATTTGAATGTAACTTACATTTAGTCTAAAAGGAAACTTATTGACTGGTTTAAATGTTCACGTACACTAAAACAATGAGTTTTTATGATCCCCAAAGGTTGTTTTTTTTAAACAGAAAAAGTTCATGTAGACAAGAAAAAATGTGCGTGTTTAACACACACACTCTCAGCTGGAGGTGCAAAAAAGTACATGTAAGCGTCTAACTGACTGCCTGACTGGTAAGTGAACAAAAGGTGTGTTATTTTCATTTAGCTGATTTGTGTATTTTACTTTCTTCTACTTTCAATATTTAAACACAAAATTAATTTTTTAAAGAAAATAAGTTTAAAGGGTTCTAAGGAAAACTAAAGTTGGCTAAATATATGTATGTAAGCAAGTCGAAATGCACACATGCTGACGTACCAACGTTTATACTGTATCTGTTTGTAAACAAAGGCAAACGTTAATTACATTCTCCTGGGAGCTGGTTATTAATTATGCACAACACCACCAGCAAAAGCTAAACGATATGTAGAAAAATTAGAATAAATTTAAGATTTATTACGTTTTAAAAGCAAACAAATAAATGAAATATTAGCACATAAATGAAAAACGTATTAAATTAACAGGTAGCAACTTGACTTATAGAAAATTTATTAACAGACGTTATTTTAAAAAGAAGGTGTGCTTGAAAACAAATAAATGAAAGAGATTCGAAAATATTTATATATTTGTTTTCAGATCAAGGAAACTTTGTAAGTTTAGTTTTATAATGGAAAACAAAAATACGGACTTAAAGTTTTATATTAATAACAACAAAAGACTAACGAACTCCTATGTAATTATTTTGAAAACTTTTCCAAGCAAAAATTTGCTTAAACAAACACAACTGAACAAACCGTTTTTGGATAAGCCAGTGTTGCCATATAGGCTTTTTTCTCGATTGTTGTATCGAAGGTACATTTTTAAAATTGCATTTGTAATAAAAGAATATTATGAAAAAAAACACTACTGTCAAAGTTTTCCCGGGACTCATAACATTAATTAACAAGGTTTCGGTTAAATGTTCTAAATTCCCATTTCATACTATTGATAAACTAAAATTTATTGTTGGTGGGATAAGCTATTCCTATGCGCATTTCACTGATTGCTTAGGCCAGATCGTCAGGAAACTTCATCCAAAGATTTTAGAAAAACTAAAGTTATTATAAAGATATTATTATATTATACAATATACAATGGTTTACAATATATTGGATTTTTTTTATTTTATTTTTAATTTTAAATCGTGTTTTTGAAAATTAGTGTATCATCCGATTTTTTAAAATTAAAAATTACACAATTTTAAACATCTATGAACCCAACAAGTTTTAAGCCTGGTCCTGTAGCGGGTCTACCATATTTACTTTTTTTTTTTTTAAATTAAAAGAAAATAAAAATCGGTATTTAAAATGCAAAAATTGTGTTTTCAAATTTTCAAAAAAAAAAAAAAAAAATAGAAAATATGGAAGGGACACTACCAGACCAGACTAGGCTTTAATGTTGTTGGATGAATAGAGGTTTAAAATTGCACATTAAATCCAAAAATCTTAATCAAAAAAACTTGGAATATTTTTTTCTCTAGAAAACAGCTTAAAACGAATATTTCACAAAAAATTACAATTTGGAGCATTATAAAGAAATTAAAAAATAGGAAGGAAAATAAAAAAAAAATTAAGATTAAGCGTGGTATGCCCCATATATAGTATGTAGGAATACAAACTTATTTGGCTTGCAGAAAGCAACCGCATTATTTATATTATTTATAGACTGAGTAGATATTTTTGAATTTTTGTTTTTTTTTTTTTTTTTGTTTTTTTAGCAAAATGGCTTAGAAATACAACTCTGCTATTAATACAATGTTTAAAAAACTCTGGTGCAGAAATGCTGGGATCAAGCGTCGTTTATTCTTTGTCTGCTTTAAAAAATAATTAATTTTTTGAAGCTGTTTTGTTTAATGATGTTAGTTAAATACAAACAAAAGAAAAATAGTGAAAGTTCGGATTTTTTTTTATAAAATAAGTAAAATTGCGGAAATCCAGCCTGTAACAAGAGGGGTACCTCAGGGGTCCATTGTTGGGCCACTATTATTCTCACTGTACTCAAATGACCTCCCAGGCGTCCTTATGAATTGTAATGTAAGAATGTACGCGGATGACGTTCAACTTTATACCAGTTGTAATAATGCCTTAATCGACCAGTGCATTATATCTCATAATCAACAACTTCATCGTATTTATACGTGGGCAACGGCAAATGGCTTGGAAATAAATCCAAAAAAATCTAAATGCATATATACATAAATAATCAGCGGATTGAAATAGTAAAATCTGCTAAGAATCTAGGAATATTTTTCAATGACACTCTTTCTTCTTTTCATCTTTGTTTTCATCTCGGCTTTATGGTCTTTCCTTATATAATCTTCTGAACATGAGAGTTTTAGTTCTTTTACATAAAATAAATAGACCCACAAACCTGAGCACCTGTACGGTAAACTTTGTATTTCTGACATAAGCAGGGGGAAAAGAATTAGATCGTTCGGATATAAAAATTTAATTTCTGAGTGGCATTTCTACATATTCGCAGTATCTCTCTGGAATTCTATACCCTATAGCCTTCAACTTTTAAGTAACGCACGAAAATTCAGAGAAAATATTTTTTTAAACTGTTTTCAGCATAGCACTTTGAAACATAATTACTTGAGATTAAAAAAATATAAAATTATCTAAATTTTTGATTATTAAAATATATTGTTTTATGCTTTTTTCAAATATTTAAATTAAATTATCTTAATTTTTTTTTTTTTTTTGTTTAAATTTAATTGTTGTTTGTTTACTTATATAAAAATTGTAGTTAGTTATTAAGTTATGAATTAATTAATTAAAAATAAGACTCTTAGTCTTGTGTATGGAGCAATTCAATTAATAAATATATAAAATAAAAAAAAAAAAAATTGTGAAAGTTCGGATCTTTTTTATAAAATAAGTAAAAGTTCCTTTTGTTGACAAAATGTCTTATTTAAACAAAATATATGGACGTCTTTAAATTTAGTTAATTGACCCATAGACATAAGTTATTATATTCGGCTATGCCGAATCTTATATACCCTTCACCATGGTGCGATAAGAACAAAAAGTTATACCAATACCACATAAATAAATATGTATATAAGTATTATAAATTTTAATTTCTAAGAAATTGTGTTCCATAATGTATGAAGTGATGTATTGAAAACGATTTTCTATAACGCTTAAAGCTTTTATGACATTTGTATTGCAAAATAAGCAAAACTAATATTTCAATGCCATAAATCATAAAAACACCAATGGCACCAAACAGCTGCGTTTTACCCACCTGAATCGTACTACACAACCCGACGTATAGACATTTCAACTTACAGACAAGTACACAAACACACTTGGAGCAGCAAAAGAGTAGTGCTCTTAGAGTAGTCGTAGTGTAGTTGTTACTTTATGCCATGTTGTTCATGTTTCATAATACCACTTCAATTTTAAATGCATTACACTCATTCCTTTAGTAGTTTTAAGTTTATATTTTCTTTTTTTTTTTAATTCTTTAGCTCTAGTACCCTACTGTACTAAGAGTCGACATTCAATGTGATTACGTCATTTCATAAACAGAAATATGATTCCAGATATTAATTGCTCGGACTTTTGGTATTTTGCTATTTCGGCAACGTAAAAAAAATTTTTCTCGTTTTTGGAAATCTCCAGGTCTTTTTTTATTAATGTAAAATAATAAAGGGATAGCCATTTTTTAATTCTCCTTTGATTATTAAATACAAAAAAATCGAATTAGCGGGAAATTCTACCTAACATTCAGGAAGATTGTTTTTGCGGAATTCTTGCTTTTCTTTTGAAAACATACTTTCGGGGATCCCGTGATGCTTGTGGTTTACTACCTAAAGTCGCGGAAGGGAGATCATGAAAAACTTGCGCTGCTGGCATATTTTCAAAAGCAGCGTAGGTTCTATATCTTCAGCTCCTAAACAAATAGCGAGTTTATAATCCTGACGAATTATGCACTCAAATTGCAACTTGTAGATGCTGGTTAGTCGTAATCGAGAGTGGTTGCTAAATGCATTGTTTTTCACCCGGTGGTTACGATCCCCTACAATCTAAGGCCATTTGGCAGGCGCTCATGTAAATCTTTTCCACATCCGCTTTCAGTGGTGGAATACATTATTGTACTGTTTTTGCTTATTCTAATGTATTAGATAGGAGAATAAGAAGGGATTTATGGAGAAGGCATTGTATCACGGTTGATAAAGTTGGTACAATTGTACTTTTTTGGTACAATTCAAAACTAAAAAAAACGCTGGCAAACCCGTGACTCATTTGGTACTATTTCTTAATTTTTCAAACCTTTTGTTAATTGATTTAAAATGGCAACTCATATTTACTGTCCAATTAATATAAGCGAAATTCAGTGTTTTATGCAAATAGTCTTGTGGAAATGCAAAATTTCCAGCTTTTTTATGAAATCTAACGGAAACTCTGTTTTTTTTTTTTTTTTTTTTTGGATTCAACAAAACAGTTACGATATTTTACATTTGCTCTTTTGCAAGACCATTTGTACCAAACATTGAACTCCGCTATTGTGAATAGATTTTTGCACTTGTTCGTTGGACGATTGCATATGCCACATTATAAATTAAGTATCAGCGGCATTTTCGGATGATATTAAAAGATATACCTAGGAAACTACTTCTGCAAGAGTTTTAGTAGAAGAGACGATTTCCTCTCATTTCAAGATTTTTTGAAACGAACTCATAATATTTTGAAATATTCGTCAACAAGATGGTTGTCACTCAAGAAGTAACCAACAGAATTTTGAAACAATGGAAGCCACTCCGAATGATTTTGAAAGAGATTTTAGAAGCGCTTAGTTAAATTTTATTATATCCGAACTTTCTACTTCAGCTTATAAAATGTCTTGTAACAAATCTAGTTTACCGACGCAGCTCCAAATAAAAAAAGTACGTAGGGTGATAGAAAATTGAAAAATAAGAAGAAAAAATTAAATAAAAAAATTGGCGCAAACGCTTAGTCTTCGAGTTATGAATGTTTTTAGTTTTCATTGAAATATGTAACTTTTCCACTACATTTCTAAAGGTATATGGCCAATATTGGTATTATTTTGAAGGTTTTGACTAGATCTTTCTAGATAAATAGAATTTATTTAAAAATGTTTAACTCTTAAGCTTACATTACAGTTTTTGTTTACTAAGTGTACACTTTATTAAAATAAAAGTGTAATAAAAATTTTATAAAATAACAAACTCCAATGTCGCAAACAAAAACTTTATGCTTAGAATTTTTTCTCTATGGCATAACAAACACCGGCTTCGCTAACTAAAGCTTCTCTGCACCTAACAGATGCTTAAATTAACCTAGAGAGGAAAATAATATGCGAATACAAAATACATATTTGCAATCGTGAGCAAATTACCTTTAATTTTAGTTCCTACACTTATCACTAAGTAGGGGGCAGTTTTTTTAGTTCCAGGGGGCCCCACGGTCCGCAGCCCCCTTAAATTTTAATATTGTTTTTTTTTTTTTTCTTTTTTTATTCTGAATCGGGTGGTATATTTTTTTCGTAGCCCTTTAAGCTGCACTTCAGCCAAATCACGTATTTCTATGAAAACTAAAAACGTCCATAGCTCGAAAACTTAGCGTTTGCGCCAATATTTTAATTTAATTTTTTGTTCTTATTTTTCATTTTTACATGGCCCTAGGTACTTTTCAATACAATAAATTTGAAAATGCATTCCGAAGATTCTCCTCGTATACACATATTTTTAGAACGCTAAAAATTTTTATTTTCGTTTTAAAATTTGAGATTTCATTTTGAGAAATATTCGTCCATTTTCACAACAATTTCGTCAACTTAACACAAAAAAAGGCGACAAACTCTAAAAAGTGCACAAAAGCGTTCGCCGGCGCCATTAAAAAATAAAAATAAATATCTTTCCCGACCCTAAAAACGCGCCATTCAGGTTTGGCTAATGCAAATACAATTTTTTTATTTTTTGCCGCTATTCTTGAATATTTTGGAAAACAACCTCCGGGGCATCGAAGTTCATTTTTGACCTATGGTTTCTTTGACAAGCTTTCTTGAAATAACTTATAGAACAAGAATCGCGATGTGCTTTTGACACGAAAAAATTTGACCCACTCTTTTATATATGTATATTTAATGTATTTTTTTGCTATCAATACTTTACATGTACAAATGAATTCTGACTACCTTTTGTTTTTGTTGTATTAAATTTTTGATTATAAAAATAAATAAATGAAATATAAAAAAAAATTATAAAAAATGATTTAGTACTATTGGGGTCGAAAAAGTACGATTTTAAAAATTCGTTAGTACGATGTTGGTTTTCTCCTTTATCATCCCTGCATTGTATGTTTTTAAATTAGTCTGCTGACTTTTTGAACCTTAAGTTAAATAACTTTCTTATTAGAAAATCGTTGGTTTCGTTAAAAAAAATCTTCCAAAATTCAAGGGTCAAATAGGAATCCTCCGTGCAGAGTACTTGTTTTGTGCAGGGGATTACTACGTTCACTTTGTCTGATCTTATATTTAACACTTTTTTGCTTTGTTTTTCAAATGAAAATATGCAAAATAGCATGCATTTATGTATGTTTGTGTGTGTATGTGTGTCAGTGAATATGAGTGAGTGACTGTATTGTGGGTCATACCACCAGTAGAGACAAAACAGCAGCAGTTCAAATCGATTTTTATCTCAACAACCATAAATCGTTTGCCACTTGAACCGCAAGCAAAAATAGAAATAACCAAACATACAAAATACATACGTATCTATACACACATATATACAAATATGTACTAATACATACAAGTGCATACTAGTATTACAAATGATAGCTAACACATTTACTTAAACTTCCTGCATTAATACATCGAGCTCTCCATTTATTTATAGCACAAAGGCATGTGGGAGCGAATGTGTAATAGTGAAAACAAGAAGAAGTGTAGCAAAGGTTTAGTCGTAGTGATAGGATTGTGAACAATAACTAAAACTTTTGAGTTGTAGCTGCCGCCAATGTCAATACCAATAACCAAAGAACCAGAACGATGAGTTAAAACAGTAACAATTCAATAGCTGCATTTGTGAAGTGGCAACGGCAGCATCAGTAACCACTACATGCAAACACGACGAGATGTGCGCTAATTCAACTGTTTTACCATGTACTATCTTTACACTTTAGATCTGTAAAAATCCTTATAAATAGATGTATACATTTAGGTAAGAAAATATCTATGGATTTCTGCAATCTAGTTATGCCCAATGGCATTAATGATTTAACCATTAGCTTTTCCCTCTCAACCATGTTTCAAATAAATTTACTTTATATTTATGCATCTATCTTTCTGCATATGTGTATGTAGTGGTTAATTGTCTTCCCAACAAACACGGAGGTTTGACCTAAAATTGAAAATGATTTCAAATCAAGTCCTGTCTCGAACGACAAACGTTTGTAAATGATTTAAAAATAATTTGAAAAATATAGAATTGTCACCAAAAAGGGGAAATTATTTTGAAATTGCAAAGATTCAAGATTCGTTATTCTCAATTGCAATATTCATTGAAGTTTTTGAGTTTTTGTTAATAATATAAATTTTTATTTATGCAATCTTTATTAAATAATATTTTTGAATTTCATTTTACAAGTAAATGAATTCTTAGTGCTTTTTACAAACCAACAAAATTTTTTTTAGAATTTTAACTGAATCTCACAATTTCCACAAACAATCTCTCGATTCCCCAACAATTTGTTTCCAAAGCTTTTATCGAATGTTCACTGGGTTAATATTATTACTGTGATTTGTTTTGCATTTTCGTTTTTTTTTTTTTGTATTTCCGTTATAAGTTTTTATAATCATTTTGTTTGTAATTTATGCTAAAATTATAACTTTTATATCATTTTGTAGTTTATTTTTAACACTATTCCATTTCCTTCAATTTCAATTTCATTTTCAATTGTTTTTGGTTTTATCGTTGATGTTACAATGGTTTTTGTAGCTGTCGTTGTTTTATGAATAAATTTATTTGTAAATTATATTTATTTACAAGGATATTTATTGGTTAAGGTAAAAAGTAATTTCATGGATCTTTGAAAAACGCTGTTGTGTAAGAAAGTATTGTGGGGCAAGTGATAACAAAAAAATCGTACAATGTATGTAAAACGGGTTTTCGAAAAATTCAAAAATTTCAAGGTCCGGAATTTCGAAAATCCGTTTTACATACATTGCACGAACTATGGGCTTTCAAAGACCCCTAGTAAAATTTGATGCAGAAAATATTCGTGAAACATTTTAACCCCCTACAGTGCCGTTTTAGTATAGTGTGGAGGTTAAAATAAAGACAAAAATTACCCCTTGAATAAGTGTTAGAGGGTTAATATATTTTAAGCAAAGAATCGCCATACAATTCTACTGAAGACATTTGAAATGGTATTTTAGCTCAGAAGTATATTTAATAATTTTTTTTGACTTAAATCGGGTGATTTTTTAGCTATTATCTTTTTGGCAACACTGGTTTAAACAGCTGACGCACGTTTCGTGTTTTGTTTCACTGTCAAACATCTTCAGTTTGGTCTATAATTTAACCATGAATCGTCTTAGAAACGAACAACGCTTGCAAATTATTGAATTTTATTATCAAAATGCGATCCACTTTTTTATCGAAAAATTGTGTTCAGCGACGAAGCTCATTTTTGGCTAAATGGGTACGTTAATAAGCAGAATTGTCGATTTTGGAGTGAAGATCAGCCAGAAGCATTGCAAGAGCTACCAATGCATCCAGAAAAAGTCACAGTTTGGTGCGGTTTATGGGCTGGTGGCATCAATGGACCGTACTTATTCAAAGATTATGCGAATCGTAACGTAACTGTGAATGGTGAGCGCTACCGTGAGATGATATCCAACTTTTTTTTGCCCAAAATGCAAGAGCTTGACTTACATGACATGTGGTTTCAACAAGACGGTGCCACATGCCACACAGCACGCTTAACAATGGACTTATTGAGAGGCGAGTTCGGTGAACATTGTCTTCACGTTCGGGACCGGTCAATTGGCCGCCTAGATCGTGCGATTCAACGCCTTTAGACTATTTTTTGTGCGGCTATGTTAAAGCTCATGTCTATACACACATGCCCGCTTCAATTGACGCATTGGAAGACAACATTGAAGCATTAATTCATGAGATACCGGCCGAAATTTTGGAAAGATATGGACCGTACTATCGATTCAAATAAAGATTTCATGCATTTTCCTATAGCTCTTAAAAAATCACCGAATACAAACACCTTTTCAAAAAATTCAAAAACTTTAGGGGCCGATATTTCGGGAACGCGAGCTTACTTTTCAAAACTTTTTTACAAAATAGATCTACCAATAGTTTAGTTTCATTTCGCGTTGCAAGTATTGAGGTTGGCTGCGATGACCCAAATTTTGTTGCACTGAAATTTTAAATTTGTTTAACAAAATTTTTAAAAAATTTTAAATGGAGTAGTGAAAACGCCGTTAAACAAATTTTTTTATTTTGGTCATATGTGCGAATAGGTTAACGGTATCCTACAAAGACAAAATCGCATATACAAGCAGAGTACTCATTTGCGCGCGCATTACGCACTCATGCGCATGAGCCAAAAAGACACTCACATTAAAACCAGCTCATGCGCATGTGTAAGACCAATCTTTTATATTTGTGTATTGCGCACTCATGCGTATGCGCATTCTGTTGGTGCGCATTATGTGAGTGGCTCATGAAGTGCGCAACGCATTCAAGCTAATGTGTATGCACACTATGGCAGACAGGCATACGATTTATTAATGTTATTATCAGCGTTGCCAAATTAAAGTTTTGATGTGACAAACATTTTTTTTTAGTAATTTTCAGTATAACGATTTTGTAATTTTTGTAGCTACATTTAGCATTAAAAAATTGATTTAGTTGCGAAATTTTCATTTAGCACTTGGCATTTTATTTAGCATTTTTATAAAATAATTTAAGCTTTTTTAGCATTATTTATTATAAAAATTTGGACGAATAGTTCTATTTATTTAACTTAAATTTTTTATAAACTATAATACTAAAATAGGTGTACTAAAAATGATATTCCGTATGGAAATGGAATGTAAAAATATTTAATATTTAGGGAATATAAGAAATTCCGTCACCATGTTTACTGTTAAAATTATTAGGCATTTGATATTGCGATATAAAAGTAAAAGAAATTTCACTTTGTATTAAGATAAGAATTCTATAGTGTAAATTTTTTAGAAAAATTATTTGCTTGAATTTTAAAATTTCCACTTTAAGAAATAAAATAATATAATACATTTGCAAAGCATAGAAATAAAATCGTTTCAATTTGGCATGTTGTAGAGGTTGGTGGACCCACTAAATTTATTTCTGTATATATGAATATCTGATGTCTTTCCAATACCCACTAATGTACTTATTGTGCAAAAATCTACCCACTTGTTTATATACATATATACATATTTTTAAGTTTTGACTTAAATTTCGTTAAAAAATAAGCTAATAAAATAAAAATAAATTTTTAACAAACATTTTAGGACTATTTTTAGGATTTTTTGTCCATGGCTAAGTGCCGGTTCACACACGTCAAGGTTGACTCGTCAAGTCTTGAGCTTTAAGGAAAGAAGGGTAAAGAGAATGGCATTATTTTTCCCCGCTCTCCTAAAAACTCAAAGCAAAATATGTTAATTTTTTTCTTACTGTTAGCAAATGTCAAATCACTATCCAATTTTACTGTCTGCAAAATTTGCTAGACAGTGGACAAGCCAGTTGGAAATTGTGCATGTATTAGTAATAAAGTTTGCATCTATTGCTACTGTCATGCCAGTACTGGCAAAGGTAAACGCCAGGTTAGTCTTTGTTCAATGCACTGACATAATCTGATGCAACAACAAAGTTATGTATTGCAAATTTTTTACTGATCATAAAAAATTATTTGAAGGTTAAGTTTTTTTTAGTCATTTTCTTTAAATTTAGAATGGCAACAACAAAATGCATGTATATTTTTGCACTTTGTATTAAGATAAGAATTCTATAGTGTAAATTTTTTAGAAAAATTATTTGCTTGAATTTTAAAATTTCCACTTTAAGAAATAAAATAATATAATACATTTGCAAAGCATAGAAATAAAATCGTTTCAATTTGGCATGTTGTAGAGGTTGGTGGACCCACTAAATTTATTTCTGTATATATGAATATCTGATGTCTTTCCAATACCCACTAATGTACTTATTGTGCAAAAATCTACCCACTTGTTTATATACATATATACATATTTTTAAGTTTTGACTTAAATTTCGTTAAAAAATAAGCTAATAAAATAAAAATAAATTTTTAACAAACATTTTAGGACTATTTTTAGGATTTTTTGTCCATGGCTAAGTGCCGGTTCACACACGTCAAGGTTGACTCGTCAAGTCTTGAGCTTTAAGGAAAGAAGGGTAAAGAGAATGGCATTATTTTTCCCCGCTCTCCTAAAAACTCAAAGCAAAATATGTTAATTTTTTTCTTACTGTTAGCAAATGTCAAATCACTATCCAATTTTACTGTCTGCAAAATTTGCTAGACAGTGGACAAGCCAGTTGGAAATTGTGCATGTATTAGTAATAAAGTTTGCATCTATTGCTACTGTCATGCCAGTACTGGCAAAGGTAAACGCCAGGTTAGTCTTTGTTCAATGCACTGACATAATCTGATGCAACAACAAAGTTATGTATTGCAAATTTTTTACTGATCATAAAAAATTATTTGAAGGTTAAGTTTTTTTTAGTCATTTTCTTTAAATTTAGAATGGCAACAACAAAATGCATGTATATTTTTGCACTTTGTATTAAGATAAGAATTCTATAGTGTAAATTTTTTAGAAAAATTATTTGCTTGAATTTTAAAATTTCCACTTTAAGAAATAAAATAATATAATACATTTGCAAAGCATAGAAATAAAATCGTTTCAATTTGGCATGTTGTAGAGGTTGGTGGACCCACTAAATTTATTTCTGTATATATGAATATCTGATGTCTTTCCAATACCCACTAATGTACTTATTGTGCAAAAATCTACCCACTTGTTTATATACATATATACATATTTTTAAGTTTTGACTTAAATTTCGTTAAAAAATAAGCTAATAAAATAAAAATAAATTTTTAACAAACATTTTAGGACTATTTTTAGGATTTTTTGTCCATGGCTAAGTGCCGGTTCACACACGTCAAGGTTGACTCGTCAAGTCTTGAGCTTTAAGGAAAGAAGGGTAAAGAGAATGGCATTATTTTTCCCCGCTCTCCTAAAAACTCAAAGCAAAATATGTTAATTTTTTTCTTACTGTTAGCAAATGTCAAATCACTATCCAATTTTACTGTCTGCAAAATTTGCTAGACAGTGGACAAGCCAGTTGGAAATTGTGCATGTATTAGTAATAAAGTTTGCATCTATTGCTACTGTCATGCCAGTACTGGCAAAGGTAAACGCCAGGTTAGTCTTTGTTCAATGCACTGACATAATCTGATGCAACAACAAAGTTTAGTATTGCAAATTTTTTACTGATCATAAAAAATTATTTGAAGGTTAAGTTTTTTTTAGTCATTTTCTTTAAATTTAGAATGGCAACAACAAAATGCATGTATACTTTTATTTTTGTAGAAAAAAGACAAAATAGTCTACCAGCCTTGAATGTTCTAGTAAAAAAAATTATAAAACCAAAAAATTGGGTTACATTTATACACAGTTATTGCATGTGTTTTTTTTTATAAGAATGGCTTGGAATTTGCATCAGCCTTTCACCAGTGCCCAGACACAATCTGATGCAACAACAAAATTATGTATTGCAAAATTTTTTAGTGATCATAAAAAATGATTTCAAGGATAAGCGTTTTTAATAATTTCCTTCAATGGTAACAACAAAACTCATTTATATTTTTGTTTTTGTATGTAAAAATTGTCATGTATTTTAAGACAAAAGACAAAATAGTCTACCTGATTTGGATGTTGTAGTAAAATGTTTACAAAAACATAAAACCAAAAATTCCATTAGCTTTTTGCACATTTAGTGCATGTGTTTTTTTTTTTATTAGAATGATTAAATAACGACCAATTCACGAAAACGAACTAACACAAAATGTACCAAAAAATTGGAACTTCTGGTCTTTTCATACCTACTTTTAAAAATATTTATTATTCCAATTGTTTTATAGCGTTCATATTCTTTACATCATAAATTAAAGCTTCATAAATAGAAGAAAAATGTAACATAAAATTATTTGTTTTAATAAATTTTATAGGAATGATCAATATATCCAAATACCTTAATTTTTGACTAACAACTATTTCATAATAATATTCTACACGATAAACTGCATTTCTGGCAACATTGTTCAAAATGAAAATAAAAACCAACAATGCTTCTAATGAGTGTGCATGCGTGCGCTAGTATTTTATGCTCATGCGCATGAGCTTCATCTATTAATGCTCATGCGCATGAGCATGCGCATAGATATATGAAAATGGTGCACATGCGCATGCGCATGAGTACAAATTTAACCTCATGAGCTGCACACTCATGAGAAAATTCGAACTCTGTATAAGTAAATAGGGCATATTTTAAGTTAAAATTACCTCGTTTTTAAATAATTCTCAAAAGAAGTTAATTTTGATCCTACACCTGTGACCTGTGACAATCACGAAATCCCGAATACCGAACAGTCAGTTTTTAAAACAATGAGATTTTGTATCAGCTTGTTGTCTATTGGATATGCAACTTTTGTACCCTACTTTTCATACTTTTCATTTTGGGAATATTGATGAAAAAAAAGTATATGAAAAAAGAAAACCCGTATTTTTATAAAGTTTAATATATTAAAGAACAAAAAAGTTCATGTATTTAGTACCAAAAGGTAAAACTAATGAAACTTAACCCTAGGATTACCGTCTTGGTCTGGCCAGACTAAATTTGTGTTTTGCAATTATTGCAATTGTTCGAATATAACAAAAAAAATAGGGGCGTCTATAAATGATGTGCGCTGAATCGAATGAAACTAATTTGGATTTGATTGGAGCAAAATTAGTGGGGTGAAATTCTATTTTTATGTAAAAGTCTATGAAATTACCCTCTGGGACGGACCAAATTTTTTTTGCAATATTTTTCATATAGAACAATATATCAAAAAAACAGAAAGGTAAATTCTATAAATGATTGAATGAATCAAGTTCGAATTAAATCAGAAAACTACGGCTCGTTATGAGCTAAGTATAATTTAACTACAAAAACCAAGCGGAAAACTCGTTTCACTCAGTTGCGAAAAAGCAATGTGCAAAATAAGGGACTACATATTCGATGACTTGCATGTAAAATAAAATAATAAAATTATATAATAAATTCGTATACAGGGGTGTCCTTCAAATCGAAAAGGCAAACATTTTAAACGTCGTTTTTTAATAAGATTTCTGTGATAAATGAATTTTATGACAAATATTTTACAAATCTCTCTGTATTAAACAGAATTTAATAACAAACATTATAAAAATTTTATTAAAAGTGTATTAAAAACAACTTCCAGAACAGAAAAACGATTTCCAGAACACCCCTGCTTATCTAAAAGAATAATTTAATAAAAAATATTTATTTACTTTTTATTTAATTGGGGTTTTTTTAGCTGTTCTAATTGGGGTCAGGCCTGACCAAGAGGCGACCTAAGTGGTAAAAAGTTACCTAGGTTAAGAAGCTTTTGGTGTGAAAATTCCACATTCCATGTTTTTGATAATTATTAAATAAAGTGTATATACATTAGTGCTTTACAATGTCTTTTCAAAGGTGTGCATTATTTTAATAACAAATCCATTAGGAATATATTTAGGGAAATCCATATAATCCATATATTTTCAAATGCCTTCGATACAACAACGGTATCAAATATAATACTAAATTAAGAACCCTTAAAACTTCATATGATGTATGATCTTCTTGCCCAAAATTTATATATCTCTAATTTTAGAATTTAATTACTTCCAAATAAACTTCTTTATTTATATAAATTTTTTTACGTTCTTATTTATTAGAAAACAAATGAATTAAAAGCATATTTTTAGAAAGAATTTTATGGAAAATATGTATAACTAAAAACACAATTTAATCCTACAATCTAATTTTGTATAAATACCGCAATTATGTATTTCAATTTAAATAGTTTCCATAATAAGAAGAATTTCCTTTTAAAAAATTAATAATTTTTACTTCTTTGCCCTTGTCATTAAAAATTTTAAGATTTTCCTCTTTAAAATAAGATTTTTTTTGGCCATATGAAGATTTTCCTTCCAAATCTTCTGGCAACGCTGAAATTAAATCATACTGGCAATGAATCTAATTAACTGGTTACAAAAAGAAGTCGCAAGTGAATAAATGTTACATGCAATGCATTTTGTACCACAGAGAACTGCGCACGCAAAATGCAAGTTGTTAAAAACTTTAGGGGGTTCTACCACAGGTCTTTTGACACATAGTATTTGCTTAAGTTTGTTTTATTAGATTAATATTTGTTTATATATTTGAGATAAAATAAATTAAATATTGTCATAAAGTATATATGGAGCTTTTTATTAACGATACCACCTAGAAGTGTTGATGCGAACATTGGTTTCGTCGTCAGCATATGTTTGCAATAAAACAAGGTATCGATTATCAGACGTCAGTAATTTGATTAAGAAGCTTTTTAAATATAAAATTTTTAATACATAATTCTTCCGTATTACTTAAAAAGAATACAATGAACTGTTTTATTTTGTAATGAGTTTAATTTTTTTCATGAATTAACTTGTTTTAATACTTATATATAAACATTAAATTATAATTATATGAACTTTAAAAAATTTCTTTTATATATGAAATCCCGAAAAATCATGATCCGTTTTTTTGAATTAAAAATCCCGAATCCCGGGTTGCAAAAAACATTGTTCCATTTGGCATCCCCACCTGCGACACGTTAATGGACTGTGGAAATTTTTAATAACTTTAACATTTGTTAACCAAATTTTGACTTTTATATCTTATTAGAACAACGATTGCGTACACATTTCGATTACCAAAATTATTATATTGATTACTAAAATTTGTAAAAATTTAATTTTTTATATATTTTTTTTTTTAATAAATGATATTTTTAATTTAAATTAATTCCTTTCTTCATAAAAATAATTTAATGAAAATTAAATTTAATGAACTTAAGCCTAATTAAAAATATTAAAAATTTGGATTAAAAAAATTATCAAAAAACTTTTCCGTTTCAAACAATGTGTTGATTGAATCTAACAAATCTTAGAGCACTATAATGCATACGTAATTTTTTGGCTGTAGACATAAAGGTTAATATTTTAAAATCTGAGTATGAGTGTTGCCAGAGAAAGGGTACTTTTTGTCAACTTACGCCAGCAAACCATTAAAATAGTTTCTCAAATAAAGTTTTTTTTTATATTATTTACTTTTTTGTTTTTTTTTTGTGTAGAGTGCAAGTAGAACTGCATTAAGTGAAAGCGGGGAAAATTTTTAACAATATCAGTCAACATACAAGTTTAATTTCTTACTAGCGTAATGTAACAAAACGTAGACTTTTGTATGGAAATATCCATATTCTGATTTTTAATTATTCGAATATTCCTTCTTCCATTAACCAATTGAACTCTATAATGTTTTTGTTCTTTGTAGTGGTAACAATTTAATTTCCTTTTATGCAAGACACTTTATGCACATCAGTAATGTTTGCTCTAATTTTTAATTTTCCATTCGTATGTGTATAATTTTTTTTTACATAATCAAAATTAAAATTGTTTATTTTACACATTCAGTTTATACGAACATGAGATTTACATTTATGTTTGCATGTTTTTTGACGCTGTACTTCAGCTTAAAGTTCACTTCCGTTTTCCTGTAACTGAAAACAAACAAGTAAAAAAATTACCAACATAAAGCCAAATATGAAACAAAAGTAACAACTAATACCTACAATGGACATTTAAACATAAACACAGACAAAAAATCGCTAACAAACACAAAAAAAAAAAATTGAAACAAAAAGTCAATTTCACTTTAACATTTGCCATTCAACCATTGTGAAAGTGAGTTTCGATTTCCTGATGTTTTTATCATGATGGGAAAACTAACTAAACCAAACAAAAAAAAAAAAAAAAAAAAAAAATATAGAACTGCAATACACAAATCCACAATTCTCCGTTTCTATTTTCTAGTGTTGTTGTGTACTAAATATTCAAAAATGTTTGTTAACTTGTCGATATGTTTGTTTGTTAGTTTGTTTTCCCATATACAGATTGCAATTTTTTTATGGTCTCTGCTGAAAATTCAATTAACTTTCCTTACCGCCTAAAGCATTTTAATATCCAAATAGTGGGAAATAAAAATCGGAAGAAACCATTTCATATAAATTTAATCCTCTTTTTAGAGTTGTGTTTTCATTTTGACCAAATTAAGTGCAATTTTTTTTAAGGATAATAAATTTTGTGTAATAAGTACTTTTTTGCATAAAACAGAAATCAATTTTCTGTAAAAACATTTTATTTTATTTGACAAACATATTAAAGTCACAAATATCACCTTCTAGTTAGTTCATCTGATAAATGATGAATTGTTAAGAAAACAAGAATAGATTCAAATGACAATAACGAATCTTAGATTTTTAAAATTTTGATTGAGATTTTTCAAATTGTAAATCGCCTTTGCCACTAACTGCATCATTTAATTTACGTTAGTTTTCGTAATATTAAGATTTTCTTAACGCACTCATACATCATATTTCAAACAAAATTGTTTTCTTTTAATTTATAATTTGTTTTTGTTGAAAATCGCATTGAAATCGCAAGTGAAATTTAAGGAAACTACCAGAATACATATCAAACTGGCTTAAAATTTTTGTGAAAATCAAATTTGCATCAAGCCATACGTGTTAGAAACATGAGTTTGATGAGCCAGTTTGATGTGTGACCATGTCGTTAAAGTTTAATGAAACTAATGAAATATCACTTGATGCATTAACACATGTATGTTTGTTGTTAAGAGTTCAAAAAATGATTTTATCAAATTTCCTATAAAGTTTACATTTAAAATTTATGTCTACAAATAAAAAACATTTTATCAAAAGTTTTTTTTTTGTTAAACTTATAACAAAGCAAATATTTTATATTAGAATCAAAATATGAACAATAAGGAAAGGGAAGAAAAAACTCACATTTTGTTCGGTTTTATTTTTGTTTGTTCAATGTAACGAAACAAGAAAAGTTCAGAATGCTGGTGTTGGCAAAATGAAAAGTGTATGCACCACTATTTTAAAGATCTATGTTTAAGTAACATCAATGGGTTGTCCCAGCAAACAGTTAGACTTGATTTTATTTTGTTTAGGTAGAAATAAAATATCTTTGTCATAAAGGAACGAGTAGAAAAACGGTTTTTTTTAAACATAAATTTCTTGTGGTGGTAAGATAATGTGGAGAGTTTTTTACAAGAGTGTAGGGTTTCTTATCGGTTTCTCCTCTAGTCTCTCTTTGATGTACATAGTTAAAGAAGAGGACTAGAATAGAAAACAAGAAAGGAAAATAATTTCTTTAATGACCGATAGCCATTAAAAAAGATCGCTTGCCCTCTCTTTTTACAATTTCAATAAAAAAAGGTTGAAGTCAAAAGGTTCAAATTAAACTCTTATTTAACATAAAAAAAAATAAAGATAACTGAATAACGTTTCCAAAAACGGACAAATTTATGTTTTTTCCACGACCCAAAATACTGCCCTTTTTGTTTAACTTTTGTCCGACTGAATCATTTCGCATATCGTTGTTAACTGTTTGAGTACAGCTTCATTTTTCACCTTGATGATTGAACTGTGAAGAAAAGGAATGTAGGGCATTCAATATAACGCTTAGCAAATATTGAGTATCAAAAGAAGCTAAGAAACATTCTTTTTTAATTTGCAATTTTAGTTATTTTACAGCCTGGCATACGATGTCGACCGCTATCGTTCGTTTTCATTTTCAACGACAAACAGCCAATTTGTGCCACACTAAAAATTTTCGGCACGACAAGTCAATCGACAATGATAACGTAAAAGTTGTCATACACTTGAAATATTATGTAGCTAAATTCAAAAGAAAATTAATTTTATACAACTAAAAATTTATTTGAAAAACGGATCATTTACTTTTAATTTAAAATAAATAAATTTTACATTAATTTTGAAATTTTTTATTTATTAAACAGCATATTCCGCAAAATATCTGTGGCATTTTGACAAAACATCTTAAGTCATATTTAAAAATATGAAAAAAATATTGTTAATTATACAAATTTTCATTAAAAAAAAAACATTTTTATTTACGTTTTTAAAATTTTGTATTATTAACGAAATATTTCTTTAATTTTGGTTTATTTTATTATTTGGTAAAAATTAATGTTTCACCGAGTTGTTTAGATGTTTTGTCAAAAAGCCAAAGATAGAATATTTGTTGCTTTTAAAAAATTTATTTTAACCGACGCACAGTGGGAAATTTTACGAGAAGGCGGCCAAAATTCCATAACTTTTGACTGGATCGGTATTTTTTTATGCGATTTTTTTTGCTCGATAGGTGCGATGTTAGGCTTTAATTTGCGCTATAAAACGTAAAATTCGACTGATAGAAGCAAAAGTTATGGGGAGTTCAAAATGCATTTTCATTTTTTTGTTGAGTTTCGGTGTAAAAGTTGAATATTTCATATATGATTTTTTTATAATTTATCATTATTTCTCTTGTATTTTACAACTGATACTTATTTTTTATTGTCGAACTTAGATCCTGTCAGAAAATGCCAATATTTGGCCCCTGGACTCCTATTGGAGTTCAAAATGCATTTTCATTTTTTTGTTGAGTTTCGGTGTTAAAGTTGAATATTTCATATATGATTTTTTTATAATTTATCATTATTTCTCTTGTATTTTACAACTGATACTTATTTTTTATTGTCGAACTTAGATCCTGTCAGAAAATGCCAATATTTGGCCCCTGTAAATTTTTTAGTCCCAATATTCACAGGGGCCAAAGGTTGGCTTTTTTTTGGAAAGACGAGTTGTTATAAGGATAAAACTGAAAAGGAATATTTTGAAAAATGCCCAAATAGCATTCTTGGCTATCGATAACATTTTAGGTAATTCAACTTTTACTTTTGGTTTGAGATGTATGTGTATTTTATTTTATTTTATTGGTTCGCTTTCGCTGTTCTGTATACTGATTTTTTGTCCGTTTTAAATCCAAAAATAGTGCAAATGCTTCTTCTGGAGTAAATTTCATTTCTTCAGTTGGTGTAGGCATACTTTTTAAAATCCTCTTTGTGCGTTTAGGGCTCGCTTCCACTCTTTTTTCAATTATTGCAATTTTTGTTTTCTTATTTTGCGTTGGTTGAATTTGATGCAGAAATGAATCCTTTATCATACTATGAGAAATTTCTTTATTGATATTTGCTAGCTTGCGTCTTCGTGATCTTTCACTGCAATTGTCAATTTGTTTTGCGGGCCGACCCACTTTTCCAGTTTCCTTAGCGGTTATTGACAGCTTCTTAAAAATCAGATCATTTGTTAGCCATTTTTCGTTGTGTAAATAAAACTTTTTCTTGTTTCTAGAACATTTCAGGTACCGTTTTCTTAATGTTAATGAAAAATTTTTAATTTTTATCTTATGAATTTTGATTTCTTGTTCGTTGCATAATTTAAAAAATGGATTATTCATTATGTGTAACACAAAATCTTTTTCATCTTTCTGTTGAAAATATATATCTGCGAGAACTTTATAACTGAACTTAGCCATTGTTTAAACAATAATGAAGGTAAAATTATGAATGCATGCACTTTTATACTCTTGATAGAAGTTTTTTTAAATGATCTTTTGTTACCACTTCTTTGAAACATAAAAACTCTTTTTTAAATACAAATTTAATCTTTTATTAGCATTTCTTTGAAACATAAAAAAACCCCTGTTTTCACACTTTTTAAAAGGATAACATACCGGCAAAAAATTAACAGGTAACATATAGGTAATTTTCACGTAAAATATAACTGCGTGCTAGTTTTCTTACCATTAACCTGCTCTTCCATTTTTTTAAATTAAGTTGCAATTTTCAGGTTATTAAACTATGTAGTTTATGTTGCGACTATTTACTAATGTTTAACCTCTTAACTTACTCAGAAATCTAACGTGTCAGTCTATTTATGTCGCCTATTCGTTTTGCAGAATCCGTTCACGCACAATAAGTTCATAACAACTGCAATACCTTTACATTCTCCAAATTAATTGATAACCTGACGTGCTAGATAATTTATGTGGCCTGAACTGCTTTATTTGTCGAAAATTCTTTAAGATTCACCTTCTTTAATTTCAGTAATGTTTCCTTGCAGGACTTATTTTTTGAACCGAATATCTTACCTTGGGTCACAGAAATTGCTGTAGTTCGCAAGGTCGTATCCAGACGTGCGTACAATGGGGTATAGAAATGTAGGTTAGATTCTGGACTACAAGAGAGTATAGGTTTTTTTTTGACGCATTTTGACGCTCAGGACTTATGCTCTATAAAGTAGGAAATTTCCGGGAAATTTTGACATAAAAAAAAAAAAAAAAATTAAAAAGTTCTAGAGGTCGCAGAGTTTAATGCTTTAAACCACTTATAGCTAATAAAATAAACTAATACACAAAACTTATTCTGTCAAAAAATCTTAAAAAACAAAAAAGTTATGAGCATTTCAACTTCAAAAATTGACTCAGAAATTCAAAACTATAACCAAATATTGAGAAAGTCCATTTCGGACCACCCTGTTCTCAATGAAATAGTTGAAATAGGGTTTTAATTTTTTGGCTCCCGAGGTTCACTAGTATTTACTTTCACATGAATAAAAAAATTTTAAAATCGGAGAACAAAAAAAAAAATAATTTTGGCCGCCTTCTCAAAATATGAACCAGTGTGCGACGGAACCAAACTACATAACAATATAAGAACGGAAAAACATTATTTTTTGGTAGTTGGTTTTTTGAATAACAGACACAAATGTTAAAACTTAAAGTTATTCGTAAAATAACTATATTTTTATTAAATGTTAGCAGTACGAAAAACGAATTAACTAACCCAAAGTCAGTTACTGTAATAATTTTATGAGTGTACAAATTTAAAAGCCACTATGAATATTATGCGAGCATAAATTTCAAAATCAGTCACTTGTGTTCTGGCTGGCAACCAAGGCAACAACTTTGGAGTCAAGTGCGAGAAACTCCAGTTTTTCTCGATTTTTGTGGGTTTTTCGAAATTAACTTCAAATTTTTGAGGTGTACCAATCAAGCCGACATCATATATTTCCAAAGAAATCTGTGGTAATTTGTAGACATTTTCCATACCATTTGCATATTGATATCTGCTCCGAAACGACAGGTATTCATTTTGGCCACTTCAAATTGCTAAAAGTCACACTGTGTGATTTCTAGGATCATTTCTCTTTTATGGTAAAGTTTATGTAAACGAGAAATAATGCAACTGCGGCTTTAAAAGTATTTGAACGTATTTTTTAAACGCAATACGCCTAATGAGTAATTAAAACAATTAAACATATAAAATATTTATCTACCCCGGTAGAAGAAAATTGTGTAACAAGCCAATCTAGTTTCGATATTTTTTTTGAGATTCGACAAAAAATAAGAGAAAAAAGAATATTACGTAGTAGGTGGCAAAACAGAAAACATCCAAATGACAAATCTTTATTTAATAAAGCATCCAAAGATCTTCGTTCTTTACTGCAAAATCATAAAAATACTAAAACATCAGAATTTCTTGAAGAAATAAATAATTCTAAGCACGATGAGTATTTACTGTGGAGAGCTACAAAATATCTCAAAAGAGCAACAAAAAGAAATATCATTTTAAAAAATTCCGATGGTTCGTGGTGTAGAACAGAAAAAGAAATTTCAGAAACGTTTGCACTTCACCTAAAAAATACATTTATAGCATTTAGTTTTAACACAACAACTCAAGTTGATGAAATATCTGAATATTTAAATTGTCCTTTGTAAATGGACTTTCTATTAAATTTATAACTCCCAACGAAGTTAAAACAGAAATAAAAAGCTTACACTTACGGAAGAGTCCAGGATACGATCAAATAGACGCAATAGTTATTCGTAACTTTAGTCGAAAGTGTATCGTATTCTTAACAACAATTTTCACCAGATAACCTTGCATCTTCATTTTGACCAATAAGTCTACCCGCAATTCTCTCTAAAATATTTGAAAAAATTACAACATTATTCCTGATCATCAATTTGGGTACATCGAATTGTGGATATTATAACCATACTTTTGAAGAAAAATAATATTGCTCTTCAGTATTTCTGGATATTTAGCCGGCTTTTGATAGAGTGTGGCATATAGGGCTTCTTTATAAAATAAAAAAGTTTTTACCAGCACCTTATTTTTTACTTTTTAAAAGTTACTTATCAGATCGACACTTTTACGTAAAAATAAACGATGAAAAATCCAATTTATATGACGTAAATGCCGGAATACCACAGGGTAGTGTACTTTGGCCAGTCCTATATACTATTTATACTGCAGACATACCCATAGCTGAAAACGTATTGGTTGCCACCTACGCAGCTATTATTGCCAAGAGCGATTCGCCAGTTAAAGCATCGTTATTTGCGCAAAACGAGCTAAATGAACTCGAGAAATGGCTTATCAAATGGAACATTAAGGTGAATTCTGATAAATCCAGCCATATAACTTTCTCACTGAGGAAGGAAGACTGCCCTAATGTTTTTATAAATGGAAACATAATTCCAAAAAAGGAATCAGTTAAGTACCTAGGTATAACACTTGACAGACGACTAACCTGGAAAGCTAACATTAAGAATAAGCTTCAACTTTTAAGACTTAAAACTAAAAAACTTTATTGGCTTTTAAATCCTAAATCCCAACTAAATGTAAATAATAAAATAAGAATATACAAAATTATCTTAAAACCAGTATGGACATATGGTATCCAATTATGGGGTACAGCGAGCAATTCAAATATTGAAATACTTGAAAGATATCAATCTAAAACTCTTCGTAAAATATTGAATGCTCCATGGTATGTAAGAAACACTGTTATTAGAAGAGACTTATCCATAAAATCAGTTCGAGAAGAAATAAGACACTTCAGTGAGAGATACCTACAAAGGCTAAGCGACCACACAAACCCCATTGCTATCTCATTATTGGACAGTACCCACGAAAGGCGTCGGCCTTAAGCGAAACCACGTAATGGATCTTCCATTTCGCACGTAACATTTAGTAAAGATGTATACATACATATTGTTATAAATTCTATCATTAATTCTTGAAAAAACAAAAATATTTACTTGTAAATTATGTAACTCATTGGAGATACATAATATCTGTTATTTTTCAAAATATTAACAAATTTGCTTATTATCCCTTAGATAGATTGTAAATAAAGAAACAATTATAAAAAAAAAATATATATATACTAGCTGTCCCGGCAAACGTCGTTTTGCCATATAACATATTTCTAGTGAAAGAAAGAGGAATAAAGCACCTTATACCATGGTCGGCGATGAAAAAAAGCAATAGTTATTTATTTCTTTTTGTTACATATTCAAAAGTTAAACATAAAAAAGTAATGTATTTGTTATCCTGAAGTATAAAAATCAAACAGATATAGTCAATTTGTATTACGAAGAGCAATTGCGTGTACGATATTTTTTGTCATTCCGTCTTTAGCCAACACAAATAAGCTCGATGGGTTGCCGACGCGAGAACATGCCACGTATAATTGTCCGTGTGAAAAACATGGTGTGCTCAAATCTAAGCCGCAAACATACATCGTTTGGCCTTGCGACATATGGGTTGTTATTGCAAATTCCAATCTAATTGGAAATTAAACGCGTTTGAATTCAATTGGGACGTCTGTGGCAATCATCGGAGTTCGTGGCAGCAAAACATTTTCGTCTCGGAATTGACCATTCAAAATGGTAGCTTCAATAACGTTTTTCATCAATTTTTTAACGCCCAATCGTGTACCATTGCAAAGCCGAAGTAGAGTAACCGGAGAAAAAAATGTTAAAAAAAATACATAAACTTTTCAAATTAATTATGAAGGTATTGGATGTGGGTGCTTTTACCCGTTTACTTTTATTTTACGTTTAATAAGATATAGGGAGGGGGAGTGTTTGCCACTCTTACCCAATTTCATGCCCTGAATAATAAAAATTATAGGCTATAGTTCCTTCCAGATGTTATACTATTTGCCTGCAAAATTTTAAGAAAATTGGTTGATTAGTTAAGAAAATATTGGAAGGGGGAGCTTTTACCCGTTTTGCCCTATGATACGCTTATTAGCGATATGAAATATACATTAAGATCTCTTCTGAATGTCATTGTACACATTAGGCATGGTTTGGTAACTTTTCAAGAAACAATAAAAAATCATAATATGGATAATGAAACCCATTTTGTTAATATTTATATGGGAATAATATATAGGAAAATCTAAATGCAATATCTCCGGAACCACTGGGCCGATTTCGTCCAAACTTCACATAAACCATCTACAGACTATCCCCAAAGTTAGTTTTCGTTTAAATCGGTTGACCCGTTTTCGCAGTTAGTGGTGACTTCAAAGTGTACACTTCTTTTTATATATATAGATATATATAAAATAAGACTAACAAACATGTTGCCTTCACCTTAAAGTGGGTAATTGAAGGAGATCTTAACTGAAAACATGACAGCAGAACAGCGCCACCTGCCATGCAGCGTGTCAAACAATAGATTAAATAATAGTTTTACAAGCGCACTATTTCTTAAAATATGTAAGATTATGTAGTTTTTTATTTCTTCTTAAAGTAATCTTCTCGCTTATTGTTTCTACCTCGCAAGCCCGCTTAAATCACACTCAAACACTAATGAAATAAAGAAAGTTATTTTTCCAATAACAGCTTTGAAACTGTTCTCTCTTGTCATTTACTAAATGACTCATTGCTCTTTTCAAATTGTTTGATGGGTATACAAAATGTGTCTGTGTCGTATACATATATCGTTACCTTCACTTGTAAAGGAGCTAAGTCCAAATTTTTTTAAAGTTCAGTTTTTGTTGCAGTTCAGTACAGAAAAAAAATAGTTTGCAGAAAAAAAATTGTTTTATATGTTTTATTTATCTTTTATCTTTTGCAATGTTACGAAAAAACGTCGATTTCGTTTAATTCAATGGGGTATGGACTGTATGTTAGGGTGGATGTGTGGGGTATAGCTTTAATATCTACCAAGAGACAACGTCGATTACGTTCCTCAGACTATGCAGATTGGAGGCATAAGCCGCCAAATATCTACCTAGTATCGAAACAACTTGGAGGTATTCCGAAAGTATGAAATGAGATAAAAAAAAAGCCTTCGATTTCAAACAAAAGAAAACACTTTATTATTGGTTTTTTTTAAAAACGTTATAAAAATAAAAGTCAGTATCAGAAATTGACTTTAAAAACAATCAACATGTACAATATTAAATTTCGCAAAAAGCACAATTTAATTATCATTAGATGTGTGTAAAGAGTGCAGCCGTCCCATATGGCCTCTAATCAACGATTCGACCTCAAAAGTTTTGAAAGTTACAAGTATAAGAAAATTAAGGACAAATACATAAAAATTAAAAAAAAAAATTTAAATATAAAAAATGATGGTAGTGGCGCAACAAGTTGTCAATTCGTCTTAGGACAGCATCATCATTAAAAGTAGAAACCAGGGATGGGAAAGCTGCTACCTTCAATTTAGACGTAAACAGTTCGTAAAGTGCTAAGTATAGTAATGTTAAAAAAGCGCTAAGTCCCCGTTAATTATGAAATTTTATAACAAAATATTAACACTTTTAAATAAGTAAAATAAAATTGATCTGGTCTTTTTTGCAAATTATCAAACTACATTTTTAACTTTTGCTGTTTCTGCTCAGTTCTTTTAAGAAAAGCACAACAATTTTTATATTTTTTTATAGTTTGTGTTTTTCATTTATATTTTTGTTTCATTAAGTGCTAACGAATTCGCATATGGGTCAACTTTATCGAAGAAATACCTTTTGCAGAATAACACTTTGCTAGATATATAAGTCCAACAAAATATTTGGCAAAAGAATCTGCAAATTGGACATATGTTTTTTGAAGGGCCATGAAGTACGTTGCCAAATGTTAAGCTTATAAGACATTCCCTAACCTTCCCCAAATAAAGCCTATTAGAGGTTTGATTGTCCCCATACAGTCAGTTTACTCCCAGCCCAGTCTCGCCAACTTATCGGCCATTTCATTGTCAGTGATACTGCAGTGAACCGGTATCCAGAATAGCCTCACTATATACTCTTCTAAGATTTTCTTAGAGATCTTCTATAATCATCCACTACTTTGGAATTGACAAAACAGCCCATTAAGGTCCAAAAGACACCTGACTGTCCACATATATAGTGACATCGAGCCCTCAGCAACTTTATCCCTTATCAATTCTACGGTCTTCAAAATCTCTAAAACCTCCGTAGTCAGGAAGCCTATTAATACATATCTTTTAATATCATAACCTTAAGGTACATCCATGTGCCTTATTCTCGAGCCATCAGCTAAAATAGCAAATCCTTCATACAATCTACCCTGACCTGACCAGCTCTCCCTAGACGGTTATTCCACGCTCGGCAAATGCCTTAAGTCGACACATATTGCTAATAAATCCATGGATCTGGGGGGCCAGGCAGTAACCACCAATCCAATCTCACCTAAGATCTGCAAGCGACCTATCGCGAAATTTCCTAACAGTCCAAGTTCTTTCAATCTAAGAAGACATCTAGCTGCTGTTCCCATCACATTCAACAGACAGAAGATGTAGAATAACGTCCAAAGCCGTTTAAGAATAAGTCAATCGAAGCACATCTCTGAGCTTTAGATAAAACGTTCCTCCAACTTATCAGCCTCATTGCCTTCCATTAAACACAGTATCCATACGTACGAATGTGTCTGCCCAGTGTAAGACATCCGACTACTGTCAGCCTGAGTCCCCAGTTCCTACTCATAAATACTTTATTTTTCGTTTAATGCAAATAAGAGAAATGTATTACGAAAAATTAAAACGAAAGGAAGAAAAAGTACTAAGTCCACATTTAAAAAATACAAAATATTTAACAGAAAAGATGCTAAAGCTAGGGTCAGACTTATCAAATATTTGACGAAAAAAACGGGACCAACAACCAAACTAAAAAATCATTTCGCTTAATATCAATATTTTTTTTGATTAAAATACCACATCTCACAAAAAACTGTTTTTTTGCTATGTCTAGTAGTATAATAAGTTTATTTTGTAATATTAAGACCCTTTTAAATCTCACTAACTATTAACAAAAGTAGGGGTAACGCTTATTTGGTCAAATATTTAATAAGTGTGACCGTAGCTTAAGTCACAAAAACCTTTGTAAAACAAAATTTCTAATTTTTAGTTGTCCATGTCTGGCATGTCAAAAAGGAGTCGACAATTAAACAAACCTGCATGTAGATTTAAAAATATGGAGAACTAAAGACTTTCGCAAGTGTTTCCCTCTGCTGTAAAATTTATTAAACTGCACTTAGCTCCTTTACGAGTAAAGGTAACGAGAGACGGAGAAGGCCCTAACTGACCAAAAAATTTTAAATCGACTTTATATTTCATTCTCATGTATTGCATCATCGTGAATTTCAACACAACATTTTTTAATCTTTCGACCAAAACTAGCGATTTTATTAACAAAATACATACGGCCCTATCTACAAAGTGTATATGAAAAACGCTAAAAGCCCTTACTAACAGTTTGAATAATATGCAACAATGTCAATTGTCAAAACAACAAAATAGAAAAAAAAAATATTAACAGTTTAAATACTTTTAAATATTCTTTTGGATTCTCCTGTAAAATTCTCAAGGCCTTTTGCGTTTTATGTAACGATATTTGCATATATATTCTAACTACGAACTGTCTCTATTGCTGTGCGTTTATCTGACATCTTTATATCAGTTTGCTTGTGTCAACGAATTGCTTTCGACAACACACTTTAAAGAAGTGTGTGCTTTTAGGCGATAAAATTGTTTGAGTGTTTATGAGGGCAACAAAAGAAATTGCATAATGCGATTCTAATAAGTCATAAATGGTACAAAGACAAAAAAAAAAAACATTTTTAATAACATAACATAAAAAAAGGGGAATAAACTCCAAAGAGCTTAAAATATAAAATTTATAAAAATTGATTAAGACTATTTCCAAGTAGTTCTAATGATGTTGAAGAATATACTTTTCTATCTCAATAATGACATACTATTTATAAAAGGAATATTAAAATAGAATTGAAATAAAGGAAATTAAGGTTTAATTGAAGTTAAAGACTTTTATAAAAAGTGGATAATCTTGTATGGTTTTTCTTTAACGGAAACCACACTTGAATTTTAACCCCAATAAAACCTGCTGATATAGATGGATGTAAACATGTATGAAAAACATACATTGTATGTATTAGTGAAGCTTTTATTTGAAAGGCAATAAAAAATTAAATTGTTGTCTTAACATGTTCTTTAAAATGTGTGAAAACATTTTATTTGCTCATTAATCTACAATTCTGTCGTATTCATGCCAATCACGTTCTTACGTGTGTCAAGTCATTAAAATGGTTCGATTTAATGTGTTTTTTTCACCCCCGATCTCTTCATACTTCATATACAGACATACACATGCATATGAATGTTTGTATTTTTTTTTTTTTTTTCTTTTATTTAAATGTCAACATTAAATAATATCTGTTTGTTTGTATTAGTTTTTCAGTTCTATTTTAAATTAACATGTCGCTTTTGTAAAAAGCAAAAAATGTCAACACGACAGAATAAGGTGTAAAAGTTTGGAGTGTTAATGAAAAATTATGTCGGCTCATGTGTATTTACACAATTATTTCAAAACTTTTGACAGCAAGATAAAAAAGCAAAACAAATATTTCAAATATTGTCAAATTTGTGTATAAAGTTTGTCATTTATAATGATGAATGCATAAGTGAAAATGAAATTTTACTGATGAGGATACAGATACTGGTACCATGGAGCGTATGATTTATGGAAATGGCATAAATCATTCGGCAACAATGATTAAATTAAATAATGAAATATTTTGCCAAATAAAAAAAGTTTATCTGAAACATTATCTGTTTTAAATATGTATAAAAAAAAAAAACAATTATCAAATACCAAAGTTTTTTTTAACATTTAGAAATAAGTTTGGAATTAATTTTCGATATTGTATTTTATTCTGAAAAACAAAATGTTAAGCAGTGCTGCCAATCTGCTGGCTAGATTTAGCTTTTTTTCATGTCGTTTAGCCAAGAAAAAATCAATTTATCTCTTAGCAATTTTTATTTTAACCGTATGTATTAGTTGTGTTGGAACGTTGAACTTTTTTAATTAGTCAATGCAAATTACTTTTTAATAAAAAAAATCAATTTAATCAATAATTTGAGTTTTTTACTATTCAAAAATTTTTCTTATGATTATTTTTTTTTTTTTTTTTTGTTATTTAGCATCTAATAATACAAACAAAATAATCACTCATGTGCCATTTCAGTGTGATAAGTAAATTTTGTAATTATTTTTTTAATATTAAAGCGTTTTTTCGTAATAAAATCTTCTTTAACAAGTAATTGTAAATTTTAAAGCTCAAGTGAATAAAATTAAGGCCCCAAATTTGTAAAACGCAAACGCAACGCCAAAAATTATATTGAAGCAAAAACAAAATCGAAAATATTTCATAATTTTGTTGTTGTTTGCTATAGAAATGTATATTGAATTTAGAAATTTTAAACGCTGCATATCTTGTGGCGTTGATAATTTTAAAACGCAATATGTATTTATGTTGAAAGCAACAACAAAATTTTAACAAATTTTTGACATTGTTTTTGCTTTCAAGGTTATTTTTGGCTTTGCGTTGCGTTTTACAAATTTAAGGCCTAAATATTAAAATCTTTTTGTTAAAGACGACTGATTTAAGACATTTAAAAATAATGCATGTGATTTTAATAAAAAAAAAACTTCTTATTATTTAATATGTTTTCTCACAATTTAATTTCACAGTGTGTTTTTCATTTACGGTTTCGTTCAATGCAATCTTGATTTAACAAAAAACTGAAATGATGCATGATAATCGACCACACGTGGAGAAAAAATAAGATTCGTCGACAAGGTCACCGTCGGTTAGGGAGGCGTAACAAAAGCTATATGGTTTGATTTCTTTATAACTTTTTTAATTATTATTTTTTCTTTGTTCCTTTTTCAGAAGAAAACTTTGGGATTTGCTTATGAATAACCATATAATCGAACAAAAATAATTACACCCGAAATTTTGCAAAAATTTATGTAAATGTATGTGAAAAAAGCATGTCTGTGCGAAGCCCAAAATGTACATCAAATACAGGAAATTATTTTTAGAAGCTAATTGAAAAGCAATTCCCAATAATATTTATACGGAATTGAAAAAAAAAGTATTAAAAATTGCATAAAAAAAAAATTATTACCAAAAAGCCAATTCTGTGCCACTTTGTACATGACTACAACTACAACTTCTACAGGGTGGCGCAAACTGAGCTTTATGTTTTGAATTCTTTATAATTTTTTTAATTATTATTCTTTCTTTGTTTTTTTTTTAGCATTTTGTGAAAGAGACTTGGAGAATTAATTATGAATCATTGCATGATCGAAAACGTTTCCTTTCGCTTCTGTTAAAAAGTTAACAAGCAAAACTGCAGGACAATCACTCAAATGCACTGCTTGGTGTGGTGTATCCTGCGAAAGGATAATTGGCCCATATTTTTTTGAAAATGAAAGTGGTGTCTCAATCTCTGTCAGCGGTGGTGCATATCGAACAATGTTGGAAAATATTGTAAGGCCAGCTGTGGAAATCCATTCAAGCTTGTGGTTTCAACAAGATGGAGGCACAGCACATACTGTAGGTGCCACAATGGCTTTGTTAAGGGACATATTTGGGCGAACGCATTATTTCGCGCACAAGCGATTTTAACTGGCATCCACGTTCACCAGATTTAACAGCTTCTGACAGGTTTCTTTGGGGATATTTGAAAGAAAGAGTGTACGTTAAAACCATAACACCCGAAATTTTGCGAAAAGTTATTGAAAATATGCTAAAAAGAGCACGTATGTGCGCAGCAGAAAATGGACATCACTTCCAGAATATCATTTTTCAAAGCTCATTGTAAAAATTTCCCCAATAATACTGTATTTAAAAAAAAATTATAATAATCGCATAAATAAAAAAGTTATAAGCCATTTAAGCCACATTGCTCATTCTACGCCACCGTGTATTCATAAAGGGTGGTCAAACTAGAACGCTCGATGTTAATTGTAAATAAAACAAAAAGTTTTTAGGAAATTATGTTAATATTTTAAATTATGATAGAAGGCTCTATGAAAATTATGTGTAAAACAAGATATTTATTTTATTTATTTATTTTATTTATTTATAAGTTGGTAGCTTCTATAACAAAACAAAAGTTTTTATACTAATAGAAGAGCGGACATAGTTATTTGTTATATATTATATTTGTTAAACAGTTAAGCATAATTCAAAAAAAAATTAAAAAATATTACAAATATTTTAAGATTTAACAAAAATTATTTTAATTGAGTTATAACTATTGAGCAGGTAAAAGGAGGAAATTAAATAATGACATACAGAGTAAGTTATAAAAAGTTTTTAAAGATCAGTAAGTAAATATGTATGTATATAAAAGGTGCATATAGTTTTAGTTACAATAAAAATTGATAATTCTTTTTTTAAAAAGTTGTGCGTTGCTGGTTTCCCTAATGATTGGAGGAATAGTATTCCAAAGACGTATTGCATTTACGAAGAACTGGCAATTTGATATAAGCGTATGGTGTCTCAGTTGTATTAAAGTTCTGTTTCTGCCAAATCGACTAAAACTAAGCCGGCTATAAAGGTAATCAGGTTCATGAGTTGATATGATTTTATGCAAGAATACCAATGTTCGTATTTTCATATGATCATGGAACTGTACGCCGAGAATCTTCGCTGCGTAGAAGGTGATATGTTCATTATTTCCGTAAAGCTTAAGTCCATATACGTATCTAGTTATGTTGTTGAACGTTACATTAAGTCTCGCTTTACTTGTTGCATCACAACTTGAAAAAACTTCACAAGCATAAGTTAAGGTGGGTATTAAGTAAGTTTTTGCAAGCAGCAGCCTGATTTTGAGTGGTGTACAGTATTGTGTGGGCCATAGAGTACGTAGCATAGAGAATGTTTTTCCACAGGCATTTGTGACATGATCTGCCCAGGTTAATGTGCTATTGAAGATAACTCCTAAGTTCTTAGCTCTATTCACGATAATAACCACCGAATGGTGGTTATTAACGTAGACTTGAGGTATTTCAATGGCGCGCTGTGTTCTTTTATGTAATAGGATGCACTTTGATTTGTTTGGGTTAAGGCTTAAGCCATTGGTGGAAGCCCACAGTGAAATACTTTGTAAGTCCTCGTGTAGCTTATCCACAAAGTTACTTTTTTTACTACTAATGTACAGTTGTACATCATCCGCATACATTCTGATATTGCAGTGTTGCAACTGATCTGGCAAGTCGTTAGCAAAAATTGAAAAAAGTAAAGGTCCAAGAATTGAGCCCTGCGGTACTCCTCTAGTGACTGGGAGAAAGGTGAATGTTAACGACGGATTGGTTTCTACACACTGTTGTCGCCCAGTAAGGTATGATCGCATTAGTTTCGAAGACGTAGGAGAAAAATGTATCATTTTTTCAAGTTTTTGTATTAAAACAACATGGTCAACATTATCAAAGGCCTTTGAGTGGTCTAGTAACACCAACAATGCTCTATGACCACCATCTAGCTCTTTTCTGAGATTTTCAGCTCCGTCAATGAGAGCAGTGGTGCAACTGTGCTTGGCACGAAATCCAGATTGTTTTGATGTAAGTAGGTTGAAATCATTGAGATATTTAGTTATTTGTGTATGGAGTAATTTTTCAAAAGCCTTAGATAGATACGGTAGTATAGCAATAGGACGGTATTCGGAAGATGATTTTGGAATGGGAAGGACTTTGGCCCGTTTCCAACTTGTGGGATAGTTACTAGCAGTGATGATGTGATTAAAAATGTGGGTTATAATCGGCAAAATATATGGAAGAACCATTTTTAAAAATATCGGATGGATATCATCAGCTCCCGTGGCTTTTGATGTGATAGATAAACAGCTTTTTAAGACATCGAACTGACTGACACATTCAACACTAAAGTTTTTCGGGTGTAAAGTTGCTTTGATAGTTGCTGTAGTACGAGTGGCTTGCAAGTGGCATTGGTATGTTAAGAAAGCTTTCATTAATGGAGTTTGGATCTGTAGTCAGGTTTCCGTAAGTTTCCAAGTATTACGTGAATTAATTGAGTTCGCATATTTGTCAGCATAGTACAACGTCTTCGCTTGTCTGATAGCTTTTGTAGCATTTTTCCTTAATGTACGGTAATAGTTATACAATTCAGCTGTTTTGTACCTCTTCCAACGGGAATAGGCGATATCACGTTCTGCAATGAGTTGTTTTATGCTTGAAGTAAGCCATGGGTTATGGCTGCTTCCAATTCTCTTTGTTTGTATTGGTACAATAATATTGTACATTATTTGTAGGTGGTACTCCAAGTATGCGATCTTTTCATCTACATTTGGCAGGCAATATATATAATTCCAATCTATTTTGTTGATTTCTGACTTTAAGGCTTGTAGATTAACACGTTTGAAGTTACGATATCAGCCACGACTTCGTATGCCACCTCTATCCGATGGTTTTCAATTACCCTGAGACATAATTGCGTTTCAATGACGTTAATGTGCCGAGATATCCCATCCTTTAGCACTTGAATTTTTCTCGGCTATTTGACTTAAATTATTTTCTTTTTATATCCTCAAAGAAGAAGTCCAACGATTTCAAATCACCAATTAATATCGCCACGACGTAAGATAACACGGTCAATGAATTTCTCGCGCAAAAGAGCCACTGTTTCATTGGCTGTGTAGCAAGTTGCACCATCCACATATCTTCCAGAACCATACTCACAAGAAGTTCGTTATCATTTCGCGATAGCGAACACCATTCACGGTTACTGCTTGGCGGACCTCACGGACGAAGAAGTACCGCCCGATTACGCCACCAGCCCATATGGATGTATCGGCTTTTCAACAATCACTCATGGATTCTCATTTGACCAAATGCGGCAATTCTGCTTGTTAACGAATCCACTGAGGTGAAAGTGTGCCTCGTCGCTGAAGATGATTTTCTTTGTAAAGTCACCACCCAGTTCTGTCTGTTCAACCAACCATTGAATTTGTGTATCTATCAATCTTTGAATTTGCCAAACACTAAAAACAAAGAAATGTCAAATGAGGTTGGGCAAAAAACATAAGGTGTGACTTACAATTAACATCGTCCATAATGATTGGCCCACCCTTTTTTATAATTATGCCAACCATTGTATGATTAAATTAATCTTTGAGACGAGTGCCATAATCATACAAAATGTTCTTTTAAAGTAATAAAATTAATGTTGGAAGAATTCCAACGAATTGAAGTGGGGAATGTAAGAAAATATAAACTCACTGTTTATTGTTGTTATTTTGCTTAAGCTTTAATATCATCGCAAATAGGACTTTTTGAATGTTTGCAATTTTTATTCACTCTGCAGTTTTATTGGCTAATATATTTCGCTTTTCTAAAATTTTTTGCGAAAATGTCTCCTGATTATTTGGCCTAAGCAGCCAGTGTAATGCGCACAGCGACTAGCTTTTCCTCCAACAATGAATTTCATATATTATTGGTTTAAGTTTTTTGGCCAAAGTGTTGAATTTTATGTTTTAAATATAATTTTTTCAGTGGTTTTCAGTGTTTTTATTAAGAATAAAAATTGGGAATTAAGCACGACAAACAAAATCTTATCAACTAAAACTTTTTTATTCCCAAAAATTACATTGACAATAATTATAACAAGAAATCGTAGTTCAAGAGCATCATATTATAAAAATTTATCCAATTATGTTTGCAATTAGCTTTGTATTCGTGATGATATAAAAACATTCAGAGCTATGATGGAAATCGATTTGAAAACATAACGATATAAAACTGACAATTTCGTGTTGTTCTCATACACTTTATTTCCTGTTTATATTAATTTTATATAAAATTTATATTTGTTACACGGAAAGAAGTTTATTTTCTAAAGAAATCAATCAAATAAATTCAAAATCTAAAAATAATTTCTTAATTTAATATTATTTTGTTCTTATTTAGTAAAATTTTCTTAAATAAAGAGACATTTTGCTTGAACCACATAAATTTTAAATTAGTAATTTTTGGCTTGGGCGAGAATCATGCAAAATTTTCTTGGTTCAAGCCATATTTAGTAAATAAGTTTTTCCGTGTAATTGAACTGAATTTCGCTCAACTAAATAGAGTAGCTATCAAATAAACTTTGATACCATTTTTAAATATTATGTGTTTTAAAAATCATTCCATGTTTTATGTTTTTTGTATTATATATGTTAAATGCAAAATTTTTGGTTTTAAAGTTTGTTTTTTAATGTAATAATATTTAAAAAAAATACAATCCCCAGAAAAAGTCGACAAAAAATCGACGGAAGGTCGGGAAAAAATTTATTAAAATTGTGTTTTTAATTACATAAAAGAGTATAGGCCGTATTAGCTTAACAAGGAATTATAAACAGATAAATAAGACCATTATTTAGAAATGGACTTTAAAATCGCACGAAATTCATCCCAGCTTTTAAAAATTGTCGTTTGAAATCGATCGACTTTCATCACTTACCTGATTTTTTATTTATTTGTTTGTTTTTTTATGTCTATAGAACATTGTTCCTTACAAATAGACTGAAGAACATAAATAAAATATTTTTTATTTTTATATTGTTTTATTGATAATTAAATATTATATCCATTTCATGTTTAAAGCCTCAGCGCCATATAGGTTTTGTAGAGGCTATATCATTTTGTTAAATACCTTAATTATTATTTACAATATTTGAGGAGGTCCATAACAAAACGCAAGCATTACATTTTTGAAGTTTTTTGATTGAATCCTATTCTACACATTGAAATCTATATTAACTTTTTTATAAAGTATTCCAAAACTCAATAACTACACTGCAATTCAATATCAAATATAATGGTTCAGAGCAAAATGCAATAGTTACACATCTTTGCAATAAATCGATACAAGACATTTTAAAAAATTCAACTTTACAAATAAATTATGCTCTGGTGGTAACTCTTATGCTAAGTTCACACTTAGGTTTTTAAACGCGTTTAAGCAAAATCTTGATTTAGCTAATCAAAGCCGTTCACATTACATTTGAGATGATTAAGATGACAGATGATTAAGAAAAAAAACACACAACAAACACACAAAAAAACAACA
This sequence comes from Pollenia griseotomentosa, assembly GCA_963931875.1. Taxonomy (NCBI): domain Eukaryota; kingdom Metazoa; phylum Arthropoda; class Insecta; order Diptera; family Polleniidae; genus Pollenia; species Pollenia griseotomentosa. Next base: position 52,492,738 of record OZ007563.1, read on the forward strand.
AACAAATTTATATTTCTTTAAAGTATTAAAAATGGGAAAAAACACTTTTATAAAGTTATAAGAAGATTATTTTAATCATTTTAATGATGAAATTGTGAAAATTTATGAATTATTTAAGGAAAAAAAATAAAAACATTAGGCAGAAATCGAGGCCGGTTGCACACGATCATGTTGGCAATTCTACATTTGAGGTATGTTCAGTGGATTCTATGTGATTTATGAAGTGATTTAGTTGTAATTATGTCAATTTGAAGTGATTAACAAATCACTTCAACGTATGAGTAATCATCTCGATTTTGAAGTGATTAGAGCTTAATCACGTTCGAACTGCTTAAACGCGTTTAAGAAGCCAAATGTGAACATACTATTAGATAACTGTAAAACGTCAGGAATTTTTGTTTAAATAATACCTTTCGCTTTTGTTAAGTTAATTGAGGAGGTCCATAACAAAACGCAATAAGTACATGAATTAATACTATGATTCGGACTAAAACGCAATAATTCCAAATTTGCTATCTAAATAACTTTAAAACAAACTATGGGATAAAATAATAAATTTGTGATTAATATTATTTTTTGAAGAAAATAATACCTCAATAATTGTTTTTTAAAAAAAATTATGTGCTACTTACTTAAATTACATTTTGTCGTTTATCCAAAAAAATGTTATGGTGTAATTATTGCGTTTTGTTATGGACCTCCTCATTTTTATTTACAAATATATTGCAATAAACTATAAATAATTATAATTATAAGACTTTAAGATTAGAATACAATTCTTTCTAGGTTACCCAACAAGTAAAATTTAAGTTCTCTTTTAAAGGAAGATAAGACTGATATATTTTTTAATCTTATCGGTAAGTTATTGTATTCAATTGGTCCATAAATTACATGTTTTTCCTTACTTCTATTTTTTCGATACTAATTAATTATTGTTAAAGCTAAGGCACGAGCGCTATGTGTTCATTTGTCCTTTAAGTTGTGCTGAAAAAGGTCAACAAGAAAAAGGAAGACAAAAATGAAAAACAAAAAATTTACTTTGGACTTCAAGAAGAATTCTTGACAAAAGTACGAAAAAACAGAAGTAAGGAAAAACATGTAAATCAATTCAAGTGGACAATCATTCAAAGCAAATTTCGATCTACCAAAGGTTAAAATACAATTTGGTTTAAGGATTGATGTTTGACTATTGACGTCAGCAGTCGTCGATGGCTGCGAGTGTAAGACGGCAAATCCCTCTGAGGAGATCGAGTGGTTGCGATCGAAACATGTCAGGGTAACCTGCCGGCCAGGGTTCGAGCCCGGCTACAGTCAAGAATGAAAAAATTATCAATAACGATTTTAATTAATTTTCACGTTGTAAAATTTCTTTCTTCATAAAAATAATTTAATGAAAATTAAATTTGATGAACTTAAGCCTAATTAAAACTATTACAAATTTTGATTAAAAACCATAAATAGTTCAACAAAATAACCACTATACTAATAATTATTTGTATTTGTATTTGTATTTGTATTTGTATTTGTATTTGTATTTGTATTTGTATTTGTATTTGTATTTGTATTTGTATTTGTATTTGTATTTGTATTTGTATTTGTATTTGTATTTGTATTTGTATTTGTATTTGTATTTGTATTTGTATTTGTATTTGTATTTGTATTTGTATTTGTATTTGTATTTGTATTTGTATTTGTATTTGTATTTGTATTTGTATTTGTATTTGTATTTGTATTTGTATTTGTATTTGTATTTGTATTTGTATTTGTATTTGTATTTGTATTTGTATTTGTATTTGTATTTTGTATTTATTAAATATGCTTTTCTAACACAACAAGACTTAATATCTTATAAATTACAGTATTAGAATCTGAAAAGTTAACCATACATTGATTCAATTAAAATTAAATAATAATTATAAAATAATGAAAAATAGATAAAAATTAAATTAATAAACCTAAGGTTACTTAAATTAGTTTGAAATTTAAGAAAAGAAAAAGAAAAATAAAATAGAAAAAGAAACAAAATTAAACAAATAATATTTTAACAATTTTTTAATAGAATAATGCATTACATTAATAAAATTTACGAAAGATGTTCCTTAAGTAATTTTCTGAACCTCACTGCGTTGCTAGTAGACTGCAAATGATCAGGGAGTTCATTCCAGAGACGGATACTGAGAATAAAAAAACTGACATTCAGAAGCGTGGCTACGATATCTGAATTGAATCAATAATTTACCTCTTGGTGATCTTGCAAATTGCAAGCGATTAAAGAGATATTTTGGTTCCTTTGTCATAATAATTTTATAAAGAAATATTATGTTTTTGAAAATTAGGAAGTTATAAAACTATTTAAGTATTATTACTATATTTAAATACTACTAGCTGTCCCGGCAAACGTTGTTTTGCCACATAACTTATTTCTAGTGAGAGAAAGAGGAATAAAGCGCTTTATACCATGATCGGCGATGAAAAAAAAACAATAGCTTTTTATTTCTGTTCGTTACATATTCAATAGTTAAACATAAAAAAGTGATGTATTTTTTATCCATTACGAAAGTCAATTGCGTTAACGATATTTTCTGTCAGTCCGTCCTAAGCAAACACAAATAAGCTCGATGGCTTGCCGACGCGAGAACATGCCACGTATAATTGTCCGTGTGAAAAACATGGTGTGCCCAAATCTAAGCCGCAAACAGACTTCATTTGGCCTTGCGACTTATTGATTATCATTGCAAATGGCAATCTATAAGGACATTAAACGTGTTTGAATTTAATTGGGATTTCTGTGGCAATCATCGGAGTTCGTGCCAGCAAAACATTTTCGTCTCGGAATTTACCATTCAAAATGGTAGCTTCGATAACGTTTTTCATCAATTGTTTAACGGCCAATCGTGTGCCATTGCATAACCGAAGTAGAAACAAATTTATCAAAAAAATACATAAACTTTTCCAAAGAATCGGTTAATGCTTTCACCTTTTTTGCTTTATTTTACGCCGTAAATTTTAAAGTTTATAGCCGTTAGTTCCTTCAAGACTTTTAAAATATCATCGGATAATTAATTAAGAAGACATGGGTAGAGGTAGGATTTTCCCCTTTTGCTCTAATTGTTGGAATTTCCAAAAAATTTATATCTTAAAGTTCCTTTAGATATTACAGCGTCTGCATGCCAAATTTTAAGAAAACCGGTTGATTAGTTAAGAAGATATAGGGAGGGGTAGCGTTTACCCCTCTTGCCCTATTTTACGCCGTAAATAAAAAAAATAATAGGCTAAAGTTCCTTTCAGATGTTACACTACTTGCCTGCCAAATTTCAAGAAAATCGGTTGATTAGTTAAGAAGATATTGGGAGGGGGAGCTTTTACCCGTTTTTCCCTGTTTTATGCCCTCTAGCGGTATGAAATCTACATTAAGATCTATTCCGAATATCATTGTACAAATAGGACATTACGATACATGGTTTGGTAACTTTTCAAATGACAATAAAAAATCATAATATGGAAAATGAAAGGCATTTGTTGATATCTGTATGGGAAAAATATAAAGGAAAATCCAACTGCCATATCTCCGGAAACACTGGGCCGATTTCGTGCAAACTTCACATAAACCATCTACAGACTATCCCCAAAGTACCCCTAACTTTTGGTTTAAAGCGGTCGACCCGTTTTCGCAGTTAGTGGTGACATCAAAGTGTACACTTCTTTTTATATACATATATAGATTTACAACCGTTACACACTATCCCACAAAGTCTAACGTATTTTTCAAAAATACTTTAATGTTCTAATTATTCTTTGAACATTTTTAAAAAACAATAACAACTTATAATGACAGGGTAGCATTTTTGTAAATTACTAAAGACTTTGTGGGATAGTGTAAAACGGCCTTTACAAAATATTATTTTAAAAATTATATTTAAATATGATTATTTCTCATATTATAAAAAGAAAAGCCTTAAAATTATATTTCGATGTACTAAATCCACATTAAAATTATGCGATAATTTATTAAATAGAGTTAATGCTCTGATAAATGGACTTTTAAGTTCAAAATGTGTAAATGAACGATGTAGTTGAATATAAAACATATAATGGTGACGGAGATTCCTACAGGGAACGTTAAAAGCAATTTTATCCAGAAGAGCAGGGCAATCAATATTTCCAGTTAATAAATCAAAAATAAACAAGTAAGAAAGTATAGACGGTCAAGCCCGACCATATGATATCCTACACCACAGTATTCAAATACACATCATGCTTATGTGTCCAAATAAATATGGATTTATCTATGTTTAAAAACTTCATTAAAGTCGGTTTGAAAGTTTGTGAGAGGCAAAAATTGCCCCCTACCTCCCCTTGTGGTCCTATTTTTGAAAAACTGTATAGCTAATGTGTACATATAGATATGGTTCTATCTATGTTTTAAATTTCATTAAAATCGGTTTGAGAGGCAAAAATTGCCCCTATCTCCCCTTGTGGTCCTATTTTTTAAAAAATGCATACCTTTTGTGTCCATATGGATATGGTTCTATCTATGTTTTAAATTTTATTAAAATCGGTTTGATAGTTTCTGAGAGGAAGAAATTTCCCCCTATCTTCCCTCGTGGTCCTACGATTCGGCCCATTTTCAATAGGCTTGGACAGCCAGCCAGCCAGCCAGCCGGACGGACATCGTTAGTTCGGTATACTTTAAGGTATACTTTAAGGTGGGTCTAGGACCAATATTTTAAGGCGTTACACACATCAGCACAAATGCATAATACCCTCTCCATTATTGTATGTGTATAATAACAACGAAAAAATATTACGACGCAACTCTTAAGTATCAAGTCCTATAAGCAAACGTTCAGCATAAGGTGGCAAGGGATACGAAAATGTACTATTTCTTAAAGCAAAAGACACGAATTTTCTTTGTATTTTTCATTATATAATCTAGCAAATGTCTTCAGAAGTGAACAAAATCTTTAAGGTACAAGGATCATAAATCTCTTTATAAAGGCCAATACTGAGTATGTTTTTGGAATTAATGCCCAATGTATGCCCAAATCATTTACGTCGTTAACTGTTTTCAATAAATTGCAACCAATTCTAAATAATATTTTGACAGGATTGCGCAAATGTGTATAAGATATATGAACGCATTTATCAAAATTTTCCTTTTTTTTAACGTACCAAGTTTATAAACGATCTAAATCCGATTGTAATTTGAGCCCATCATTTACTGTTTCTATTTTTAAAAAAATTTTTAAATCATCAGCATATATTAAATAATTTGTATATACCTGAAACACAAATGTATATCATGAATGAAAATATTAAACAATAAAGGGCCCAGAAAACTACCCTGAGGAATGCCCGCTGTTTGTTCATATGGTGCAGATTTGTAATCTGCAACCCTTACGACACAAATTCTGTTCTGTAAATACGAGGCTTGCAGTTACCCCTATCAATAAAAGTTTATTTTAATTATTGCACAAAAAGTCTTTTTTTTAAATAAAATTAACTTAAGGTTTTTAACTGCTAACCAAGATAGAAAATTGGAATGATTTCAATTCTTAAAAGTTGAGTAAAATTTCTGTTGACTGAAAGCAATAATCTGTAAATGCTACTAAATTTTAAATTAAGAGCTTTACTTTTTTATATCCGATATAAACCATACAAATTTTCAAAAATCCTAAAAAGTTATGGATATATCTTTAGTTTTAATAGTTTACACAAATTTAAAAAATAACAACGTCTTTTTGGTTGCGCTTTAGAAAATCTTGACAAAACACAATTTTTCTTGATTCTTGACCAGCACTGAAAAATCTTTTAAATCAAAAAAAATTCCAAAAGAAACGAAAATGTTTAAATATTCTATAAATTTATTATTTTAATATAATTTTCCTTTAGTTTTTTAGGATCGATGGATGCAAAAAAGAAAATTGCTTATGCATATCCATTTATTTTTATAAAGCAAAGATGCCCAGTAGTGGCTGATATCAGCAAATTAAACTCACACGTATACTTACGCTCTTTTGTTTGATCGTCAATCAACCAATAGGAAATCAGCATGTTGAGTGGGAGAGACAAACTACACTTGCAGAACTTCTGTGTCTTATTTTACATTTTAATCGTCATCGAGACTGCTGTGAGTTAACACATAAATTGAAATTATTGCGATTTATTAATGATGTCAGTCGAAAATTATTTTATGTTACAAAATCCTTTTGATGACATGCAATGTCTTATTTGTCATAAGACATTTAAAAAAACTAAGAAATATAATTTTAAAAAACATTTTGAAGATGTTCACAAAGACATGAATTATTTTCAGGGGGAAGAAAAAGAAAAACAATTTAAAATTTATAAGAAAATTTTTATTGAAAAGTTGAAGGAATGGGTAAATCAATATAAAGAAAATGATGAAGATATGGTGGAGGAGAATTTAAAAATGGGTTTATCTAACTTAATAAGTTTATATATTGTAAAAAAAGGAAGGCCATTTTATATTGAATTATATTTGCTCAAAAAACGCAATAAGCTGAATTCTTCTAGTTTGAGAAATATATTTTTATTGCGTAACTGCAATAAGAGTATCAACTTAGAAGATTTTATTACTTTTTAATTGCAAATTGAACAATGATTAATTGAGGGAAAATTTATAAACACTTCGAAGAATCTTTTTATTTCGAAATATATCATACTATCCAGATGTCCGCATATATAAATTATATATGTATGTATTATAGATATATATATATATATATACCTATCAATACATTCATCAAGAGTTTTAGTAAAATAAATACATTCACCAAGAGTATTACTAAAATATGTACATTCATTAATTTTACATTTCCCTTTTGTTAAACAAAGAAACAGAAAAAAAATGACAACACCCGCCACACATGTGCTTTCGTCGCAATCTCGTTGACGACTAAATAAAATGAATAGCAAATATGATTTCTTCCAGTGTTATTTCGTCACTCTCACCAATACTTCTACCTTGGGCATCAATGCTTTACATCAAAGATGCCCAGTAGTGGCTGATATCAGCAAATTAAACTCACACGTATACTTACGCTCTTTTGGTTGATTGTCAATCAACCAATAGGAAATCAGCATGTTGAGTGGGAGAGACAAACTACACTTGCAGAACTTCTGTGTCTTATTTTACATTTTAATCGTCATCGAGACTGCTGTGAGTTAACACATAAATTGAAATTATTGCGATTTATTAATGATGTCAGTCGAAAATTATTTTATGTTACAAAATCCTTTTGATGACATGCAATGTCTTATTTGTCATAAGACATTTAAATAAACTAAGAAATATAATTTAAAAAAACATTTTGAAGATGTTCACAAAGACATGAATTATTTGCAGGGGGAAGAAAAAGAAAAACAACTTAAAATTTATAAGATATAATTGCAAATTGAACAATGATTAATTGAGGGAAAATTTATAAACACTTCGAAGAATCTTTTTATTTCGAAATATATCATACTATCCAGATGTCCGCTTATATAAATTATATATGTATGTATTATAGATATATATATACCAATCAATACATTCATCAAGAGTATTACTAAAATAAATACATTCACCAAGAGTATTACTTAAATATGTACATTCATTAATTTTAAATTTCCCTTTTTTAAACAAAGAAACAGAAAAAAATGACAACACCCGTCACACATGTGCTTTCGTCGCAATCTCGTCGACGACTAAATAAAATGAATAGCAAATTGATTTCTTCCAGTGTTATTTCGTCACTCTCACCAATACTACTACCTTGGGCATCAATGTTATAAAGCACACTAATGAAGAATATGTGTAAAGGGTAGTTCTTAGCTGCATGACGACATAAAGTTTGAACACAAGAGAGAATTTTGTTGGAGTGACAGTTTTTATTAAGGTGCCTATTATGAACTAAATTCGATTTTCGACAGCAGTCGAATTAGCTGATCGAACGAATTTTCATTTGGTATTATGGCGCGCATTCGATAAAAATTTACTATTGTGATTTTGTTAATTCACAGTAGTACATTTTCGATCAGCTGTCACTTAAAAGAAAAAAAATGTTGTTTACATATTTAAAAAATAAAATTAAAGTTAAACAGGGCCACGGCGGAATTATGGTTGTTTTCAAATAATTTAGCTTCAGGGGGGTTCCATCCCATTTTTTAGATGCTGAACTTTGCTGCAAATTATTTGGTCAAAAAAGAATTTTGTTCCATTAGAAATATGAGAGTTTCCAATTGTTGTTTACGACGTTGGACTTGCATAAAATGAACAAAACTGATAAAAAAATATGGTATTTGGTATACGAACACAAAAAAATTTACAAATAGTTACATTTTCAACAAGTTTTTTACATTTATTTGCACCGTCGAAAGCAAATTTGTTTTCGTTGAAAAATTCGATGCACAACGAAATTTTCGACAGTGCTGCTAACTCATAAACCAAATTAACATTCGATGGTCGATGTTATCGAATGTAACTCATAATAGGGGCCTAAAATCTGGTAGATAAATTAATGGCATTTCTTTTTTAAATATGATTGCCGGCATATGACGCGGCTACGAGTTACATGGTCCATTCAATCAGTCCAAGTTTTCACTTCTTTTTCTAAGAAATCTGTTCGTATGGCATCAATGGTGACTTGAATATTGTTTTCCAATGGTTCAAGAGTTGCTGGTTTGCCGCCTTATGTACAAACACATCCCGATAAAATGCAATCCAGAGCCGTTAAATTGCACAAACGAGGGGGCTAGTAAACAGGACCACCTCTTGAAATAATATATATATATATTATGTCCTGTGGTTCCTAGTAGGAACAAAGGGCCGCAAATAAAGCTGCCACCAAATTGATTTTGCAATAAATCGATTGTTAAGCGCGCTGTATGGTACGTTATGTTCTCTTGTTCGAACCAAATATGATTGATGTTTAGCGGTTTAACTTTTGAAAAAAAAAAATAAGTCAGCATATCTCAATAGCGCTCGCCAATCACTTTACCGGCAGCTCTTTACTCCTTACGAAAGAGCGTGCTAGTCGTACCAAACAGTAAATTTTAATGGATGTAGTGGTGATTCGTTAACGGCTTGAGAACTGTATTCGCTTAAGATATGCCAATTTTGCTTATTAACATAGCTATTTAACCAGAAACGAGCTTTATCAAACGCTCGAAGTGGACAGATTTTTTCTTAAGTAAATTTCCGGTGGGGTGCAATAACGCCTTACGAAATAAGGCCTTTAAGGCTTTATTTCTCAATAGAAAGTGAAATAAGGCCTTTATTTCCAAAAAGGTTTTATTGCACTTTGAAAGTGAAATAAAGCCGTAAAGGTCTTATTTCACTTAAATTTCTTTTTAAATGAAGCAATAAAATTTCTTATTCTTTTTATATTTTATTGAACAATTATAAAAAAATTTCACTACGGAAGATAATGAGACGCGCGCAGGAAAACTGTATTCAGCGAACCCACCTGCCGCGTCCTATGGAGGAGAAAACCCCTAAGTGAAGATTTAGGTGGCTTTTTCCTACGTAGTGCATAAAAAAATAAAATAAAATAAAGGCTTTATTGCACCATTGGCTAAATTTCAATAAAGGCCTTATGTCACTTTCAAAGTGCAATAAAGCCCTTTTCGCAATAAAGGCCGTATTTCTTAATTGGAAGTGAAATAAAGCCTTAAAGGCCTTACTTCGTAAGGCGTTATTGCACCCCATCTAAATTTCCACCACTAGGAAGCGTTTTTCTAGCATAAAACGATTTGTGATGACTTGACAAACCTTGCTGAACACAAATGTCAACACAGTTTGTCACTTTCAGCTGTCAGACCATAGTTATCGATGTCGAAAGTTCTCCTGCAGCTAAAAAAAACCCTATACATACAATAATTGTCATCCAACCCAATAAAAAAAATGTTTACCATCTGAAAACCAATTATTTAATTGATCACAATAACAAATAACCAACTTAACACAATCGATTTAAACATTTAATTTGAAATCTAATTAAAAAAAACCGCTAATTTAAACAACGTGACACTATGCGGAATTAAAACAGGAATGAATTGAATAGTTTAAATTACAACTTATTATTAAAAATCAAATGAACAACTTGCAGCACGAACATTTACATACATACTGACCCACTATTACTCTTATTTATTTTAGTTAAACCAATTAAAATATTTAATTCGAGTTTTGATTATTTGAAGGTGTGTGTGTGTATGTGTATATGGTAACTATATCATTTCTGCATTTTAATGTAATTTTCTAATGTAATTAAGTTACCAAATTCTCTCCTCCAATGCTGGTTTTCGTTTTTTAAAAAAAGTTTCAAACTAAAATTATTTCTACTTGTTATTTTTAGTTTTTTTTTTTTTTTATGAAAATGCATACAAATTAAAAAAAACATGTGTTTGTTGGTATGTATATGAATATGTTTAACTCTTAAAACCATAAACCATTTTGCTGGTTTTATTTTTTCCCTTTTTCTCACATTTTAGTGTTATTTTTTTCGAGTTTCCATACAGATGTGATATGTGGCTTAAATGCCAGTCAGTATTGGCGGTTGTTACGGTTACACTTGACTGTTACATTCACAAAATTACTACAACGTTATTGCCAATTAATGGTATTAGATGGAGAGTATCAAAAGTTCTTGTATTTTTTTCAAAATTTATTTTTGCATTTCAATGCAGTTTAGTGGTTTTAGATTCGATAACAAATGTTCATTTTTTTAGTTTTATGTACATGAATTTATATGACATAAAGAGCTTTTGGTATTGATTTTTCTTTTTATTTTTTGATATTTTTATTATAACCAATAAAAATTGGAATTTATAGTTTAAAAAAATACATGTACGTAAAGAATGTTCTTTTAAGCCCAATAGAAATTACGAAGGAGTTAGTTGTCAAACGAACTGTAATATTGCGCTCCCGTTTTGTACAAATATGGTCCGGTCCGTAGGGGTGCGATTTCCATGCAAATGCATGTTTTTTGTCTATAGTCTACAAACGATTTCGATTAATTATCTTTCCGAATCATTGAATTTGCGTTAAAATGGCATCGATTTGTTCTTGCATATTTTGGTAAAAATGCATATTTTGGTTTCAAATGCATATTTTTGCATATTTTGACATTTTTGAGTGATTTTTTTTTTAATTTCCATATTGTAAAAAAGTTCTTTAACAAATTTGTAAATACACAAAAATTTTAAAATCAATAAACAAACTTTTTGGAGCTTTGATTTAAATACGAGGTTTTTAAGATTTCGACAAAAAATCCTTCTATTTTAAACCCATGCAGCACCCTTCATGGTTAAAGCTTCTAATGGGCTTAAAATATTTTATCCAAAAATGTTACAAGTTACTTGCTTGGCACCGCGTTGCAGAGGAAATTTGTAGCCAATTTGATAATATTGCCATTTTTAATTAAATGTATCATTGGTTCCCCTTCCAGAGCAGCCAGTAGTAACAAGATGGGGAACTAGCTAGTGGCTTCAGAATTATATTTCAAAAACTTTGAGTAAAATTTAAAAATTTTAGAAGAGCTTGTTGATATCGATGATTTTGCAATTAAAAAAGTAACAGAAATATTAAATTTAAACAACATCAGAAGTCAATTAGCATTTGTATTTTCCAACTACGGATATATTGGTGAAACAATCACTAACTAGAAGGGATTTAGTTCACCTAATTCTCAAATCAAAGTAATTGATATTACAGAATGTAAAATTAGCAATGTGGAAGGAAAAATGGCCCGACAAATTCAAAAAAAAATCCAAAATGTTTTGCAAAAAAAAAAAAAAAAAATTAAGATGTTCAAAAAATAAAATAAATTTAAAATATTTTTGATCTGAAAATAAATTTCTTCAAAATGTATTGGCATTCTGCAAGTGTAAGACAAAGTTTTACTTTAAATAAAACAGTAGTTATTTATTTAAGCAAACAAAAAAAAAATCAAAGTTATTTACGGGAATACAAAATTTATCATTAATACGATTTCTGTATGACGTGCTAAATTCCCAATTTTCCATATTTGATAAATACACTGAAATTTATTGTTGAGGGAAAGCTAGCTTCTATGCGCATTTCACTGGTTGCTTAGGCCAGCTCATCAGGAAACCTTTTCCTAAGATTTTAGAAAAGCTAGAAATATTATACGAATAAAACCCTAAAGCGAATAAGAATTTTAAACACTCAAAGTTTTACTCGTAAGTAACAATATCAAAGCTTAAACAAAACACCAACAATAAACAGTGAGTTTATCTTTTCTTAAGTTTTTTAAAGATATTTGAATAGCAATAGAATGCATTTTTTATGTTTTTTTTTAGGTAAAATTAAAAAACGATTTTTTATAAAAATTTCTTAAGTTATTAGTACATATTTTTTAATTTTTTAGTGCATATTTTGGATTTTTTTAGTGCATATTTTATGCGCATATTTCATCTCATCCCTAATGATCAGTATACTCCGTCAAATCATCATGAATATATTCATTATTGAACAACGCTTCCCCCGGAACAATGCCACAGACTTGTTGATGTGATAACAGAAGCACTTGAAAGAAAAATGTATTGCTCCGCAGTCTTTTTAGATGTAAAACAGGCATTCGGCCGAGTATGGCACGAAGGGCTTCTGTATAAACTAAAAAAAACCTTTCCAACTCCATTTTTTACTTTTTTACAGTTACATTTAAATAATCGATCTTTTTATGTTAAAATTAATAATGAAACGTCAAATATTTAGAACCTGTATGGACATACGGTTTACAATTATGGGGTACCTCGAGTAACTCGAATGTAGAAATATTACAACGCTATCAATCAAAAACTTTGAGAACAATTGCGAATGCACCTTGGTTTGTAACCAACAAAAGAATCCATGAAGATTTAAAAATTCCCTTTGTTATTGATCTAATAAATCGATTCAGCTCTAGATATATTGATAGACTTAGTTGCCACAGCAATGCTTTAGCTATTTCTTTATTAGATGATAGTGAAGAGGTTACAAGACTTGAAAGATTGCATGTATTAGACCTTCCGTACAGGAAATAATCCATCTTTTTTTTCACTTTTATTTATATATAAAAGTAATGTAAATATATTGTAAATATTACTAAATCTTATTGATAAATAAATAAAAATTTTTAAGCTCAAGTTGTTAAATTTATTTAAGTTTAATGGCATATGTTAAGTAATAATTACCATTAACAAATTTACTAAATATTGTACAAATAGATTGTAAATAAATAAATACAGAAAAAAAAAATTATCCAAATTTGATTTGAAAACCACTCATCGATATTTTATCGCAAAGTTGTAAATAGCGATAATTTTTGCTTAAAGGGTCCTTATAGCTGAAAATAAAAAATAAAAAGGGTTTATTAATAAACAAAATATCCGCATGTTCAATTACATCCAGAAAAATCCACTGTTTTTTTTGTGGTTTACAAAGTTTGTGACATACGGCCTGCAATGTTCAGCAAAGTGGGTCATGACTGGAGATCATATAATCGAAATCATTTTTAAATCTTAATGCATATATACTGTGGAATTTTGACAAAACATCTTAAGTCAAGATAAGATAGCAAACAAGTTTTGGAAAAAACTCGATGAAAAACTAATTTTAATAAAATAATAAAATAAACCAAAATTAAAGAAAAAATTGCGTTTATTATACGAAATTTTAAAAACGTTAACAAAAATTTTTTTTTAATGTAAATTCGTTTGATTCAACTTTGAAAATTTACTTAAGATGTTTTGTCAAAATTCCACAGATATCGATCTTTCGAATAAAAAATTGTATTATTATTATTTTTTATGTTTTTGTAATTTTTTACAATTTTAATTTCTATCTTTTTAAAAAAAAAACCCCTTTACAATTACTTAAAGGTATTGGAGCGAATATAGCAATAATGGATTAAGAAATGAGTCTTTAAAAATTTTAGCAGTCCATAGTTTTTAAATTTTAATGGACTTATTTATAAACAAAAAATAAAGAAGTTTATTAAGGTCAGTTTCCGCAAAAACCGTAATCGGAGCCGATAACGAAACTCCACACATTTGCATTAGAAAAATGATTGTTTGAGTAATCGGCGACTAGCATATACTCTATATACATATATATTTATTTTGTTAACCGTCAATCGGTTAACGTAATAATTACTACCCGATTACCTGTTCGGTTACCTGATCGGTTAATTTAAAATTAGCTATTCTTGATTAAACTGGTTAGTTTCAGTCGATTAACCGATGTAACAATATTTTTAAATTTTTTGTAGTACATATCGAGCCCTTACCGCAAAAAATGTATAAGCAGCATTATTTCCAATTTTCGTTCTTTTTTCAATAAATGACTTTATTGGCAATACTTGCCCTATCTCCTGAAATACCATAGTCACATACGGTAACGTTACTATTTTATGGCAAAAACAATTTTATCTCAAGCGACAACCTTCATACAAAATTTTTATGATATAAAGTAAAGAAAATCTTTTCCTGTAAAATCTTGTTTTTGTCGCTTAAGCTTTTATGCGGTAATGACTCGATATTTTAACATACTTTTTTGGGTTTTAACAGAGACCCGAAAACTTTTTACTGCCTGTTCAACGATTTCGAACGTTATCGTTCGCATAGAAAATTTATATAAAAAACACTCAGTTTTAAAAATATTTTCCATATAAAATTTTATGCGAACGTCTACTTTCGAAATCGTTGAACAGGCAGTTATTTTTTATTTCTATATCATTTAAATATCTTTGTCAATTTAAATTTATTTTCATTTATTAGGAAAAATCAAACATTGATATTTTTTTTCAAATAAAAAATATACATTATGATGAAAAAATAAAAATCCTTAAACGATTAATATCACAAAACACAATGGCCAAATAATTATTTTCTTTAAATTTTTTCAAATTTTAAATTTAAATTTTTTTCTAAACAAAAAATTTTTACATAAAGCAACTAAAATTCGTAAATTATAGAAGAACCCCAATCGTTTTTAACCCCGCCCAAAAAAAGATGGATGTTACAAGTTTGTAGTGCTCATCTGTGTGTATTATGTATCTGCCCGTTCCATTGTAGAGTCAAAACGGCTGACCCGATTTTGATTTTATGTATTTTGTTTGTTTGAAAGGTGGCGATCGAAAGTGTTTTTAGCTTTGTTTTAAGAAAATCGGTACATTCGATTAGAAGTTATCTTCTCTTTTAGTTACAGCCGATAAAGTCCTACCTTAATCTATGGGTAAGTTTTTTCTTACTTTTATAAATTTTTCTTACAACACATTTTTAATATATTTAAATTTTTTTAACCGATGAAAAAAGATGGATATAATTTTCCACTTTTGTAATAAATATCATAACTTTTTTCGAATAAAAGAATACAAAAATTTTTTATTTTCCAAATTTTAAGATCCGGATAGATATTTTTTGCTTTTAATTTCTCCAAGATCTACGATAAGTAAAAAAGTTTTTCCAAGTCAAGTTTTATTTAAACTAAAGCAAGGAAGCGCTTAAACCCTTAACATTTAAAACAAACTAATTTTCTTAAAGATTGTATTATAAAATCTATTAAATGGTCTTATTATGTACAAATTAAAAAATATGTATTACATATTAATGAATTACTATGTTTTTGTTTGCTCGTTTTAGTTTAAGAATTGCTATGTTATTGTTTTTTTTTTTTTACTAAATAACTCAAAATAATAAATAATTTATGAATTTTTATTTATTGAAATGACTTAATTTATAAAAAAAAACAATAATTAGTATTGTGATTATTTTGTTGAACTGTTTATGGTTTTTAATCCAAATTTTGATATTTTAATTAGGCAAAAGTTCATTAAATTTAATTTTCATTAAATTATTTTTATGAGGAACGGAAGTTACAACATGAAATTAATTAAATTTCATTGGTAATTTTTCATTCCTGACTGCCGCGGGGCTCGAACCCAGGCTTTCACGGATAGATTACCCTTACATTTTTCAATTGCAACCACTCAATCTCTTCAGAGGGTTTTGCCGTTTAACACTCGCAGGCATTGACGACTGCTGGCAGTCAATAGTCAAAAAAACTGCAGCCAAAGTAAAAAAACTTCCATTTCTCCCACTTCTTCATTTATCATTGGCAAAAAAAAACCAATAGCTTTTACTTCTGACTCATTAAGTGCAAACAGTCGATGTCAAACCAATTAAAAAAGCGAAAAGTTGTACACAAATTTTCGTCTTTTTTTGGTTTCGAGTGCAGTTTTTAAAACCCCGTTGTATTTAACCTTAAGTAGATCGAAATTTGCTTTACATAAAAAAAAAAATAAGAACAACTTTATTAATCGGTTAACCGATCAGTTACAAAATTTAACGATTATAAGCCGATTAAACCAAAGCCTCGGCTAATTAAACGAGCGATCAACCGATTAAAGCAAAATCCCGATTAAAAGAATACCCTAATATATATTTTTAATTATATAAATTTTGCTATAAAAAACTTGCTATAATTTTAAAAAAAATTTATTTAATTCAACACGAACATGTATTTCTTTTTTTGATTTTTGCCGTCTAAATTTAAAAAAGATTTAATTATTAAAAAAAAATACTTCTTTGAAGTATCAATACAGTCTCATTTTAAACAACTTCTTTTTTAACAATTTCAATAAATAAACACTTTAATGTTCTATGCATTACTTTTAAAGTATTGTATTTAGTTTCTTTTTAACCTTTTTCCAAACTTTATTACAATAGTAGTTAGTTTACAATTGAAACAATCATTAAGTATTTCAATAGCAGCAGAGCGCCCTGTAAGGTGAAATGGAGTAGAGTTCAGTTTGTTGAAGTAGTTTTGTTTGCATTTTCTTTTCTTTTTTGAAGGTATCATTAACCCTTAAATTTATATTTATATAATTTTTTTTTACTATGTTTTAATTTAAACAACTACAACTTCTCCTCAGACTTGTTGTTGTGCTTTATATCTAACTTGTTAAATCAGAAACTGTTCATTTAAAGGTGAAGCAAGTTGCAATGAAAAAATGGAGTTTTGAAAAAATTATATTAAAAAAAATAACGTTGGAAATCAGTGTGGTCAACTTAGTATTGTTATCAATGATTTTAAAATAATATAGACATAATCAGCCTAATCACGAGTAAAAATTCCGCGGGAAATTTCTCTTTTCCCATTCCTCCTAATATAAATTAAAATTCCGCATAAAATTTCTGACTTTTTCCCGAAAAAAATTTCCTTTTTAGGATTTTTGGAGAAATGATGAAAACGAACTTAGCTATATGAAGCCACCAAATAACTGTGTTGTGGAAAATTTTCGTTATTAATAAACTTAAAACTAAACTTAAACTTAATTGATCAATCAAAAAAAGTAAGTACTGCAACAAAACCAAACAAAAGTACGCAGGAGGAACATAATTCGTCAAAGTTGTGCCGGTGAAGCTCGTTGGTGTTACCTATAAACCTGCAACAAAATAAGTTTTTAATAAAGAACTTACAAGCCTATGATATTCTTTTTAGCTTTTTATTTTGAATTAAATTAATTTTAATTTTACTTTAACTTGCACAGCCATAACAAAAAAAATCATTGTTAACAAGCAAAACAACTTCGGTGATGCCACTTATTATTTATTATTTGCGGTAAGTACGAATTACCTTAAATCAAGCGCAGAATGCATGATTTAAGTGCGGATTGTGTAAGTGCGGTCAGTACGAATTACCTTAAATCAAGCGCAAAATGCATGATTTAAGTGCGGATTGTGTAAGTGCGGTCAGTACGAATTACCTTAAATCAAGTGAAGAATGCATGACTCAAGTACGGATTGTTCAAGTGCCCGTAATTAAAATAATCTTAAAATGGTCAACCACGTTTTCGGATTATTTTAATAAAAGATAAAAGTAAATCTCAAAATTGCTCGATTCAAGAATTTCTAAGTTGGTTTTTAATCCCGAATCCGCACTTCAATTACTCCGCAAGTAAGATTGATTCTAACACAAATAATTATTTACTTTACCCGTTACACGTTTTTGTTTCACTTTCACTTGTATTGTGCCCTTTGTTTACACAAAAAACTCTTCATTTTAAGATGCCAGCAGCATCCCCGATATGGTAATCTTATTATTTCTAATTTTAAAATATGACGAATTTAACTAAACAATCTTAACAAAAAGAATTTGGGAATTTTTAATTCTTCTTTAATGTTTTTTGTTATTGTAGTGTTGTTATTGTTTCTACTTAAAAAATGCAAATCGTGTTTGCCTTTTTTTGTAGTCTTGTTGTAATTTCTACTCCAAACGCATATTTGTTTTCGAAAGTTATCCCATTTTATATAAAAGTACGAGTCGTACTAAATGTAAGTAAAAACGCTAAATTAAGTACGAGTTCTCCTTCAGTATAAGGGTTGCGGGTTCGATTCCCATCAGAAATTCTAGTCTCTATCACTACAACAAAAGTAAGCCCTTTTGTTCGATTAAAATTATAATTTGTTTAAAAAATAAATAAAATAAATACATAAAAATATTGAACTATTAGCAAGTCGTTTTTATTGTTTTTACTTAAATTGTCATTTCAAGTATTTGCCATCGATAGCTATGACTTCTTCATATTATTCTAGCACTAACTGTGTCCAAATTAAGGCATTCGATATCGATCGTTTCCGATATCGATCATTTCCGTTTGATTTGTACTGTAATTTAGATCGATGTCCTAGATTCTGCTTGTAAAGCATATTCATCTTTTCCTACCAGAAACGTATAAGGTAAATTAAGGGGACCAGTCAAATGTGCTAACAATTTTTTGTGACTTTTTTCCTATTTATTATGCATTTTTTGGTGATTTGAGAGTGAGTCACTCCTTCCTTAATAAAGTTATTTAGACGATCTAAAACTTGAAAATAAACAGAATTACAGAGATGAGCAGAAATGAGTTGCCACCGTAATTCAATAAAAACTGACAAAGTTTGTTAAATTGTAACAAATTAGTAATTTGTGTTCCATTGTACTTTTGAGGTTTGAATTGTACAAAAAAAATACAATTGTTTTAACTCTTGCAACCTTGGCAAAAAAATGTGTATACCTCAACTATTTCATATACATATGTAAAAAATATGCGTTTTTTTATTGATTATGCTGCTTATTAAAATTTCAAAGTTGACAACGCTGGTAATCGACTGGGGATGCATACCTACAGGACACGAACAATCTAATAAGCTAAAACTGATAACGTCTTATATGCAAACAAAAATTTTAAATTCTTTAACGCCGATTTTCCATATATAACAGGACTCTTTTTGTACATATTTTCCTATAATTTGATTTTGTCATCTGTTAACAAAAAATTTTTTTGTTCTATAAATTGCAAATAATGGATGTTTATTCAAATCCGATAGAACTTACAAAAGGGTAAACTGAAAAATAAACTGTCATACCGGCTTCTTTTTTAACAATTTATGATCGGTATACTCTGGAAAACCATCATTATTAGATTCAAGGTCAAACAAAGTTATCGATGTTTTATCGCTTGAGGCTAATTTTTGTATTCACCGGTTTGTAAATGAGCAAACTTGTCGCATATAAAGTAAGACCAATTCACAGCAGACCCTACAGTATAAAATACATCTACCGCTTGGTGCGGTTTACATCCTGACATCGGACCTTATTGTATGAAAACGAAGCCTGTTTTGCGGTCGTTGAAGATCGTTACCGCACTATCATCAATAATTTTTTGCATGAAAATAAAGATGGTATTGATGGGGTGAGATGTGGTTTTACCAGTCGATTACCCTGTCGATTGGTCCTAAAGGTAATGCAGTTTGACACCTCCGGATTATTTCACTGGTTTATGCTGCAAAACCAGCATCAATTAAAGCCTCAAGGACCAACATTGTTCATGTTATTTGTGTCATACGGCCATCAATTCTTAAAAAATTTACGTCTTAAATGCTCTTTCTCAAGTAGACCCACACTGCTTATATGCCCGAAATCAATTTCAAATGTTAATACGATATGTATATTGATTTTTAAAATAAAAATTCATTTCTTTTTTTAATTGAGTTTTTGTGGAATTTTTTTACAATAATTTTTTTTCAAGTCAAACAGACCTTAAAAAACATTCTTTAAAAACATGCACATTTTAAAACATGAAATTACAAATATTTTTATTCGATATCCATCCCTTCGAATTGTATAGAACTATCTATCGTTGTTTTTAATAGTTTTCTATTTTCTATCGTCATCAGTAAAAAAATTTTATATAATAAAAATAAAAACTCATTGCAGTCTTTTATAAAGTTAAGTTTTGCAAACTTCATTCATTTTCGTTTTGTTAAGAGTTAATTTCATTTTAATTTTTTATTTCAAATTGTTTTAATTATAGTTTTTGTATAAAAAAAGAGAAATAAAATATATTAAGTTACCAATAAAAGGTATATGACTAAATTAAATATTACGAATGTTTAAGGGGAAAAAAGAAATAAGATTTAAATTTCATTTTAATAGTTATTAGAAATTAATTAAAATAAATAAATTATTAAAATGATTGTTACTAACAGTTATTTGTAAATACATAAATATGTCTATTATAAACTATCCACTTAAATGTATATTTCACATTAAAATACAATTCATTATAAAAAAAAATTTATAAATAAATAATTATTCTAATTATTAATAATAAAATATTTGTTCGATTTCATGAAAACTTATAAATGAATTAAAAAAACTAATAAATAAATTAGAATAATTAATACTATTTCGATTCAATTCCTTTAAAGTCAGCAAGTTCAAAAAGTAAAACAACTCTGAAAAATAAATTATTTTTTTCTGTTTGCCTAAGCAAAAATACACACACTTAAATTTTTTTTAAATATCGCTTGTTTTATTTTACTTATTTTAATCATTTTTCATTTATTGTTTCTCTTGTATTCCATTAAAGTTATTGTTCTTAATAAAACATTTATAAAATAGCTTTGCAGACAAATATGATAAACTTTTTACTATTTCTTATTGAAAGAAACTATTTTTTTTTCGCAAACAGCTAATAAAAATCATAAATATATTGGCTTATGTCGTTATAACTCTTTATCGAATGTGATAATTTCAACGAAAGACCAACACCGCCACCAGCAGCCGAACGCTTTCCGGAATTTTTTTTTTTAAATTTGTATTTAATTTTATTTCAAATAATCTCTTAGTGTCACTTTTTAAGTTTAGCGAAATTGCAAAAAGGGTGTTACATTTTTTATACGGAATTGCTCGCAAAATTTTTTCCACCTAAGGCAGTGTTCGAAAATAAACACTATGTACTATTATGTGGCGTTTGGTTCAGTAGATATGTTAAAAACACTAGCACTAAAATCGTTTTTCTGTTTGTGATCGTCGAACACAAAAATAATACTGTACGTATCCAACTCAACAAAAAATGAGAACATTTTATTGCATTCTGGTTTTTTAAACAACAAACTTTGTTGTGTTCAGTTCAGCACATTAGCGTTCGTTTGTTTCAATTGTGCTAAACGTCCTTTTGGCTGTTGTTAAAGAAACTAAAAATGTTTTTACAAAAACAAAATACATATAGGTACGAAAAATAAAACAAAAAGCCAGCAAAACAATTTTACGCAAAAATTTCTGCTATAAATTTTTGTTTGCTTATTTCTTTATCAATGTAAAAAAGATACACTATAGCACATTAAAATATAATGTATGTCTACAGCATCAATACAATTGTTCTGTTTTTAATGAAGAACAGAACACTATATATTGTTCGTTACTTTCTTGAAAGTAGTTATAAACGGTATGAAGGGTTGTGTTCGTATACACAAACACTTAAATAAAATAGATATAGTTTCTGGGTGTGAAAGCCTTACGCTTAATAAGGCTCTGTTTATTTCCGAACACTGCCTAAGACTGAAGCATAAAGATAAGCATATTTCAGACAGGTTTAACTTAAATCAATCAAAATAAATTGAAGCGACTGAGGTTAAACTTAAGGCACGAGCATGTTTCGGTGGATTATAATAGTTTTGTGTCTTTTGAATTTTTTTTTTTTTTATGTTAATTATAATATAAATCAGTATAGGGCTTACTTAATGGACCATCATCGCGTACTTCGGCTTCAATCAACAGGGCAAGTTTTTAGTTCAACAAAAAAAGTTAAAAATACTACTGCTAAATTCTCATTTCATACTATTGATAAACTGAAATTTATTGTTGGTGGGATAAGCTATTCCTATGCGCATTTCACTGGTTGCTTAGGCCAGATCATCAGGAAACTTTATCCAAAGATTTTAGAAAATCTAAAGATATTATTCAAATAAAACTGTTAAGCGAATAGGAATTATAAGCACAAGTTTTTCTTGTAATAATAAATATCACAGCTTAAGCCGCTTAATTTTTAAGCATCTTTGCTTGCATATTTTTCCTCAACAATATTTTAATATTAATTTTACCAAAATTATAAAATTAATAAGCTTAATCTTTTTTAGAACGGGAATTTTAGGCATCCCGAGAAATTTCGTAATTTTTCCCGGAGGTGAAAAGTAGTGGGAAGACAAAAAATGCTAATTTATATTACAATTGTTTTTTTTAGTTGATTGAAAATATAGAAATAATTTTTTTTTTTTTTAAATAACGAAAAAATAATTTTTAAAGGTCAGTAGCGGAGTTCCGTATTAAGGTCAAATGGTCTTATGAAAAAGCAAATATCGTAACTCTTTTGCTATATCCGACAACAAAATACACAGAGTTAAAAAAAGAGAGTTTCAAAAAGCTTCGGTATTTCGCATAATATGCTCGTATGCAAGACAATTTGCACCAAACACTAAACTCATCTAATATTTCGCAGTGTTGCAAATAAAGCCATTGAGTGATTAGGTTTATCAAATGTTTTGTCTTGTTTAGGTATGAAAAAATTTATTAAGCTATTTGGAATTTTTTTGAGCAAAATTTTCTTCAAGCTTATAAGCATTTTGGACAATTTCCCCTCTCTCCTAAAAGAGCAAGACTTGACGAGTCAAACTTGACGTGTGTGAACTGGCACTAATTTAAGATTTTTTTCATAAATATTGTTGACTTTGTGTAGCAAAACCTTGCCAAGCCATTTTTTGGTTTTGGTTTAATGACTTTTACGACCAGAGAGATCTCTAGCTCTCTAGAGCTTTATCATTATCTCAACTTTTAAAAACGATCGTGGTAAACTTATTTGTTGTTAACATAATAAAGTAACAGAGCTGTAAAACTCTGCAATCAATTGGCATTGAAATCAAAATTATTTCAACCAAACTGATTCCATTCTTTGCTTTCAATATGATTTCGGACTTTAAAATGAAATCTTCTCAAAATTGCAAAATTTTTTGATTGCAATCACTTTTAAATTAATCTGTTTGAGAAACTATTAATATTACTATTAACTATCAAGAAAGTATCAACAATTAATTTAATTGCCCTTAAAATTATATCAAAATCTTGCGATTTCAATCAATTCCTCGAAAATCCGAAAAAAAATTTGCTCTTGGAGTCTAGCGAATGTAAATAAAAATTTACAGTGTTGGCAATTCAAAATTATCAAAGTCTGTTTTATTCATGTGAAGAGAACGATAATTTTGGTTCTGATTAAATTTTGATTGAAAGTACAGGACTTGATTTTAATTAAAGTATTGCAACTAAATCGACTTCAATAAAATTTAATTGCAATCCATTAAAATATACATAAATTGATTTAAAAAAATTGTTTCAATATTTTTTATTGTATTGATTTCATGATTTTGAACTGAAATCATACATTCAGTTTTCCAATTTTAAATGGGGTATAAAAAACTTAGCAAAAAAATGTGGAGAAATCATGTGATTACAATTTAATCGATTGCAATCTTTAACTGCAGCCGTATTCTGTAATTTACTTGGCTAAAGCTAAATCTCGATCGCTTTAATGCCTTAGAGAATACAAAATTGAAAAGTTTTACGATGACATTAAGAGCTAAAGTTGCGGCGAATTAAATTTGTATGGCATTGCATATTTAGCAATGCACGTTACAGAATTGCATTCGTAGCCAAAAACCGCTAAATCAACTTTACAGATTTTAAGCGATGGAGATTTATCTTTAGCGAATTACAGAATACGATTGCAGCTCTTTAAAGTAATTAATAACAATAACATGATTGAAGGCAACCATAATATGATGGAAAATTGTCCGTTAAAAATTATTTTATTACCGATGACTAAATGAAAAATAATGTTTTCTTGGCATTTGCCGAGTTTAAAATTTTTGTTTTAAATTTCTCTTAAGACGTCACGGAATAATTTAAAATACATCTGAAAGAAACTCAGCCTGAAGAGGTTAAATTTTTGCTTAAAAGGCTTAAACAATTTTTAAGCCAAGAAAAACTATATGTTAATTTTTCAGATATTACCTGGAACAAAATTTTTATGCTAAGCAGTCTAATGATTATCATTTTGTTTAAATTTAATACAAGTCCTCAAGGCGAATTCACTTTTCAGGTGGCGTTGAAAGCACAGCAGAGCTACTTTTTTTCTTACTAAGTCATTGTTCAGACTTGCAATTTTTGTTGCAGCAGCTCTTGAGCATATGGGTGAGAGAGGTGAGAAGATTGGGGAGAAGTACTCAGTTTCATATACTCTGCAATTCTGTTTTGTTTCGGTAATCTCACATTTTCAACTTAAAGTTGGCTGTAGGTGTATTTGCATTAATATATAAAGTATAAAAAAAACAAGATAAGAATACAGAAATTGCAAACATAGAATTTCAAAACCTCGACACTAGTGCAATTTCAAATCAGAATTTAAAGAATCCGCAGCAACAAAAATTGCAAGTCTGGTCAATGACTTAGAGAGAGAAATGTCAAAAGTTGCTTGTGTTTTTCACATATCGACTAACGAAAGCAACAAATAAAATACAATGTTGTGTTTTTGGTGTTCTACTTGTCGTAGTATTGCCACCACCGTTTACATGAATTCGCTTTGTACAAGTTTCTATTTCCAGATATTAATAACGTCAATGCGTTTTCTAGTACAACATTCGTTAAACAAAACGAAAATCATGTTTTTATAAATCTTTTGATATTTATAAACGTGTGCGAGTATCTGAATTTATAACTGCGGAATTCAAAAGAAAATTGCAAAAAAAAAAGTTAAAAATCGTAAAAATTCTTTTATAACTTTTTTGATATAAATCGTAAAATGTTTTGGTTGTGTTAGTGTGTGTGTTTTTTGTAGCAAACAATAAAATTTTTTAAGTCACTAACCTACGATATTTTCTTCACTATCTGGGCAAATTAAAATGTTAAAATTATCTATTATTTTCTATTTAAAAAATTATGATAATATTTAACAGCTATTTTACAGTCCTTAAATCTCAATTAGCAATGGAAATATTTGCTTAACTATTTGTACCTTCCGCCTGCCAGAATAGCAGCAGCTATTTTTTGTTTACCTTCTTTAAATTGTCATGTTAAAATCGTCTAAAATACTACAAGTACAAATAAAGAATAGACTGAATTTGAATTGGAGCCATTTAGAAGGCTTGAAGAAGTTTTCCAATTTAAGGTTAATGTGTTTTTTCTTGTGAAAAAACAATCCAATGGAATACTTGATATCCGGTGCTGACTAACACATGTTTTTCTTATCACTAAGACATAATAAGAGACTCATCAAACGCGATCTGCTTAACTTCGTAACGCTAAACAAAAAATAAAAAATAAATTATATTACTATTTATCAGGAATTTACCCGGTAAAGAATTTCAATTCACTTACATCGACTGAAATTTAAAGCTCTTCGACAACGATTACGATAATCTCGTAAGTGACCTTTTGGACAGGGCTTTGCCCGATTTTGGGTTATCAACAATTGGGATGAAAGTATCGAGGGTTTACTGAAAAATATCACTGTTTTGCTTTCGGTTGGTGTACTTAAAGTACCCAATAGGAAAATCACAAATACAAAATTTTTACACACTGTTACAACATGCATTTTCTTTTTTAATTTATTGAACTTTGTTGTAAATTCAAATTTAATTCTTTAAATAATTTGCATTTGCTTTTATACCGTTTACACTGTTTTTCGAAATTTTGCAATTTATTTATTAAATATGCGGACGTTCCGTTCCACCTTCTTCTTCTTTTGCGTGTGTTGTTTTCTTTATACACAAAATTTAATTGAATACCCACCGTGGGTTTCAAAGTGTTTATAGCCTTAAAATATTTCTTGTATGTTGTTTGTTTTTGTGAGACCTGAAATAGTATATTGATAAAAATGGTAATAATTTCTTTTATTTAGATAAGATAAGAATATTCATTGTATTTGCTGTATTAATAATGTTGACTGGAGTTCTATTGAATTTTTACTAGTCAAGTGTTGAAACTGTCATTTTTTGTTTCTTGGCTGTTACACACTTCTTTATTTCGATATGATTTTTATGTTTTTTTTTTTATCATTAAGTAAATCCCAAAACGTAAAAATTCCTTAGATAAATTACTTAAGTCAGCGTGCTAAAAATCGATTAATGATTGTTCTTCCTTCGCACTTTTGGTTCACACAGTGATACGAATATTCTCTTGAACTGTACAAATATAATGTAATAGAAAAATTTACCAAGTACAAAGAGTTCAGCTGTATTAAGATAAATAGCAAACTGTCAAAAATTTTTAAAAAGTTATCGATAAAAAATGAATTTATGTCAAAAAAATGTAAAATTGTTCAACTTAAAATTGACTTTTCAAGCTTGAAATATTTAAAAATGTGGCCGAATCTGCGGTTTAGGGGCAAAATCAGCGATTTGGCGCATTTTGTTTGTTTTGTTTTTATGTTTCTCATAAACAAGAAGTTGACAACATTTAATAAAAATAAACAAAATCATAACAAAAGAAAAAAATTTTTGTTTACCTTTTTTATAGTTGGCTCTTTCCAACATTTACTGTTTCTTTCTATCAATTCAATGAATAAAAAATTTATTGTCATAAGGGCTTAAACAAAATCGCCCAAATCAATGTGTGAGAAATCGCCCAAAATTTTTTCATAAAAATTTGGGGTGATTTTGCAAAGGAAATATTTCCCTTTCATTCAATTAAATCGCTAAGTGCAGATAGCCATACCATAGTGGAGAAAATCTTTGCGCCCGGCCTTTGGCCGGCTATACAGAAAAGTTTTAATTAGAGATTCTGGATTTTAAAATTCAGGATTTTGAAATACGGGATTTTCAAATTCGGTATCTTAAGTTTCGGGTATAATGACCCCTATTCTGCGTTTCGATTCGGATCGAAATTTTCTCAGTTCTTGGCAACTTCGGTGTTTTGTGCCAATGTTCTGTAACTCCCGCGTTGAGAAACTTTTCGATTGAAATGTGAGAATACCCCAGCCTAAATAATTAAAAACTTTGTAAGTGTGATTAAAGAAAAATTTAAAAATAAAATTATTCATTACTTTTTGCTCTTTTTCGCCCTTTTTAGATGTAATTTCCATTTTTATTTTTGGGGCCATTTTTTGTTTACGTTGGGTGATTTTTCGTTTCAGCAATTTCTCACATATTGCTCTGTGCGATGTTGATTAGCGTTATAGGCCTTTTCCGAAATAATGCAAGACAAATAAGTAACATAAAAACGTTGATATATAGATAAAAGTTGGCACAAATAACTCTTTTATCAATAAATGAACTGAAATTGAAATCGAATGAGATTTGAAGTTCAATTATTTACAAAATAACTTTATTTTTTTCGTGGTTTTAACCGTTGTATTTGTAAAAATAAGACTTAAAGTATGAAGTAGATAAAATGGAATATTTTGAAGAACTTTCATTACAGGCTATTTTTAGAAATTTGCTAGATTTTGAATCCACTTCATTTCGGTTTCTAGAACATGCCCGATAACATATAAAAAAAATCTTGATCTAGTAGATCTACTACATCAATTTTAAAACACCACATTTCAAAACTTAAAAACTCTTTTAAAATTCGCCCAGCACATTTATTTAATAAATCTTTAAAAATTATCATTAAAAACAGAATTAACTGTCGTCGGCTTAATATGCAAACCTGTTAACTCCCATTCAGCACAGTTTACAGGAGAGACAAACAACTTCTAATATTTCAAATTTGCAGCTTGAGAGGAAAACCAAAAATATAGTAAAAGGTTTAACACACTTTAAGACTCGAATTAAAGAAAATCTTTATGCTGATCGACGAGGCGTATTTACATAAAAAGTGAATAGAGCGGTTTTGCATATTATGCCGACGAAGTATTTTCAATCAAATTTAGAAAATTCAAAACATTTTGTATTAAATATTTCTCAAAGCAATGTGAAGGAATTTCCCATCAAGTGTTGGAAATGTTCACTTTTAGTGGTTATTATAAAAAAGTATTTTTCTTCACAAAGTTCAACGTTTTCCAAATAACTTATTTTCAATAAACAAAATATTTTAACTGTTTTCATTATTACGTCGATACACTGTGCACTTGCATGCCACAGATCAGTGTTGCCAACAAAGCCTTTGCCTTTCCATTTTTATTAAACAAAATAAAATTTATATATTACAAAATTTGATTTCAATTAAAAGATTTTTGATATTGAACTTGCTCCAGTAATCAAATTAATAGTATCAATTAAACGTTTAATTTACTTGATTAAATGGTTGATTCACTTGACTGAATTTTCGGGTCGGGAATTTGATTGCAAATATTTACTAATTTGAGGTTGCTGATTTCAAAACGAATCTCCATTTTTCTCCATCAGCTCTTCTTTTTGAGATATACCGTTATGTCCAAAATTAAGGCACTTTCACTACATATATTGAAAAAACTTAAAAACGGTGGACCATATTCAGTTAACAAAAAAATCCGAAACTCGGCAACGGTATTATCTTTAAGCCGTGCCTACATTGTTTTTAAATTTGCCCTGTAGTTTCAGAGAAATCGTTGAGTTTTTGAAAACAAAAAGAAGAATTATCTTAATATTTTTTATTATGATAGAAGCATCTATGACAACTATATGTGAAACAAAATATCAGCCAAATTCTTGCCACGGCTTCGGTGGCTTTCAATGGCCCTGAGAAATAATTGAGGTTGAATTTTGTTAATTTGCCGAATTATCTTATCCTTTAACTCTTGAATTGTTCCTGGCTATTTGACACATGATCCTGGCGGTCAATTATTATCGCCACGACGTGAGATAACACGAGCATTGACTTTCTTGCGCAAACGAGCCATTGTTTCCAGGTCCCTATCCTCAATTTTCGACAACAACAAGTCCGTTTTCATCTTGCGATAGCGAACACCATTCACGGTAACTGCTTTGCTGACCTTTTTTTCGAAGAAGATGACGCGTCATGACGCCGCCAGACCATAACTCGCTCTTTGTGGATTCATTGGCTTTTCAACAATCACTCGTGGATTCTCATTTGCTTAACGCGGCAATTGTGCTTGTTAACGAGTCCACTGAGCTGAAAGTTTGCCTCTTCACTCGTCACGCAGTGCACGAAATGCATTTTAATTTAACCTAGCATTTACACATGCCACTGCCAGTTCGAAAAACTCAATACACTCACGTTTTTTTGCTAATACACTCAAATTTTTCGCAATGGCAGCATCAGTGGCAGCAAAAATTGCATGCGAGTGGAAATTTGGCACTTGCTTGCCACTAAATGACAAAACGATGAACAATGTTACCCTGTTCAAAATTTAATGCAAATTAACTGGATTATTGTCAAATTGTTATTAAAGTTTTAACATGATACGTTTATTATTATGATTAATTTTTTGAAACGCGCATTAATAAAAGCAAGTTTGTTAATTATAGAGCATTAATAATGTTAAAATAATGCTTATATAAATAAATGTAAAACATTTCCCGAAAAATGTGCATATATGATTAACTCGGTAACTCTATTTAGTTTTTTGGTACTTTTTTTTTAATTTGAGAAGTCAACAAATTATCTTAAGTTGACGCTTCAACGACATTTTGAAAATGAACTCGCAGTGGCATGTGTAAACACAAAAGCCAATGGCATGAGATTCGACTCTTTCGAACAATTTTTCTTTGATAATATGTATACAACAGTGGCATGCCACTACTTGCATGTGTAAAGGCAGGGTAAACGCCCCCTTTCTACGTTTGAATTTGTCAAACACTGAAACAAAGAAATGACAAATTAAGTTGGGCAAAAACCCTGACATTTAGGTGTGACTCACAATTAATATCGTGCATTATGGTTGGACCACCCATTATAAAAATAGCTTACCATATACTTGATTTAACCAAAACAAAAAAATCAAATATCGTGAAAACTATCCGCAGGATTTTGATCTCAGATTTGTAATCAGCGTGCAAAACTTGTATAAAAACTTCTATGTAGAGCAAAATAACACAATTCCTTTAATTAAAATGGAAAAAATTTATCACTGACTTACAATTTATTACAAGAAAATTAATTTTTTTTTTTTAGAAATTTTGAGTTATTTTTCAATATTTTTTTTTTTTTTTTTTGCTGTTGACAACATTGCTAAGAATACACACTTTACACTTAAAATTCTTTTGTTATAAGAACAATCAATTCCATGGAGACATACTCAATATTTATTTCCGATTTAAAAAAAAAAAAATATTAAAATAACTCAATGAAAAAACCGCTGTCTCACGGCGTGTAGTTACCTTTCTGGCGCCCAATTATTACGTATTCTACAATATTTATTTTTAAATATAAAATGACTATTATTCTAAAGAATTTACTTGGAAATTTACTTACTACAGCTGGATGATAATACTTTTATTTTTATACCCTTCACAACAGGTGAAAGTTTGTTATAAAATTAAGTGATCTTAGTAAAATAAAGGTAGTAAAATCAAAAGAATCGGCTTATAAATGCCCAAGTTATAGACAAATTACTACCTTTTTCTTCCCAAAATAATGCTTTTGAAAACAATCTCTCCAAAACTAGCTAGAAGGTTTAAATTTTACTCAGATATTTCATAAATAAAAATAGCATCTCATATAAAAAATGAGCCAAATCGAATATTTCGACTGACCCCTATACAACTGCCCTTCCGATTTAAGGGTTTCGATGCAATTGCGTTGATGAAATTAAGTTCAAATATTCTCTATTTATGATATCAGCCAAATCAACCTTTTATTTCCCCTAGCGCCCATACAAATTTGCTTCCGTTATAAGAACTTTACCATATAACCTAGGAGGATTAAATTTGGCCCCAATGGAATGTTTACTATGGTGAAGGGGATAAAAGATTCGGCAAAGCCGAATATAGCACATTGAATGTTTATCAGTGACGTTAAAATTGTTTAAATTTTTTTGTCGTAAACCAAACTATTAGATTGACAACAGGCGAATTGTGATCTAATTAAAAAGAGGAATAGCTATGATAAGGTGAAATACATATTTGTAGAGAGACATATCTATTTTTAGTAATGTGTGAATGTGCTTTAAAGGAAATAAACCTATGCGTATATAAATGAAGATAATGACAACATTTGCAAAAAATAAAATAGAAATTTTTCGACCTTTGTACTTCGAAGATATAACAAATGTTTATTAACTTCCCGATGAGTATTCAACAAAACTTATTTGTTTAAACAGTTTTTTTTTTGGAATTTTTGATCTAAAATTTTTTTTAAGTGGTTTTGTATCTACCCTGCAGCAGATTACGAGTTAATTGTCAAAATGCCACTAGTACAAATACTAGAACAATAAAAAGTACTAATGCTTATGAGTACCACTTGTAGACTGATGGAATTTTTGTGTAACAAAACCAAAATTCGTTGCTTCTTAAATTTGATTTCAAATCATTTAGTTATGCCATTTTTATTATGAAATTGTTAAAATGCAAAATGCTAATTTTTCTATACACAAGAACTAGTAACAAATTGGTTCTTTAGCAACCAATGTGGTCCAAGTGCACTAGCACACGTCTACAACCAATAGCACTAGTGATTTTAAAAACACACACAATGCTAATTTGAGCATAAAAATGTTATAGAAAAGTTTACAGTCGAGAAATTTAACTGGATATTTTGTACTAGTTTGATACTAGTTTGGTACTAGCTCAATCTTCGGCCGGGTATAAATGTAAAATTACAAAAATTATAGATAAACTTATTTAGACTTAACTATGAAAAAATGTTTTACAAAAAAACTTTATGTTTTATTCACTGTTAATTTAAAAATACAAGCTAGAAACAAATTATATTGATAAAAAAATTATCCAAAGTTCAAAGTTAAGGATTAAAAACCAGAAAAAAACTAAAAACAGTAGAAAAAATTTGAAACGAAATGTGTCCGTATCGGATCTATTGTACATAGGGTATTCATTTAATCGGGCTTTTGCTTTAATCGGTTAATCGCTCGATTAATTAACCGAAGTTTTGATTTAATCGGTTAATAATCGGTTAATTTTGTTATTGATCGGTTAACCGATTAATAAAGTTTTTTTTAAAAATTTTTCAATTTCAATAAATAAAAATGCATAAATTATTTATTATTTGGAGTTTATTAGTAAAAAAAAAACAAAAACATAACAATTCGTCAACTAAACTAAAACAAAAATGGTTTCATTCCGAAAAATGTTTTCGTCATTTTCTAAAGCACCAAAATACGGAACAAATTCCGTTTCCGAACGGAATTGTACTCTGTGACATGGCTGTATATGGGCAGTTCCAGCGAAATGTCTACTTTTTGTAACGTAACGCCAGAAGTAATTTAAATTGTTTCTCAAAAAATTTTATATGTATAGTTTACTTTTTTATATTTTGGTGAAAAGCGCAACTAGCTCTACATTTATTAACAAAAGCGATAACAGTTGAAGACATAGTCCTAAAATACAACCTTATTTGCATTCTGGCGTTACATTAAAAAAAGTAGACTTTTCTCTGGAAATGCCCATATGTACCTTTAAACGAGCAAAGATTTTTAAATTTAAAAGCTTGAAAAATAATTCTATATAAGTCCAAAGCCTACTAAAAGAGGTTTTATACAAAACTTCTTGCTGAATTCGCAGTCTTATTCAGTTTTGTAATGCAAGTCAAAATCCACTTCTGTTTTTTTAACGTCACGCCAGCGCATATTTTTGCTTGTATCTATCTGCAAATCCTTAGCGTCGATTGTTGTAATTTTTTTTCTGAATGTAGTGATTCTTCATAACTTTGTATATATGAAAATCCTTTTTACGAAATTTAACTTTTTCCTTTTATTTTTTTACATTCTGGGTACAAATATCACTAGACGTTAAAATGGAAATGCCGATATGTAGTTATTAAAAAATAGACTGAGATTTTATTTATTAGTATTGTTTTAGTTATTTCAATGGTTAAAGGAGATCTTATAAAATAATCTTTTGGAATAATAATTTGGCTTAAATGTTTATGATTTAAGCAATTATTTTCTTTAGTTTTGATAAAAATTGACTTGGAAAAAATTCTTTCACTTATCGTATATGTTGGAGAAATCGAAAGCACCCAAATTACAGAATATCTAATTTCTCAGTCCTTTGCCAGGATTTTTTTTTTATTTTTTTTTTATTTTTTTTTTATTTTTTTTTTTTATTTATTTATTTTTTTTTTTTTTTTTTTTATATATCTCTAAATATATAAAATATTCCATTGTGCTATTAGAGTCCTGTTTTAACTTTTTTAAATTTTTAACTCTTCTAATTGTTTTGGCTAATTCTGTTAAAAGATTGCTTGTGTTACTATCAATAGTTTCTTTTGTTGTCAGATGATGACCTGAAATATATTGTATGAAAAAATATATTGTATGAAAAAATATTTTCTAAGCTCATTTCTTTTATATATGAGACGAAACAAATAATATAAAAAATATT
Source organism: Pollenia griseotomentosa (assembly GCA_963931875.1). Taxonomy (NCBI): domain Eukaryota; kingdom Metazoa; phylum Arthropoda; class Insecta; order Diptera; family Polleniidae; genus Pollenia; species Pollenia griseotomentosa. Next base: position 52,526,563 of record OZ007563.1, read on the forward strand.
GTATAATACTTCAAAAAAATTTAAAATTTTGTTATATCGGTTAATCGACTGAAATTAACCGGTTTAATCGTTAATCGAAAATAGACAATTTTAAATTAACCGATCAGTTAATCGGGTAGTAATTAATCGGTTAACCGATTAACTGTTAACCGAATGAATACCCTAATTGTACCCAAGCAGACGCGTGATTTCAGTTTATTTGTATGCATGAGTTTTTCCGGGAAAAAAATTCTTGGAATCGCCAAAACAATTATTTTTGCATTCCCATGAATTTATAGACGAAATATTTCAGAAATTTTTTCTAATATCTGCGATCTAAATTTCAATTTTTACAACATTAAAATGGCATTTACTGCCAAGACAAATGCATCCTAGCACAATAAAATACAGCCCTTTTCATTTTTTATATGTACCGCTGCCATGAACATGCGATAAAAAACCAAAAGGGCTGTATTTGGGGTCGTGGCAAGATCTTTTTTAAACCTTCATTGACATATCTTTCATTCTAGAGGGTGATTGGCACAAATTTTTTGTTTGTATGCAGGTCGAACCGCTCTAAAAGACATACTGCTCGACTTGCCAGACTCTCAAAAACATGATTAAAGCTGGAGGTTCACACCATGCGTTCATGCGTAGATGCGTATGATACTTCTTATGTATTTAATACGTTTCTAAATTCAAGTCACATGCAATGCGTCTTATGCGGCAATTTGTTTTTTTTTTCACATAGCCGATGTTGTCAGCGCAACGACAATAATATTGTTATATTTGTTTTTTTGTTAATATCACTGAAATATGGAATAAAAATACCTAATTTATATAAATCACATAAATATACTTTTTATTCAAGGAATATTTCAAAATGTAACTTTTGACGAAAAACTTTAGTTTTTTGAAAGAAATGCGTAACTGTTTTTATTCTTCTCCTGGCAACACTGGTTAAGTCCATAAAATATTTGGGCTTTATGTTTCAAAATAATTTATCATGGCAAAATCATATTCAACAAGTTCGATCAAACATATTTCCAGCACTTATTATACTATTCAACTTATACTCAATTTCACCAAGTTCGGTTATAATTAACTATCAGTTATTGCTGTCAAAACATATTGCTAACCGGAACTTTAATTAAAGGCTAGTTTTAACCGAACTTGGTGAAATTGGCCGTTAAGGTATAAACTGAATGAAAATGGTATCAGCATTTCCAAAATCTTTACAAATTTTTCAAAACAAATCTTACCAACATGTGCCTGTCAGACACATTTTGATTATTAATTCATTGTATTTAATAACGAAATTATTCGGCAAATCGCAACCAAACTTCTTGACTTTTATTTTACATAAGTTTTGTATAGTTTAAAAAAAAAAAGATTAAAAATTTTCAATTATTCTATATTTAAAAGTCAAAACAAAAATATGCAACAAAAACTACCGATATGTGTCTCATACCAACTGAAGAAATTATTGCTCCCCAAATACGCCAAAAGTCACGAAACGGCCTATACAAAAAATAAAAAAAACACCAAGAGTGGGCAAAAATGTCAAAACAAAAATGTAATAAAAGAACTTAAAATCGCCTAAATAGCAAAAATATCATTTATTAAAAAAAAAAATATACAATTTTCAATTTTTCGTAAAAAATGTTTAGTTTGATTGTTTGCTTGATTCTACGAATTTGGTGATTAAAAACAAATCTTAATTTTTTCGCGTGTGTAATCATGATATCGATTTTATCCCGTAACGAAAAATAACGTACTCGTACCAGGGAACTGCAAAATCAACTATTTTTGTTGATTTATTCATACGCTTAAATTTACATTAACACTATGCCTGCAAAACAAAGTTCAACTTTGGTAATTTTAATATCGTTTTGTACACATTTGATTTGTGCATGTGTGAGTTTTTTATTGAAAGTACTTTGTTTGCATTAATTGTTGGCGCACGCAATAACACAATTTCTTAAAGTCAAACGAAATTTATTCTTTTGCTTTTGCATTTAAGTAGTCATTGTCCACTCGATGACACAACGACGAATGTAAATTGGTATGAGTACGAGTCGCTTTGTTGGTATGATTGTAGTAGGCATAAGTTCAAATAAACTAGTTATTGTGTCCAATTTGTTTTTGTGTTTGCCCTGCAAATAATATTGGACCACCGTATTTTTCATAGGACTAGTCCGATGTAATGCAAGCATGGACCATGTCATTGTTAAAAAGTGGTTTTAGTAAGACGACATGTCTTCGTTTTTTAACGAAATGTGTTCGTTTTTAAACGACTTCAGAACTACTGTACTTTTTAAGAAATTATAAAAAATAAAAACGTCTTCTGTTTCTATGGAAATCGTTTCAGCTGCTGAATAGTCATCAGAGCAATGATTTTTGTGTATTTTTCTTTGTATATGTTTTTTACCAAAGTAATAATTGGCGAACAAAGCTAAACATAGTATGAATGGCAAAGCCAATACGCTGTGCATGACTTGAATGAATTTTTAAACAACACCGATGTGTGTGGCTGAGATAGTTAGATTGCATGAACACAAATGAATGTATTTGATGTTGTTGATTTAATGCGAATTTTTTGCAATCGCACAAAGCCGTTCTCTGACTCGTACCTATGTTTTATGTACATTCTTATTTAACCCTTAGATGCCCTACATGGCCTGGCCATTCAGTTTTAAAAAACGTAGGCTATTAAATCAAAAAAAAAGTTGTCCTAAATCGTAAAAAATAAATTTGGAATCATTTGGATCACATTTAAGGCATAAAAAACCTCCCACAGGAAAAAGTTCGCCAATTGAAACTCATGGTCTGACTGGACCACAGGCTACTTTTTTTAATCATTGCTTTTGCTCTGACAAAGTTTACTTTGCTTATTCTGTTAAAGTGTCTTTGGCGCGAGAGATGGGTTTTGTTTTCAATCAGTTTTTTGCTTTTAAGCCGCATTTGAGGTGGTACCAGCATGCGTCATAGAATCGGGATATCATGGAAGCAGGATGTGCTTCGTGGACGTTGGGAAAGAATTGTGTTTAACTCATCCTCTAATGTTGATTGTGCTGAAGAAACGTTCTGTGGCACAGAAACTGTATTTACATGTGGTGAATCGCTTACGTTAAATATTTTGTCAGCGAGTATAGCTAATTTGTCGAGCGGATCACGACATATTGAAATTATGGTACGCACATTTGGTAGTAATCGGCATGTTTTCGTTAATTTCGTTGCCGGCTAAATCTCGGATTTCAACTCCTGTAAAAGTGTTTTTATGCATTTCTGCTCTGAGACAGCATAATGTCCCAAGAGCCGTGCCTTTATCACAATATTACTGATTTGTGACAAGACGCTGCTTTCGATGGCTGCTACAACTTTATGGTATTTATTTGAGACTCTACTTGTGCGATTGAGCAGGTTTGCCATGCGAAAATGGCGGCATTCGTACTGACACTATTGCGATTTGCGCAGCTTTGGTATTGTGGTCTGACCAGACCATGTGGTGGACTTAGTGGAATTAGGGTTATAGAACATCGAGGATTAATATTTTTATGATTCTTGTTAAAAACTATTGTTACTTAAAAAAAAGAACAACACATTGTTTTCAGGTGACAAGCAATTGATTGTGTAGAAAAATTTATATGAAAATCAGTCAGTTTTCTGAGTGCTCACCTCAGAGTGAGTCACCTGGAAACAGCACATAAGTTTTTGCGTATGGTCTTGGCACAAAACGAGCAATACTTTTGTTTTTTTACTAAGAGAAAGATCATTTCGGCCAGCCTAAAAGTATACTCACAAATATATTTTATTAGTTTCAAACTTATTGATTGACTGATTAAAAATCATTGATTGATAATACACACATCATATAAAGCAAATCAATGCTGAAATGACTGAAGGCATGCAACTTTATTTAATGATTATTATCTCTATTTTTTATTTATTGAAGATTTACTATTGTTATCTTTTAAACAAACGCTTTGAAAATGATGAAGCAAATTAATCGTTTGTTTTAAAAAAAGAAGGAGTGTAGAAAAATTTAAACGATTTTATTTCCAAAATTAATAATTACACTAGCCTAATCCGGTACGCTATGGTACCAAATTGAAAAAAAATTTATTAGTAACGAAGTTTTTCCGTTCCGCAGCTTTGTTATTGTTTTTTTTTTAACGAGTAGAATATCAACAAATAACCGGCAATAAATAAATAAACTAGAAATCAATGCAAAAGCATCGAGTACAATAGAACATATACAAAAACGTTAAAATATTAAACAGAAGTTTAAAAATTTTCAATTTAAAAAATAAAAGCCCCAAATGTTACTTTATATGCAAGTTTGTCTGTGGTCTACAATCAAAACATTCAAACATGTTTTGAATGTTCTATATCAGTTTAAATTTTCTATATCTTCTTTGTTCTGATTGAGCTTTATTTTGTTCAATATTTTTATCTTAAAGCAAAACAAAAATTTATAATATATATGAACTATAACTTTTTTTACATTTTTTGCAAATTGTATTACTTTTTTGCGGTTGTCAAAAAATTTCACCCACAAAACGCGGTAAAGTTTGGAAATTAGATTTTTTATTATACCCTCCACCTCATCTAGTTGTAAAGAGGGTATACTAAGTTTGTCATTCTGTGTGAAACTTTTTTATTATCCATCTCAGACCCCATTAAGTTTATATATTCTGGCTCCTTGAGAAATTCTAAGTCGAATTAGTCATGTCCGTCTGTCTGTCCATCTGTTGAAAACACGCTCACTTTCGCAAAACTCATAGGAAATGAACAAGCTTGGTGTCAAATTGCTTGTAGTTATCCTAAGCAGTTTGGAATTTCAATGCAGCAAAATCGGTTCAGTAGGATCAGAGCTATGAATCAAAATGTGGAACCACCACCCTAAAAAATTGATTATTTTGTTAAAAAAACTAACATAAATGGTGGAACAATGCACGGAATGATATAAGGTTTTGCAAAAATTCGTTTTATTTGACTGAAAATCACGCTATTAAATCTCGTGAAGATCCGTCCATAAATTACCCTAGGCCCCATATAAGCCCTTCTCCCGGAAAACAGTTTAGTACGCCTAAAACCATTATTAATAATGATAACATAACAAATTTTGGCACGTCACAGGTTTAAAGGACTATAAATGAAACTATGAAATTTCGTGAAGATCGGTCCATAATTTACCCTAGGCCCCTTAAAACCCCTACTCACGGAAAACAGTTTTTTTTAGCCTTAAACCATAATAAATAATGCTATCAGAATAAAATTTAATACTTCACAGTTTTATATGACTAGAAATCACACTCATAAATTTCGTGATGATCGGTCTATAATTTATTATAGGCCCCATATAAAGCCCACTCTGGTAAATTAATTAAATACGCCTAAAACCGTAGCAGATATATTTATTAGGTTAAAATTTCTTCATATGGCCAGCAAAAATGTCATGCAACTTTATGATATACGGTCCATAATTCAGCTTAGATCCCATTTTTAGCAGCCTTCGGAAATTCCCTATAAACGCTAAAACTAATTTCACCGCTGTTTTGAAATTTATGTTTTCTAATACCAGAAATCACTCTGCAGAATTTTGGGATGATTGGCTTACCATGGCTCCAATATAAATTCCCCTCCTAAAAATCATTTAAAACGGTCAATAATTTAATATAGGTTTAAACCACAAACAATTTTAATGCTGTTGTCTGTTTTTATAAAGATAAATTAATAATAAATAGGCATCATATAGATATTACTCCTTAAACATTCGAACTGTCGGTCTAACTGTTTTTTATTTATTTATCCAAAAAACGAAAACATTTTTTTAAACAACATTTTCCACTTTACTATTGTAGTTATTAATAAAATTTTTAAAATTTTTTATTTAAAATTAATGTATGTACTTTTTTTTGGGAGATATTACAAAATCGTTTTTGTGGGTGAGATTTTATTCCAAAATGACCCTAAATTTTTTTCGTAAAAAGCACAACATTCGCAATCGTGTGGTACCTGCGCCAAAATTTGGTTATAGCCCTAGTGTTTTATAATGAAGAACTACACAGAAAAAAACTTATAACAATATTCGTGCATACGCGTGTGTTTATAAAAGTTTGTTGTAGCCACAACATCAACACTACATGAAGAAAAATATAGATTATTTTCATGTTTAAAACGTAAAACAAAAAGCAATAATTCCCATATTCTATTTTTTAAGATTATTTAGTTAAGTACATAAAATTTTTTAAGTAGAATGATTACGGGAACCATATTAGGCATGCTGCTGGTGTCTTATAATTGAGAATTCTTCTGTAAACAAAAGGCGGTATTCAACAAAAGTGAAATTAACAAGTGTAACATGTGTGGGGTAAGTGTTTTTGTTAGAATCAATCTTCTCACTTTCGGATTATGGATTTCAAGAATGAATCGAGATTAAACCGTCTTAGAAATTTGGGATTAATTTTATACTTTTAATTAAGCCAATCCTGTTTTCGGATTATTTTAAGTACGAATCTGGGATTAAATATGGCTAAACAGGGTTTAAAAAACTGCAGTCGAAACCACAAACTGTCGAACTTAAAGCGAAAATGCGTGTACAACTTTTCGCTTTTTGAGTAGGTTCGAAAGAATCAGAAGTAAAAGAAACAGTTTTTTTCTGGCCAATGACAAATGAAGAAGTGAAAGAAATTGCAGTTTTTCTACTTTGACTGCAGTTTTTTAAATGCTGTGGCTAAGTTAAGTATTTCGCAATTGAATAATCCGTAACTGAATCAAGCGTTCTGTTCTTGATTTAAGGAAATCCGTACTTACCGTACTATTGACACCGCTTTGGCTTGATTAAAGTACGGATGAATTGATTTGTTTTTCTCAGTGTAATATACACACACTATTTTTAATTTAACGAGATTATGCAATAAGTGGAACAATGGTTTCAATAAAAATATGGCGTAACTTTCATTCAAAAAACAAATATAACCTATAAGCAAAACAACTTTGTACAATGTTGCCAACACATTTTACAGCATATTGCACTTCTTTTCGTTGTGCCACTGAATATTACATACACATTAGCAATATATATGTACAATACAAGAAATTTTAAAATTATATTGCAAGTGTATGTGCAGCTTGTGCCGAGCTGTAGGCAACCGAACAGGTCACAGGTTGCGAATAGTGAACGGCCAGCTGCGAATAAGTATTTTTTCACAAATAAACTGTCCCGGACAGCAAGCGGATGTGTGCCATGTTGGCAACATCGACAAGGTGAGTGAGTACATACCACCTTTAAGTTTGTACTCCCCAAAAGCGTCTGTCCACCTAATTGGTGCAGCTGCAAGCGGATGTCTGTTCTTATATTAAGCGGTTCGCTATACAAACGTAAAGTATGTACAGCCAGTCTGATGGCTGCCCCATCATCAGAATAGGATGCAGTAGACTAATCATTTGCTTATCCGAGATATTGTGATTAACGGAACCTCAAAAAATGTGAATGATGAGGCCCTATGCTCCTTATAGAATCGATGGGCATATATATATAAATAAAGGGTGGTTAAATTTCAAGGGCCGATGTTGATTTTGAATAAAACACAAACTATTTAGGAAATTATTGCAATTTTATTTTATTATGATATATTGGTATTACTCAATTATGTATGGAACAAAATATCGGCCAAATGGGCGCCGCGACCACGGCGGCACACCTCCATCCGATGGTCCAAATTTTCGATGACCCTAAGGCATAATGGAGGTTCTATGCCGTTAATGTGCCGAATTATCTCATCCTTTAGCTCTTGAAGCTCTTGAATTGTTGCTGGCTTATCGACGTACACCTTTTCTTTCAAATAACCCCAAAGAAAAAAGTCCAACGGTGTCAAATCACATGATCTTGGCGGCCAATTGGCATCGCCATTACGTGATGCCATTGAATTTGTTGCGCAAAAGAGTCATTGTTTCGTTAGCTGTGTGGCAAGTGGCACCGTCCTGCTGAAACCACATATCGTCCACATCCATATCTTCCAATTCGGGCCATAAAAAGTTCGTTATCATCTCACGATAGCGAACACCATTCACAGTAACTGCCTGACCGGCCTCATTTTGGAAAAAATACGGCCCGATGATGCCGCCAGCCCATAAACCGCACCAAACAGTCACTCTTTGTGGGTGCATTGGGTTGTCGACACTCAATCTTGGATTATCATTCGCCCAAATGCGGCAATTCTGCTTATTGACGAATCCACTGATGTGAAAAAGTGCCTCATCACTGAAGATCATTTTCTTCGAAAATTGATCATCCATTTTCATAATAAGTCTGGATTACTTTAACACGTTGTTGGATTGTGTATCTCTCCATGGTTCAAATTGAGTAAGTCTGAAATAGAGAAATGTCAAATAAAATTCGGAAAAAAACTTGGCGTTTAGGTGTGGTTCACATTCAACATCGGCCCTTACAATTTAACCACCCTTTATATATATGTGCCGCTTAAGCTATTTTTCTTGTGCTTGTGCAGCTCTTTATTACTCTTATAGAACACTGAGAACTTTCAAAATTTATAAATGGCATTTGGTCCATCCAAAAAGTTTAGATCTGTATTAATATCCGAAAGCAAATTTGGGAAATGGATATACTAACTTTTACTCCTGCTTTTGTAAACCGAAGTCAAAAAAAGCTTAATAATGCGTTAATTAACAAAAAATCTTTCTAAGCTTTCTTAATATTAGTTTGCAATTTTGTTAAATAATTTTTTGCTGCTTACGCATTCAACATAAAAACCCAAAGAAAAGAAAAAAAACTTCTGCTTATTTCAAAAATTTATTCAGTTATAAATTATTTGTTTTTAATAAATACTAACATTTTAATTATTTTATTTTATTGACTTATAATACTTCTTAAAAATTATTTTTAATATTAATAATACTGCATCGAAGAGTTACTTTCATGGTAATTGTGCCTGAAACAGTCTTAAGAGATTCCGAGCAAAATGAATGAGAAGTCATTTCAACATTTTTCATCTAGAAATAAATTTAAAAAACTCACTTAAATACTTTAAAGTATACAAATAACAATAAAAATATAAATTAATAATAGAGTACTTATTTTTGATAAGATATGATGAAGGAATTATGGTCAAGGGAAAAGACTCAATCTATAAAATGAAGCTAAACAAAAAAACAATTCATGATCGTTTTTAGACTACAACACTGAGGGAAAAGAAGTAGTAAAGAGGCCTTCTAAAAGGATCTTTTGGCCCCCCAGCCGCATTTCAATTTAATTTTTAATTTACCGGCGTGTCGTTGGAGACGAAGGACTTTTCTTCTATTATCTACTTTGAAGGATCCTAGAAGGCTTTCAAAAACAAAAATTAGAATTAAGCTTTATCTCAGCACAATTTGTATTGCTTATAACGCAAAGTACATAAATACGTAATTGTTGCTGTTAAGATTTTTTTTTTGTAATTTGGGCAGTAGTTGCTACTCATCCTCATGTTACTCCAATACAAGGGATTAGAATGGCTGCTTGAGTTTTTAATATATTTAATAAAAGACATTCCAAAAGTCCTTTTCAAAGAAGTCAGAGTGGATTGATTAAAAGTTCATTGAGAGTGACTTTGTAGACCTTGAAAAATTGAAGCGTTTGCAATTTTTCCGGCTGGGAAATGAGATAAGAAACAGCCTAGCGCGCAAAATTGCAACCCTCAAGGCATTCTTACTTCTAGAGGTTTCATTTACTGGGGAAAACAGGTGCAACCAATACCTGGGACTCGGCAGAAGTTCAAAATGGGCAGGATTCTTGAGATCTTTGGAAGTCGTAGCTGACCAGAGATCCTATCTGGTGCCATTTGAATCCTTAGCCCCTGTACTTCGGTGTCGGACTGGCAATTGGTTAAGGCCCCCAAGTGCATGCTTTCTTAAGAGCATGATAATAACTTTAAGAGCAGGTATATTTGTGCTTCAGAAAAGTTTTGTGCGTTATACATTTTATTAGATAGTAAGCAAATGGTTTAGAAACCGTTTGTAGTGAAGTGGTGAAGGCTGGTAGGGCTGGTTAAATGAACACAGAAAAAATTCTTCAAAATGTTTCACCAATTAAAGCATAAATCAAAAATCAGTTTTAATTAAAAATTTAATCAAATGAATTAAACGTCTTAAAAATCAAGTCAATTAAACGTTTAATGGATACTATTAATTTGTTAACTGGTGCAAATTGAATTAATTTTTTAATTAATATCACCAATTTTTTAATTGAAATCCATTTTCATTTTTTTTTTCTTTTTTTTTTTGTGAAAAGTGGAACCAGCCAATACTTCACAAATACGGCGAGGACCTGGATTTTAAGCAGAAAAAAAGTCGAGGCACCGTTGAAGTGTTGTGAACATAGACAGAAAAGAGCGAAATTGGAGAAGTGGTGAAGCGAGCTGGGTTGGTTGTTGGGTAAAACGTAGTAGTTGCTTATTATATGAAGTAACAGTGTTTAATATGCCGATATAATAGTGATTTTGTAAAGTTGCAAAAGGTTGAGATACCGGTAGAGATTGTGATGGTGGATCGTACTGGGTTGGATGATGGATCAGACTTGGATTTAGAGTGAGTTAAGAATCATGAGCCATGGTCGAAGAGGGAGTTGATTATATGATGGTATGGATATTAAACAGAACGATGCTTTTGTAGAAGGAGTGCTGCTCTGGTGCCTCTCTTTGGGAATCAAGTGGTGGCTGTGTTTAAGCCCATGCTCAAATTGCTCAAATTGTTGGGACGGACCTTTTCTTAAACCATTGGCTAGATAGTACCAACTCCTTAACGAGGGACGAGAAATTAATTTAGTCGGGTATGCAATCAATTGCTACCTGTATGTGTGTTTGTTTTAGCCGAGCGCTTGGGGGGGTTTACTAATCCCATAGTTTGCCACCAATGTAGATTGGATCCACCATGGGGTAAGGCCAAATGGCAGGTACACATGTAAATGCTTTTCACAACTACCTTCTTTGCAAATGTGATTTATGCTTTTTTTTATTAAATATTTTATATATTAATATTTTCATATTAAAATATGGCAAAAAAAAAGTCGAAGGCCTTGTTACTATATACTTTACCCGCTGGGTGTGAACGCCCATGATTGCAGTGGTATGTGAGTATATTAAATAAAATTATCTTAAGTTGTTCGACGCATTTGTAAACAATCTTTCATGTTTACAGCGACATTTACTGCCGTATTCATAAAAAATTAAAACGGATTTAAAATGTATTTTAAGAAAAATTTGCATGAAAATTTTGCCTTAAAACACATTTCAAACATACTTTATTTTTTATGAATACGGATGTTAAAGTTTAAAATGTAGTCTATATAATTTAACCAGCTTGCTGATATGAAAATATATTCGCATATTATGCACATACTAATGTACTTTTGAGTACATATTTACACAAGTACAAATGTTGCAAGTTTTTGAATATCTTGTATATGGTCATATAAAATTTAAAAGGGCCTACCATTATTTTTAAAAAAATTTTCGAAGAAACTTAATAAAAAACTGTTGTCTCAGGATAGAATTATTAATTCATACTTTGTTAATGATACTAACCAGAAAAAATCGTTTTTAAATTCACATTAGTTGGCTTTTTTGTTAAGGTTTTTTCTTCTCTGAAAAATTCTTAAAAATTATGATAGGCCCTTTTTCATTTTATATGACGATATTGATTCCAACGTCCTTATTAAGTGTATCTTATGCAAAATAATATTATTTACCTGGATTAAATAATATTATACGTCGACAGCGTCCACGATGATCTCTCATTTGACACTTTGGACATGGCTCCATTTTAGCTGATGTCGAGAATAATTGTCCTTTCTGTATGGATGGTTCTGAATAAAAGATAACACGTTTTGCTTCCGACGGTGCAGAAAAAACTATTAAAAGCATCAACATTAAAACTGCTGCAAATAGTTTATGCACTTTGAATGAAATCATTATCTACTCGTATGTATGAGTTTGACTGAGTGTGTGTTTAGTTAATTGTCTTAAAATCCTTGTTTAATAGCACTTTGTGGTATATTTTCTTTATATATGAACAACTAAAATCACTAAGTATTTCATTCACAAGCTTCGAGGGTATAAATTATTTCGTATTTAATATCAAAAGAAATTTAGACGGTTTTTTTTTTTGCTTCAAATTCAACGTATAACATCAATGTTAGTTGTTCTATTGCCGGCGTTTAACTGATTACAAATAATAGAACATTTTTAAGTATATACATATATAGAAAATTGTTTCTTTATAAATAAAGTGACCAGGTGTGTTCAAAAAATTAATAAATTATTTAGATTCTTAGTACAGATTAGATATGACATGTTTATGGAGGGTGCAAGTCGCATGACATCAGTAGGATAAAGTAACGTTTAACTTTGCCGTATGTTTTTAAAGCTTTGCAAGATAATTTGTTGTCTACTCTCCGTGAATTCTTTGTGAATTTCACTTTATGGTATGACTAGTTTACAAAATTCAATATTACTAATTTATTTCACAGTAAACCGTCTGAAAGAAAAAAAATTGTGTAAGTAAAATAGTTTATCGAATAAACAAATTGTGATCATAGTTTTAACAAATGGCACATTAAGTTCCTTGTGAGTATTCGACTTTTGCACAATGCAAGGGCCGGCCGCGGTTATTCGAAGAAGTTTATTTTGGTGCCTTTTAATTTTTTTGCAATACGGGAGCTTGAGGCAGTGCCCCATAACGGAATACCGTAGCAGCAGATTGGCTTTAAGATAGAGTTGTAAAGTAGAAGTAAACAATCCAGACTAAGGACAAAAATTCTTTTAATAAGCCAAATACGTAAAACGAAAAGACAATACGGCAAGGAATATATCACATCAAGCGTCAAACTGAAAGAAAATAAAGCCATCAAACAGTCTTGTGGGCCAAAGTGTATTTTGAACTGCATGAATAATTTTTCAGAAAATCAGCGAAAAAAAAAATTAATTTTATGAAAAGTTAATCACCAAACATTTGGTTAAAAGGCGAAGAGTTTATAGTAATAGAAAAACATATACCTTTCCATACCATTTTGCAAAAGAGGATTTAAATATAAAAGTGTGCAAACTAGTTTTCTCAATACTATTGCTGTATCCGAGAAGCGATTTTATTACCATTTTAAGTGTCATTCAGGCGAAAATACGGGCATACCTAAAAGTTTGCATCCTGGAAAGCATACAAAACACAGTTTAGCCCAATATGTACTTAAAAATATTGTAGACTTTATCAGCAGCTTTCCTACTGTGGCAGCCACTTGGAAGAAAGCCTTACTGTCACCAAAATGTTCATGCTGTTTGTACAGAAATTGCATACTGCTAAAGTATTAATGAAAACATTTATCAAAATCTTTAACACTAAATTTAATTTAAGTTTCTATAAACCACGAAAAGACTAATGTGATAAGTGTTGCTAATATACAAGCTTTTATTCGTTGTAAATGAAACTTGAACTCAGAAAATTTTTATGGTAACAGTTAGAAAGAGTTGTCAACATTGTCCTGATAAGTTCTTACCATAGCGAAAAAGATTCCCCGATCAACCTCCCTGTGGGAGGTTAGTAATTTTAACTTATGACATCTTTATAACCCCGACTGCATAAGCAGGCTTTGTTGCAGAAAAAAGAGCAAAAACAACTTTTTTACTAGGCTTTGTTTAATATCTCCCACCCCACGATTCGAATACCAACTCATTCAAACACTTAATCCACAAAAAGTCTTAATTACTCGTCTTAAACCTAGACTACTATTAAGAGTACCAGACTAAACTCTGTCAACTATTTAGTCAGTCCGAAATAAACTTAATTATTGACTTTATCTATATCGCGCGATAGTACAATTTGACGGAAGGTAGACTTCCCTACGAAAAACCTTATAACCTGCAATGCCGTTATATACAGCGAAGAGTATCTCGGTGAATTTGACACATGGGTGCTGATTATTCGTAATTGGTTTGAAATTAAAGTCAAATTCTACACAGAAAAAAATAAAAATTGATTTCAATTAAAAAATTTGTTAAAATAATTAAATTTACACCGGTAAACAAATTAATAGTACCAATTAAACTTTTAATTAACTTGATTAAATTTTAAATTAAAACTGATTTTATTTTTGGTTAATGCTTACATTGCTGAAAAAGGTTGGAGATTTTTTTCTGTGTAGTTGAAAATACTACCATTATTATTAACATAACCAAAGTGGTGTAGTATATTGAGGATAGTGACTATACAAATAGATCATTTAAAAGCTGAAAAACAGTTTTTAATACCTTTGTTGTGAATATACTCAAATCTTGAATGGAGTTTCTTGCTCACAAATTTTTTTATTGGGAGACATTTCTAAGATTGAGGTGTTAAGTTAGTAATTTTATAAAATTTATTTGATAAGATATTTTCTAATCGTAGCTATATTAAAAAAGATCAGTTATCTTCCAACTAAAACTGGTCACTTTAATTCCCATTACGTAGAAATAATATCTCTAATTGACGCCGAAGATAAGGTGCCAGATAAAATGAAATATAACAAATTAATTAAGCTTCAAGCAGGTGCACACACGACAATAAGTGTTAAGACAATACAACATTAGGAAACAATGATTCATAAAATCGTAACAAATAAAGAGACACAACTTCTCGGAATGCTAACAATGTTTCAAAGAAAAAATTATCTTACAAGTCAATTGATTTACTACTTATTTAAATTGGGTCTTCTTTTTTGCTCTATTTTTTATGGCCACCTTAAAATGAACAATGATTTAAATAAAATTGTGAAATTGCAAAATTTGCTTATTTGTTTATTTATTTTAATTTTGCTAGTAATTAAATAAACTTTGCCAAACAATATATCTGTGGATTGGTGCTAAAAGGGCCCATGTCAATATTTTGTTGTTTTGAGTTAATCGTTGCATAAGGTGTCTTATATTAATCGCTTTTATTTTGCTTAAACAGTCAAGTTATATATAATTTAATCCAGAACAGCTTCATAAAGGCTTTGCTAGCCAATTTCACTAAGAACTCTTCTATAAAAAAAACTTTAATTTCAATTTTCTCAAAAGTTAATATTTTGACATTGGCCCTTTTAGCACCAAGCCACAGATATACATATATTTATATTTATAACACCTTGTATTTGAGAATTTTTATTAATAAGCAAACGAGATAAGTTTTAAAGATGACATTTAATAACTTTTAAATCAATAAAATTAAATAATTGATTAAAATAGCTATTAAAACAATTAAACTAGTTAAAACGTACAATGTAATGTGAAACAAGTAAGAGTGCTATATTCGGCTATGCCGAATCTTATATACCCTTATATATTTATTCCGTGCTTAAAGCCTAGTACTCTGTTCAAATTTGTGAAAAATGTTGAGCAACATTGATTATTTCACACGAATATTTTGACATGTATCAATGTTATCCATCTTACCAGTTTGTAAAATTTTACGTTTTTATTCCTTCAAAGTATGCAACATTGTTTTGCGTATGTAAACAAACTCCACATGTATTTTACTAAAAATAATTTTTTATATTAAAAATTTTATAAAAAGAAAATAAATATGAATAAAACCCTGTTACAGGTTGTGTTATTTTATTTTTTATTAAATAATAAGTTCATACTTTTTTGCTTTTGCTTAAAATTCCACGTGAAATAAGTGCAGCTTACATTATTTCGCAGTTGTAAAAAAATGTTGCCAGATGAACAGAGTACAACTCTATCAACATTATTTCATAGATATTCCGCACAAGTTTTTTTCACATGCGTTTTGACAGCATTCCACGTGAAATGTTGAACAGAGTACCAGGCTTAAGACATAAATAAATCAGGGTTAAAAAAACTGCAGTCGAAACCAAAAATTGTCGAACAAAAAACGAAAATTTGTGTACAACTTTTTGCTTTTTTGAGTTGGTTTGACAACGACTGTCTACATTTTATAAATCGTTTTTCTTTTGGCCAATTACAAATGAAGAAGTGGAAGAGAAAAGCAGTTTTTCTACTTTGACTGCGGTTTTTTAAACTTATCCAACCCCTTCCATATTTTGTCGGATGTTGTGTATTGGCAACCGAAATACCTGTAGCTAAATTAAAAACTTTGCCGGTCTTTAGATAAACATAAAATCACGACAACAAGAAGGGGTTTGTGGGTAAAATTAGAGGCAGCCGGGTTTTTTTTTCATAATTCAGCCTTTTGTGGACCAATGAGGCTTAATTTCAATTTCAAACAATTCTGGACTATATGTGACATAAATATAAGATTCGGGGGCGGATAACGTTACATAATTTTTTTTATAGGGTCTGAAATCAAATTTGCAGAAATTACAAACGGAATGACAAACTTATATATATATACCTTTTTACCTTCGGTGAAGGGTATAATGTATAAGACACTACACAGAGAGAAAAAAGACGTTAAAAAATTATCAAACAAAGGTATTGAAACAGCAACGAAGTGTTGACAATATTTTGTAAGCATCTGTTGTCAAATTCTTAACAAAACGCTGGCGTTTGGGAGAATGTTTCTGATGATCTGGCCTAAGCAACCAGTGAAATGCGCATAGAAATAAGGCTATCCTTCAGCAATAAATTTCAGTGTATTTATCAAGAATAAAACTTGGAATTAAAAAAATTAAAAATTTTGTATTCCCAAAAATTACTCTGATAATTTTGTTAAATGTTTAAGAATTTGACAAAGATTTTCTTTTTGAAGAATACAAAGGAGGTATTTCTGAATATGATTATTAAAGGAGGGTAAAAAATATACAATAATTTGGAACATGGAGTTAATTTAACAATTCTTTTTGAGCTACTTATGTTATAACTAGACGCTAGCGGTATTTAAATAAAGAATTTAATTGTGAGAACAATTAAGTACGACGAACAGTTGGGAGATGTTTTTATGGGGTAAATAAATTTTTATCAGAAATCAAACTCAGTTCATCTTATTACACCCTTTTATTTACCAGAATCCACTCTTAAGTCCAAAACCGTTTTTTTGGCACACTAGGTCCCTTTTCTCGGAGAAGGTCCCATATATATATTATTTGTAATTTTTTCTTTTAGCTCGGTATCAAAGATGAAACTGTTGCAGTACAACCTTATGAAAATTAAGCACTAAATGAAAGTGAAGATCGTAGTGCTCTAAATAGTTCCAGTACACAGAAAAAATTATTGCCGAATTATTTTCAAACAACCGCTTGTTTGAAAATTTTTTTAATTTCTATAAATATTTTTACTGATTCAATCAATATTTTTGTTTGATTTTTATTTAACCAACAAAAATGTGGACAACTCTTCAAAAATAAAATAAACGCGTTATTGGTGTCAAGTTTTCATAATTTTGTATGAAATATTTAACGCTCTTTAATGTTGTCGTCTTTTTGCATTTTTTTATTTGATCGTAAGCAACACTTCTTTATGTGAAATATAAGAACAACAACAAAAAACACACACAGTCTATTTTTGGACGCTTTAAAAAAGTGCAACTATAAGAAAAACAATAGCAGACACGACATTATAAGAAACAAAATCCCGTATTCAATTTTTTAAAACTGTTTGGTTAAATACATCAAATACAAAAATAGAATGATGACGAAAAACATATCGAGTCGGTCTGCTGCCGTTTTTGGTTACATTTCTTCTTTAGCAAAGGAAAG
Source organism: Pollenia griseotomentosa (assembly GCA_963931875.1). NCBI lineage: Eukaryota > Metazoa > Arthropoda > Insecta > Diptera > Polleniidae > Pollenia > Pollenia griseotomentosa. The sequence continues at coordinate 52,544,228 of OZ007563.1, forward strand.
GATACAGCAACAGAGAGTGATAAAGAAAAACATTGTGTTGTGTGTATAAATAAGACTTCGTTCAAAAATTATTCCAACAAAAAAATGTGTTTCAAAGCCAGTCGGCGGCTCTGCTTTGCCGTCACCTTCTCATACAGTGCTTACTTGTGTGCGCGTCATTGCTTGTGCAAAAACTTTTTTTTTTTTTTTATTTTGAATTTCAGTAAACTTTTTGTTTGATTCAGTTAAATTATTTGTTTGAAAAAATTAGTGTTTTTTTTCAGTAAACAAAATGCAAATAAATTGTTTGAATATGCAAATTTGTTTGTAGGACCGATTTCAGACAAAAAATTGTTTGATTCTACAAATTTTTTGTTTGAATTGGAAAAATAATTTTTTCTGTGTAGTGGAACTTTACCCTGAGGTAAAGGGTATGTTTTATTGTATTTATATGTAACAATACCAACTTTTTGTTATATATATTAAAGAAAAAATTAAAAATTCACTAGACTGAGAACAATGTGTTGTCAAAATGGCAACTAAATGTTGTCAATATGCTAACAGTGTGTTATTAAAAAAATATCAACATGTTGTCGAAATGAGACCATTATGGTGTAAATATGTGAACATTTTGTTCTCAATATAAGTCCAAATGATGACAAAATAACTACGAGGTGGTTTAAAAATCTTGACACCATCCGTTATTAATTTAAACCCAAACGGAGTTGGCTTACTTTTGACAACGGATCGTGTAAATTTTTATATTTTTTTTAACCGGATTTTTCCCTCTGTGTACGCTCTTTAGCGATCGGCAATAATGACTGTAAGGCTAAGATCCCACTATCGGCGCAATGTACCGCAATGTGGCGTATCTCATGTGCCGATAGTGTGAACGGTCAAAATTTTTCAAAATTCGATAATCTGACCCGAAATTGTGCTGACTGTGGACAATCAAAATTAGCCTTGTTGCGCCGATAACGTGAAAACTGTTTTGCAGAATGCGGAGCCAGCAAATTGTTAAATATGTACCGATTTTTATCGGCCACTTGTGCGCCGATCATAGTCGACAATCAGCTCCGATACAAGGGATGGCAAAACGAAATTGTGAAATTGCACCAACTGGCTACTAAAATTTTACTTTTTTGAGCAAAAACAAATTTGTTTTATTTATTATTCATATATAATATAACATTTGAACTGTTGAACAAATGAAAACAAGTCGCTTTTACCAAAACATTGCAGTTGTACCGATATTGCTATCCCTGGTTTACAAACGTGTGTTTATTAAACAACAATTAAAAAAAAGAACAGGCTGTGCAATAGGGGTAGAATGGTGCACGACTTTTTGATTTCGATACGCTAGAACCCCCAATTTTGTGAAGTTTATAAAAAAACGCATAAGCCAAAAAATTAGGGGGATGGGATTGGGGTAAATGGCTCCTCATCGGGGTGAAAGCTAGGGGAAAACGATACAAAAGCCAAAAAAAGCTTCACAACTGTCCCTAAGTCGCTCCTAGAGGGATAAAATGTAAGACTGACTCCCACTAATATTTTTTATTAACATACTAACCCCCTATCTGTGCTCCTTAAGGCGGCTCTTATACTAAACATTTTTTTCTATAAAATTACCCGCCACCGCCCTAACTAGCCCCAGAGTGCCCCTAGAGGAGTCAAATATATGACGGACCCCCAATATTTTTGCTACCAGAGTATTTTTTCAGAACAAACCTAGTCTCCATCTTTAATCATTAGGGTGATCCTCATACAAAAGTTTCGAAAATAGAAGAGTTGCACAACATATGTTCGCATAACTCTATCTCCATTCCTTAAGGGGTCTCTTATACAAAATGTTCAATGCAGACTAGAAATATATTGAGGAAAAAGTCCCATAAATGCCCAGGAGTCGCCCCTAGTGGGGTAAAATGTATGACTGACCTCAATTAGTTTTTTGTCCTTAACATTTTCTCGTACATACTTGCCCCTTATCGCCACTTCTTGAGGGGGCTTCCATACAAATATTGCGTTTTATGAAATTGTTAAATTAATTAAAATTGTTTGACTTTTGTGAATATAATCAAAAGTTTCTAACAGATTTTAATCATTTATGGCTTGTTTTGTTTGTAATTTCGTTTCTTATACGTCTAGAAAATTTTTTTTATGAATTTTTAAAAAAACAAAAATTTCGAAATTTTAATAAAAGAATTGTTTTTTTTTCCAAAAAAAAATTATTTTTCTAAAACGACTGCGCATTTTTGAAAAAAATTTTACTTTGCTTAAAGGAAATTTTATTGCGCAGTTTCGATTTTTTTAGTTTTTTCAATAAGCTAAAGCGTTTTTGAGTTATGCGAACATATGCTGTGCAACTCCTCTATTTTCGAAATTTTTGTATGGGGACCACCCTAATGATAAAAGATGGAGACTAGGTTTGTTCTAAAAGAATAATCTGGTAGTAAAAATATTGGGGGTCCGTCATATATTTGACTTCTCTAGGGGCACTCTGGGGCTAGTTAGGGCGGTGGCGGGTAATTTTATAAAAAATAGTGTTTAGTATAAGAGCCCCTTAACGAGCACAGATAGGGGGTTAGTATGTTAATAAAAAATGTAGGGGGGAAAATATAAGTGGGAGTCAGTCTTACATTTAACCCCTCTAGGAGCGACTCAGGGACAGTTGTGAAGCTTTTTTTGGCTTCTGTATCGTTTTCCCCTAGCTTTCACTCCGATGAGAAGCCATTTACCCCCATCCCAAGCCCCACATTTTTTGGCTCATGCGTTTTTTTACAAACTTCACAAAACTGGGGTTTCTAGCGTATCAAAATCTTACTGCTTAGGATTTCCATATAACACTATTCCACCCCTACTGTGCAGTGAGTTTTAATAAAATTCAATGATTTTTTTATTATTATACGTATATAAATATGTATATTATTAAAAATTTAATTTAATCCATTTCGAAAGTAAAACTTTGTCTGCCAACAAGCAAATAAACAAAAAATAGCACGATATTGTGACCGCAATGTACTGATATTGTCGCAGTAGAGTTTCGGCCGATATGAACCGAAAAAAATTGTTACAATGTGCAACGATAATGACACCACCCAAGAATCAATTGTGAAATTTTTTTAAATGTGCGCTGATATAGCACGATAAAAATCATCACAGATTGTGCTATTTGAGCCGATAGTGGGATCTTAGCTTTAAACAACTTAAAATAATTTTTTATTCAGCCGAAAAAGGTTTGTTATCATTTTTATAATCTTATAATATTAAATAGAAGTAAAGTTTGATTTGACTTCCAAAATCTTCTATTACTCCCTATATCGTGCTTAGCCATTTATAAAAGGTTATTGAATATTTTTCACTGATTTTCTATTAATTTACCAGTTTAAAAAAGTAGAATCTAAATGAAACGTAACTTGTCCCCTTCTAAAAGAATTTTTGATGAAAAGAGGGTTAAGCTTTTCGACCCTCCAAACAAACTACATATCCCATTTTACAGGTTTCAAGTTTGTTGTAAAAACAGAGTTAAGACAAAATAACTTAAGCTACCTTTTTGAATTTTAGGTTTTTTCGTTTCATATCAAAAATTAACAAAACTCCGTCACCGTTTCAAATTAGGTTTTTTTTATATAAAAGCTTTATTTTTTAAGTATTCAAAATATTTGTAAAATATATTAATACTCTTATGCATATAAAATTAAAATCACTTACTTTCGCTTGAAAAATCAGTCTATTTTCGAGATTTCTTACTGTTACCAGTCATTGTAATGTATAATGGAGATAAATGGCAGCTACTCCATCCTTCTTTATTGTGGTTATTGTTGTACTCTATCAAATTTTACTTTAATATATGTAAAATATTTTAATCTAGTTTTATTTTGAATTTATGTTTTTTAATTTTTATAAATGAAATATTTTTCTTCACTTTGTTTTGAGATACCAAATATAGACATTGCCCTTCAATTCTTCAATAGCAATGATATCTTTTTGTAAAATAAGTTTAAATTGTGAATTTAAACCTACGCAGAAAGAAAAACACTCGGGATAAATCAAGTTTATTATGATTACTTAAAGTACGAGTCGTACTCAAAAATTCAAGTACGAATAATATTAAAACGTACTCAAAACAATTCTAAATGGGATCACTTTCGAAAATCAATCCCGAAATTTCTTGATATAAGTATAAAATTCTTAAATCAAGTAAAAAAAAAAAATTTGTCGTTGTGTTTTTATTTTCTATACACATTGAAAAAATGTCTGGCCAGACTCATGTGTACCACGAAGGGTTAAAAAGTAAATTTAAACTCTTGTTTCTCATTTAGTTTTTATTTTTGGTTAAATATGTACATAAGATTTTTAAAGTAAAAGCCATATCGGGCATGATGTAGGTGTTTTATCATTATATTAAGTTTTTTCTTTCTAATTTCTTTTTTGGTTTTTTTCAAGCACGAATTCGGAATATAAATAGAACTTTCATCAAGCGCATTTTAAGATTGATTTAGTCCTAGTGTTACTTAAATCAATCTCATTTTCGGATTATTTCAAGTACGAAGTGGAGATTAAATATGGATATTTTAAGTATTTTTTGCGATTGAAAATCCATACTTAAATCAATCTTTCTGTACTTGATTCAAGATAATCCGTACTCACCGTACTATTAATACCGCTTCGTTTTTTGCTAATGTGCAAACGCAAACGTTATTTAAGTCTAAAATTAAAAATGTATTACAAATGTTTTAAGAAACTAATTATACCTAGTTGTTGCTACTCATTAAACAAGCAAATACAAAAAAAAACTAATGTTAAAGTTTTTTTTTTTTTTTCTTATTTTTGATGAATTAGTGGTCTTAACTGCATAGCACGTGCTTTAAAAGTAATTAAGCCTTTAGGTATACAATTGAATTATTGGGAATATATATTGTATAACTAACTTAAGCAGTTGTTATCAGGGTTTTCAGATCTTTTGCATCTTCGTCGCCGAATTGCCAATAATAAAACTTTGCCAAATAGGATTTTATATAATTTAAAAATAGTTAGAATTTTTATATTACGACAGAACTAATTTAGAATAATTTTCAAAATACGCTAGAAATATATTCTTAGAGTAAAGATATTTTGTCTGCATCTTCAGCATACTATGACAACACGTATAGAAAGTTATAATGTAATGGTTATTAAACATCATTAAATGGTTGAAAGTAACATAATATTTTAAGAGAAAAAGCGCATAATCGAACGCTTCAATAAGAGAGCTCTTATACAGCACTTAATGATAAAGAAAAAAATATACAAAAAGCTGCTATTTTAGTGCTGACAACGAAGAAAGTTTTAAAGTGAACAAAAAAAAAATATATTATGGTTTACGAAAATTATTGAAAAAAGACATTTAAAAAAGAAAGGAAAACATTAATAAATATGTTTTTTTAGTTAGCCCTTAAAAAAAGGACTTTAGGAGTGCTTTGTTTCCATGTTAAAAGAAGCGCTTATTGTCAGCAGAAAATAGTCCTAAAAACCAGGAACACCCCATACAAAAATCAGGTACACATCAGCAGGTTTGAAGCGATTTGAGGTATGAGTTCATATATAAATCCTGCTCCTTTTGGAGCACATATTTACTGGGTATTATTTTTCAGCCAATACTTAAATTTAAATTTGCGATAAACATTTAAACATAAACATTACCAAAAATATTGCTTATCTATATAATAAAAATGAAATGTTGTCTGTTGCTGAACGCATAACTTGAGAACGGCTTGACCGATTTGGACGATTTTTCTTTAAAATGATCGCCATGGTCCAACTTAGGGCCCACTTAAACGCCCACTTTTTTCGAATTACCTTAAATCAGAAAACGGCTCCATCGATTTGACAAATTTTTCTTTCAAATGGTCGTATTGATCCATTTAAAGTTTTCATCGAAAGAAAAATTTACCACGCCTACTTTTACGCCCACTTTTTCTATTAAGCGCATAACTTGAGAACGACTTGACAGTTTTGGACGATTTTTCCTTTAAAATTATCATCATGGTCCAACTTAGGTTTGTACGAAAAAAAAATTTTGCCCCGCCCACTTTTATGCCTACTTTTAAGCCTACTTTTTTCGATTTACCTAAAATTAGAAAACGGCTCCATCGATTTGACTAATTTTTTTTCAAATGTTTGTGTTAATCCATTTTAAGTTTTCATCGAAAGAAAAATTTACCACGCCTACTTTTACGCCCACTTTTTCTATTTATTTGAACGATTTTTTCTTGAAAATGTTCGCCATGGTCCAACTTAGGTTTTTAAGGAAAGAAAATATTTCCCCGCCCACTTTTAAGCCCACTTTTTTCGATTCACCTAAAATCAGAAAACGGCTGCATCGATCATTAGTAATCAGCTACCGAGCGAAGCCGGGACGGCCAGCTAGTATTTAATTAAAATAAAAAATTTGTGTGTACGAAAACAATATATTGTTACAACAAACATAGTGTAGTTGCCGGAACAATGCCGAACCATATTTTTTGTCTCCGTGTATCATAGTTTTAACAAAAGGTTCCGTAAACGCTTTCCAATGGTCCTTAAAAGTGTTCTTAGCTGTTTGTAAAACTTTATTACTAAGCATCCAATAGCGGATCATAAGCGAGAATTAAACCCGCTTTACTGTAATGTTTGGTGCGGTGTATCGGCTGAAATAATAAATGGTTTCTTATCTTTTGCAAATTTCATTGATATATCAACCTCTGACAATGTTCAAACTGTGGATAATGTTCAAACTGTGGAAACCCATCTAACTTTGTGGCTTCAAAAAGATGGAACCACAGCACATACCGCAGGTCCGTCATTGGACTTGGCAATGTAACGAATTATATCGAATTTTCTATGAAAATTTTTTAATAAACGTTTTTAAAACTGAAATATTTTTATGAGCAAAATGTATAATCTTTAATTTTAGACGAACTTTTCTATTAGTGGAAATTGGTTGCAAGCAAAATGGCTGAAAATTTTTTGTCGAGAAATCACATCACCACATCTGACAACCCTGGTCATTATCAGCAAGAAATGATAAGAAGTAAAATTTAACAAAGTGACGTTGTTGCAACGCGTTGTTATTTGAAGTTGTAAATATATCAAAGTAAATCACAGCAACAATTAACACACTCACCTTCGTTAACACTAGCAGTGTTAAAAAAAGTTTAAGTCATAATTTTTATTTGTCACTTTGGAATTCTAATCTATTTATAGAGTTTTTTTTTTGGCGTTAAATAAAACAATGAGTTGTCATGTGTCTGCTTATACAATTTTTAGTTCTATAGATTCAATACCCTCCTTAAAAAACTTTTAATAAAAAAAAATGTTCATTGTTTACAAACACTATTTTAAGTTTTAAAGTGAACCGACAAGATCTTCGACATTTTCTAAAGGAATCGCCTTGTAGTGGCACCTAATTACCAATTCCTGAAGACCGGCTATGACTAGATCGCTAAAAAGCGCACCTGACTAAATTTTTATTTGACACCAAGAGAGGTAATTAACTCCCTTACGAATGATTAGACGATCTTGATAGTACCTTGCACAATTCCTCTTGAACACACATTCAAATCATTGAACATTTTTTAAACTCAATACTAAAGTGTCACTGTCAAAAACAAATACTGTTTCGGACAAGGACTAAGGACATGTAGAAGCAAAAAACAAATGAAGCTAAGTAAGAAGCAGGAATAAAAAATACTCTCAAAAATTAATAAGGAAATTAAAAATACATACAGCAATGAGAATGGGATAAAAATATGCACACATTCTTTTTCTATGTGAGTCTGGGATATGTGTGTTCGAAATATTTTGTAATATGCTCTGTATAATAATAATAATATTGCGACAACAATTCTTAGTAAGCCAAAGCCACACACGACACAAAGGTAAATCACACTTATTCTTGCAGACTGCACGAGCTAAGTCTTAAATACTAGGTGTATGGGAAAAAATGTTTTACTGTATTGGAAGGTTTTAAAAGAATCAAGTACTGTCTGGAGGGTACTTCTTTGAATAGTTGAAGCCTTCCATCACTAATTAAATTGTGAAAGTAGATGTAATAAGGCAAGGACTTCGGAGAAGTCTTATGTTTGCATTAAAAGCCTCTTAGAAGGGACTAGTTTTTTTAATTGGCCTACTGACGACGTTTAGCTTGCCGACAAGTCCCTCTGTTTATTATCTTTGTTTACCAAGGTATAGTTAGCACTAGCGATTTGGTAGCTCCAACTTCTAAGAAACAGATCTGAATATGCACTAGAATTGCTTTTTTATATGTTAAGTTTATGGAGATGCATCAAACAGTGATTTTAAATTTTTTATTAATTTTCTAATATAGCATGTATATTTATCCAAATATATTTATAACGCTAAGCATGCCCATGTGAATTTCCCAGTATACTTGCAATTGGTTTTTATACCCTTCACCACATGTGTAAAGGGTATATAAGTTTTTAATTTCGTTTGAAATTTCTCCAGTATTAATCTTATTCGGAGTCCTCATGAGAATTATAAAACTTTTGTTTGTAAACCTCTTTTAAAGACGTTTTTTTAAATAAATATCTTTAAAAAGCATTTATCTTTTAATTTTAAAAAACCCCAAATCACAAAAAATTTCGATATCCTGAAAAATCTCGGTATCCCGTAAAATCCAGGGACCCCAAAAAATTCCGGGTTTTCATTTTTTGAAATCCCGAATCGCGGAATTAACCAAAACTAGTCCCGATTGGCAGCCCTAGTCCGTATGTTTGTTGAAATGGGTTTCCGAAGACCTCCGAATTGATGGATACTAGCTTGTTACATACGTAATTATGTCACACATACTCCTGTAAAGTTTGCTATTGAAATACACATAACAACCACATACATCTTTATACATCTTTTGTGTATTAAATAGGGAGATCGAACGAATAGTATTCGACCGGTTTTAACCGGTTATTTTAGTCCTGCCCAAGTCGAATATTTAAAAATTTCTATTTTTCGAATATCGAATAAACCGGTTATTTTGGTAAATAAACTGGTTATTTGAGTAATGTGTAATTAGCATACTTTTTCCTTACTTTTGTTATAAATGTACCCGAAATTTAAGTATTTTTATAATTGAATATTGGGCAAACTTAAACTTTTAATGAAGAATGTCAAAACAATGAGCAATATGAGCAATTTAACAAGAACCAAAAATAAAATCAAAATACTCCAAAAAATTTTTATATTTTTATAAAGATGTAAACTCTGGTGATAATTCGAAATGATTTAAAAGACAATGGTGCTTAGAGGGCCCTAAAATGATAAGTTGCAAGGGTTCTTTAACGTCACGACTTATTAATCACCTTTAATTAGTCCACAAACTTGAAATAAATAAACGCCAAGTAAAACTTGACTCTGTTCCCAGTAGTTCTTAAGAGACTGAAAATAATTCTTTACTTAAATATGCTGCAAACAATGAATCATTGGGTAAAATATTAGCCTGTTGTATTGCCAACGACGGAATGCCCGTAAAGGCACTAAAAACTCTTAAGTAGTTCTAGCATATCTTCTTGCTCAAACCTACAACATACCGACGGAATTGAAATATATAATCCTGGCTAAGAGGTTTTGTTTGAAACTCTTCAAAAATATGGTTGAAGTCTACTGATTTATAAAGACATGCTTAACCACCCAGCAAAAACTTTACTTACCAGGAAATTTAGCAAATAATGTTGGAGAAAATAAACACTACTTATTTTTCGGCTGAATAACTACTTATATTTGTTCGAGGTGTCCACAGAATAGAGTACTTACAATTCACTTACTAGAAGTCAAAAAATACTACCATCTATTACTAAAAATCAAAAAGTTTTTCCTGGGCACCAACAAATTAAAACTCATTTAAAATAAATTTGGGAGAATAATAAATTTATTAAATTCCTATGATTTTTTAAAACCAAAGTTTTTCAAAAATTCTAAAGATATGTTCACACCTATTAAATATTTGACTTACTACACGTAACCACTAGTTTTCCTAAAAAGTTGTTTGCTTTTACAAAACGTTTGGCTAGAGCAAACATCATTTAACAGTTTATAAATCACATTATACAATTATGATCTGAAATAAATAAAGTTTAGTAAATAAATAGAAATTTGCTAAAAATAAAGCTTAAGTTAAATCAATTTACTGGTCAATTTTTTTTTTTTTTTTTTTTGTTTTTTATTTTATCGTCAAATATTTGTTAGGTCTGAACATACCTTAAGTAATACCTATGTGTTTTGTTGGTTCCTTACCTTCGTGAAACGTTTTGTTTCTATTCAAATAAACTTTTTATTACAAAAACTAATTTATTCGAATTCAAACCGGTCAACCGGTTATCTTAAAAATGCTTAACCGAAAAACTGTTTTTTAAAAACAGCAACTATTCGGAATATTCGAAAACCGGTTTTTGAAAAAAGTCGATAGATCACCCTAGTATTAAACAACAATTGTACTCAATGCAATGTCTTTACGTGGTCATTGATAAAACTTTCTTTTTTAGTCGCACCATGGTGAAGGGTATATAAGATTTGACATAGCCCAATATAGCACTCTTACTTGTTTTTTTTTTTCTTCTTCTTTAAGTTTACCTTCGAAATTTTCCAATGATCTTTGAAACAAGAACGTGACTTGCGCCACAACAATTGAAAGCGTAAACAATATCAGTAATTTTTTATCAATATTATGTTTGGGAATACTAAATTTATTATCAATAAGATTTCTCTATGACGTGCTAAATTCGCAATTTTTATTTTTGATAAATTCTTGTAACAATATTAAAGCTTAAACAAAACACCAACAATAAACAGTGAGGAGAGTGATCATTTCTTACATTCCCCTCATTTTTTTATTTTTGTTTAGCAATTTTTTTATTTATCACAGAAGTTTGACTTTTCATCATGAGTTTCCAAATGGTAAAAAAATATTTTTACATTTTGAATAATGAAATGCGTATACACAAAATGATCAAGCGTTTTTTTCAATTACTTGCATTAATTTTATACTTATCAGTAGGGCGCGAAACTTCATGCAAATGCATGTTTTCCCTTGAAAGTTTAAATACTAAGTTACATACTTAGTTAAATACTAAGTTACTTAACCGCATTTTGCTGAAAAATAGCATCGGTTTGTTAGTGTCTATTTTGAATATTTGTATTAATAGAAATTCGTATATTATGATAGTTTTTGCTGAAAAAAGCATATTTTTCGTTTTCATTCAAATGATTTTAATTGTTGTCAACATTAAAGAGAACTTGCACTCAAAAAAAAATTTTATATATTGTTTTCAAAAGTTCGGCGACAATAAATTACTTTTATTAAATTTAAAATTACTGTTAAATACTTTTATAGTAAAAAGCCCCAACAATAATGTGCTTACGTTGAATTAAGCAAATGTGCGAAAACATGTAAATTATATGAGGCGAACCATATTGAACTTAAGGAAACTTTTTGTTAAGTTTAATGAAACTGTCATTTGCTTAAGCAAGGTGCGAATCTAATCGCACATTCCGTACGGAATCAAATGTTTTTTATTTGGTTTTTTTAAATACATTTGAGAGACTTTTTGTTAATTTTTGACAGTAGGTTAAGCAAGGCTATGCATATTATGGTAAGGCCTAAAGTAGCATTACCGATGTGCAAACTAACCGTTCGATGCAGGTCTACATCAATTCAAATTGACTGTGCACATCGGATTTTCTTGTTATTTTTTTAATGATTTTGCAAGATGTTTTGTGTTTGACAAAAAATCTTAAAATTGAAGGATCAATTTAAAAAGTGTCAAGCACACAACCTACAATTGGTTCTAGAAAGTGAAAAGAAATGACATAAAATTCATCTAGAATAACTTGAATCTCTATAGCATTTTTTAAATAAGACAAATTCTTAACGTAATCTTTTTTTTTTTTTAAATTACTTTTGATAAGAACTCGCCTCGCTGTACACAGTTTTTAAATTTTAGTATGTCAGATTTTCTTTAAATAATATACTTAGCATAAATTAAGTTTATTCATTTTTTAAGCATATTTTGAATATTTTTAAGCATGTTTTATGCGCATATTTTTCAATTATAATTGCATTAAATTCCACGCCCTACTAATCAGTCATAATTTTATTGTCAATATTTAATTCTGGCTATTTTATATACTCATCGCGGCATTAAGTGCGTTAATAGGTTGATAACCGACTTTTCGCAAGAATTATTTGTACTTTGTATTCTTTCTAGTCATATTGTAAATTATTGCCCTATTAATCGCTAATATTTTGGAAAATAAGAAATTATTTGTATCAAATTTTGTGATAACATGCGTAAAACTTCTTTGTACCTAATTTTATGTTTCTGCCTTCATTTTTAATTATTATTAGTGTTTTTTAGAAGTGGTTTTAGCGTTATGGTCAATTATAAGCCGATTCTTTTAAAATTTGACATTAAAGCTGGATTCACCCATGCGTTCCGAACAATAATTTGGTCCGGACAAAATTGTTTATATTGAGTTTGACGTCTGACTTTAGAGAGCATTATTTTGTTCGGCAAGTTTTTTCTTGAATTGGTTTAATTTAAATTTTTGTTCAGAACAAAATGAACTGAGTTGCCACTTTTTTTCAATTTGTATATAATAGTTAAAATTATTGTTTTTTGCTTAATCTCTTTGTCCTTCTTTACTCCTCAATGGAGCATAGGGCTTCAACATGTTGATTTCTCCAACATAATCTGTCTCTAGTTTCAACTGCGGCATCGTCCCACGTGAAACCATATCGTTCAAGTTCGTTTTTCACTGATCGTCTTCATGTGTTGTTTGGACGGCCACGTTTTTTAGAACCTTGGGGATCCGATTTTAGTGTCATTCTTGTTATATTTGTGACATCTTTTCTCAGAGTGTGGCCTATCTACCTCCATTTTCTTCTTTTTATTTGTTTGCCAATTTCTTCTTCGTTCGCTAGTTCCCAAAGATCTTGGTTGCGTACAGTGGCTGGCCAAATTATTTTAAAATTTTTGCTAAATAACACTATATAATCTTTATGTAAAATTGTCCGCTGCCTCCGAATATGAAGTCAGAATTGTCAAAAGTAGAACTGATATTACCAAAACAACCGTTATTTGTGTTTTTAAAAAAGATGATGTGACTGAAATGCAAATATCTTTGAACATTTTAAACGGACTATGTATTTCTTTTTTTTTTAGTGAAAGGTTATAAAATTTCTAAAATAACCATTGGTCGTTTGTGAAGATGAGTCAATAAATGGCACAGTTATAATTGACAAAATTTCAAACTCCATTATAAATTTTATGATTTTTTGCAATTTTGATCTTTTCAAGTTATTTTTTTTAAACCAAACAATAATTTTTTTAAATTTTATTACTTACGACATTAGCCTATTTCAACACGAACATGTTGTGCCCTATAGGATCCAGATCGGTGCAAGAAGGACAAATTGACATAATATTAATTGAATTAACCCACTTTTCGATTTGTATTAAATCAAAGAAAAACACAACATATAAATATACAAAGCAAAATTTTTAGTTACAACAAATATTAAAAAAAGCTTAAAAAAATGTTTGTACCAATCTATGTCTTTTTGGGCGCAAAATATTCACACTAAAATAATCTAATGTCGCTTGCAATAAAACATTAAGATTTTTAAATCATTGGTTTAAAAAAAATAACTTGAAAAGAGCAAAATTTAACAAAATCATCAAATTTTTTATGAAGTTTGAAGTTTTGTCCACTGTAACTCTGTCATTTCTGGACTAATCTTCACAAACGACCCATGGTTATTTCAGTAATTTTAGTATCTTTCACGAAAAAAAGAAAACACAAATAACGTTTTTTTTTTTGGAAAAAAACTGTTCTACTTTTGACAATTCTGACTTCATATACGGATTCAGCGGACATTTTACACAAAGATTAGGTGTCAGATTCATTTGGTCACGACTTTGTTGGAAATTTGTGAACCAATGTAATTAAATAAAAAAAAATAGTATAAAATTTTCATATTATTAGAATGTGTATTCTAAGTCAAATTACAATCCTCTAAAGCTTTTATACTTTAATACGCATATTTCTTCAATATTTTCCAGGAATATTTTCTATGCACTATCACCATGAGAAAAAAATTCCCAGATTCTATTTGTTAAAAATAATATAATTAAAAATAAAAAAATCACTTTAATTTTTCGTCCATTTTCTTAACACACTTTTAGAATAAAATTCAAAATAAGTGGTTTGCTAGTTGTGCTGCCATTTTGTATAATTGTTTACATCTGTAAACTGTATGGTAGCTTTGCTTTCCCGGACAAATTTTTTGAAATGGGTGAATCGTTCTGCAGAACACTCTCAGTAAAAAAATTATGCTGCGGACAAAAGTATTGCTCCGATCGCATGGATGAATTCACCTTAAGATTTTAAGATATTTTTAGTTTTTGAAATTTTCAGTTAATACAGTATTGTGGAACAAGTGCGATACTATAATTTTTAGTCAAACGAAATTTATTTTTTTTGATTTAACTCAAAAAACGATACGTATGAAAGGGGTTTACTCATTATTCTAGAGTAAGCGTTATATGGAAGACATAAACCGGTTCACTCACTGTACTTCTAACTAAAACAAATTTCTTGTTATATACAACTTGCACGTTGTTGTTCTTATACCCACCCCACTATAGTGGCGAACGTATTATGCGTTTGTGCTGATGTTTGAAACACCTTATAATATTGATACTATACCCATTTTTTAGTATAATGATCGACTTAGAATCAGTTTTTGAATCGATGTAAAGGTGTCCGTCCGTTCGACTGGGAGGCTGGCTGACGAGGTGCGCAAGCTGCAGGTCGCAATTTTGGAGAGTATAATTATTATTTTGAAATTCGTGAGAATCGGTCTATGATTTCAGATTGCCCGCATACCAGCTTCTTACTTTATTTCTTGTGCCCATTACCCTTCATATAATGTTGGTATTTAGATGTTTTTTGACCCGAAAATATCATATTGTCAACATAAATAGTCTGACCAATTTTTTCTTAATTGGTCCACATTTGACCATATTGCCCATATTTAATCCCATACTAATTCTACTCCCGAAAATAGATTTAAATACCATCTCTCCTTATAAATGTTGGTATTGATAGAAAATAACTTAACGACGAAAACTATTGTAATTTCCACTATGCAATGAAAAAATTGCATACTGGTAGGTCAGAAATGGCCCATAGGTCCCGTATTGACTTCCACTTTAAAATCGCTTTAAGATAAACCACTAGTTTGGATTTATTGTTGTGTTTTAAACAAAATAAAAATTTTAATGCTGTGTTCATTGATTCGTCATAAATTATAAGGGGTTATAAGACATATGACTTTAAAACTTTATGGATTCACAACCACAAATATTCGGCGCAATGAACTCTTAAGGCCAAAATACATTGATCAAAATACTCATCAAGCATTGTGGTAGTATTAGTGAAAATTTGTTTGTATGTGTAACACCGACAACGCTTGATGAAAAATCAAAAAATTTAGATATGACGGCGAATATTACGTCCAGCACACGTACACGTTGAATTCGCCGGCTGTACAAGCATTTGACAAGTGTATTTGGGCCTTTACATGATTCTTAACCTACTAACATAATTTTGTTATGGCTGGTTCATGATTGCTCATAGGTAGGGTTTCTAATTTCCCGGACTTTTTCTATTCCCGGGAAACGTAATAAAAAAATCTTATTCCCGGGAAACCCGGGATTTTAAGAAAAAAACATTACACAGGATTTTACTTAATTAAAAGAATATATAAATGTATATACAAAAGTCTAAACAAATAACCTTAATTAAAACTACAGAAAACCAAAAAAAAAAAACAAATAAATTGTATCCCAGCTAGGATTTGGCTGATTATTTTTTGTAAAAATCACCCAAATGATTCATTTCAGATCAGTTTTGATGATTAAAAACCGATTTATCACACATTTCAGATCAGTTTTGATGATTAAAAACCGATTTATCACTTATGTTATGTTAACATTCATATTTACATACATATTAAATATGTGTGTATGTAGCAACTTGGTAAAATTAATTTTCTTTTAAGAAAAAACATTTTAGTTTTATTGAAGCATTTAAAAGCTCATCAGAGATTCTATTTCTAGTCCTTGTCGATATGTATCAGAGAACTGCAAAAATCACTATTTTTCTTGATTTATTCATACGCTATAATTTACATTCACTCTATGCCTGCAAAAAAAAGTTCAACGTTGGTAATTTTGTCAGCTTTTTGTACAGGTTTGATTTGTGCATGTGAGAGGTTTTTATTGAAAGTGCTTTGTTTGCATATATTGTTGCGCCCTCAGTAACACAATTGCACAAGTCAAATGACATACTTTTTTATGCTTTTGCATTCAAGTAGTCATTGCCCACCCGATGAGACAAAGACGATTGTAAATTGGTATGACTACGAGTCGCTTTGTTGGTATGATTGTTGTAGGCATAAGTTCAAATAAACTAGTAATTGTGTCCAATTTGTTTTGGTGTTTACCCTACAAATAATATTGGACCACCGTATTTTGATCAAATGGACTACTCATTGGACTAGTCCGATGTAATGCAACCATGGACCATGTCATTGTTAAAAAGTGTTTGTAGTGAGAAAGAAAAATACACAAAAATCACTGCACTGATGCCCATTCAGCAGTTGCTATGTATGTAGTACGTATTAAAGTTTTTTCATATGATGGATTCGAAAGAAAAAAAATTTAAATGAAACTAAACGCACATAGGAACAAACAATTTCCATAGAAACAAGAAGACAGTTTTTATTTTTGCTGAATAGGCATCAGAGCAATGATTTTTGTGTATTTTTCTTTGTATGTGTTTTTTACCAAAGCAATAATTGACGAACGAAACTAAACATGATATGAATGGCAAAGCCAACACGCTTTGCAAGACTTGAATGAATTTTAAAACAACACCAATGTGTGTGGCTGAGAAAGTTTGATTGCATGAACACAAATGAGTGTATTTGATGTTGTTCATTTTATGCGAATTTTTTGCAATCGCACAAAGCCGTTCTCTGATATGTATGTATATTGCCTGCTACCGAAAACGTACGCTCGCTTTCTACAGACGTTGGTTTTATAGTAAGAAGCGCATCATACAAAGATTTTAAATTTGTTGGCCCGTGACTTCATAGACGCCAAATTCTTTTTTAAAATATTTTCTTTACATTTATTTTTTTTAGAATTTGATAAAGCTTTTTTAAGGTGTTCTTTAAAGACAGTATATGGTTTATCTGGTGTTAGTGATGGTGTATCGTGTACATTTTCATTTTCTACTTCAAGAAGCTTTTTAGACATTTCATCAGCAATTAAAGAGACCGTTGATTTATTGGTGTAGGAAAAATAGTCCGATTTGTAGGTAGTTTTTAGTAATTTAAGTAAAGAATATATTTTTATTGCTCGTTTTTCGATTTTAACTATGCTAACAAATAAAAATTTCAAAAAATTAAATTTGAAATTCCCGTAAAAAATTTCCCGGGATTTATTTTAAAAAACTGTCCCGGGTATCCCGGGAATTCCTGCCCGCGTAGAAACTCTACTCATAGGTCATGAAAATTTTTCTATGTATACTGAGGTGTAGGGTATCATATGATCGGGCTTGAAGACTATACTTTCTTACATGTTTTTTATATTATATACACATTAGTGTGTCTTTCAGGGAATGGGATTTGATCTATCGGATAAATTTCGAGTTGTTTGTTAGTATATTGAACCAAATTTATTATAATGAATATCTGTATTATAAATATTAAAAACATAATTTTATTTAAAAATATTTTATTTTTATTACAATAATACAAACAAAAAAAATAAAATTTGTTTCTTTCTTAAAATTATAATATTTTTTTATTTTTTTTGTTTATTTGCTAGACTGATTTCTACATTTGCCTTTATGATCCGTATTTAGACATCTACGTCTAACACTAAATATACTCGCTTCATCCACTTTAGTTTCAGATTGATTGTAAAATATAACTTTTTTGGAACTGATTGGCTTAACGAAATTATTAACACACAATAAAACCATAATAAATAGAATAAACAATTGGCACTTCATTGTGACGATTTGTTTTTTTAGTATTTATTAAATTAAGTTGTTGTGCCGACAATGATTTAATTTGTACTAAATAAGTTTTTATTTTATGAAGAAAAAAAAAACAACAATAATTTGCTGATAAGATTATTGTGATTTCTAATGATTATGAGAGTTAAGAAATGTAAAAACAAACATCTCTTAATATAGTTTAACAAGGGGAATTTATTAAAAAAAATTTACTTGTGGTCAAGTGAAATGGCATGCGCCATAGACAGTCAGTTAAAAGAATTTATTCTTAAGTTTCGAAAGTAATAAAATTTCATAACATCTTTGAATGGGTACTTGGACGCTACTGCAGGGTGCTTGAGAACGTCTATACGTTGTTTGCGTTGATGATAGGTCCACACCGATGTAAGCGCTCTTCAATATATTGAACATGGTATACTCAAAAGGATTAGCTTTGAAGTCGTTTAAAAACGAAGGCATTTCGTTGAAAAACGAAGACATGTCGTCTCACTACAAACACTTTTTAACAATAACATGGCCCAAGCTTGCATTACATTGGACCAGTCCATGGAGAAGTCCATTTTATCAAAATGGATAAGGTAGTCCTATATTACTTGCAGGGTAGTGTCAGTGTCACACACAAATACTGAAGATAAGTGTAGACGACAAATTAACGTAAGTGTGTGAACGTGTAGAAGTATAAAACAAAAGCTCTACTTAACTGAAAGTACGGGTATACAAATACTCTTAAAAAGCAAGGGAATGAAAAATACACCTAATAATGAGAGTGGAAACAAAAAAAATTACACATGCTTTTTTTAGTGTGAGTTTGGCATATCCCTGCAAATTTTGATAAAATGGACTACTCCATGGACTGGTCTAACGTAATGCAAAAAGCATGGACCATGTCATTGTTAAAAAGTGTTTTTAACGAGACGACATAACTTCGTTTTTAAACGACTTCAAAACTAATTCTCTTGAGTATACCATCGAGTAGTTTTAAGACTACTCCTTTGTAGTCCAAAGCTGGGTTATATAGTCCTACCCTAGGACATCGTAATGTTCAATAGACCATGTTTTTCCATACGTTTGGGTTACTTTTGGACTAGTCCTAGTCCCTTGTGGGCTACATTTTACACGCGTGTTTGGACTAGTCCTAGTTGCAGGAATGCTTTGCAACAAATTTTCTTTGTATGCATACGCCACATACGACACACAAGTAAATATCACAAACTCTTTGTATGCGTCCGTCTCATACGTCAGTAAACATCACAAATTCTTGCAGACTGCACGAGATAACTTTTAAATACCAGTAGTATAGGAAAACATTGTTAAGTGTATTGAAAGGTTTTGAAATAAATATGTACTGTCTCGAATGTATTTCTTTGAATTTTTTTACACTTACCACACTATTAATATTTTGCCGCATAGCATTTTTCATTATGGTACCATAAAAATGTTTTGTACACACATTTGTTGGAAAATATATTTATGCAGGATTTTTGTATCTAATCGATATTAGTGTTGAAGACTTTTTCTAAAAACCGTTTAAGAATATCAATAAAAATTTTAGAAAAGTAATTATTTTATGTTAAATAATAAGAATTTCGTTATTTGTTGCTACATACTAGAAAATTTGCATGTTTATTTTGTATACATAAATATTTCATTACGGCCAAGTAATAAAATTAACGTAAAATATATTGGCCTAAAAATCATGGAATAAAGAACATAGATATATTTCAAATGGAATATAAACTTTAAATTAGTTAAATATAAAAAAAATATTCAACTAAAAATCAAAATACGCATAAACATAAACAATTTTATAATTAGGAAAAACGAAGAACAAATCATTTTTAAATTTCTTTATATTTTATGTCTTAAAATACCATGTAGTACGAAGGTATTTGAAAATTTCAGACTCAGTGTGAATAATACTTATTAAATGAATCAGAAAAGTTAATAAACGATTTGCTACTTCATTAAAATGATTAAAAATAGATATCTATAATGTATTTTGATGTATTATTTTTTTGTATTTTTTTTTTAAACGAAAGGTTTACAATAAATTAATTTTAAAAACAAAAATAGGAAAATAGAATATTTATAAAAACAAATAAATAATTGTAGAACGGTTTGTTTTTTGAACATATTAATTAATCAGCAAACTACCATTAAATATTTAGAAAAATAGAAGATATTTTTTTATATCATAAACAGAAAACCAATTTTAATTTTTTTTTTTTTAATAAAAATTGAGTATAAATTAAATATTAAATGCAAATGTAGAGTAAAAATTTAAACAATATTAAAAGCAGGGTAAGGAATAAACAAAAACATATTTTTGTCGAAGTCATCGCTTTTAGAATGATTAAGATATTTTGGTTTCTGGGTTAATTGGATCTTGTCAATCAATTAACCTAAAAACTCCTTTATTTCTGGAAATGACAAAGTATATAATTATTCTTAGAAACTCAGGGCTTTGCTGAGTTATAACTAAGGGAACATCGTATAGATTTTAAAACAAATTATTGTCATATGTAGCCATAACATATAAAGAGTCAACCATAGTATGGTTGTGGCTTCTTGATGGAGTACACACTCGGGATAAATTAAGTTTTTTATACTTACTTTAAGAACAAGTCGTAATTAAAAAATTCAAGTACGAATAACACTAAAACGTACTTAACTCTAAAGTACGCACCTAATTTGTGTGTCACAAACTGCCACCTGGACCTGGCTGGGATAACTTGTATTTTATATGAATTTTTTTATGGCTATAGAAAAAACTCACACTAATGAACTCCTGCGCCTTGCTGGAACTATTTTTATTTGTATGGAGTTTTATGGCTATAGCAGGAACATTTTGTTGTCAAATAGAATAATTCTTCGAAAAAAAATTAAGAAAGAATTCTTATGTATTGCGTATGCTTTTCGATACGTTTCGTTTTGATTTTATTTACTACAGTACATTATAAGGTGGATATAATATGCACAAAATTTTCATTTCATTTCACGCCCACTGTTTTTAAATTTACACTTTCTAGTTACTTTTTTGTAAAAAAAAAACTTTGGTTGAGGACAACATAAAGTTTCGTTCTAATATATTTAATAATTATATGAAAAAAACTGGAAAAAAGTCAAAAAAAACTCCTGGCCAGGTCCAGGTATACACTTAAGGGTTAAATATTCCAATTATTAACTTTTTTAATTGTGCATCCATCCCGGAATTTCTTAAAATAAGTACAAAATTCTTAAACCAAGTAAAAATAAAAAATTTTACTTTTTGTTGGTGGTACCACTCTGAGAGTAAACTTACAAAGTGAGCGTTTTGTTGTAGAACTACAACGACACCACACAAGTAGTTAAAAAATGATGTGCCTGTTGTGTGTAGAAAGAACAAAAACATCAAAACAAGAAAAAAACCCTTATTTTCATGTTTAAAAAAAAATTGAGAACTATTGCCTCTCATTTAATTTATATTTTTGGTTGTATATGTAACTTAAGTTTTTAAAGTAAAAACCATATCGGGGATGATGCTGGTGTTTTATAATTGAAATTCTGTAAGGTGTAAAACGGGTAAGTAAATCGATTAGAACCAAATTCTCCTTCTAATTTCACTTTTAATTTATTTCAAGTACGAATTCGAGATTAAATCAACTTAATAACACTTGAATCAAGCGCATTTTTAAATTGATTAAATCTTTGTTTTAGTTAAATCAATCTCATTTTCAAATTAATTCAAGTATGAATTCGGGATTGAATATGGATAATTTAAGTATTTCGCGATTGAAAATCCGTACTTGAATTATTTTTTCTTCACTTGATTCAAAAAAATCCTTAATACCGCTTCGGATTAATTTGAGTACGGATGAGTATTTTTCTTTTGAGTGTACTTATTTGACAATAATATGTTTGTCGGTGACAAAAATATGTTTAAATTAAAATACATGGTTATATATAAAAATAGTCTTGTTGGAGGTAACCATATTTAAACATGTTTTTTCTCTGCGTGCATAAATCCTCGATGGCATTGAAGTCTGCTTAAGGCAGTTCATTTAAGCATCTCCATTTTTCGTGAGTTAAAGAACACCTTTGTCTACTTAGCCACGGTGTTCGGTGCTTTATCATGGTGGAAAATCCTTTCATCGCCATATCAAATCGAGGAGTTTGCTTTCTAACCAATCAATGTATATTTCTGAATTCATTTTGTCTGGCACAAAGCATATTTTGGACTTGCCTTTGATTAAAATGCCGCCCATAACATGTGTGAACCTACACCATGCACCCGTTTATGGAATGCTTCCCGTGGGCGTCTTGTGTCCTTCAAATATTTTGTGAAGACCATCTGAACTTTCTAAAGTAAATTTTTTTCGCAATGAATAGCACGGATTCTCTTCCTAAAACTTATACTTTTTATAAAATGAAATTTGTGCATTTTTATGATGTTGTTTTAGGCGTGGCTTATGCACTCTATTCTAATATTTAAGACCTAAATCTTGTCTTATTACCTGTTACACACGTTGGCTAGTCATATTAAGACCAAGTTCGAATTTTATTTGCATATGGATGCAGGTTGCTAACTTTTGCAAAGGGCGCATATTTGCCATAATTATCCTGGGTTTTTAAAGGAACTCAAAAAAAATTAAAAAATTTATGATTTTAATTAAAAAATTAATCACCAGTAAAGAAATTTAAAGTATCAATTAAACGTTAAATTCACTTGATTAAACATTTAATTCACTTGATAAAACGTTCACTTCACTTGATTAAATCTTTAATTGAAACTGTTATTATTTTTTATTAATACCTGAATCGGTGAACAATTTTGGAAAGTTTTTCTGTGAACTTTTTGTCGTATTTCGGTGTCTCTTTAAGCAAGCAGCTAATTTGGCCAACTTCCATGCCGGATTTTCTCATTACCTTGTTCAGTCAACGCTCTACACCTGTTATTTAAGTTCTAAAAAAATTTAATACAAATAAAACAATTTTTGTTTTTTTACCTTATCCCTACAAACATTTTTGAAATTTTTGGGCGATTGCTTGTTTGGCGATGATTACGCGATCCTTCTCAGGGAATACGAATTGCTAACCATCGCCTACGCCTTAATAGGCGATGAAAATGCGAGCGCACACAAGTAGCGGCAATCATCAGTGTTTTTTTATAACTTTCGATAGAATTTTTTTGTCTTGTTGTTTTGTTAAGGTAACGGGAAAATAAATATTTGGTTTCAATCGCGGTGCACGATGTTCACGCGAATCGCGGTTCACGAATCGCGTGGTTGACACTTGCGAACGTTTTCGCGATTCGCCAGAGGATCGCATTTAGCTTCCACGCGATGCATCGCAGCGATGTTAGACAACTTGCCGGCGATTCGCGGGCGATGATTCGGTGATGAAAATTGTTTGCAGGGATACCTTTCTTATACGCTATACCAACTCAGGTACCTTGATATCCGTCACAAGACACATAACTAATTTTGCACATATAAATACTTTTAAGGTATTTGCGACTAATTTTATTAAAAAAACGGTACTACGAATTGACTGATAGTATTATCTATGGTGAAATAAACAGGTGGCAGCACTACGACAGATGACGATTTTTTGCTCTTTCATTGTCTGTCTAGGTTTATGTCAAAGTTTTGTTTATGTTTACAAAAATTCCACGTTTTGTGCTGTGATTATTGTATTTTATTAAAGTTTTTGATCATTTTAAATAAATTAGATATTGACCAAATTAAAATAAAAATTGGCTAAAAATTTATTAATTTCATCACGTTCAGCGGCACGCTTTGAATTTTGTTTAATATATTTTTTGACGTAAACGGTGATGTAATTTCCATTTTTGTTGTAATGTTGTATTTGTTGCCGTAACGATGCCACCTGCTTATTCCACCATGGTATTATTGAAATTAAATACAAAAATTAACCGAAAGAATGCTGATGAGATTCGTCAATGGTCGGCTGGAAATCGAACAACATGCAATTTACTTCACTGTCAATTGTTGGGCATAAATAAAAAAGCACATTTGAAAAATGACTTTAATAAAAACCAAAGTATGGTTAATATTGATGATATATTTCCTCATTTTTACCATAATTTGGTAAGTTTTGGCCAAATTATAGTTAATGTTGTCCATATTAGGTTAATTCTGACAATTTTGTTAATAATTTTGACCATATTTTGATTAATGTTAAACACACATGCTTAATTTTTGCTTATTACAATCATATTTTGACTAAATCGTGGACTTTTTCCCCCGAATGATGGCTAATTTCGACCACATTATGGTCACTTTGGATCAAATTATGATTAATTTCGTCCCATTATGGTCATATTTAACAATAGTATGGTTACCTACAAACATTAGCATTGTCAAAGAAGTCTAATCATAGTATGAAGCTCTTATAATACACTCCAACCCTACTTTTTTTCTGCTTTCCTCAAAACTTTATGTACTTACCTGTCTTTTACCTTTTCCTTCTACAGATCAAATCCGTACCCTGGTAATAAAATATAATGAGTGCGAAAATACACGAATTTTATTATTGTGGGAGCGTAAAATTATTTAATTTGAAAATTTTGTTGATTTTTTTTTTTTTTGTAAAAAATATGTACAATGTACGAAAAATGTATACTGTAAACAACGATATAAAACAAAATTTTTAAGCTTCTCAGGCTGCGAGAAAAAAGAACACATCTGAACACATGCTGATAATACTTATGTTGCTTTCAGATACGAAATGATCATAACAGTTGGACAAAATGGCTGAGGATGGTCGGACGGTTCATTTTCGGATTGAAAAATTATAATTTTCAGTAAAGTAAACGCATTCAATCATACGGTGAATAAAAAAAAAGTACAACGAAAAGAAAACAACACAACACAAATTCAAGAAAAACACACACACGCATATGAAATTGTTTATAAATGTCACACATATGTTGAAGACTTTAAAAATAAACAATAAATAACAACAAGAAAACGAAGCCAAATTACATAAAATATAAAAATAAATAAATATAAACAAGATTTTCAAAACACCAACAACTACGCACAAATAAAAGCCAACAAAAAAAATTTAAAAATAATTTACAAAAGAAAGTGAAATTACAAAAAAAAAATTTGTTTCAATTGAAGAAAATAAAATCCTTTGAAACACAAAAGTGTTTGATGTATTATTTTATTTTGGAAAAAAACAAAAAAAAACAAGACACTTAAAGATAATTTTGCTAATAAATTGAGATAAATTTAAAGTGTTAAATGATAAATTAAGAAAATGTGTGTTTAAATTGTTTACAATATAAAATTGTTTTGAAGTGAATGAAACCATTTCATTTTTCGGTTTTCGCAAAAAAAAAAACTATTGTTTCTAAACGCATACTTCGTCCGCCTCTTGAACGTCATTATATTTTTGAGTTCTATAAATATTTAAAAGAACGAAAATAAACTGCTAACGGCTCATTGAAATTTTAAAAAATAAAAAAAAAAAATTCAGAAAATTATTTTTCGTTTGCTAGTTGTTGGCCTTTAGCCAGCGGCTAAATGCTGATCTTCATAAACAAACTGATTATTTGAATTGTACTCGTACAGATATATGGAATATAGAATATACTCCCCAATCAACACTAAAAACTTGATGCCTGTCCCCTTATTCCTGTTTCATGTGATTGTCTGCCTTTTGTACGTGTGACATTAAAATGTTTGCTTTTTTTTGCGGAACATACATACAAACCGAGTTCAATTTGGATGACAACGGATACAAAATTTTTAACAACAGGTGGATTATAGATGAAAATATTACAATGCTTAAATATTACACCATTTCTAATTTTATTTTCAAATAAACAACAACAACAACAAGTAGGAAGGCAATATTTAGCTGTGCCAAATTTTAAAAGTGCACCATGGTGCATCAAAAATGACAGACACTTGTTAAACAACAAATTTTTTGTAAACTTGCCCTTATTAAGTTTATCTACGTATAGATATTATTTGCAAATTGCAATATTACAGGTACATTAACAGCTTTGCGTGCAGCAGGCATAGCGCTTAAACGGAATTCCCGTTGGGGTTGGCCCACTTTTTATAACCAAATTTACTCTGTCCAAATTTCGTTTCACTAACACGTTCGCAATTAAAAAATTTTTTTGGGTTCCTACTAACCTAGACTTGTCAACTTTTGAAATTTTCAAAACAGGACAGCGTCATACAAAATTCAAAGTAAATTTTGGCATAATTTATTTATTAAAACAACAATACAGTATTAATTTAATTTGTACAAAATGAAGACTCATTTACACCTGTCAAGCCTTCAGCTTTTAGGAGAGAAGGGAAAAGAGAATGCCATTTCACTTCCTCTCTCTTCTCTAAAAACTCATGACTTGAATTCCAATGTAAAACTTTTTTAATTTTCTTGGTGCCCATTTAGACAGGGAAACATTTGGAAGGGAAACATTTTGTTTGGTAGCAAATTACGGTTGGGGAAGAGAGAATGGTTTTTGTGTTCGGTACTCGGCGACACGCTTTGTTCTCATTTTCTTTGTTGACATTTACTTTGCTTTTTGAGAAAACAACAACAATAGTAACAGAATGTTTCCGGCAACATGTTCGTCTGTGTGACCGCAAATGAAAAAACAAAAGAGAATTCCAGATGTTTTCCTTCCAAATGTTCGCTCGTCTAAACTCGGACTTGCTAAGTTATTGGAAAAAATATTGAAGATTATATTGTAAAATAAATACCTCTATTAAAAAATTATAATCATATTGGTAAAATTATAATTCATTAATTCATATAAAAGTTGACAACTACAATGAAAGTCAAATTTTTTATTGACAATTTGATAAATCAAAAAAAGGAACGAACTATTTAATAAATAATATGTATATTTCGTATACCCCTGCTTATTTTCAAACCCATTTACCCAAGATTGAACCCCTGTTTAATAGTTTTTTAAAAACAAAACTTACGGCCAATTTCACCAAGTTCATTTATAACTAACTATCAGTTATAACTGATGAAATGGTTTCTAAAAAATAAAAAGCCGAAAATTTATAGCCAATCTTATGATATTGAAAAGAAAAACAAATTTTAGAAATTGTAAGATTTCTTTAATGTCCTCAGAACTTTAAATCAATATTTTACAATATTAAAATTTAACGTAACGTAACAAGAAGCAATAAAATATACTATTTTAGACTTGAAACCTAATAAAAGTTGTGGTTTTGATGATATTTCATTAAAAGTGATTTTTAATTTTTCTAAAAAATAATGCCACGTTTCTTAAAAATTTTAAACAATATAATTAAAACAAATACATACCTAGACATTTTTGAAAGTTCACAAAATAACACTCATTCCTAAAAATAAAAATGTATCAATACCAGTAATAAAGGGAGTCTGTTATTAGTCATCGAAAACGTCTTCGAAAAACGTATGTGTATATAATCAAATTTCAACATTCATGGTTTCCAATAACATTCTCAATCACTTTCAATTCGGATTAAGGAAAGAATGTGAAACAGAAGAAGCTTTTATCAATGCAATCGGCATTATTTTCCTTAACGACTTACACAGCCTCGGCCGTACTAGTAAAATCTTTTTGTATGCCGATGATATCTGTTTGTTGGCTCTGCGAAATGAGCTACTTTATTTTTTTCGATGTTATTTCATTTGCTGTGGGAGTTATTTTAATTTCAATTGTTGGCAATTTCTTCAAATTTTTAAACATTTGAAACGGATTTTCCCAGAATTTTCTCCTCTATGGTAGTTCAAAAACCAGCTTCGCTGACTAAAGCTTCTTTGTAAAGGAAACACTGCATTTTCGAATTCAGGATTTTAACCAACCAAAAGTATGTGTATGTTTAAAACTTCTTTGAAAGAATTAATAAATAAAAATCTATATAATAAAAATTAAATGTTGTCTGTTGCTGATCGCATAACTTGAGAACGGCTTGACCGATTTTTTCTTTAAAATGATCGTCATGGTCCAACTTAGGTTTGTACGTAAAGAAAATTTTGCCCCGCCCACTTTTACGTCCACTATTTTCGAATTACCTAAAATCAGAAAACGGCTCCATCGATTTGACAAATTTTTCTTTCAAATGGTCGTATTGATCCATTTAAAGTTTTCATCGAAAGAAAAATTTACCACGCCTACTTTTACGCCCACTTTTTCTATTAAGCGCGTAACTTGAGAACGTCTTGACCGTTTTGGACGATTTTTCCTTTAAAATTATCGCCATGGTCCAACTTAGGTTTGTACGAAAAGAAACTTTTGCCCCGCCCACTTTTACGCCAACTTTTTTCGATTTACCTAAAATCAGAAAACGGCTCCATCGATTTGACTAATTTTTTTTTCAAATGTTCGCGTTAATTCATTTTAAGTTTTCATCGAAAGAAAAATTTACCACGCCTACTTTTACGCCCACTTTTTCTATTTATTTGACCGACTTGGACGATTTTTTCTTTAAAATGTTCGCCATGGTCCAACTTATGTTTTTAAGGAAAGAAAGCATTTCCCCGCCCACTTTTAAGCCCACTTTTTTCGATTTACCTAAAATCAGAAAACGGCTCCAGCGATCATTAGTAATTAGCTACCAAGCGAAGCCGCGACGGCCAGCTAGTTTTTCATATAAAATTTTTTATTATTTTTCGGGCTCTTCTTCACCATTTTTTGATTCAATACCCATTCTATCTGGCAGTTCTTTAATCTTATATATAAATTTTCCAAAATTTTTCTTAAATAAATAAAGCACATTTATTAAGGTTTAAGCAAACTTTCCTAATAGCAATTTTTTTCGTTATTGTGGTTGGAAGAGAAATTTACGAAGTAAACTCTATTAATTACTGGGGTTTAAATATTCAAAATCACCTTGGCTGGAACAGTTGTATACATATTATGAAACCAACTGTTGGAGTTTATAAAAGTTCAATAAAAGATTCTTCTGGAAGCTAAATTATTTAACACAAATGTTAATATTTTCATTAGGCTAAAGTTCATCAAATTTAATTTTCATTAAATTATTTTTATGAAGAAAGGAAGTTTACAACATGAAATTAATAAAAATTTGTTGATAATTTTTCATTATTGACGGCCGCGGAAATCGAACCTAGGCTTTCACGGACTTACTTACATGTTTCAATTGCAACCACGCAATCTCTTCAGAGGGTTTTGCCGTTTAACACTCACAGCCATTGCCGACTGCTGGCAGTCAACAGTCAAACATTAATCTTTATAAGAAATTGTATTTAACCCTTGATGGATCGAAATTTTGCTTTAAATGATTATCTTCTTAATTGATTTACATGTTCTTCCTTACCTCTGTTCTTCGCAGTCAAAAATGAAAAATTCCTTTCTTCATAAAAATAGTTTAATGAAAAATAAATTTGATGAACTTTAGCCTAATTAAAATATCAACATTTGGATTAAAAACCATGAACAGTTCAACAAAATTACCACAATACTAATTTAATTATTTAACTATTTTAATGCCAATTTCACAAAGTTCAAGTTTCAAACTAACTTTTGGTTTAGTTTAACTTCCAGTTAACAATATGGGTTTGACAGTTATAACTGATAGTTAATTATAAGTGAGCTTGATGAAATCGGTCGATAGGATATATTATATATAACCATATTATGATTATAAAAAACTAATAAGTTACAGGTATTTCAGTAAATCAAAACGAGGCTCTTAAAGCGGGCGGCATGAAATAACCCCCAAAAATATAAGCCCCCAAAAAAATAATGAAATAACCCCCAAAGTGTGGGGCCTTAATTCATATGCAATAAGCCCCCAACTTTGAAAATGAAATAAGCTCCCAATGAAATGAAATGAAACCCCAAACAGAAATGAAATAATACCCTAATTTTTGGGGGCTTAGTTCATATGAAATAAGACCCCAAATTCTGGAATGAAATAAGACCCCAATATGTATAATATATTAATTGAACAGTTTTGGTTTAAAGAATCATGCGATAGATAGCATGGTTGAGACTTCGCCCAAGCGCAAGGATTTTCTCCTCTCTGATATGCCAATCATCGGCTTCGATAGCTAAAGCCCTTCTGTATAGCCGGCCTTCGGCCGGGCGAAAGGATTTTCTCCTCTACGTTATAACAAACACTGGCTTCGCTAACTAAATCTTCTCTGAATGGCCGGCCTTCGGCCGGGCGCAAGAATTTTCTCCTCTACGGTATAACGAACACTGGCTTCGCTAACTAAATCTTCACTGCATAGCCGGCCTTCGGCCGGGCGCAAGGATTTCCTCACCTATGGTATAACAAATACCGGCTTCGCTAATTAATGCTTTTCTGCATAGGCGGCCTTAGGCCTAGCGCAAGCCCAAATTTAGGAGCTTTACTTAGCGAAGACGGTGTTTGGTATACCATAGAGCAGAAAATTCTAGCTTCCGGCCGAAGGCCGGCTATACATACATAGAAGCTTTTGCTAACAAAGGCGGTGTTTGTTATATTATAGAGGTGAAAGTCCTTGCGACAAAAACGTTTCCGTAATAAATTTAAAAATGAAATAATCCCCAAAAAAATATATTGGGGCTTTATTTCATAATGATTTTTTGGGGAATTATTTCATATGACATATTCCCCCAATAAGAAAATGAAATAACACCCCAAACAAAAAGAAATAACCCCCCAAAAATCTTTGTTGTTGTGCTCTGTACAAACTTTTGGGGGGTTATTTCATTATTTTTTTGGGGGATTATATTTTGGGGGGTTATTTCATGCCGCCCTTAAAGCGATATACAATCTTCCATTTTGGTATCTATTAAACTTGCTTTATACTGTAAATGCTATTATTGTAAATTCCTATAAATGCCTTAACAGCATTGGTTAATGCACTATTCGTGTTTTAAGAAATAATAATGAAATAAATACGAGAAGTAATGGAGCATATTAATACCTCTGTGTTAGGCTTTGGGGAAACTGAAGTCCAACAAGTTAATATGAAGAAATTTATATCTAAATAAAAAACATAAAAAGTTTTTCGTTCATATTATGAAACATTTGATGGAGAAACTTGTATTCTCTTTTGAAACTGCATTAATTTCCAAACAATGAAATTTTTGTTTGGCAGCATTTTACGTATTTTTCTTAAATATAACCACAGTAACCAAAAATAATAGTATCAATTAAATATTTTTTTATATTACCAATATTATTTTTTGTGACAATTAATGGAAAAGTTAGTTATTTCTCAAAACGCGAAGGGTGTCCAGTGGACACTGTCCGCTCTATAACTGGCCTGTCCCGACGAATATTAGAAGCAAATATGTATAGCTTAGTTTTAATAATATGCCGATTTGGTACATTTTAAAACAAAACACTTTTAATCTTTGTGGCCATAAGCTTTCTAAGTTTCTAGGTGAAATATTTAACCGATTTAATCCGTTCTTAAAACTTAACAATTTTTTTTACAAAGAAAAAATTCCGGATAAATTTTGTTAATAAAGTTTAGAAAACATATTTGTAAGCAACTAAAAATGCCTTTTATTACAAAGAGATGTCAATATATATATATATAATTATAATTTACATGTTCGCATGTTGGTTTGTAACGTACATTTGACATAACCAATCAAAAATAAAAAATACATTTTCACTAATAAATTTGTGTATTTTTTTATTTTTTTATTATTAATTAAACTTTTAATTAATTTTTGCAGCCAAAAGCAATTTTGTTAATAAAAAACAGCTGATGTCAAATGATTTGTCAATTGAAAATAGAACTCGTTTTAAATCAAAAATGTCATGTATACTGTACACAGAGAAATAACACATGACATTGTTTGGAGGGGTTCAGACGATATGTACAAATTTAACATGTAAAAAAGTGACAATCCACATGACAATTAAACATAAAGTGAACATAGCTTTAATATACTAGTTACGGTTGTCATAAAAGTTGCTTTTGAACTAAGAAGCTTTAGACAAATTTGAGTTTCTGCTGATTCACACACTCCTCAGGTATAAGCCGCCAAGATGTGAATCATAAGAACTCAAAACTTGGCGACTAGAACAGGAAGCGTGTGAATCAACAGCTCTTGAAAATGTTTGGATTCCAAAGAGCTTTAACAAAAACTAAGGGTTTAAAATTGATTGTAAAGCAAATGTTGAAAACAGGATACTTTTTAAACGCCACTTAAATACGTGCAGGTGAAAAACATAATTTTTTATTCAATCCTGCAACTTCATTTAAATTAACAAATAATAAAAAAAAAAATTTATGAAAAATGTAAATGCAATTAGAAATGGAAATGGTGTAAATATTTATTAATGCTTTTCAAAACTGATTCATTATTTATTTCATTCGCTTTTCAAATATTTTTGAAATCATTTAGAGAGATTAAACAAGAAACGAACGCAAAGCAAACTTAGAGAATCTGTTACATACGACAAGAGAGTAAGAAGACAAATTTCGAAAATAGAATCGCACAAGTGTTTCTTCCTTATGTGATTTGCAAGCGATTTTAACAATGTCAGATTTGTTTATGGATATGCATCGTCGTCGTCGTCGTTGGCATAGCCATCAAAATACACCACCAACGTCAACATCAGCAACAACAACCTCCGAATCACCAAGTTCAACACAACAAACAAATGATTACATTTTTAGTCATCATAATGATCATCAACAAAATTCTACTGCAGGTGGTGCAGATGCACCTCGTCATGCCAATTTTAATTTTATTAATCAAAAAGAAGGAAAAGATGACAGCTGCGACGATAATGACGACGATGAACAATTTGCAAATATTTTAAGTTTAAAATTGCGAAAACCCAAACATTGGAAATGGGAGCTTTCTACCTCAAAATCATGTTCTAACATAGCGTTACCACGTATTTTATTATACGATCATAAAGGTCAACTGCTAATAGATGCCCAGGATAAAAATGAAGCTGTTTACAAGCAGGAGAATTATGAGAAACCAAAGCGTGATAAATCGAAAAAACGATCATATCAATCGAAACAAGATCCAATGGAGTATCAGCAACGCTCAGCCACCACAAATCTAACGCATTCCATACGTAAAGCTTTGGAAAAAGAATTTAATGGCTTACAAATACAAGAAGCCACCCCATCCCCTGAACCTTTTTCGCCCATATCAATTAGTTCACATCGTAGCCGCAATGCAATTCATTTTAATACCAATGATCTGCCTGATTACAGTCTCTCTAGAACATCATCCTCTCTGAGAGGTGTTCGTTTTAATGTGGAAGACAACGAAGATAACAAAATTTTTGAATCGCATATACCCGATTTCTTACCAACCCCACCTTCAACAATAACGCCCACTTCCTCTTCTTCCGGTCCTCGTGAGAAACGTAAATATCGTCGTTCTCAGAGTTCTGGTAGATCTTCGGCACACTCCGGGTCCATACTCGAACGCTTTAGTTATCAAAAAGGACGTTTTTCTTCCCCCGAATATGCAGACGAAAAAGTGGTGCAACATGGCCCACGTTACTTTTTTCGTACTTGTAAAGCTGGTACTTTGTTAGTACAAGAAGATAGTTTCCGTCAGCATCCCCGGAGAAGAAGACGACCAATTAAGACTCGTTCAACTGAATCTCTGCAAAGTATGCAGAAATCGCCGCTATCGTCAGCTTTACCTGCACCACAGCAATCTGTTTGTAGCAGCCCAAATCCTAGTGAAACTAGTCGTAATGGAAATAAACAACCGATACTTTGTAGTTTGACTGATGGAAATATTTTATTAAAACAACAATTATGCACATCTGAGGAATATGTTGCAGTAGATGTTGGCCAAAAACAACTAATGGATAATGTAAATTCCAGACATTTGCGTAAATATGCACAAGAACGTAATAAAAGAAAAGGTAATTAATTTTACATGTAGATATTAAAGATACATTTCAGCGGTATAAATAAGTTTAGAGTCTACACCAATGACTTGTTATACGCATTTGTACAATCTTTT
Organism: Pollenia griseotomentosa; assembly: GCA_963931875.1. Lineage (NCBI taxonomy): Eukaryota > Metazoa > Arthropoda > Insecta > Diptera > Polleniidae > Pollenia > Pollenia griseotomentosa. Next base: position 52,578,276 of record OZ007563.1, read on the forward strand.
AAATTTAAGTTTCTTTTTTAAAAGTATTAAACTATCTCTTCTATTTGTAAAACAAAAAAATGTTATCGGAGGCAAATTATTTTCAAACTTTTTCTAGAGTACATACTAGAGTGGGTAGATTTGTAAGGACTAAAATCAATAATAAAACAATTAATGATATTGTGCCATCGATTTTTCGATAGCTTTTGCCATGAGAAAAAAAAGTTCCACATTTAAAAAAAATCATTTTCAAAGCGCCGGTAATATTGAAAAAAAAGTTAAATCAGCCAATAAAAATAAAAATAAAAGTTGAAGAAAAGTTGAAAATAAACGGGTGTGTTCTAGAATCCGAATCCACTCGAAAGTGGATTACTTCAGCATTTTTGGTGTTCTGCATTTCACATCCACATGTTTTTATTCGTTTTCAACTAGAGTAGTAAGGGGTTGGTGAAAGTAAAACGAATCGACTTTTATTCTAATATGTGACGAAATTTTTACCAAAAAAAGATTTGTTTTTAGTTTAAAATGTTCTTTATCCAATTTCATCAAAAATATATCGTTACCTAAAACGCAAAAGTAACCCAAAATTTGAAATCGAGTTTTTCATTGATTTTAATGTAATTATAACTCATTTTTAAACGGTTTTTATGTTATTTTCCGAACAGTTGTATATTTTTAATCGATTTAGCGATCTAAATTAATTTTGGGCTGGTTTTGAATTTTGCAATTTTACCCATGTTTGCGATAAAAGCGAATTGTTCCTGTAAGTTTCCTGATTCTTTACAGCTTAAACGATTTATAATAAATAGTAGACTTTGGTGTCATGCCACTGTTAGCAAATTTTTCCGAATTTACGCTTATTTAGCAATTTTTACCGTGTTTTTGCCATTTCTTAAGCCGTGTGTCCACTAGCAGGTCACTTGCGGAAGAACTTCTGCAAGTATTTGCTAAAGTGTTTCCACTCAAACCGAAACTTGCAGAAGTCTGCTTCCAGAAGAAGTTTGTAGAAGTTATCACGACGAACTTGCAGCAAGAAATTGCAGACGTGTTTCCACACAATGTGAGCAAGCTTGCAGTAGTTTGCTTTTTTTACGAATGGCAGTATAAAAATGTCTTGTGGCAAAATAAGATTGGCAGATGCCATCGCAGCATTTTTAATTAAAAAGAAACTAATTAAAAAAAAAAAACAAAAAGAATTGGGAGCTGCGGCGGAAAAGAACTCAAAAAAAAAACACAAAACAAAACTGAAAACAGAAAAGAATACCACAAAACGTTTACTCACGTATACCCGACTTCTTTTGCAAGTCTTCAAAACACTTGTAGTTCACAGCTAGTCGTTCAAGTTACTTCCAGCAAGTAACAAACGCGTGTTTCCATATAATTGCTGCAAGTAACTTCTGCAAGCCGTGACTTCTGGAAGTCGACTTCTAATACATGTTTACACGACAAAAACTTCTGGAAGTCACTTCTGGAAGCAACTTCCGCAAGAAAGCTTGGTAGTGGACACACGGCTTTATAGTTTTAGAGACTTTTAATAAATTTTATGGCTTGTTTGAAAAATTAAAAATTTTTGTGAATTTTCGCTATTTTTGTAAATTTTTTTTTGTTATTTTCCGACATTTTGTATTTTTTTAACCCATTTAGCAGTTTCAAATAAATTTTAGTGTTTGTTTAAAATTTTGCAAAAAACTTCGCGATAAAAGCGATTTTTTCCTGTGATTCTTTACAGCTTTATGATTTTTAATAAATTTATATGGGGATTAGATAATGTAATTTTATAAATAAAAAACATAATCATATGCAAAAATTTTTCACAAACGTAATTTTTTTGTTTCCTCTTATAATCATACTGTGCTAGAATTGGGCATTTTTTTAGACAAGCCGGGCACCTGGCGTAACTTCAAAACGGTTTAGTTTATTGAAATAACTAAAGAAAAACCGAAATTCCTACACGTTGCATGAGCCACATTTAAGAATTTTACTAAGCCGCCATATTTGTACGGTTGAAATTTTTAAATTTGGTCCCTGCAGCGCGTAGGACGCTCCTAGATGGGTCAAATATATGACCAACACCACTTTATTTTTCATCTCCATCATTTATTTCTAACAAACCTACCCGCTATCTCCATTCCTTAAGGGAGCTCCCATACAAAATGTTTAATACAGACTAAAAATATATTGAAGAAAAAGTCCAATAACTGTCCAGGAGTCGCCCCTAGTGGAATATAATGTATAACCGACCTAAATTATCGTTTTATCCTTAATATTTTCTCGAGACATACTTGTAATTTTATTGGGAAGTTTCGTTTTTATCAGTTATTTCAATAAACTGAACCGTTTTTGAGTTACGCGAATATATGTTGTGTAACCTTTTCCATTTGCGAAATAACGGTATATCTTGCAAAAAAAGAGCTAACCTAAAAAACGGTTATCGCCATTGGATTCAGTGTAGCCGAATTATCGACCTTCTTTATGATTCTATTTTCAATATTTCCTATTTGTATAGACAGGCTTTCAAGATTTGTGTTTTTACTCGAACTTAAATAAGACAATTTTTCTCATTTTATCAATGTATTTTCTACTTTTCTTTGGGATTTTCTTACTTTTTCAGGAATTGATTTTTTTTATAGGGTTGGCAATATTAAATATATACAACAAGAAAAGATTTTATAATTACATGGATACAACAAATCGTTAAAACAATCAAAACATATTAAAAATCAACTTACTAATTACAGCCGTACCTAAACAAGAGCGGAAAGCGTTTTCTAACTGTCAAAAATTCTCATGCCCATACAATTTGTATGAAGCATCCCTAAATAGCGCGGCGTCAACGCTTTACAATTGGAAAATGCGATTTTGACAGCGCGTTTAATAGTGAAGTTGGCCGCTATTGTTAATAAATGATGGCAATTTAGCTATTTTTATTCAATCTAGCGGTTTTTGCTCTTCTTTTTATTTCTATTATGTGGGTTTTATTAAACAAAAAAGTTCACACTACTGTTTGTGATACAACGGTGACGCTCTTGTTTAGGTATGGCAGGCATATCAGCGTAAAAGCTAAGCTAAAGAAAACGTTCCGCCTTCCGCTCTTGTTTAGGTACTGCTGTTAGCTTTGTTCTGTCCGTTTACATTATCCTTAAAATTATGTACAAATGTCACATATGGACAACACAACACAAAACTTAAGCTCCGGTCACACTTGGCAACAGGCAAACTAAAATATAATTTATAATTATATTATTATTATAATTAACAAAAAAAAACAGTTTTTGCTATGCCTAGCAGTATTATTAGTTTAATTATGTAATATTAAGACCATGTTAAGTCTCACTAACTTTTAACAGAAGTAGTGGTTATGCTTACTTGGTCAAATATTTAATAAGTGGGACCGTAGCTTTAAAAATATATAAAATAGATTTATCGTTTTTCTAGAAAAAACATTTTTATGCGTATTAAACTTTTTTATTAAAATAAATAAGAAGACAAAAATGTTTAATTTTTTGTGCAATTATTAACATTTTATCACTTTATTAAACGCTTAATACCCTAGTTTAAGGCTACAATAAATATTTCGAATTAATGAAATGTTTATTAAACGTTTAATAGGCTATGAAACATTTATAAATACTCTTTTTTCGACTTTTCCTTATAAATGACTTAGAAAGCAATGATGCGTTTATGAATTAGACCGTAAATGTAAACAAAAAAAATAAAATATAACAGTAGACTTTCTTTTACTTGCTAAGACTTATTGCAACCAGGGCTGCCAGATTTGACGATTTATCGTCATTTTGACGATTTGTTGCTCCGAAATTAGCAAAGTGCCGATTTGCTGATTTTTTCCTAAAAATGGACGATTTTTTTCAGTCTCCAAAGTCTGAATAAAACATTAAATTTTCTGACACGTTCGTTTTTTAATCTTGGAATGTTTAGCAGCCGTACCGTAACAAGAGCGGGGAGCAGAATGTTTTCTTTGGCTTAGCTTTTTCGCTGATAGGCCATACCTTAGCAAGAGCGTTAACGTTGTGTCACGAACAGTAGTGAAAGCTTTCTTGTTTTATAAAGGCCACAAATTGTAAATAAAAATAGATATAAAAACGCTACATTGATTAAAAAATAGTAAAGTTTGCTGCTATTATAAATTAATAATGACAATTTATTTATAATAGTAGCAAACTTCACTATTAAACGAGCTGTGAAAATCGGGTTTTCCAATTGCTAAGCGTTGTGGCCGCTCTATTCAAAAACTAGAAAACGCGTGCCGCTTTTGTTAAGATACGAGTGTAACATGCAAGTCTAGAGAAAATCTTTAAATGATTATTTTCAGAGTACAAAGCAATGTCACACTTTGCTTATTTTCACCGAATAAACCTCTTACGACTCTGTATAAATCATATTTTCAACAATTATACGGCGAGCATTTCAAGAGTTGTAAGAGAATATTTACATGAGTCTCATAAGACTCTTGACATGAAAGACTCGTTAGAAAGTCTTTACCCACGTCTTAAACGATTCCCACAACGATTGAAGAAGCGTCTTTCGCTGTGCTGTGGAAGAATCTCAGTCGTGTAACAGTTTTTCCCTACGATTACAAATGCGGTCATCGACGTTCAAAGGCACCCAGTATCTTTTACACGATTGAAAATACTAGCTGGGTATGAAGTTATTAAGTTTTTGTTTATAAAATATAAAAAAATGGGAATTTAGCACGTCATACAGAAATCTTAAGTTTAAATGTTTTTTGATTTATCAAAATCGAACAAAAATTGTTGAAAAAAAAAAACTAAATTTTTTAGTTGTCCGATTTTTTTTGACAATTTTTCGAAACGTGAATGACGATTTTTTTATTTTTTCTCAGAATATTGACGATTTTCTCACAAATTTATCTGGCAGCCCTGATTGCAACTAAATTAATTCGAGTATTTGCATTGGTTTTATCAAAATTCTTGATTTGTGTTGTACCCTCAAGCTTTCCAACGTATACATACCTTTTGCCTTTGCTCTACTATTTTTCCAAAATGCGTACTCTCATGGTGAAATAAAATAGGTGGCAGCACTTTTTCAGCACAGATTACGATTTTTTGTTCTTGCATTGTTTGTTCAATCTATTGTCAAAGTTTTGTTTATGTTTACAAAAAGTCTACGTTTTGTGCTGTGATAAGTGTATTTTATTGAAGTTGTCGATAATTTTTAATTAAAATAAATAAGATATTGACCAAATTTAATAGCTTGTTTAACGATTTTGAACGTTAACGTTCGCTTAGAAAATTACATTTAAAACAAAAACAAATTTTAGAATTTTGTTTTTGTTTTAAATGTTATTTTCTATGCGAACGTTAACGTTCGAAATCGTTGAACGGGCTATAAATAAAAATTGGCTAAAAATGTATTAATTTTATCAGGTTCAGCGGCACGCTATGATTTTTGTTTAAAAAATTTTTTTGACGTGAGTTGGGACCTAATTTAAATTTTTGTTGTAATGTTGTATTTGTTGCCGTAACGGTGACACCTACTTATATCAACATGCGTACTCTCTCAAAACTAGGAAGAAGGATAAAAAATCATTCTTGCAAAACTACGTTGTGCAAGTGCGGTTGATTGTTTACTTTTCCGTGTGTCTGCTTTTTGTTCGTCAATTCTTATTACAAAGCTTCTCTTTGTCGTCCCAATATACATTTTTCCGAACTCTTTGTTGTTGTTGTCATCACACTCAATTTGATAAATAACATCGCCTTCCTAGGTTTCTTATTGTTTTGTTGGGTTTGTGTGATAGATAGTGTTATTGATTGTCTTCTTTTATTTCTCTTTTGTAATTTTCAGTAACACAGCGTTTACATTTGACAGTACTGGCAAGACAGTAAGAAAATACATATTAGTTGCCAAAAACACTACTAGCTATCTTCGTGACGTAACGTCCAGACAGTAGTTAAGACAGTTTACTTTTAAAAATATGTTAAGCGTAAATGTTGTAGTGCAAGTGTATTTTTTATGAATAAGATAACTATATTGTTTAAACAAATTTAACGCTAAACTAAAACTTTTTGAAAAGTTATTTTTAGGGAATAAAAAATTTATTAATAATAAGATTTCTGTATGACGTGCTAAATTCCCAATTTTTCATATTTAATAAATACACTGAAATTAATTGTTGAGGGAAAGCAAGCTTCTATGTGCATTTCACTGGTTGCTAAGGCCAGATCGTCAGGATTCCAAAGATTTTAGAAAAGCTAAAAATATTATACAAATAAAATCCTAAAGCGAATAAGAGTTTTTAACTCTCAAAGTCTTACTTGTATCTATATCAAAGCTTAAACAAAACACCAACAATAAACAGTGAGTTAATCTTTTCTTACATTCCCCTACAATTGGTTTGGCTTTTTTCCGACTCGAATTGTAGTTGTAAGTGGGTAAAAAGAAAAAACAAAATTTAAAAACAAATTGCTTCATTTTATTGTTTTCGTAAGAAAACAACAAAAAAAACTAATTTTTTTTCTTTTTTGAAAAAACTTCAAATTACTGTTAGCAAATGTCAAATCACGTTGGAAAAGGGTGCATGTATTAGTAAAAAAGTTTGCATGTATTGCTACTGTCTTGCCAGTACTGTCAAATGTAAACGCCATGTAAGTTTTGGTATAAACGGTAGACTATAATACTTCGACTTGCCAGATGTGTTTTTCTTGTTCCTTTTCGTTGTAGGAATTTTATAAATCACTTCATGTATAAGTGTGTTTAAGGCCAGTTTACACGGTAATACAATGTATTACGACTTTGTAGAATCAAAATATTATGAAATTCTCTCCGTGTTTAAAAGAAAAAAATAAAAATCTTTTGTAAGTATAATTCGTGTTTACACGGATGGTATAAGTAAAATCAAAAATAATAACAAAAAAACAGATGGTTGCAGTTTTAAATTTTTACAAAAACAACATGAAAATTTCCTGAGTTGATTTTAGTTGTTTTTGTAATTGTATAAAAATGCTACCACCTTCAATATACTCCGTTTAAATACACCTCTGGTGTGATGAGAATACATGAGTTTCTAAAATGGTTTAGAAAAAAACCATTTACCGACCGCTTGTCAGATTTTGTATTCGTATTCTCTCTTACTCAATACATTTTGCTTTTACATGATATGATTTTTCTCATTAAACATCATGTCGTAATACAAAATATTACCGTGTAAACTAGCCTTTATTAGTCAGTTTGGGAAGTTGTGTTTAGTTAAAATGTCCTTGAGTTTTTCAATATTTGTTTTTAAGGATTGCCCATAAAGGGTTGCCCTTTGGCATTCCGTATGTCCGATGATCTCTAATGTGTGTCTCTATATATGAAATAATAATTTCCGTTTAGGCAAAACTGTAGTATGTTGTTGAAGTTAGTTCTATTTTGTCATTATATTGCTTATTGCCAAGTGCGTCGGTATATTTGTGAATAAATATAGAGTTTGCTATGTAATACAATTATTTTAGTTGTTTCAACTCAGGTACTTTTATTAAAAAAAGAAACATTTGTTCTTTATAGAACTTATTTTAAATTTAAAGAATTTTGAAATACCTTGCCATTGTTCCAGGCTGTTATGTATAAAGTTTTTTATATGAAGTACGAGTATTATGTATAATTTACAATTTTTTTAGCATAAATATATAAATATTTAAAGTAAAAACTAAGACCGAGGTTTTTGGTCGGCTTTCGGTTTCGGTTTTAGTCATTAAAACCGCGGTTTCGATTTTAGTTAAAACCGAACAGCAATCCCTAAATAAATATACCACGTCTAAATATACAAAAATGTCATCCTCGTCTAGTTTTGGAGTATCTAGCTTGTTCTTTAAGTCTGTTGAATTTTTTATATTATATTTTTCGAGTATAAGATTTTTCAATACATTTTCAATATATTTGCATAAGTTATAACTGCAGTCGTGACCCCGATTTTATCGTCAAAAAAGATATGCTTCTCACAGCAGAAACACGAAATTTTTCCCAACAGTACAAAATGTGCTTATAAATACTTTTAACCTACGAATTTAAAACATTATCCCTATATTCTGATTTTTCCATCGTTTTTCTTACTTAAAGCCGCATTAAAACTGACAAAAATTGTATAGATCATTCGAAAAATCTGTTTATTTATGAATTGAAAAAATCTATAGCAGAATTATTTGGAGACAGAAAGATATTGTGCAGTAATAAATAATCTTACGTTGGCCTTTGTGCAATAAACCGGTCATTCACATGTGTCAGCAGATCCATTAATGACTCAAATACCTGGACAGAGAATCAAGTATTATAATTCTGTGGATATGTATATATTTGCATACACATAAATTTAGATCTTAGTATACATATAAACATTAAAATATGTATAATATTTTAAAATTTGAACGTTTTCCTTTTTTTGAAGTAAACGATAAAATTAGCTTTAAATCTGTTTTTTGGAAGATGTCCAAATACTTTATAACAATATTGTTAAAAAAGAAAAATTTAAAAAAAAAAATAAAAAAAAAAAAAATTTAAACAAGATATTTTGATCAATTATAGAAAATTCATCAAAATTCTATGTTTTTGTAGTGACACAATAATACAGCTTTTGCTCATAAAATTTATGGTTGGATTAAATAAATACGCGATGTTTTCGGATACTTGTTTAGATTTTTTTAAATATGCATATAAATTTATTTACGGCCCTTTGTTCAAACTTGGAACCATAGGAATCAATATACATATATATATAAATTTATTTTCTGCTTATTTTTAATGAAAATCTTTTATTTTTGTTTTTCAGATATAAATTATTCACCCGATATTCGTCAAAATGGAAAAGTTAGATAAAATGTTTGGTAACGGATAAAAACGAGTTTTGTTCATACTTGTATGTTTTGCATACAAACATTTTAAGATATGGTTGTGAAAATAATGAAAATATAAAACTAAAGTGTAAATAAAATTATTGATTAATTTTAAAATAAAATAAAAAGTTTTTGTTGTAGTTTTGAAAAATCAATAAAAAAAGGTAACAAGCATTTTTCAGACTCACATCTAGGGGGCTATTTCGTACATCACTTCAACTTATTTTAATATTTAATAATTTGTATGAAAATATAGGGGTTTTTTAGCTGCATGAGAAATTAAAATGATAAAACAAGACAGAAATATTGTTGGAATAAAATTTTTTTATTAAAATCTAGTAGATAATTCATGGCATTATTTTTTAAATATGATTTCCGGCATATGTCCACCGCAGCTACGAGTTTTGTGGTCCATTCGATTAGTCCAATTTTTGACTTCTACTTTGAGTACTAACCTAAAATTGCATAATAAAAAGTAATTCAGAGGCGTTACACGATAGATGGGCCAGTGAACAGGACCACTTCTGAAAATAAAGTTGTCACCAAATTAATTTTCCAATAAATCGATTGTAAAGCCTGGTACTCTGTTCAACATTTCACGTGAAATGCTGTCAAAACGCATATGAAAAAAACTTGTGCGGGATATGTATGAAAAAATGTTGATAGAGTTGTACTCTGTTCATTTTGTGAAAAAGTTCCGAAATGTTTCTGGCAACATTTTTTTACAACTGCGAAATAATGAGTACGTTCGTAAATGCATCACTGCGCTGCATCAGAAAAGCAAACTTTTTTTAATGGCGTTAAAAGAATAATTATAATTTTTTTTATTGTGTGACTATTATTTTTGTGGAGTATTTCACAATTTTTTGGTCCACATTGACTTCACTGATAAATATATAACCATTTGAAATCACTGATGCAGCGCAGTGATGCATTTACGAACGCACCCAATGTATGCTGCACTTATTTCACGTGGAATTTTAAGCAAAAGCAAAAAAGTATGAACTGATTAAATACGAAATAAAAAATTAAAATAACACAACCGGTAACAGTTTCTAATCCATATTTACTTTCTTTTTTATTAAATTTTTTAACAAAAAAAATATTTTTTTTTAGTAAAATAGATGTGGGGTTTGTTTACATACGCAAAACAATGTCGCATACTTTGTAGGAATAAAAACGTCAAATTGTACAAACTCGCATGATAGGTAACAATGATACGTGTTAAAATTTTCGTGTGAAGTAATCAATGTTGCTCAACATTTTTCACGAATTTGAACAGAGTACTAGGCTTTAGGCGCGCTGTATGGCAGGTTGCACCGTCTTGTTGGAACTCAAAGTCGATGATGTTTAGCTACCTAATTCCGGAAACAAAAATTCAGTCCACATGGCTCGAAAGCGCTCGCCATTCACCGTAACGGCAGCTCCTTGATTATTTCGAAAGAGCCTTTAAAATGCACCAGACAGTGAATTTTAATGGTGATTCCTTATCGGCTTGAGGATTGTCTTCACTCCAATTTTCACAATTTGGAAGCGTTGTTCTAGCGTTAAGCGATTCATGATATCGAAAGTTCTCTTGCATATAATACTATCAGCCATGTCGCAGAACACAATTCCGTTCGGAAACGGAATTCATTCCGTATTTTAGTGCTTCAGAAAATTAATTACGAAAAAATTTTTCGGAATGAAACCATTTATATTTTCATGAACGGAATGGGAGTTTTCTGTTTCTTAAACGGCAAATAATTATTAAAATATACTTTCTATCATTAACAAATATGTTTTCTTTATTTATTTTTCAAAAGAAGTATATTTTAAATAATTTTTAGCATTTTATTTTACAAATATTTAAAACTTTTTCTAAAATCTTTAACAAGAAAACAAAATTTTCGTAATGGATTTATGGAGCATTGCCATATCTCTTTTGTTGTCATATTTTGCCAAAATTTACATACCGGCAACACAAAAACAATACAAAACTGAAAAGAACAAAGCAAAATTGGAAACAATTACATTTGTTAAACTTCTATTTCCTTCTAGTTCAGCAATTATTAATACGCCCGGCATATTTACTTTTAAAATTTCACAAATTTTAAAGTTGATTACTTTTTTACACATAAATAAAAACTCAAATGTAAATTTTTTTGTACAACAATTTTGTTAACAGCTGTTTTTTGTTTTGCTAAGTGAATTTGTTGCCATATTAAATTGTAATTAATACTGATGTTGCCAAATGGGTAACATAAAAATCGCTTAAACAAAATTTTTCGGATTGATGAAAACGATTGGAATCCAAAGCACCAAAAATGATTTCGAACGGAATGGCAAATACGGAATTGACAGCATTCCGAACGGAATCTGTGACACGGCTGTATATTTTATAGCATATGTATTTCATCAAATCATCTTTAAAATTTAGATCTGTACTCTGGGCTCAAGGCTAGATGGACAGACAACCAACAAACTAGCCGTGCAGACGGACAATGTTAGATGGACTCTGAAAATGATTCTGAGTCGATCAGTTAACTCAAAGGTGGGAGTCTATGACCTATATTTTTTTTGGTGTTACACACACAAGTCAGCATAATACCCCAATTGGCCAGATTGCCGTTGACGACATGTCGTCGACGAATTATGCACGAGTTGTCCCCTATCGTGTAAGGTTTCTAGAAGACAATTTACAGGAAATCGTCGTATACGGTAGTATGATCGACATCTTATTTGGTGTCCCCTATTAAACTTTATAAAGAACATAATGAGCGACATTATCTTCGAAGGTGTCATATAAACGACATTTTCTTAGGAGTTGTCCTCTATCAAGATCTATGCGGGACAGTATAAGCGCCATTGTCTTATACTTCGTCTTTTGTCAAAAGTTATTGACGACAATACGAAAGTCAATCTTGAATGCTTTGCAATGACTTGGTTTGGTTTGCTTAAAATTCTCATATCTTTTTTTTAGTTGTTGATTTAAGTACCTACATATAATTTACGAATTAACACAAACAAGAAAAACCGAAAACATGCTGATGCGGGCATTCGTGGTCTGGAAAATGGATTACCTGCAGTTTATCCTTCACTGTCAATTTAGGAAAGCTTTTGAAAGTCGAATATATATCATGTAGCAGAAATACCAAAAGCATTGCAACTTAACTCAAAAAGCACATGGATATTGTCGGAAATAAATAACAATATAATAATTTGTAAAGTGGACTACAAAATGGACATTTTCATGCATGGAGTCGAGACGACAAAGTACGGGCTATTGTCTTGTATACAGTACAGAAGATATGTATTTTATTGTATACAATAGTCGACGAGATTATTAAAGAAAATGTCATTGCATTAAAATCTGTGTCAGTGCATCTCGTTTTGTGTGACCCCTGTCCAAAGTTTGTCTTCTACGACTTACTGTTGTCTTAAAGACGTGGCCAACTGGGTTACCCTCACGACTATTATGAGGTGGGTAAAAAACGGTAAAGAACCAAGCTTATACCATTTTCGATTCGCCTAAAAGTATACAGCACAATAAATAACCTTAAAGCTAAACGAACAATAAAAGTAAAACTGAAATTACCATTCTCCTCCCAAAGGTCATGATCTTAATTTATATTATCGCAAAAACAAATTGCCATGTTCGCTGCTTTTTTATTTAATAATCTCATATAAATTCTCAATATATTTTACCAAGTAAATTCATTCATCTTCTAACCATCAAAGAAATGTTTGCAAATTATTACCTTGTGTTTACGCTTATTGTGAGCGTTCTAATTACATTAAACGCTCTGCAACTAATAGAAAGTGCACCCTCTGATATTTCTCATCCAGTAGTCTATCGTCGTTATGTGCGACGCAGACCACCAATGCATCCGCACGACGAGTATTCCGAAGATATTGTTGAAATTTTCCATACAAAAGAGAAGCCACCTGCACAAGGTCTTACAATGACCGATGAGGATGTAGATAAATTTATATTTTGTGATTTTAATTGGCATTTGGAAATGTGTAAGTACTTAATAAATTTTTTTATTTTAAAATGTATAATTTATGAATTAATTTTTTTTTTTTTTGATAAGGTAAAGAATATTGGAAGTTCCGAAAATCTACAAGACCTATATTAACTACAACTACAACCACAATAAAACCTTTCGTTTTAACAAGTACTACGGCGAATCCTTTAACTACAACCTCAACGAGTGGATCTGCTATGACAACTGACATTTCTGGAATTCCTCATCTAGACGTAGCTGAGTATTTGTATTCCGATGAAAATACAGAAAAGGAAGAAGATATCAATTATAATGAAGAAGATAAAAATGCGGAAGAGGAAGAATATAATTATTACACTGAAGAAAACGGTGTTTAAAGTGAAATAAAAGACTCGCAGAACAGTGAACATCCTGTCTGATATGAACATCCAAAAACATGAACATTTTTATTTTTATAAGCGACCTAACGATTACAACAACAGCTATTGAATCTCAGAATTAAATCAAGAAGAATAATCACGCTTGCAATTCTACTTATGGTTTGGCTTCAGAATTTTCCCCTTTTCTGAATTAAAAAAAAACATAATAAAGATGTCATCAAATTAGAATAACTTTTTCAGAAATTTAAATATATTTCATTAAATTTAATGTTTGTTCAACAACGGAAAATTATTGCTTTTTTTAACTATATGTAGCCCTAACCGCGAAAATAACGCAACCGCCAAAAATCAAATTTTACAGGAGAGATTTTTTTTTATTTTTTATTCTTGCTATAAAATCGTAAGGGTACATTACAAAGGTAACCATGACATTTTAGGAGATTATACAAGTGTTGCTAATAAAGTCATTTAATTTAAAACAAGTAAGAGTGCTATATTCGGCTGTTCCGAATCTTATATACCCTTTACCATTGTGCAAGCAGAATACAGAGTAACTAGACAAAAACTTAATAACTTTTATATATACATACATATATACAATACATTAAACTTCATTATAAATTAAATTTAAAAAGCGATAACTTGTTAATTTTTTTAAAATCGTTTTTAGAACATAAAAAAATTAAAAAAATGTTCTCTTTGAAAAACCAAGATTCGAACCAGGGGACTCACAGTTTCTAACCTTAACAAACCCCCTAGACAACTGAACCATGAAGGAACGCTCTTTAAATATCATTAAAATGAAATATGGCCCGTTTACGGTTCACAACTCAACTCAACACAGTGGAGTTGTAATTATTTTTGATGTTTTTGTTCACCACAAAATAGCAAAGTTGTAAACCATAATACAAAAATTACAAATCATATTATTTGAGTTGTGAACCTTAATATTCACCAAAATAGTTTGTACCATGTATGTGTGTTTGTTTGTTTGTTTTCTTTTTGTATAGGCAATGTTGTCATAGCATAGACTTATCTTTTTTAAAGTAGCAAAAAGAAACAAAAATTCCGAGTTTCTATTTGTTAAATTTATTTCGTTTAATAGATGAAATAATAAAGAAGGGTGATTACGAAAGTCATATTGGGCATTATGCTAGAATATGTAAACAATTGTAAACAGGGGGGGAAGAGAAACATCACATCGTTAAATCAACTTCTCTCCTCATAAGGACCCAAAATATACACACTTTATAGGGTCTAAGATCAATATTGTAGAAATTACAAACGGAATGAAAAACTTATATATACCCTTTTCTACCTGTGGTGAAGGGTATAAAAAGAGTAATTTTTGGAATTTCAGTGTATTATATATATAGTTTAGTATATATCAGTATACCGACGTGTTTAAGAAGAAATTTGCCAGTTATTTGGGTTATAAATCTTGGACTCGAGAAGATCTATGATTCCCAAAAGAGTGTATTTAAAAAAAAAAAATTATTTTGGTCATAACTTTTTCGTATCTGAACCGATTTTTCCGAGTATTTTCTACTAAAGATTTCCAATCTTTTGATATATAAGGGATAACAATAGGACATATGACAGTCCAAAAAATCAGGTCTTTATACAATTTTTGATATTTTTTGTACGGGAGGTACCACGCCAACTTGTCCAATCCGCCCACATTTTGTGGGATGTTGTATATTGATAACCTTAATGTGTGTACCAAACTTGGAAACTTTGGCTCGTGCTGTTCTCCAGATATACATGAAAAAAAATAAAAAAAAAATACAACAACAACAAGGGATTTTTGGAAAAAATTAAAGGTAGTCGGGTTTTTTTGCTCATATCTCAGCCATTTATGGACCGATCTGGCTGAATTTTTATAGCCAGAAATGGTGGACTATATATGACATAAATGTAAAACAACCTAGCCGCTGTCATATCTGGAGTCTCCGGAAAACACATATCAAACGTAAGACGGACGGACAGACGGACATCGTTAAATCAACTTCTCTCCTCATAAGGACCCAAAATATATATACTTTATAGGGTATAAGATCAATTTTGTAGAAAATATGTTTTACTAGACGTTGTTCAAAGTAACAAAATTTCCTGGAAAAATTTCTGTCAGAAAGATTTTTACTAGCAAGAATTTTTCAACCACCAGTTTCATGTCTTTGTTTACAAAACAAACTCTTGAAAGGGTGGACAAATATAATTTTCAGTATTTTTGAATTAAAAATTGTCAAATAACATGAAATATGTATATCGCATTTGATTATAATATATGTATAATATATGTAATTATGCCTTGCTTGTTGTCTAGTTAATTACTATAATTTGATATTCGCTGCTAGGTCCTTGACATCACCAATGTTATTTATGTCAAGAGCGTGATACATATCTCTTCAGGGGGTTTTCGAAGTTTATGACTGATCGATTAAAAATTTTCTTTTGCGGATTTCAATATTGATGTCATTTACTTCTGCTCTTGCCCAAAGTAGTTCGTTGGGTATTGTACGAGGACGAACGATTCTAAGTGTTCTTCGAAGATATCTGTTAACAAAAACTCTTAATATATTTTATCCTCGATAACAAACCACGTTTCGCATTCCTAGAGTAACACTAGATTATAAAGAGGGTATAGCTCAAAGTTACAAAAATTTCAGTAGAAGCAAAACAATTTTTAATTTAATGTCAAACGCATAAAAAAGAATTTTTAAACCAACCGTTTCATTATCAAAATGGAGACAAAAAAGCACGATATTTAGTCAGCGGGTAGATATAAAAAACAAATATATGAAGCAATTTTTAATTAATAAAAGTAAACGAAGACCACGCAAATATACGCGTATTGCACAATGCTGCCAACACATTTTTTTTGCAATATAGATCAAGAGGCTTTTGATTGTATCCAATATATTGTGCCACCTACTAATATGATAAACACATAGCCAATTTAGTTGTAGTATCCAGTATTGACCCAGTGGTATGGCGTACTTGCTCTGTAGTAAATTCTCATTAAAAACTACCGCTAGTCCCACTACAATCTACCTAACATGCTTTTGAGTGGCGAATTTAACACGAGGATGTCCTACGAGGTGGCGATTGACCCCTCTCTGCATAATCTTTACCCACCATAAGGGTTAGCTTCTTATATTTCAAAGCGGGCTAGCCAAAAGCAAGCGATTTTGTTGTTGTTGAAATAACGGGATCTATTTTTTTGTGTTGTCGTTGGAAAAAAAATTGTTTTCTGCATTACTTGGTGTTATAGCTAGCGAAACGTGGGTACCTGTTTTAACATGTTAACACTAGATATTGGTGTCTAGGGAAAGATTTAGGTATGATTTGAATGCCACATCAGTGGCCCCTAGTACAAATTGAGTAAAAGTGCTAACTTTTTCGCCTGTCATTGGTGGCGATTGCTACTTTTTATACCACTTGGTAATATGATAATATTGCAAATGTATGGGTACCTTTACAGCTGGATATTGACAATGTGCCTACCTAGTAAAAAAATGGGTTTTGTTAATAAAGTTAGTTCTAGTAAAACCATATCACAGCATATTCCATAGGCTTATAGCACTTTCAAATATAGAAATTCAAACAAAATGACAAACAATGAAGTAACAAAGGTCAGTTTTTTTAAGGGGTTCTATTGAAAAAAATGTGTTCCTATGGGACTGCCAAGCTAAAATTATCAATCTTAAAGGTTCGTGTCTTTGAAAAGTAAACAATTTGCTATGATAATGGTTGTTGTCAACAATATAAAGTACAAAGCCTATCAATTTAACAGGGTGACACAGAAAAACATTTGTACAAAATGTAATAAATAAAAAAAAACAATTGCGAAAGTCGTTTCAAAAGTCATTGTACGATATATTTTAAATCTTAATTGGCAACTTACTATTGAGATGTACATTCGAAACAGATACAATTGTATTTATCCATTGGAAAAAACATTGTTACCTAAAAAGAGAATAAAAAGAAAACAATATATAAAAATAAATTTATTTTAATAAAAAAAAAAATAATTATTATACATAAGAATATAAATTATAAACACATGTCGCACACTAAACAATAAACCTTCACAACTCAAAATTTATTGAAATCGTTTTTTTGTTTCATAAACCAGTGTCCATGTTCTGTAACTCTCGCGTCGAGAAACTTTTGTGAATTGTGTGAAATGAAAAAAATTACATATAATGAAACAAGTAGCTGTTTTTTTTACATAACTTTGTCTGTTACGTTTTTTTTTGGCGAGAACTAGCTGTCACGTAAGAAAATTACTCACCAATTTACAGAAAAAGTGTGTCTGTAACATTTTTGTGAGAAAAGTTCCCGCTTTGAACTGTCAAATAAACTCACGAATAAAAATGGGGCGAGAAAAAATGTTAACACTAAAAAACATTTAAAAATGCAATATACAAAGAATAATAATAATTGTATTTTGTTCTTGGCACATTTTTTCATTGTTCATATTGCTTTTAACATCTTTATAAAAAATACGAATGCTTTCCAGGCTCGTTTGCAAACAACAAAAATTAAAGTCGCACTTTACATTATTTGGTATAGCCGACGGTTGTTTTTCGCCGCCGTTGTTTGAAATTTTTTAATTTTAGTAAATTTTAGTCGCCGTCAACAATATGTGTGACTGGCTTTCACAACGTCTGCAATATCACATCGGCTTCGAGTGGAATATTATGACATTAATAACGTAACGACGAAATCTCTTTTGATAGTTTTCGACATGTGTTACAGACACAGTTTTTCCTCACTTTTCAAGAAACAATGGAATATTTTGTTTCACATCTTTTCGATGCGAGAAGTTCTCACTAAAGTTACAAAACATTGATACAGTTCACAAATCAAATTTCTAACAACCACGAAAATTTCGCTTGCGCCACTGCCTTCATTAACTGGAAAAATACTAACATGTTAAACAAAAACCATATTTTATAATTTGTTTTTGTTTTCAATGTAAGTAAAGCGAACACAGTCTTCGTCCGGAAATATGTCATTTAACAGGCAGTAAAATTTTCATTGAAAATTTGTTTTGTAAATCTTTGAAAAGAACATTTCTTATAGTTATATTGAAAACAATAATTAAAAAATATTAATATACGAAAGAAATGTTCTTGTCGACATTGTGGGCCAGGCAGTTAATTTAAAACATTTTATGAATACGGCTGTGAATATATAAGATTACAATAAATAAGATTCTTTTGATATAATTTTAATAATGCGGAAATTGTATATTTCATCAAAATTGTCAATCTACCATCGTTTATTTCGCTCCTAAAATACACATTTACACCCAAACTTATTTTAGCACCGCCAAATTTTAAGAAAGTGATAACATTTTGACGGAAGCAAATGCATTTATGAGCAGTATGAGATTTTTAAAATGACTCATTCGCAACTTAATACGAACATTAAAGTAAAAAAAGCTTAACTTTTGTCAAATTCCCTAAATGAAATTCTCACTAAAACAATATGTGTGCTAATAAAAATATTGTTTGTAAGTTTAAATTTTTCTTTGTATTAGAAATCTTTAGGATTTCTAAATAAAAAACCGCATTACTACATTCTACTCAGCGACTTAGTTATTTAGTCAGTCAGTCATTCAGCCTCTCAATTAATAGGAACATAAAACAGCGACAAATTATTTAAAATGTAAAAAAAAACGTCATACATAAATAAGCAGACAATGTGTAGGAATACTCTCAGAAATTAAATATCGTACATTAAAGTTTATTGGAAATATATTTCTAAAGCTTCGTACAGACGATGGTCAGATCTTAAAATGTTGTCATTACAATTGACTAAAAATATCTTGCAACAGTGTGAACATTGTACGCTATTTTCATTTGGCAGATGTGTTAAATTAATGCATCTGACAATGGGACCATTGTAAGAAAAATGACAACATTGTAAGATCTGACCATCGTCTGTACGAAGCTTAAAATAAAAATAGTAAATATACTGGATATTATTTCGAAAACTTTTGGTACGACTTTGTAAAAGCAACAATAGCCACTTTTTGCGTTATCGCTTTTAAAAACTGGACCAAACAGTACGCAGAAAAAAAATAAAAATTTATTTCAATTCGTTAAAAAAATAATTCAATTTGCACTAGTTAAGCCCTTATGACACTACATTTTTAATGCATTGTTCAAGTTTTAGTGAACAGTACAAATATAATGTAATACAAAAATTTACCAAGTGCAAAGAGCAAAGCTGTATTAAGATAAATGGCAAACTGTCAATAATGTTACTAAAGTAATCGATAAAAAATTAAGTTATGTCAAAAAAAATGTAAAATTGTTTAACTTAAAATTGACATTTCAAGCTTGAAATATTAAAAGTGTTGCTGAATCAGCGGTTTATGGGCAAATTCAGCGATTTACCGCTTTTTGTTTTTAGGTTTCTCATAAACAAAAAGTTGGCAACATTTAATAAAATAAACAAAACAGGGATGGCTAAGTTGTTTCAATTGTACTTTTTTGTTGATACTTTTTAAACTAAGATTTATAATACCTTTTTGTGGTGTTTTTTATGAACACAAATAAAATTAATTTCAACTAAAAAAATCTTTTAGTACAATTAGGGTAAAAAAGTACAATTTTTAAAGGTTGTTGGTACAATTTTAAAAATTTTCAACGCCATCCCTGAAACAAAACCATAACAAGAGAAAAGAAACTAAAAAACTTTGTTTACATTTTTTATAGTTTGCTCTTTCTAACATTTACTGTTTCTTTCTATCAATTATATATCAATTAATGAATAGAAAATGTAGTGTCATAAGGGCTTTAGCAAATTAATGGTATCAATTAAATATTTTTTGATATAACCAACATTTCCTGCTGTAATGTTGTTGATATAAGTAAACGTTTTATTCACTTAATTAAATTTTTAATTAAAACTGATTTTATTTTGGATTATTGGTTTAATTGAAAAAAAAAAATAAAATTTAATGAACTTTAACCTGATTAATATATTAAAAATTTTATTTAAAACCATAAAAAGTTCAACAAAACCACCTGACTACTAATTATTGTTAAACAGCTAAGGCACAAGCTCTATGTTTACATTTGTCCTTTAAGTTGTACTGATAGAAGGTCAATGAGAATTCTTGACAGAAAGTATGAACAACAGAAGTAGGGAATAACATGTATATTAGAGTTTGATAAAAACCGTAAAATGTGAAACCGTGGTTTCGGTTTTAAAATGATTAAAACCGCTCGGTTTCGGTTTTCGGTTTTTTAAATATCCAAGTAAAACTACACACATATATATTTTTTTGTATGTAACACAATTTTTTTATTTGTTTCAATTCAGGTACTTTTATAAAAAAAAGAATCATTTGTTCTTTCCAGTTTAAAGAATTTTGAAATACCTTGCCATTGCTCCAGGCGGTTATGTACAAATTATTTTTCAATGGCGGTGAGTGTTAAGTGGCAAAGATCTCTTAAAAGAAAGTGTATTTACTATCGAAACATGTATGTGGGTTCGAGCCAATCGCCATTCTTGAATGAAAAATTATCAATAAACTTTAATTAATTTTACGATGTAAAAATTCGTTTCTTCATAAAATAATTTAATGAAAATTAAATATAATGAACTTTAGCCTGATTAAAATATTAAAAATTTGATTAAAAGGCTAGAATTTTTTTGGAGTGTAGCGATGCCTGGAGAATCTGCTTAGTGAAACATTCAATGATCCAAAAATATTAAAAAAAATATTATTGACAGAAAACGAAAACGATCAATAATTAATCAAAATAGTGCAATGTTACCAACACCGAACAAAAATTTAGACGGCTGTTCGTTCAAATTATCGAAAATATAGGCGGAATGAATAGCTGTTGAATTTGGCAGACATTAAAAAAGCATATCGAATATTTTTACAGTGCGGTCAGCAAAAACATTGCAAAATGCTTAACCTAAGAAGAAACATTTCGAAACATAGTTAAACATTTTCTAGATAAAGGTTACCCTGACAATTTTAAACAATAGTGTCCTCTATAAGCCAATATATTCGAAGATATTAATTAAAAAATTTTTCATAATCAATTCTTTTAAATTCTATTACGATTCTGACAAAAATTTTGCGACAAGTAATTTTGAGGCTAAAGTTATCAGGCTAAGCTCATTGTAATAAACTACTTATTGCATTTTTTGGGTGTAAACAAAAAAAAACGAACAAAAACAATCTATGCAACAACACAAGCGCGAGATGGGAGGAGAAGATAATTTTCTTGATTGAATTAAAATTTAAGTCGTACTCATCAGCCACTTTGAATCAAATGAACAAAAACAAAAATTACTCGAAATGAAAGAACTTTTTATTGGAAGGCAACTAATAAATAAATAAAGTGTTCTGCTGAAAAATGTCAACATAATACAATCAGTTTTTCGCGATACGCCAACGGAAGCACGTAAAAGAGAAAAGAATTTTTTTCACGAACTAAATTTTAAGTCAAACAAAAGTTTGAAGTTAAATAGCAAAAAAAAAAAAAGAAAAATATATAAAATGAAACATTTTATTGCTTTAAGTATTCTAATACTTTCACTCTTGATAATTCCATCAAAGTGTGATCTTCGGGAATGTTCTGATAAAGATTTAACCTTGCTAAGTGATGTACCACGCCCTAGTTCCGAAGAGCCTGAGGAAAATCTCCGTGATGTCATGAGGATGTGGGTCTGTTCAATGAAAAAGAGTTTTAAGCAATTCTCTGAAAGATTAAAAGACAATGCAGAAAAACTACACGAGAATGTTGGAGAGGGTGTTAAAAAATTCGCCATAAAAGCGAAAGATGTTGGTTCTGACCTTAAAACAAAGTTCCACGATTTTAAGGAGCGTTTACAAAAAGATTCCGATGAAACGGTAGCTTCCGATAAAAAATTCTTTTTGGAAAATATTGAGATAATTAATCCAGATATTTTTAAAGCTGATCAGGAATGTGGTCACGGGCATATCTTAGATTCATTGGGTAATTGCAGAAAGTTAAGAAAATAAGATTGTAACGAAAAAGTATCGTATTGTCAAAGAAATTTAAATGTTAACAAAGTTCCAAAAATTACTTTTCAAGATAAATGTGTGTGTTTTTGTATGAGTTGATTAAAAAAAATTGTTCAAACGAAAATATATTTTATCAAAGTTAATAAAGATCATTTTTTTTTTCTAATGGACTTGAAAGTTTTAATTGTTATATTCTTATACAAGAACCAGTACAGGAGAGTAGCTGAGCTACAACTAAAACTCAGCTAAAACTGAAGTAGAACTAAACTTGAACTGAACTAAACTAGAACTGAACTAGAACTGAACTAGAACTTAACTAGAACTGAACTAGAACTAGAACTGAACTAGAACTGAACTAGAACTGAACTAGAACTGCACTAGAACTGAACTAGAACTGAACTAGAACTGAACTAGAACTGAACTAGAACTGAACTAGAACTCAACTAGAACTGAACAAGAACTGAACTAGAACTGAAGCAGAACTGAACCAGAACTGAACTAGAACTAAACTAGAACTAAGCTATAACTGCACTAATGAACTAGAATTAAACTAGAATTGAACTAGAGCTGAGCTAGAACTGAACTAGACCTGGGCTAAAACTCAACTAGAACTTAACTAAAACTTACCAATAACCTAACTGAATTAGATGTGATATATAACTATGGCACAGTAGTAAAAAACACTTAATCGTAATTTGTTCACATATACTTTAATAAATTCTCCATTCTTATGCATGTTTTTACAAACACAATTCACTATATAACTCAATTAATTCAATCAATACGTTCACATATACCAATATGATTTGCTATAAATCCTTCAGGGCACAAATACTGTGATATTTCCTCATTTGGAATTTCCGTTGAGTTGACTGAATTCTCTAAAGTAATTGAAGAATTATTTTCTAATTTTATTGGTGTTTCATCCGTGTCTTCCACCAACTTATCAACAAATTGACCAAAAGAATTTAGAATACCTAAGCCCAATAGTTTTGCAGCTTCTTCCAAACGTTTGGCTTCCTGTTGCATTTCAGCCATCCAAGGCTTAGCCTTTTCCAGTGTACACTGTATATTGTGAAATAGTTTATTTAATGAATTTTTATTTCCCTCTCTATTATTGCTGTTAACATCGTATTCCTCGGTGCTGTTGTCCGCAGTGGTTTTATAATCCGCCAATTCTACAGTTGGTTTACTGTTGGAGCACAATATGGCAGCTGCTTGTATGTTGCCCACATCCTTGAACAACAGAAATATAAAAATTCCAATAAAAATGAATAATGTTCTCATGTTGTATCCTGTGTTGGTTCCTTAGCAGTTCAAACTGCTGCCTCTACGCATGAGTTTGTTGTTTGCTTTATAAAACTTCAATTTAAACTGTTAACTTGCAGTTTATCGAGTATCCAGATTGGCCAAAAGAATAAAGATGTTGTTGGTTAATGCTGCTGCTGTTACTCTTTTAGCTCTTGCTTTTACCATCAAGTATAAGTTTTGTAAGAACAACATGGAGCAGAAATAAAAAAGTGGTTAAGTAACTGTCATGTTTTAGTGGTTTATGGTCAAATCATGATTTTTACTTTTGTATTGTTTGAAAGTTTTTTTTTCTTCTCGTTCTTAAATTCTTTGTTCATCAAGTACATTAGTGTTCTACATTTCACATCAACCCATACAAGACAAATTTGTCTGTATTGAATTCTTTCTGTTTTACTGTGTTTTCAAGAAAGAATTTCTTAAGCTAAAGTAGTATTAAAATTATTTAAAAAAAAAAAACATGGATGGAGCAACATTCCATTACTATAACAAACATGCTACGCGAACTTCATTCCTTTGATGTAAATATTTGTGCCCTACGATAACACTGATGCTAGATTTGTTCTGAGCTTCTTAATAATGTTAAATTTAAGATTTTGTTTGTTTCTTAATTAGACAAATAAGAAAATTCTCTTCTCTATGTAATTAATTTAATTTAAGAATTCAATATTTGGGTCGATCAGGAACTTGTAGTTAATATGCAAAAATTAAAATTAATAAAATTCGTACACAATTTTGCAAGTCCTATAGATTTATTTAATTCTTGTAATAAAAAATGATAATTACAATTGTTGTCTGCCATACCAGATCGTAAAAATTTTTTCCGGTAAATTTTTCATCATTAATCCTTAATAGGGGCGTTCGAGTACTTTTACAGTAAAATGCAGTAAATGTATTATTACTGAGTAAACTGAAAATTACTCTCTAAAAAAGCTGTTGCCAAATAAAGGACGTGAATTGAAAATTTGTAATATATAATTCGTAAAATTAAGGCAACAGCTGATGGCAAATAAATGTATACACTTTTGACTACTTAACTACTTTTCTTATCGGTACTCGATTAAATACATTTTATAACACGAACATTTTAGGGAAATACAAACAAATTATTTCAATGTCATCCATCATATTTATTTCTATTTTTTGCTTTTTTTTTATTTGATTTTATTTTATTTTTTTCATATGTACATGATTTTTTTTTTTTTTTGCTATTGATTACTTAAAAAACAAGTGCAGTACTAAGTACCCAAGTACTTTACACTTTTGCAACGCAAAATAATTAAAACAAAAAAAAAGGTTTATTAGTTGGTATAAAGCCATATAAATTCTTCACAAACAAGTTTAATTAATTATTATTTATTTACTTTTCGTTCTTGTTTCAGTTTTATTTCAACTTTTCTTTTTTTAATTAAATTTTTTACAATTTGTATGCTTTTCGTTTGTTTACTTTTGCTTGTTTACCTTTTGAATCACAGGTTTTTTGTTTTACTAAATTTTACTCAAAAAATTTCAGAAGAAAAATTTTTAAATACTCAGTCAAGAACTGTTCAATTTATGTTCGAACCTTATTTAGTTAAACGCATTAAAATTCAGTAAAAAATAGTAAAAACTTTTGGGTTCTCGAACGGACCTAATGTTTAGTTCTTTCTTACGTAAAAATCTGACTGTGCACCACTGATGCTTAACGATTTATGGTAAGCCCAATAAGCACAATTTAGGCAAATATTAAAGCTTTTTTATATGCGGCATACTTTTTTTAATTCTTAATCTAAAAGGTATGACATGTCATGACACAGCTACTAGCCTTCTCCCAAAATCGTCAGTCGACCAAATCTTTGTATAGGAAGCCTTAAACTACCAAAATCCGAGTCTGAGTATAATAGTATCCAGCAACTAGGCAAACAATTAAAGTGAGCTTATCACAAATCGAACTAACATGGTTATTAGCAAAATCCGGAAAAACGTTACAGAGATACATACAGTCAGCGCCGCAAAGCCATTAACCAATGCCAAGATATTCACGCACGAAAAGAAGACAAGCAATTATCTTTAAGTTGAATTATCCATACCACGTATTTTCGTGTCGACGTGTTTTATACTTTCCGTGCTCTCTTAATTGCGTTCTACGTCTCATGATACACAATGCTTTTTACGCGAAATCACCGCCAATAAAAAAATCCTTTTTTTCTAAATTTGGCGATTTGCTCTAACAACGCTTTTGACGCCCATAAAAGTCGACGTATATATCGCATTTTTTGCGCTGAGCCATTCTACACTTTTGTACATGTAAGTTCTAACGTGTGACTATATTGTTTACTTTTTTTTGGCAAATGCAAATTAAAAAAATTGTTTTTGTTTTACATGTAAGGTAAGTGAACGAAGTCTTCGTTCGAGATCGATGAATCGGCAATAATATTTTTATATAAAAAAGAACTCAAACTTAAACAAATTAATATAAATTTAAATGATAGACGTCGAATGAGAATAACTATTATATTATTAACAAAAAAATTGTTCTTATTTTATTTTAGTGTTTTTTAAATTCTTTAGTTTAATTCTTTAACAACAATTATAATTTGCTACCATTTCACAAATTTAATTTCTTTCTCACACAATTTGCTTCAATTTTTTTTCTTTTTTGCTTCTTTTTTCTTAATTGACAACCAAATTTGAAATAATTGTCATCGAAAATGTACTAACAATTATTGTAACATAAATAACCAGCAATAAATATGTACAAAAAATTGCTGTCTACATTAAAGATAACATAATTTTGACATTTACTGCAATTAATGACGCAATAAATATCTCTGGTATAGACGGGCAGTTACATAGCGTTTACACTTGACAGTACTGTCATTACAGTTACAATACAAGTAAATTTTTTAAAGAATACATGCACATGTTTTCTACTGCTTTGTCTACTGTTTGACGAATTTCGAAGACAGCAAATTTGGACGGTGATTTGACATTTGCTGTCAACAATTTAAAGTCTTGCCCGCAAAAGAAAATAAAATCAAAGAGATTAAATTAAATAAATATTTTGAACTAGTACCAAACTAGTACACTAATATCCAGTACTAGTTCTCAACTGTAAACTTTTCTATACATACCATCTTAATGCTCAAATTAACATTGAGTGTGCTTGGAAAATCACTAGTACTATTGGTTCCAGACGTGTACTAGTGCACTAGGACCACATTGGGTGCTAAAGAACCAGTTTGTTACTAGTTATTTTGTATAGAAAAAGTTAGCATTTTGCATTTTAACATTTTTTTATAATAAATCAATTTACAAATATGTACTCGAATTTTAGTTTTCTTACGCAAAATTCTATCAGTCTACAAGTCAATAGAACTTTTTTTTATATAAATACTCAAGCCCCGTTAGCACTAGTACTTCTTGTTCTAGTAATTGTACTAGTGGCATTTACTCTTAATCTCCTGCAGTGTGTATTCTGCTTTGCCTTTTTATGTATTAATTTTTAAATACATACAGATATACATATGTAAGAATATTTAACGCCCACGTCACGAAGACAGTTAGCAGTGTTTTTGTCAACTAATCACCCCGAGCATATAAGTCGACGTCGGCGTCAAGTTTAAATTCTTGTCACATTAATTCGACTACATCATTCCAACAATAATTTAGTATTTTATAAAAACGTTGTGTCGGCGTCCACAAATTATCGAAAATCTGACAAAAAAAAATTCCACCTCTAATTATTTAGCGATTTCAAATAAATAAAAGCGATTTTTTCCTGTAAGTTTTCTGATTCTTTACAGCTTTAACGATTTTAAATTAATATAGGACTTTGATATCATGCCATTGTTAGCAAGTTTTTACGATTTTCTGCTAACATAGCAATTTTTACCGAATTTTTACCAATCCTTGTAGTTTTAGGGACTTTTAATCAATTTTAAGGCTTGTTTAATTTTCGCTATTTTAACAAACTTTTCCGCATTTTTGCGAATTTCGCATAGTTTTGCTCAGGCAATTGTCGTAAAGTATTCACCCTGATGGCTTTTGTTATTCAAGTGTTACTCCATAGTGTACAATGGGCCGAAATTTTTTGTCCATAACTTCTCTTAAATTTGCATTTTTTTATTTATCAGTATTTAAAAAATATAGTTACATTCTAACTAAAATTCCATTAACTTTCATTTAAATCGTCGCAAATTCCCTGTCGCCTAAACAGAGTCAAGAAAATACAATTATTGTTCCGTCAATTTTCATAATACGGGTGAATATGTTTTTTTTTACTCTCATTACAGTATTGTCAAGTATAAACGCTGTGTTAACTTAACCCGAAAACGACAACATCGCGAGTACTGCTTCCCCACTCAAAGTAGTTTTACGAATAAAATGTGTCATGCAACCAAAACCTTCATTTCACTTTTCAGTAGTGTTGCCATTAAATTGTTTCAAAAATATTCAAGTACTCAATAAAAATTTCGAATTTTTACTACGCTCAAAAAACTC
This sequence comes from Pollenia griseotomentosa, assembly GCA_963931875.1. Lineage (NCBI taxonomy): Eukaryota > Metazoa > Arthropoda > Insecta > Diptera > Polleniidae > Pollenia > Pollenia griseotomentosa. The sequence continues at coordinate 52,606,288 of OZ007563.1, forward strand.
TTTTATTTAAAAAATCTCTACAAATTTTGTATTTTATACTGGTTACACTGGTCTGTAAAGTTTTTAATTGTTGACCTTTTTTTGTATACCAAATATGATTTAAAAATACCGTTAAGTGTCCTGCACACATGTCGTGCTTCAATTTTCTTCTATCACGTACAGATCCTTATAAAGTTGGAGGTACACAACCCGAGTTCAGTGCTTTGATGCATTTTATGCATCTGTCAAAAAAGTAGAATCAGGATAATCAGTGATTGTATGTGACAAGTTACACAACAAAACGCGTCAAAATCATATACATTTATACGTATCGAACGCACAAAGTAGATTTACTTTCAATTGTGTTGAAAAAAATCAGCTGTATTTAACCCTAGAGCACTAACCATATTTTACATACGTTGCAACTAATGATCGTCGCTTCGACAATGTATTTTATTAACTGTCTATAACTATGGCTTGTTACCAAATATACTTTTTTAATAAATGTTATTAATCATTTTGACACCTTATAAGTCCATATAAAAAACTAGTTATATATAAAAAGAAGTGTACACTTTGATGTCACCACTAACTGCGAAAACGGGTAAGCTGATTTAAACCAAAATTTAAGGGTACTTTCGGGATATTCCGTAGATGGTTGATGTGAAACTTGCACGAAATCGGGCTAGTGATTTTAGAGATATGGCATTTAGATTTTCCTATATATTCCAATACAAATATTAACAAAATTTTCCATATTATGATTTTTTATTGACATTCGGAAAGATCTTAATTCATATCGCTAAAGGGCGTAATATAGGGCAAAACGGGTAAAAGCTCTCCCTCCCAATATCTTCTTAGCTAATCAACCGATTTTCTTGAAATTTGGCAGGAAAAAAGTGTAACATCTGGAAGGGACTAGAGCCTATAATTTTTATTATTAATCATCTTTACTTATCAAGCAGTTTTCTTAAAATTTGGCATGCAGACACTGTAATATCTAAAGGAACTTTAAGATATAAATTTTTTGGAAATTTTAACAACTAGGGAGAAAAATAGGGCAAAAGGGGTAAAAGCTCCCTCTACCCATGTCTTCTTAATTAATTATCCGATGATAGTTTCAAGTCTTGAAGAAACTAAAGTCTTACTAAATTGAAGCATTTACGGCGTTAAATAAAGCAAAAATGGTAAACGAACCCCCCTCCTATACCTTTTTAATTTATTAATCGATTCTTGAAAAGTTTATGTATTTTTTTTTTAAACATTTTTCTCCGGTTATTCTTCTTCGGCTATGCAATTGTACACGATTGGTCGTTAAAAAATTGATGAAGCTACCATTTAAAATGTCAAATTCCAAAACGAAAATGTTTTGCTGGCACGAACGTCCCAATTGAATTCAAACGCATTTAATTGGTATTTGCAATGGCAATCAATAAGTCGCAAGGCCAAACGATGTTTGTTTGCGGCTTACGATGTTTTTCACATATTCTAGCTTATTTATGTTGGCTAAAGACGGACTGACAAAAAATATCGTACACGCAACTGCTCTTCGTAAAAAAATTGATTATCTCTGTTTGATTTTCAAACTTCAGGAAAAAAATACATAGCTTTTTTATGTTTAACTTTGAATATGTAACGAACAGAAATAAAGAAATAAATAAATATTGTTTTATTTGTCATCGCCGATCATGGTATAAAGCGCTTTCCTCTTTCTTTCAATAGAAATAAGCTATGTACACTCAGGTCTCGTTTTATGCGAGTTTTTTTTATGCGGATTCAATTTATAATTTATGCGATTTTTAAATTAACGATTATTTGTTAAATTTTTACGGTTTTTGAAATTTAAGATGTTTTTAAGCTTTTTACCGTTTTGAAATTAAGCCAAGTTTGCATCACTGACATAATCGTTATAGTTTGTTTTATATTGTGTTTTCATATGTATGTAAGAGTGTTTTTAAACTAATAAAGAGCATATAATATTAGTTTTACAGCGAAGGCTAATTTCGGTAAAAATAGAATCAAAAATTAGGCAGAAGTTAGAAAAATTTTAGTTTCAGCTCGTTCTTTCCTGTCTTTTACGATAATAACCACATGTACGAGTGTAAAGAAATTTGCATAACTTTTAAACTAATAGAGGTCCCATAAAAAAACTTTTACAATATGATAAGGACACTAAAGGCCGATTTTGATTAAAAAATAAAAAAAAAATTTAAACTAAACAATCATTTTCTATAAGAATCACCTAAACTTTTCTTCGTTTGATTAGAAATTTTAAAAAGAAATGATTAATAATTTGAAAAAACATTTTTTTAAAAACAGCAACACTTGACCACCCCGTAACTCGACAAAAAACCTTAATAGAAATAAAATATTTTGCACACTTATTCATATCTACTAGAACTATAGTTATGCTAAATATAAAGGAATTCCAACAAAATATTTTTATTGGGTTGTCCGCTTTACAAATAATGCCCCAAATATATACATATTTGTTGATTTTTTTTATGCGATTTTTGTTTGTTTTTTTAATTAAAATTTGAATTTATGCTGTTTTTCAGAATTTATGAACGAATCATTAGTTTTTATATGAAGGTAGAGAGAGTATCGTTTTATGTGAATTCAATTTGTGCGATTTTTTTTGGAACGCATCTATCGCATAAAACGAGACCTGAGTGTATATGGCAAATATGATAAGCGATTTTTTTAATTTATGTACTAGTCTATTTTATGTTGCACATAATTTTGGGATCATAAAAAAGGCCTAAAAATTATTGTAAGTAAAACTGAAAAATTAGAAAAAGTCAATACTTAAAACACACATTTTAGCTTTAATAAAAATATATAACTATATATTTTTTTAAATACCACCTTAAGCAAGAATCACAAAGAATCACATATACAAAACCACTAAAAGCAATGTTCCAGCAACGCAGTCTAAAAAAAACAATTACACACAGCAATAGTAAATCATCTGCTAACAGCATACAAAAATAGAAAGTGCTAGGCATTCCCATTTAAAAGCAAATTAGATGAATGGGAGCGATGCTCGTCGAATCGTCGATCATTAGTACTCTAGGGTTAATAGACAAGGTTTTAAGAATCCTCGCTCGTCAGAGTGCGTGATTACGTTTCCTCATCGTGTAGTCTATAATCGTAAGTCAAACACTACTCACATACATATGTAGCTCTTATTTATAATATAAAAGCAGAAAATTGCACCTCTTTTTAGGGATTTACAAATACATACTTTAAGGTATTGACAACAAAATAAAGAAATTTGTGGGAAACACTAAAAATTACGTTTTATTCTTAATTTTTGAGCTAATTTTGATTTAATTATGACGTTCATATAAGCGTGGTGTATGAGAAGATTATTTCTGAAATACATTTATTGTATGAACTTCGCTGTGTTAAAAATATAAATATCTTGAAAATAAAAAAAACTAAGAAATAATCTTTTAAAAATACACTTAAACTGATTATAATAAAAAAAAGAATTCTTCTTAGTACTTTTATTATGAAAAATTAGTTTACTATCTGAGTTACTGATAAAGAGGTCATTGTTTTTCTAAACTACAGATTGTTACAATTGATCAAAAGAAAAAATATTTAATATGGCTAAAAAACTTTTTACATTAATTCTAGTAATATTTTTGGCAGTTCAATTTTTACAATCGGTGGATTCTTTCAAACTTTCAAATCTTTCCAAACGTTCAATCAAAGATATGACGGTTAATTGTAAAACGGTCACACACAGTGGGAAGTGTCTAGACAATAATAAAAAACAAACCCGAAATTTACCAGGAAGATTTAACAACAGAAATGTTAAGCCAAAGCCATTGCAACGGGTAAAATAACCTTGAATAAGTCTTTGACTTTATTACTGAGTTGAAAAATGTTTGATTATCTTTTAAGGTCAAACAAGTTGAAAACACGGAAGAAGTATCCTGGATCAAAAAGCTATTTGGTTAATGGGATTTCATTAATATCTTGTGAAAATTTCAATTCACTGTCATAAATGTGTAATAAATTTAAAGTGTTAGACATTGTTTTATAAACTTGATGATTAATTATCATATTTGAAATTACAGGATTAAAATATTTTTTGTTTCCTTATTACTTCAAAAAGTGTTTAAGATTGTAATTATTTTTTAATCGTCCTGTTGTAAGCTTTTTTTAATTGCTTTTTATAATGGACTCAAAATTGTTTTACGTGCAGTTAATGGTTTAAAATTTAAACTGCAGCCAAATCTCGGTATAACGAATAATCTCAGGCTCATTTTTAATACCGAAAAATTCGTTATATGGCAAAGTTTTTTTTAACTTTTTCTTTTTATTAGAACAATTAAAAAATTATTAAGTTAATACATATTCTGAAAATAGTGTTTTTAATTTTAATACAAGAATCCCAACAAAAAACATAAAAAACCTATGCTTTGTTATTTAATACGATATGAAAAACTACTGCAAATAAATAAAATCGATTATTAATGATTGTTTTTGGCTTATTAGTAGACTTTTCTAGTGTACATATTTATGATTTTGGTATTCCATATTTCCTTGAAATTTCGTAATCATCCAGGCTCCATTCCATACTCATTTTTTTACACACGTTGTGATTGGTGGTTAGGCCTTCCGCTCTCGCCTCCTTCGTATTTACATAAGAATGACAGCAGAATCAAAAAATATAATAACAATAAAATTTTACTCCTTCTCTTCTCCCTTCCCATAGAAGGGAATGCGGAATGTGTATATCATATTTTATACGGAAAAGCCGAGGTCTTCCATGAGGTATTTCCTAGCAGGTACACAGAAAGAAAAACACTCGGAATAAATTAGATTGTTTAAACATACTTAACAAATTCTGTCTTTTCCTTAGAACATCTAGCAGTTTTAGTATAAGTCGGAGAAATACTTTGCCACTTTATGTGGTCATCTTTTCTATTCTTAGCAATTGTTCGTTTTCGTTTATTAACTTTTTTTAGCAGAACTTGGCGATGTTTCCTCTGCTTGACTTCCCTCACTTTGTGGCACGAATTTCAAAAGATCCAGCAATATCGTTAACCAAATCATTCTCATCCAAATCATTTTCCAGTATATCTTCAAAATCCGTCAGCTCGTCTGTATCTGGCGGTATATTAGCAACATTAACGTGATTATGATCCTCATTTTCTATGTTTGCCAAAAATTCATCATCTTTCATCAACGCAGTAAGCTCAGAAATAGTTAAAAATTTTCTTGAAGCCATTTCTAAAAAAAAATATTTGAATAGTTACATATTGCACTTTCCGCCAATGTCCCAAAAATGGGACTTTGTATTTAAAAGAGAAAATTTTTTACCTTGTATATTTTTAACGCAAAACTTTGTCTTAGATCCGTAAAACAAAATGAATTAAACAAGTGTAGACAAACATCAATGTGTTTTCCCCCTTTTTAATAAGTTCCGTTACTATATACGAACACACGCATTTGACAGGTTGAAATGGTCAGGTTCAACGTGAAGTTGACAACCATTTACAACTAACTGGTTAAAACTTTAAACATTACCAAAGAGGATGCCATATTTTCTTCTTATTTTAGCAAAAGTTTTTAAAATATACGATGCAGTTATTAAAATAAGCACTTTTTAAAATACGTCCTAAAAATGGGACAATGGCGGGTATTGAGTTATGTACGAGTCGTACTCAAATATTCAAGTGCGAATAAAACTAAAACGTACTTAGAACAATCCTAGATGGGAGTACTTTCGAAAATAAATCCCGGAGTTTCTTAAAATAAGTACTATTCCTAATAAATTACTCAGGCTTAAGGTCACTTTTTTAAAAAATTAATTAAAATATTTTAATTTTTATTTTCAATATTTCGATTTCCGTTGGAAATCTTCTTCAGGAAATTTTTATAATAAAATTAAATTTGACAATAAATGGAAAATAAAACATGGAAAAATAAATTTTAAAATTTCAATTAACAAAATTATCATAAGAAATTTAAAATTCCATTCTACAAACTTTAAACAGAAAAACAAACAAACAAAACGGAAAAACAAAATTTTAAATATATTCAAAGCCTAAAACCTATTTTAATGTCCCTTTCCGTCTTATCTAACAAACAATCAAAGACAAATACTTATTTATAATTATCCCTTCTATCAACCTATTTATTACTACGTTTATACGCACCACTTATTCGCAAATAAATATATTGCAAGTAGAGAATATTGCCGCATAAACAGTGAATAAAAGTTTAATTTGCGAATAGCTAACTCATGAAAACAATTCCTGATTAACGACACTATTTGCAAATAAGATTTTAAGGATTGCCACACTTTTAACCGTTTTACGTTTTTATTTCGATGTGGCTCATTCATATGACAACAAAAGTAAAATTAAATCAATAATGTGCAAATAAATTTAAAAATACACAATAATTTTTGATCTTTTTCATTTAAAAAATAAAAAGTTTATATACATACAGTGCTACTAAATGCATACATTTTTCATCTGGCATCACTTAAAAACAAGAATTTTCATTAGGAAAATTGACATATAAACAGTAAGTTAGTTAATCGCAAATAATTTTTATTCGCGAATAGGCTACGTATAAACGTAGTATATGTTTATTCAATAAATGTCTAAAAATCTGAACTAATGTTCCATTTGAGAAAAGAATTAATTTTAAAAAAGATACTGAGGGATTAGCTCAGATTTATAGACATTTATTGAATAAAAATAAATAGGTTGATAGAAGGGATAATTATAAATAAGTATTTGTCTTTGATTGTTTGTTAAATAAATTTCAGATGGCATAGCACATTTGGTGAACTTTTATTAAATGAAAATAACTTTTGACGGAAAGGGACATTAAAATAGGTTTTAGGCTTTGAATATGTTTAAAATTTTGTTTTTCCTTTTTGTTTGTTTGTTTGTTTTTCTGTTTAAAGTTTGTAGAATGGAATTTTAAATTTCTTATGATAATTTTGTTATTTGAAATTTTAAAATTTATTTTTCCATGTTTTATTTTCCATTTATTGTCAAATTTAATTTTATTATAAAATTTCCTGAAGAAGATTTCCAACGGAAATCGAAATATTGAAAATAAAAATTAAAATATTTTAATTAATTTTTAAAAAAAGTGACCTTAAGCTTGAGTAATTTATTAAGAATAATATTTAATAAAAAAGGTCGATGAAATAGAATTATAATTTATTAAAATAAGTACAAAATTCAAGTAAAAAAAGATTAAACTTTTCGTTAGTATTGCCACTCTGAGAGTAAAATTACAAAAAGAGCGCTTAATTCTCACATATCTTATCAAAGTTTGTTGTAGACAGTACAACAACACCACACAAGTTGTTAAAAAACGATTTGCTTGTTGTGTGTAGAGACAACAAAAATAACAGAACAAGACGAAAACACATTATTTTCCTGTTTAAAAAGTAAAATTAAAGACAATAGTTCTCATTTAGTTTATATTTTCAGTTAAATATGTTCATTAAGTTTCTAAAGTAAAATCCATATCGGGAATGATGCTGGTGTTTAAAATTAAAATTTTGTAAGGTGTAAAACGGGTTAGTAAATCAATCATATTAAAATTATCCTTCTAATTTCACCTATGATACCATCGAATGCCTTTTTGAAATTAAGGAATAATTTAAATTCTGTGCTTCGCTCGAGGATTATTCGCAAATTGTTTATATGGTCCGCGAAAGCCTATTGAATTCCTAACGGGTTTTAAGGGAGTAACAGCACACACTGGATTTTATATGTACATTTTTAGAAAAAACAAGTAAGAGTGCTTTATTCGGCTACATGAATAGAAAGTTATATAAATACTGCTTTCTAGATGTAAATTAATCTATTTTGTGCCACGCCCACTTCGCTCACATTTTGTGGTATGTTGTGTATTGATAACCGAGATGTTTGTAACTATTTTGGAAAATTTGGCTCTTTTCCTTCTCCAAATATAACAAAATTTATAATGTGTTTGTATGGGAAGTGCCAGGTCCACTTCTCTAATGCCGCCCATATTTTTGGGATGTTGTGTATGCTTGTACTTATTTTAAAAACTCGAAGTGCTCCAGATATACAGAAAAAAGGAATAAAAAACAACAACAAGGGATTAATGGGTAAAATTAGTGTTTTTTTTTTTTGCTCATACCTCAGTAATTTATGGAGCTAAATAGCAAACTTCAACGGTGTATATGTGACACAAAAATATAACAAACTTGTCCCCATAGTTTCTGGGGTCATCGGAAAACCCATTTCAGCACTAATATGTACAGACGGACATCATTAAATCCACGTCGCTAATTATAAGGATCCACAATATTTATACTGTATTGGGTCTAAGATCAATAAACTATAAATAGTATAAAAATAAAATAAGGGTATAAAATAATAGAGATAACTCAATTTACCCATTCACTGCCGTATTCATAAAAAATATCTCAAATTTAATAAACGTTAACAAAACAAATTTTCTTTTAAAATTATGTATCCTTAAAAAATGTTTGTTAAAGTAAAAATCGTTTATGAATATGGCGTTAGTGTTACAACTTTCAAAAATCCTCTTGTAAGTGGATGTATCGGGCTAAAATAGCCGTTTGGGTTGGGCAACGATGAATCATTAGTTAGGAACGTTACTTATTTAGATATATAAAAGAACCTACATATCTTAACCACAATATATTATTCAAGCAAAAAAAAAAAAAAAACCATTTATCATTTTTATAAAACAAAAACCATTTTTATATTCACCGGAAAAAAATTGTGCTTTATTCACTAACAAAGTTCTTACTTTCAAGATCGTTAAATATGAATTTTAAAACATTCAGTATTACATTTTCTATCTTAATAATTTTATCAGTTGCTTATGCTAATCGCAACTGTGAATTTTTAAAGCATGATGGCACTTGTTTGGAAAGAACTGATGCGCACAAGATGAAACCAAGACCACTAGCTGCTGTAAGTAGAAACATTTTTTATTAATTATAATTATTGTTTGACTTACCAAAATTTTAATGGTTTTTTTTTGCAATTCTTTATAGTTTAAATCGACAACAAATAGCAAGGAGAATGAATCCTGGATTCAAAGAATGTTAGGATAAGATATAATATTCGTAGTTATTTATTAAATATTAATGTTTTAAATACAATATTTACAGTTATCACTCTCTCTCTCCCTCTCAAATAGTTTGCTATTTGAATTCCGCCAGATCGGTTTGATATTGGCGAAGATAGACGACTGTCGTTAATGCTTCGTATACAACTATTTGACTTCTCTTTACAGCTTATAAACGTTCGTTTTCCACTTGCAGCTAAATAGCGCCTGTACAGAAATACAGAAGACAAAAATTGATAATTTGCAAATAGATCATATCGTCGCAGGAATTAAAGAACGCTGTAACTGACAAAACATAAAATGTCCACCAGAGCCAAAAAAACATGTATGAAAGAAAGTACAACAAAACTCATACCACAAAAACAACTTAGGAGCATGATTTTAAAAAAGTTATTTTTTTCCCCGTTTTATAGATTGGCTGTAAACATTTCCTCTCAAGTCTATTATTCCCGGTGATTTTGCAGCTTACAGCAAACGATTTTTTTTTTTGCGTGAGTGAATTTTTTTCATCATACAAATATGGGACCGGGACCAATCGACGCAGTATATTTTTCCGATAAAAATGATGCAAGAAAACGTATTTTCGATTTTTTGTCAGTTACAGCGTTCTTTAATTCTTACGACGATATTGATACAACAAAAATTCTTAGCAGTTAGATACGGCTCAATTTGCGTTAGAAAATGCCTACTTTGGATGTCAAAATCAGTTGTTGTGTAAAAAATAAGAATTTTATTCAATCTATTTAAAACTTTTTCACAATTCAGAACAATTAATTGCTTTTTAAAGGACAATTTAATTTTTAATTTGAAAACGAAATGGTGCGCAAACTTATTTTAAGTCGAGAAAAAGAATAGAAACAAATATAAGCAAAGGAACAAAAAATAATTACATGAGCTGTGAAAACCAGCTGTATGAATTCGCCTTGAAGATACAGTACATGGTCAAACTAATTGCTCGTCTTGCCTGAAAGTAATAGTTTTATGAAATGATATTAATGGGCATAATAAACCTCACAAATGGCTTGGCAAACATGTCAAAATTTTACGTTTGTCCAAATATATTTTGTGTTGTTAATTGGGGTGTTTGCTGTTTGGACAAACATTTGAAGCAATGTTTTCAGAAAGATTAAAAATTTTAATATTTGGCAGACATGTTGGATATTTGTCAAACTTTTTGTGTCGTCTAATACTAAATGTATTGAATTCAATTAATTTTAAATATTACATTAAATTTTTTTTTGTAGTATTGCTTGCCACAAAACAGCTCGTTGTTAAAATCACTCTTTACTTTAAATTTTTTGCCTTCATTTTATAATTTCTTCTCCGGTTTAAGCAAAAAGCAACAAAATTGCCGCAGCACTATCGGCATCTGCATTCATTGAAAACAAAACAAAAATGAAAATTTATGTTTGTACGGAGAGTATTTGTGTTGTTTATTGGCCAACCCCAAACAAAAACAATGTGTGTGTTTGCCAAGCATTTTGTGTGGTTTATTATGCCCTTATTTTTCTGAGCTGTAGGTAGTTTCAAAATGACATTTGGAATAAGTGACAAGAATGCTGCGATAGATGATCCGAGTACAAATGTATGTAGATATGTTTTTGCAAGTTATGGTCTTACTTCCAGAGGTGTAAAGTGCTGAGTAGCCCATAAACTTCGCAACAGGCTTTATACTTTACCACAAGCCTATTTGATATGTATTTTGCTTTACTAGGATGAAGTTGCAAACCGTTGTAAAATAAGAAAAAACCCATGTCAATATCTTCCTACGATCACGATTTAATTCTGGTAGATTGAGCTGGACGTCATCAGCAAATTAAATAAGACCCCTAGTAAAATTTGATGCAGAAAATATTCGTAGAACATTTTAACCCTCTTAAGTGCCGTTTCAGTATACTTTTGTAGGGAAGTTAAAAAAGGGACAAAAATTACCCCTTAAAATGAGTGTTAGAGGGTTAATATATTCTAAGAAAAGAATCGCCATACGATTTTACTGCAGACATCTGAAATTATTTTTTAACTCAGAAGTACATTAAGGATATTTTTTTTTTACTTATACTAAACGCCTTTTCAAAAAATTCAAAAACTTTAGGGGCCCATATTTCGGGAATCCGAGCTAACTTTTCAAAACAAAGAAACAAAATTTTATGAATCGTAACAATAGTAATGTTAAAAGCCATAATAGGTTGTTTTCGGCCTTTGCGGGGACCATAATATGTTTTTTAGATATACTTCTACACTGTTTTTCTATGCGTTTAATGACTGAAAAAATCTTATATATTGCAAAGCAACAATCTTTTTTGATTATGGTAATTTCATTGCTTAAACGGTAATTTATTCTCATAAATAAAGCTAAAAGAGTCTTCTCTCAAATTCAAAAGATATTTACATAATGCTTCAGATTTATATTTTAAGTCGATGAAAAGCTCTCATAAAATCTACAATTAAATGAATCATGACTGTGTATAATTTTGTTTGGATATTTTATAAAGAAACCGCTGTTAACCATCTCTATTCCATATGTGGTTATTCATTGTAAATAAACAAAGTAAAAGAGACATTTCATTTAATCAATTATTCTAGTACATAGTATTTTGTTACTTCATTTATCAAACAGTACAGATCAATCATTACCCGTTCATTTAAACGGCAAATCTGCGAAACAGCATATTTAAATCTAAACTTAAACTTAATTAATGGAGAAAAAAATGTGTAAATTATTCATTACATTTGTGGTTTTAAACATAATCGTATATGTACTTTCGCTGCCAGTCACATCAAGTTCTAAAAGAAATAGTCTGCAGAGATCGAAACGGTCGAGAGGTGTACTGAATAATTGTATTAAGTGGGTGAAACATTCTGGTGGCTGTGTTGAAGAGAAACCAAAGTTTGTGGACGTAAATAGTATAAAACAAAGAGGATTTAATAGTATTAGACCTTATCGTGTAAGTGGATGTTATAAATGTTATAATTTACATATTTTACTATACAAATAATTGTTAAGCTCAAATATCAAAATATGGTGGTTCGTTTTTAATTAATGTTGCACACACCCTTTAAAATTCGTAAATTTTTTCAATAGTGAAATTGTAAAAAAAAACAGGAAACGTTAGCGGTTTTCACCCTTGATAGTCCAGTCCCTTCTAGACCTTGTTAATCTTATTATTTTAGTTAAAGTACTAACATTTACAACACTGCAACAATACAATGTATTAGACTAAAATTTAATACACTGTGGTTGAAAAATCTCACAAAAAGCTGTAGTAGTAAATACATACTTGTATTTAAGTAACCTAAAATACAGTTAACGAATCTCTAGCTATCTCTTTCTCTCACCTAGCAGATCCATTAATTTAAAATATTCACATAAGAAAAAGACACTCACGCTTTATAGTATAATATCGTATTAAATAACACAGTGTTGCACACTTAATACAAAGGGTTAAAACCGCTTTTTAAAAAAAGAGTATAGCAACCACTTTTATATCCAGTTTAGTTAGTTACACTTCCGAAAACGAAAGTGTAACTTTATTTAAAGTACGGCTTACACACCCAGAAACGATATCTATTTTTTTTAGTGTTTGTGTATTAATAACGTTCATAACTATTTTCAAGAAAGTAACGTACATTGTGTAGTGTTCTGTTCATCGTTATAAAATCAAACAGTTTCAGTGCTTCTGTGGGCATACATTATATTTTAATGTTCTATAGTGTTTCTTTTTTACATTGGTAAAGAAATGAGAAAACAAAAAATTTTGTTTTGTACATGTTTTGTTTGTGCCAAAATGGCGCTAAGCTCAACTGAAGCGATCGAACATTAATGTGCTGAACCAAACATAATGAAGTTTGTGGTTTAAAAACAAAAAAAAAAAAAAAAAAAAAAACGTAACGCAATTAAATGTTCACATATTTTTGTTGAGTTGGATAAGTACAGTATTATTTTTAAGTTCAAACAGAGTAACGATATATTTTTTAATGATTTACTACACAAACACTATTAGCAATTCCACATATCTGCCCAACCGAACATTAAAGAACAGCATATAATTTTTATTTTCGAACACTCGAAAATAAGAAAAATACTTGCTTGCATAAAACAGTACTTAATGCAGCTGCAGAAAAGGGAATTATCTCATCCTCAAATATAACTGGTGGGTAAGATATGGAACAAATTTATAATTTTATTGTGTAACACATTTATAAAGGAAAACCAAGAAAAACTTTGATAACTAATATGCATGTGGCAGTGGAAATAAAACTGAACTGGCAAAATAAATTAAAGTAATTTGTTTTTATTTTTGTTTTTTCTTTACCCACTTACAACTACATTTAGAGTCGACAACAAATCAACCAATTGTAGTCGGGACCAGTGTTGCCAGTGAACTTTTGAGAAAGATACATTTTAGTTTACAAAAAGATACACTTTTTCCCAAAAAGATACGTTTTGAAAAAAATTTTAAAATCCATTTTTAACGTTTCACATTTATTAACATAACATTTTTATTTCATACTTTAATGAATATTGTAAAGAAAATGATTTCGTTCAAATTAATTTTTATATTTATTTAAGTCATAAATATTAGGTACATATGTAATTTTTAAAAAATACAGTAAGCAAACTTTAAAATTAATTATATGTTATTATCTTTGGATGTTATCAAAACAAATTCATTTTTGTAAAAATTAATACACGAGTAAAGGCGTTTACACTAAGGCGATTATATCAACGTTCATATAAATTTCCTGGAAATAAAAAAGATGTTCATATTTCTTCAGAACAATTTCGCACTACTAGTAATCATCGATGGATCGTGGATCGTATGTTGCGACCCCTTAATGTTTTCTTTCACCCATGGTGGAATAAGCAGGTGGCATCGTTACGGGAACAAATACAACATTACAACAAAAATGGAAATTACATCACCGTTTACGTCAAAAAATACTTTCAACAAAAATCAAAGCTTGCCGCTGAACGTGATGAAATAAATAAATGTTTAGCCAATTTTTATTTAATTATGGTCAATATCTTATTTATTTTAATTTAATATTATCAAAAACTTTAATCAAATACAATAATCACAGCACAAAACGTGGACTTTTTGTAAACATAAACAAAACTTTGACATAAACCTAGACAAACAATGCAAGAGCAAAAAATCGTCATCTGGCGTAGTGCTGCCACCTGTTTATTTCACCATGCTTTCACCATTATTGAAGCTGCTATCAAGTGGAATTCACTAGAAGGTGAGGTCAAGTCAACATATGGTGTTTTTTTTTTTTTTGTGGTCGACTTGTCAAAGTGTGTATGCAAACTAATTTTTTATGTAAACTAACCTTTTTACTAGCAATATTTTGGACAATCCGACCACAGAAGCAGTGTTGTTGTAGAGTTGACCTCACCTTCTAGTCAATGCGCATTGGCTGCTATTGTATTAGTATTGAGTCGGCTACGATGATCAGTCTTAATAAGTTTTAGTTGGCTAAAAATTCTCGAATGTTTTGTTTCTGTACATTTTGCGTACAGATTCAAAAGATACGAAAAATGTCAGGATTATACATGATACCTGAAGTAGTCAAAAGATACGAAAAATGTATCTTTCGTATCCTAACGGCAACACTGGTCGGGACTGCAAGAAAAGATAAACTCACTTTTTATTGTTGTTGTTTTTGCTTAAGCTTTGATATTGTTACAAGTAAACTGGGGTTTATAATTCTTATTCGCTTAACAGTTTTATTTGTATAATATCTTCAGTTTTTCTAAAATCTTTGGATGAAGTTTCTTGACGATCTGGCCTAAGCAACCAATGAAATGCGCATAGGAAGAGCTTGTCCCTTCAACAATAAATTTCAGTTTATCAATAGCAAGGTCTATCCAATAGGTCTGCTTAAGAAGCCAGATGTTTATTTGGGTTTTTCCTCAACGATATCAAAAGTTGTTTACATTTTTCTTATACGTGTATATTTTTGTTTACTTTTTTGCCACACATACATGCACACAAAACACATTTTTCCTTTTGTTTTGCCTATGTAGTAGTAAGATTTCGACAACGGCGAGGAATTTTACACAAACAAAATGCCTGTTGTTTTTTGTATTGTTGTATTGTTGTAATAGTAAGCAGACCTATTGGATAGGCCTTGATCAATAGTATGAAATGGGAATTTAGCACGTTTAATAGAAACCTTGAAAACTACTCACATTGTTGCACACTATATTTTTTGGAACGGAACCAAAACCCGCACACTAGTGTTTTTTATACGAGATTTCCCGGGAAAAAATCCGGAGATCTACCACATTTTTCGGGAAAAAAATACCGGGAAATTTGTGCGGGAATTTTCGGGATTTTTTTTAATTTAATTATGGCAACTTTAAATAAGTTTTGTCATGAAATAGATCTAAGCCGTTAGACAAAAAGGTCTTAAGTAAAAAAACGCATTTTGATTTTTTGATTATCTTTAATTCAATTTTTTTCTCTTTATTTTTTGGTTAAAATTACTTTAGTCTAGCACAACTGCTTCTAATCGTTATCATCTGTTCTCAGGAAAAAAGTCTATTAAATACACAAAATAAATATTTTTCAATTTAACAAAACGAAATACTGCAGTTTCTGACTTAAGACAGTTTTGCCAAACGCCAAAGAGATGTCAATTCATATCCGATAGGTAAGGCAATGTTTAATGCTCTGAAATTTTGAGACAAGAAAAGTAAAAATATACAGAATTTTAAATTTGTTTAAAGACCCAGACTTATTTTTGAAAGCGAAAAAAAGATGACAAAAGTTATAAATAAAGAAAACGCTTATTCGATTCGATTAATATTATTTTTTTTTTTTTTAAGGAATTACAAGTTTTGAAGGAAGTGCTTAGAAAATTTAAAGTGTCTAGAGATTATATAATGTTTCTTGGACTATAAAGGCAAACACCCGTATTAAGGGAACGTGTATTCTTGATAAAAATAACAAAAAGGCTTTCAAACGATTCTTTAAATGCTTATTCTGAACCAAAATCATATTTTAAAAAAAAATATTTTTTAACTAATAATTTTTTTGAATAATTTAACTTTTTTGGTTTTATATAAATGCTGTTGGCTTTAAATCGTCTTGGTTTTCAACCGGTTCTTCAATCAGCTTTTTCTGCAATACGGTTGTCATTTTTTTCAATATATTGTTTTTGCGAATGTCGAATAGTCATCAAGCGTTATGGTAGTATTAGCGAAAATGTGTTTGCATGTGGGATACCGTCAACCCTTAATGGAAAATAAAACCAATTTATATATAACCTCCAGCCAACGTACACGATTTTGACATCAAGCATTTTGATAGTGTATCCTTAAGTTTCTCTTAAGAATTACTGCATTTTGGTTTCTTTTTTTTAAACAAAATAACCACAATACTAATTATTGTTAAAGCTAAGGCACGAGCTCTATGTATGCATTTGTCCTTCAAGTTGTGCTGAAAAGGGTCAACAAGAAAAAGAAAGACAAAAAATGAAAAGAACAAAAAATGTACTTTGGACTTCAAGAAAAATTCTTGACAAAAGTACGAAAAAACAGAAGTAATGAGGAACATGTAAAATCAATTGAAATGGAGAATCATTCAAAAAAGCAAACTTCGATCTACCAAAGGTTAAAATACAATTTGGTTTAAGGATTGATGTTTGACTATTGACGTCAGCAGTCGTTGATGGCTGCGAGTGTAAAACGGCAAATCTATCTGAGGAGATCGAGTGGTTGCGATCGAAACATGTCATGGTAACCTGCCGGCCCGGGTTCAAGAATGAAAGATTATCAATAACAATTTTAATTAATTTTCATGTTGTAAGATTCCTTTCTTCATAAAAATAATTTAATGAAAATTAAATTTAATGAACTTGAGCCTAATTTAAATTATTGGAAATTTGGATTAAAAACACATTTTCTATTTAAGAAATTATACAGTGCTCTTTTATCTATTTAAAATATTGATACTTAGCTTAGAGGCACTTAACACTTATAAGTTTGTCTGTGAATAATAACCAACACAACACGGCCCGGTTTTTTAAAACTACAAGTTATATAATAAATAAGTATTTAAACCAGAGTTATCGGATTAGGGGATATCTACCCAATTTGGAAACGGGGATACAAATAAAATTATTATGACATATTTGAAATAAAACTTAAAAGTACTTAGTGGGTATACAAGTTTACAATTGGGTAATAAGATTTTAAAAACATCTGACAAACCTGATTTGATCATCCTTATCTTAGCTGAACTTTTTATAAGTATGTTGGGTATAATGAGTGCTCTCCCTGCAGATAAAGTAGCAAATATTCAGCTATAAAAAAAATTTACTACTTCGTTTTTACTTTAAACTTGTTGCACTTTTGATTTTTTTCATATATCAAACTAAAGGCCCAACCAGAATGTGCATAAACATACTTAAGCTACTGTCAAAAATAAACGAAAATTCTCTCAAATGCATTAAAAAAAAATTAAAAAAAGTTGATTCCGTACGGATTGTGCGATAAGTTTCGCACTTTGCTTAAGCAAATTACAGTTTCATAAAACTTAACAAGACGTTTCCTTAAGTGCAATATGGTTTGACACATATGATTCGCTCTGTTGCTTAAGGCACGATATTCACATTCTGGTTGCGTCTTTACGTATGTAACGCTGGGTTATCATAGGAGCCCAACTAGTTCACGTTTATAGTAGTTTTAAACTACATAGTTGCTAACGGTGGCATGTCATAGTGTCCACGGACATAATGTCCATGGATATTATGACGCCCTTCGATGCGACATAAAGCCCATGGACATTATGTCGTTTTGGAAAACGTCATAATGCCCGCGGACATTAAGTCGTTTTTAATGTCAAATATGAAGGCGTCATAATGTCCACATATAACAAAAAGAAAAATGTAAGTGCATATATTTTTTCTTATGTAATACTAAAGAAGTTAAATGCAAAAAAAGATCTACATACACGCAGAGAAAAACATGTTTTATTGTGGTCACAACCAACAAAGCTATTTTTAAAGAAACTGATTTAACCATAATATGGTTGTCGGTGACAATGATTTGGTTAAATTAAACATAATTTGTGTAAAATTTTTTTAAAAATAGTTTTGCTGCTTTTTCTATGGGTATATTAAATATATAACCGAAATACTTTTGGGCGCAAGGATTTTCTCCTCAATGGTATAACAAACACCGGCTTCGGTAACTAAAGCTTCTCTGCATAGCCGGCCTTCGGCCGGGCGCAAGGATCTTATCCTCTATGGTATAACAAAGACCGGCTTCGCTAACTTAAGCTTCTCTGCACAACCGGCCTTCGGCCGGGCGCAAGGATTTTCTCCTTTATGGTATAACAAGTACCGGTTTCGCTAAGTAAACATTCGCTTTACAATTTTATGGGCATTATGTCGTACCAAAAAAGGACATAATGTCCATCGCTGAGCGACATAGCGTCCATGGACTTAATGTCGTTCTTTGGTGCACTACGACATGCCACCGTTGCTAACAATTTACAATTATCCTAATTTTTGTCATGCATAATTATTGCTTTATAGTATGTTATTTTATTTTAGAATAATTCTATAGGCCCAACCATAATATGCATAGCCTTGCTTAACCTACTGTCAAAAATTAACAAAAAGTCTCTCAAATGTATTTAAAAAAACAAAAATAAAATCAACAAACAATTGATTCCGTACGGAATGTGCGACCATTTTCGCACTTTGCTTAAGCAAATGACAGTTTCATAAAATTTAACAAAAATTTTCCTTAAGTTCAATATGGTTTGCCTCATATGATTAACATGTATTCGTACCTTTGCTTAAGCCAACATAAGAAAATTATAGTTGGGCCTTAAGAGTTTCCTCCCCTAGAACCAGAGATAGAACATTATTATTTACCTATACATCATACTTTTGTTAAATTACACTTTGTTAACGGAAGGAACTCTCAATTCGTCATTGTAAATTTGATTTATTTAACTTAATAATTTTAACAAAAAGGAATTCTTTTTATGTATTTCTTAAGCATAGAAATAATTTACAAACCAAAAATTAACGTGTTTCCTCTCGAAGTGTTATTTTTGTTTCTACAACAAACAAGTTAATTGGTTTTTACCAACTTTTGTAGTGTTGTTTTTGTTTTTACAACAAACGGCGTCACGTATAAATCTGTAAAGTCAAAATGTTTCATATTTTTGACGCCTAACAACTAGTAATAAACTAGTCCATAACTTAACTAGTAACGATTTAAGCTGTTGGGCTGATTGTCGTAGCACGCATTCTTACACGTTTGACTACGAATACTTAAAGAAGGCGACGACAAATAAGAAAAATTTGTTTTGAAGCAACAACAACACTACAAAAGTTGATAAAAACAAAACGGATAATTACTTGTTCGTTGTAGCAACAACAACCACTCTACAAAAGTAAATAAAAAAAAAAAACAATTTAATTTAATTTAAGAAGAAAAGTGTACACTTTTGGTTGATTTTGAGTTGATAAATTATTTTCGTGTTTAAAAAAAATAAAGGAACGTAAATTCCCGGTTTCTTTTTTGTTCAAATTCTTTAGTCAAATTTTTCAATGTAGAATGATGACAGAAATCATATCGGGGCATTCTGCTAGTTTCTTATAATTCTGTACCCAATAAAAAATGGAGCTTCCAACGAAGCAGGTTTGTAATGGAGAAAAATAAAAGTTTCGCTTACCATTGCGCTTGCGGAAGACATGAATTTTATATGGCGAGCTCCCACTTTGAAGAAATACATTTTTGACACATAAGGCGCATTATTCAGCGCATATAAAAATTGTTGGATGTAACGATCAGCTTTACACACTGAATGTTTTGATACAGTTATTTTTTGTATTCTTCCTTACAAACCTGCTTCGTGGTAAGGGAATGCCGTAGCACTTGAAATGTTATTTTTTTTTTTTAAAAAGTTGTTGAGAGTCCTTTCACTTACTTTACTGCATTTCTGTATGTCTTATTGCGTAGCGCATAATTGTGCGCTTATTTTTTTTAAATGTACCTTTATTTACACTATAAAACAATAATTAAGTATGAAAAAACTATTGAGGGGAGTACTGTAAATAAAGCAACTAGTTTTAAACTATTTTAGTATTTTTCGTTTAGCTGCACATTCAAGTTTGCACGAAAATTCGTGCATGTACGCAAAATATTTTATTACGCATATTCACTTAGCAGCATAAATAATGCTGCAAAGGAAATTGACTTACCTGTATAAATGTGCCGTTATGTAAAATTTTTTTCTTTAACATTTTAGTTGTTTTAAAATAATTTCTGGATTAAAATCTCATTTAAATAACAAATAATCTTAATTGATTTTTTCGTTTAAAATAAAATAATTTATTTTATTTATTGGAAATTGTCAAAACATGAGCCATACTTAGTTGAATCTATTAACACATTGTTTGAAACCGCAAAGTTGTTTGATCATTTTTTTAATTAAAATTAAAAATATCATTCATTGAAAAAGAAATTCACATACATATTTAAATTTTTACAATTTTTAGTTATCTATATAATAATTTTTGTGCAAATCAATCAATAACTACAAGCAATTTGACACCAAGTTTGTTCTTTTCTTTTGAGTTTTTCGAAAGTGAGCGTGTTTCCAACAGACGGACATGGCCACATCGACTTAGAATTACTCAAGGAGCCAGAATATATATAGCTTTTAGGGTCTAAGATGTATAATAAAAACGTTTTACACGGAATGCCAAACTTAGTATACACTCGTTCACCACTAGTGGTGATGGAGGGTATAACAACCCAGTGCTATGGCGTACTAGCTCTGTACGTGTATATTCGCTAGCTCATTAAAAACTACCACTAGTACCACTACAATCTACCTCACATGCTTTTGGGTGGCGAATTTAACACGAGGTGGCGATAGACCCCTCTCTGCATAATCTCGACCTACCATAAGGGTTAGCTGCTTATATCTTCAAAGCGTGCCAGCAAAAAGCAAGCGATTTCGTTATTGTTCTTATAACGGGATCTATTTCGGATGCAAATTTTTTTGTGTTGTCGTTGAAAAAAAATTGTTTTCTGCATTACTTGGAGCTATAAAATTAGCTAGCGAAAAATGGGTACCTATTTTAAAATGTTAACACTATATTGGTGTTAAGAGAAAGATTAAGGTATGATTTGAATGCCACATCAGTAGTCCCTAGTAAAAATTGAGTAAAAGTGCTAAAACCTAGTTTACAATATTATACTTTGTTTAATACCTGTCAAAACTCAAGTAATATGTAAAAGTGTGATAGTGTCATGAAAATGACAAGTATTACGAAAAAAATTTGCCATCCCATACGACATCTTCGTTTTTTGAAATTTTTCTAAACAATAATACTTTTCATTTGATCAAGGTTGCATTTTAACAAAAGTATGTTCATGTATGCTAGTGTGGCTACAAACTGTTATGTAACATTAGATTTGTTGACAGTCGCAAGAAAACTCATTAGATTTCTATCTCACAAAGTATTATGGAAAACGTAAGACTTGTGTGATAGTGTAAACTAGCCTTAACTATTTCGCCTGTCATTGGTGGCGATTGATACTTTTTATACCACTGGGAACCCTTTTAGCAGAACATGTATGTTTTTAATGTTTATATGTTCACACTATGGCTATAACCAAATGTTTGGCATAGTACCACGGAGTGGCCAAGAATGTTTTATTAATGAAAACTCCTGTCTCCCGTCGTTTTGCAAAAAAAAAACCTCACGCAGGGAAGCAAATTTCTAAAACCTTCTAAGAAATTTTAAACCGCGATGAATTGTAAACCGTAGGAAAATTTTTAAATCTAAAGCAGTGGATAAATTCCTAAATAGCATTTAAGTGATACGTATAGGAATATATTCAAACATCAGGGATATATGTTTTAAAATTTCCTTGAGATAAAAATGGCTGTTTTCAAACTTCAACCCGATCCCTGCGTGACCTTTTTTAACAATCCGAAAAAATAATCATATTTTTTATTAATAACTTTTAATGTTCTACACGACAATACTATGCCGTTTTTGATATTCGCAAAAAGTGTGAAAAAGTTATAGCCCTAGTGCACACACAATCACAGCTGCCAGATCAAATGAATTTTTAATTCAGCGATCTTTTGCCTATCTTTTTCATAAACAAGCGATTGATACAATAATGTTTTTTGTTTTTATGAGGCACTTAAATATAATATTTTGTATTAAAAATAAACATTGTTGACCAAAAATCGAATACTGTACTCAAGCAAAATGCACGTACAAAATTTTTTTTCTAACAAAGTGTAGCCATCATACACAATGCTTTGTATTTTGTGCAGAAAGGCAAAAAATGCAGTTAAGTAAAATGCATCTTAACGAAAAATACTGTATAAAAATGCATAAACATGAACTCATTGGCCTGATATGACAACCCAACGTTAAAGACGATAGTTTGATACATGAAAAAAACAAAAGTGCAACTTGTTAAAAGTAAATACCAACCAGTAAATTTCTAGCTAAATACTAGTTACTTTGTCTGCAGGGTACTTAATTAAGTGTCATATTAAGTTTGACAAAATTGTGTTATTATTTGTTTTAGTCAAAGTGAAGTCTGAACATAATCGTAACCTAAACCTACGGAGGTGAAATTTTTTAACGATGTCATTGACGTGGTGCTAAATTTGACCCTATTTATTTTACAATAAATTTTTGATAAAAAAACCTTGTTTTTATAAAAAAAATTATATTAAACAATTATTAAATTAAAGCAACAACATTTACTTTATTTTAAAAACCATATTTTCCTAAGTCTAAAACACTTTAAAGAGAGTGTCTAAATTACCATCACCACCGTATTTAAAGGTTAATATTCAATAAGAATCAAAAATTCAATAAACTTTTAGTTTTATTTTATGAATAACCACCATTTAAATTTACTAAATAACCGAGAAATTTTTGTTTTTTTTTTTATTATTTTTTAAAAACATAAATATAACTAATATTTAATTTTATTAAAGGCAAAACATGTACAATTATCGGAGCCAAAATGGTACGAAAAATTTATACCTTGGTGATGCCGCTTGCTGCTAGTGTGTAGACACACACAGAGAAAAATATGTTTATAAAGCAAATTATGGTTATACTTACTGCAAACATATTAACAGTCCTCCAAAGAGCAACATGTGGGATAAACATCAATAATTATCGCATTTTTATGTATGATTGAAGAAAACCACAATATAATTATTTTTTTTGTATATTATGGTTCTGACAACTATAATTTTTTTGATTTGTCTTGCAACAATTTTGGATGATTTCAATGAAACCATGCAGAAACATATTTTTTCTCTATTGCTTAAAATAAATTTTAATTTTTTATATGAAATGTAAATAGTTTTGTAAATAATCAATAATAAAATTACAGATATGATGTGCATACATATACATATATACATATCGTTGGTCTAATGCAAAAAACCCTAAGTCGCTTTTTTCGAAATTGCAATTTTGCGAGTTTGCTTTTGAGAATCATGACCGACTTATATTGAGACTGTTAACATTGGAAGCCAAACAATTTTAACCATATTCCAACTATTACATTGAGAGCAGGGTGGTCTTAAATGGATTTTCTCAGTATTTAGTTATAGTTATGAATTTCTTAGTCAATTTCTAAAGTTGAAATGCTCATAACTAGGGCAACCAAAAAAAAGCAAATGCTTATTTTTTGGTTTACAAGATAGAAAGATTTTGATTGAACACAAACTCCGATCATAAGAAAACAAAGAAAATGAGCTATATTTGTTAGGGCTTTTTTTTGCTTATTTTGGCAATATCGGCTTTTTTTTAGTTATTTTTGCGATATCGGCTTTTTTTTGCTTATTTTGCCATTTTAAGATAATTTTTCATACAAAAAAAGAACTTATTTAATAAAATTTTGCAAAAATCGTTATTATTATTTTTTTTATTTGCAACTTTTTTTATAAATACTAAAAAATCAACCATTTCTGTGCTGTAACAACTCTGGTTAAAAAAATCGTTCAACGTTATGGTAATATTTTGTGCTTCCCTTGAGCAATATCATCCCAAAAACCTATATTATCTCTTTATGTTATTATAGCTACACTAAACAGTGGAGAGGGTATTATGCATTTGTGCTGATGTGAGAAACACCTTAAAATATTGGTCCTTAAGTATACCGGTCAACACAGAATCACTTTCTGAGTCGATCTAACGATGTCCGTCCGGCTGGCTGGCTGTCCATGTAACCTCGTGCGCAAAGTACAGGTCGCAATTTTAAAGACAATTTAATGAAATTTGGTACGTGGGTTCTAATTGGCACAAGGGCGAAGCGGTCCATAATTAAATATAGCCTCCATACAAGCTGCTATCAGGAAGAGGGTCTTTGTGCTCACTATCAACCAATTTTAATGCAATTAAAGACAAATGGAGATGGATCCATATTTATGGTGACACGTAAGGTATGCATTTTTTAAAAAAATAGGACTATGAGGGGGATAGGGGGCAATTTCTGCCTACCAGAAACCATCAAACCGATTTTAATGAAATTTAAAACATAGATGATCCCTATTCATAAAGGCATACACTCTCGAAACTTGTTTTTAAATACTGTGGTGTTGGGTATAATACGGTCGGGCTTGACCGACTATACTTTCTTACTTGATTTTTATGCAACTCTGTCTTAGCAGTACTGTAACTTACCTTTTATAGTGTTGTGTATAATTTGTATGTGTTTATGTTTTTATTATTAAGCCTTTTTTTAAACCTAATTTAATATTTGCTTGTTTAAGTTCTTTTCTCTCGAAAATTCCAAAGCTCTATTCTTACGATCAAATTCCTCAGTATGTAACGTCTTTTACCATCACACTTTGTAACGTCTTATTTCTTTTTTAATATAGTTTTTGTATAAAGAAACGTCTGTTAGTTCCCCTTCTCTCTGCTTTTGGTATAGTAACGTCTTATTTTTTGCTTTTTTAATATAGTTTTAGCTATTAAGAATTTCTCTGTATATCAAATAATGTAAATTTCTGCAAATTTTGTTGTTTTACTCGAAGTTGTAACAAAATTGGAAACAAAAAATCCTTTCATTGGTTTTCTAAGTGAACATAGTTGTGGATCGTAAGAAAAATGTTCCGTGTTCCAGGGGATATAGAAGACGAAGTTAATACAAAATTAAGATCAGTTTCATTAAAAAATTAAGGATTTTCGGTATTGAAAGATATTGGGGATATTTTGGGAGGCAAGCGGAATTATGAGTCCAATCGTATAAAATATACTTCAGAGCAAATACTCAATTTTAGATATGCTCCCTTAACATCTGTAGACGTAGGAAGAACTTTTTCTATCTACAAGAACTTGCTGACTCCAAACAAACATAGTTTTCTTTTCGAAAAATTTATTGCATCAACTTATAATTTACTATAACAACGAATTAAGTGAAAAATAAACAAGTTTAAATTGCTTTTTTTTAAGTTTTAACAGCTTATTTTCATGTTTTTAAAGGCTTTTTTTAAGAGCTTAAAACTGTTTTTTTAGTGCTTTTTTTTGGTTGCCCTACTCATAACTTTTTCTTGCGACCTTAAGAACTATTTAATTTTTTATGTTCTTACTTTTGTTGGCCAATTTCAAAATTTTTAGTAACTTTCTTATTGATACGCTTGTTTTTAATTATTTTATTTAAATGTCAAAATTTCCCTGAAGATGATTTTATATGAAAAACTTTAAACTCGAAGCGCTGGAGCAAAAATAACGAAAATCTGTGATCACTCATATTTCTTACCAAAAATCGATTTTTGGGTGGATTTTATATGAAAAACTTTCAACTCGATTTTCTTGAAAACTAAAGGCGCTAGAGCAAAAATAACGAAAATCTGTGATCACTCATATTTCTTTCCAAAAATCGATTTTTGGGATGATTTCATATGAAAAACTCCAAACTCAATTTTCTTGAAAACTAGAAGCGCTAGAGCAAAAATTACGAAAATGTGTGATCACTCATATTTCTTACCAAAAATAAAAATTTGGGTGGATTTTATATGAAAAACTTTAAACTCGAAACGCTGGAGCAAAAATAACAAAAATCTGTGATCACTCTTATTTCTTACCAAAAATCAATTTTTGGGTGGATTTTACATAAAAAACTTTAAACTCGATTTTCTTGAAAACTAAAAGCGCTAGAGCAAAAATAACGAAAATCTGTGATCACTCATATTGTTATTTGAGTTTTTTAAAGATATTTAAATAACAATATAATGCATTTTTTATGTTTTTGTTTTTAATAAAATAAAAAAAAAACGATTTTTTATAAAAATTTCTTAAGTTTTTAGTGCATATTTTTTAATTTTTTAGTGCATATTTTGGATTTTTTAGTGCATGTTTTATGCGCATATTTTTGATTTTTGATGGTCATGCAGATTTATTATAGAGGAGTTTGACTATGTACTGTATATGTATGTATATAAAATATATATATTTAAAATACAACTACGTTTTTTCTTACTATAAAAATTATCTCTTGTAGAACGTACTACAAGTTAAACTCAAATAAATATGGGCATTTCCTGGGGTCGCGAACGTACGTTCGTACGCTTTTGATGTACAAATAATATAGAAAACAAAACTTTTCCTAGCATTTTTTTGCGATTCGATAGCATTTGGGTAGATGTATGTTAAGTGCAAAAGATGGATTTCATCGAGTTTAAGTTTTCATAATAATAGTTATAAACATGTGGTCACGAACGTACGCAAAATAGAAGTCAACTTTGGCTGACGTAGTGAAATCTGCTTAACCCTCTGCGACTGACGTGATATAGTTCTCACAATTCTAATGACGTGGTAGACTACCAGACACCATTTCCGTGGCTTATATTTTCCACGTTCCGTTTTGTAAATCTAATAAAGCCATTTTTGTATCTTGTTTATGAGTATAAATTATTATTTATATAGTTATTTTTCTAATTCAAAGCGAAAATTCGTGTTGTATGTTATTTATCGGCATGGCATAAATTTTCAGTAAAAAACTAAGACCTAAACCAGAACAGAAAAAAAAATTCAAAAATAAATTTTTTTGAACAAATGTTTTTTATTTTTTATTATATAGATTTAAATTAATCAGTTGGTAACAAAAAAAATTAAATTCAGTGGTTAAAAAAAAATTAATAAACATTTCAATTGGCACATCAAAGCCTATAACTTAACCAAAAAATATTTCATTTTATAATTTATATAGCAAAAATTTTAGATTTGGCTGATTTGCACTTAAGTTGTCTCGCATGAGCAGTCGCACATGTATGTTGTGTTACGCTTGTTGCTTGAGCAGCGTTGCCAAATGTGATTGTTTTTTTGTAAAAAAAAGTTTTTTTCTGTTAAATTTTTTTTTTATAATTCTTTGTATAAAAAATAAGTTTTTTTGTAAATTGTTTTTTTCTGTTAAAAAAAACTTTGTTTTAAATAAGTTCTTTGTTTAAAAAATTAGTTTTTTTGTACAATTTTTTTCTTTAAAGTTTTGTATTATATTTCTTACGACATTTTTGCCTTTTAAAGGCTTGATCGAACTTAACTATTATCCGTTATTATGCAACGTTGAAATTCATAATGCTGACAGAAAAAAAGAACTTTACTTATTCAAAACTTTTGATTTTTTTAAAAAAAGTTTTTTTCTGTACAAAAAAATTTTTTTTATAATTCTTTGTTTAAAAAATAAGTTTTTTTTGTAAATTGTTATTTTCTGTTAAAAAAAAAAAAAAATTATGGCAACGCTGCAGAACATAAAGACGAAATAAAAACATTAAGAAGTTGTGGTCGGTTGTACACGTGAGAGGCACGTATGTTTCGTAGCCGATTCTACATCATACTCAGTTTGAAACAGTGTTGCCAGTGACTTGTTCGAAAAAATACCTACACATTTTATTAAAATCTTATTTTTCCCTACACGTTGAAAAATTTCCTCTACAAAAATCCCTTCGCATTATTGTCATTAAAATAGAAGAAAAAACATTAGTTATAAAAAATAAATTTTATTCGAAAATGTATATTAAAGCTTTGACAAAAAATAAGTACAAAACTAAAAAAAATAATACATATTTTTAATTAAATTCAATTAAATCTTTCAACATCGAATGATATTCTAGAAAAAACATATACATACATATTAGTGTCGCTCACTTTGGAAACCAAAACAACTCTGGAAATATATTTTTAAGCAATTTTAGGGAAAAGCAAATGTTTCAACCAATTTGGACAGTAAAATATTACTAAAAAACGTTTTTTCTGCATTTAATTTATATATAATGCGCTATGACGAAAAATCCCTACATTTTCGAGATTATAAAAAATCTGTCTGATTTTCCCTACGCTTCTATTTTAGTATCAAACATACCTACATGTAGGGATTTTCCCCTATTTCTGGCAACAACGGTTTGAAGTATGTTTAGAGGATTCTATGTGATTAATGAGATGACTTCAATTGGAGTGATTAAGAAATTACTTCAATGTATAGTTAATCATTTCGATTTTGATGTTATTAGAGCTTAATCAATAGGGAAACCATAAATATGCAATTGCACGTTTTTCCTTGTGCGACCAATAAAGGCAGAAATAATATATTTATCCGTCTTAGAGCTTTTTAGGAATTTTGGCATCGATTTGTTAGTGCAAACTTTACCGTTTGCGGGATTTTTTTTTTTTGGCATAATTTAGTTAAAAGAGCTTTTATACAGCATTTTTTTAAGTTTTTATCGCAAGTGTGGCTTTTTTGAGGCATCCTTTGATATATATATGTATGGTTAAAGCAACGTGTTGCTTCAATTGCGCCATCTACATTTAATTTTTTTTTGTAAGACCATCCATGTTGTAATTATAGATAAATGTTATTTTAAACTCAAAAAATTTTATATATAACTCAGCAAATATTAAGGAAAATCCAATTATATACGTTTTTGGCAATGTGTGTTATACAATGAAAGCTCGACCAATCTTTTAGTATACCAATCGACTTAGAATCACTTTTTAAAGTGATCTAACAAACCAAGTACAAGGATACAAAGAACAAAGTAATTGTACTAAGGATGAATTCTATGTAAATGGTAAAAATCGGTCTATAATATGACATATTCAACATAAAAACTTCTTTCCAAATTAGACTCTTTGTGTTCGAAAACCATCTAACTATGTTGATATTTAGATTAAATTCGCCTCAAAAATATTTTACTGCAACTAAAATTTTTTTAAATCCGTTCACATTTGCCCAAAGCTTCCATCTATAAATAGCTTTAACTACCTTTTAAATAAACAATTTAGCGGTCGACGCTAAAACACCGTTTTAGAAAAAAAATCTCGCATAGATGTTAATATCTAGATAATATACGACACAAATAACTCTTGCATAAATTTTAACTACCTAAGGGCCAAATACACTGTCAAATGCTTGTCCAGCCGGCGAATTCAACGTGTACGTGTGCTGGACGCAATATTCGCCGTCATATCTAAATTTTTTGATTTTTCATCAAGCGTTGTCGGTGTCACACATACAAACACATTTTCACTAATACTACCACAATGCTTGATGAGTATTTTGATCAATGTATTTGGGCCTTTAACATAACTTTGTTTTTGTGAGCCGATGACTGCCCATCGTAATATCTCGAAAATTTGCACCAGTAAAAGCATTAATGAAAAATAAAATAAGTTTTAATTTAAAATTTAATCAAGTGAATAAAACGTTTAATCAAGTAAATTAAACGTTTAATTGATATTATTAAATTGTTTACTGGTGCAAATTAATATTGTCAATTACACGGCTAATACACTTGGTTAAACGTTTAATTCACTTGATTAAACGTTTAATTCACTTGATTAAACTTTAAATCACTTGATTAAACGTTTAATTCACTTGACTAAACGCTTAATTCACTTGATTAAATTTGATTAAAATTTTTGTCTGTGTATGGTGTTTGGGCTAAACCGATTTTGATTTTATGATTGTTGTTATTAAATGGAACTGTTATTAAATTGTTGAATATATTGTTTTTAAATTAGCAATTTTTGAATTTTTTGGGGCATATTTTTAAAAATGTTCAAGTTTTTACTGCATATTTCATGCGTATAAAACGTGTTTTTCAAAGCATTATTCACGTTCGAAGTGCTTTAACACGCTTAAAGGCCCAAGTGTGAACATAGCATTAGAAAGGAAATTTTGTAAAGATAGTTAAAGGGTATGTATTTTTTACAGGGGCAATTTTTGCCCCTCCGAAACTTTCAAACCGATTTAAATGACACTTGAAACATGGATAGAAGGGCACGGTGTAATTCCTGCCTCTCCAAGACTATCCAACTAACTTTAATGAAACCTCTCCATTAATAAAGAGTTCTTTGCGTAGTAGCAAATGCCGGATATCCTCTTGTTTAGAAAAATTTTAATGATATTAATATATTTTTTACTGTTTCTGTTAATACTCGATAAAAATGTAGGGCGTTATAAGGTAGATCAAGTCTAACTATGTATTCTATTTTACTTGTTTAATTATTAGAAATAGTAAGGCTTTTTTAACTTTTTTGGAAGCAAGCTTAATGGAAAGCTTAGGAAAAATATCTTTTTTTTTTGAGCTTAGGGGGTTATTTTGTAAATCCCTTCACCTTGCGTTGAGAAATTTTTTAAGTGCGGTGAAGTATTTTAGAAAATAGCCCCCATAATATTAAACAAAATTGAAATATAAAACTATGAATTTGCTCTTTAATATAGCTGCTTTTAATTAATAACAACTTAAGAGAGCTGGTAAAACAAGATTCGGTTTTTCGAAAATAATTTATAATTTCTCAATATTCGTGCTCTCAAACAAGCAGTTCATACTTGTATTCTTCCCAAAACAAGCAACAGCTATTTTTTTCCGACTACAAATCGAATCACAATAAAATGTAAAAAACAGTTCAAAAGAGACTGTGTAACGACAACAACCTGTTAATAAAATAAATTAAATTAAAAGTTATTAAAGAATAAACGAAACAAAATGAAATCATATTTTATATGGGCATTTTTAGTGTTGATTGCTTTGTCTGTCGCAAGTGTCAGTGCAGACTGTGAAGATGAGGTGAAAGAAGATGATAGCTGGTTAAAAAAAGTGGGTTGCCAAATTAAAAAGGGCGCCGAGGATACATATCAAACCGTCAAAAAAGGAGCAGAAGATGGCTACGAAGCTGTAAAACCGTTAGGGGATAAAATCGCCACATCTGCTAAAGATTTCGGCAATACAGTCGCAAAGAAATACGATGAAGTTAAGCACAAACTAACAGACGAAGAAGTGCCAATTGATAACAAGTCGGCCGCTCCAATCCTAAATGAACCAACCGAGAAGGTACCTTTGGCCCCTATATCCGGACACACTGATACCAAACCCGAAACTAAACCAACAACAGGTGAGAAAAACACTTCGCGTATTGTTCAACCAGAAGGTTTTGATGATCGTTTCCTTTTGCAGAATAGTGATCCCTGTCCGCCTGGCCAAGCTCTTGATCATACAAAAAAGCATTGCCGACCAGCTATTCGATAATTTAATTTTTTTACTATATATTAATATTTTTAAAAATTATAATACGTTTGTTTTTTTTTGCGTTCAAAAAATAAAGTGTTGCCAAAATGTGTGTGTGAATGTGTTTTTAAATTAAACAACGCGTTTAAGTAGATTAACATGGATTAACACTTAATTAAGTACAAGTTCTTGGAATTGAAATTAAAGCTACGGTCACACTTATTAAATATTTTATCAAATAAGCGTAACCCCTACTTATGTTAATAGTTAGTGAGATTTAAAATGGTCTTAATGTTACAAAATAAACTAATTATACTACTAGACATAGCAAAAAACAGTTTTTTGTAAGATGTGATATTTGATCAAAATTAATATTGATATTAAGCGAAATGATTTTTTAGTTTGGTTGTTGGTCCCGTTTTTTTCGTCAAATATTTGATAAGTCTGACCGTAGCTTTAGTTTATTGTACTTTGTACTAGAAAAACTTACTGACATTGACTAAAATTTTTTGTTGTTGTTAACTTCAAAATCAAAGAAAACGACAACCCAGACCGGTTTTAATACTAAGTAAAGAAGGTACCTTCAATATAATCAAATTTATATTGTATATACGAAAAGAATGCGTGACCACTAAACAAAACGTAAATCGACTTTTTATTTAACAAATTTTTTCCCTATTCAACAATAATTAAGTTTAAGAAATCTTTTAAAAAAAATTATTTGAAAACATGATAATTATCGACTATTTTCTAAAATTAGGGATTACGTTTTCTTAATATGTATAGGAACAAATTGAATGGGACTTGAGTTTTTTTATTTCCAGTTGATTTTGCTTCAAGGTAATTTATTGTGACTTGTTCATTTTTTTTTTATTTATTGTTGTCTGTTTTATTAATATTCGCACGGTAGAACTCAAACATGAAATTCTAATACGAAAAACGTCATCAATGTTGTGTTTAACATTGTTTAAAAGAACCTTAACTATAACGCCAACAATTAAAATAATAATAAACAAAATTAAAATTTTAAATCTTATAATAAATTTTACTGATTACTTGTTGTTAGTGTAAATAATTAGTACATCTACTTGACAATCGTTAAGTTAAGCGTTTTAAATTTTTTTAAATATTCCGAAAATATTAATCTCTGTGATATGTTTGTGTTAAATTATTCAATTTACAGTTTTTTAAATATGGTGCGTTCGTAAATGCATTACTGCGCTGCATCAGCAATTTCAAATGCTTATATATTTATCAGTGAAGTTAATGTGTACCAAAAAGTTGTGAAATACTCCACAAAAATAATAGTCACACAATAAAAAAAATTATAATTTTTTATTTTATTAATTTTTTTATCGGCTTTAAAAAAAAGTTTGCTTTTCTGATACAGCGCAGTGATGCATTTGACGCACCCATACTTTACACATGCATGTACGTATTTATTAAGTACTAGCTTTACATAGCGTTTACATTTGACAGTACAGGCAAGACAGAAAGAAAAAACATATTAGTTGCCAAAAACACTGCTAACTGTCTTCGTGACGTAGGCATCCAGACAGTAGTTAAGACAGTTCACTTTGAAATATATGTCAAACGTGAATGTTGCAGTGAAAGTTCAGCTAAACGCGTTTTATATGAACTTAACAAACTTAAAAACAGCCTAAAATAGCTATATTTTGTAAAAAAAAAAACAACACTTAACTAAAACATAAAAAATCAAAGCAAAACATATTTATTTTTTACGTTTTTTTTCCTTTTGCTAATAAAACTTCAGATTATTGTTAGAAAATGTCAAATCGCTGTCCAATTTTACTGTCTGCAAAATTTGCTAGACAGTAGACAAGACAGTTGGAAAAGTGTGAATGTATTAGTAAAAAACTTTGCATGTATTGCTACTGTCATGCCAGCACTGGCAAATGTAAACGCCAGTTTAATTCCGCTATTTCGTTCACATCTCCCTTTCTTTCTTGGACATATTTCTATGGCAAAGTTTGGGTACGTTCGGAAATGCAGTTGTTGCGCATCAGTTGCGCATAAGTGAAGTTGAATGTTCATTAATGCATCACTTGTAAGAAACTTGGCATTACTTTCATGTGTCAAAAGTTTTTTTATGCTGTGATGCCGCAGTTCTGCAGCAAATATTGGCAATTATTGCATCAGTTAATTTTCTGATGCAACAACTTTTAACATTAAAGAAATCGTTTTATTTTTCTTTTATGATGCTTTTTCTTGTTATTTATAAGAAAACTATTACTTTTAGTTAAATATTTTCAATAAAATTTGCCATCGCGATTGTGGATAACATATTTTTTTATAATTTTATGTTCGCTCATTAAACTTTTATAATTTAGCTTTTGTTCAAAAATTCAAACTTTGCACAGCTGTTGTGCAGTAAAAAAGCATCAGCATCACAAGTGCAACTGGTGATCACGCATCAGCTACAAAATATTGCATCACTGCAGCAGTGATGCACAGTTTTGATGCATTTACGAACGTACCCTTTCTGTTTCTATTTCTTAACAAAAAAGCACTAAATTTTTTTTACGTAGAAGTTCTTATTCACTCTGGAACCTCTACCTACAAGTGTATTATTCTAAGTTAAATATTATATAAAATTCAAAAAGTACCATATGTAGAATGGAAATGTAAAAGTATCAAACTTAATTTCCCGTATTTCCCCTTTTTGGTACTTTTTTTCTACCCATTTAAATATTAAAAATTTCAAGCTGAAGCCCATAATTGAGAAAAGTGTAAAAAAAGTACAAAAATCGCAGGTATTTTTAATGTTTTAAACCCTTTTTTGCCCCTCAAATGTACTTTATTTGTTTGCTGCCTTTTGTTAAAAAATATATGTTTGACATTTGCGCAAAATTATTAACAAAAGGCATGTTTATAAGATGTACTAAAAGTACGAATTTTTGCACTGTTTTGTCCCTCAGATCTGCTTAATTTATTTGCTACATTTGTGCTTAAAAACAAAGTTTTCACTTTTTGCAAAATTATTAAACATTTTTTTTTACAAAAGTACCACAAGTACATATTATTACCCAGCTTTTCCTCTCAAATGTACTTCATTTGCATGCTTTTTGGAAAAAAGTCAAAAATACGATTAGTACCTGTAACTTAAAAATGCGAGCTGGTGGAAAAAAACGGAAGTTAGATTTGAAATCAGCGATTTCAATTAGTAAAAATTGGATTTTGTTCCCTTGTGTAATTATAAGTGTTAAAATAATAATTTCTATGCATTTAAATTGTTTTCTTTATGAGTTGCCAGCGATGAACTTATTAAATGTTAAAATTAAAAAAATAAATGGTACCGTTTTCAGACTTGTATAGAATCATAAACTAGTTTACACTTGTAAAACTGCTTTAAATAAGGAAGCAGTTCGCGTACGATTCTTATTATCATTTAAGGACAACTAGGTAGAGCTGCAAAACAATCGATAGTACTATCGATAGTATCGATAGTTTTATTTTTGGCGGACTATCGATAGTTTTTATCACTGTCGATACTATCGGCAAATTTTAAAAGTAGCTGCAAAGTTGATTAGATGTAGTCAACGAAACATTTTTAACAACTCATTCAATGCAAGTTTAAAGCAGTACATAAACTTTTTTAGTTCTTTGGGAAAAAGCAAATGAAAAAAGTAATTAAGTCTCCTTAACCCAAATTTGAGTTTCTTTTTAGATCATCATATTCAAAAGTACACATGCAACAACAACTAGAAACACTGGCATCCTTGAGACCTTCACAATCAAAGTTACACATGGGTAAAGTTTCAATTATTTTGTACGACTTTTCAGGAAGTTATAGAAAAATGACTCCTTGCGTACAAATCTTTTTTCAATGTGTAATAATATTTGGAATAAAACTTAAGTTTACTTCAGATCTGTGACATAAGGATTGTTTAGGAATAAAAACTTTTAAAAAAAATATAACCGCAGATAAATTATGATTATATTAGAAGAGGAGTAAGTTTTCAAAAATCACCTTTAATTCTTAAAAAATAAACTTAAGCACTTTTTCGTTATTGCCACAGAATTGTGTATTAATTTACATATTAAAATAATGTTAATCTTACCTTCCTTATATAAACTAAATTAATTCAAAGAGTGTTACGTTGTTTATTCAGCTAAAATAATTTTGAGTTTAAAGAAATAAAAGCAACCAGGGTTCTTACAAGTGGTGTTTTCTCACTAAATGTGGCTATTTTTACCTGTTTGTCATTTTTTTCTTAACGAAAAGTCTTAAAAAAATTAATGGAATTATTTTGTAAAAACTTTGTTCTACTTCCTTGAAAAATTTTTTAAAATTCAAAAAATTGTATATCGAGGGCCTATATTCAAAATCCTCTATCTTAAAAAACACAACTTTTCAGGAGAGCGAAAAAACAGTTTTTTTCACGTACATATTAATTGAGTTATTAAAATTCGGTATTTTGCAATATTTTTTAAATCAACTACTGAATCTCACAGATAATTGGTTTATAAAATTTTGCATTATTGGGGACTTTATGCGAGATGGAGGGTTTTGCTTCTCAAAAATATTCAATATGTATGTATGAAAATTAAAAGATAGAGGGTTTTGCATTTCAATAAAAATAAATTATTTTGATTTTATTTATGCCATCTGTCAAGCTTCTTACAGACGGTGGTCAGATCTTACAAAGTTGTCATTTTTCTGACAATGGTGCCATTGTCAGATGCATTAATTTTACACATCTGCCAAATGAACATGAGCTAACAATGTTCACACAATTGCAAGACATTTTTAGGCAATTTCACACAATTGTAAGACATTTTTAGGCAATTTTAGTGACAAAAATGTAAGATCTGACCACCGTCTGAGCGAAGCTTCAGTGTTTAACGTGTTTTATTTAAGATAGAGGTTAATAATACAACATAAGATAAAAAAATTAACAATTAGCAATAACAAAAAGTTTTTTTGCTTTTTTAAGTTTGTTTGGAGTTTGATTGGTGTAAATGATCGTAAAAATAATGGTATTCCGGTGGTATAACGCTCTTCAAATCTTACAAACTTATTTGGTTGAATTGAAAGTGGAGCAGATATAGAGGTTTTGGTTCAATATGTTCTGTATTAGGTTTAATACGAACAGGTAAATCAATGTGATCTGTATCAAAATTTAATTTATATTTTACGCTACCATCTGGAAGATGTAAAAGAGATCTTAAATTAGACACTGTAGGATCGTTCCTTACTCGTCCTGTTCTAATTGAAAATAAAGAACGCAAAAGTTTGTCATCACTGTAATTATTAAAGAAATCATAATTTAAATATTCTGCATCAAACGGATTTTTCACGATCTCGTTGTTAATTTTAACGGTCTTTCTGGCTTTTCTAGTAATTCTAACGTAATCGACTGGCAAGTGTATAGATGGATTTTTCAACTTAATCTCTATCTTAGCATGGGCACTATAGCACTCCATTTGCGTATGGGCTTTCTCTAAGAACTTCTGCTCAATAACTTTATTATTTTCAGCAGCAAAATTGGATAGAGCATTTGATAAATAATGGTTACGGTTTTGGTAGCCACAACCATCCAAGAAAATTGTAATTGGCAATGAATCTGATAAGAAACACGTTTTTAAATGATGAATAATACAGGAAACAAATACTGACGCGGGCAAATCACCATTGATTTCAAATTCATGTTCAGCTTGCAAAAAATAGCAAAAAAAAACATGTATGTATTGCAAGAACAAGTTATTCAAAAAATATTTGAAAATTAATTATTAGAAAAGATAGAGGGGTTTGCATTCAGAAAAATTAACTGTGCAAGATAGAGAAAATATAAAAATGCAAATAAAACAGCAAAAAATTATATGTTTGTTATTAAAAAAACACCATAGATGAGAGTTGTTTTACTAAACATTTTCCCATTAAAAAGTCATTTTCGTGAAAATCAAAGATAGAGGGTTTTGAATATAGGCCCTCGATATGAATAAATTTTCAACGCAAGGGTTACGAAATAACCTTTTAAATTTCTAGACTTTAGTTGAATATTTTGACGTCGAAGGTAAAAAAAACTGACAACCCTGATGACAATTAACCATCTCTATTTCTATATAAAGTTTATATTAACTTTAAACCATAGATGACATTTAAAGTGGATATGCTGGTCTTTATACCTGAAAAACGTTTTCTGCAAATGAAGTTTTAAAACTTTTTAATTTTTTACCACCTTCATTGAGTACCGTGTACACAGAAGTGGCACATAGAAACTTTTCGATACTATCGATAGTATCGATAGTTTTTAAGCAAACTATCGAAACTATCGATGGGGCCGACTATCGATAGTTTTGCAGCTCTACAACTAGGTCGTCCTTGTTTATGCGCTTTCGCGCGTTTTTATATTTCGTTTGCATTGTTTAATGCTAAAAAGCCAATTGAAATTGATGTTGCGGTGAAGGATCGCTTAGTATATAAATCGTTGTATTGTTAACTCAGGGTGGCCTTAATGAGTTCCGTCTTTCTTTACGAAGGTAGAGGTACTTGTGCAATTCTTGAAGAATTTTATTTTGTGGGATACCCTGACTCTTTACCTCAGTGCCTTTGTTTATATTTATAAAATTTTTAAAACTGGCATCAATGACCGATTTCATTTTAAATAGCCCAAGGCTAAGAAAACATTACATCTGTATCAAACTCCAAAATTGGCTGCATTTAAGGTTAGCGGTAAATTCACAGTGGGGAAATGTGATTATAATGCCCGTAGTTTCTAGAAAACGAAAGCTGGTAGTGTTTGTACCAAACAGTTATCATTAGCTACTTCAACTTTTATTTGGCCTACGTGTTTTTACCTTTAGTTTTCTTTTAAAAAACGACAGCTTTTACACCATAGGTTTCTATACAGAGCTAGATTTATTTTTGTAGAAATTACGGGCATAAGTCGGTCGGTCTAACTAAGACCAATTTTTCATGCGATACAAAGTGTAGCACAAGACTTACTTACCTATTGTAGAGTAGAGTATAAAAACGACTAAATCTGAAAAAAAACTCAACAATAAATGAATGAATTTTAATATGAAAACTTAGTAGTTTTTTTATTAATTATTTTTCATTTTTTTTACAGATGAATGAATTTTTTGACGGTTATTGTTTGAACTTTGCTACTTGCATTAAGCATCAACTCAAATCACGGTAGAATACAACTTTCAAAAAGAACTTTAGTTTCAATAAAATATCTATTGTAATCTATAAAATTAGAATATAAAATTTTCCGGTTAATAAAATAAGAACGCAAACTAATTCAGAACGTAAGAGAAACTTGATAATGAAATTGTAATCAAGACGAATTATTAGCATATATTCATCTTAGGTATGTAAGTATGTCTATACATAGAAAGAGTTTTCATTGTTAAGTTTATTATGGGCCCGGAGAAAGGTCTAAGATATATGTAGGTGCTTGCCAGAAAAAAAAAAATTGCGAAATGCGCTTGAAAACTTTCAAAAATTAAATTTTTTTTAAAAATAGTTCATTTGCAATTTTGTAAAGAATTTCCCAAAAAATAGATTTATATAGCATAAGTCTTTTCATGGACCTTTTCCCAAAACAACCTGTAAATATCGTAAATGTCGAATTTTATTGTAAAAATAAATAACAACGCCAAATTTCGTTGAAAAAGTTTCGTACTTCAGTGACAGAGTTCTTTAGTGATCGAAACAACAGGTTCTCGAACGGGGAAATCGACCTATTCTAAAAGGTTTTTAACTTGGCATGATGAAATATTACGGCTTCATGTTTGGTTGAAAATTACGGACGTTTTGTGGCAAATGCTAAAGGTTAGTTTACACGGTAAGACAATGTATTACGACTTTGTAGAATCAAAATAATATGAAATTCTCTCCGTGTTTAAAAAAAATAAAAGTCTGTTGTAAGTAGTATATTTCATGATTACACGGATGGTATAAGTAAAATCCAAAATAATAAGAATCCAGCAGATGGTTGCAGTTTTACAATTTTTACAAAAACAACATGGAAATTAACTGAGTTGATTTTAGTTGTTTTTGTAATTGTATAAAATTGTTACCATGCTTTTAGAATACACCTCTTGTCTAAGGAGAATACACAAGTTTCTAAAATGGTTTAGAAAAAAAAAACATTTATACCATGTTCACACGGGCAGCAATATTCGTGTTTCGCTCTCTTATTCCTGTTTCGCGCCCCAAACATGACTGAAACGACTTGTTTTCCCATACAAAATTTTGAGAGCGAAACCGGTCGTTTCATTTTGAAACATGCTGCGAAATAGGAAAAATATACTATCGTCTCCAATTTTGATAACATTTATCGTTAGTTTATCTGAACTAGCTCTCAAAAAAAATCAAAACAAAGAAAAATACAAAATAAAAATTTATGTTTAATAAAATTAAGTGATAATTATACAATAATAATAATAATAATAAAAGTATAATATTATATATTTTTAACTTTTAATTACTTTTTTATCTATTTTAAATAGAATCACACTAACAACACACAAAAAAATGTCAGAATGAAACAAGAATGAATCAGATTGTTTGGCAAACTTGTTTCAGAGAGCGAAACGAGTGGTTTATATCTTCGTATAAACAAAGCATTACCGACTACTTGTCAGATATTGTATCCGTATTCTCTCTTACTCAATACATTTTGCTTTTACATGATATGATTTTTCTCATTATACATCATGTCGTAATATATTGTATTACCGTGTAAACTATCCTTAACCTCAAACGAATCCATTGTGCTCAGTTTACTGTGATTTTCCGGCTCGTTCATAGCAGCTCATAGTAAAAGGGACGCTTCTGAAACTACCAAATGCTTAATGGATACTCGGCTTTATAGTTGTTTTGGCTGTTTAGCTCGGCCTTATTTACGATTTCTTGCACTTTGGGTTATTGAAATGGATATATTTTTATAACCTTCCGATGCAAACAATACCTCCGGCATGCAAAGTCATCTTTCAACGGTTCTCGCCCTCAATAGGTGTAGTACACTATTGACATGCTTTTGGATAAATTCTGCTGGCGAACTATTATATGAAAACAATAAATTGTAAGCAGACGGTTCTAAAGCGCAAAGAATGGAAACCATAAATCTGGTTTCCCTCAACAATAAATTTCAGTGTACTTATCAAATATGAAAAATTGGGAATTTAGCACGTCATAGAGAAATCATATTAATGATATATTTTTTTTATTTTTCATAAAAATTAAATTGTGTCTGAAAATTCGACTTTTTATTATAAAATAAAATTTATTTCATATATTAAAGGTCATAATTCTTGGTCACGGTTTTTTTCTCCAAAAACCGACATTCTAAAAACGTACATATTATATGATGATGACAAAAAACATGAAAATCTGTAACAAGAAATAGTGGTCACTTTTATTTCTCATACAAAGTGGAAAAGAAAACATAAAATCGCATTTATTTAACCTACCAGTAATCAATAACCTCAAAAATTCGACGAGGGAGGACACACCCTAAGGGAGACCTCAGAAAATATGCACTCTCAGCTCACGATTGGAATCCGTAAGGTAGTCGCTATATATGGCAAGAAACTAAAAACCTAAGGCCCAACTCTAATGTACGTAAGCTGGCTTAAGCAATTGTTTGAATACAAAGTATATATGAGGCTATGAGCGCAGAAGTGGTGTAACTCCAGACTACTTTTTATGAGATAATGAGGAGTTAACACTACTCTTGCACTATAGTACTTGGTTGTAAAAGCCCGTGCAAAAACTATGTTTCTAGCGACTAATACACTGTAAAAAACAGTGCAAAGAGCATAACTTACACCAGAACCGTAACCAACTTAAATTGTGGGTTGCACCACTTCTGCGCTGATAGCCTCATATTATATACTATATAACATATTCGGAGGCAACCATAATATTGTTGTGGCTTCTTGATGAAGGACTTATTTAAGCATAATATGGTTGTCGGTGTCAATAATATGGTTAAATTAAACTTAATACAGTCGGGCCTCGATTTTCCGTGATGGGACCAGAAGCATTACGGATAATCAATTTTCACGGTTAATCGAATAACAATTTTGATTATACAGTTTTTTTAATATTTTTGTTATTTAACAAGTGAACATTGGTGTACATACATATTTACATTAAATAAAATTAATTCAAGAAGTTTAATAAATTATAATCCTATTTCTTCGACCTTTTTTATTAAATATTACACTTTAATAAATTATCCAAGCTTAAGGTCACTTTTTTATTAAATTAATTAAAATATTTATTTTCGAAATATGAAAAATATGTCTAATATTTTTCAACTGCCATCACGGACAATAGAGGTAATCACGGTTAATCGAAGCAAACAATTTGAAAACATTGCAAACAAAAAACCGTAGACTGATCTTTGGCCATCCCGGTTAATCGGGGTTACCGGTTAACAAGCACAACGAAGATTGTGGTAAAAAAAACAGTGCGCATCTTTTTGTTGAGGATAAGTGAAGTATTATTTTTGTGTTCGAAGATTACAAACAGAGCAATGTTAATTTTGAAAGATTTAGTACACAAACACTATTAGCTCTTGTGTTTTCCACAAATCTACCGCACTGAAAT
The DNA here is from genome assembly GCA_963931875.1 of Pollenia griseotomentosa. NCBI lineage: Eukaryota > Metazoa > Arthropoda > Insecta > Diptera > Polleniidae > Pollenia > Pollenia griseotomentosa. The sequence continues at coordinate 52,648,510 of OZ007563.1, forward strand.
CTAAAGATCGATATTTCATGTTTATTCTCAAACACTGGTTTACAAAAGGAAGTAATCTAGACTTACACATAGTTAGTGAAATTAACTACGAGGCCAGTTGGTTGTTGAAACAAATTGTTTAAATATCTATATCACATCACTGCTAATAAAACTCTATTTAGATTACAATTAAAAAACAATTGTTTATATACTTTTTACCAGAGGTCTGTCATTCCGTTGGTATTTTGTACAATATTGATCATAGACTCAATAAGGTATTTACAGTGTCGGTAAAAATAATAGAAACGATATGCCTTCTTAATAACATGTCGTAGAAAATTTTGCATTGAATTATTATTTATGAAGCTAACTGTAAAATTCTTTCATAGAGCACCTCGAAATTCTAAACAATAAAAAGAAACAGGAATGTGGCAAAAGGTTCAAGAAGCTTAGTTCTCAATTTTCCCGGATATCTGCGCTATTAGTAACTCGAAAAGGACTTTCTACCCAATATTTAAATTTTATTCGGGCTTGATAGCAAGCAGTAACAACATTAAAATCTTAGTTTTCCCAGACATATATATTGCATACATCAATTTTTCGAATACAGATGGACTGTAACTTAATTAAGTTTTGATAACAAGAAATTGAATATCTTCAGTCTAATGTATAAATGCCATCTTATTTATAAAAAATTTAATACAAACTTAAAAATTTACCCTCATATTCATAAAAAATATTTTTTGTTTTATAAAAGGCTTATGAGCAAATTTCTTATGAGAATTTGTTCAATATTTTTTTTATTTTGATTCCTAATGAGTAGCGAAGTTGATTTAACCTCGTCCGTCTGTCTGTGTGTTGGTTAAAATGGGTTGTCCGAAGACCCAAATTGGATGGACATATGATCCCGGAATAAGAATTTTGAAATGATTCCGTTTACACCGTATGAACTAGGAACAATTGGTATTTAAGGGTATTTAAGAATCGCAACAGCCGAATAAAGCATTTTTACTTGTTAAAATTTAATTCGATAAAATTTGTTTACTTACATACGAAGTTCATTCAATTCTCACATTATAATTTCAAATTTAATATATAGCCGATTAAAAATTATATGTTTGTATATGAGGAGCCGCAGAACAAAACGTACTTTTTCACATATTTAAAATTTTTGGGAAATTGAGGTTTATTTTTTTCGACCCCTTAAAAAACTGTATGAACCTGGAAATGGAAACAAGTTTTTTGCTAGCCAAAAGATGAATCAAACTGCCGTAAGTCAACACATTAGATGTCAAGGATATTTAATATCAAACCAATTTTATATCGAAAAAAGTACGTTTTGCTAAAAAAAAATGAAAAAAGTACGTTTTGTTTAAAAAAATATTTAAATTTTCTACAGATTCTTGTAATTTTTCCATGTTTAATTATACTATTGCATTAATTATTGTTTTCATAACACTCATTCACCAAACAATAGTTAAATTATTGTAATTATTGGAGGCTATTCTTGAAAACTCGTCGAACAAATTTACATTAAAACAAAAGAAAAGTTAAAAAAATACTTTTTGTTTATCATACATTTCTAAAATTAAATAAACGTGAGAATTTTTAAAAAACGGTAAATTGTATGACAAACCAAAAACAATTTCTTTAACTTTGTTTTTGTTTTACTGAAAATTTTTACTTTTTCGACGCGTTTTCAAGAATAGTCACCATTATTTAACAGTTAATTTTAACGAAAATGTAACGACATAAATAAACGTCAAACAAATTAAGAATATTAAGAAATGATTTGCTATTAAAACAACTGCACGAAGAAATAGCAAAAACAATGAAAAAAGCACGTTTTGAAAAAAAAAATGAAAAAAGTACGTTTTGTTATGCACCAATTTTTTTAGAACCCATTTTCTTGGTAAAAAAAAGAAAAAAAATATGCTAACAAGATGTTTTCTTAAAGATTTTAACCCAAATATTATAAAAATATCAAAAAACCAATTTGTCAAAAAATGCGAAAAAGTACGTTTTGTTCTGCGGCTCCTCATATGTATGTACATATTTTCTATTGCTTAACCAACAACAATTATTTACTTTAATTATAATAAACTAAATTTGAAAATTATTCGCAAATTTTTCCAGCAGACTTTGTCAAAAAAAAAAAAAAAACAAAAATGTGTTTGTGTTGTCATAATTTGATTTAATTCAATTGTTTAAAAGTCATGTTTTTATTACGCTTTATTCGTTATAATTGTCTGTTCTATAAATTAAGTGTGGAGAATTTGTTTTTAACATTTAATTGTTTGTTTAAATATTTTTTTATTAGTCACTTTTGGAGGGAAAACAAAATTACCTATTTTTTGAATTAAAAGATAGTTGTCAGCAAGTAATAAACATGGAAAACATTTAAAATAAGAGTAACAATTTTGTATGGGTTATACCCAACAATTTGGAAGTAAAAAATACGCGATTGGAATTCCTGATTATTTTTCATCTGCTGTTGTGCGGTAATATTAATATTTGCTTGAAACAGTAAAACATTTATAAATACAAACAAATAAGAGTGCTATATTCGGCTATGCCAAATTGTAAATACCCCATGGTACAAAAAGAACAGAAAGTTATATAAGTGACGTGCTTTAGGTATTAATTAATCTATTTTCTGCCACGCCCTCTCCTACAATAATAACCAAGATGATTGAACCTAATTTCACAGCTTTGGCTCTTGTCGTTCTCCAGATATACAGAAAAACAGAAGGACTTCATTAAATTAACTGCGCTATAGGTGTGTTATGTAATTTTTATGCATAAAAACGCAAAAAAAAAACCAACTAACTTATGCAAGGTATATATATGTATGTATATAAATATATATGTATACCTTGTTACTTTCGGCGATAGGTAAAAAAAAACCAACAACAACATGGATTTAATGTGACAAAAATTAGAGGCAGTCGTTGTTTTTGGCTCATATCTCAGACATTTATGGACCGATATGAATGAATTTTAATAGCAAAATTTAACGGACCAGATGTATCAGAAATATATAACAACCAAGTCCTCATCATAATTTAACAGAAAGACGGACATCGTTATAATTCGCTGCTCATAAGGACCCAGAATATATAAAAATTATATGGTCTTAGCTTTATATTGCAGAAATTACAAACTGAATGACATACTTTAACATATCCTTTTACCTTCGGTGAAGGGTATAAAAAAATTAACCTATAATTTAAAAATCATCTATACGTAAGACCAGGAGCAGGCAAAAGGTAGATTACAAACAGTTCGACAGACGATTGCAGACATACATTTATGTTCTAGGCTTCGACTCGATTTGAAAACGAAGTATGTAATCCACTTTCGAGTGGATTCGGCTTTAAGAACACACCCGATAATTTACTACGTTAATAACACATCTTTTAATATAAAATGTGTACTAAAAATTTAAAAAATGATCAAATTTAGGGAAAAACATCAAATCATCAACATGCCATAAGAGCGAGAAGTTTAGGGAGGCGTAGTCAACTTGAGTATTGCTCGAACTATGAAGATTAACTTATTTTTTTCATACCGTGGAAGCTTCTTGGAAGGATTTCTAAATCTTCTTCCTGCAATTATTACATTTTTGGGCACAGTTCCAGCAAAACATGAACAATTAGAAGATCCATTATGGGTAAAAAATTTGCAAATTTACGGATTTTTTAGGCCTTTACAACTCGGTTTATTAACAATTACAATAACAAGGAAAAGGAAAAACTATTTTTGAATTGTTGGGTTCGGTAAATACTTTTAAAGCAAAATCAAAAATGTTTGCTTCTCAATTAAAAAGGCAAAACTTTAAATATTTCCCATATTTGGAAAAACCTATTAAACATAAAAATTTGCAGTGGCTTTTTCAGATATAAAATCCATATGCTAAAAGAACATGCTTCACATGTTCTTTTTTTCATCTGACATAACCTAAAATCGTTCACAAAAGCATATTAAATTTTATTATTTTGCATTTTTTTGTTAGAAAAAATTAAGGTGCAAATTGGTGAACAAAAATTCAAATTTCCATCCCTGATTTTCTTCTTTTACTTCCTTTAAAATTCCACTTAACCCTTTAGATATATTGTATCCATATGGATACACTCAACTTTGGAGGCATCTGACAATCTCCAAGTCAGAGAATTCGCTTAGATATCATGTTATTGTTTTTTAAGATCTTATAAATCATTTTTAATGAAAAACTCTTGGATTTTTACAAAATAAAGAAAACTATAGCATTTTTAAAAAAGCGTTTTTTAATGTTCAATTTTTTTTTTGAAAAAAAGGTTTTTTTTTATCTTACAAATAACATATATGACCATGTTTAAAAAAAAACACATTCAACATAAAGAAAAAGGTTTATTTTAACTTTTTGTATCAATAGATTTTTTGTTTTAAACAGGAAAAAAGCTGTGCAGATTTTTAAAACAATGTGTGTATCCATATGGATACAAACGCAAGTTATGGTTTTAAATGATATACACACAATACAAAAAACTATATATGGGGCCTATTGCAAATTATGGAACGAACATCAAGAAATTTATTATAAAACTGTGAAGTATTAAATTTTATTTGTGATAGCATTATTTATTACGGTTTTAGGCGTAATAAACTGTTTTCCGGGAGTAAGGTTTACATGGGCCCTAGGGTAAATTATGGACCGATCTTTACGAAATTTTACAGTGTGATTTCCAGTCGAATAAAACGAACTTTTGCAAAATCTCATATCATTTCCTGCATTGTTCCACTATTTATGTTAGTTTTTGTAACAAAATTATCAATTTTTTGAAGTGGTGTTCCACATTTTGATTCATACCTCTGAGCCTACTGAACCGATTTTGCTGGATTTCAATCCCAAACTGCTTAGGATAACTACAAGCAATTTGTTTTATTCTTTTGAGTTTTTCGAAAGTGAGCGTGTTTTCAACAGACGGACAGCCATGGATAAATCGACTTAGAATTACTCAAGGAGCCAGAATATATATACTTTTTGGAATGAATAATAATAATAATGAATTATAAAAAAGTTTCACACGGAATGACAAACTCTCTTCGCAAACCCTCTTCGCAACTAATTATGGTGGAGGGTATAATAATATACTAGCATTTTTCTTTACCATAACCAAAATATGTATCCATATGGATACAATCCAAAAAACACATTTAGGGTACATTTTTTTAATTTTGTTGTTAGGGCCAATTATAATAAAAATCCAAAAATTTAATTTTTTTAGTAACCCAGTAAAAACTTGTAGCAAAAGGGTTAATAAAATAAAAAATTTCTTAAATTATGCAATAGGAATTGTTCCCGAAATTTATTTGTAAGCGAATTTATACAAAACAAGTACACTGAAAGAAAAATGCTTCATATATTTAATGAATCATTTTCATATGTTTAATGAAAATTTTCATTGTCTAAATGGAATTTCATAGTTATAATGAAGTCCTTTCGTTAAAATCGCTTCATTGAACTTCGTAATCACGTTAAAAATTTTCATTGGATACATGAAAACTTAAGTTTGTTCAAGTTAAACAAAAAATTTTAATTGGGAACATAAAAAAACAATATACAAACATAACTATATTCATAAATTAATACAAAATTATAGTTTCCTTAAAAAAATGTCTAATTGTTGATTAAAAAATGTAAGATTTAATTATTTCATACATCTAATGTTATATGCCATTAAATTTATGAAATCAAAAATTTTTTTATAAAAGCAACATATTTCAATAATTGCCTTCATAAATTTAAATTTTCATTATGACAATAAAAAAATCATTATAGTAATGAAACAAAAACTTTCAATCCACTTTCAATCAACTTTGTTATTGTTGTTATGGACAATTTAATCTCATATTTACGCTCTTAATTGAGTAAAAAACGTAGTTTTTTTATCCAAAAACTACACTGCCTCGGTAGGCTAGCTGGTAGTGAGCTAGTCTATCAGCACCAAGGTTGCGCGATCGATTCGCGCCAGATACCGAAAAAAAATAAAATAAAAAAAAAAATTAAATAAAAAAACAAAAATAAATAAAAAAAAATAAAATAAGAAAAACAAATTTTTACTTTATTGAAAGTATTCATCCAATGAATAATATTCATAGATCTAATGTAATGTTTCATTAAATAAACTTTAATGAAACAGGTTTCATTGATCTAACGAAGCGCTGCATAGGTTCCTTTTTAATGCAATTTTTCATGGGATTAATGTCAAAATTCATTGGTATTGCGAAGAAAATTCTTTCAGTGTACAACTCCTACATAAAGCTCAATCAAGTTGTTTTTGTAGAATCATTGTTGTCAAAAACAAAAAAACATAGAAACATAAATAACACTCAATTTACATGATGAATTTTATGACGTCCAATTTTGGACGTCATTTTTTTGTTTGGTAGCAAGCGGTGTAGAGAAGAAAGAGGGGTAGATAAATAGACATGATTTCTGTTCTCTCTTCCTTTTTCTTCTCTACACCCCTTGCTTCCAAACAAAAAATGACGTCCAAAATTGGACGTCATAAAATTCATCATGTAAATTGAGTGTAATAAACTAAATTTTGACATCCAACAAGCTAAAAATAATTATCGGCAGATCTGTTACACGCTCAAGTTTTTCTTGATAGTCTTTTACATATCGTCGTTCGTAATTTATTGTATTCTATAAGGTTATATTTTACATATACATATGTATTATTGAAAACAATAATTTACGAACGACAATATACTGTTTGTCAAAATTTCCAAAAATTTAAAGCTGTGACGTAGAGGGACACAGAATAGTCGCTGTAGTACAACGTTGCGAATAGCGCTGCAAGCTGTCAAAAGTTAAAAATGGCAGTTTCAAAGTAGTCTTAACAGAATTCGTAGTGTAGTAGTCGTTGCAGTTGAAGTTGAAGCGCAAATTTTGAAATTTTTAACTTTGTTGCGCTACAGAGCATTCGTCAGCTTCAGCTACTGTTACAACTACTGAATTCTGTTGCAGGCCTTATGCAATTTACTTTCAAGATGTCATCAAGAAAACAATTCATAAAGCCAAACGAAAAATTTACTCACTAACCTTGAAATCAGCTGTTTTAAAACACTCACTGGAAAGAGAATTTTAAAGGCAAGTTCGTTGCAATTTTTAAAAGTATGAGTGCATTGGTAAAAAAGTGTGAGTGTTTTAAAACCTGAGAGGCAAAACTTGATCGTGTAACCCTCATGTTAAGTTCACTTGTAATAAATTTGCCTTGTATAGGTAGTTCATATCTAATATCCACATTTTAATTTTATATATATAACAAAGAAAGCATGCCTTAGTAATCAAAATTTGCTGTGGCCACCTAGACAGTTCGTTCTACTCAAGTGTAGACATTTTCACAAACATCTAGTATGTATTGTGTTTCATCATTTTCTAGAAATCGTATTTTGTTATTTGTGTGTTTTTTTTTTATAGAATAACAAGATTTTTGTACAATCGAAATTCTTAATAAAATATAATAATTTTATTCGTAAATCTTCCTCTACTTTTTGATTTGCCAGAAGTTACATTCTCAATAAAAGGTTATCAATTTATATTTGTGTTTTAATTAGTCCAATTAGATAACAGTCAAAAAGGAAATGTTGCCAGATAATTAAAATATCATATTTTAGGAAGTACATAAGTGCATGGTGGAATAAACAGGTGGCAGCACTACGCCAGATGACGATTTTTTGCTCTTGCATTGTTTGTCTAGTTTTATGTCAAAGTTTTGTTTATGTTTACAAAAAGTTCACGTTTTGTGCTGTGATTATTGTGTTTTACTAAAGTTTTTGATAATATTAAATTAAAATAAATAAGATATTGACCATAATTAAATAAAAATTGCCTACAAATTTATTTATTTCATCACGTTCAGCGGCACGCTTTGATTTTTGTTTAAAGTATTTTTTGACGTAAACGGTGATGTAATTTCCATTTTTGTTGTAATGTTGTATTTGTTGCCGTAACGATGCCACCTGCTTATTCCACCATGCATAAGTGTATTTTTAATACAGTACAATACTAAAATAATTGAGAAAGTATAGTTAGACAAGTCCACCTATTTGATAGAAAATTTTTCGAGAGTGTTTCCTATTTGAAGCACGTGGCCAATCATGCCCCCGGCAAAACAACATTATGTTACGAGGTTAACATTAAGAGTTCTCTGTGCTGAATATTATCTTAATATAAAGTTATATATGAGATTTGTTATTTTTTTTTTTTTTTTTTGTTAAACTATACAAAACATATCGTCGGCTTGAACAAATTTTACAGGAGAGGCAAAAAAACATTTTATTTTTCCTATTTGCTGCTCGAGAGGAAAACCAAAAATATCGTTGATTTGACGAACTTCAAGACTCAAATTGAAGAAAAGCTTCATGCTGGTCGACGAGACAAATCTTTCTCTACCCAACGGATTAAGCAGGTTTGTATATTAAGCCGACGATATGTTAAATAAAAGTCAAGTTTGGTTGCGATATGCTAAATATATCATTACTATATTGAATGAAACATCAAAATGCGTCTTACAGACACATTTTGGTAAGATTAGCGTTAACCCTTTAACTGTACAAAATATGGGTCTTTTTTGTTCTTTTGTTAATAAGTGGTTAAAATGTTCTTCAAAAATATTTGTCACAAAAATGTACTATAAGCCCATATTGCACAAAAGTTCAATTTGAATGTCTAAAAGCCCCAAAAATGAATAATATTTAAAAGGCTTAAATTCATAGTTTTCACAAATGGGGCTTTAATATCGCAAAAACAGATTTTTTGTGCTAGGGTTAAATAAAAAGAAATTCTCTAGGTTTAGTTTCGATATTTTTTATCACCAATGGCGTAGAAATATTTTTTACTGTCGTTCTTATACAAAAATATCACACGTATATTTAAGAAAACTTAAGATGCAATGACAAAAGGCAGGGTGACATAAGCATTAAGGGTATAACTTATTCGAATAGTCCATTGAAAACTATTAAAAAAAATTATATTAATTTTTCGCGGTTTTCAAAAAAGGTCAAAACGCGCTAAAGCTGGAAAATTATTTTTTTTTGTACTTATACATTTACCCAAAAAAAATTTTCAACAGTCTGGCAACTTTTTTTATAAAAGAAGGTATTTTTCATTGCCTATCGTAAGGCTGTAATTAAGTTATACTATTGGTCAAGGTATATTTACACAAGGTAAACTCGTTGGCCCATATGTTTGTCAGCTGTTTACCCCTAGTTGGAACCACAATGTCAAATTGCGTGTATATGAGCCAAAATTTGTACATGTGTGCGTTAAATTGTTTTTGTTTTATATGAAGACAATTTTGACAATTCGGTTCCTTTTATAGAGCAGCATGTCTACACTCCCAAATGAGTCTACCTTGTGTAAATATACCTTGCTATTGGTGCTACCATTTAGTTTATTTTTTGGTTTTTGAAAGAACAAAACGGGATTTTTCACTAGACATATAAAATCTTTTGCAATTTAAAAGAGTTATCTTGCAGTTTTATATGAAAAAAAAAAAAAAAAATAATAATTCATCATATTTTTTTCTTAAATTTTCCCCTGTCATTTACAATATTTTCTTAAATAAACCTTAAAACTTACCTTAACTATCATAATCACAGCTCAGTGGTCAAAAAAGTTTCCAAAGTTAAAACAAAAACAAAATTGAATGTTTGGCTGAAAATGCACACACTTACGTCTGCAGACAGAAGTACCACATTTAAGCAAGACCCGCATGTCAAAAGTCAATAGTTGTTCTTTGCTCAGTTGTCAGCTGAGAATGAATGGTGGTGTAAAAAGGAAATAATCTTATAAAAAAAAAGGAAAACGAAATTCAAAACTTTTTACACTGCCTTTAAATTATTAGCAATACAAGAAAAGGAAAAAACATAAACTAAATTGCTGGTCTATGTTGGTTGGGATGATAATAAGAAATGCAGCTGTTTTTCGAACTTGCCTTTTCAAAAAATAACAGAAGCATTTCACAACTGCAACGACATTTTCGAGCATAAACCGCAAGAATCTAAAGATGTTGGAAAGAGGACAAAAAACTTTGCTTATACTTTTACAATACAAAGGAAATAAAAGTACGTAAAGAAAAGTATGGATGTATTGAAAACCTGTAGTTCATGGAATGGCAAGAGAATTTTGTACTTATTGTGATGTAATACAATAATATATTCCCTGTAAATAGATGTCAAAATTTTTATCAAAAAACGAATTGATTTTTCTTAATTTCCGTCATGGTTTGCTTTTTAATATCTGAGCTATAAAGCGCTCAAAACCTGCTCAAACTTGGAATTATTTGGCCACAACTACCAAGAATTTGCCTTCGAGATAACCAATCTTAGAGGTTATTGAAGCCCACGACCAAGGCACATTTAGCAGGTGAACTTGGGTCTCTGTTAATTCTTCATGTTTGCAGAAAATTCCAAATTGGCAAAACTGTCTGTCTACATATAAAATAAAGAAAATTGAACGCAAAAATGCACAATAACAAGGTATATTTACACAAGGTAGACTCATTTGGGAGTGTAGACATGCTGCTCTATAAAAGGAACCATGTTGTCAAAATTGTCTTCATATAAAACAAAAACAATTTAACGTACACATGTACAAATTTTGGCTCATATACACGCAATTTGACGTTGTGGTTCCAACTATGGGTAAACAGCTGACAAACATATGGGCCAACGAGTTTACCTTGTGTAAATATACCTTGGCACAATAAAAACAACTTTTTACAATTTGGAATTATGTATGAATGTGTCTTGCTCTCTATCTCTCTCTCTTTCTATCTGATGCATATACCATTTGAATGAGCCTTGCCCATTACCATAGAAAACGACAAAAAAAAGAGAGAGACAGAGCGAGAAACACCTAACTAGGCTGCACAGGTCCGCTATGTTGTAAATGTGTTGTGTGACGTATAAAAAGACTATTGTGCCTGATTTTGAAAGCAAAATATCTTACAATTTTATCTTTTGTGACGGCATGCGCAGTAGAAAACTATGTTAAAAAAGGAATGTGCTATCTGTGATTGTTGCTTTATGTTGGATAGGGATATCAAAATATATATTTGGTGTTTCTTTAAGCTGCATGAGAACTTTAAATGATAATACAAGACAGCAGTTTTGTTGAAATGAATTTTTTTCATTATAATCTGGTTGATAATTTATTTTTTAAGTAACGTGTAATTACCGCAAAAAAAGCTTAAGCGACATCATTTCCAATTTTCTATTTTTCTAATAAATGATATTGGCAACACTTGCATCATCTCCCAAAATGTAAGGTACCGTTACGATTTTATAACAAAATGGTGGAATATTCTAATGAAATTTTCATGTCTAGTTAGAAATCGGCAAAAATAACTTCAATAACTTTTTTTTGCTGGCGACCACTGCGATAAATAGAGCAACAACTTTTCTGTGTGACATCATACATTGTGATACGAAATTAAATTATCTCGTAATGAAAAGGGATTACCTAAAATAAGCAAATATAAAAGCTACTCTGATAGATAGTCAAAACCGAATTTATAATTTAAGTACGAATGGGTCAGTTTTTTTTTATGAGTGTAAGCCTAAAGATAAATTAAAAGATTGAACAATTTATTAAATATTTTTTTATTTTTTGAATAAACAACTTATTAAAAATTTTTGTGGTAAGTCTCGAAGCAATTTTCCACATGTAATTTGACATTTCATTTAGGTCAAGTATAGGCAGTACGCCTTTTGCATATTTTGCATCGGCGATAGCAGCGCTTGACACAAACAGACATGTGCTTCCATTTACTTTGGGCAGTCCGATAATTAACTATAATATTATCATGTAAGTCAACGCCTCCCATATACTTATTATAGTTAGCAATAAGGTTGACTTGGGGCACAGGGACCCGTTTTTCAGTTTTCTGTCGTATAGCATTAAATTTTTTATGATCATAATTTTTAGCCAAAATGACCTCTACATTATCTCTCCAATGCAAATTTGCAGCCTTGCGCCTACCAAACTGTTTGCCCGGATTGTGCCAGCCAGCTGCACAAAAACCCTTTTCTTTTAGAAGGCAAAGCAAATGGTATCCGGTAAAAAAATTGTCGAAATGAACGCTATCTTGCCTTGGATTCTCACAAATCGACATTAGACTCATAACTACGCTAGCAGCAAGGCCCAGTTGTTTATCATAGGTATCCAATACTCCAGCATATGGTTGATATCGGAAAAGATATCCTTTGGAAGAATTGGTTTCCCCCTGATAAATATCTTGCAGCTATGACGACCAAAATATGATACCATTTGCTCATCAGTAGACAGATTTGGTTCAAAAACACCAAACTGCTGAACCGAGTATTCAAAAGATCGAACAACAGCTTTTGCATAGACTTGTTCGACCCAACTTAAATGTGAACAGTGTTGATGTTTAATATTCGCATTAAAAAAAGGTACTACAGTTGATATAAGCACATTTTTTTCAACAAGTAATCAAAAAAATAATAGATACAAATAAAAAAAATTTGTGCACTTATTATCCCAGTGGTCGACATCTCGACCAGCTATGTTCAAGGCTGTCTAGCGGCCGGCAGGAGTAGTAAGTCAATTTGAATTTGTACATTAAAATTCATTTGAATTGTTGGCTATTTAAAGCAACAATTTTTTTTTATTTTTCTATTTTACATATATAAGTCGTTGCAATTGGTTTAACAAAGGCCTATTTTTAGTCCATTTTTGTGCTCCCCAGAGGGGTTCTTAAATGGAGGAGGTGTTTGGTAAAAAAGTCCTGATCAGAAAGCCAACACGCAAAACTAAATTATTAATATTGAATAAAAATTAATTTTATTACACTACCTAATATTTTAAATTATTTAATGAAAAATGGCAAAAGTTTGTGGTCGACATCTCGACCGCTGGTGCAAAATGGGTTAAGCGACCACTCTATATGATTTCGGGCATATGTCCGCCACGGCTACGAGTTATATGGTCCATTTGCTCAGTCCAATTTTTGACTAATTTTTCCAAAAAATCTGGCTGTATGGCTTGAATATTGGCTTTCAATGCTTTAAGAGTTGCTGTTTTGTCGGCATAAGCCAATGACTTAACAAAGCCCATTAAAAAGTAATCCAGAGCTGTTAAATCGCGTGAACGAGGTGGCCAGTGAAGAGGACCTGTTTTGGTAATAATGTTGTCACCAAATTTATTTTGCAATAAATCGACTGTTAGGCACGGTGAATGGCAACTTGCGCCGTGCTGTTGAAACCAAATGCCATTGATGTTAAAAATTCAGTCAGCATGGCTTGATAGCGCTCGCCATTCACCGTAACGCAAGTTCCTTGCTTATTAGAAAGAGCGTGCAAGCCGCAACCAACCAGTCAATTTTAATGGATGTTATGGTGATTTGTTAATGGCTTGAGGATTGTCTTAGCTCTAAATACGGCAATTTGGACTTTGCCATTTAACCAGAAATGCGTTTCGTAAAATGAAGAAAGTACTCCGTGAACTTCGCGAACAGATTTAGTTTTCAACGTAAAAGTCCACAATTTGGAAGCGCTGTTCTAGTGTTAAACGATTCATGGTGACTTGCCAAACCTTACTGAAGAGAAATGTCAACACAGTTTGACATTCACAGCTGTCAAAACATAGTTATCCATATCATAAGTTCTAATACAGCTAAAAAAGCATTCGATATTTTGGAATTCTCTGGGTTCCAAACTGGTACAAAGAGGCATACAAGTTGCGCTATAATATTGCTTAGAGCACTAGTAGACACTCTTAAACAAAGGAATGTCTTTTTGTCTACAAAGTCAAAATGCAATCATACAGATGTTCTACAGGTTTTCTGAAAATTGCTCTGTCAAAATGTATCCTTGTCTAACATTAAGTCTATCAAATACTAACTGAAATAATTTTAGGTAACAAGGAGTCAAAAAGGGAGCCATAATGCATTGTCACCAAATGAACTAGCGGGACATAGCTGGAGCCAGTATGCTCGAGTTTAGGTGGGTATGTGTGCATTATTGCAAAGTTTTGCACTTTCGTAAACATTTGTAGAAAAGTTTTGGCAAATGGAAAGTTACTGTTATTGTATTACAAAGGCCATTTTGCACAGTGGAACATATTTAGATATCAATTGCTTTAATTAAGTCAGAATATGATTAAATTATAAGCGGTATAAACATGATTACACTGCTGAACTAGCATGTATGAGCATAAGTGTAAATTTGTAAGCTTTCGTGATGCCGACGCTTGATGGAAATTAAAAAACTTTAGATTTTTGGCATGCTTGCTGTCTTACCATTATTGCTAGTATTTTTTTTTTATTTAGAGATATCATCAAGCATGATTATTTCAAAACAAAAAGCACACGTACACGAACTAGATGGCAAGCATTTAAATCGTGTCTTCACCGCTTTATATACGTAAAGATATTGCATAAGGCATCTTTTCTGGTTACATTAGCCAGAACTACTTTCGCCAAGTTAATGGATATAAACTTGTATTGTGATATATATTGAAATATCTATGCTTAGTTTGAAACACAAAATTTCTGCAATTCCTACCCATTGTGTCCTGTCAATGTCACTTCTCTAAACTTTTCTTCTACCAGTCTCTGCTTTTCTTCGTCACTTACGGTTTCTTGTATCTTCAAAAGTGATTGTAGTAGTAGTAGTGACTTTACTTTATACAAAATGCACATTTCAATTTCTTCTTCCTGTTGCTGAGAGCTAAACTGGTAGATATCCAACTTATTCTCTTTTGCAGATGATTCAGACGTCTCGTGGGCATCGAATTATGACACTTTTAGTGGTTTTTAAAAAAATAACGTAAATATAAAAGTTTTGCTTCTTCCCATTTCTTTGCTGTATATTTTTGTATTGCTTTTAAGCCAAAAGTAGTTTTGAGAATAATTCCTTATTTTTTTATTATTTGTATTTTTTTTTTATGGATGGCAAGGAACAAAAATGAAGAAAACAATTGAGGAAAATGTCTTTTTTTTAAATTTATTTTTGTAGCAAATATTATTGTTATTTTATATGTATTTAGGTGACCACATTTCTTTCATGACAACCATGACATCAAATGATGAGGGTCTATTAAAGTGTATCAATTCGTTGGTAACACATTTATGTACATATCTACAAATTATTAAGAAATATTAAACATTTTGATAAAAGTGATAAAATAAATATTGTCTGTGCCAATAAATTAAATATCCAAAAAAAAAGAGGAAATAGAGTTGTTCCTCGATATTTTGTTTTCGACCTACACCTGGGGCAAAATATAATTAAGATCTCTTTGTTTTCTACAAATACGTAAAGTTTAGTAAAGATCCGAATAAGAGCCGACTTTATGATATGCGATTAGCAATGTATTAAGTTATGTTCACACTTAAAAAATATTTGACGAAAAAAAAAAAAAAAATCAAAAAGCATGACCAATAAATTAATCAACCTTTAGCTTTTCTTTCAACAAATTTTATTTCTAAAATTTATTTCTAAAAAAATCTAAGCAGAATTTTATTAACAGTTCAACTTTACATGTAAAACAGACATCAAAGGCGTCACCAAATGTTTACTGTGTTTTTGAAGAATTTTCGTGGCAATGTTCGCTGGCCGTAAAGCTCCTACAGCATCTTTTATATTTTCTCATATGTCATCGCATATATAGAAATCATTAATTAGCCTTTGATACGTTTTCTAAAAATTCTTTTATTTTATCATCTACAAAAGTAGGCGACCAAGGAGTGGCACAATCAATTAGAGGTTTCTTAAGATTAAAGGCCCAGTTAGGCGAACGTTGCTGTACCCGTAATGTAACGCACCGTACTGTAAGCACGTTGGTGCACTTATAGAACATTTAAAATGTGTCATATGTGTTTCCCATGCATAAACAAAAAGCAATAGTATACATAAAACAAAACACACAGTGATGGGAATCAAAAATGTTTAAATGGTGACCGCTGTGCAGAAAAAGTACCAAGTGATTTAAATGGTATTAAAACAGTATATTGTGTATGTAAAAAACATTATTAATTTATTTTTATATTATAGATTTACAATAAACAAATTTGTATTTTAGCATATATATTTTTAGCATACATATAATGTATTGTGGTGTACGCACCAAACGAGGTTTTGATACTATTTAAAGCCTTTTACTTGTTTCACATTTCCATTGTATGTGTATTTAAATTTTTTTTATTTATTAAACATACAAGCAGCCCATACTGCCTTATAACTGTCACGTAACAACGGCATAAAAATCTGTTTTATACAGATCGAGACGTTCCGTCAACGTGACATTGAAATTCAGTAAGCATTTACATTGTTTGCAAATAACAAAACGAACCAGACGTTCCGTTAGGGGACGTGGACGTTCGGCTAACTCTGCCTTAAGACTTTTTAATAATATATTTATATTTGGCGTTCTTTACTTTTTTACCACAGCTCTTGCTTTTTAGTAACTTTAAGCATTTCACATTTAACAAAAAAATAACAGTGTCTTCACCGTAGGGCTTCAAGTTAATAAACATATTTTCCATTAGCACGAGTGTTGAAACTTTTAATTTTTTCTATTTGAAAATTATTTTACTATTATACCGGTATATATACCGGTATCGGTAGCAATACCGGTATTCAATTTAAACGGTATTGTTATCGGTATCGGTTGCCAACCTTAATATAAAATACAAAAAATGTTTCTACCTATGTCCGTTAATTACTCTGAAACCATCCAACCAATGTGCTTCAAAACGGATTCATTAGAAAGTCAATTTCGTAAAGATGGTTTAAAACTATATATTCCAAACTAGGATTACGAAGGGAGTTAGGGCAAATTCTGCCTCTCTGAAGCTATCTAACAAATTTTAATAAAATTTAAAACGTAGGTAGATCCTTATTTATATGGACACATTAGCTAAACATTAAAAAAATGACACAAAAGCAATGAATTTTTTCAAAAATGCAACTACAAGGAGAGTAGCGCAGAATCTAGTAGTATTATATATTCATCATAATATTAAATATTCAATTGTTTCCTAATTCAAATAGTCCAATTTAACTTATTTTCAATACCTAATACTATTTATATATAAAAGTATCTGACCCAAATTTGGTCCTCCTATTTTAAATGGTATAGGCGCTATTGTACCAAAACCACACCTCGACGGAGTGAAGGGATAATCCTACGTATATTTCACCTTTTGGTGTTACATCTTCCCGGCCAAATCGAGTGCAGTCATACCTGTCACCACGGGCCGTATCATCCATTAGTATACATCTTACGTGAAATGCTTCTAGTCTTTTAGGATAATTGCTTTACAGAACCTTTTCTTTTTTAATAGAAGGTTTTTTTTCATCAAGAGATATTTTAAGAGATAACGTGGTGGCTGTGGCTGAAACCCAAATTGCGGCCAGGGGCATTATGAATCGTCAGGAGTGAATTCCACTTATGGACATTAGGCCATATGGGAGGGGCTTATGTAAATCATTTCCACATTTTCCCCAGAACCATTGTTTTGGATGATGGTTAAGAATTGGATTAGTGATAGAGAGTCGGGAGCCTGGAGAAGGAAGAATGTATCTCACTAAATAAATGTTTCACAAAATGATGCTTATTGACAAAAAAGTTCTTTTCTTAAGGGAGGTGGAAATCAATATCGCGGGGAGGGAGAGTATTCGTAAATTTAAATGAGAGCTTTCTACTTTTGGAGGGTTCGAGTTATGATGACGGTTCACCTCTGCGTGCTGTTGCTATCCAACATTTGCAAATTAATTGCAATTCATGTTTGCTAAATTCAAATGAATTGACTCAAATTTCATTCAATTCATTTTTTTGTGTGAAAAGAATTAATTCAAAATTTAGCTAATTCGTAATGAATTAAAATCAAAAATGAATATTTATTTACATCTCTCGTGCGAGCACTCGATATAAATATATAACAACCGATTATGGGATATTAGAAAACCCATTTCAACATACATACGGATCAGGGTTGTCAGCTATTTCTAATCAAAAAGCGACGTGCCTCCAATCAAAAAGCGCTAAGTAAAATTTAAATTAAATTACTTAACGAAAGTTTTAAGAACCAAGTTTTATTAATTACACTGGTCGTCAAAAAAATCGTTTAAAATAAAAATATATGAACTAAATTCGAATCCATTTTCAGTTTTCTTTATCATGTCTAGTTTTTTTATGGGCTAGACTAATATTTCGACCGAAATAAGGCGGTTATGTTTCATACATTTTATCATTGCTTAAGAACGATTTTTGCGATTTTGATCATTAACAAATGATTCAAAATTATTTCTTAATTAGTGGCGACCATTTTTTCATGCAAATTAGTATGTACACATTTTTAACATTTATCAGAAATCCAGGTATGTATATTATAAATAAAATAAGACATAAAATCATGAAGATCAGTAAACAAAATGTTAACTAGACGTGCTTGAATAAACTATTTGGATTTAGCACGCTAAAGTCAATTAAAATCACATAATCAAGTTCTCTACCCCGTTTTTTTTTTTTTTTTTTTGTTTTTTGCCGAGCAGTGTTAATAAAACATTATCATTTTTAAAAAGCCTTTTCTGATATTTCAGGAAAAGTAAAGTTATATAATTTCAAATATACACGGAAAGAATTATTTACTAAATCACCAGAAAATATGTGTTGAACCAAGAAAATTTTGCACCATCCTCGTCTAAACCAAAAACTTCTTTTTGTAAACATATGTGTGGCTTGGTTTAAACAAAAAGTTATAACTCAAAGCGAACTAAAATTTACTTAAATACAGATAAGAAAAACATTATTTTAATTCTATAGTTACTTAAATCAAGTTTTTTTGCTTTTTATTTTACAAAATCAGAAGAAAATCCTGCATATTTTTCATAAAAACGTGTATCACTAGATAGTTTAAGAAAACTTATTATAAAAATTAGAAACTTTTGATTGACTTTTTAGCAAAATTAATTGAATCAAACCAAGTTTTCTTGAGCATTTTCTGAAAATTTTAAAGTAATCGCTAGCATTTGTTTGTGATGCAAGAAATTCAATTCTATTAAAAAATCAAGAAAATCAGACTTATTTTAAATAAATGCTGCTTGGTTTCAGTAATATCTTTCTTTTTTACAAAAAAAAAAAAAAACAAGCTACTTTTGTATTTCTTGCTTTAAGAAATTTTTGATCAAATAACCAAAAACGTGAATTTTTTGATCATGAGAAAATTTTTCTTTATTTAAGAAAGATTTTCTTAATACGAACAAAAGAAGTGAAAATCATGAAATAATTTTTTAATTTTCTTGTTTTAAAAAACGAAATAGATTACTTTAGAAAATAAATTTCTTTCCTTGTATAGTACGCATTTCAGACTAAAGTTTTTTAAAAACGGAAACAATTTTTGGTTTAATGTATCTTAATTTTAATGTATGCAAAGAAATACAAACATGTTGGGTATCAATTAAAGGGCTAATTTAGCGCTCTTTAAAAATAAAATACTTTAACGTAGCTAAAATTCTATCAAATTATGACATTGAGATAAAAGTGCCTTTACCAATTTTTATATATATAAATATTGAGGCTATTATTACAACTTGGCTTAAGTTAATAGTAGGACTTGTTTGTAGATTTTTCATTATTACAACTTTACTTTTACCCAACATGTAGGATGGATGACCTTGACTTTAACTTTAGGTAAAAGTTGAGTTGTGATAATGAAAAACCCTTAAAACGTTCGGTAAAATACTACCTTTTACTAACTCCAAGTTGTAAAAATGGCCCTTAAAGATTTTCAAAGCTCTATCTTGAAGGGGAAATTGAAATTCGTTATTTATCTTGATCTCTCTCTCTCTCTCTCTATCTCTCTCTACTACTACAGTTCAGCATAAAAGTTTATTTTGTTGTTTTCTTTTATATTTTTGCAATTTCGTTAATAATTTATGTCGCGCTGGCACAAAAGAGTTGCAAAAAACAGACAAAAAGATGGAAATAGAAATATAAAAAAACCACAAAAATATGAAAATAAAGTTTACCAATAAAATTATGACAAAAAACTTTTTAATTTGATGCAGTTTTTTATGTGATTGTGTGACCATCGTTTATCAATAGTAAATGCTATTTTAAAATTTTTAAGGAAAAAGTTAAATTTTTATGGCTGTTCTCTAGATATTTTGAAAAAAAAGAAATAAAAATAAAAGCTAAAAATTTTATTTACATTTTTAAGGGTTTTTAATATTTATGTATTTCAAGAACTTAAAACATTTAAGAGTAAACTAAATTAAACACTAGAGCTTATCACAGCATTAATATAATAAAATATGAAAATGTTTGCCAATAAGCTAAAAAATTCAGAATTATACATAAAAAGTTTAAGTTTATAATTAAAATTTTTTATATTAATACGAACTTAGCTGTAAATGTTAAAAGTAAGTTAAACGACCATTAAAATGAAACTACACTAAACTAACTTGCTTTTGAAGTTTACTTATTATTAACCGAGTTTCGAGCACTTAAACCGTTCTTTGTAATTTTTAGGTAGACACAACGACAGAAGCTTAAAGCAAGAACTTTCTTGGTTAACTGTTAAGTGTAAAAGGTAATCTAGAGAAGAACTTCTTAGGCTACAATGCTATGCAAATAGTAATTTAGGTAAGCATTAACAATTCTCGAGCAAAGTCTATTCAGTTTAATGAATTTTTTTGGTAAAGCAAAAAAAAACCTATAGGACGACCAGAACTCGAGTAAATGTATTCTGTACAAGGTAAAGAAGAAATGGACCTGTTTTTTTTTTTTTTGTACACAGAAAAAAAATAAAAATTAATTTCAACTATATATTAAATAATTAAATTTGCACCAGTAAACAAATTAATAGTTTCAATTAAACGTTTAATTCACTTGATTAAATTTTGAATTAAAACTGATTTTATTTTTGATTAAAGTTTTAATTTGTGAAACATTTTTGAGAAAATTTTCTGTGTAATGTAAAAATTAACTTTGCTCAACAATGACCTCATTCCCTGGTAATTTTGTTTTGTACAAGCAGATTCATTAAGATCATTAAGTTGAAGCTTAAATATTTTAGTGAAAAATTTTTGCATTACCACTGACATAGACATTTTTATGCACTATATTAATATCTAATCAATGTTATTAATGCACTGTTTGCATTATTATTAAAACACATCATGAACAGCGCATTATTATTGCATTATCACTAGAGTGGTGTAAACATGAGTAATGCACTTTTATTATTTCATTAGTACTAAGACATATTGTGAACAACAATTTTGAATATAACTTGAAAATTATTTAATCACAAAGTTTTTCTTGGGAGTCAAAAACTGTTTTATAACATTTCGTTTTAATGTTCTAAATTCCCAATCACATGTGCTTAATTTTAAATCACATAACACAATTAAGCAGTAGTAATGCGCTTATTATGATGTGTTTTAATAAAAATGCATACATAGTGCATTTATTGGCATACACTTTAATGATTTTTAAAGAATAATGCACAATTTTGATAATATAAAAACGTAGTGCAAAACATAGTGCATTAAAAGTGTTTACAGGCTCAGTTAGGCGAACGTTGCTGTACCCGTAATGTACCGCACCGTACTGTAAGCACGTTAGTGCACTTATAGAACGTTTATAAACGTGTCATATGTTTTTCCCATACATAAACAAAAAGCATTAGTATACATAAAACAATACACACAGTGATGGGAATCAAAAATGTTTAAATGGTGACCGGTATGCAGAAAAAGTACCAAATGATTTAAATGGTATTAAAACAGTATTTTGTGTATGTATAAAACGTTAATAACTTAATATTTTTAATATAGATTTACAATAAACAAATTTGTATTTCAGCATATATACATATTTTTAGAAAACATATAGTAAATGTGCATACAACAAACGTTTTGATACCATTTAAAGATTTTTATATTTTTCACATTTCCATTGTATGTGCATATGCATTTGTTTATTTTATACATTTTAAAATATGTATATATGCATGTATATTTGGAAATATGTTGTATTGTAAGTTGTTTTGTCGCAATTCCAAAGCTATACTGAAAAAAGTACCAAAAAAGAGCAAAAATACCCGCATTCAATGTAACATCACTGTTTTACAAATGTCACGTAACAACAGTATGAAATTCTATTTTATACAAAATGGTACGTTGCAACTAGGGTACATTACATTTCGGTAAGCTTTTGTATTGGTTTGCATATAACAAAAAGCGAACAGCTGATTGATACAGTACAGATACGGTACAGCAACGTTCGCATAACTGAGCCTTAAGTTAGTGGTAATGCAATAAACTTGCATTTTCATTGATTTGCTTTAGTGTGAAAAGAATTTAAATGCATTAGCATATTTAATGTATTTGTACAATGTTATATTTAATGCAATAGTATATGTCTATTAAAAGTTTCTTAAAAATATTATGAATTTGAAACTATTAATTTTTAAGTGTGCTGCAGGAATTAAGAAAATACGGGGGATTTACGGAAATATTTGACTAATATTACTAACCTTAACTTACTAGCTGACTTTTCAAAGATTATATACATACATAATTAAAAAATATTTTAAGTTGTTAGGAAATAAATACCATACAATACTTAAAATACGTACAACTAAATCGTTATATTTAACCCTTTAACAGTTTAAGTTGATTTTTCTTTTCGATAGCCAAACTATTGGCAAATTGTTTATTTGCTTCAGCCTTGTACTCCTGTATGTTTTTGTGAGATTGCTGTAAGAAGAAATAAAAACAGAAATATAATTAAAAAATACGTTTTAGTTAAAGCCAGACAACAAACTTATTCCAATCTTGAAAGTACAATGGCTCTCCAATGACTCAATTGGTATCATTTATACAATATTCCAAATTATGTACTGGATATTTTTTATAGAAATTACCTCTGGGAATGGACTTTAAGTTCTCGTACATATTTCTAAAAATACTATACCAAAAGGGTTTAGTACTATTTGGTGTCCAAAAAGTACCCGCGCGAAACTGCATGTTCTGGGACCGAAACGAAAGAACTATTAAATTAAAACGAATCAATGGGTCCAAGTCAGCTTGCATACATTTCGGAGGAACGCATGAAAGATATTGAAAATGCGAAACAATCATTCACACTTGAAACCTTACACCTACTATCAATCAAAAATGTTACCATTTCTAAAAAAAAAAAATTATTTTTATATACTTTTTTTTCTACAAAAGTGCCAAAATTTTAAACGAAAAAACCAAAATGTATTTGGAATTCATTTTGTTTAATAATATTAAAAAAAATTCAACAAAAAAGAGTTGCAATCAGAGTTCGAAAATAAACAGAACATTATTTAGCGTTCGGCTCACACACCCAAGAACGATATCTATTTTTTTTAGTGTTTGTGTAGACGAACACAACCCTTAATACGAACGGTATTTTCCAAAAACAGAACAATTGTAGTGGTACTGTAGACAAACATTATATTTTAATGTTCTATAATGTTTCTTTTTTTACATTGATAAAGAAATGAACAAACAAAAAATTTTAGCAACGACCGCAGCACGAACAGCTTGCGTGTATATTGTGTATACATATGTTTTGTTTGTGTAAAATTGTTTTGCTGGCTTTTTGTTTTTTTATTTTTCGTATGTATATTTTATTTTTGTAAAAAATTTTTGGTTTTTTTTTAGCAGCCAAAGGGCGCTCAGCACAACATTAATGAACAAAATGAAGGTTGTGGTTTTTTAAAAAAAACCAAACGGAATTGAATTGAACGGAATGAGAACATTTAATTTTTTTGTTGGGTTGGATAAGAACAGTATTATTTTTGTGTTCGAAAGATGACAAATAGAAAAAGATATAATGATTTACTACACAAACAATACTAGCGTTTGTGTTTTCCTCACCTCTACCGAACCGAACACTAAGGAGCGATATTAGTGTTTATTTTCGAACACTGCTTGCAGAAAAGAAAAAACTTGACAAATGGTAACGCTACTTTCAAAACAAATCGGAAGATGTAGAATGGAATACAATGAAATAGGAACATCTTCGAAAGATGCGGATTTTTAGCTCTCTGTATTTCTTATGGGAAAATTTCATTATTTTTTTAAATCGATGGTAGATATTAGATGTTGACAAGTGTGAAAAGGCTATAATCACCATTCTTTTTTTAGGTTTTTATAACTAAAAGTCAACTTCTACTACAGCAACAATTTTTATAAAAATATTGTTAGTAACATTAATGAAAATTGTTAGAATTTTTTAATAAAGATATAAACAAATGTTTAAAATAATAATTTACATATACAATTTTCGGAGACTAAATTTGTAAATCGTTCTTTTATTGTGAATCCGACTTAAAAGAAATCTGAAATAAATTAAACTTGTAAAAACATGTCAATACTCTTCACCATTGGTGGTGAATAAAAGTGTACTAAAATTGTCATTCCGTTTAAATTTTGTTCAAAATAATTTTAAGGAATACAAAATTTTCAACTAACAAGATTTTTTTTGTCGTGCTTAATTCCCAATTTTTATTTGAGATAAAAACACTAAAATCTATTGCTGATGGGATAAGTTATTTCTATGCGCATTTCACTGGTTACTTCGGCCAGATCATCAGGAAACTTAATCCAAACAAATTTTCGTGTTTTTATCAAAAATACAAATTGGGAATTAAGCACGACAAACGAAATCTTGCTAATTGAACATTTTTTTCAATATTCATCTAACACCTCATAAAGCATAATTATTTTGTGTGCTTGAGCAATTGTAAGTCGATTTAGCCATGTCCGTCTGACTGGCCGTCTGTTGAAAACACGCTCACTTCTAAAAAACGCAACAGAAAAGAACAACCTTGTTGTCAAATTGTAGCAGTTTGGGATTGAAATCCAGCACAGTCGGTGCGGTACAGAAACTAACAAGAACTGGTAACATAATGTACCGATTATCATAAAACTTTGGACAAAATTCGTTTTATATGAGTGAAAATCACTATGTAGCCCACTACGGGAAAACACTTTAGTACGCCCAAAACCGTAACGAATCTTGCTATTGCGGTAGAATTTGGTCTTTTATATTTACATAAGATTAGAAACAACTTTGATATACTTCGTAAAAATCGGTTTATAATTTACTATAGAACCCTGGACAAGCCCGTACTTTTTTGTTTTACTTAATCACAAGTTTCCTTACTAAGCCTATGCAGTAACTATATCAAAAATCACGATAGAATGTTGCTTCTTTGTTTCGAGGAAAAAATTCTCTTGTACTATAGGTCATTAGCACAATTTATTGCAGTTTTGAAGATCGACTGGTACCAACAAAAAAAAAAAAAAAAAAATGGTACTAACTGCATGTCTGTAGAACACGAGCACAAGACTCGTTCGCTTAAATAACATTTAAAACAAAAAGAAATTTTGAAATTTTATTTGTGTTTTAAATGTAAGTTAAACGAACGAGTCTTGCGCTCGTGTTCTTAAAACAGGCAGTAAGATTGTTGGCTCTACACAAGGCGAATTCATTTTTCAGGTGGCGTTGAAAACACAGCTGTGCTACTTTTTTTTCTCTTAATTAGAGAGAGAAATGTCAAAAGTTCCTTGCGATTTTGACATATGGATCAACGAAAGCAACAAAAAAATACATTGTTGTGTTTTTGGTGTCGTTACTTGTTGTAGTATCGACACCACCGTTTACATGAATTCGCCTTGGTTCTACATTTCTCAGGTTAGTAAAAGAGTTGACTGATTGGGCTTTAAAAAAAATGTATGCAACCGCCAAAGCACTTTTTATACTCTACTTACATTTAACGCATCTTGAAATTCAATATCCTGCAAACGCTTAAGGCCACGGAAATTACGACCTAAAATTCGACCCAACTCATATCGGGATATACGAAAAGCCTCAGTAGTTGTGGTCACTTCTGAGCTGTCAGTGGTTTCTTCACTGCTGAATTTCTATGGAAGAAAACCAAAAAAATTTATAAGTGTTGACATGAGCGATTTTGAAACTAACCGGAGATTCAGTACTAGTCGAAGGACGTCTGGGTTTCTCTGCAGCAGGATCACTAAATTGATCGTTTATTACATTGTACACATCGTTGATAGTATCGCGTGTATCGGTGTATTGCTGGATTAAAAACACAAAAAAACTTTAAATGCAAAATTAATAAATGGTAAAAGGGTTAATGTAAGTATGTGATTGTTTGGTAAGTACTTACTTGAAGTGTAAATGTAATGTAGGGTTAATAAAATGTGAATATCGATGCTTCTTGTGAGTTATTAATAATACTTTAAACTATTTATTTTGCACATTACTTACATCAACAATTAAATTTTTAGTTATAATCATTTTCTGAAAGAAATCCCAAAAAACTCCTCTCTTCGTTCTTAATTTTGGTTTATTTGATTCGTTGGCTTGTGTTTCACTTTTGCTTAAAAATACATTTTGAGGATTTTCTTCTTTATTTTCTGAGATTCTCATGTGATTGGTTTGTGTGGCACAAACAATGAGAAAAACAAATAATATTAACAATTTCATGGTGTATTTAGTGCTGAAAATATTGTTGAAAACGAAAGTAGTTTTATAATTTTAATTCAGTTTAACGTTTATTGATTTGCCTCTTTTTTGTTTAATTGTTTTTTACAGATCTTAAAGCTAAAAAATTTTTTTTTTCATTTACACCAGGCATAAAAAAATTATAACGCGACGTTGTCAAATTTTCGTCAACACTTGTTATCAAATTAATAAGTGCTGGTTTATATTCTTTATATTCTTTAAGGAGAGAAGGGAAAAGAGAATGTTATTTCTTTTCCTCTCTCTCTCTCCCAAAAACTCAAGACTGGACGGCTAAAACTTGAAGAGTGTGAATTAGCACTAACCAAACATCGCCCAATTGAAATTAAGAAGTTAATAAATATCAAATCAAAAACGAATATTTTTAAATCGATAACGAAAATAAAAAAAAAATACGTTAGCAAATAAGGAATTTCCTGTTGCTAAATATGTTGTCCGATTGAAGACAATTGTTGTTGATCACAAGCCAAACTAAAGAGGATTTTAGTAAAGAGAAACTTAAGTTTCTTATTTAAGAGATCAGTTATAAAAATACAAATAATTTAGAATTTTTTTCCTCAAACTGGCAAAACCAACTGCAAAAGATTTCCTAATATTTTGTTTTTTATAATAAATTTGAAAATTATTTATTAAGTGGACAGCATTAAGGATAATAAGGATATACTGGGCAACATTAGGGCTGTATGTGCTTTATAGATATCGCACTACTTTACGGGTTCCACTGGATTTGAAAGGTTCTGAGGTGCTTTTGCGCTTTCGCAAGCTTGCCCTTCGGTGATCTACTATCGATCCTCTTAATGACAGACGGGCCGTGACTACTGGATGCGGGGTTGCAAGGAAATTATGGCCCCGTATGGATTACAGCCGAATCATATATTTTCTAATGATGACCATAAGGGACGTATTACTTTTGGTGACAACAGTTACAGTTACGGCACACTATCTTAAAGTTAGACATGCACAGCGTATGGAAGCAGGACATTATAATTACTGTCGCAGCTGAGATGACGAATATAATAAGGAAGACGAAAAACATCTTCTCTGTTACTGTCCTATACTAACGAGAAGGCGACAAGCTGAAATGGGATCTGCTTCCTTTGACGGATTATATGATATCCTTGGAGTTGAACTTGAACGCCTTTTTAACTTCATAAGAAGTTCGGGTTGGTTCTACTGTTAAGTATAACTTCTTGGTATCAAATTTGATCATTAGGTCTAGGAGTATCAGATAAGTACTACCATTTCTACGTAGTCTAATATATAAATTAGGTTTAAAAAAAAAATCATAAGTAAATTAAAATAACAACGGTGCTTTTTTGAAATGAAAGCGATGCGTTGTTAAAATGAGAAAATTGTAAACAAAGTGACACCATCCATTTTGATTTCGGTTTTAAAATTTCAAAAATTATTATTTCAGTAGAAAAAAATCAAGGTTTAAATTGTGCTGCATTTTTTGATTTGTTGTTGAGATAAAAAGAATTTTACAAAAGCGACAACCAGGCGCTCCTCAAATTTTACCAGTTTTCATTATCAAACAACAGTCAACATTTTTTTCTTATTTTTCTACCGGTATTTCCTGTGTGCAATAAAAAAAAACCATTTTACAATTTCATCACATTCTTTTCACAATTAAGATTACAAAAATAATATTTCACATATTTCTACAATTCTCAAGTGATTTTAAACTAAAATTTCCATATAATTCTTTAAGATATTAAAGTTGCACTTAAAACAATAACATCTGCTCAAATACTTAATCATACATCAATAATATTAAATCAATTTTAAACACATACATACATATGTCTGCACATATGTTTTATGTATAAAAATAAAGAAAAAACAAATTAATGACACTTGAATCTATTTTTTTTTCCAGAATTTATGAATTTTAATCTCCTGACCATTTTAATAAATTGCACTTAATTGATTTATCTCACTTTAAAATTAATTTGAATGCACACACAATAGACTAATTGCTTTGTGTAATCATGCATGAAATAAAACAATTAAAAAATTATAATAAAATCATTATAAATTCGATTCTACTTCATACTAAGTAATAACTAATATCGAGTGTTTAGAAGTTAGAGAAGTTTTTTTTTCTTTTTAATAGAGTTATTCAATTGTTAATGCATTTTTGTAAGAATTTATGAAAAATAAAACGAATATGGATGAAATAAATAAAATGAATATTTGCAAATGAAATTTTTAAAATTCAATTTGTAGGAGTTATAAAATGGAATTTATTTGCTTTTCATTTGCAATTCGATTTTTACAGTGATTTGCATTGATTTCATTATTTTGAGCTATTTTTTGATTAACAACACATCATATTAGCCGCATTGGAATTTAAATCAAATATTTTATTATAAATGTATATTCACTTATGTATGTGCATATGTATTTAGCATATTGTATTTTTAACTGTAGAAATTTATATTAGGGCGGTATTCAATCTTATGAACTCTTGAAATTGTGATTTTTTTTTAATTGGAATTTTTTATTTAAAATTTTCCAATTTAAATAATTTATTAAATTATTGTAAAAATCGATAGATCCACAACTGGCAGAGTTTTCGAAAGTTGGGTCTACGACCAATATTTTTATATGTTAAACACATCAGTACCATCGCATATCGCAATAGTGCAGATTGTGGGAATTTTTTTTAATAATTTCATTCAAATGAAAAAAGTGTTCTACAGTTGTGTCCAGGTGGGTACAGAAGTATATATGGAAATTAGATGGCACATTTACCTCTCTGCTGGTAGTATAGTTAGTTTGACGCCTCTTGAACCTCGAAAGTTCTATTCCTTTGAATTTAAAATTAGTACTTTAGTACCTTAGAAAACATTTAAAAACGCACCAGGAGTGAACTATACAGTGATACAGCAAATTACAGCAAAAAAAAAAAATTGCAGCTCAATATCGCTAAAAGTTTGCGAGAAGTAATAATTTCTTTCCGATTTTTTCTAAGATAACATAAAATATTTGTTTTCCACAGCATGCCATGCCCACAATGACAAAATGGCTACCTTAGTTTTATATGTTAACAATTGAATAGCATTAAAATTTTGGATATCGGTGATAACAAGAAATTTAACTTTTTGCCAATAAAATTTAATTCTGAAGCGCTGTGCAACGTAAAATTGTGTCGACTTAGATGTAGTTCTCTTTCGTGCGTAGATTCCGACTGTATTGTTATTGAAAAAGAAAAAATTGAAAAACTAAAATAAAGTTATTTAAATTAACAGAAAAAGGAGAAAAATATAAATATCAATTTTAAATTTTCTTTTTATTATTATTTCCAAAAGAAAACTAACTACGTTTACGACGGAATTATGGGAAAATAAAGCATGTTTTTAGAATTTACAGCGTTACGTCGTTTTTGGGATATACGAACCAATTGTGTTCCTAGCAATAGTTACTTAATATATCAAATATCTGAAAAAATTGGTATTTATATTCACTAAAAATCTTTTCTTATAACAGTTGTTTACATTTTTTTGCCATAAAAACTTTGATTTAAAAAAAAAAAATTAATGAAGTTGGATAAAATTCGTTACATTTATTTCATTCGTTGGGACTTCTTAAAATCTCGTTTATACCAAAAATCACATTTTTTTATTCTCTTATCTAAACAATTTGGATGCACAAATATGTCCCAACTTAATAAAAAACCTTGCAAACAAAATTATAATTAAAAGTTTTATTCTGCATATCACGACTTAAAATCTCTGCTTGTTATTGCAAAATAAAAGTAAAAACGTCCGGTGGTAAAACACTGCGCGATACTAAAACAATTTCAAGTTGTTTATCAAATGAAAAGTAGAAATGAATTTGGCTCAGTGTTCGCTAAAGTGTGTAAAAGTCATCATTACCATAGTCACCGATTAGCTGCTGGAATAAAAGTCAGCAGCCAAAATGATTGGTATGTTTCCATTGTTATTTAATTTAACATTTTATGTGTTTTTACATTTTATTTGTTTATTTTCCCTGGAAAAGCCACAAAAACAAAAATTTTAAACATTACATTATAATGCATATTGAAATATTGTTGTTTCTGTTGTAGTAGGTTTTGTTGTAATCGCATACCCGTTCGTTATTTCAACTGATTGCCTGCTAATTAAATACATATACTTGTACAAAAGTATATACGAAGGCCATCTGAAAAGGAAATTGGAATTAACAAATCAATTAAGAATTATTTAGGTGACTAAAAAAGGCTTATAATGTGAATCATACCTGTTACATATCAATTTACAATCAATTAGATTACTTTTTAAAAAGAATCGTAAAGATTATGTAATTTTATATGACAAAATTGCTGATTACTAATTGATTACGATTACAAGTAATCGAAAAATAATCAGAATTACTGGCGATTACTTTCAACGATTATTTTTGATTCTTTTTGATTACTTTCAACGATTGTGTGTATATTTGCACTAAAATTTTTTCGAAACAGTTGATAACCTCTTTAAAGTTTTCATAATCAATAAATTTTAATATATTTATTATAAAAATAACATTAACTACATCACGTAATTCAATATAGTTGAGGAAAAATAGACAGCTCATTTTTTAATACTAATGACATTTAACATTTAAAGTAATCTAATGAGTAATTATTGCGATTACTAATCATTACTTAACAGCCTTGATATGTTTATATTATTTGTTAAAAAAAATTAAGCATCATTTTATATTACCTTCGTAAACAACCAGTATTTCCCGGCAAGCATTTAGAAGATATTGAAAAGGTAAAATTGACTTGACGCCACTTCTTTTCTTCTGGATGGTAGGAAAGAGGTTTAACACATTTTACTAAAGCAAAATACAATTGTATTTTAATCTATGGATTGTACTATTCTTCGTCACTTCTAAACGATAACCAGAAGCAGTGTTCGAAAATAAACACTAGATATCGCTCCTTAGTATTCGGTTCGGTAAATTTGTGGAAAACACAAATCCTAATAGTGTTTGTGTATTAAATCATTAAAAAATAACGTTTCCCTGTTTGCAATCTTTCGAACAAAAAAATAAAACTGTTTTTATCCAACTCAACAAAAAGATGAGAACATTGAATTCCGTTTGATTTTCTTTTAAAAACCACAAACTTCATTGTGTTCGGTTCAGCTCATTAATATTCGTCCCTTTTGGCTGGTAAAAAAACCAAACATTTTTTACAAAAGCAAAAGCACATACGAAAAAAAACAAAACACAAACAAAACTTATATGTACACAATACACACACAAGCTGTTCGTGCTGCGGTCGCTGCTACAATTTTTTGTTTGTTCATTTCTTTATCAATGTAAAAAAAGAAATATTATAGAACATTAAAATATAATGTTTATCTACATTATCACTGCAATTGTTGTGCTTTTTAACGAAGAACAGAATACTATATAATCTTCGGCTCGTTCGTATTAAGGGTTGTGTTCATCTACACAAACACTAAAAATATAGATATCGTTCCTGTGTGTGAGCAGCTAATTAAAAATGGAGATGTAGCGCTTCCCACTGTTCAGTACTTTTTCAATGGCTCCATATCTTGCAAGCCAACGAATTCCGCTCAATTTATCAATTTTATTAGGGCTTGTTTCCGTTATTAAGTTGTGTATGATAGCATACACAATTTGCCGTTTACTTCTATACGAAAACCAACCACTACACAGAAAAAAATATTTTTCCAATTCAAACAAAAAATTTGTAGAATCAAAACATTTTTTGTCTGAAACCGGTCCTACAAAAAAATTTGCATATTCAAACAATTTATTTGCATTTTGTTTATTAAAAAAAACATTGATTTTTTCAAATAAATAATTTAACTGAATCAAACAAATAGTTTACTGAAAATCATATAAATTTCAAACAAATAATTTTGCTGAATCAAATAAAAAAGTTTTTGCACAAGCAATGACGCACACACAAGCAAACACTGTAGAAGTAGATGAAGGCAGAGCAGAGCGGCGCGGCTGGCTTTGAGACACATTTTTTTGTTGGAATAATTTTTGGACCAAGTCTTGTTTATACACACAATGTTTTTCTTCTTCACTCACTGTTGCTGTATCCTTTCCTTGGCAGCAGACCGACTCGAAATGTTTTTCGTCATCATTTTATTTTTGTATTTGATGTAGGTATTTAACTAAACATTTTTAAAAAATTGAATACGGGATTTTGTTTTTCATTCTTTTTTAACAACTTTGAAACCAACCAAAAATTTATTTTGTTTCTTCTAATGTTGTTGTTTAAAAAGAGTGAAACATTTTTTTACCTAATACGGTTTTTGTTTTTTTTTTCTACAAACCTCGCCATGCTATTTAATCATCTCTCTTATTGTTGTACTTTTTTAAAGCGTCCAAAAAAAGACTGTATGTGTTTTTTGTTGTTGTTCTTATATTTCACATGAAGAAGTGTTGCTTCCCAGTAAAAACTTCGCTTACTTTTTCAAAATGAATAGCTTCTTAAACTCATTATTTAGTAGCTTTCTTCTTTAACTACATCTTTAACAACTTCTATAACTCCTTTTTTCTGGATGTATTAAGGTAAGAAAATAATGACTTGCTTTCACTGGTTCTTTCAGTAGAATTGTAAGTAGTGCTCTTATGCTTTTCTGATTACTCAACACATTATTTTGTAGGCGAAGTTTTTACTGGGTTACGATCAAATAAAACAATTCAAGAAAACGACAATATTAAAGATCGTTAAATATTTCATACAAAATTATGAAAACTTGAAACCAATAACGCATATATTATGGCCCCTATTACGGATTAATTTCTGTAATGTTCTGTAAGTTCTGATGTAATTTCTTAATTTTTGTATTATGGTTAACAACTTTGCTATATTGCGGCGAACAAAAACATAACAAAAATTACAACTGATCACAACCAGTTGTCTTAATTAAAACTCAACTGAGTTGAAATTTTCCTATCATTGCATTTGCTACATTTACACCTATTCCCAGCAAAGTTTTAATATCTAATCACTTCGGAAGACCCACTTGGAATCTCCAATAACTTATATAATGTTGTTGTTACCTTACCGGTAGTCGTACTAAAATGTTTAACCATCATGCATAACATTTTTTTATTATCAATAGAAGTACTCTCGTCAATTATTAAGGAATAGGGACTGTCGCCAATTTCGCTTAAACATTGTTTAAAAAAAAAGGGAGCCATGACATTTCTTATAATCGCTGTGCATTAAGTTCTATGAAGGCGAATTTCCCGCAAAGAGTCTGAATCTTCCCCTAATTTTTTGATCAATTCTCCAAGATGATCAACACAGTTAACGGAACAGTGTTCTGCAACGAAGGCTGCAAGTTTTATTTCAGCAATTTTTCTTGCATCTGTATACGTAAGTTTGAAGAAATTATTTACTGACACATGAGGATCATTATTTAAAGATGTGCAATATATATGCTTTTTTGTATTCTTATGTGCGCTTAAACCTTTTCTGTTTGCAACAAGAATACATTTACAATACTTACACACGGCTTTTTCTTCTTCGTCTAAGCATGGAGCAAGCCAACCTTATTAAATTAAAATATTTTAACATTTACTTGTAATAAAACTTATATTAAATAATCACCTAATTCAATTCAACTAATTGTAGTGGGGAATGTAAGATGAGATAAACCCACTGTTTATTGTTGATGTGTTTTGTTTAAACTTTGATATTGTTACAAGTAGAACTGTTGCTTTAAGTCTCATACGCTTAACAGTTTTATTTGGTTTAATATCTTTAGTTTTTCCAAAATCTTTATGGATGAAGTTTCCTGATGATCTGGCCTAAGCAACCAGTGAAATGCGCATAGGAATAGCTTATCCCATCAACAATAAATTTCAAGTGTTTTTATCAATGATAAAAACTGGGAATTAAGCACGAATAACAAAATCTTTTGAAATTAAATAATCACCTTTAATTTCATTTTGTTTTTCCCATTCTTTTTTGTATTTTTGAAAATAAAATTTTTTTCCTTAGACATTTTCTACGCTTTTTTTTACTTTCCTTCGAATTTTTTGCTGTTACTGAGAAAATTTTAAATAATATTAAAAAAAATTAACAGTAGCAATAATAAGGCAAAAAATATACTACTAGATAATATCAACCCTAAAATATCCCCAACTGCTATTTTTATACACTAAATTTCCCCCTAACTACTTTTTAGTCCCTAAGACTGACCCTAAACGCAAAAGAAAACCCCAAACTTTGGGTACAAATCCCTAATATGGCAGCACTGATACACATTACGTTCGAGAGAAATTGGAGAAATTCCATTTGAGCACCCAGCAATTGTGACACAGAGCGGAAAATCGTTATCCTTAATCAGGATATAGGTGAGATACCTTCATTCTGCTTCCTCCGCATATGATAAATAAAAAGCGGGAGGAATGCGTTTGCGCAGTTACAACGAGTCTAGTCCTGTCAAACATATCGGAAGAGACTAAGCAAAGTATTTTCAATTCCACTGTTAAATCCACTCAGTTATATGGCTCTGAAAGATAGATCATGGCAACAAAGAGATTGTGTCAAATATTTGCTTTTCTTTACAAAATATCTGTCAATTGCTGGATTGGAGAAATGGTCATGACACCTTCAATATAACCACAATATAGGTTTCTGTATATCAGTATCACGAAAATAGTAAAAGTATCCAAATTTGGTACTATTTGCCTCGTAATCGATACACAAGATTTGTTTTAAAAAGTTTGAGTTTTTCTATTTTAATGGGGGAAGCGAAGCGCACCGGGTTAAGCTAGTACTATATATAGAAAAATTATTTAAACAAATGTATTCATTAGTTTTGAAAATAATAAGCAATAAAACCTTTTTGGCCATTCTTCTCGAGTTTTTTTTAAGTTTAAAGTCATATACTTAAGTGATACGATTGGCGATCATTTTAATGGGTCGAAAACTCATTTTTTGAACCGCTGCGATAAAAAATGCTTGCAGGGTAATTTTTATCTTGCTAGTTCAACACACAAACAATTAAACGTTAGGATCGCATTTCATTTTCTAGTAATTTACATGGTTTTGGTAAAATGAATTTTATTTGGTAGTACATAAATATATTTGCAAAATACCATTCATACACACACACAATCATTAAACGTATATCCAAGTATTTATGTAGCTCTGTATATTATTAGCCTGTTTGTGCAAATATTCGGACAGACAGGACATACAAACGCCTCTGTATTAATAGTATACATAAGTATATGTGCACCATTATAAATGTGTAGTTGTGCATAAAAGGCTAGTGGCAAATTACCACTTTAGTATTATACTGACTGACTTTTGTACTGGGGCATTTTGGCCCCAGCATACGCACATACACACATATTTAAACGCAATAGTAATTATTAGTGTATCTGTGCGTTGGGAATAAATTTGTGAGTGTACGCGTGTGATTGTGTTTGTGTGAATTTGCCAGTGCAGCTGTCAGTCTGAACTCAGAGGTATTTATGCAGATTACATTTGATTTGAATAAATTGCTTTAGCATCACTACGATTTCAAATGTATTTTAATTATTTTTTTTTTCCAATATTCTATTATTGATCGATATGCAGTGGTATGTAAAATTAAATTTTCCGAATAGTTTGCCATATTTTAGGAAAGTTCTTGGATTGATTGCTAAGAATACTCTTAAAAAAACACACATAAAATTGATCAATATCGGCCATGTCAGTGAGTCTAATGATACCCTACACAACTCATTTTTTTGAGAATTTTGCACTCATTGTTGCAATTTAGACATATAGTGCCAAGAGCCATTTTTTAATCTCGTTTAGCGATATACGATTTCGCCATTAGGGTTTTTTAAAGCAATAGTTGGTGCACTTTTTTAGGAGCGACAAATTTTATAAATGTTTTCATGATTATTATTTGCAGAAAAAATTTTCTAAATTGATATTTGCAACCGACTAATATGATGATTAAATATAATTTTTGATAAATATTAATGCGTTTTCGTAATTAAATCTTATTTAGCCATTTTTGAAGAGTTGACAATGCTGTTGTTAGCATTATTAAAAGTTATTTATTGTAAATTTTATTTGATACTAGCGAACCCCCTCCACACTTCGTAGTGCAAAAAAGAAAATAAGAAATCAATTGGAATTCATTTAAATCAGTGATAAATTGTTTTTATTGTAATGCTCTGTGGTACACAACATTTCTTGTTTTTCCATTTTCGGAAACCTATGGTTTGCAAACGCGCGAACAGGCTACATACAACTGTCCATGTGAGAAAACTGAATACTTTAAATTCACTCCACAAATTCCTAATGATTGGCCTTGCGCCTTATTAATAGTAACCGCAAACGAAAGCCGAACAGGAAACTAAAGTCGTTTAAATTCAAATGGCATATCAGACGGAATCATTGGGATGCGTGGAATGAATACATCTTCGCCTTTGAGTTTTCAAATTAAAATAGTAGCTTAAATTACATAAGCCATCTACCTTTTAATAGCAAGTCTTGTGTCATTTCACAAACGGGGTTGATTTATATTGCGAAGCATAATAATAGTGACTACAACTTTCAATTGGAGATAATGCGGAGGCAATCCTGGGGCCTGATTCTGGCAGCCGTGATCGAGTACTTCCTCGAATCGAAAGCAATTTAATATCTAATTATTTCTGTCAATACTGAACGAATCAGATTTATTATTTCCGTGTTGTAAAGCATTTATTGGAGTTTCATAATACTGAAAAAATAATTTCGATTCGTTCAGTATCGACTGAAAGAATTAGAAATAAAATTGCTTTCGAATCGAGAAAGTACTCGATCACGACTGCCAGAATTAGGCCCCTGGTAAATCCAACTGATTCAAAAATTCTGTTGGATAATTCACAACATCTTCCACTTTGGTAACAGTATCCACAGACTTGTACGAAACCAATTCGCCAGGAATCTTTGATTGTATAGCCATAATTAATTCACTAACATCTTTGTTGTTTGCCGCTAAAATTGATCTGTCTCTCAACCATGTATGGCATGTATATTTTTGCAGCGCGCTCCACAGTACGTCGCACATACGGACGTGGAGCTGGATTTCGCAGAGCCCTGCCACGTGCCATGGCATTTCGAGCCAAAGTAATATTCGCGCGCTGCTCGTCACTTTGAGATGCTCTAGATATAGCATTACGTGATTGACGCCCCAAATTACTGCGCTTACGTACCATTTTGTATTCAAAAATGTGGCAACACCAATTAAATATGAAGCAATTGAAATTGGATTTACTCACGAATTAAATTCAAAAATTGAGACACAATTATAAGTTTAATAAAGCGATTATTAATGGTATAAATAGATCAGCTGGTCATGAAATGTCATGCATAGCATGCACTTAAAAGCTAGCCCCCTTGAGGAAAAAGTCCGTTACAGTTTTATATGTATGTATATTAGCTGTTTGATTTAATGTTTGAAATATCCGTTATTGCTGTGCATATTGTATTTAAATATTTAAGCTTTTAGTGAGGTGTTTTTATGTAATTTATTTCATAGATTCCCGAAGATGTGATTTACAATCACGAAATATTGGAAAAAATATCCAAATGTATTAAAAAAATTGGCAGATTAGCTGATCGTGAAATGTTTGACATAGAATGTACTCAAAAGCTCACGACCTTGAAGAAAATGTCTTTCAGAATTAAATATATATGTTAGCTGTCTGATTTAATGTATGGGTTAGCTTTATATATCAGAAAGCTATTTACAAACTGTATTTAAATATTTAAATTTTTAGTGATGTCTTTTTATGTTATTCTTTTTTATTGATCCCCGAAGATGGGATCTTAAAATGGGAATTAAAATATTGGTGTGACTAAAATAAAATTGTAATAAATTTAAAAACGAATTGAATTTCAGTTTCTCAAAATATTAACTTAAATTTGCAAAATTTTGATGCACGAAAAAATACATGTTTCGGAATGAAAGCAGTGTTCACTAAAACGGCTATAACTCATGAAGATGGGATTTACAATACCTAAGTAGCTATATTAAAGTAATGGTTTGACTAAAATCGAATTGTAATGAATTTAAAAACTAATTGAATTTCAGTTTTTCAAAATATTAAGTCAAATTCGAAAATGTCCATGCAAAAAAATACATGTTTCGGAATGAATGCAGTGATGTAAGTTGTGTTTTAGGGGGGCGTCCCCACCAAAAAGTTAGCCTTAAAGCCATTTATTAAAATGTAATTTGTTTGCATATGACTATCACTTTAAAAAAACATTTTATATGAATATGATATACGGCAATATTTTAGCCCTTCTAGTCAACAAAATTAGCTTCAAAGAAAGTTTTTTGCTAAAATTATTATTTTAGAAAACAATTAAGAAAATAACAACAAAATACCAAATATTTAATGTACGTTTTATACATATAAAAGGGGGATTTAATGCCAAATGACCCAATTTTGAAATCGATGTCTTCCGATTTGGATGAAATTTGCACCAACGTTAGACACAAATGTTCAACAAGATCGGTCAAAAACTTTTTTGAGTTAGAGAGGGTCAACGTTTGCAATACAGGTGTTCTTTCTCATCCATGTAATTTATTATCGATTGGTGTTAGCAAAATTTCCTAAGTAGCTTAGATAGCTATTTAATCAATCTTTTTAAAAATATTTATTTTGTTTTTTTTTAAATTTTTTTTTTTAAATTTAAAACATTTTTTTTTATTTTTTTTAGCCAAGTTTTAAATTAAAAAAAAAAATGTTTAAAAATTAAAAAAAAAAACAAAAAAAAATTTTTTTTTAAAGATTGATTAAATAGCTATCGAAGCTACTTGGGACAAATTTTGCTAACTCCAATAGGTAATAAGTTACATGGATGAGAAAGAACACCTGTATGAGCAAAATTTTAAACTTTGACCCCCTCTAAATTAGAAACTTTTTGACCGAACTTGTTGAAAATTTGTGTGTAAACTACGAAATACATCGATTTCAAAATTGGGTCACTTGGCATTAAATCCCCCTTTGATATGTATAAAACGTATATAAAATGTTTGGTATTTTGTTGTTATTTTCTTAATTATTTTCTAAAATGTTAATATTAGCAAAAAATTTTTTTCGAGGCTAATGTTGTTGATTAGAAGAGCTAAAATATTGCCATATATCATATTCTTTTCTTTTAAAGATATAGTCATATGTAAACAAATTACATTTGAATAAATGGCTTGAAGGCAAACTTTGTGTGGCGGACGCCCCCCCCCCCCTAAAACACAACTTATCGCCACAAAATTTGTTTGTATTTTTTTACATAAAACTGAACCGATTTTGGGGGGAGAATATAAGAAATCAAAAAAATAAAAAAATAACGGTCACCCTAATATAGATAGATTAAAAAAAAACAATTTTTAACAACTTTTTAGAGAAATCTAATTATTTAGCCTTCCTGGCTTTTTTTCGGTCATGTGTCCGTCATCACTCAGACCAAACCTGTCAAAATTTTGTAATGAAATTTAAAGTGATGATGTAAGTAAGAAAACAGTTTGACAAACTAAATTCAGTGGCAAAGGCTTTTCTTGGGAGTCAAAAATTTCATTAATAAGTTTTAGTTTTAATGTGCTAAGTTCCTAATTCTTACTATTGATAAACTGAAATTTATTGTTGGTGGGATAAGCTATCACTGGTTGCTTAGGCCAGATCATGAGGAAACTTCATCTAAAGATTTAAGAAGAGCTAGAGATATTATTCTAATAAAAATGGTGAGCGAATAGGAATTATAAACACTCAAAAGTCTTACCTGTAATAATATCAAAGCTTAAACAGTGATAAACAGTGAGTTTATCTTTTATTACAATCCCGACTAAAATTGGTTGATTTTTTGTCAACACTTATTGTAGTTGTAAGGTAGTTGTAATAGTTTGTTAAATATGATTTCTTACCCCCCAGATCCTAAGGTTTATTATGGGCACCTGCAAGTACTTTAATAGAAATTTCACGCAGAGAGACCTGCCAGCAGGCCGAAGTTCGCTACCAAGTCTATCCCTTAAGCTGACAAATTTAAAAAAGTGGAATGGTCAAGCCTTGAAAAATAATACTTTTATTAACTTCTTCTTCATAATTCGAATTAATATTGAATGTTCTTATGGTTTTTATTAGTAAACTTTCGCATACTACCGATAGTGTCGACTGTCAATAGTTTCAGGGCACTATTGGAGAGGTATTCCTATAAAAAGTATTTTTAGTTATCATTAAATAATGCAATATATTTTTAATTAGATGTATGTATGAATGTATGTTCATATGAATTTGCATTAAAATAACATTTATTCTTTTAGAGTAGAATCGTGTATTTCGTTGGCGTATTAATGGCAGACTGTCATTGGGGGCATGTGGATGTTGTTGATTTTGTACTCGTTAATGAAAGTGGTTTAACAATAAAAATTATTTTAATTATAACTATTATTATTAAATCTTTTAGTATTATTGGTGGTAAATGTCAACATAACTGATTGAAGTTAATGTTTATTTAATTTAATTTTTGTTTAATTTTAGAAATAATTGTTTGATTGCGGCAAACTACATAGAAAAATTTAGTAATGTAGATATTTTCATAGTTTTTTTCGGGAATACCAAAATTTTTCTATTTATTAATTATGTGTGCTAAATTCTCAATATTCATTGGAAATTTTTTGTTAAGGGATAAGTTAGTTCCAATGCGCATTTCACTGGTTTCTTAGGCCAGATCATCAGGAAACCTTTTCCCAAAAACATTGGGAAAGCTAATTTTATTATAAAAATAAAACTGTA
Source organism: Pollenia griseotomentosa (assembly GCA_963931875.1). NCBI lineage: Eukaryota > Metazoa > Arthropoda > Insecta > Diptera > Polleniidae > Pollenia > Pollenia griseotomentosa. The sequence goes on from OZ007563.1 coordinate 52,689,869, forward strand.
AAGCGAGTTGTCTAGAAATAAATAATTGTGATGAAAAATAAAGTGGGGTTGGTCATACATTTGACCCATCTAGGGGCATCCTTGGCACTGCAGCAGCCAAATTTAAGAATTTCAACCATCCAAATATGGCGGTTTAACAAAATTCTTAAATTTTGCCCCTGCAGCGCGTTTTTTATATGTCTACAAGAACTAGAAGCTTTTTCCAATTTTTTATGAATTTTTAAAAAACTAAAATTTCGAAATTTTGATAAAAAAAATTCTGTTTCTTAAACGACTGCAATATTGGTGCAAACTCCTCCATTTTCGAAATAACGGTATATCTCGAAAGCCAGAGCTAACCTAAATAAATGGCTAGCACCACTGCTGAATCCAGTACCCGAATAAGGTTAAAACGCCAAGTGCCCAGCTTGTCTCAAAAAGTGTAAATTTCTAGCACAGTGCTACCATTTGGTAACTGGAAACAGTATAACAATGGTGATATTCCATATAGTTTAAATCAGTTTTAGCCCAAATTGTATAGTTATAAGAATACGGAAGGTACGTACCGTTTTAAAAAATTTGTTTTGGCTTTACTTAAGTGCTGGTAATTCTAACTAGTAATAAACTCCACTAAATCACGCCTTCGGAATAGAATGCAATACGAACTTCTTGACGCGTTATTACAAGCTATAAATTATATTAATGTAAATAGTACACATTGAACTTCTTTTGTATCTTCGTTGAATAAATAAACCTCCCTTTTAATTTATTCTAAAATAGAAGTAAAAAAGGGAGTCTTAACTGTGAAGTGTATATGTATATCCAATATTTGTTTAATACTAACTTTAAGTAGACTACTATAAACTATTTTATAGTAAACATTGTAACTTTTTTGTGTTTACTAATAATTTTTAGTTTGTTCTTAATAAAAATTAAAAAATATATTTATATCATGGCAACTTTTTTTTAATTTTTGGCGGATTTAAGCGATTCGGAACAAATTTATTTTGTAGGATTTATTAAAGATATTTTAAATAATTAAAAAAATATATATTTTATTGCCAAAAACTAAGAATAAAGGCTGGTTGTAGCGGGTAAAAAGAAAAATAAAAAGAAATTGCTTGATTTAATTTTTTTTTAGCAAAAAAAATTGCAGTTTAGTTTTTTGCACGGGCACCTGAAAATTTATTATCAAAGTCATTTGTTTTAAGCATTTAACGCTTTTTTGCATCCAAACTTGTGAATATTTAGACTGGGACCAAATTACGACATACGATATCGATCGAAATTCCTATTCAAATTGTATTATAATTTTGACCGATATCGAAGTCCGTAATTTGCCTCCTGCTTTCAAAGGAGACGAAATGGTTTTGTATATGATAATATTGATTACATATATGCATATCCCACATTTATGCATTCTAATGTGAAACCATTTTAATTAATTACTTTCACGAAAGCGTCTTTATCAAATTACAAAAAAAAGTTTGCTAGTTTTTCTGTTTCAAGTGCAAATAAGCGATAAATCTATGCTTAAATAAAAATTCAAGGCCTAAATATTTATTCGCTGACTCATCAACCCCCTCCTACCTAAACGGCTAAAGCTCAAGACTACCACAGATACTTTTTTTATGAGAAGATCCCCTAAGAAGGGATTTTCGAAATGCGAATGTTTAGGGGTTAAAAGAGGGATAATCTCCTTAACTAAAAGAGGTACAAAAAATTTAATACTTATCGTTGTTCATTAAAGAAATAAGCGGATAGGTGTCTGGTACTTTTTGAAATTCGGCAATTTTGGGGAGTAAACGGGTAAAACTTGTATCTTGGAACTTTTTTGCTACCCCATCTGTGTTTTAAACGTATAAGCATAAAAAAAACTTATATCACATTCGTAACTTATCTAAAAAATACAAATATAAATTTGGTACTTTTTTGAAACACGAACGTAAAAGGGGTGAAAATTATTCCTCTTTTGTCACTGGCAAATTCGCTAACTTCATAGCTTCTAAACTAAATGAGATAGAAAAACAATTTTATACTCATCGTTGTTCGTTAAAAAAATAAGCGAAGAGGTGTTGGTACTCTTTTGAAATCCGGCCCTATAGGCAATCTGGGCCCAAATCGTCGCAGTCGTGATCGAGTGACTTTGATCGAAATTTTACTTTTTGAGATTATGTCATTCGATAACGAGTAGTCGATCGAATGATTTTACTCGAAATGTCATTCGATAGGTTAAGAGCTTTCGTAAAAACATTTAATTGTTTTTTTACAAACAATTTACACACTTTTTGGGAATAATTATTAGACTTCTTTAACAAATAGCTAAAAATTTAAGTACTAAACTTTTTTCAGCAATAAAAATAAAATAATAACATTCAGTTTTGCAATTTTTCGCAAATTATAGTCATAGAAAGAAGCGATTTTTTTATTGAAAGTTGTTTGATTCGTTACAGCTTTAACGATTTTTATTTTGGCTATTATGCCGCTGTTAGCAATTTTTTGCGAATTTCCCCTAATTTAGCAATTTTTACAGAATTTTTTCCATTCTTATACTTTTATGGACTTTTAATCAATTTTATGGCTTGTTCGAATTATTAAACATTTTCGCTATTTTTGCAAAAAATTTTTTTTTGTTAATTGTTGACATTTTGTTTTTTTTAACCGATTTGAAATAAATTTTAGGGTTTGTTTCCAAGTTTGCGATTATTTGCGAATTTTAGCCATGTTCGCTATAGCAGCGATTTTTTCTGTAAGTTTTCTGATTCTGTACAGCTTTAACAATTTTTAATAAATACTAGACTTTGCTCGAATTTTTGCCATTCCTTGTAATTTTAGGGGCTTTTAATCAATTTAATGGCTTGTTTGATATGTTAAACACTTTCGCGAATTTTTGCGGACATATACACATTAAATTTTGGGCTTTCCCTGAGCAAATGAAATTAAAAATGTTGGTACTTTTCTGTTAAAACCCAGAAACATAAGCTTTGGCATATTAATATATCCAGAAAGAAAGGGAAAGTCGCGAATGCAGGCTTTCCCCGAGCAAATGAAAACCTATACTATTAAAAATGTTGGTACTTTTCTGTTAAAACCCAGAAACATAAGCTTTGGTATATTAATATATCGCACTTGTTCAACAATACTGTATTTACTAAAAATTTTAAAATTTTCAGTAGAAGCAAAACAATTTTTAATTTAATATGAAAGGCAAATGAAAAAGTATTTTTAAACCAACCGTTTCCTCACCAAAAGGTAGACAAAATAGCTCGATATTTTTACAGCGGATAGATATGAATAATATCTGTCGACTTTTTTCAAAAAGTTAAAAACTAAAAATTTTAAGTTAATACAGTATTGTTGAATAGGTGCGATATCCAGAATGAAAGGGAAAGTCGCGAATGCAGAAGCGGCTTAAAAAGCTTTTATTAATAATTTTAATATTAGACAAATCTTGATTTAAATTTAAGTGCATCGCTACGGTTCCTCTCAAAATATTTTTTTTTTTTTTTGATCGCTAGCGATTATTACCTCCCATCGACTTCATCTGAATTTTTAGAACAGATAATTGTTTTGGATAAGTGTTTTATTTTTTTGGCTTATGACCAGAGCAAAAAAATATTCCCTTTGGACATTTCGTGTACATTAAACTAATTGCTTTGTAAATGCTAATATCACTGATATGCATATTTCATCAAAAGTGAAAATTTTGAGTCGACTCCCTTTAGAGGAAACGGTGCGATATGTTTATTTGGGCTGTTTTAATTTAAACTTAGTAATGATTTTACAATTAAACTTGTGACGCCATAATTTTTTTTACATTTTTGGCGGATTTCCGCTAGTATCGTTATATCTTATAATGTATGCTTTTTATTCACTAGTAATTAAGAAAAATAGCCTTAATATATTTTATAAACCTTTTATAATTTTCCATCCTGATTGCAAGAAAATTTATGCACTCCTAGTAAGAACAAACTCTTCTAGTTTTTATAAAGCCAATAGACTAAGGCATCATTAGACACTATTTAAACTTTAATGCGAAGTACATTAAACTATTGAACACTCAATGAAAAACAAGTACGACGAATAGAAACAAGTACACACCTTTTCAGTTTTTAAGAACTTCCTAAAAAATCCTTTTTAAGTGCACACATTCTCCTTTTCAGTGTACTAAGAAGTATTTACAAACTCTGGTAATCGATACCATAAAAACCAAATAAATGTTTTATAAGACAGTGGTGTGGTAGTGTAAAATTAATAGGCAAAATTTAACTGAGTTTTTATTGAGGTCTACAATTTTCCCATGTATCGGTTCGCTAAAGCCAGCATAATACCCTTTAGATAATTTGCACGATTTTTTTAAAAATTTTTTTTATTTCATATTGAGATTATTTGTAATCAAACTCTTTCTCATACTAAAAGGTTTGGATATGATTTAAAAATAACTTGAAAAACATAAATTTCTGAACTTAAAGCGAAAGTTATTTTCAAATTGAGAAACTCATTTATTCTTAACTTGGTTGCAAATGTTATTCTCAAATGTTTTTCAAATGTGGATTGTAATACAATGTCAAACATACATATATTTATAAGAATACCTAAAATTTCATTAAAGTGTTATTTGTTTTTCATTAAAGTCCTATTTAAAGGTATCTTCTATAAACATAGAAAACCGATAACGCTGTTTGATTGTGTATACGGTCTAGTTTCAAACGTATATAAGCTTATCTTTGTGAGAATTTTTTGTTTTGTTTGGAAATTGTTGCAGAATTTTATAGCTCCTACACAAGATTGACACCAAAAAATAATATTTTTTCTGAGGGTCGGAACACATTAGAAAAAAGCTTCTTTGGGAAATCACTTCAACCGTTATAATTAATATAGAAACGAAAGAAAAAAATTCTGTGTGAATAGACTTTTATAGTTATGGATATCGGTCCACAATTGACTGTTACAAAAATCTTTTCTGGGAAAAAATCTAAATGCGAATGCAAGAAGTTTCATTTTAATGACATGTTGCATCCAGGTTGTTGATATGAAAAAAGGCGTTCTTGTGCCAGTTCTTTGTAATTATCTGCCCTTATAAATATGGCTGACTTCCAAAACGTCAATTGCTTTGTATTAGAACAAAGTATAATGTTGCATATCGCCGCAGTACAATATATATACAATGCAAACCCTTCCAAAACGTCATTGCTAAGTATTAGTAACGCATCAAAAAAGCAATCAGAGCATCGGTTTTAAGGTTGATGCTTTGTGACATTTAACATTTTAATTGCAAGGAATACAGATTTATTTTAAAAGTATTATGCATTGCATCACTTACATTTCAAAACGTTTTAATAAACAGAACACATAGTTGCATTGTTTTCGGTACTTTGTACATTGTTAAAATACAATAGTAAAATTGTGTACGAACTTTGTAATAGTACGTTTTGGAAGTCAGCCTATTTCAAAGAAAATTGTGACATACAGGGCTATACATTTTGTGTTTCAAAACCGCCGGTCTGGCAAGGCTATCAGCTGTTAAATATATGTCATTTGAGTTGTCATTTATTGAGTGTATGGTTTACGAATTTACGAATACGGAATGTTTAACAACTGAAGAACGCGGAAAATATAATACATTTAATTGTACAGTTTTAGTTTAAAAAATAGCGCGATAGAGAGCATGGCCAAGGGCAAGGATTTTTTCCTTTATCTTTTACCAACAACGGCTTCGCTAACATAAGCTTCTCTATATAGACGGCCTTTGGTCGGACACAAGACCGAATTTAGGAGCTTTAGTTAGCGCAGCCGGTATTTGTTATGCCATAGAGGAGAAAAGCCTTGCGCCCAGCCAAAGGCCTTCTGTGCAGCTAGTCCTTATTAATCGATTCGGGATTTTTAGCATCGGGATTTTAAAATTCGGTATTTTCGAATTCGGGCTTATAAAGTTCGGGACGTAGAGATTCCGATTTCTAAAATTCAGAATTTAAAAATAGTTCTGATGTTGCCATTTCGGGATTCTGAAATTAGAGACTTTGTTACTTATCCTTATTTTGATGTGCAGTAGTTTTGACTTGCCTTTTATTTACGTGCACTTTTGACTTAACTGCACAAAATTGATCATTTTTGGCATTATTCTTTATAATCTCATACAAATTCCTTTTTTAAGTGGACTTTCTGTACCTCCACATTTAAGATAAGTACCCAAAATTTTTGTCATTTTAAAATTATTTTCATACAAAAAATCCAAGTTAGCTGCACTTTGACTTAACTGCCCAAATTACATATTTTCTGTAATCATTCTTCAAAATCCTTCTTTACGTGCATTTTGTACACTTGCACCTTTTTCATATATTTGGGCAGCTTTACAATATTTTCATGAAAAAATATGGTGGCCACTTTTTCACATAAATATCCATTATAAAAACAAAAATCGCAAACAAGTCAAGTTGTTTGCATGTACCTACATTTATGCATATGGGTTGTAGTTACAGCAACTTTACCATGATTATATGAAAGGAATAGCAAATCTTATGTCTAGAACAGAATAAAGTAGTTGTAGTAGTATTTGAAGCTGACAAATGCTCTGTAGCGCAACAAAGTTCAAAATTTCGATTTTTACGCTTCAACGGCAACGACTACCACAACTACGTATTCCGTTGACACTACTTTCAAAATGCCGTTTTTAACTTTTGACGGCTTGCAGCGCTATTCTTAACGTTGTATTACAGCGACTTTTCTGTCCCACATTTTATTATTACCAATTTGGTTATCTCGTTCCGTTTAAAAATACATAAGAAATGACTACAGATTGTTTGAACGTAATTGTTATTATCAATTTATTAATAAAAACGTTGTTACTCCTCTTTCAAACACTTTACTTTAGCTGCACTTTTATTCAGGTAACCACAATTGCGTACCTGAAGGCATGCAAAGGAGATTGTGCAGCTAAGTCAAAATTACTGTATAGTAAACGTATGCAGTAAATATAACAGGACAGAATTTGCAGTGCTTACAATTGCTGTATAAATTGAAAAATTAAATAAGTTCTTTATTTTTCAGCTCAGATCCCATTTCTTGAAAATTTGTCACGTTTGATTTAAAAAGAAAACAGCTGTTACAATTGTTTGTCAAAGATTTGTTAAATAAGAACATAAAATATATTTTTGAAATACTATGAATACTAAACACGATTTTTGCTTACTAAACATTGAGATTAATACAATTAGGCTATAGCCACAATATTTTTTACCTTTCCTACATTTTGTATAAAATTGCTAAAAACGTATGGGAATAAATCAAATTCTAAGCTTTTATTTCTTATAAGTCTTTTATTATTAATTTATTTTTTAATAAAAAAAATTGTTCGATTAATCGACATAATTTAATCGATTTATTCGTTATTCGAAAATCGCCATTTTAAAATTATTCAAACAAGAGTTTGTTTTTGTTTGATCGATTAATCGAATTATTCTTAATCGGTTAATAACTTTGTTATCAAAGTTTTTCTTGGGATTCAAAAAATTAATTAAAAAGTTTTCGTTTAAATGTGCTAAATTCCAATTTCATACTATTAATAAACTGAAATTTATTGTTGATGGGATAAGCTATTCCTATGCGCATTTCAGTGGTTGCTTAGGCCAGATTGTCAGGAAACTTCATTCAAAGATTTTAGAAAAACTAAAGATATTATACAAATAAAACTGTTAAGCAAATAAGAATTATAAGGCCCAGTTTTACTTGTAACAATATCCAAGCTTAAACAAAAACAAACAACAATAAACAGTGAGCTCATCTTTTCTCCCGGCTACAATTGGTTGATTTTTATCAACTCTAAATGTAGTTGTAAGTGGGTAAAGAAAAAACAAAAATAAAAACATGCATATTAGTTATCAAAGTTTTTCTTGGGACTCAAAAATCGCTTTTGCCTTTTGAAAAACCATGGTTTCTTTAAATAAGGTTACCGGTTAAGATACCAATTGAATACACAATATTACTGAGAAACTTATTGCTATTTTTGTTGTCGTTTTGCTCCATACTTTTCAATAAGTTGCGCAGTATAAAAAAATAAACATATGCCGAAATTCTCGATTTAATATTGCCAAAGTAAATAAAAACAGCGCACAAATGTGCGTATGGTACAATGTTGTCAACACATTTCAAAATATTTATTTTTGCGCAAAATAAATCAAAAGGTTTTTGATAATAATTTGGTTAAAGTAACCATACTATGTTTTAAAATTTTTGGTGAAAATATTTTTGCTAGAGATAACCATATTGAAAAATGTGTTACTGCCATATACTGCAGACAGGACTAAAGGGAATACTTTTTTTCAGTGGAACTATAAGAATGGGAGATGCAGTCTAAGCTTATATTTTTTTCAAAATATTTAAAGGATACATCAATTAAAATAAAACATTCTTTATTTCATAACACTATCACAATGAAATTTATTCATAAACGTATTCATTCGAATGTGGATAAAGTAAATCATTACCTTCCACGCTTCTGAACTTTCCTTACTTTTTCTTTTAAATGTGATCTAAATTTCATTGCATTATGCCATTTTACCTCCCCACCCACTCAGAACTATTTAATGTTATATTTTTTCTTTAAACTCACTACCTCTCCTACGAACCCACTCAATGACTTCCGCTATCAGGAATCTAATTTTTTCTTAAGTAAAAATCAAGTACACAAAAATTCTCATTTTATTTGTTGTGGTGGCAATAAGAAGAAGTTGTTGTATGGCATACTTGGGAATTTTAATTATACTCTAATGGCGTATAATGGCTGATGGCTACTGATGCAGCCAATGTAAATCTAAATGAAAGAATTGCAGCAATATTAGTTTTTTTAGTTGCATTCTTTTTGTTTAACTTTGGCAATGTCCTTTTCTTCGTTCGTTGCAAAAGTTCTTACTTTTGATTATTTTAACAGCCGTTTACTTTGTATTTCCTTTACCTTTAAAATATGTTTGTTCTCAGAGTGGACTTTTGCAAGATGATGAAAAAAAAATTTACAAAAACATTTGGTTTCATTATAAATTTCAAGAAAAGAACATTACAAAAGAAAATTTTAGAGAAACTTTGTGTAGATTTTGGTATAAAATTTTATTTTACATTTTCTCTAAAAAAGAAACAGTTATGCCAAATGATAAATTCTTGAAATGTATTTAAAATACCCAGAAGAAACTCTTTTTACATTTAAACAACTTACATTACATTTTAGCAACATATGAACAGCTAAATAAACGCATTATTTTGCATACCTTTTACCAACTTTCAGCCTTACATTACAACAGTTCGTAAAGCACTGTCTCGTGGGTCACACTGGAGTTATCTAAACATTTTATCAAATCGAGGCTTATGATTGAATTTGGTGGCTGTATTCTTCTCGTATTTCTCCTCGGCCTTTTTTGTTTTGCAAAGAAAGATCAAATAATTACATCGGCTCATAAAGAACACCAAACATATAGCATTTTGATGATGTAGAGGTGCCTAAACAAATCTTGCGTAAGGCACCCCAGGGGGTTTTTATTTACCATCTTAAGGATATTTCGTGTTACGTCGTCCGCGGTAATAAGTTGCAGTCAATTCTTGTGATTCGGCTAAAATCCAAAATTGATAGATCTGAGGAGATTCGACGATCTCCTGCTATTGCGGCTAATCATCCTATCTGCTACTTAGAGTAGCACCCAGTGGCACGGCACCGGACTGAATATTAGTTGAGGCCTTCTTTAATAGGCTTGTCTTTGCGGAAGTTTCGCTTTAACGTTGAAAAAAAAATTTTGGGGGTCACGCGGTGGTTGTGCTTTACTACCCAAAGTCGCGGCAATGGATATCCTTAAAATCGAACGAACGGATTTTTTTACTACTTGTGGGTTATTTTGGCCTGTTACTGCTCAACAAATGCTGCTAGCATTTTTCCAAGAGCAGCGGAGGTTAGATAGCTCCAGCTTTTTAGAAACAACAGCAGTTCTTTGAAACAGAAAACGGTGCCTCATCGCTGAGATAAAATAGTGAGTGGGTGACACTCTTCAAAATATCTGCGTTTTTCTAAGCAAAATTACACTGAATGGCAGCAAAATCCGTTAAAAAATTAAACCATATGTTACTACTTTTTTCGGACTATCAACGATCTATTCAGTAAAAGGTAGCAAATTAGAAGCTTAACTCGGGTTAACAGTATCAGTTTTTTTTTTATTTGAATATGTTTTACGAGTTGTTTCAAGATTGCAATGAAGATTGTGACGAAATCGCGTTGAAAACTTAGTTTCATGTACACTAATACATACATTAACATTAAAAGTATTAGCTTTATAGAAAAATAATAGCCCTATTCACAATCTTGTGTTAATGGTCTTGCTTCGTAGCATTTACAAAATGGTAGAGTATATTTTTACTCTACGAGACAAAATATACAGCAATGCACTTGATACTCATTTGTTTATACGAAACCCTTGAAATAAATATTTTATATTTAAGAAGTATGCAAAATTTAATTGCAAACCGAGAGCTGACACTCAGTAAACCAATTCATTATTCAGCTGTCAGTTGGGCTTTTTTATTTGATGACTGCTTATCAAAAGCACAATGTATTTGAAAAATAAAAGCGGATGCTCTTAATTCATTTAGAATTGGGAGCTTGAACTAGACTTTTTTTGTCTTTCTCGAAGAATTCAATCCATTAAATTTCGATTTTAAACATATATTCAAAAATATAGCAAGTCGTTGATTGTTTTATTTCAACTCTTTTCGTATCCTCGTTTGCATCATTCTCTCTTGCACAAGAGATTTTATTCATGCCATACATCTTTTGTCTGGTAAATAAATTTAAAAAAAAAAAAAACACATACAAAAGCAAAACGGAGTTAAAAAAGTTTTGGATTTTTTCAATAATGATTTCTTTCTTTTTATATTGGCTTATTTCAAATCTTTATTCTTTGCAGTTCAGGTGTTTCATTGATATTGCAATAAAAATTCAATACTACGAATACAACAATTGATAACGGAATTAAATTCTAAGATTCATTTGATTGTTTAGAAGGCTTTAGATCATAATTTTATGCCTAGTGATTTTGAACTTTGTCATTGTCCTTTGTAATTTAACTAATAAAGGACTTAAGAATATACACACACACCAAACACAGAAGGCACATACATACATGCATTTGTAAATAGTTCACCATAGTTTAAAATTATTAAAGACAGATTGAACACGCAGAAAAAAACAGTCTTGCTTGCGTGCTCGTTAATTGCAGACGTGTTTTTTTTTCTTCTTTTAACTCGGCATACGGTTTTTTTTAACATAAACAATTATTTATTTATAATATCATATTTTTTTTTTTTTTTTTTTAAATAATATAAGATCAGCGAATGAATGGACGCTTTACAATAATTTTTAAATTAGTGAACATAAAATTTATAATACAAATATTAAAAATTACAAATAACAAAAATATATGTATGTACACACATACATATAAATACATACATTTTAAGCAAAAACATTTCTTGTTTTCTTTATTCTTGTTTTTATTCTCGGGGTTTTTTTTAAACAACAAATAAAAAGAAGAGCACAATTAAACAAACAGTAATATATAAAAAAAAAACTCTTATGAATGCATATAATGCAAAAACAATTAAACATAATGAAAGAAATGCGTATGTTACATTGAGTGTTGACGAAACAAACGCAGAAAAAAGAATCGATGATAGCAATTATTTAACGGCTAAACCTATTACTCGAACTCGTTCCCTCTCACCCTCTTTGTTTAAAAATACGGTCGATCGTAATACAATAACAAATTTATTAACTGCAAGCGTTGCCACAGAGCAAAAAATAACTTTAACAAGTGATGAAACGGTTAACCCCAAAACAGCCGCTATGGACAACTCAATAACGCAAGTAAAAACTTCTCAAAAGCCTACAGTACAAGTTGGTATGGACAGGTACATAACAGTGCTTAAACGGGGACGCAGCCCTACCTCTGCAGCAGTTGCTTCGGCCTCAAAAGTACCATCTTTTGATAAAATAAATTCTCAAAATCGTTTTGCAATTCTGGAGGATGAATCCTCTGAAGCACAAAACGTCATAAAATCGTCCAAGCCTCCCCCGATATATCTGAGGGAGCAAAATTCTAATGAGCTCATAAAGAGTTTGATATCGAATATAGGTGAAAATTCGTTTTACGTAGCTGCTATCAAGCGTGGTAGCATAAACGAAACAAAAATACAAATCAATCATGAGAATGATTTTCGAAAAATTGTAAGCAACTTTGAGGCACTCAAAAAAAATTTTTATACATACCAACTGAAAAGCAGTAAAGGTCTTCAGGTAGTGATTAAGGGTATTGACTCATGTGTGGACCCAGAAGAGGTAAAAACATTCCTTGAAGAAAAAGGCTTCAAGGTAAAACATGTATTAAACATTAAAAATAGAGAAAAAATTCCCCAACCACTTTTTCGAGTGGAGTTTGAACCCGGCGACGTTAAACTTAAAAAAAATGAAACGCATCCCATCTATAACTTAAAATACATTCTGTACAGAAAAGTTACTATAGAGGAGCCGCACAAAAGAGGTGGTCCCGTTCAATGTCTGAACTGCCAAGAATTTGGCCATACTAAGGCATACTGCTACTTACCCCCTGTTTGCGTAGTATGTGGAGAATTACATGGTACAAATCTTTGCGATAAATCTAAAAATGACCCCAACGTTAAAAAATGTAGCAATTGTGGCGGTAATCACACTGCCAATTATAGAGGATGCCCTGTATACCGAAAACTAATTCCCCTCAAATGCAGGTAACAAATCAGCTAAACACTAATGACATTCATGCTCCACAGCCTAGTAATAACAGAACCTCCTACGCTAACATTCTAAAATCAAACCATGTGACAATGCAAGGTGCTTCGCCAATTAATGAAGAAACTCCAGTTTCTAATTTAAGTCGTCTTGAAAAAACCATGGAAACATTAGTGCAAACAGTTAATAATTTTACGAACACAATGGGTAATATGATGCAGGAAATTCTAAGAATGCAATCGATGTTATTGCAAGCTGTACTTAACAAGCCATGAACTGTTTAAAAATCTGTTTTTGGAACGCAAACGGCATCCGCCAACATAAAAATGAATTAGAATACTTTCTAAAAAATAAACAAATTGATGTCATGTTGGTTTCTGAAACTCACTTGACCTCAAGAAATACGTTTAAAATCAATGGTTATATACTATATGATACTAAGGACCCTCGAGATAGAGCTTGTGGAGGCTCTGCCATTTTGATAAAAGCCCGAATCAAACACTACTTAATGTTTGATCATTGTGAAGATTATCTGCAAGCAACGACTATTTGTGTTGAAGAGCTAAATCGAAACTTAGTAATTTCTTCTTTATACTCTCCACCTAGATTTGCCATATCAGAAAGCCAATATTATAAATATTTTAAATCATTAGGACCCTGTTTCCTCGCCGCTGGCGATTATAACGCTAAGCATACCTTCTGGGGGTCACGACTTATAACACCAAAAGGTCGTGTTTTGTTTAACACAATCTCTAAAATGGGTTTAAACGTGGTCGCGAGCGGACAACCAACATATTGGCCTACTGATCAGCAAAAAATTCCAGATGTTATCGACTTTGGAGTGGTTAAAAACATCCCCACAGAAACGATTCATGTTGAAGCTTCCCTAGAATTATCATCCGACCACACACCTACAATTGGTACTATATCGAACCCAAATAGAATTGTATCTCCGTCATGTTACTTAGCGACGTCAGCCACACAAATAAATTGGTTAAAATATAAAAAATTTCTCAGTGCCCATTGCACAGAAAATATTCCGCTCAGTACACCGGAGTACGTAGATCGCTCTATTGACAATTTTGACAGTTTTCTGAAACTAGCTGTTCAACATTCCAATTTTGCCCCAAAAAAAACAAAAACCTTTAAAATATATTCTTCAGATGTCGAGCGGCTCTTGACTGAAAAAAGGAGAGTTCGAAGAGAGTGGCAACTGTACAGATCCCCGCAACTTAAGAATTTATTAAAAGAGTACACAAAAAGGCTAAGAAAGTTACTGCAGACTCAGAAAACGGCTTCTCTAGAAAAATATCTTAAGGAACTTGATGCAACTCCACAATCTGACTACTCATTATGGCGTGCAGCTAGAAATTTAAAAAGGCCAGTTATATCAAAGCCACCATTAAGAAACTTGAATGGTAGTTGGGCAGAGTTACCACCACCTGTTGCTGCTAGAGCAGCTATCCCCCTCAGATTTGAGATAAGAGAAATCGAAAAGGCTATTTGTGACTTAAACACTAAGAAGGCACCTGGTATTGATAAGATCAGTAATAAAATGCTTTTAGAGCTACCTCGCATAGCAAAGAAAATTATTCTTTTTATTTTTAATGCTATTTTACGTCTTGAATACTATCCTCAAAAATGGAAGGTTTCCTTAGTTACCATGATACCAAAGCCAGGTAAAGATCATACAAAAGTTGAGTCTTATAGGCCTATTAGCTTATTATCAAATATGTCAAAGCTGTTTGAGAAATTATTAGTTTCAAAATTAACACCGATTTTAAGTGAAAATAGATGTATTCCAAACCATCAGTTCGGATTTCGAAGAAAACACAGCACAATCGAACAGACTCATCGAATAGTAAATGTCATAAGAAAAGCATTTGAAGAAAAAAAATATTGCTCAGCACTCTTCATCGATGTTTCGCAAGCTTTTGATAAAGTCTGGCATGAAGGCTTATTACATAAATTGAAGCAAAATTTACCAGCAAACACACACAAGCTGCTAGAAAGCTACTTAGTCGGTCGTCAATTTATTATTAAAGAAGGAAATTTCTTAAGTTCACCTCAGCCCATTGACGCTGGAGTCCCACAAGGCAGCATCCTGGGCCCCCTATTATACTTAATTTATACTTCGGACATGCCAACAAACAACTATACACAAACATCAACATTTGCAGATGATACTGCTTTTCTAAGCGTCCACGAAAACCGTTATGAAGCATCTCGTTACTTACAGAATCATATATTTCAACTAGAAATATGGTTAAGACAATGGAGGATAATGGTCAATGAGCAAAAATGCGTCCATATAACATTCACCTTGCGCCGGGAATCTTGCCCCCATATTACAATCAATAATCAAATAATTCCTCAACATTCGCATGTAAAATATCTCGGTATACATCTGGATCGGCGATTAACGTGGAAATGCCATATAGAGGCAAAATTAACTCAAATGAAACTAAAAGCCATTCAAATTCATTGGCTTATTGGTAGAAACTCTGTCCTTAGTCTCGACTGCAAACTTCTTCTTTACAACTCCATCTTAAAGCCAATCTGGTGCTATGGTATTCAGTTATGGGGCACTGCCTCGGCCTCTAATATAGAAAAAATTCAAAGGCGCCAAAATAAAATTCTTCGAATAATCACAGCTGCCCCTTGGTATGTAAAAAACTCAAATATTCACAAGGATCTCAATGTTCCATTAGTCAAAACTATGATTACAAAATATGCGGTAAAATATTTAAAAAGGCTTGAACAACACCCAAACCCACTAGCTCGAAATATCTTAAATCATGGCGGCCACACTCGCTTAAGAAGAAGAGACACTGCAGCACTTTTCCAATTAGATGAGCGATAAACACCTAGATAAGAGAACAGAACCCGTGATGAAGAAAATTTTTGTCTGGCACTGGCAGGACATAAAATAACGTATTAGGTTAAGATTTGATTAATTATTGTTAGTTCATATTTAATATATGAAGATTCAATAAATAAATAATGAAAAAAAAAAAAAAAAGAAAAAAACACATTTTTCTATATGACAAAACTATTTTTTAACGAAATATTTTTGAACATATAATGGTAACTTCAACCATATTTTTGTGACTGGCCACCCACCATATTATGATTGAATTCATTGTCCATTAGCATATTATGGTTTCCCCAAAAAATGTTTTGTTTAATAACAACAATAATTTGTTAACTACGGATAATTTTATGGTTTTAAATAAACAATTACATTTTCCGTGAGCCACAAGCTATGGTTGTAAAACAACCATGCTATTATTAGTAGTAAAGAAGGCAATTTTATTTATAGCCACAAAATGTTTGGAGACATCAATAATATGGTTGTGGCTTCTTGGCATTTTATAGTTGCAAATGAAAATAATATGGTTACAGTCACCATAATAAGCTTATATTTATATAGCGCGCCAAGTTTAAAAGTGACTCAACTCAAAATGTCCATTTTTTGGATTTATATGCTCAAACTAGGCACAATACACTTGTTTACATATAAAAAAATATCAGTGTTTATTGTTGTTGTTAACTGTTGCTAAAAAAAAACAATTATGTCTTTCTTTCTTTTAAAAAAGTGACTTATAAATGCATTTTTAATTACATATAAAACGTATTAGCTAAAATAAAATCTAATTTAATGGCTTATTTGTAGTTGTGTCAGGAAATATAATGGAAGTGGATCCCTATTACTAAGTGCTAAATAGTCTTATTTCGAACTGTGACACTCTTGGTAAAATAAAATATTGTTGGAGTTTATATTAATTAGACATGTGTCAGTTTAGAATTCGGCAAAAGTGTCACAACTTGAAAACAGTTCAGCAAAAGTGACATAACTTGAAATAATTCGGTAGCTTGTGCAAATAATACATCATCAACAGTGACACAACTAAAAATTGTTAATTATCTACAGCCGTATTACTAAAAACTTATTGATGATTAATTGACCGTTTTTAAGCAAAAATTGCTAAAGTTGTATTCATAAACGAAAAATAGTCTTTTGAACCTTAATAAACCATTCATAAAGTAAGAAAATTTATTGTTGGATTTGCCCTTCTTTAAACCAAAAATAAAATGACATTTTTAAAGGTGTTTGCATTTTATGATATTATTTTTGTGAAATATGTTGAAAAATAATTACAAAAATGTTTTATTTATTACAACGGACATGTTAAATACATTTTACTATTTTTTTTTTTTTTATTTTAGACAGCCAATTTAAAGTTATGTATATTGATAATTATTTAAAAAAAATTTATATGATTTAAATGAATATGTTCAGGGGCAAATGCAGATATTCTCTTTAATTATTTATTAAATTATTGCAACTAGTTGTTTTTTTTTTTTTTTTTTTTGTTTAAAACAACAAATTATTGTTCAAAAATAAAAAAAAAATAAAATAAGCAAATCTTAATAATAGTGATGTTAATAAAAAGTAAACAACTTTTTATTCGAATACTTTTTTATCGTATATTTAAAAAAGGTTCAAACAAAAGTTTTTATGATACCTTTCGGAAACATTTTGTTCAGAAACTAAAATAATATGTAGTTTTATTTGATAAGAATAATTTTTAAGGTCTACAATTAAAAAAAAATTATAAGAAAAATTTAAATATAGAATATCATGTAAACCGAATAGAAGTTTCGTGCATCACTAACAATAAAATGGCAGCCAAATAAAAAGAAAGTTGCCATACTTAAACAGAAAATCGCTGCAAGCAGTTAATAGTAAAAAAGCTGTTATTCTACGTTTATGAATACAAATTTTTATAAGAGGTTTATAAGACAAAAAGCTTTTAATAGTTATTACATACTATAAGCTTAAAATAAAAACTTTTTATGAATATGGCTGCTAGTGTATAAATATTTAAACGAAAAAAAACTATTTAGATCATAAACTGATGGATTTTTTACTAAATGGTTGAACGATTTGTTTTTAACTATTTTATTAAGTAAAAAAGAAGTTATTTCGATTTCTGAAAAATTAATTTTTTAGAGTTGAGTCACTCTTGAACTAGGTGTGCGATATGCTTTCTCTGCGTGTATGTATGTTTATGTATGTGTAAATGTTAATTTTTGATTTGTGTTTCAATAGGGCGTTTTTTTATTAACCTTTTTTGATAAAACATTCTGTTGAGTGCTTTCTGTTTCTCTCAGTCATAAGTTTGATTCATTAAGATGCAAAGAAAAATCACCCGATAAAAAGTTCAAGTACAATGCAGCAACAATATATTGATTATATATTGTTAGTGTAAGGATAAAATAAAATCATAATGCAAAGAAAGTTAAATTACCTATTGAAGCAATGTTCTTATTAAGTTAAAAAAGCGATGATTGAAAGGAGCCAGTATTATCATTTAACTGCTGAGGTGAGTGTAATATGACACTCTCTTTAATGATTTTTTAATTTGCTTCTTTCTCTTGCGATCTGTAAAGCTATTTCTCTAATTTTTTTGGAATTTAGATTGCCGTAGATAAATAATGTGCAGAGAAATGCAGCTGCTGTAAACATAACAACTCGTCCGCTAATGGATTCAACTCCTGTTATACGGAAATTATGCTGCATATGTCCCAATATGCTAAAGCGTTAAGCCTTGCAGTCTTGTAGGAATCATCTAAAGGATATTTCACCTTTTAGTGTAGATAACGAGTACATGCAACCTCATTGGAATAGTGGGCTTAAATCAATCACAATTAAAATTAATAGGAAAAATCTATTTTCACTGAAGTTTCTAAATAAATAATTCTTTTGATTGTCAAGTGTAAAGCTACGGTCATTGTCAAGTGTAAAGCTACGGTCAGAAAAAAACGGGACCAACAACCAAACTAAAAAATCATTTCGCTTAATATCAATATTTATTTTGATTAAAATACCACATCTTACAAAAAACTGTTTTTTGCTATGTCTTGTAGTATAATAAGTTTATTTTGTAATATTAAGACCATTTTAAATCTCACTAACTATTAACAAAAGTAGGGGTTACGCTTATTTGATCAAATATTTAATAAGTGTGACCGTAGCTTAAGTTAATAAAAATAAAAGGAATAGAATAAATATGTGCGAATTTTAAATCTTTTAGCGATTTCAAATCCTTAAATCTCTTTTATTTACCTTAATAAATAATACAAACATAATTATCCTAAGTATATCTTTATAAATGGCATTTAGACACCGGACGTAGTAGTAGATATTTATCTCAATACATAAAACATACACATATTTATCTTAATTCTTGTAAATGTAAAATAAACTTGTATTTATTCTATTAACATTTTCTTCGTTTTTCTACCGTCCCATAATATTTATTAGTTAAAGTAGTGAAATTTATGAATTATTACTTAAAAAAAATACATCACGTACGAAAAACATAATAATGTACATTATAGTGTATGCACATACAATGTACAATATTAATGTTATATTAACAATTATTAAGAGTAAGTATACGTAATAAAGGTAACTAATATTTAATAACTATACACTCGAAAAATAATGTTAATAAAATTGCGAAATTTAAAAAAAAAATTACGTGAATTCTTTAGAAGTCGAGATCAGAATTCGATTACTTGTAAATGTAATTTATATATTCAAAATAACTTGAGCATTTGGGTAATGACCGAGTCTATCTGTGTGAGGGTTGCAAGTTCAATTCCGACCAGAACCTCTGGTCTGCTTTGCTACAACGGGCTGAATGTCTAAATTACAACTGCTCGGGTAATTAAGCAAGGTTATAATTTATAATTGTATTGTTAACTCTTAATGAATACATAAATACTTGGTTCAGTTTTTTTAAGCTTTTTGTTTAAGAAAAAAGTTTTTTCGTACTAAGCATATTTGAACTATTGTTTTGTATCTTGGTGTAAAAATATGGGCACAGTAGTTATACGTGCTATTGGTTAGGCCAAGTCATTCTCCTTATTGAATATTTTCTTAATTTAAGATCTAAACTTTTAAAATCAAAATAAATTTTTTTTTGCTGGTGTAAAATTTTCACCATTTTTAGTTCGCACTATAATATTGAAGAGAAAATTAAATTTAAGTGAATATTTTGTTTAGCTGAAATATGCTAATGTTCATGTAATATGGATTATAATTGTAGGGCCGCAAATTTGGTGTTTAAAAAAAACCCTAAAAGAATACACCAGCTAAAATATTCATAAACTTTAAACCAACTATAAAAATGAGTTGGGGTTTCCTACACACACACATAACTTAAAAAGGATCACAAACATAATATTTTGTTTCATTTTAAACCCTTTCTCCACCAAGTGGCGTTTAAGCAACGCTCTCACTTATGGTTGAAGATTTTGTTTTACTTTATTTAAATGGTCTGTTTGGTTGCTTACTTGGTGTTCTTGGGCACCTTTTAAACTAGACACTGTCATCATAAATATAGTTCTTCATAAAAACTCACACACATGGATAAATAGCGTTTTTCAAGGAGTCCATAGCTTAACTAGGATACATGTAAACAGAAATACACATATGTATGTTAGTTCAACCATTTTATTTTATACATAAAATATAATTTCACATTTTGTTTAACTTAACGTTAGTTAGGCTATTTTTATGTAAAGTGTAAATGGTAGAAAATGTTAAAACTTCAAAATATGCAGGAAAATATTTAAAAATATACTTACGAAATAAGAATGCCCTATTAATGAACCGGAAAATAAACAATAGAATAAAATCAAAAGTTTCTGCGAAACAATGCACAGTAAGTAATTTGACCCGAAATCTTGGCCAAAAATAATTTTTGCACTAACAATAATAAGGTTTTTGTCAATGGCGTCCGATTAAGAATATATTTAAGCAAATAACTAACTGCATGTTTGGTTTTAATAAAAAACAAATATCATGTAGTATATCTCAAAAGTGTCTACTGCATACCCACTAGCCAATCTGAATTTTATAAAGGGTGGTTAAATTTTAAGGGCCTATGTTGATTTTGAATAAAACACAAATTATTAAGGAAATAATTGTCATTTCTTTTTATTATGATAATAAAGATATCGGCCAAATGGCGGCACACCTCCATCCGATGGCCCAAATTTTAGATGACGCCTAGGCATAATTAAGGTTCTATGCCTTTAATATGCTGAATTTTGTATTTTTTTTTTTGTATTTATTAATAAGATTTTCTTATCCAACAATACACAATATCTTATAAATTACAGTATTAGAATTAGACAAGTTAAATTACACAAATTGAGTTGAATATTTCAAAATGATACTGCAAAAACAGTGAATATAAATTTTAGCTACAGAATTAAATAATCAAATAAAATAATAACATAAATAAAATAATAATTTTGCGTTAGAATTAAACAAACAAGTATTACGAAAAATATTCTAACAGTAATTTTCTAAACCTTATTGCGTTGCTAGTGGTATGCAAATTATTTCGAAGTTGATTCCAGAGGCGAATGGTTAATATAAAGAATTGACATTCAGATGCATGGTCACGGTGCACAAATAAAAATTTTCATGGCGGCAGCAAGATATTTTGAAACCGAGAGCTACTTTGGTTTCTGCAATAACTATGCGAAAAAAAAACAGGGACAATGTCAGAAGAAAATAACAAGTACATTTGTGACCGAATGTTATAAACCTTTTGTAAAACAGCAATTTTGACAGACATTCATAATTACTTTTGACTTGAAAGGTTGACAAGTCAGATGAAAAAAACATGTCGTCTGCATGCTTCTTTACTGCAGCTTAAAAAGTGTAGTATATCAAAATGGTTTTTTGTAATCAATTATTAGACAAAAATAAGGAAATCGTGCAAAATATTGATAAGTAAATGTGGAAAAACTGATTCAAGTATACCATATTGATCCTTATGAACTTGTCTATGATAAAATATATTGATTTTTAAAATTTTGATTTTTATTTTTTCGATAAAAATTAACCCATTTAAGCCCAAACAAAAACTACCGGACAAAAAATAAAATATTGTTTATTTTATTATTTAATTCATTAAGAGTTATTTTTTGATTTTTATTTTCTTGAACAAAAATAACTGTTATTTTTTGATTTTTATTTTTTCGATAAGAAATAACAGTTATTTTTTTATTTTTTAATTTTTTGAACAAAAATAACAGTTATTTTTTGATTTTTATTTTTTTGAGCAAAAGTAAAATTTATTCTTTAAAGATATATTAAAATAAATATTTTAAGTCAACTTAATTATTATTACACGTACATTTCTTTAAAGAATAACTTTTATTTTTACTCAAAACAATAAAAATCAAAAATTAACTTTTATTTTTGTTCAAAAAATTAAAAATCAAAAAATAACCGTTATTTTTGCTCAAAAAAATAAAAATCAAAAAATAACAGTTATTTTTGTTCAAAAAAATAAAAATCCAAAAAAAATGTTTTCATCTGACTTTTATGAAAAAAGGAATAACTGTTACGGTCCTGATTGTAAGTAATTAGAAACATCGAAATATTTTGGTGGACGTTATTGCTTAACCACAAATAAATGATATTTTTAATAAAAATAAGCTTTTCTTAAGCTTTCGATAATGTCCGCCGTGTACTGCCATGTTTTTCCTTGATGAAAAGTGTAAGAAAAAGAATTATAAAATAATTTAGTGTTATTTTTAATTTTTGGGGTTTTGATGCATTTAATTTTCTTTCGGTCCAAACTTTGACGGGTAATTAATTTAGGCCTAAAAAGTAGCTGAAATTTCCCAGTGTGCTATGTGAAATTAAAAATTCCTATCTTAAAGAGTTTTTTCCCCTTAAGAGTGTTATAATATTCTTAAGGGGCTTATGGAACTTCAAATTAAAGTGCCCTATTGATTTAATTATTATTAATTGTAATTGCCAAAATATTTTTGTGACAAAAATTGGCCCAAGGGCTTATTTTAATTAATAGCTGATTAAAAATATTTCGACATTAATTGATGTTGATGTCAATAAATTTACATACATACATCTGATAAAAAAAGTTTTTGACTTTTTATGTTGAAATGTTGTGTGGTGAAAGATACCATCGGACACAAGCTTAGTCCAGAACAGGTCCCTTATGATCGTCTGGTTCGGTTTTAGCATCTCTAAATAGACGTGAACGTTTTGATTCCACCAAATGCAGAGCATTACCTGGGCGCCATGGATTTTCGATTTCGATTTACATATGATTTCTTGCACTTAAAGGCTTCGTTATGGTTTTGAAATGTAAGGATATTAAGCTTTTATTTAAACAATAAATATTTTCCAGAGGTCAGGGCCATTTTTAAGTTTAATTTTACCGGCTGTAAGTAACTTTGCATTTGTATTTAGTTTGAATATCTTCCAAGAATATGTGAAAATTTAAATTGGAAACTTATTTATTAAGTTTGTGTTTAGCATGACAAACCTAAATATACAAGAATTATGTATTAAAAAAAAATACCCTTTTTGCTATTAATTAGTGTTTGTTATTTATGAACGTAGTGTTTCCTGAAACCCATTCATGAATATCCCTTAAAACTGTGAAGATTTTGTTTGCATATTATTTAATAAAGTTTTTATTTAGTTCACCAAATTCCTAAAAATTTAAAAGCGAACAAATCTATTTTTTTATTTTTAGTAGCAAGAATTTTTTTTCAGTAATGAAAATATTGTTTTATCTCTGACATGTATGCAATTTACCTTATTAACATTTATTATTCATTTACTATTATTTCTTTTTATGGCACGCTGTAAAAAACCCATCATATTCAGATGGTGGATGGTAAGAGACTGAATGGGGGGAGTATGTGTATTATACTTTTAGTACACGAGTAGTAGTAGTATATCTATGTATATGACATAAGTAAAACAACATTCATGTTCATATTCCCAGGCACACTTTTCAAACGATATCCCCTGCAACACTATAAAAGTTATATGTTCTTGTCTTGTCTTGTTTTTTTTTTTTTTACTTTATGTTTGAACTGATATGAACAATATGGTTGTAAGCAAGTGAGTGAGTACAGAAATGTGTGTGCATGGGTTTAGTTCAGTACCCGGTTGACCGGTCATTTTTAATATCTTTGCTGTCTTTGTACTACATTATGAATTATAGTGCCACTAAAGGATGCTGTTTGTTATCATTATTGTTGTAGTCGTAAACGTATAATAAATATTTTCAATTTTTTTTTTTTTTTTTTTTTTTGATGCAAAATAATTTGATAAGCAATAATTTTGCAAGAAAACTTTTCTTAGTTTTTTAAATAATTATAATTTTAACTTAAAATGGTTGCAAGTTTAAGGAAGCAATGTCTAAATTACAATTTAATTTTTTTAAGCAAAACCATTAAAGTTGCTATTACAGTGTTTAACTACAAAAATATTAAACTCTTCAAGTTAAATTAAATTCATTCTGAAATATCAAACGATAGATAATTTTAACACAGTGTTCGAAAAAAAACACTGACTATCGCTCCTTAGTGTTCGGTTCGTAGATTTGTGGAAAACACAAACGCTAATAGTGTTTGTGTAGAAAATCATTAAAAACCCTGCAAATAATATTGGACTACCTGATCCATTTTGATTTAATGGACTGGTCCGGTGTAATGCAAGCATGGACCATGTCATTGTTAAAAAGTAGTTGTAGTGAGACGACAAGTCTTTGTTTTTTAACGACATGTTTTTTTTTAAACGAAGTTAAAACTAATCCTCTTGTGTATACAATGGAGTAGTTTTGAGACTACTCCTTTGTACTCCAAAGCTGGGTTAAATAGACCGTGTTTTTTCTATACGTTTGGATAACTTTTAGACTAGTCCTAGTCCCTTGTGGGCTACACTGTACACGCGTGTTTGGACTAGTCCTATTATTTGCAGGGGGGCTACACTTTACACGCGTGTTGGGACTAGTCCTATTATTTGCAGGGAAATAACGTAACCCTGTTTTTCATCTTTCGAACACAAAAAAATACTGTTCTTATCCAACTCATCAAAGAGATTAGAACATTTAATTCCGTTCTGTTTTTTTTTTAA
The DNA here is from genome assembly GCA_963931875.1 of Pollenia griseotomentosa. Classification (NCBI taxonomy): domain Eukaryota; kingdom Metazoa; phylum Arthropoda; class Insecta; order Diptera; family Polleniidae; genus Pollenia; species Pollenia griseotomentosa. The sequence continues at coordinate 52,714,633 of OZ007563.1, forward strand.
ACCACAAACTTCATTGTGTTCGGCTCATTAATGTTCGTTCGTTTCTGTTGTAGGTAGCGCCCTTTTGGTTGGTAAAAAAACCAAACATTTTTTCAAAAACAAAATACACATACGAAAAAAAGACAAAAAGCCAGCAAAATTATTTTACACAAACAAAACATATACACAATACACACACAAGCTGTTCGTGCTGCGGTCATTACTAAAAGATTTTGTTTGTTCATTTTTTTATCTTTATTTTAATTTATTCTTTATGTTTGTCTACAGTATCACTACAATTGTTATTTTTTTTAACGAAGAACAGAACACTCTTTCTTGAAAATAGTTACGTACGGCATTATGTGTTCGTCTACACAAACACTAAAAAAACTTCTGTTCTTTCCCAACCATGGTGAAGGCTATATAAGATTCGGCACAGCCGAATATAGCACTTTTACTTGTTTTTACTTAATTTTTGCTTATAAATATATAAAAATTAAAAGCTTAAAAGAACATTTATTCTTAATGACAACCTGCGTTGACTTACAATTTTCGAGAAAAATTAAATGTAGATGGCGAAATTAAAGCAACACGTTTTGTATACAGATAGATATTTTAAACAAAAAAGCCAAAATTTTGAAAAAATTTTTTTTTATTTGCTGCGAAAGCAAAAAAGGGATCTAAAAAGATTAACATGCATCAAAATATGCCTTAAAAAGGCAAAATTTGCGCTATAAACTCAAAATATGCTACTAAAAGGCTCTTTTAACTAAATTATACAAAAAAAATGCTGTAAACGGTAAAATATGCATCAACAAATCGGTGCAAAAATCCATAAAAAGCTCTAAAACGGATAAATATAGTGTTTCTGCCTTCATTGGTCACACAAGGAGAAACATGCAAATGCATATTTATGGTTTCCCAGATGATGATAATAATAGTTTTTAACGTTCCAAGCGAGTTTCTTGTGACCATATTCTTTTTTTTTTTCTTTTTTTGTCTGACATTGAAAAACGTATTGCATTATATGAAAAGTAAATAATTATCGATTTTTTAAAATCAAACTAAATAAAAAAAGTTTAAAATTCTTATACAATCTTTAACCAATTTGTTTTTGAATTTATCATTCATTCTTGACCATTCGACTTCCGCAAAATCGGAGAAGAAACACATACATCCTCTTAATTTTAAATGATATCAAAATCTTTTCAGTTTACTACTTAACATTACCATAATAAAACAATAAAAAGGTATCTCCTTTTCAAAACAATTACCAACAACTTATTGAATTACTTATTTTCATTTAATAATTGTCAATCTTTAAAAGCTACACGCAAGATTTATTACTACTAAAAATAATCATAACGAAGAAATCACACATAAATATTAACCTTGACTTTGTCAAAACACCAACAAATTTTTAAACAAAATTTAAATATTTAACTTCACGATCTTACTATGCAAGTATAAAATAATATAAAATCCTAAGCCATATCTAACAAAAACATCTACATACCATCTACACCATGACAACTAAAAACAAATAAAAGAAATAATTTTTACCAAAATTCCAATTCAAATAAACGCTTCAAAGTCAAATTATTATAATCCGCACGCATTCAGTATCTAGTTTGATGGCAGGTAACACGAATTCGAGACAGAAAAAGAAAAACGTCATAACTCAAATGTACAAAAATGTTTTCCATAAATTTTTGGCTAAATGACAATCAAACTCATCAAACATCCAAATGCTATTATGACGTTTAATTAATACACTTTTGCTGTTGTTGTCTAATACATATCAAATGAATAAATGTGCATTGGTATTTGAGTGGTCACAGTGTGAGAAGAAATAATTCCTACTGCCTTATTTTTTTAAGATTTATTAAACCACCTGTATAGTAATCTGGTATATTTCTAAGCCGAAAAGATATTCTTAACTGTGCAGTACTTTTCATGGGCAACTGAAATCTTGACTGCTACATTCTCAAAAAAAAAAGGTTGGAGAGACTGTAAGCTTCGTCGAGGGCCCATGATTACCAAGTATATGTTCATCTAACCAGCTGGCGCAATCTGCCACTAAGCGCGTTTTACTAAGGCTTATAAATGGGCGACATAGTTCAAAATTTGTGTTGATTCCAGGTGACAAGCAATTGATTGTGTAGAACAATTTAAATGAAAATATAAATTTTTCCACACAATTAATTGTTTGTTCCTGGAAACAGCACATTTAGGTACGAAACGTACTCTAAAATTAAAGAACGAAGACCACTAAAACGTACTTAAAACAATCCAAAATAGGGTTGCTTTCGAAAATCAATACCCGAATTTCTTAAGTACAACATTCTTAAACCATGTAAAAAAAGATTAAACTTTTCGTTGGTAGTGTCACTCTGAGAGTAAAATTACAAAGTGAGCGTTTTAATCTCATTTAACTTATCAAAGTTTGCTGTAGACACTACAACAGCACCACACAAGTAGTAAAACAAAAAATAACAGAACAAGATGAAAACACATTATTTTCATGTTTAAAAAGTAAAGTTGAGAACTCTTGCTTCTCATTTAGTTTATACTTTCAGTTATATATGTACATTAAGTTTTTAAAGTAAAAACCATATCGGGAATGATGCTGGTGTTTTACAATTGAAATTCTCTAAGGTGTAAAACGGGTAAGTAAATCCATTATATAAAAATTCTCCTTCTTATTTTACTTTTGCTTTATTTCAAGTACGAATTCTGGATTGAATCAACTTTATAATACTTAAAAAAAGCGCAGTTTTAGATTGGTTGAATCCTAGTTTTACTTAAATCAATCTCGAATTCGGAGTATTTTAAGTACGATTGATTAAATCTTTGTTTTTTATTAAATCAATCTCATTTTTGAATTATTTCAAGTACGAGTTTGGAATTGAACATGGATAAATTAAGTATTTCGCGTTTGAAATTCCGTACTTCAATCAACCTTTCTGTACTTGATTAATTATTATTATTTAATTATAATTTTAATACCGCTTTGGATTGATTTGAGTACGGATGGATGGATTTTTCTTTTGAATGTAGTTTTCTTTTTAGAGAAATCGCTCAAGCAAAAAAAAAGAGCTGTCAAATTGAGGGTTCGGTTTTTGCTGCGTGCATAAAAATCTAAGACGAAGGTTAAAAAAAAAGTTTGTGAAATTGCGATTCATAAATTTTTCAGATTTTTTCAGATATTTTTTGTGGGAGTTTGGAAATTTTTTCGAATAAAAAACCTAAAATGATAGCCCCCCATAGTTTTTTTTTGCTTAGTTAAAAGCGGATATGGGGCTCCCTCTTTTACATACCTTAAAAGCAACGACATTAGCGAGTAAAGTTATAACTACGCATATTTCAAATCTCTTTGGGAGAAGCAAATCAAGGATGCTTCTCATATTTACATAACGGTATTATAATGTGTTTTTGTCTCTAGTAAAGAGCAGTACCAGAGCCTTATGCCGTGTACATTTAGGAGAGGGGTATTTGTGTCTTACTGGTAATTTATGACGAGCACAAAATGTATCATTCCTAGGTATGGACCCTAGTTATGACACCTATAAATTAAAAGCAAAAAGTTTACCTTTTAAAGGGATACCTAGGGCCAAACGACTACGATACTATATGCAATAACCGTAATCTCTGTCTTTTTTATATTAAGGGATCGAAAAGTGCTTAAATTGCAGGCATTTGTATCTACAAAAGTAGAAATCTTACCGTCCGGTCAGCCAACACACAATGAAAAACACAAACAAGAGCAAATATGTGAACTTTGTAAAACTCAAACTTTAAATAAATTCTAACTGAACACGATTACTCGGGGATTTCTTCCGTTAACATCACAACAGAATTTTAAAAAATGCAGAGAGTGTGTGTACACTGAACCACATATCATCTTAATTAACTTATTTGTTTTAGTTAAATCAAATAGAGTTCTTCGAAATGACTAGCGGAATCTAGAATTGAATTCAGTGAAAATTAAATGAAAATACAAATGATTCTTGTGATTCTAAACATATATGTTTGAATATGTCCTTTACTTATCTAAAATATATATATAAATAATTAAATGCAAAATAAAATATTTTAATAAAATGTTTACGGAGAACACATGGCGTTAACGAATTCTCTCGATCTATTTCTATCTCTAGTAAGAAGTTTAATCTCGTTTCATGTAAGACGAGCAGCTTCATGTTCTTTTCTGATGGACCGGGTCAAGAAATTATGTGTTCGATTAGGCTGACGTTGACCTTTATCCAATTCGGTCAGTAAATTCATAATATATTATTCAAATATACTAAATTTATTAGTTAATTTGAATAATGATTCGTGAATTTAAATAAAAATAAAAATATTCAAAAAACTACATTTATTATTTCAAATGAAAAAAAAAATTCTTCAAACTTAATAATATTTAACATCCACAATTAGTAAATTTGACTAATTTTGTAATCAATTTAACTAAAAAGGCTAAAGTTAAATCGAAGAAATTTTCTTCTTTATAACTATTTACGAAATTTTTCTGTATTTACGAAAAATTCCTCACTTGAATAAAAAAATTTGTAAGTTGTAGAATAACCTATTTCTTTAATTTTACACCCCATTTTGCAGTATTTAGGCAAATTTTTCGTTCAGTGTAGCAAAGCAAAATCGTTCAGTTAAACTCTCAAAAATTAGGTTTTAAAATACCCAAACACAGGACAATTCCATGCCAGAAAGGCCAGTGGTTCAGACGGTCGAATTTAACTTTAAAAAAAATTACTTTGCCTTTGATTCTAAAACCTTTTGAAAAATCATTCGGATTGTATGAATTATATGGCACTACCTTATAATAAAAAAGGCAAATATTTATTTTGGCGAGAAATGTAAATTAATATCGAGCTTCTTTTTTGTGTTGATTTGGCGATTAGATCGTTGTTACATTTACAACGCCATATTTCTGCTTTTGTTTTATATATTCTGTTGCAATTCTTAACATTTAACACACAAAAAGAACACATACAACAATTACAACAATTACAGCATTTTGATGCAAAATATTTGTTTAGTCATTAAGCAGCGAATGAATAAGTATTTGGCAAATACAATCTCGCACACAGACACACATGCAATGAATTGGACTCATTCATTTATCAATACTTTCATATTAAGCGGATGATAGACAGTTTTTGCTACGTGGTAACAAAATAAATACATATCTACCAAAAACAACAACAATGAAATATTTTTTTTATGATTTTTTTTTTTGTATGAGTGTAAACAAAACGCACAACGTGTGTCAACGCATTTTTAAAAACCAATTCGAAAACCCCAAACCTAGGGTTGCCAGAAATCATTATTCAAATAACTGGACAATGTAAAAAATTTGACCTGGATTTTGAATAAAAAACTGTACAAATTAAAAAAAAAATTATACGATAGTTAAAAAAAGTATTTTTTTTTACAAAAAAAGAAAAAAAAACATTAACAACAAGGAAACCTAACCTGGCATTTACACATGCCACTGCCAGTTCGAAAACCCCAATACACTCATACTTTTTTACTCCTACACTAAAATTTTTCGCAATGGCAGCTTTGGTGGCAGCAAAAATTGCATGCTAGTAGAAATTTGGCACTTGCATGCCATTAAATGACAAAACGCTAAACAATGTTACCCTGTTAAAAATTTAATGCACATTAACTGGATTATTGTCAAACTGTTATTTAATGGTGTTTTCTTTTCTACAAAAAAATGTGACATTTTATTTAAAAAATATGCAATTTGGTGTATGTTTCTTAAAAATTTTACTCGCGAAAAGGGTGGCTTGTTTTATTCTAAAAAACTCATCCTTTTCAAGATCAAAATTTTTAGGAAACAGACACCAAATTGCATTTTTTTAAAATAAAATGTCACATTTTTTGTAGAAAAGAAAACACCATAAGTTTAAACCTAATAAATGTATTAACATGATTAATTTTTGAAACGCGCATTAATAAAATCAAGTTTGTTAATAATAGAGCATTAATATGGCATCAACATTTTAAAATCGAAAAAATGGACATACGCGGTTGCCCATGAAAACCACAGATATATACATATATATATGTATATGTGTAAACCATTTCCCCAAAAATGTGCCAATATGATTAGCTCAGTAACTCTATTTTGTTTTCTGGTATTTTTTTTTATTTGAAAAGTAAACAAATTTTTTCAAGTTGACGCTTCAACGACATTTTGAAAATGAACTCGCAGTGGCATGTTTAAACACAAAAGCCAATGGCATGAGATTGGACTATTTCGAACAAATTTTCTTTGATAATATGTATACAACAGTGGCATGCCACTACTTGCATGTGTAAAGGCAGCGAAACAATTAAAACTCAGTCATTATAAAATTTTCTTCACCTAAAATCCCAAAAAGCCATGGGTTATAAAAAAAATTCAAATCGACTTTTTGATTGGTTATGATGCCTTTTGGTTAATAACATCATGATCATGATTAATAAAAAATTCTTTTATAAACCTAAAATATTTTTTTATTTTGTGTATTAAAGAAATTCTGTTTTTAACTGGACAAATTGTATTTGACCTGGTGACTTTACAAGATAGAAAAAACTGTAAAATTTAGGTCATTCCTGGCCGACTGGCAACCCTACCCAAAATTAAATGCCATCGTATAAAGACGTCTATATCGGTTTGTCTGCAATAATTTTGTATGTATGGATGTGTGAAAAATTTAGGTTTGTTTTTGTTTTTTTTATTGCTGCGAAGGTTAAACATTTTATTTTTACCGGTAAATTGACAACAATTACAGAAACAGTATTATTGCTTTTGACAGGTGGTAATTGATAAGTGGGGGTCGTTGGTCATTTATTTAGCATGCGTATTCCTTTTAAATTTTTTTTAGTTTTTAGTTTGTTTTATACAGAAGTAACGAGGTATCCATTTTTCGGTTTCAAAAGTAAAGTCAAATAGAACACACATACGGCTTTGAAATCGATAATACTTTTATTTCGTTATAATGCTTAACACTTGCCATTACGTACGAAATCATTGTCATGTAAATTATCACCTCCAGATTGATTATAGCTGTTGATTCGTTTAAGCTTTCTGGAAATCAAAATCGTTCGGGTTGTGTAGCTCGTGGTACCGTCTTGTTTAAACTACATGTATTACAATTCATAATCTTCAATTGCAGTCCATGGAAAGTCGGTTATATTACGGCCATAGTGCTCTGAATTGACGGTAACGATTTTTCAAGCTTAATTTTACAACAAATACGGCCTGGCCTAATGATCCCTACAGACCATAAAGCGTACCAAACAGTCACTTTTTCTGTTGACGATTTTGCTTGCTGACGCAACCATCAAGTGAGAACTGAGCTTCAACGCTTAAGAACGCTTGTTCAAAAAATCAGCATTGCAAGCTTGTTGCTCTAGCAGCCAATCATCGTATTTATGGTATTGTGAATGGGCAGCCGGCTGTAATTGTTAAGTGAGTTGGATTTTATATGGATCAAGTTGCAAAGCAAAATAAAAAATACGGTATAATAAGCTGTAAGATAGGCATAATTGCTGTGAACGCCGTTGAATCGACAAATTCGGACTATCCGCCAGACTCTCACTAGCAGAATCGATATTTTTAAGAGTACGCACATTGCGATGATGCACAGGCCTGACCACATCTGTTACGCTTCCAGTCCCTTCAATGTTCTTTAAAATCTTGCCAATTCCTTTTATAGTAGGGCGATTATGACGGTTGTTGAACGATCCATATCGTAAATGGCAAACCTTTCACTAAATAAATGACAATTCAGTTGACAGATATTAAACAGCTGACACAGCCTTGCCAGACCGGCGATTTTGAAACGACTAAGCGGATAACCCTGTACTATTGACAGAAATTTGTCTACGCTCTAAAGAGAATTTGCGTAAAAGTGACAACAGCTTTGCGATAAAAAAATATAAATTTTAAGCAGACACAATTCGCTTCTGCAAAACTGTAAGTAACAAATTAGTGAATAAAAACTGTTAAATATTTTAAAGAAGTCAAAGAACTATTTTTAGAAATGTGCTGCACATGAAACATGCAGCAGTTCTCAAATGGCAATTCGGTTTTGTTGTAGTCTACAGATTAGGGAAACAGCAAAAATTGTTGCCGATCACTTCGTTTAATCCTACAAATCACACAAATAAATTTTGTGAAGATTAGTCAATAATTGACCACAGGCCCCATAAAAAGCCCACTCCTAAAATATTCTAACCCTCGGTGGATTCGGCACAGCCAACTTGTTTTTAAAAAAAATGAAATGTAACCCTTTTAAATTTCATTTTAATATGAATTACAATTTTTTACATTTTTTGTAAATACCGGTAAGTACAAACATGAAAAAATTAAGAAAAGTATAAACATTTAGGTAAATATTAAGTCATAAATTGCTTTATACTTCAGCAACTTAAATAAACGATAAATAAAGACTATAAAAAATCAAAACTTTTTCGTTAGTTTTAAAGCGAACTCATTCATTTTCACAAAACCCAAACGATGTCAGACAAAAAAAAAAAGATCGCAAGTACGTCATTAAAGCAACGACCTTCACAAAAATTCGCTTTGTAATTTTCTTAAACAAAAAATAAACGATTTGTTTCTGTGTTTTTATTTTTATAAAGTTAACAAAAATTCGTACAAAAAAAAAAAAAAAAAAACACCTGTGCTACGTTAACCTCAATATGAGCACCAAAATACCAAACTAAATACTTTGATAACCTTCAGTATAAATCTTTGATTTGCACTTTAAAATATTAATAGAATTATTAATTCGCCTGTTATGATTTTATTTGCTTGGTTTTTTTATATTTTTAATAAAATACTCCACAATATTTTAACTAGATAAAGGGCCAGTTTTTGACTTCATACTTATATATAATTTATTGTTAAGTTCTTTTTAAATACGAAAGTTTTTTAATTTTTTTTTTATTTCAATTTTCACTTAAACTAAAAGTTTTGGCTAACTATTTAAAGTTATTTTGCCAGGGTATCACACAATTTTAGAGGCTAGCTCAAAAGTCATCGGTCACCCTAAACGATCGAATAGGAAGGCAAGGGCTTCCAAAATCCACTACAGAGCGTTTTGGTATTCACTGGTAGTCAATAGGAGTTTCAAAAGGTTCTCCATCAGTACAAGGCACCGAGTTTTTTATTGTTCTACGCCAAGTCACTTTGAGTTATTTATGGTGTTTTGCAAGACAAGAAGTTACAATTGTGAGGTTAAAAACGATTGCATACGGTTAATGTCTTAAACCGTAAAAATGTTAACTCTGTACAGATATACGATGCCAAGCCATCAATAAATGCGAAATTAAACGCAAAACGCACGAAACACAGCCTATTTGCTTTAAAGAAGTAATGGCATAGACGCGCGAGTTGCTTTCCCGCCCAGAGCAGTTTTACGAATAGCTTTTAAATGATATATAAATACACTTTACAAGTTTCTTTATTTTGTTTAAGCAGTTGTTTTCTGATATTTTTGATACTTTCAAGAGCTACACTCAGAAAAAAAAACATTTTTCAATATGGTCACCTCCAACGAAACTCTGTATTTTTAACGAAAATTTTTAAACAATTTACGTTCAATTTAACCATATCATTGTCACCGGCAACCATATTATAGTTAAATTAGTCCTCCATCAAGAAGCAACAACCATATTATACTTCCTTCCGAATATGAAAAAATTTAGAAACAATGTTTGCCCGGCCTTAAGATAATTTTGTTGCCGAATTTCGGATTTTTACTGTATGGGAAAAACACTTCTGAAGTTATGAAAGTGCCTTTATTTTTTTGCATGAAGCTATATTGCAAAAAGAAGATCTAATGAAAATATTCGAAGTGCAGATTTGCGTTCAGCGTTGCAAATACCTTAAGAAATATTTTTTGTTTTTAGCAAACGAAAAAATTTATCGAAATTTGGAAAGAAATTTATCGAAGTTTGTAAACACAAAAGCACATACGTTGTAATTCTCTCCCACATTTCAAAGTTAGATTGAAAACAAGCGCTTTTCTTACGCACTTTTAATGAGGCAAAATGTTTTTAATAGAACAGTGACGAATTCCGTGGTCGTTACTTAGCGTTTCCAGAAGTACCCAAATATCCCTACAAAAAATTGTGGCGTACTGAAAATCGGACGGGTTGTCTTTAACACTACAAGTTGAAGGCTTTTATGTTATATATAATTTTGTATTAAATTAAGCAATTCACAAAGTGCTCTAATGTGTCATATTGGTTGTATTTGCTATAAGTTTATGAATGTGACATTCATAAAATGAATATTACGTCTGATTTTTTTTCAAAAAGTGAACAGATAAAAATTTTGACTAAATATCAGTGTTCGAAAATAAACATTATTTAGCGTTCGGCTTACACACCCAGGAACGATATCTATTTTTTAGTGTTTGTGAAGACGAACACAACCCTTAATACTTTTCGTAACTATTTTCAAGAAAGAGCCGAACATTATATAGTGTTCTGTTCTGTAGACAAACATTATATTTTAATGTTCTATAATGTTTCTTTTTACATTGATGAAGAAATGAACAAAAAAAAATTAAGCAACGACTACAGCACGAACAGCTTGTGTAAAATTATTTTGCTGGCTTTTTTTTCGTATAAGAGTTTTGTTTTTTAAAAAAGTTTGGTTTTTTCCAGCCAAAAGGGCGCTACGCATAACACAATGAAGTTTGTGGTTAAAAAAAAAACGAACTGAATTAAATGTTCTCATCTTTTGTTGAGTTGAACAGTCACCCCTAGCGTGAATAAGAAGTGGAATTTTTGTTCCCATTAAATTTTTCATGCCCCTCGAAGGGAAAAAAGCAATCGTGAATCTCATGTGGAAAATTTTTCACGCTATCAGTTCCAGTGAATGTAAAAAAAAAGATTAGAAAATTAAAAATCAATTAAATTTTTGTTTAAAAATATACACGTATATATTTTAAAGAAAAGTTAAAATGACTTAATTATTAGTATTGGAGGGTTCGGTTGATTACAACGTTAGTTTTTTGCAATTTTTAAATTTTATTAGTAAAATATTTTCCAAAATTCTGCCACCACGTCTTTTACAAATCCGGCGGCAGTCAACCTGTTGTATTGCATTTTGTTGACCAATATATCGGTTTGTGCCTTATTAACGGATCTAGCCCTTAATATTCGATTTATAGATGGAACTACTAACATACATGTACTATTCTTTAGCAAAAATAAAGTGAGAAAATCTAAGGGAAACGTGAACAAATTGCGAGGGAAAAAACTTTTCACGATAAGGGGAATTTATTCCCGTGAACACTTTTTCACGTTATTATTCTCCTTCAAATTACATTTTTTTCATGTGAGTTGTTCATGATCGCAAATATGTGAAAAGGGGAAAAATTACGAGGGAAAAATTATTCACGATAGGGGTGAGTAATATTTTTGTGTTCGAAAGTTGACAAACAGGGAAACGTTATTTTTTAATGATTTACTAAAGAAACGATATTAGCGTTTGTGTTTTCCACAAATCTATACCGAACCGAACACTAAGGGGCGATATTTAGTGTTTATTTTCGAACACTGGTTGTTATGTTGATATGTTGTTTTAGCTGTACTTTAAAGTTCATTGGTTTTTTATAGAATCTAATTTTTAATGAAATTCCTTGTTATAATTTTTGAAGAGCTTTACTAAATTTAGAAAAATTAAAAAAAATTTTTTTCCACCGGGTTCATAGTTTTAAAAATAATGTTTTGCCTCAAAAAAAAAAAAAAAAAAAACTCAAAGTAATAACAAATATTTAATTTAAGTATATTGACCAAAGTACGACTATACAACACTTAAACCAGGTTTATAACTAAGTCAAGGTTAAAGCCTTTCAACTTCAAGTTTTCGTTAAAAACAAATAAAACATGTTTTATTATAAGCAACAAAAAACTATAAAAGATCTTGTTAAAAGAGAAGCAAATCATAGGTTTTTTTTATTATTTTCTTAAAATTATTATTATTATTATTTGGTTTAAACACCGTTTTTAAAATAAGACACTTTTGTTTTGGTTAAAAATTTATCTCTTCAATACCGTTTTTGTGTTAAGCCCAACAATTCACGCACGTTTACTTCTAAATATGAAACAGAACTAAAATTTTTAAGTAGTCTACAGTTTTCAAAACTCTTGTGCACATGCGCTTTAAAACGCAAAAAAAAAACAATATTTGTAGACTTAAAACACACACACAAAATACCTAAAGAAAAAGTTATAACAACCAGCTAGAAAAAGCCACTAAAACTATCTTAAAAATGAACTCAATATAGTACCGTGATACAAAGTACACAGCCGACAGACACACCATAAACAACCTCAACGATTGTAGAGGCTTCCACCAAAGTGGAGACTTTTTTGTATTGAATGCAAAAGAAACACTCTCCACATACAGCCAACCTGACAGACCAACAATTTATTTTGGCTCTTTTTTAATATTTCTTATTTAATAACATTTTTTTTTTATTTATTTTGTTTTGTTATTGTTTTTGGTATTACCAAATTGTTGTGTTTGGTTTAAATGAATGAACACAACACACAGAGCACTATTAAGCCAACAAGTATTCGCATGTGGTAGTTTAACTCGCAAGTAACCAATTCAACGAAGTAAAACCAAAAGTTGCTGTAGGTCAGTTGATTTGGTAGAGTAGAGTAGAGTGGAAAAGTTGCTTATTTACTCTACTGACTGACTGACTGACTGACTGCCTGCATGAATTCAGTATGAAAATCCGTAAAAAATTGTGCTAATAAGCTTAACATACCCAACCCAACTTGTGCTTGCTATCTCTTGACTATGTGCACGATGATAATTTTAAACCTGCATTGATTCGTTTTTCATGTTTGTATCTCTCTAAATGCATCTTTAAATATTGCATAATATGTTTAAGTATTATATTGCAATATGATGACATTTCGTTACAGAATTACTCGTAAATATAATGATGATGAGTCATTACATAAGTCTAAAGGCAGTTTCACAGTATAACAAAAGTCTGAAATATTTTTAAGGAAAATTAAACCCTGACATGATAATTTTTTTATTGGTTTTTGAAGATTTTCAAACAATTATTAGATCGGAGAAGTATTTTCGCTAAAATACTTAAGACTTGTATTGTAGTGTGAAAGGGCCTTAAGTAACAATTGTATAAAGAGAAAACACTAGGGGTAATATCTTTGTAATGTTAAATTGAATTTATTATTTTGGTGTATTTTATACACTTTTTCCAAAGGAGCAGGTGATTACGATTAGAAGCAGTTGTCCTAGACTTAAGTTATTGATATTAAAGGAAAGAGAGAAAAAATTGAGTTAAAGACAATCAAAAATTTAAAATGCCTTTTTTTGACTTAAGACAACTTTTTTTTGAAGTTGTTATAGTCAAAAGGTTACCTGCAATGGGATAGCGACTTAGGATTACGAAAATGAAATAGACCTCGCAACGCAATCTATATTACTTCTATTTTTAATTTTTTATTTGTTACAAATACAATCGCAAATTGTTTTCTACCCAGTTTAACCGACCAATGTTAACATATACCTTTACACACTGCCTGACTATCCATTTTTATGTGTGCACAAGCACAAAACTTTGGCAGATTTGCCGACATACATTTGTTTATGTACTTTGATGTGGGGAAAAAATTCGGAAACCGAAATAAAAAGCAGCAATAACAATCAAGGTGCCATTTGCTTATATGACAATACTGTGATGTTTGACATCGTTCCGCGAACAAATCTTTGAACAACGCTGTTTAAACAACAGCAGTCTTTACTATCCAAATTCATGTGTGCACATGAAATTGTTTGTTGTTTGAACATGGCGATGGCTGGCCAGGACATTCTGCTAGCCCGTTGTAGTGAAACAGACCCAGTGTTGCCAGAACTTGATGACCAAAATCGCAAAGAATCAGAAAAGAAAAAAATGGCTCAAAATTCTTTTAATTAAAAACCCCTGCAACTTTTAAAAGAGAACAATAAAAAATACATAATTGGGTGCCCCGGTAGGCTAGTTGGTATTGAGCTAGTCTACACTCAAAAGAAAAATCAATCCGTCCGTACTCAAATCAAGCAGAAGCTTGTACAGAGTAGTACGGATTTTCTTAAATCAAGTACAGAAAGTTTGAATCAAGTACGGATTTTCAATCGCGAAATAGTTAACTTATCCGTATTCAACCCCTAATTCGTACTTGAATTAATCCGAAAATAAGATTGATTTAAGTAAAACAAGAATTTAATCAATCTCAAAATGCGCTTGATTTAAAAATTATAAAGTTGATTCAATCCCGAATTCGTAGTTGAATTAAACCATTTATGAAATCAGAAGGAGAATTTCAATATGATTGATTTACTTACTCGTTTAAATCCTTACAAAATTTTAATTATAAAACACCAGCATCATTCCCGATATGGTTTTTACTTAAAAACTTAATATACATATAAGTACATATAGCTGAAAATATAATTCTCCATTTTACTTGAAATAATGAAAACAATGTGTTTTTGTCTCGTTCTGCTGTTTTTGTTGTTTCTACAAACAGCATGTAAATCGTTTTTTAACTACTTGTGTGGTGTTGTATAAGTGTCTGCAACAAACTTTGATAAGTTAAATGAGATTAAAACGCTCACTTTGTAATTTTACTCTCAGAGTGGCACTACCAGCGAATACTTAAATTTTTTTTATACTTCGTTTAAGAATTTCGTACTTTTTTTTAGGAAATTCCGGGATTGATTTTTAAAAGTAATCCCATTAAGGATTGTCTAAAGTACGTTTTAGAATTATTCGTACTTGAGTTTTTGAGTACGACTCGTACTTAAAGTATGTATAAAAAACTTAATTTATCCCCAGTGTTTTTCTATGTGAATATATTTTGTTCAAATATAATTGAATAAATAAAAATTTGCTGTAACGAAATCACGTTGACATAGTTTGTTATACCCACACCACAATGGTGGAGAGGGTATTATGCATTTGTGCTGATGTGTGTAACGCCTTAAAATATTGGTCCTAGACCCACCTTAAAGTATACCGATCGACTCAGAATCACTTTCTGAATTGAAATAACGATGTATGTAACCTTGTGCGCAAAGTAAAGGTCGCAATTTTGAAGATAATTTGATAAAATTTGGGACATAGGTTCTTATTGGCACAAGGACCAAGATTATTGAAAAAATTATGCACCATTCTCGTCCAAGCCAAACATTTTTACAATAGCTAAAAAAAAATATATTTTAATTCTATAGTCACTTAAATCAAGTTTTCGTTGCTCATGGCCAATTTTACCAATTCTTTTTATATATCAATTTATATTAAAATATACTTTTCATATAATTTAATTTTTTTATTTGACATGAAAAACGAATTTTAATTATAAATTGATATGTTAATAAATTGGTGAAATCGGCCATGAATATTTTACAAAATACAAGGAAAAGCCTACATTTTTTAAATTTAAACGTGAAGCATAAACAAATAAGATATTTTTTATTGATATGCTTAACATATCGAATCAAATAAAAATTAATTGAATTTAACCAAGTTTACTTGAGCTTTTTCTGAAAAATTGAAAGAAATCTCTAGCACTTATTTCTTGTTGCAAGAAATTCAATTCTATTTAAAAATCAAGAAAACCAGACTTATACTAAGTAAATGCAGCTTGATTTCAGGAATATCTTTCTTATTTTTATTAAAAACTAGCTACTTTTGTATTTTTGTTTTAAGAAATTTTTGATCATATACCAAAATCGTGAATTTTTTGATCATGAGAAAATGTTTCTTTATTTAAAAAAATTTTACTAAATACGATTTAAATAAGTTAGAATCATGAAATTATTTTTGGATTTTGAATTATCTTGTTTTAAGAAACGAAATTGATTTCTTTGGAAAATAAACTTCTTTCGTGAAAGTGCTATTTTATTCACACTTCAGTTTAAAAATATGTCTACAGAAGAAATTGTGTTTGTTTGTATCTTGTAGGCTTATAAACCGCTGGGTAGATTTTGTAAAAGTTTTGACAGTATATTACGATGGTCTGGAAAGAACAATAGGCTATTCAAATTTTTCGAAATTTTTAGTAGAAGTGGCACCTCCTACACAAAATTTACACTTATTTTCGTCAATTTTAAAATTTTTATGAGCTAGAGCATTTAACCTTTTTATATAAAGAGATCCTACAAGTAAAACTTTTTAAGTCTCGCTGCGGTTATGGTATCAAAGTGCAAAATTGAGCTTAATTATGCGGTAGATCTTTTATATAAATATATATTTTTGCCCGGTGGAAATATAATCATTTATCCAGAAAAGTGTTGCAGTTAGACCTATGAACCATTAAGAGTAGCAGATAATGACCATCTACACCTCAAAGTATATACATTATATGGTTAAGATGATAGTCTGTTGAAGCTTATGCTTCAAAAAAATGGTGAAAAAGTCTGCTGGTTTATGTATAGAAGAGAGATTAAGCTTGTTGATTGTGGGTAGATAATTGGAGATAAGCGTGTGGGGTCAAGGGTAACCATGCAAACTTCTGTAATCACGCTTCTCATTGTGTCTATATTAAAATTGGAGTTGGTTTAAACTGCACTCAACGTAACTAAAGTATTTGGTGAAATAAAAGAAAAACCAAATAAATTAGAGAAATTCAAACTTTATTTTGGGTTGAGGGATTACGCTCACCTTGGGTTTTAGGTTGTAATTCAAATTATAAATTAAATTATCGTATGTTCTAAGGTTGATACTTTAGAGGGCAAATTTTCAAGCTTTAATAATTCAAATTACAAATTTCGATTTAAATATAAAATTCAAGCAAGTGTAGAATTCAACGTTCAGAAAAGAAGTGTTTTAACTAACTGTATTTAAGTATCTTCTAACCTTACGATTCATTATACAATAAATTACAATATGCATCTTTGTAGCACCGGTTTAAACCTAACATTTCAGCAAGTACTTTTAAATACAACAGTTCAAGGTATAGTAATGTTATAGAAATGTAGATGCTATGTTAGCTATTTTTAGTAACGTTTAATAACATTTAAATTTGTACTTCAAGAAGCACTAATAGTGAGAATAATTATTTTAAGTCCTGTCTTATTATTATGGTCCAAACCAAGTTTGGACAAATAGTTTTTAAGTAGATGAAAAAAATATATATATAAAAAAGGGTAAAAATGCGGAGCGGGTAGTTCTTGTTCAAAAACAAAAAAATTGGCAATTTTTGTGTTGATAAAAAGTAACCAAAATGGAAAAAAAGTACACAAGTACACATTGGAAAAAAAGTAACCAATTTTGGGTAAAAGTAACCAATTTTAGTTAAAAGTAACCAAACCGGCAACGCTTGTTGTCAACCAAATGATGTATACTAAAAAGCTTGTTCTCTCTTTATGTGGTCTTTTTTTATTATGCGTTAGCCAAAAAATCAACGTTGTTATTGTTGTTATGTTATGACAATGTTACGCTCTTAATTGAGTAATGGCAAAAATAATAGGTTTTTTATTCAAAAACTACACTGCCCCAGTAGTAGGTTAGCTGGTAGTGAGCTAGTCTATCAGCGCCGTGGTTGCGGGATCGACTCCAGCCAGTGACTCTGGATAAAAAAAAAAATAACAAGTTCAATAAGAACGAACAACTTTGATTAAAAAAAAAAAAATTAAAAAAAATTCAAAAAAAATTTAAATAAAAAAGGTTATCAGCGACGAGGTTGCGGCGAGATCGATTCCCGCCAGCGACTCGGGTTAAAAAAAAAGGTCAATAAGAACAACTTTGATTAAAAAAATTAAAAAAAAATTTTTTTTACTTTTTTGAAAGTATTCATCCAATGAATAACATTAATAGATCTAATGTAATGTTTCATTATATACATTTTAATGAAACAGGTTTCTTATGCAATTTTTCATGGGATTAATGTCAAAATGCATTGGTATACTGAAGAAAATTCTTTCAGTGTATGCCCGACTTAATTCTGCTAGTAAAATACTATTTGAAAATAGTAAAATCTTTAAGTCCAGACTTAAGGTGTCCACAGTCCCTCTTAAATTTTTATTTATTTTGGAAAATATTACAAAATTTTGTATGCCGACAAATTTTGGAGTCGGAGTCGCGAGTTTTTGTGGGTACATCGACTCTGACTCCGGTACAAAAACCTCAACTCCGACACCCCAAATCTGACTCCGACTCCACAGCCCTGGTATTTAATATCAAAAATAAGCCATTTCGGTGCATTATTTCACCTGACCCCAGGTTTTTGTTGCAATTTTTAATACTATGATTCGGCACAGCCAAATATAGCACTATTAGTTGTTTTTACTCAGCTTCTGCTTTGTGGTTATTTCTTTAAATATAGGCGTTTATATCATAATTTGTTTTTTGCTCACCACTGTTATAGTTTTTAATACATACTTACATATCGCAACTCCATTACAATATTGACGTAACTGCAAAGTCATGGCGCCTTAACTCAGTTTTGGAAAAACTTGCACTTACGTCGAGATTGCAATGAACGTGTGCTATGTAAGTATGTAATACATACCTAGACTTACATGAATTACTTTTAAACCGAAACATTTGATAACTTTATGTTCTGAAAGAAAATGCATTTTTGCAATCATTTTTAATAACTCTTATTTAACGGCTTTAGTTAAACACTTTTTTAAATCACTACAATTTAATATTTTAAGCCTAAATAAACATAAAATTAAATATTTTATAAAATTAAATGTGTGCTGATTTTTAAAAAACAATAATAATCTATAATTAAATTAAAAAAAAAAAAAAAATATTTAAAAAAACCCTTAAATACGTGTTTAATCACTAGGGAATAACAACAAATAAAAGCAAAAAATATATTTTATTTTATTTTATATTTAATTGAATTACATATTTAGTTGATTAACATAGAAAAAATACTTGTGTAATTCTACAACTATATCGTTTTTTATGCGTTAATACTACAGAGTGGCGCAAAAGTAACGTTATTATTTATTTAACTAATAAATGTTTCATTGACAATTTATTTAAGATTGACTAGTTTTTAAAGTTAGACTATAGTTAGCGAATATGTTCAAATTATGTTTAAAAAAAAATACCTTTCAAATAGGGTTGCCATCCGTCCTCTCTTCCCCGGACACCGTCCTCTTTTTTTGGGTATCCGGGGCAGTCCTTCTTCTTTTTCATCAAGTGTCCGGGGTTGTCCGGTTTTTTACACCTTCATTGTAAATTTGTTTCTGGATTTAAATCACAGTTCACAAAATTCATTAAAAAAAAAAGATTCAGGTGCTTGGGTTTTTTTAAGATAGGTATGATTTAATTTTTGGGGACGTAACGTGACAAAAAGAGTACTTTTCTTTGAATGTGCCCAAAATGGAGCTCCAAAAAAAAAATGGAACAAATAAGCAAAAGCAACCTTATCAATGTCGTTACTTTTGTTCAAAAAAATACAAATGATTATATTAAAATTTTATTTGAAGATTCTTTTTGGAAAGAAAAAAAAAATCATATCTTAAAAAAAAGCACATCCCTCAGAGTTTTAGTTTTAGTTTGAAGTATTATATAAAAAAAAATCAGCAAAAAAAAGGGTTTTGACTTAGTCCATTTTTAAAATTTGATATTTTGCATATACATTTTTTTCAATATATTTATTGTAGCCTCAAGTATTCTCTTTAAACTGACAAAAATCATCTTCGTATGTAAAGTAGTTTTCGAGATATTAAAAGAATAAACTCAACACATTCGGCTTATTCGGCGATATTATGACAATTTGAATATGACATAACTTTTGAAAAAAAAATTAAAAAATTGTTTTTCGTTGATATGTGTTCTTTATGGGATCAAATAAACCCTCTCGCCAAATTGCATTCAAATCGAAAGGGGTCGAGTCCCACTCTTGGTCGACTTGACATGGAATTACCCAAATTAAGTTTTTGTGTGCCGTCGTTAATTTTATTAATATTAAGTTGTTTAGAAAGTGTCCTCTTTTTTCGAACAAATGTCCTACATTTTTTATGCTGGCGTCCTCTTTTTCTCAAAATAGAAATGGCAAGCCTACTTTCAAATGATGCCCACTGTTTGCTTCGACTCTTTCTAGAGCATTTTACAATTTAAGGAGCAATCAACTGTAATTCTTCTAAAATATTGTTCTTAAGCTCTTGAAGAAATCTCTAGAATTGGACTTTTAAGACTCCTGGCATTCGCCAAGGGGGTATGGAGTACTCTGGGTACCATCACATCGAACTAACCGTTTCAAGTAGGGGTTATCGTATAATGTGGTGACGCTAGGGACGAATACGGGGCCTTTACGACCGGCCACCTAATTTAACCTTTCCAAGGTGCAATTGTACGTTTAAACCGATGGCGATAACAGTTTTTCTAAAAATTTTTTTTTTAGTTGGCAGTTAAAAAAAAAAATTCGCCGACTTAAAATTTTTTAAATATACCCTAAACACTCTTATATATATATACTACACTGAACCAAAAATCCAATGAAAATGTACATTAAGCAAACGAATTACGTTTATTAAAATATTTTCGTTGGCTCAACGAATTATTCGTTAATATAATGAAAATAATACCTAAATTTTCATTATATTAACGAATAATTCGTTGAGCCAACGAAAATATTTTAATAAACGTAATTTCGTTTGCTTAACGTAAATTTTCATTGGAGTTTTGGTTCAGTGTAGGGTATACATTTAATCGGGCTTTTGCTTTAAAAGGTAAATCGCTCGATTAATTAACCGAGGTTTTGGTTTGATCGGTTAATAATCGGTTAATTTGGTTTTTGATCGGTTAACCGATTAATAAAGTTTTTTTTAATAAATAAGGTAATTTCAATAATTAAAAATGCATAAATTATATATTTTTGGAGTTTATTATTAAAAAAACATAAATAACAATTCTTGATCTAAAACGAGCAAACAAAAAAAATATTTCATAAATATGTGATATGTATTCTTAAAGTAATACTTCATCAGGGGAGTTCTGGAAATCGAAAGCGCAAAACGCAAGAATTTTAAACGTCGTTTTTTAATAAGATTTCTGTAGTTAAATAATTTTATTGGCAAATATTTCATTATTCAACAGAATTTTATAACTTAATTAAAAAATTAGATTATTATTATTTATTAGTTATTTCAATAGTTTAAAGAGATCTGAATTAATAAATTTTGAAAAAAATTTTTTTTTTAAATGTTTAGGATTAAAGCGATAATTTTCTTTAGTTTTGACAACATTTTACTTGGAAAATTTGTTTTCTCTTATCGTGGGTGCTAAATGAATCAGAAGCAGCTATAATAAAGAATATCTAATTTCTCAGTCCTTTTCCTGGATTTCTCTTAGCATATAAAATCTTCCATTATGCCATTAGAGTCCTGATTTAATTTTTAAAAATTTTTAACACTTCTAATTGTTTCGGGTAATTCTGTTAAGAATGTTTTGCTAGAAGGAAATATACAGCCCAATTATGATTAAAAACTCCCCGGAAGTTTTTTACCTTTTCCCATTTTTACAATTGAATTAACATGGAAAAAATGGGAGAAGGGAGAAAACTCCCGGGGAATTTTTATTCATAATTGGGCTGATATTGTATAAAAAAATATTTTCTAAACATGTATATGAGACGAAACAAATAATTAAAACACAAAAAATTTGTTATAATATTACAAAAAATTTTAAATTATGTAACATCGGTTAGTCGGTTAATCGACTGAAATTAACCGGTTTAATCGTTAATTGAAAATAGACAATTTTTAATTAACCGATCAGTTAATCGGGTAGTAATTAATCGGTTAACCGATTAACGGTTAACCGAATAAATACCCTAATATATACTTTATAATAATACACTCACAATATTATTACAGTAACGGACTGTAGTTTATTTAAGAAATATTCCGTTCAGTCATTTTTAAATAAATAAACATTTAAAATTCCAAGCAGATTTTTAACTGATTCTAACAGTTATTCAAAAAACTAAATGCATATTAATACGGATTTTCAGTTGCAGTTAATATTGTCCGTTGATTGAGTTTAATTCTTCTTTATGTTAAAGTAAATAAAAATGTAATTTAAAGCAACGAAAAGTTCATTTAATTTTTACTGTCAAAAATTCAACCGCGAATTCCGTAAAAACAAATCAATATTCAGTTATCTAAATTAATTGTCAAAAAATTAAAGTAAAAACAAATAAATATGCAGTTATTTTATAAAATTTTACTGTCAAAAATTCAACACCATATTCAGTAAAAACAATTAAATATTCAGTTATTTTATATAATTTTACTACCAAAAATTAATTTTTACTTATCTATAAAAAATGAACTGCTTGTTTTGTGTAAGCAATTCCCATTTTCTATTTGTTAAAATAATTTAGTTAAATACATCAAATTTTAAAAGTAAAATAATTGTGAAGCCATATCGGTCATGCTGCTGGTGTCTTATAATTGAGAGTTCTTCTGTAAACAACGTGGTCAGTACAACAAAAGTAAAACAAACGTGTGTAACTTGGTAAGTAAATAAAAATATTCTCCCTCTCTCGCTTATAAGAAAAACAAGCGGACATGTGTCTGTCTGGTATTTTTTAGAAATTCGGTTCTTTTGTGGAGTAAACGAAAGTTTAATAAAATAACTGAATATTTAATTGTTTTTACTGAATATGGGGTCAATTTTTTGACAGTAAAATTTTAATAAATAACTGAATATTTAATCGTTTTTACTGAATATGGTGTTGAATTTTTGACAGTAAAACTTTACAAAATAACTGAATATTTTTTGGATTTTACGGAATATGGTGTTGAATTTTTGACAGTAAAAATTAAATGAACTTTTTGTTAAAAATAAATGAAAAAAAGGTAGAGCGGTTTTTAATTTGAACTTTCATTTATTTTATATTACAATTTCAGTTAATTTTACGTACAGAATATTGTGAGTGTAGTAATAATAATATAATACAATCGTAATAGTTATATAATATAATATAATATATTAATTCCTAAATTTATTTATTATTAATAAAATTAATAAGTTAGAGTGCTATATTCGGCTGTGCCGAAACTTTGATAACCTCCAGCGACAGTTCGAATATTTCAGGAGTGGGATATATATGATAACTAGTTATTATTAATTTATTCTTATAAAAACAGACGTCAGCATTAAAATTGGTTGCGGCTTAGACCTATATTAAATTATTAACCGACAATCAGAAAGTTTTATGCTTTTCTTTTTAGAAATTTGAACAAGCTTGAGTAAAATATCATGATTTGTAACTGGTTAAGCCGAACTCAAATGATTTTCGGGATCTGAATTTATACTGGAGCCACGGTAAATTAGGTCCAATCATCCTAAAATTCAGGAGAGTGATTTCTGGTATAAAAAACATAAGTTTGAATAAATTTCAAAACAGCGGTGAAATAAGTTGAAGCGTTTACAGTGAATTTCAGAAGGCTGCTTAATATGGGATCTAAGGTTAATTATGGATCGTATATCAAAAAATGGCATGCCATTTTTTCTGGCCGTATAAAGCTAAGTTGGAAGAAATTTTACCGCAACATCTATATCTGCTACGGTTTTAGGCGTATTTAATTGATTTGCCGGAGTGGTCTTAATATGGAGCCTATGGTAAATTATAAACCGATCTTCACAAAATTTTACTGTGTGATTTCTAGTCCTATAAAAATGTGACTTACCAAAATTAAGATATCATTTTTTACTACGGTTTAAGTCGTAATTACCGGTTTTCCGAGTGATGGGTTTATAAGGGGCCTAGGCTAAATTATAGTTGGAGTCGAATCAAACGAATTTGTACAAAATCTTAAATCATTCCGTGCATTATTTCACTATTTATGTTAGTTTTTGTAACAAAACTATCAATTTTTTGGTGGTTGTTACACATTTTGATTCACTGAACCGATTTTGCTGGATTTCAATTCCAAACTGCTTAGGATACCTACAGCAATTTGACACCAAGTTTGTTCATTTCTTTTGGGTTTTTCGAAAAAAAGCGAGGTTTCAACAGACGGACAGACAGACGGACATGGCTAACTCGACTTAGAATTACTCAAGGAGCCAGAGCCACTCGGAATGACAAACTTTGTATACCCTCTTCAAAATTAATTGGGGTGGAGGGTATAAAAAGTACCACAATAAAAAATGTATTCATTAATTATGCGTCACCCTGTACAACCGAACAAATTTGTAGTATTGACATTAGAATTAATTAAAATTCTTTAATACTTCAGTTGAATGCAATTAAAATAGTTTATAGTTCAAATACAGTGTGATTTTGTATAAAGATTTATTAATTAAAACTTATTATCAGTTAGTCAGGGCTATCATCCATAAACTTTTCATTTCACTTTCTTTAATTGAAATTGTTTTTAAATTTAAAAAAAAAAGATTAAAACTTTGATAATTGCTAGAAATTTGTTTTTTGGAATTTCTTTAGAGAATGTATATAATATTTATTTTAGTACCCACTGTCGTCACTTCAGGCGGTCATTGTTTTACATAAATTTGTTTCTATGAATTAAAAAAATATGAATAAAAAATACTACATGTCGCGTGTTTATTGTGTGGTTATTTAGTAATTTGTTTAATGTTTTGTAACTGTTAAAAACAACGTTTTAATTAGAGCCACTTAAAACATTCACAAAAACTAAAAAAACAAACTAATTGAGTAATAGTTAGTTAGTTCCCATAATATAAAATTGTATTTTAGCCAAGTTTTTCTTTTAATATTAAATACGTCATGCAGTTTCAAGATCAATTTGAAAATTTTATATTATTCTTGCATGTTTTTAATTTTCAAATGTCAAAATTTTGTTACGTTGAATTAAAAAAATATGGAATGTTGTGCAAGTTTTAATTTATTGAAATTTAAATTAAGGGTATTTTTCGAAGTTGCATTCTTCGTCTGGGCATTAATTTATCATAATTAAATATAAATAAAACTGTCATAGACTAATACCACAACAACTTTTACTAATTGTGCAAGTTTATCGTTAAAATTAAGTTTAGGAAACTCAACTGATACTAAAAAAAATTTTTCTTGCTTTAAGCGGCTCATACACTTCATAGATGGGGGTAGTGCACTCATTTTGCAGTTTCAACGCACACTTAGTGATAGTGCAAAAATATTGCAATCGTTTTGTTGCTGTTGAGTGATGAATTGAAAATTTGCAGCCTCACTAAACATGAGTGATAGTGATGTTAAAAAATTTTGCACTCAAAAAAAAAAAATAGTTTGATTTAAAAAAAGCAATCATCAGCTTATTGCAACTTTTTCCTTCTTCACTCATTTGAGTGCAACTTAAATTGTTGCACTAAATTTAAAATTAAAAACTTGTTTTTCATGATAAAAGCCAATAATTATAACGTTATTGACAAAATTTCATTTTGTTTAATGTTTTTTACTTATGCAAATCCTCAAAAGAAATCAAAAACCATGCACATACAAAGTTACTTTTTTTAAGTTTTAGTGAGACAATATTTGTATGCAGCTTTTTTGATTGCATGTCCAAATTTTGCACTCTTTGATTTGAGTGCAGATTTTTGCATTCAAATCTGCGTTTAGTGATAGTGAAAAAATTGCAATATCACTCAAAATTTTTTAGTGGTAGTTAAAAAATAACAATCATCACTAAAGCTGGTAAAAAAGAGTGCAAACTAATTTCTTTGCAGTTTTATTTAGTGAAAGTGCAATGCTGATTTAAATCAAAATTTAGTGCACTACCCCCAACTATGATACACTTGCAATAAAATTGTTCAATTTTACGTATTGTATATGTGTATGTGACATTTGAAGGTTGCACAATATATTCGCAACTATCAATAGACTTTTGAGTTTTATTGCCCAACGAAAAGAAAATGAAGTTAGTTGGCAACATTGTGCAATGCTGTTTATGTTATTCCTATAGGTTATGTTCATCTTTTTATTGAATGAATGAAACCATTGTGCGACTTATTGCATAATATAGGACAAAATGGAAATAATATGTGTATGGGTCGCTTTAGCAAAAGAAAGGTATTTTTTGTATAACAAATGCAAACATAAACGGATACAAGTCTGTCTAACGTTTAAAATTTCAAGTTCATAAAATATTTTTTTAATATATATTTTCAAAAACAAATTGTTAATTTGCATTAATAATTTTCATTTCACTATAATTTAATTTTTTTTTCTCTTCATTTTACAGATCATTTAAGTATTTAAGTTGCTACAAATAACAAAAAAAAAAAAAAAAGAAAACTAACTTTTAGCTTTGTAAACTTTAACATTCATTCCATGAAAAAATCAATGCTATTCTCTGTATGTGAAAATGTCTCCACATTCTAATGATACCCTTGACTATAAATACTAAACAAATGTGCAACAAAAACACATTGAAAGCACGACAATTGTTTATTTGTTTTGCAAAGGAAAACAAAAACTTTAAAGTTTTTATTTTTAAAATAAATAATAGATAACACCGTCACATACACACAGGAATATTTACATCGCACTTGATCATAAAAAGGGGTATTAACACAAAATTTAAAAATTTTCGGAAGAAACAAAATAATGTTTAATTTAACATTAAAGGCATATGAAAAAGAATTTTTAGACCACAAAGTATACAAAATAGCATGATATTTTGCTAGAAAGTAGATTTGAATATAAAGTGTACGTTTTTTCCAAAAAGTGAAAAAATAAAAATTTTGAGTTAATATCGTCTTTATGATCAAATGCCGAAATGTATTTTGAAAAAACAGTTTAAAGTTTTATGCAACACTGACATTTGCTATCTATATGAGCAAAAATAATACAAAAGAATGATAAAACTAGAATTAGTGTTGCCAGCTCTTCTTGCCCGAAAATGGCAAAGTTTATCTGCCATATTCTGACAATCGCGCTATTTTAAATCACAAAACGCTAGATTTAATAATTTAGTGCTCTGAATCTATTATGTTTTGCTTGCGATCTACCAGCATACTTTTGCAATTTGAAGTCGCCAAATTTCTTGCGATTCACAGACCTCCTATTATTCGATTTCAAGTCGGATTCGCAAATCGTAAGCGTTTTGCTATTGTCAGAACATGCCCGTATAGCAAAAATTGCGACACCAAAATTTTATTACAAATGTTAGACGGAAAAATTATATAATTACACGACTGGGTCGTACGTCGTAAGAACGTAGGATGTAACGACGTAAATTTCTAAAAACACGCTATATTTTCCCACAATTCTATCGTAGATGAATTTTCTCTATAACTACACAGAAAAAAATATCTCAAGAAAATTTTTAACAAGACAGTTTGTTAAAAATAAAATTTTAGATCAACAAACTTTTTGTTTGATTCAAAGAAAAAATTTATCATATATACACTTTGCAAAATAGCACTCAATAAAACATATTTAATAATGAAATAATTAAATATTTCTTCATATTAAATAAAAAAAATATTTGAATCAAAGTAAAGACCGTATTTTAACAAATCTTGTCTCTTTTTAAATAGATCATAATTCTCATTTGTTTTACAGTTTTATTTGAATATAATATTTAGTTTTGCCAAAGTATTTGGAAAATACTGGCCTAAGCAACCAGTGAAGTGTTTTTATAAAAATTTAAAAATTTAAAATTGATGACATCGTCATTAATAAATAAAAAAATAAAGATTCGATTAACATTTTATTTGATTTATTCAACATTTTCAACAATTTATTTTAACAAATCAAGTAAACATTTTGTTGAAAAAAATTATTTTGGGCAACAACTTTTTTATTGACTCAATAAACTTGGTTGTTAACTAAAAATTTAACAATTATACATACAAACTTTTTTATCAATATCGCAAAAATCGTCATCGCAGAAAATTCAAAAATTTTTGTAATCAAATATGCGATTATCGTATTCAAATATGAAAATTATTTTTTTCTGTGTATCTTGCATAGTTCAAAAGTTCTATCCTTTTTTGTAAGGAGACTTTTGTGATTTTTTCACATTTTTCACATCTTTTATGACGTCATATTTCGAAAGCCAAAAGAATCTGGGGTCTGAAAATTTATGTTTTGTTAAAGTCCAATAACATACAACATTTGTGTTGAATTTCATTGAAATCGGAGGTGATGATGCCGAACGACATGATGGTTTGACATGGATTCACTCTATATTATTATCTAATTACATAGTTGTAAACTCTTTGAAAATTAATTTGTTCTTCTATTATTTAAATATTTTCTATTAAAAAATATAAAAAAAATCGGTAGGTATAGAGTTTTAATCTTTTTTGAATTTTTTCAGAAGCGAATTTTATCACTATTTTACTTAACTTTTTATTTTGTGGAGTAAGGCCTTTTAGTTTCTTACACATCCATATATAGATTCGTAGAACTAAGAAATCAAGGGAGTTGCTAATTTTTATTTGTTATCGTAGGAACAAAGTTGTTCCGTAAGAACGTAGAAGCGTATGATGTAGATACGTTGCCCAACTAAAATGTTATATATTTATAACAACGCGTATCTAAGTCGTACGTCGCGAAGATTTTATTCTATTTCATACGCCGCTTGATACATTTCATTTCACATTTCATTTATTAACATTTCATTTATATATAATGAACTCTTATATCTAATCCCGCAAAATAAAATTAAAAATGATTTGAATTAAAAAATTTGTGATATTAATTAAAAAATAAATTAAATTTGCATCGGTAAATAAAATAATAGTATCAATTAAATACTTTTTGATATTTAAAACATTTTCTGTAGTAATGTTGCTTATATAAGTAAACGTTTAATTCTCTTGATTAAACTTTCAATTACACAAGAGATATCAAATCTATTCTCCTTTTTTCTCCATCAGCTAGTATTTTTAAGTTTTATGTACTAATCGTATTTTTGACCTTTGTCCCAAAATTAAAAGTTAAAGAAATCATAACTTTTCACTTCATTAAGCAATTGTCCAAACTTTTTTTTTAAAAGAAGTAATTGTTAGCTTCTATAGCGTCTGGTACATTGTTTTAGAAAATACAACAATAAGTTTTTCATTTAAGTTGTTGATGAGTATATTCCTGCTTTTTCCCATATTCTGAAGATGTTTCTTTGTTTAGCTTCTAATGTTGCATATTTTTAAATTTGTAGTGCACAATATAAATTGTCCTGGCAATAGAATAACAACAAACAAAGTAACATTCAAAATTTTATTTATTTAAAAAAAAAAAATAAATAAATAAATAAATAAATATCTACATACATAATTAGCTTCTAAGCCATTTCAAACCTACATTTTCTCTTAAATGTTTTTTTATTTCTTTTAATTTGTAATTAAAACTATTTCCTTGTTATTTTTTGTTAAAAAAAATGTCCTCGTTTTATTTTTAAGCCACTTGTTGCTTTTCTTCTCATTGGAAGTTTTAAACAAATATTCACCACTCCTTGTAATGCGCAGAATCCAGAATCGAAAATTCTCTTATAGAACCGGTAAACTTTATAAATATTAATGTAATTTTTTTAAACGAATATTCCTCATTGGTTCGCCTTGACAGCAGCAATGAAATATGTGCGGGATTTTTACTACTAGACTATTTACGTAACATTAACACATTCGTCCTTGTTGAAATAATTTAAGTTAAGGATACATTTGTAAGATTCCTTCGACTCTTTATTGTAAGGATCCTGAAGGAAACTGCAATTATGAAATTATGAAATCAGTGGCATTTTGCCAAACCATCTTAAGTCGAGATAAGATAGCAAAAAGTTAAAATAAAACGCGGCAAAAAATCACTTCTATCCAATAATAAAATAAAAAATAAAATAAAGAAAAATTTCGTTCTTAATACAAAATTGTAAAGACGTCAACAAAAATGTTTTTTGAATGAAAATTCGTATGATTAACAAAATTTTTTTCAACTTTTTAAACTTAAGATGACTTAAGATGTTTGTCAAAATGCCACAGAAATAAGCTCACATTTAAGATCAATAAATAATTTCCTTAAAAACAAGTAAAAAAAGAAAATAAATGAAATTGTAACTCTATATTATATATGCTAAGTAATTATAAAAGAGCGCCCAAGCTGCTTCCTTACGGGACTGCAGGGTCAATTGGCTAAGGCTAACTTAAGAAATCTTGTTCTTCTTTAATAATACATTTTCGACCGACTTACTAACTTTCTAACAGCTTGTGTTTGTTCACGGGTAAATTAAGCTTAAATTTATGTAACAAACCGTTATGCAAGACTTCAAAAATGTACAAATGTAATAAACAAGATGACTTAAAGTAATAAGCCTTTAGTGCAAATGTTATGCATTTGCCTAATATTTTTTTTTTTAAGAGGCTGTTCAAAATTTTTTTATTGAATATATTAAATTATTTTCAAAAGATTTTGTTATTCGTGCTTAATTCCCAGTTTTTATTATTGATAAAAACACTTGAAATTTATTGTTGATGGGATAAGCTATTCCTATGCGCATTTCACTGGTTGCTTAGGCCAGATCATCAGGAAACTTCATCCATAAAGATTTTAGAAAAACTAAAGATATTAAACCAAATAAAACTGTTAAGCGTATAAGACTTATAGCAACAGTTCTACTTGTAACAATATCAAAGTTTAAACAAAACACATCAACAATAAACAGTGGGTTTATCTCATCTTACATTCCCCACTACAATTAGTTGAAATTCTCTCAACATTAATTGTAGTTGTAAGTAGGTTAAGAAAAACAAAATAAAAACAACAACAACTTACAAAAGATTATTATCAAAAAATAATTTAAATTTTTGGGAATACAAAATTTTAATTTCAAAAGATTTTGTTATTCGTGCTTAATTCCCAGTTTTTATTATTGATAAATTAAATTATTTTTTAATTATTTAATTATTTAATTATTTTTTTTAATTTTCATATTAATCGAATGTGTGTTCTAAGTCAAATTACAATTTATAAAGCTTTCATACTTTAATAGTCTTATATATCAAAATTTTCCAGGAATATTTTCTTTGCACTAACAGAATTTTTGAGCAATAAATGTCCAGATTCTTTTTGTTTAATTAATTATTTTAAATTTTTGGCATTCGCAAAAATGTAATTTGATTTATATTCTCCGCACCCTCACTTCTTCATTATGGGTTAATTGGCACCATCATAAAAGTAAAGTCCTGTACAACAGACTCTAAAGGCGGATGCTTTAAACAATAATCTAAATGTAGCAGTTTTTCCAAAGCGTTTATTTATTATATCCTTAGCAATTTTAGAGGCTGGGGTGCGATATAGAAATAAAATTCGCTCGAAAAAATAGTTACAATTAATGTGAGTATATGCATTACAATGACCACTTATACTTAGTTCTAGTGTTTAAGAATGCTTACATATAAAAAAGAGCTTTATAGATCATTTCTGGACTGAATTGACTTATTATGATATGGTCTGATAGCAATTCAAATAATATTCTAAAATTTACATTCATATATAAATATATTCGTTTAATTTTTTGTTTTTACTTGAATCATTCACTTCAAAAACGGCTCAGGTACAAATTTTTGGAAATTGAGTTTTTTGCGCTTTTTGGAGGTGCACATATAGACCGATATACAGTCAGAATGAAAGGTTATATACCCCTTCAGTAGCGGTGAAAAACAGGTGGCGTTTTTTAAAAATGAATTTCGAAAAGGGCTCATCTCCATATTTATTAGAATTTTCAATATGTTTTAATTAATTTTTAATCAGGGGTAAGTTTTTAATATGTGGTCAATTTGTTATAAAAGAAATATTTTTGATTTTGCCATTATTAAAAAAAAATCTGAATTGTGAACACCGCTACAGGAGAAAAATTAAAACCACAACACAACATATCTTCATTTTAGAAATGTGTGAATGCAGCTGCTCGGAGGATAATATAAATGTATGTGTTTTCTGATTTTCCGAAATGCTCTTATAGTTTTTTTATAATAAAAAGTTTTCGTTAAAAATATTGTTTACTTTTATCAAAAGGAATTTTTGGGAATACAAAATTTAAATTTAAAAGATTTTGTTATTCGTGCTTAATTCCCAATTTTTATTCTTGATAAAAACACTGAAATTTATTGTGGATGGGATAAGCTATTCCTATGTGCATTTCACTGGTTTACTTTTATTAAAATTTTGGATAATAATTTTTTTAATCTGTACCATGTTATTTAAACTTTTTATGCATTTATATATTTTTCACAAGAAGTTTTTACTGACAAACATTATTTACATATAATTTCACATTAAAATTTAATATGCAATATTTAATAATTCTTACAATTTTTATTTAATTTACAGTAGTTCCTGCGTAAAAGCGTTACCCGTTTTCACTTAAATGCGGCCAGCCTTAAAGCCCGCTACACCAGTAAATACTTTATTGCTAACCAAAGTAAAGCTAAGGTAAAACATGTCAACATTCAATGTTTACTAGGGTATTCATTAGGTTAACCGTTAACCGGTTAACCGATTAATTACTACCCGATTAACTGATCGGTTAATTTAAAATTGTCAATTTTCGATTAACGATTAAATCGGTTAATTTCAGTCGATTAGCCGATCTTACATAATTTTTAATTTTTTGTAATATTATAACAACTTTTTTATGTTTTAATTAATTTCTTAGTCTCATATACATGTTTAGAAAACATTTTTTATACAATATATTTCCTTCTAGCAATACATTCTTAAAATAGAGTACAAAAACAGAATAAACTCTCGATAGTAACACAAACACTCTTTAAACAGAATTAACCGAAACAATTAGAAGTGTTAAAAATTTGTTAAAATTATATCTAATGCATAATGGAATTTGTATATGTTTGGAGAAATCCAGGAAAAGGATTGAGAAATTAGATATTTTGAATTATGTGCTGCTTCGGAATCCTCCAACACCCACGATAAGTGAAAAAAAATTTTCCAAGTCAAGTGCTGTCAAAACTAAAGAAAATTATCGCTTTAATCCTTAACTAAAACAGTTTTCCAAAAAACTGATTTTATCAGATCTCCTTAAACTATTGAAATAACTAATAAAATGATCCACAGTCTATTTTTAAATAAATACATATTCAGGGGTGTTCTGGAAATCAAAAACGCAAAACGCAAGAATTTGAAAGTTGTTTCTAATACACTTTTAATCAAATTTTTGTTATAAAATATTAAAATATTTGTATCGATAAAATTCTTTTACTACAGAAATCTTAATAAAAAACGACGTTCGAAAAGTTCTTGCGTTATGCGTTTTCAATTTCCAGAACACCTCTGATTATGTATTAATTTAAAAATACATGTCATATATATATGAATTAATTTTTTTTTTGTTTTTTTGTTTGCTCATTTTAGATAAAGAATTGCTGTTTTTTTTTACTAATAAAATCCAAATAATAAATAATTTATGCATTTTTAATTATTAAAATTACCTTATTTATAAAAAATACTATTAATCGGTTAACCGATTAAAACCAAATTAACCGATTATTAACCGATTAAACCAAAACGTCGGTTAACTAATCGAGCGATTAACCGATTAAAGCAAAAGCCCGATTAAATGAATACCCTTATGTTTACCAAAGGTTTTCTTAAGCAATAAAAACTATGTGAAATATTAGAGGAATAGGGCTATTACATAAAAAGCTTTATACAATTTTAATTGACCTTATAGAATACATTTGCACAATAAAAATGTTGAGTATTTTTCATAAAAGTAACTTATGAAAAGGAATAATTCTTAGATTTTATTTACTTAGTTTTATTAAGATTTTTATTTAATAAATCACTTTAAAAAGTAATTCCCCTTCGAAAATTTTGAGTGGTTTCATTCCGAAAAACTATTTCAATTTTCGTTTTCTAAAGACTCGAATTTAGGAATTGAAACCACTTTCGATCGAAATTACGTTCTTGGACGTGCAGTGTTGCCAATTCAGCATTTTATGCTAGATCTAAAATTATTTTAAGTCATTTGGCGTGTAAAAAACTGATTTAGCATGTAGCAAATAAAATTTCCTAGCATTTTTTAGTTCTTGTGATATTTTTATAATGTTTAATACAAATATAAAAGAAAAAAACGGAAGATTCTAACATTGAATTAGATCTTAAAGATGCAACAATGTAAATGCTCTTTAATGTTCACTAAAATAAAAATCAAAAAAGGAGAACATTTTAAAAAAATAAGTAAAAACCTATTTACGAAAGTTTCGCAAAGATTGGGGCAAGCATCTAAAGTTTAAAGAATGGGTGAAAGAAACAGATGACTTAGAAAACACCCTTTGCAATTACTGCAAATGCGATATCGTCTAAAATAAGTGGCCTCGAACAACACATAGAAAAAAGAAAGCACAAAAATGTTAATGGCATAACTAACAACAATCCTATCCCTTTCTAAAGATTTTGTTACAAAGTTCAGCAGAGGCGACATTAAATTTATGTGCTGTGCATAGTTCAATTGCACCTGTCAAATATCTGACAAACATTTATTAATATTTTACAGATCGTCGTTTAACCTGAAGGACAATATGCAGCATGTTATAAAAAATGTATTGGGCCTAACTTTAATGAAGATTTGTCTATATTTTGATAATTATTTATTTAGTCTGCTTTCACACGTTTCATCTTTTGATGCTCAACTCTTATGTTTTTAGGTGAGGGAATAAAGAAGAAAGGGGGTTAGTACGGAGATGCCTGTACTCGGTCAGTACGCTTTGTGTTTTTATTCGTTGGTATATGCGCAACGATGGCTGCATGTAATTTTTTTTCTCTTTTTTTCTCTTTGATTCGCTGGTATTAAAATTATTGTTGTTTTGAACCGAAAAAAGTTGAAACCGGTTGCTGCGTGTGATCATATTGGCATCTTTAAAAGGGAATTAAAAAGAAGTTGAGCATCAAAAGATGAAACGTGTAAATTCAGACTTAGCATTTATTCTAGCATTTTTTAGCATTTTTTTAACATTCTTTTTTAACAAAATCTAGTATTTTTCACTATAAGTTTTGGCAGCACTGGTGGTGACATGGCTGATTTATCAGTGTTCGCAAATACATAAACAATATATACCGTCTTTTAGTGTTCGGTACGGTAGAAATATAAAAAACACTAACGCTACTAGTGTTCGTACGCGATAAAAATACTGTACTAATCCAACTCAACACAAAGATGAGAACACTTCATTGCTTTCGGTTTTTGGTAAAAAAAATCACAAACTTCGTTGTGGTCGGTTCAGCACATTAAAGTTCGTTCGTTTCTTTACAAAAACCGAATACATATGTGTGTTTAAAACAGCCAACAAAAAATGATGACAAAAACAAAACATGTTTACAATACACACACACAGGCTATTCGTGCTGTGGTCGTGCAAGTTGCCAAGCCACAACAACACTACTAGTAAGAAACGTTGCTGAAATTTTTTGTTTGCTCATGCCTTCATTAATGTTAAAAAAAAACACTAAAGAACACTAAAATATAATGTTTGTCTACAGAATCACTACAATTGTTCCGTTTTATTACGAAAAACAGAATCCTACATAATGTTTGTTACTTTTGTGAAAATAGTTATAAACGGTATTAAGGGTTGTGTACTATCGCACAAACACTAAAAAGTAGCTATCGTTTCTGGGTGTGTGAGCTGTACGCTAAATAATGTTCGTTTTTTTTTTGAACACCGATATTAATACATGACAAAATAAAAGAAATATATTTTATAAAATATAATAAATGCAAGAATCACTGTATGGATCGCGTGTTCGCGATGTTTTTTTTTCCTAAACGTGTAAATCGAGGCTAACTTACATTTTAAGAAGAAGAAATGGGCTTGATTCCTTTTAAATCGATTTGAACTATGTTTAGAAGATCGAGAAAGCCCGTTTTCTTGAAACTGCCTAAAATGTAAGTTCTTCCAGACTATACCATTACAGTTACTGAAAAGTATTTTATCAAAGTTATTGTCGGGAATTTAAAATTTTTTATTTGTTAATGTTTCGTTATGACGTGCTAAATTCCTAATTTTTATTTTTGATAAATGCACTGTAATTTATTGGATTTTTATTATATTTTTTATTCACATAACTGATTTTTTTTCTGATATTTTTCTTAGGATTATTTTATTCGATGTATTTTAAACGCATGCGTGAATTGCGTGCGCACTTATCCAAAGTTTCGCTTTAACTAATCCCCATATAAATGCTAAAAAAACTGCGCAATTAAATACCAACAATTAAGCAGGGATTACTGTATTTACATCAAACATAATGAACCACTTAACAAATAAATGCAAGATAAATTAATAAGAAATAACTAAATTACTACATTAAACCGGATAAACAATGGAGATGGAACAAATGGAAAAAGAATTCTTATTCTATTGTCGTACTAAGTAATTTTTACTATCCTCCAGCAGAAAAAAGTATATAAAGGACTATACAAATACAATAAAACTACAGCAAGGACACAAACACATGTTTGTTTGTAAGTAAAAATACAAATATTGCTCATACGTACTCCTGGCATAATGTTAAGCTTCTCTTATGATTTTCATGTTCAACTATGTACTTGTAAATGTATAAATATGTATGTGTTATGTATGTATATGGAATAATGTAAGTTTCTATAAGTGTTTTCATGTGATTGTATGTGGGTATATAATGGATAAATCCTACTTCATGACAAACAAGACAATGCGGAAAATTGCAAGACACTAAAATTGGCAAAATAAAAGTAAAATAAATGACAGGATTATAAAAAGAACACAACGACTAATTGATATACTATTCTTGCTAGACTTTACGGCCAATTTCAACAAGTTCAGTTATGAAGATAAAACATATATTGTTAATTGGAAGTTAAAGTAATAGTTTGGTTTAACTGAACTTGGTGAAATTTGCCGTTAAAGGTATTCATTATTTGTTAATTTAAAAATAAGGAGCCACAATTCACTGATCTTTCTTATGTAACCTCAAAATATTCTTCTTAACAGCTGAAGTTTGAAATCTTGAAATTTTTAAAGAAACTTTAAAATTCCTAAATTTACAAAACATGTTAGTGTTCCAACTATTTCCAAAGTAGGGTAATTATATTAACGACTAC
Source organism: Pollenia griseotomentosa (assembly GCA_963931875.1). NCBI lineage: Eukaryota > Metazoa > Arthropoda > Insecta > Diptera > Polleniidae > Pollenia > Pollenia griseotomentosa. The sequence goes on from OZ007563.1 coordinate 52,751,693, forward strand.
GCACACAAAAACCTTTTTACATGAATGTGGTTGATGTTGAAATGAGAGCAATTTACAAGTGAATGAATATATACGAGCATTACAACAAGGAGTATATTTTGTTTAGTTGGTTTGTTGCTCCTTTAAAGAAGCACAAACTCATAAAAGTAAGCAACAAATTTCATTGTTTATTGCTTCCTTGGTAAACTATACTACATTACAACAACGACTAAATATACTACAATATGAATGTGTTTTGTTCTTTCAGAGCATCATTTATATATATATATATATATGTGTGTGTGCATGTGTGTGTGTATAAATTAAAAAAGTAGCATGAGACTTTTATTATTTGTTTTACTATAATTTTCCTGCATTAATGTTATATGTTTGATAAAAACTGGATAAGCCTACACCTTTTTTCAAGACCCTGTTTGATTGTTTGCTGTGTTTTGTCCAGCAAATAATATAATAAAAGTTAAGCCAGAGTTGCTCTATTCTATAGAATTTGTTTAAATGGATTCTTATAATAATTTTTTTGCTGTTGGGGAATAGATATGACTTTGAGATTTTGCGATATAGAAAAGCAAAAAAAAAGCCATAATAATAATTCAGCTTATTTCATAAAGGCGGGCCTTTTACATCTGACTTGTCAACTTTTCAACTCGAAACTAATTTATATATTCGGTCACAAACGTTAATGTAAATTAATTCTGACATAGTTTGTGTTTCTTTTGCATTGTTATTGCAGACACCAAAGTTGTTTTTTTGTTTGTTTGTTTGCGCCTTAAAATATTTCAGCCATCTCCAAGTTTTTTTCTTAATATTCGAAGTTGCCAATTTAGGATATAATAATGAAATGTAATTTATACATATCTACATATAAATTTTCATACAAAATGGTATTCAATGATTAAAAAAAAAACACTTTTAGAACGAAGTTTTAGTACAAATAACACTTTATTCAAAATATGATAACTTTCGACAACAATTGTATATTCGTGCATGCGCGTGTGTTTTTAAAAGTTTGTTGTTGAAACAACAACAACAACTCTATAAAAGTAGGTAAAAACGATGGTCTTGTTTTGCGTAGAAACAAGAACAACACGACAAGAAAAACACATAAGCGGAATTCACGGTTTGCTATTGTAGACCTTGTACGTCTTGTAGGATTGGTATATCTTGATTTGAAGCACGACAACAACAAAATGCATACATTTTAAATTTAAGTTTTATTGATAGCGTAAACATAGCAATAGTATCGACAATAGCAAACCGTGAATTCCGCTATACATTATTTTACACAGAAAAAAATAAAAATTGATTTCAATTAAAAAATTTGTGATATTAATTAAAAAATTAATTAAATTTGCACCAGTAAACAAATTAATAGTATCAATGAAACCAGTTAATAGTATTAATAAAACGTTTAATTCACTTGATTAAACGTTTAATTCACTTGATTAAATTTTTAATTAAAACTGATTATATTTTTGATTAATGCTTTAATTGGTGAAAAATTTTGGAGTATTTTTTATGTGTAATGTTTTAAAAGTAAAATAAGAAGCAAAAATTCAGAAATTCTATTTTTTTAAATTCTTTAGTTAAAAACATCGAAATTTTCAGGGTAAAATGATTTATTTAACAACTTTGTATTTATATGTATGTAATGTGGTTGGTAATCAAGTGATCCAACTTGACAACCAAAAAATAATTAACAAGGTTTCGTTTAAATGTGCTAAATTCCCATTTCATACTATTGATAAGCTGAAATTTATTGTTGATTGGATAAGCTATTCCTATGCGCATTTCACTGGTTGCTTAGGCCAGATCGTCAGGAAACTTCATCCAAAGATTTTAGAAAAACTAAAGGTATTATACAGATAATTCTGTTAAGCAAATAAGAATTATAAGGCTCAGTTTTACTTGTAACAATATCAAAGCTTAAACCAAAACAACAACAATAAACAGTTAGTTTATCTTTTCTTACAGTCCCGACTACAATTGGTTGATTTTTGTCAACTCTAAATGTAGTTGTGAGTGGGTAATGAAATTATATATTTTTGTGATAATTATATAGTTAAAGTAGTTTAAACATGTGTGAAAATTTTTCTATTATACAGTTTAACTATCTGCGAGCATACACCCAGGGAAAAACAGTTGGATATGGCCACGAACTAGTGCTGTGAAACTATCGATAGTACTGTCGATATTATCGATAGTCTTAAAATATCGATAGGAAAAATATCAATATCGATATTATTATTATTTAAAATACAGCTTTAAAAACATCTAACAGCAGCTATACACACACAGTTTTTTGCCGCAAAGTTTTACTTTCGCGCTGAATTGTAGCAATAAATACAAACAACAGGAATGGCAAGTGGTATGGATTGCTTAGCTGTGCTTTTTACTGCTAATTAAAGGCCTTTAAGTCGAAATTTGTACATGTTTATATAGGGACTAACATGTCATATATTTTTGTAATTTTGAGAAAAAAAATGCAAATCCAAATGCAATTGCAATTGCGAGCATGGGACAAAACAATAAACGACCATTAGAGGATAAGTCAGCTAGATTGATTTTTTTTGGTTGCCCACAACAAATTTCATCTTTAAATCACTATAGTTATACAAGCAACAACAAATTATTTGTGGTAACCATAATAATGAGAGGAATTAAGCATAGCATGGTTGTGGTGAAAATTATATTATTAAAGTATACAAATTTTCCATTAAAAATAGTAAATAGTAAAAAATAATTAAGTCGAACTAACATGTTTTAAAAAGTTCAACGCGAGTTCAATTCCTCGTTCAGTCAAGAAAAAATTGTCATTAAATTTTAATTCATTTCTGTCTTTCTTAAAAATTATTTAATGAAAATTAAATTTGATGCACTAGAGCCTAATTAAAAATAAACACAAATGTCAATTGAAAACCATAAACAGTTCGATTAATTCTAAGATTTATAATAAAGTTTGTCAAAATCGTTTTTCATTTAAAGGTCATTGATAAAATTTTTAGTTAACTTAATAAGATTTTGTTTGTCGTGCTTAATTCCCAATTTTTATTCTTGATAAAAACCACTGACATTTATTGTTGGGGGATAATAAGCCTGTTTCTATGCACATTTCACTGGCTGCTTAGGCCAGATCATCAGGAAATATTTTCCCAAAAAAGTTTAGGAAAGCCAAAGATGTTAGCAAATTAAACTGCAGAGTAAATGAGAATTACAAAAACTCAAAAGGTCTTTTTTGCAACGATATCAAAGCTTAAACATAATACCAACAATAAACAGTGGCCCATATTCAAAGTCAAAATAATGTCGACTTTAAGTTAAAACCGGCTTTAAATGGATGTCAATAACATTGTTCTAAAGTGTACTTTAGAAAAAGTCGACTTTATTTTTGACTATGAATATGGGCCAGTGTGTTTATCTTTTCCTTCATTCCCCACTACAATTGGCCGGAATTCTCCCAACATTAATTAAAGGTGTAAGTAGGTTAAGAAAAAACAAAAACAAATTGATTTATTGTTTTCTCAAACCAAAATATAGAAAGTTGCCAGTTCAGTTTTTTAAGCCGTGCACTTGCATATTTATTATCAAAGTTATTTTTGGAAATACAAAATTTTTAATTAATAAGATTTTGTTTGTCGTGCCTTTTAAAAAACTGTAAAATTTAATTTTCACACACAAGCATTTTATTTCATAACAGCTCTTTTAAATGTTAACGATAAGGACGTTAATGAACTTAAACATTTGCTAAGATTTCTTCTTTTAGCTTGACTAACACTGGTATTGGTACTAAATATGTAGTTGTAGTTCTTTTTATCTTACAAAAACCAAAATATTTCCCTCTTTTTTTTTGATTGTAAGATACCTACTTCTAAATTTATATTCAGTTAAGGATTTTACTTGTTTTGCTTATTTTGTTTATATTTTATTTTCCAAACTGTAGTAAATTTTTTGAGAAACTATTTTCAAGCAAAATAAAACGAAACAGTTTCACTTTCATTAACTTTCTTTTTCAGTTTGGAAAGGAGGTTTTTTGTTTATTGTAAAAAAAAGGAAATGCTCTGTCTGCTTTGTTACTTTTCTCAAGTTTATGAATTTTATATAAATTTTTTTTCTCTCTTTTTTTTTCTTTAGTTTTGTTCTTTCATTTATATTTTATAGCCGATATCTTATAAAATTTTATGATGTTTGTTTTGTCTGCTTTTATGATAATGCAAGCTCTACTAGTCTATTCATTTTTTTTTTTTTTTAATGCAAAAGTGTAGTTTATCATTTAAAAAATCATGTAGAATATTTTATATCTTTCTTTTTATACGCCATATTATCTTGTTAAAGCTTGTGCTATTTTAAAATTCATTTGTTTATACTTTAGCTTGTTTATAGTAAAACATGTTTATGCGTGTCTTTAGGTCCTGCTTTGTGCTTATTATTTATTATCTTTACTATCCTAAAACTCCTCTTCTTGTCTATGAATTTTGCAAAGCGTGAAATTAAATTTTCACTTAAATATTCATATGAATACAAAAAAGATGCTGACACACACACACACTTACACGTTTTTATTTTAGCTTATATCCTGCATCATCCTTTCCGGCAAGTGCCTGTTGTTAGTATTTCTGAAATACTCATATGGTATGATGATGGACATACTTGTACTAAGGAGGAATAAATATTTTTAGTTTTATATGATTTTTCTACTAAAACTAGTCAAGTAGCAAAGTCTAAACATTTTTTTTAGCTTTTTGTATTTTGTTTTAATAGAAATTTTTTATGTTTGTATACATGTATGTACTTTTATCATAAAAGCTTAGTACTCAAATTAGGATTCTAAGTTTAATATTCCTGTCATAAAAAGATTATGGTTGAATAGTTTTTTAAAAAAAATTTTACGCAAAATATCGATAAAATAGATTTTTATATCTTATGTTATGTTATTAGAATAAGGACATGACGTTATTTATGATATTAATTGCCATCATAAAATTCAGATTTAAGTTTCATAAGCTTTTTGGTACTTTTTTTAGGCCCAATTAAATGTACTGCCTTTAGCTAAGGATGTCGGCTGCGTCTACAAAAAAAAAAAAATCTGAGTCTAATGAAAAACTGCACTAGAACTGAGGTAAAGTTTAAAGTTTACTTTACTGAGGTAAAGTTTACTAGAACTGGGGCCTTATTCTGGCAGTCGTGATCGAGTACTTTCTCGATTCGAAAGCAATTTTATTTCTAATTCATTAAGTCGATACTGAACGAATCGAAATTATTTCTTCAGTATTTTGAAACTCAAATTAATACTTTACAACACTGAAAAAATAATTCCGATTCGTTCAGTATTGACTGAAATAATATATATTAAATTGTTTTCGAATCGAAAAAGTACCCGATAACGACTTCAAGAATCAGGCCCCTGAACTAGAGCAGAACTAGAATTGAATAAGAACTGAACTAACACAAGACTACGACGTTCTTAAAACTAAACTACACTGAAAAGAAAAATCAATCCATTCGTACTTAAATCAAGCCAAAGAGGTTGCGGGTTCGATTCCCGCCAGAGACTCTGGTTTCTTTCCTGCAGACAAGCATAGAGCTTCGCGGGATAAGTTTAGAAAATTAAAAAAAAATAGTACGGTAAGTACGAATCTTCTTAAATCATGTACTGAATACTTGATTCAAGTACGGATTTTTGAAGTGTTCCGTACTTAAAATAAAACGAAAACAGGATTGACTTGACTAAAAGTGAGATAAAAGTTAATCTCAAACTGGGCTTGATTTAAAAATTTCTAAGTTGATTAAATACCGAAATCGTACTTGAAATAATCCGAAATTGACTTTTCAATTCTAACTTACACAATAATTTTAACAAAGAGAAATCAGGAATTTTTGCTTCTTATTTGACTTTTTTAAACATGAAAATAATGTAAATGTTTCTTCTTATAGAATTGTTCTTGAAACGAAAAGTTTAAGTTTTCACCAATTATCCCATTTAGGATTGTTTTAGGTGCTTTTCAATCTTATTCGTACTTAAATTTGTACGATTCGTACTAAAAGTAAGTAGAAAAATAATTAGTATGGTAGTTACTTTGTTAAACTATTTATTGTTTTTAATCCAAATTTTTAATATTTTTAATTAGGCTTAAGTTCATCAAATTTAATTTTCGTTAAATTATATTTATGAAGAAAGGAATTTTACAACATGAAAATTAATTAAAATTGTTATTGATGATAATCTTTTATTCTTGATCGTGGCCACGTAAGAAGAAAAATATAAATTTAGTTCAAGTTTTTTCTTGAGTACATTTTGGTCGCTGTCGACGATATGTATGATTGGAGTTCACAACGTCTGCAATTTCACATCGGCTTCGACATGATTATGTTAATTCCAATGAACTATTCCTTTGCCAAATAAAAGTTTTATTAATTTGTGAGTGCATTCGTTATAACAACGAATTGTACATTATTAATTATACATACCTGTTTACGAAATATTAAATAAATGCATGTTCATTAAATCAATAAAGGGTACGTAATTTAAATACCTGGATAATTCAACAAAAATTAATTTAAAAAAGATTGTTCTTTAATAATATGAACACTTTTTGGCTCAGTGTTGTACTATCATTTTAAGTTCTCATGAAGCTAAAAAACCAACTATAGTTGTTAAGGGCGTATATTATTTAAGTCATTTCGTATGAAACTTTTCTAAAATTTAATGTTGTGGGACCTTGAGTAATTTTAAGTCGATTAAGCCATTTCCGTCTGTCTGTCCGTTAGTTGAAACCACGCTCACTATCGAACGAACAATATTGGCAATAAATTCCTTATAATTCTCCTAAGCGGTTCAAATGTAGAACAACCTCCATAAAGAATTGATAACATAAATGGTGGCGGAATGCACGGGTTATCATAAGATTTTGCGCAAAAAGTCGTATATTACTAGAAATTATCCAAGAAAGCGATGATAGAAGGTTGTCCAACCAAAACGAATGATGTTAATTGTAAATAAAACAAAAAGTTTTCAGAAAATTATCTTGATATTTTAAATTATGATAGAAAACTCTATGACAATTAGGTTCGAAACAAATTATCGGGCAAATGTTTGCCACGGCTTCGGTGGCATACCTCTATCCGATGGGCGATATTTTCAATGACTCTGAGACATAATTGAGGTTCTATGCCGTTAATGTGCCGAATTATCTCATCCTTAAGCTCTTGATTTGTTCTTGGCTTATTGACGTACACTTTTTCTTTTAAATATCGCCAAAGAAAGAAGTCCAACATCGCCACGGCGTGAGAAAACACAGCCATTGAATTTCTCTCACAAAAAGCCGTTGTTACGTTGACTGTGTGGCAAGCGGCACCATCCTGTTAAAACCATATATCGTCCAAGTCAATATCCTCAATTTCAGGCCGTCCGTTATCATCTCGCGATAGCCAACACCATTCACGGTAACTGCTTGGCCGACCGCATTTTCGAAGAAGTGCGGCCCGATGACGCCGCCAGCCCGTAGACCGCACCAAACAGTTACTCTTTGTGGATTTCATTTCCTATAGATGTGGTTTACTGAAACTTGCGCACATTTCTCCCGATTATGGACATATTTGGTCGATTATACTGACCAAAAAAAATCACGAAGTGCACGAAATGCATTTTGATTTGAACCCTAATTTTCGTAAAAGGCTTCAATAATCTAAACGCGCTGTTCAATTGTGTTCATGTCCATGGTTGTATTTGTCAAACACTGAAACAAATAAATGTTATATTAAGTTGGTCATAAAACTTGACGTTAAGGTGTGAAAACCAATTAGCATCGTTCATTGTGGTTAGTAGGCTTAACACTTCAAAGAAAATGGTTTTATAGTAAAAGTTGTTCTGTACAGTTTTACAAGTCTAGACATCTGTAATTTACCATAGACCCCATATAAAGCGAACTCTAGGAAAACACTTAAGTACGCCTCAAACTGCAACGAATAATGCTATTTTAGTAAATTTGGTCCGTCAGAGTCTCATAAGAAATCTCTTAATTTAATTTTATGAAGAGAATGTTTCATAGGCCCCATAAAAAGCCGATTCCTTAAAAATCCTTACTCTTGCAGGAGGTTATCAAAGTTTAGGTACAGCTTAATTTTGAACTTTTACTTATTTTGGTAGCACATTTTTATTGCCATTTTTTTCTTTTTTAGATAATTAAACTGTGTCTTGTTTTATTATAAAATTGACTTTCGGGTGAACTAGCACGAGCTTATGTTATAAATGGTTTCTTTAAATAAGAAAAATATTAAAACTCCTTTGAAAAATTTGCTGCATTGTTGCATACACACACATTCTAACTTAGCTTAGTAAATCTATTTTAATTTAAAAAATCAATCTTAAGATTCTAACTCAAAAAAAGAACAAGAAAAACTATTTCATTTATTTACAGAAAACTAAAGAAACAATGAATAAAGAAAAAAATGGAAATTTACTACTGTCTTGCCACTGACAAGTGGAGAAGAAATTTCTTGGCACAATTTTAATAAATTACGTTTCGCAAATGTAAGGTCCTACCTAAGCATATTTCATCTTTAATGCTCACTTGCACTTATGCCCAGCTTTTCCTTCTTCTAGGTCTTCCGTTTTTTTTTTCTTTGCAGCAAACCATTGTTTTTGCCATATTTTTTAATACTTATTTTACAGCCAACCGACCACAATACTCGCACTTGGGCTTAAGTACAGACATAACACCTAAGTAAATTTCCAGCCCACTTCAGGAGGATGAAAGTAAAAAAAAAAAAATATTTGTAAAGAAATGGTTGCAAAAATTTAACACTCTTCTTCTGGTCTTTAAGTTTTTCTCTTTCTTTTTTTTTTAATTCACCTAGAGGGCGTTAAAGAAAAAAAAAATACAAAATAAAATTGTAAAGCGGAAGTCATGATGTAAAGTAAAGAAAACGTGTTTAAAAGAAGTGTTGTGTGTTGTTGTAGAACGTTAATATTTCCGTTCCTGAAGAACGAAATGGGCTGGTAGGTCTATGAAAAAAAAATGAGCAACAGCTTAGACTCGAGCTAGGGAAAACAGGAAGATATACATAAATGTATGGAAATTTAAGTTTAGCAAGTAAGTTAAAGTAGATTTGATGGGTACGCTAAACGGACAATAATGATTGACATCTGTGGAAAAGATTTGCATGGATACTTGGACTGGATCATATTTTATTGTGAATCTAAGCCACTAGGTGACAAAAAAGCGTTTAACAACTGCCCCCGAGAGTGAGCGCAACTACCACACCCAGGTACAAATTTAAGTGCATAATCCGGTAAGATTTTACACTCGCCCCTTGTTGAACAGCTGGAGCTATCTCACCTCCGCTGCTTTTGGAAAATGTTAGTAGCAACATCAGTAGAGTATCAATAGCACCAAGAGATAGTCCTCTCTCAGGCCGAACTCTTTCACAAGAGGTGAAAAGTCAGCCTTTTAATGGAATTTTCAGGGTACCCCTTCCCCCGACTTAGGGTAGTAAACTACAAACGCGATGTCCAAAAGAAAGTATCTTTCCAATAGAAAAGCGAAACTTTCGCAAAGAAAATCTTCCTGAAAGACATAAAGCATATCCCGCAAGACGCATTCTGACGGAGGCCTTAACCATTAACTAGTGCTGTGCCGGGGGCTACTGACTCCCGCGGTATCAGATAAGATTTCTGGTCAGCCGAGATCGCCACAGATTGCAGAATTCCAGGTATTGGCTGTACCGGAGAATGTAACACGAAAAGGTGCAATATACTTAAAATGATCTCTACACCCAAACAGCTGTAAAATTCGGCTCATCAATCGTTTGTTATTTGTAGAATTTTTTTTAAGCTTGTAAAAGAATTGAATTTGTTTTAAAGGGATTTTTGTCACTAATGGCTTATAAATCATTGTTGGCTTAAACGCTGGTTTAGTTGAACTAAACTTGAATTTATATGTAGTTTAAACTCAACTACTACAAATCAGTGTCCCGTTGTTAAGAAAATAACATGTGACAGCACTACGATAAATCTTATCAAATTCATATGGTCTGTATTGGTAGTTGAAACGCCCAATTATATGCGTTTAAAGATGGTTTATATGTTTAGTAATTTATATATTTGATGGTTTAAACACATTTTAAACCAAAAAGAAAGTTAAACTTGCTCTGATTTTTTAGCGCTAAGAGTGATATTCGGAAGGGGAGCTTTTGTGAGAACTTTGATCAAATATGATTCGAAACGCCCGAAAATTTAGATAATGATTAAATGTCGTATTAAGAAGTATTTAGCTTGATTAACTTTTATTTAAAAAAAAAATATTTAAGTTTTACTTAAATTTAGGACTTTTAGCCATGGGCATTTTAAGTGTTACCTCTCATGTTTTTGATTAACCATACCTAAACTTCAACTATAGAGAAATGTTTTTAAAAGTATCACTTAATACTTTGTTAGATTGTCCTTTTCTGAGTAGGATGCCAGTGCAAAAGAAGGAAGGATGGGAAAATTTAGTACTTTATAAATACCTTTTTTATTCAAAATGTATGCGAAAGTACGAAGCTTTTTTCACTAAATCATTAAGTAAGTGTTTGGGAAGTGGCGTTGCTGTTTCTCTAGACCATTTTGGCATATATGGTGAATGGAACAGAAACATGCGGCCAAACTGTTTGCTTTCAGTCGCTATCATCGCTTTTGTAAATTTCATATTTCTTATTTTCATTGTAAAAGCTGTATAGACATTTTGATGCAAGTCATTTTCGCATTAGCAACATTCTTCAAGTTTCTTATTGTTGCCACTTTGATAATGATGACTGCTGCTACTTAGGCGTGTGTGTGTGTGTGTATGTGTGTTGATGGTTGAAATTTCATTGAAAAGCAGCCCAGCGGGAAAACTCAGAAGACCTTCTTACATCAGGCCTTTTTGAAGGCATGCTTAAAAGATTTTTTGATTCAACTACTATTCTTATCTAACTGCTAAAGAAGGCCTCATAGAAGACCTCGGCTCTTTCGTATAAAAGATAAGATACACCTTCAACACTCGCTTCTATGAGAAGGGAGTAGAGAAGGAGTAACATTTTTTGTTTTGTGTTTTTGCACAAGCAAAAGCAAAATCAATTTTTTTTTTGGTCCCGTTAACCTTCTTATGTACCTGCTGAAGAAGCGAGAGCGGAAGGCCTTCTCCGCAATGACAACGTGTGTAAAAAAGATATGAGTATGGAATGGAGCAAGAAGGCCTTGTACATCCAAAAGAAGGGGTACAGAGGCCTTCTAGAAGGCCTTCCTACTCCTTCTTTTTCCCGCTGGGAGGTGGCACTTACTTTTTGTTGTTATTGCAGTTAGTTGTTGGTGTGAGTGCTTGTTGCTCAAGAAGTTGTAACATTAATTTGTGGTTCACCACAATCGTTTAGCTGGATGTTGGTGTTAAAAAATATGTATTTTTTCATCGTTTCTTTTGCTGTTGTTACTAGAGGTTCTGTAAGAAATTTTTGTTAAAATTTATAATGAATTTTTTACCAACTAACAACCCCTTAACATCAGCATATCTAAGAAATATGTTTGTTTTATATAAACAAAGTCTGTTGCATATTTTTAGGCTGCCACAATAAAATAATTTATCTAATGTTGTGTCTTTGGCATTTACCTTAAAATAGGTCGTAGTATTTGTTTTTATTTAGGAACAGTGTGATAAAAAGATAGAAGTTATTAACCTGGGGGTCAGAGCTGCCGTTTTGGTTATTTCTAACCAAAATAGGTTATATTTTTTTTCAATGTGGAGATGTAAATATTTTTTTCATTTTGGTTACTTTTTTCTAAAACAATAATAATTACGAACGAATATGTATTTCTTGGTACAATTATTTACGAGCTCGAATAATTTTTGCTGTGTACTACGATTTTTTTCATTATTCGTTACCAATGAACGGAAGTTTTTTGGATTATTCATTATGTGTATCACAAAATCTTTTTCATCTTTCTGTTGAAAATATATATCTGCGAGAACTTTATAACTGAACTTAGCCATTGTTTAAACAATAATGAAGGTAAAATTATGAATGCATGCATTTTTATACTCTTGATAGAAGTTTTTTTAAATGATTTTTTTTGTTACCACTTCTTTGAAACATAAAAACCCTTTTATAAATACAAATTTAATCTTTTATTAGCATTTCTTTGAAACATAAAAAACCCCTGTTTTCACACTTTTTAAAAGGATAACATACCGGCAATAAATTAACAGGTAACATGTAGGTAATATTCACGTAAAATATAACTGCGTGCTCCTGCTCTTCCATTTTTTTAAATTAAGTTGCAATTTTTAGGTAATTAAACTATGAAGTTTATGTTGCGGCTATTTACTAATGTTTAACCTTTTAACTTACTCAGAAATCTAACGTGTTAGTCTATTTATGTCGCCTATTCGTTTTGCAGCATCCGTTCACCCACAATAAGTTCATAACAATGGCAATACCTTTACCTTCTCCAAATTAATTGATAACCTGACGTGCTAGATAATTTATGTGGCCTGAACTGCTTTATTTGTCGAAAATTCTTTAAGATTCACCTTCTTTAATTTCAGTAATGTTTCCTTGCAGGACTTATTTTTTGAACCGAATATCTTACCTTGGGTCACAGAAATTGCTGTAGTTCGCAAGGCCGTATCCAGATGTGTGTACAATGGGGTATAGAAATGTAGGTTAGATTCTGTACTACAAGAGAGTATAGATTTTTTTTTGACGCATTTTGACGCTCAGGACTTATGCTCTAAAAAGTAGGAAATTTCCGGGAAATTTTGACATTAAAAAAAAAAAAATTAAATAGTTCTAGAGGTCGCAGAGTTTAATGATTTAAACCACGTATAGCTAATAAAATAAACTAATACACAAAACTTATTCTGTCAAAAAATCTTAAAAAACAAAAAAGTTATGAGCATTTCAACTTCAAAAATTGACTCAGAAATTCAAAACTGTAACTAAATATTGAGAACGTCCGTTTCGGACCACCCTGTTCTCAATGAAATAGTTGAAATAGGGTTGAAATTTTTTGGCTCCCGAGGTTCACTAGTATTAACATTCACATGAATAAAAAAATTTAAAAATCGGAGAACATAAAAAAAATAATTTTGGCCGCCTTCTCAAAATATGAACCAGTGTGTGCCTGTCATTTGGAGACAGCACATTAATGTTTGCGTACGGTAATTTCTTCTCAAAAACGGTAATTTTTAGAAGGCCGTACAGTAATGAAAAAATAAAAATTAACATCACAAGTCTCATATACATACATTTAGCATCAAGATTATAGTAGTAGTCGGAGTCGGAGTCGCACTTAAAATATTTCAGCGTTTGGAGTCAGAGTCGAAGTTAGTACTTTTTTCGGACGACTCCACAGCCCTGCTCAAAATAAATATTATATAGTTAAATTCAAACGAAAATTCATTTTAAACAAATTAAAATCCATTTGAAAAACGGATCATTTACATTTCATTTAAAACAAATGAGTTTTACATTCATTTTTTAAATTTTTTATTTATTAAACAGCATATTCCTTGAAAATAAATAGTTTTTACTTTTAAAAAATATATTTTAACTGACAAAAATCAAACTACATAACAAAATTAATACGGAAAAACATTATTTTTTTGTAGTTTGTTTTTTGAATGACAAACACAACTGTTAAAAAATAAAATTATTCGTAAAATAACTATATTTTTTATTAAATTTTAACAGTACGGAAAACGAATTTAAAAACCCACAATCAGTTAATGCAATAATTTTATAATTATATTTATACGTCTAGAAAAAATAAGATTTAAATTTAAGCCTACAAAATTTCGGTGCATTGTAAACGGCCTACGTATTAGATTATTTTAAAACCATTATGATAATTTTAAGAAAAAACATGTAAACTGGCATTCACAGAAAACACCTTCTCTGTTTAATATTTCTTATTTTCTGTTCAATATAACTTATTCTTAGTCATAATTGACCATAAGAGTTTTATTTTTATGAAAAAAATCTAAAATCTACACTTAATTTATTATTTCAACAACAAAACTCTAGAATGTTTAATAAATAAAAAACAATTCCGACATTGTTTTTCATAACTTTAACAAAACAATGAATACTCGAACACACTACGAGGCAAAGTAAAAAAAACATAACAAATGAATTTCGTTGTAAAATAAAAGAGAAGAACTACAAATAGAAAACAAGTCGTTGACTTGCTAAAATCAACAATATTTCAACCATATTTTTGCTTTAGCATTCACACACACATACACACCCATACAGTTAAAAATTCATATGAATGCATAGATACAGGTATATTAAGTTGCCACCAAATAAAAGGAAGAACAATAAAACTGCCAGCAAATGAAAATATTAAAAACAAAAAAAGAAAACACACTGTGCTAAAGCATGAAGTAACCACACAAACTAAATAAATTTACACTTCTAAAAAATAGAACTTAAATTCACATGCATACTAAGGATCTCAAACACACTCACACTCTGGTACTCACATACACTTACACAGATACTCCAGCGCACACAATCATAATACGCGCTAAGTGTTTTTCTTTTTCATTCCTTAGTTGGCGGTAAATTTTAGTAGATTTTCAAGTAGTTTTTCCAATGCGATATGAAAAAAAAATTTTAAAAAACAACCGGAAAACTTAAATTCAATTTTCGCATTAAAAAAAATAAAATGTGTATTTTAATAGGGTTTTTATTTGGAAAAAGTTTACCGGTTATTCCTGCTAAAAATATTTTAAAAATTCCCGGAAGATTAGTAATGGAAATTTTCGAGTGTTTCTCCGGCAAGTCTTTGTGTTTTATTTAAGGATTTTGTAACTTAATTGATATTTGGATATTTCTGTATATAAAGGTGGTTTAATTATTGAGGAAACAGAATCTCTTGATGTCCTGGGCATGCAAATACAATGTGATGTCCGGTGAACAAAACATATATTCAAGGTGTAGAAAAAAGCATCAAAGTGCCTCGGTTTTTTAAAACGAATATAACTTGCATGTGTGTGCCAGTGCTCCGAAGTCTGTTTTGGAGCTTATCGACCGCGTGCAGGAGAGGGCGGAGGTTCTCAATGGTGACATTAGGGTATCCAATTCTACTGACTCCTATTAGCTCCGTCGCAATGTGAGTTGTATTAGCCTGTTTTTATCGTTACTACAAAGGGGGGATGTGTTCTGATTAAATAAGGGATCTGGTTCCCGAAACACGTACTATTGTTCGTAAAACATATTTTTCCTCAAGAGCCTACCACTTGATGTCGATTGGCCGGTACATCCTACAACGCACTGCAGGGGAAATTCCTCTTTTGGGCCGACTGTTTGTATGTGGAATAACATTTCTGCTGAAGATTTCCCTCTCACTTTCAAGTTGAAAAAGTTCAAGGCGAACGTTTACAAGCACTACTCCCTCTATCATCCTTCCCATGACCTATTCTCCTTGTTCCAACACAACACAATGCAATGCATTAGTGGGGGTCATCCCCTAAGTGCTGGTCCTAACAAAACGAAAAAAATAAATACTTTTTTTTAACGAGTGTGCGCCAAAATACCAAATAAAAATTCGTTCGATCAGCTTTTTCGACTAACTAGTTCGTAATAGGTCGCTATACTAAGCGCATTTTGGCTGAGAACAAAATGGCATATTAGTATGATTAGAACTCAGGTTTCTTAGAAAATATTTAAAGATTAAAAAATAACAAAATGATTTCTCTATATTCTACAATTATTTAAAAAATTTTTTTTTGTCATATGCTCTATTAATTGGCATATTTTTCATTATTAATCCTTATTCACAATGAAAACAATAATTTTCTTTTTCTTCTGTCTTAAGCCTGGTACTCTGTTCAACATTTCACGTGAAATGCTGTCAAAACGTATATGAAAAAAACTTATGCGGAATAACAACGATATAATGTTGATAGACTCTATTCATTTTGCGAACAAGTTCCGAAATGTTTCTGGCAACATTTTTTTACAACTGCGAAATAATGTATGCTGCACTTATTTCACGTGGAAGTTTAAGCAAAAAGTATGAACTGATTATTAAATACGAACTAAAACATTAAAATAACACAACCGGTAACAGTTTCTTATCCATATTTACTTTCTTTTTTATTAAATTTTTTAATAAAAAAAATATTTTCAGTAAAATACATGTGGGGTTTGTTTACATAAGCAAAACAATGTCGCATACTTTGCAGGAATTAAAACGTCAAATTGTACAAACTCGCATGATAGGTACAATTGATACATGTCACAATTTTAATGTGAAATAATTAATGTTGCTCAACATTTTTCACAAATTCGAACAGAGTACTAGGCTTTATTAATTCCCATAGGTTTTTTATTAAAATTTGTTCATGTTAAGCATAGAATTTTAACTTAAGTCTGGCGAGAAATTGAGTCAATTTCTAATACAGCAGCCAGTTGTTTGAAATTGTAAATGATGCTAAAAAATTTTTGAAAATCTTGAACGACAATTTTACCAATATTTATCGAAAATAATAATTTTTGAAAAATACTGGTTGGGGCAGGGCATAGATTGCATATAATACTTTCTTAAAATATTAACGCGCTCGCAAACGAAATGTTTGCTAACATTGTAAACGACTGATGAAAATGGTGCTGCCATTGTCAATCTGGCTTAAAACCCCATTCATTTCTATAAAGATCTTCTTTTATACATACCTTTTACCACAGATGGAAAAAGTATTTGTATGAGCTGTTCATTCTGCTTGTAATTTCTACAATTCTGATCTTAGATCCCATTACAAAAATATATTCTGGATATTGGCTTTCGAAGACACCAGACATAACGGTTACAAGGCTGTTAGAAAAGTTTGGTATATACATAAATAAATCCTGATTAATCAACAAATGGCTGAGGTACAAGAAAAAAAAAACTCGCAATATTCTTAAATTTTTACTCTTGAACCTTCCACTTTTAAAGTCACCGTATAACTTAACAACTTTCAACTTAAATAAGCTCACTAGAATGCTGTTACTGAAAAATGGTGAAATCGGTTTGTAATGTCCGATATATAGCAAAATAACTGTTCCCCATTCTTTTCTGAAAAAATGGCTTTGGCACAGAAGCGCCCATTCAGCATAAGTTTTGGCCTTTTTATCGCAGATATTTCTTGTAGAAATAACACAGAAAAAATTATTTCGCCAATTAAAGCATTTATTAAAAATTAAATCAGTTTAAATAAAAAATGTAATCAAGTGAATTAAACATTTAATCAAGTAAATTAACCGTTTAATCAAGTGATTTAAACGTTTAATTGATACTATTAAATTGCACCAGTAAACAAATTAAGAGTATCAATTAAACATTTAATTCACTCGATTAAAAGTTTAATTCACTTGATTAAACGTTTAATTCACGTGATGAAATTTTTATTTAAAACTGATTTTTTTTTTTGGATTAATGCTTAAATTGGTGAAAAAATTTTTTTTGTAAATATTTGATATAAAAATAAACTATACTCTCACACGAGTGTACTCTTAAGATAAGGGTTTTGGTACGATATTAAGGATATAAGTTCAGCGAACGAAGTCTTCATTCGAAATCGACGAACAGGCCCTTAATACTATGGTATATGAGATTCGGCGATTATAGCGCTCTTACATGTTCTTTCTTATATCATGGGAAGATTTGACATGGATGCCATAAATTTTAAAACAAAATTACTTACTGTCTGAACAGATTCCAAACAATTAAATCCAGTCAGGTGCTTTAATGAACGCATATTGTATTGCCTTAAACGTCAATTCGTTCTAAATAAAAGCGTACATTTTTTCCTATATTTTCACCTTATCTTTACAATAAATTCCCGCAAACGAAATAAACATTTTGTACGTTCCCGGTTATGGAAAAAAGTTCGGAAAATTAGAAACCATAGTTTCAAAAATAATATTGTTGTAACTAAAACACCCTGTTTCTGCCCATTCTTTGTTTCGTTAAAAAAAAAAAACGAAATAAAAAAAATGTGGGTAGTGTTCGTTGTTGGCTCGTTTTCAGGTACGTGTGTTGATAAGTTTGCTCGTGTAGTTGGTACAACTGCACTTACGGTTATCGTACGTAAAGAACAACTTGAGGTTTTTAACATGTTCTTTACGTTGAATTTTTTGTATCTCTCTCTCTCTTTTTTTGTTATCAACTTTATTAGTTTTTAATAATCAAGGCGAACGGGCTTGTAAAGACTGGCGGAGTAAAAATATGGGGCCCCTTAAACTAAAATTAGTTAAAGTTTACAACATTTTTTGACATCGCAATAGAAAAAATATTTGATATTAAAATAAAGGACAAAATATTGCTTTGTGATTAAGTACAGGATATGGAAATGAATGGTTCAACTTAGTTTTTTAAACACCCTAATGCATATACATATGTACGTTAAGGTGGATTGAAAAAAATGGAGTCAATCACCCCCTAGAATGAAAAATATAGAAATTAATTTTTTAAAACAGAATTTTTTTTTGCCACAACCCAAAATACATCGCTTTTTGTTTTTCTTATATGTATAGCGCTGCCATTTAAAGTCTGATCTCATAATATCGCATGTCGTTGTTGATGGCTTCATTTTTGCTTTTGACAAGTTTTTAATCCCACATCGAATTCTGGGCGCCACTTATGCCATCTCGGATCCTTACGCCAAATGTCTAATTTTTTACATATGCCAAGAAAGTTTTCCTTAAACTTAGTATGTCCAGCTCTTAATATAATCACTTTAATGACACGCCTCAAAATTGAGCCCCTTATTTTTTTGCCATGCCCTAAAATACAGTGCTTTTTCTTTTATACATATAGCACCGCCATTTAAAGTCCAATCTCATCGTATCGTATATCATTGTTAATGGCTTCCTTTTCACATACGGCCAGCAATTTTCGAAAACGTCGACCCAAAATTAGACGTCCAGAAAGTGCGTCATCAAGATTCGGTGCCCATTTCGACATTTTTAAATGTTATCTCTGGAGCAATGAAATGTTGTTGACTGAAATTTTATTTTATCCGTTACAAAATTTTAATTTAAAAGGCCAACTTGATTGTAAATTTTAGCTAATTTGTGTTTCTACACTCATCGAAAAATGCATCTTCAAATTGATGATGCCCTTAAATCAGAATTTTGACATCAGTGTTATTACAAAGGGCATCAAAGAGGCTAAAAGTGTCATCAATCCACTGACGAACGTCATCATAAAATGTTGCCATATTTTATGCGTCATCTATGCTATGACAACAATGACATCAATTCGATGCCACATTTTGTGTATAATCAACAGGGAAAGTATGAATATATATAAAAACTAAGCAATGTTAAAATGCTTGTGAAGTGTGTTTTAGGAAGAGTGTTATTGTTTTATCCACTATTTTTGTTTTAAGACACATTTTTAAAACCTTTATAGGAGTCATCGCCTTGATGGACATTCGTAGTCAAAGCAAAAAAGTCTTTATACAACATAAAAATAACATTCATATTGATGACATTAACAGCCAATCCCACGATCTCACACGTTAACGTTCGCATAGAAAATAACATTTAAAACAAAAACAAATTTTAGAAATTGTTTTTGTTTTAAATGTAATTTTCTATGCGAACGTTAACGTGTGACATCGTGCGATTGGCTGTAAATCTTCACATTTGGCTTCAACATCAAGAAGAATGAGAGCGAAAAGAGTAAATTGTAAAATAAAGCATACACATGTGTTTGCAAAAGTTTGCTGTAGAAACAACAATAACTACAAGAAGAACACCCTACATTATTTTCATGTTTAAAAAGTAAAATAAGAAGCAAAAATTCCCATATTTTAGTTGCTCCAATTATTTAGTTAAATACATCAAACGTTCAAAATAGAATGATTACGATATCGGGCATGCTACTGGTGTCTTAAAATTAATGGTGTTTTCTTTTCTACAAAAAATGTCACATTTTATTTAAAAAAATGCAATTTGGTGTTCGTTTCTTAAAAATGCTTTGCTCTCTAAGAGGGCAGCGTGTTTTATTCTAAAAAAAAACACCCTTAAATGTCATAAGGCATTGCACTTTACGCCCCGTATAAATCGAGAGTGTTGATAATGCCCTGTAAAAAGATGGCTTCTGTTTATATATAGGGTTACCATACGAAGTTGGGAAAAAATCGCCTCTAATCAGGACAGTAAAATTTTTAAGTTTTAATAGTAATTTTGTCTATTATTTTATAGTAAAAACAAAAGAAAGCATTACATTATTAATGGTAGGTTGTCAGTGACATAAAATTTAAATGGAATCGGTGTTAAAAAATTGTTTTTGAAAAAAAAACGTCAAATCAAGAAATCGTAAAAACTTGGTGTTAATAAATTCGCAATCTGGCAAAGGTATTTTCTTGTTTACATATTTTATGAAAAACAAACTAAAGAAATTGGAATTTGGTCATTCATTTTGTTCATTTATTTATTTATTTAATATAATATAATATATAATATATATAATATAATATAATACTTTTTGATTTATGTACATATTTTTTTATATATTGAAGAACAAACTTTTTGTCAGCTGTTTAAAACAGGGCGATCCAATTTCGTATTTGGTTCTCGTTAAATAAAAAATTGCATTATTACATGTTAGGCAAGACATTTTATAAATGTACCTTTTTAAATGTGGTATTTTTTTTTGTAGAAAAGAAAACACCATAAGTGTTTTTTTTAGTAAACAAAGAGCGGAATACAACAAAAGTAAAACAAACATACGTAACGGTGTAAAGTAAATAATAATATTCTCTCACATTGACTTAAGTTAATCCCAATGGCTCAATTTAATGACAATTTGTTATTAAATACAGTCCAATGAGTCGTTTCTCCGATGTTACTGAGTCATAGTACTGATGTCATTTTTTATTAGACTGACTCCGATTCGTCAATTCTGTGATGCCGATGTGTCATTCCATTGATGACATTCTTTTAATTTTTGAACCTGATGAAAATTTAGTCAAGTGGGCTTAAGGCTGACATCACAATGATGAAAAGTGTAATGGTGTCAAAAACAAAGACACTGGTCATAGTGCTGATATCAAACAACATCAGCGTTACGACGCCTTTTCTATCAGTGTATTAAAAAAACCGTCAATTTATTTCCCTTTTTGCCGTTTTATTCTAACGAAAACTATAGATCCGTCCCTGTTCACTCTCTCACTCCCACCTCCAGAAATGTGTACGTATTTCTAACGAAGTGGCTGTGTGAAGTGTTGTAAAAAAAAGTATTAGCAAAACTTGTTGTATTTTGTATCATATAAAATCGTAATAAAAACCTGAGTTATAATATTGTTAGTTTTGTTAAAGGAAATTTTTTTATACAACGTTTACAAATTTTCTATTTAGTCTTTATCTTTTTACATTGACCGCTCCTGCAATCCTAGTTTAACTTTTGTAATTTTATTGTATTTGTTGCTGCTGCTGCTGCTGCTGGTGTAATTCAAAGTTATTCAACTCACTTAAACTGCTGGCAATAAAATTATTTGTTGCTACGAGTACAAGTATTAAAAATGTTCTTCTTGTTTTGTAAATATTTATAATTTCATAACAACTCTTTAAGTGTTAAATTGTATCTGAAGAAGTTTTGTAGATGGCGGTAGTTTGAATCTGTGTTATAGAATGTTTGTAAAAATGCCTGCGTATGTGTGGGTGTGTATGAATAAAGTTATGTTGGGGTCCGTTGTACTAGTTTATTAGTTTATATTTTTTTTTCTTTCTTATTTGATAAGTTTTATGATACATACGTTAGATAATATTGTTGCTGGTTGGTGCTATTGTTGTTATTGAATCTTAACTATCAAGTTGTTTCCTTTAGTTTGTTGCAACAATCTATTTATGGTCGGTCTAGTTTATATACAAACACACTCGTAGAAACATAAACATAAAACATAGTTATGTTGGGATCTGTGTGTATCTATGCAAAAACTTATTTTCCCTGGTATTTGTAATGTTGTAAATTTTTTTTTAGGTTTTTTTTACATCCGTTGAACATAAAATCTAAAAGTGTTTATAAGTTTATTTTTTATTTGTAGGTTTTTTTTTTGTTTTTGTTGTATCTGTTGTGGCAGAGTAAATTGAATTTAATACATTTTAATTATGAACTTTATTATTTATAATAGTTTATTGTTGTTTAGCACAAGCTGTATTTCAAAAAAACTGTTGAACTCTGAATACTTTAGTGCCATGTACACCTGCCATGTTCTAGGGGAAATATTATTCAAGGAGTGCTAAAGTTTAAGAAGGTTTTTTTAAGCTTCTAATGCATATTTTCTGTCTTTTTGTCTAGACATGGCTTGTAGCTCGATATGCAGAAAATAAAGTTCAAGTAGAATAATCCATGTGATTTTTTGGGAATCATTTTTTCTAGTTTTCTAGTTTTTTTTTATTTGGATTATTTGGTTTGCAAAATGTTTTTTAATTAAAATAGCTTGGAATATTTTAGATAATAGGTTTGTTGTAACAGGAAGAGTTTTAAAGAGAATAACTGAAATAGTATTAATAACATTGTGAAAATAAGAAAACAAAAATCTCAGAATTTCAGCCTTCTACCTAAATATTTCGACGCTACTCTTATAAATGCATAATTGTGTTTGGCTAACACAGTCATTCTAAACGTATAATCAGAATCGAAAAATCCTGCCACATAACACAACCAAAAACGTCAACCACATCCGTACCGACAGCGAACCGTAAATAGACAGAAAATGTAAAACTACGTGCAAAAAAAAAAACAAGAAATGTTTAATATTTGAAACATAATTACGACATTATTGATGTAACAAATGTTCATGAAAAAAGTTGTAAATGTTGGTGTCTCACCACATTAAATAAACATACGCACGAACACACATTTACTGACATTCACATGCATGTTAAATAACCCAGCAAACAGAGTGATGTGATTTCAAATGGAACAGAAGACATTAAAAAGCTTGGAGTAGCTAGCACTATATTAAAATATATTTATTTTAATAAAATCATCTAGATGATAAAAGATTTACTTTGCAAATACTGAGGCATGTTCAAAACCTTGTATGTATATGTTCTGCCTAACAACTGTACAGTACTTCCAAGCACTGTATTTGAGCCAAGCTTTTGTTAAAAGATAAAACTATAATAGCAAATTTTGCAACAATACAACACAACGTAGTTTGAAAAGCTTTCGATTTGGTGCTTGATGGAAAGTTTTTGTGTTTTGTTGAAAAGCTAAATTCAAAATCAAAGTAACGAAAATAGAAATAATTTCAAATTAATTAAATCTGATAAAAAATTTGGCATAAATTTAATATTTCTGAAAAAAAATTACCTCTCCCAGCAAAAGTACAAACTATGTACAAACTTTTAGAAACTTTTCAAAGCAATACATTTTGTGAAATCAAAAAATGCAAATTATTAAAATTTTTTTTTTAATTCCAAAATGTCCTATAACTTGAAAGCTTTTGAAAAATGTTTCAGAAATTGTAATTTTTTATAAATTTCATAAAAATTTTTGCAAATAATTGCAAACTTGCGCAAAATATTAAAGTACTTGCAAATTTTTATGAAATTTCCTCTAAATTTTATATTTTGGCGAAATTTTGCATAAATTGAAAATTTGTCTAAGTACTGCGAACTTTTGCAAGATTTCAATTAATACATTACAAAAGTTCAATGCAAAGCGTAAACGAAATTTTTAATTTTTCATAACTTTTTTTTTTTAAAACAAAAATGCCATAAATTGAAACAAACAACGGTTTTTTATACCGAACGAATTAAAACTGGATGAGACACTAAAAATATTTTAAAAATGCAATTTGTAATGAATAATAACCCCGAAGAGGTATGTATTTTGTTCTTGGCTTATTTTTTTATTTTTACGAATGTTTTCAAAGCTATTTTGTAAAAAAGAAACATTAAAGTCGCATCTTACATTATTGGGTATAGCCGACGGTCGTTGAAAATTTTTCAATTCTAGTTAATTTTGGTCGCTGTCAACGATATGTGTGATTGGAGTTTTCAACTTCTGCAATGTTACATTGGCTTTGAATGCAATGTTATGACGTATATAACGTAACGACGTAATCGCCTTTGATAGTTTTCGACATGTGTTATAGATAAATTTTTTTTTAAAACTTTTCGAGAAACGATGGAATATTTTGTCTTAAATCTTTTTGATGAGTTTAAAAAACTTAAGGCTCAGTTATCCGGGAGTAACAGTAACTTATTCTTACCGTAAAAACGTAAGACATCCTACTGCTAACTATAATCGTTCAAATTGCTTTACATTCAACATAATAAAGCAGCTGAATTGCAACGTAACTGTTACTCCCGGCTAACTGAGCCTTTAAGCAAATATTAAAATCATTCTGATTTTAAAGTGGGGTATAAACTATCGAGCTTGAGTGACAGTCAAAAATTTCGTCAGTTAACAGTCAACCACAAAATAATATGTTGACAGACGAAAGTTAGCGGCCACACTATCAAACAAGAGACAAAAGGAGCAAAACTGTCATTCACGACAAAAAATTTATCTGCATTTTGCCGATTTTATTCCCAGAATTATCAAAATGCAGATTTGAAGAATTTTGGTTTAAAATTGCAGACTTTTGAGATCGGTGAAAACTTCTTTACATTCAGGTCTGTTCTGAAAATCACGTGATTTCAAATCACATGTCCTTTTAAAATCACACGTTTGATTTTGTGGTGTTCTGTAATCACACAGTTTTGTTGTTTTTTTGTTGTGATTTTCAATTGTCGAAAGCACAAGCAAACACAAAAAGTTTGTTCTACAAAATGATTGTCAATTTTTTAAAGCTTTTTATGTTATTTATCTTATTTTTTGTTCTAAAACAAGTTTTAAGCTTTATTTAAAATTTTGCAATTTTTGCGAAGTTAGGCGATGTTCGCGATAGACGCGATTTGTTTCTGTAATCACAACAGCAGTCACAAAAGCGAATATGTATAATTTTTGTAGTGTTCTTGAATTGTCTTAATTTTAAAAGATTTGTTGTAAATAAAATAGCTTATTGCATAAAAAGTAATAAACAACACATTGAATATTTTATTTAAGTAATTTATTATAACGGTCACCATACAATAGTCGCAAAAATAACAAAGTGATTTCAAAAAGTTGTTTAAGTAGCTAAACGTTTTGAAATCACAAAAAATATGCCCAGAACACGTTTCTTGTGATTTCAAATCACTTTCATAAAACGTGATTTTTGATCAGAAGGAATTTTATTAGGAGAAGATTATTTAAAAATTAAAAATTGGCATTGTTTTGACACATTAATATCGCCGGACTTACGTTATCTGATTTTATACGAAATAATATGCATATGTACGTATATATTCATATGTACTTATGTATAAATATCTTTAATAGTTGCAACAATTGATCTCTTGTAAATTTTCAATAACACCCTTGATAGTTTAAATATAATGTCAAGCAATTTACTTTTAATTTGTTGTTTAAAAGAACAAAGGTGTGATAAACCCCAACTCAGCCTGTGAAGTTAAATTTGAATTGATATTTTTAACGTAAACATATCCAAAAAATTATCAGCTATGTTCTAAAAATCGCATTCGATTGAAATGAAAATAAACACAAAAGAAGACAAAGACAATACAAATGCAAACTACACCATTGCAATACTTTAGTAATAATAACAACTGTGATCAAAAAGACAAATTTTCTCTGATAATTTTTATATTTACATACATTTATTTTAATATTTTAAGTTTTGTTTTGTGCTGTCCACCTTTACAAAATACTGTGATATAATTTATAAATGATGTAAACTGACGAAAAAGATTATTGTAAGTTAATTTAATTTAATTAATTTAATTTAATTTAATTACTTTTTACTTTGTATTTTTACAATGCTGCCAGATTTTAATAAAAACTCAATCCCTGAAGAAGTTGGAAAGAATACCAACGAAACGACGGATTTTTTTGAGAATGAAATAAATAGTCTTTTATTTACATTAAATTAATGACCTTGAAAGCCTGCATATAGGAAACTATATAAACTATTTAGAGTAATCAAAAAAGGTCGATCAACACTTATAATTATAAAATAGAACAAATTTTTAAAACTTTTTCGTGTTGAAAGTTTAATCAAATATGTCCATTTTTATATCTTATACTTTGAGGACAGACCACTTATAGATATTTACCATCGATTTAAAATTCCAGAACATAGCCGTAAATTTTGATATGAATTGTGATATTGTTTTCTAAATAAACTACAAAAAAATTAAATAAATGTGTTTTGCAGATGTATTGAAGATTTTTGCTGATTTTTCCCTCTAAAAGTTCTGGCAACACTGCATGAGAGCAGGGCTGCCAGATTTGACGATTTATCGCCATTTTAACGATTTTTTGTTCCGGAATTAGCAAATTCCAAATTCTGAATAAAACACTTAATTTCCAAAACACGTTCGTTTGTTAAGCTTGGAATATTTAACAGTCGTACCTTAACAAGATCGGAAGGCGGAACGTTTTCTTTCGCTTAGCTTTTACGCTGATATGCCATACCAAAGCAAGAGCGTCAACGTTGTGTCACGAACAGTAGTGATAGCTTTCTTGTTTAATAAAACCCACAAATTATAAATAAAAATAGAGATAAAAACGCTAGATGAACCAAAAAATAGCTAAATTGCTATTATTAATTAACAAAAGTGGCAAACTTCACTATTTAACGAGCTGTCAAAATCGGTGTTTCCAATTGCAAAGCGTTGAGGCCGCTCTATTCAAAAACTAAAAAACGCGTGCCGCTTTTGTTTAGGTATGGCTGTAATATGCAAGTCTTAAGAAAATCTTTAAATGATTATTATTATTAATGTAACACTTGGTTTATCTTTCGTCAAACCATCATCGAATGAACCTTTTACGACTCTCTGTATAAAACATATTTTCAACAATTATACGGCGAACATTTCACGGGTAGTAAGATACTTTCTACATGCGGCTCATACGATTCTTTACATGAAAAACTCGTTAGATAATCTTCACCCGCGTCTTAAACGATTGAAGAAGCGCCGTTCGCTGTGCTGTGGAAGAATCTCAGTCGTTTTTCCAGTTTTTCCCGTGTGAGGAATCTTCTACGATTAAAAAATGCGGTCATCGACGATCAAAGACGCTCTACATGAGACTTCCAGTATCTCTTACACGATTAAAATTTATAGGTTGGTATGAAGTAGTTATGTTTTTGTTTGAATGTTTTTTTTTTTACAAAAGTCGAAAAAAATTGTTTTAAAAAAACTAAATTTAAGTTGTCCGATTTTTTGACGATTTTTCGAAACGTAAAAGACACTTTTTTTATTTTTTTTTCAGAAAATTGACGATTTCCTCACAAAATTATCTGGCAGCCCTGCATGAGAGAAACATTTGGTGTTTTCTAGGAATATCGTCATATGAATTGATAATAATTACCAAAGATTGATGCTTAAAAGAAAGTGTTCCATCTTTAAACTGCCCTAAATGCAATTATTTTATTAAACTGCTGTTCAATATTTTTACCTTTTTTGTATGAGTTGTTTTGTCCTCGGTGTTTTCAGTTTTAGGATTTTTTTTGTTGATTTTTTTCTTGTTTTGAAAACACAAGAACTCACAAAGCTGTAGTAATTTAAGTTCATCAAATTTAATATTTATTGAATTATTTTTAGTGAAGGAAGTAATTTACAAAATGAAATGAATTAAAATTTTTTTTGATAATTTTATATTTGACAGAACACGGGATTAAACTCGGGTTGAATGAAAATTAAAATATCAAAAATTTCAATTCGAATTATACTTGATTTTTTTTAGAGAGAGTGATGTTTTTTTGTTAATTATGTTTGCACTGAAATAAAGTGTGATTAAAATTACTTTTAAATAGAACACATAACTTTTAAAACCTTTTGCGCAGCCCTTTTTGAGCACCTCACTTTAATCGGTTCACTGTTCAATAGCAAAGACATCGTCATACACTTCACAAACGCACTGTACAGTGCAGGACTTGAGCACTGAATTTAACTGGTGTATGGCCGGCATAAGAACAATAATTTAAAAAAAATTGCAGAAATTGTAAATTTTTTCAAAATTTTTCATAAATTGCTCCATTTCGCTAAGTGCTGCACTTACTGAAAATTTTTTCAAAATATCCTATTGCTCGCAAATTTTTTGACTACTAATTTTTGCAAAACTTTTTTATTTTAATTTAAAACTTTTGCAATACTTGAAATTAAAAGTGATGTTTTATATAACATTTAACGGCCAATTTCACCAAGTTCGGTTATAATTAACTGTCGGTTATAGCTGTAAAAACCGGAACTTTAATCAAAGGTAAGTTTTAACCGAACTTGGTGAAATTGGCCGTAAGTGTTCATATGCAGCTCTTTAGTAAATACAAAAATGAAAATAGATTTTAAAATTTTTTATTAAAAATCTAAATTCAAAAAAAAAAAAAAAAAAAAAAAAAAAAAAAAAAAAAAAAAACTTTCGCGAACTCTTCGCTTAGTATTGCTGTTTGCATACGAATTCGCAGATGTGTGTACGAATATTTAAAGCGAATATCTAATGATGGCAATTTTTAAGAAAATAAATTACAACTACCGATAAAACTACATAAATACTTACATATAAGAAAGCATTAAAAACCAAATTTAAGCCAATTTAATTAACTTTTCTTAAGGCACTACTATAAATGGTGAGATAAGGCACCAACAATTATATTTATTCATAAAATTCGTATGCCCACATATTTAATTTCATTATTTGCATTCGCATTCACATTCGCTAAACCTACATATATTCGCCGCACACCTAGTTTATATCTTAAGTAATCGTACTTAAAATTTTAGCTCGGGTTCAACAAAATTCGAAAAACCATAAAAAAAAATAATAAGTTAAACTTTAATTGTTTTCACAACACCTGAGCGCAATTGCCAAAAAATATTTTGGCTTTGTTTTGCCTTCCTCTGCTCTAGACTAAATACAAAAATTTCTTGGACATGTTTCATCCGAAATATATTATTATGTATATCCTTTTCTGAACGTTAAAAATTAATTTTTAACGTTATCGCTTATGTTCGCCATGATATCATCTTTCCTATCCAATTCGCATACACACACCCTCTTCATTTCAACAGTTTACGCATAAATGCATGCTCATGCATGCAACAACACCAGACGAATGAAATTATGCGTTTATTTGGAAAACCAGGCAGCCAAGCAACCAGCCAAAGTGAATTTTAAATGAAATTTTCAAATTAAAATACTATTACATTGTTGGGGATTACTTTACTAGGTCCTTGCTACTCGTACACACATCCAAATAGTCTCATATTCACATATACACACCCAAATTTACATACACCTTCGCAATATTGTAACACATGTAAGGCTCATGATACTTTTATATCCAATAACATTTATTACTTCGAAAATCGCACAAAAACAAACAAACAAAAAAACCTGCAGCAGAGAATATTTTTGTACTTGGTATTTACTCGTTCCCGGTCAAACAATGTCATTAACCATAACGACGGTTGTACCTGTGTATAGAGTACCATTGTCGTCTGTTAGTCTTTTTAACATAAGGTTTATTTGGCTCTGTATCGAAGTAAAAATCTCCATAACTGATACGTTGTGAATGTATGCCAAAACGACCACGACGATTGTTCCAGCAAAGGCCACGAGCAAAGTTTCTGTAACTATTACAATGGTATCCCTTAAATGTGTAGGTGGGGTCCATAGATTGTTTAAAAAATACAGCAGCTGTAGAGTGACTGCAGGCAATCGGGTCTGCGAAAAAACAAGAGTAATTACTTTACCAGTAAAATAAATAACACAAATAACAAACTTACTGGTACTTTGTATGTCCTGTAGACTCACAAGCAATCGGCAATTACGCTGTGGTGCCTTGCCGCCATTTGGATAGAAATCTGCATGCCCAGACTTAACGTCAGTACCTAAAGTGCCAGCCGATGTGTGTAAAATTTGTACAAATTGTGCATCACTTTGGTCCAATCTGTACTGGGTGGATACCACGGAGGGCATGGTAAACAATGGACCTGCAGGATCTAAACCTATAATTTGCTCAACCTCACCATTCAGAGAAGCCCCAGCAAAGCCAGCTGCATGTGCTCCTAAACTATAGCCAGCTATAGTTACATTTCTGCGGCTAAATCGCTTAGGGCTTATATGCTCTAAAGACTCTACGATACCTGCCACAGTCAGCCCCACATCAAAAATGGACATTGAGGCAGTTTTATAATCGTTTTGTGACAAATTACCCCAGTCAACCACACAAATGCTGTATTCGGGGTCGAAATATTTCCAAGCTAGAAAAAGTTGTTAATTACAAGATTTTTACATTAATAACTATTTTTATACTTACTTCTTAACAGTTCCTGTACCCATTCCTTACTGCCCTTATCATTCCATCCATGCAGAAACAAAGCTAATTTTCTACTGCTATTTAAGAGGCGAAAGCCTCGTAAGTCTCCTAGCTGCAGCCTAAAATGGGCTTCTTCTCCTTTTGTTACATTTGAACTGCAAGAAATTAATTTATCCTTTAGCATACAGTTATTTCATAAACTCCTTGCGCTCTTTTGAAAATGTTTTGTGGTTTGAAAATATCTTAAGTCGGAAGCGAAATTGAGTTGCGAAAGGTGTAGATCAGGTGTAATTTGAAATTATTACATTTCAAAACAAATGTGTAATGTAAAGGTTTGATTTTAGCAAAAAATTATACCACTTAAAATATTGTTCAGCCAAAAAAATTCACAGTCTTCTTAACCAAAGTCACGGTTTCCTATTAAGAAAAGATGTCCATCGTTTAATTTAGATTTTAAAAAGCTTGGTAATGAACGGCGCCTTATGGACTGTAAGATTTCGATAAATATTAGATTCAAAGTAAATTAGAACCCGAAGTTTATTGTAAAAAGTTATTCAAACCAAAATATATGTTTCCAATATTCTAAAAATTAATACATTTGGTAGTATCCCAGTAGAAAGAATTTGGGATTTTTGAAGCACTTAAGAGAACAAGCACATAATCGAGCGCTTCAAAAAGAAAGCTCTTATACAGCAGTAAATGATAGAGAATAAAATACACAAAAAAGCTGCTATTTTAGTGCAAATTTGATCTAAATACCAACATAATAAAATGGTTTATGGGCACAAATATCCTTTTCCAAAAAGAATGGGCTTGGTCCTAGTGAAACCTATGCACCAAATTTCATTAAATTATCTCCAAAAATCTCCCCAAAATTTCATAAAGTAAAACTCACATGTAGACAGTGGCTCACAACCAGAGACCTGCTCCGAAGCGGCTAACAGCCGGCTAAGCCAGCCTCCGATAAAAGTATTTGTAGCCGCCGCAGCCGGTAATTCTTTAGCTCAAAATCGGCTCCAGCTTAGCCACCGAATACTTTGTAAAGAATTTTTACTCTCGTTTTTAAACACCTTACCACATCCATTTTTGTTTGACTATCCTTAAAACGTGCAGCTCTAATAATGTCTGCCTCCCAATACTGTCAGTTCTTGTTTATAAAACACCAAAATTTCATTAAAATTTTTAAAATAACGTCATTTACAGAAATAAGTTAAGAGTAGTGCATAAGAGTACGAAAAATGGCTTAAATTATTTGTGTTATAATATAAACATATACAAATATGTACACTAGACCGACTCACCAAAACAAGTGCTCGATGTACCCTCCTAAAAATGAACCTCTAAAATGAACTTCTAAAATGACATTTTAAATATTTCGGCTCCAGCTTTGACCTCTCGTTAGCTGGACCATTTTGAAAAAGAGTCTATTTTTGCATGTTTTGTTAATTTGAGAATCTGTTTCCTTACCAACATATACAAATAGGGTATCGTAAGAAAGGTTTTTTAAGGCGCGTCCAATTGTATATAAAGGGTGTTTTTTTAAGCTAGATAGAACTTTAAATTGTAAAAAATAACACAAAAAATTAAATTTTGATGAAATATTTTTTTTTTATCGTTTCAGTATACTCTGACAAATCATCATGAATAGACTCACGCTTGAACAACGCTATCAAAATTTACTTTGAAAATCAGTCGTCGATTCGCGCAACTTATAGACGCAAAATTGTGGTCAGCGATGAGGCGCATTTTTGGCTTAACGGGTTTGTTAATAAGCAAAATTGCCGCATATGGAGCGAGACCAATCCACAAGAGACACTACAGACTCCATTACATCCAGAAAAATGCACCGTTTGGTGCGGTTTTCACGCTGGTGGCATCATCGGACCTTATTTCTTTAAAAATGAGGCCGGAGCTCGCGTTACGGTCAATGGAGATCGTTACCGCACCATGATCAATGATTTTTTGTTTGAAAATATGGATGACATTGATCCGGAGGAGATGTGGTTTCAACAGGATGGCACTACGTGCCATACGGCGAACGCAACCATCGACTTATTGAAATCAAAATTTGGCGATAAGTTGATTTCGAGAAATGGACCTGTCAATTGGCCTCCAAGGTCGTGCGATTTGACACCTCTCGATTATTTCCTGTGGGGCTACGTGAAGTCACTGGTTTATGCTGATAAACCAGCAACAATTGACGCCTTGGAGGCCAGCATTGTTCGTGTTATTCGTGACATACGGCCAGCAGTGCTCGAAAAAGAGGCCCAAAATTGGACGTCCAGAATGCGCTTCGTCAAGAACAGCCGCGGTGCCCATATTCCCGAAATCATTTTCAAATGTTAATGTCACGTATTGATCTTTCGAATAAAAAAAAATTTTGATTACAATTTAATTTTTTGTGTTATTTTTTACAATTTCAAGTTCTATCGGGCTTAAAAAAACACCCTTTACAATTTGTCCAACTACGATCATCCATGTCCTTTTTTTAAGGATTTTCTGTAAAAAAAACGCTTTTTGAATTTTTTGTTCGGGGATGTTTGTAATAAAAATGCCAAATTAACATATTTTAATCTTTAGTCGATTTAATTAAATACGCGTCTCAGCTTTTTTTGAAATTCGTGCTAGTTCGTGTTTTGGCAAAAATGCAATGGGTTGGTAACCCTTCGTTTTAAATAGGGCAATATGTTGGTAAGGAAACAAATTCTCAAATTAACAAAACATGCAAAAATAGAGCCTTTTTCAAAATGGTCCAGCTCACGAGAGGTCAAAGCTGAAGCCGAAATATTTAAAATGTCATCTTAAAAAAGTCCAAGGTTCATTTTAGGAGGATACATCGAGCACGAATTTTGCTTCTATACAACTTGAGTCGCTCTAATGAACACACATATGTTCATTTAATTTTTATATATTCTATCGACTTACAGCCGGTTTCGAACCGCCGCCGAGTATTTTATGCGTCAAATCCCACGGCTCAGGTCTCTGCTCACAACATATATCTGGCAGCTTCAAAACAAAACTTTTAGAGCCACTTTTTGGGTTTGAGATTAATTTACACCTACGCCATTAACAAGGTATAAGTTGTTTATGATGATAAACTAGTTTGAGAAACTTGTTTATCCATACAAATTATTAACGCGTTTGTCACTAGCTTTTGAGATAAACTAGTTACAAACAATCAGTTTTTGTTAATGCAACTCTGTTTTTTCAAATTTTGTTCTGGCAACGCTAGTGATATTTGACATTTCATTAAGAATTAAAAATTAAAGTGAAAAAAATTACTTTTATCTGTGAAAAAAAAAATAATAAGAAAAATAAAATAAACAAAGAAAATTCCAAATTTATAAGAAATTTTAGTTTTTTTAAATTGTTTTTTTATAAGCACAACGGAAAAAAGGTATGTTTATACGTCCATATGTACGTGCATCAACGTTTTTTTTTTAAAATATTGTGTTTAAAAATGTGTTGACTTGTCAAAGATAAGCAACTTAAATGTCTAATATGCTGATGTAAACGGTATGGTTTATGAAAGTAGCTTCCTATAATAAGCTAATTTGAAAATTAAGTCTATTTAGTATCAATTGAATTTAATATTTTTAGATAGTGACTTAAACATGTAGTTGAACCATTCTAAGTACAAATAAATGGCAACATTTGTTTGCAAATGTCATTTTTTATCAATGCAATATGGATGTTTTTAAAGAAGAAGAAGAAATTGCGCGAATTTCCCATTGTGTACAAGGTAGAATTTTTTTGTTTTCAAAGATGTTAAAGAAAAAATATAGAAAGGAAAACTTATATAAAAGTGCTTAGCAATATATATTTTTTTAAAAATTATTTTTTGTTTATATTTTTGCAACAGTTGCTTATATTCAGGGAACCCATAAATATGCAATTGCATGTCTTTCCTTGTGCGACCAATGAAGGCAGAAATAATATATTTATCCGTTTAGAGCTTTATATGAATTTTGACATCGATTTGTTGGTGCATTTTTTTTTGCATAATTTAGATAAAAGAGCTTTTTTAGCAGCATTTTTTAAGCTTTTTAGGGCATATTTTACCTTTTTGAGGCATATTTTGACACATGTTAATGGTTTTTAAATGCCTACAAGAGATTTCGCAGAAAAAAAATGTTTTTTGCGAAATTTTGGCTTTTCTGTTTTTAATTTCTATCTGTTGTATACCTAACGTGTTGCTTCAATATCGCCATCTATGTAAATTTAATTTTTACTCGAAAATTGTAAGACAAAAGCAGGATGTCATTAAAGATAAATGTTATTTTAAACAATAATTAGTATTGTGGTTATTTTGTTGAACCATTTATGGTTTTTTATCCAAATTTTTTTTTAATATTTTTCAATTAGGCTTAAGTTCATTAAATTTAATTTTCATTATATTATTTTTATGAAGAAAGGAATTTTACAACATGAAAATTAATTAAAATTGTTTATTGATAATCTTTCATTCTTGACCGTGGCCGGGATTCGAACCGCTTTTGACGTTTATTGTTATAAATTGGTACTTTGATTGGAGCTTTTTGCATAAATCTAAGAAAATGGCAGACGGAAGGGTCAAAGCGAGTTTTAATAGCTTTTAACTGATTTTGCAATATGTGGCCGAGCTATTTCATGGTGGAATTTTACGGTGTTCTTCTTTTCTAGCATTCGAGGAGTGTTTTGGACATGCTAAATAACCATTCATCATCTTTTAGCTTTTACGCGTGTGGTGCACAAATTTCTTAAGTTTGGATAAATTCTGCTTCTTGCATTCATTTTAAAATTACTGCTCTAGTGGCTTCAAGTGATTTTGCAGGGTTTTCTTAAGTTTGAAAAAAATTAACTGCTAATGCTTTCAGCTCATGAACTTTGCACTTTTATGGCTTGCCGCGTGTTTTTTTTTTCATTATGTGTGTAAAAATTAGCACTTCTGAACCGCACAAAAAAAAAAAAAAAAAAAAAAAAAAAACAATACCCAAATTTCAACATTTTCAAAACATGAAAAACAAAAACCAAAAAATTTTGTTATTTACAAAATTCTTATAAGGTATACTAAGTTTGTCATTCCGTGTGATACTGTTTTAATATTTCGATAAAGTATTGACATATGCTGGGCCCTTGAGTAATTCTATGTCGATTTAGCCATGTCCGTCTGTCTGTCTGTCCGTCTGTCTGTCTGTCCGTCTGTTAAGAACACGCTCACTTCCGAAATACGCAACACAAAAAAATAATTCTGGTGTCAAATTGGGATTGAAATTCAGCACAATCGGTTCAGTAGGGAAAAAGTTATAGACCCAAATGTAAAACAATATTCCAAAAAAATTCAGATTACTGTTAAACCAAAAAAAAAAATAAATAAACTACTATAACTTGGGGGTGGCATTAACCGATTGTCATTTAGCACAAATAAGTTTCATATGGCTGGAAATCATATAACAAAATTTTGTGAAGGTCGATCAATAATTTACCATGGGCCTCATATATAATTCACACTAAGAAAAAACTTTAGTACGTCTAAAACCGCAATCGTACATGTCATAACGGTAAAATTTTGTATATAACGGTTTTACAAGACTGGAAAAGCACGACAAAATCTTTTGAAGATTGATCAATAATTTACCATAGGCCTAATTATAAAGCCAATTTTTAAGGACGGGCCTTGGGAATACGCCTAGAACCGCAACAAATTTTAATAAGGAGATTTAAGTTTTAATTTTTAATTGGTTTATAGTTTATAGGCCCCAAATAAATCCCACCTCTGAAATAATCTTACTCCCGTTGGAGGTTATTCAATATTCGGCACAGTTGATATGGCACTTTTACTTTGTTTTTTATACAATTTTTGCTTTAATTTCTTTTCCTTTTATTATGTTGAACTTCTATTAACTTTTTATTAATAGAATTGTGTGTGTGGGTTTTTTTAACAAAAATTTCTCACAATGTTTTGTCTTCAACTTGAGCATTGTTCAATTAAAGATTTAAATAAATTTAACGATTAAATCTTTAAAATCACGCACTTTCTAACGCAGCAACACTGTTAGTTAATTCTACCTTTCTTTTTAACAAAATTTAAACTCATGTCTAATTTCGCATTAACTTACGTTGTACGACATTCAAAAACAATGCCATAGTTAATTTGAGCACGATTGAGACTATCCCGTAGCATGGTCTCTTGCAAATACCGAAATGAACTCATCATCGCGTGCCATTTGGCCGAGCTAAACTTTGAATTAAATATTAATACGATAAAAACGAAAGCAGCGGCGCTAACAAGCTGTGAATGCAGGAAATGCATTTTTTTCTTTGCTGTTTTTTTAAGCGAATTTCCGTTTAATTTGTTTGACTGCAAGGCATACACACGTTCAAACTTAACCGAATCTTACACGGAATTAATTCTCTTCGAGCTTTAAACTTTGGCATTAACCAAATATTTTAACAAACAAAATACGTCTTCTTGTATATTTTAAAGCTAAATCTTTAAATAACAAAAAAACCCATTCCAACTCTAATACACACACATATGCAAGTTATTGTTGTGCGTTTGGATGGCTTTGTGTAGCTGGAGATTCTGAGGTGTTTGTTTAAAATTCAAATTTACTTTCTCGCCGTGATGCCCGGTGGCATGTAAATGCTGCCACCGCTGCCAAGTCTGACGCTTGTTATGGTGCTGACCGGTGTTGTCTTCGCCTACTTCTTTATTTTTATCTTTATCGTTTTATTGTTATTTAAGTAGCAGTTTTCAAAATATTTTAAGCTTTACTAGAATTTAAGGTATTTGTTCAACCGGTGGTCAAAATAAGTATTAATTTCAATTTGAATAATTTTGTTTATTTTTCCATTTTGGATGTTTTTTGTATTGATGATACATTAGTATCGATATTTACTACATATTTGTTTGTTGCTTTTTTAAATGTTTGGCGTGTATTCTATTTTTTGGAAAAGAGAACTTAACTTTGCCACCGTCTTAAAACTACTAGCAGAACCAATGTTAAAGTTAAAATATTTTTATTGTATTCATTAAGATATCAGAAAAGGTTTTGGTAATATGAATTGGTCGACTTCATTGAGAACTTCTTTTGCTAATAATCACAAAAGCAGTATAATCAGTTCTTTTAAAATTAAATTTATCTTTGCCAATTACCTTTTAAAATTTTTTTCAGCTAGATCTAAATTTTATATGCTAAATTTAACTACAAAAATGGAAAAATGGCCACACTGCATACAAATTCATCATTAAAAATAGTATCTTATGCCATGTTCGCACGGTGCTTTGGATCACTTCGCTCTCTGTTTTTATTACTTATTTGAATTACCATGTTCGCACGGCATTTCCCTAATCGGTTTTGACAGTTCTTCTTCTTCTTCTTTTTTTTATGAATTTTTTTTTATTGCTAAAATGCAATTTGGCGTCTGTTTCTTGAAAATTTTTTTCCCGAAAACGATGAGTTTTTTAGAACAAAACAAGCCACCCTTTTCGGGAGCACTTTTTTTTTTAAAAAAATGTCACATTTTTTTTGTAGAAAAGAAAACACCATAACT
The DNA here is from genome assembly GCA_963931875.1 of Pollenia griseotomentosa. NCBI lineage: Eukaryota > Metazoa > Arthropoda > Insecta > Diptera > Polleniidae > Pollenia > Pollenia griseotomentosa. The sequence goes on from OZ007563.1 coordinate 52,789,606, forward strand.
GTTATGGCAGCATGATACCAAACATTGTATTAATGGAATATTACGGCCGGTTTTGGCCAATGCTCCCCTAGAGGGAAGCGAACTGACACCAAAGTAGTCCCGTGATAGGTCTTTGGTGGTAGAGACCGGTTTTAGTTCTAGTCACAGCACCGTAGAAGACTGTACTGTAATTCATTCCTTTTTCTACCTTTTTGTTCTTCATAAACCAGTTAAGGGATTGGTTCTTCTTTCACTGGTCATGAGTCCTTTCTTTTTGTACTTGTTCTATCTTCACACATCCCAGGACCAGTCTGTTGGACCAATTGACACAAATTTCCCGCAGGGTCGTTATAAATGAAACACTTGTGATCGGTGCAGGTTTATTTTAATCGTTTGGCCTAATGTTAGTAGCTCATAATAGATGGGAGCCTTTAGATTTTAACCGCTGTGGCATAAGATCAGCTGGTCTACTAAGGGCGTCCAAGCAGCATTTCGGAACGCATAAGCTCTTGGCTTTAATGCGATATGTAAACCTAGTTTGCTTTAAAAGCCTAGTATATGCAAGTGAACCACCCCTGGGAATGTGTATAGGTACAGTAGTTTTCCGATTTAACGAACCTAATTGTTGTCAGGCCTGTTCGTTAAAGTGAATTGTTCGTTATATCCAGTACTAAGTTAAAAATTAATAACGTCCTCCATTTTATTCAAAACTCAAAGCATACGTAGTATTTTTAATATTTTATTAAAAGAAAACAAACATATTTTATTAATATACATTTAAGTAAAAGAAAAATTCATAAAGTAATTAATTACTTTCTCTTAATGGCTTCTTCTTGAAGCTCCCTCAAGAGCATTAAATTTGAGATACTTATTTTGTTTTGTTAATCCTATTTAATAAATATTAATAGTTAATACAAAGAATATGGCAATTGCGTTGCATGAGGAAGGAACCATTGAATTAGTTAGTTTTCCATTCTTGGGAACTCACCTTGCTTTATAGCTCTTCTATTGCGATACCCAAAATTACTGGTTTTTAACTTTATCCGTTAAGAACAATCTATTTCTTTTACCCATTTTGATGTTTCTAACACAAATTACTTCACACACCTGACTCTGAAATTCTATTAAACAAATCCGTCAAAAGTAGAAAATTAACGGTACATTTTTATTTACATTCTTTTTTAGTTATTTTTGTGGTAGCAATTATGTTTTATACCTATTTAATTTTGCATTTGTTCGTTATACCGAGTACAAAATAAAAATTTTTGTTCGTTATATAAGGTACTCAGAAGAAAAAATTTGGGTGTTCGTTAAATGCGATGTTCACTAAATCGAAGGTTCGTTAAATCGGAAAACTACTGTATATACGTCTTGGGCTTGCACTCTCAGGTAAACAATACACTCAAAAGAAAAATCAATCCATATGTACTCAAATCAATCCGAAGCGGTACGGATTTTCTTGAATCTTGAAGAAACATTGATTCAAGTACGAATTTTACAATCGCGAAATATTTCATTTATCTATATTTAATCCCGAACTTGTAGTTAATATAATCCGAAAATGAGATTGATTTAAGTAAAACAAAGATTTAATCAATCTCAAAATGCGCTTGATTTAAGAATTGTAAAGTTGATTCAATTCCGAATTCGTACTTGAAATAAACCAAAGGTGAAATTAGAAGAGGAATTTTACTATGATTGATTGACTTACCCGTTTTACACCTTACAAAATTTCAATTATAAAACACCACCATCATTTTCGATATGGTTTTTACTTTAAATACTTAATGTTCATTTATAACTGAAAATATAAACTAAATGAGAAGCAAGAGTTCTCAATTTTACTTTTAAAACATGAAAATAATGTGTTTTCGTGTTATCTTGTAGTGTCTGCAACAAACTTTGATAAGTTAAATAAGATTAAAACGCTAACTTTGTAATTTTACTCTCAGTGTGGCACTACCAGCGATAAGTTTAATCTTTTTTTTACTTGCCCAATAAAAAATTGAGCTTCAAAAGAAGCGGGTCTTTAAGGGAGAAATGTAGAGTTTCGTTTACCATACCGATTACGACAGTCATGAATTTTATATCGCGAGTTCCCACTTTGAAAAAAAACATTTTTTACATAAAATGCTTTATTCAACGCATATAAAAACTGATGAACGTAGCTATCAGCTTAACACACTGAATGTTTTTTACAGTTATTTTTTAATTTTTCTCCCTTACAAACCGGCTTCGTAGTTAGGGAATTCCGTCGCACTTGAAATATTATTTTTTCTTTTAGGAAACTTGTTGAGAGTTCCTACACTTACTTTCCTGCAACTCTGTATGTCTTATTGCTTAGTGCATAATTTAATTATTTATTTATTGGTATTCCTATACAACAGGACTTAAAGTCTTATTATTATAGTACAGGATAAACAATTCGTAGCAATTTCTTATGTGTCACACAATAAAAGATTTTAACAATAAACATTAAAATAAAAGAAATTAATACATTAAAGCAATTTTTATAGGGAATAGATCAAACAATTTTAAACATAAAGACATTCAAAAGCGTTTTTATATACAATAGATTACACATTTTCAAGTACGGGAATAAAAATTAAAAATACATTTCCTAAACTGCGTTGCATTACTAGTAAATTAAACAGTTGCTGTTGGTGTGTTCCAAAGACGAATACTGTGAACGAAAAACTGCCATTCAGATACTAACTTCTTGAATCTTATCGGGATCAGATTGTTATTTCTTCTTGACTACGTAAAAGTAACACGTTCAAATAGATACGTCGGCTCGCCAGTATAGATAATTTTATGCAAAAGAGCTAGGCATCGAATATTTAACATGTCAGAAAAACTCAATCCATAAAGTTTACTTTCGTAGGGTGTAACATGTGAGAAACGTCCTAAGTTGAAGACATATCTCAGAATGGCATTATATGTAGATGTTAATTTCCTGTTGCTTTTTCTTTTCTAAAAAATAATTATGCATTTTAACTGTGTAATATATTTATCAGGTTACACGAACCTTTAAAAAGTGATACAATTACAATGGAACAAAATAATGGCTACGTTTTACACTCAACACTAATGTTAACGTGTTAAATATTGAATGCAAAGTTTGTGCTAATAAGCGATATTCACCGCTGTTGTTGCAATTTTCAACATTAAATTTTCTTTGAATCTCAATAAGCGTTAACAACACTGAATTTCAATAATTAAAGTCAGCTATTATTAAAAATTTTGCGCCAAAAAAAAAATAATTATTAAATGAAAGTAAAACAAACGAAGAACAAAAAGTTTTTATATCAATCACACTATAACCAAAAATCACAATACAACACAAATTGTACGCAAACACAAGAAAAAAATTAATAAAAAAATACTTGCTTCCATAAAAAAGTACTTAGAGCAGATGCAAAAACGGGTATTATTTCACACTCAATTATAACTGGGTGTAAGGAATGAAACAAATTTGCCATTTATTTTTGCAACATATTTAGAAAGGAAAACGACAACTTCTAACACTTTTGCATATATTTTTAGAATAGAACAAAAGCCCGCGCGAATGGTAGAATACTTGGAACATTATTGCCGGAAAAGAAAACACCATTAGTGTTATTCGTACTTGAATTTTTGAGTGCCACTCGTTCTTAAAGTAAATATAAAAAAACTTTATCTATTCCGAGTGTATTTCTTTCTGTGTACTAAACAATAAATGCATCGTTTGAAGAAAACAAATTTTTAGGTTTCAATTCGACATTTGAGTTAAAAGTCAGCTTTTTTTTGTTTTAAAATTAAAACGACTGTAACAGCCTGGCCCACGATGTCAATCAACAAATTAAGCGAGCGACAACAAGTCACTCATTCCCATAAGAGCCCCACTAACTATTGACTTGTCGGTGGTTAGTAAGGTTTTACGTTTCTAGCGTTATCCATTTATTTATTATCAAATGACTATATTGCCACATTAACTTTTCTACAAATTAGGCCCTAGTTTGAAAATAAAAATCTGCCAAAAATTAAAGTTAAGCCATACAAATACAGCTTTATGTTACTTCATTTGCTACAAATGACAACAAAGCAGAAAAAAATACATATTTTTTCAACAATTTTACGAAAAAACTTAAAAAAAATTTTTTTTGTGTTGTTGTTTTAAAGAAATAGAATCTGGGAATTTATTCCTCATGGTAATTTGACTTAGAATACACATACGAATAATACGAAAATTTATGTTTGAAAGAAATATTATTATAAAAAAAAAAAAATAATAAGCGCTGGTGTTTCAAGTAATATTAAAACAAAATAACTTCGTTAAATATTGCAGCAAAATGCCTCTGTCAACAACCACAGTATACACTGAACCAAAAATCCAATGAAAATGTACGTTAAGCAAACGAATTACGTTTTAACCTCTCTATGAAATATTAGGCGACTACAAATATCAAAATCAGTAACTTACACTGAACGAAAAATCCAATGAAAATGTACGTTAAGCAAACGAATTACGTTTATTAAAATATTTTCGTTGGCTCAACGAATTTTTCGTTAATAATGTAAATTTAGGTATTATTTTCATTATATTAACGAATAATTCGTTGAGCCAACGAAAATATTTTAATTAACATAATTTCGTTTGCTTAACGTACATTTTCATTGGATTTTTGTTTCAGTGTAAGTTACTGATTTTGATATTTGTAGTCGCCTAATATTTCATAGAGAGGTTAAAATTTGTACGAAAACTATAACGTTATCGCTCGCTTGTATTGTTGATCGACTTTTCGTGGAGCGCAAATCAGCTGTTATCGTTCAAAATGCCAGCGATAGCAGTCGATATCGTAAGCAAGGCTGTAATTCTAATTGTCATTGCAAGGTCATTATTAAAAACAATGAAATGCCTGTAATTGAAACCCGCTTAGTTAAACAGCTTTTCATCGGATATACGAAATATAGTTTCTATAAAACCTAGCTAATCGGCAATATAAATGTCTAGTATAGGGTGCAATCACAACATATTAGCACTGGACCACTCTTCTTCACTTCACTATTATTATTTTTGCTAATGACGCTGCATATGTGTCTGTTTGGGTTACCACGAACAACTAATGTGTTGTTAAATACAAGACAATATAGAATTTGTTGTTGATCATATCAAAGTTTATCATTATAAGTAGATGTTTGAACAGGTGAAAGTGATCTTAGAAATAATAAGAGTCTAGTCCGTTAGTAGATGGTTGTGGGTTGTTAATACAACGCAACATGCTGCCCCTACTTGCATGAATAAAATAAACAAAAAAGGTACAAAATAAACTTAAATAGCTGCATGAATAAGATAAAAAGAAAAAATAACAAAAACAAAATGAATTACATCAGTAACTTTTATTTAAAACTGTTAAAGGTGGTTTCAGACGACATGTATTTAGCAGTGTGCTTGTCAAATTTCCCACTGAAAAATGTGCTAGCAAAAAATTTAATTTTAAACTACATAATAAAAAGTCATTTGCTGAATCTTATTAAAATTTTTTTCCACCAAATTTATTTGCAAAATGTAAGAAACTGCTAACGTCTTGAAATAATTTTCCTATAGCCCTTTCTAACAGAACTAGGCATTTTTGTAGAAACTGCTTAATCAGCATTATTTTAATTCTTTTCTAATAATATTTACTCTAATGTTTATTGATATACCCGGTATCAAGTTAAAGGTTATATAAATAAAATTGTTAGTCATTGAACAAAATAGATGCTGTATAAATTGACGAATAAATAGAATATAAATTACACGAAAACATACCTTAAAACTTGCATTCAAGCCAATAAACTCGACTTGTATGTATTTTATTTACCTAAGATATTTATTATGGGCCTTCTTCAATTCTATTTCAAAAAAGATACTATCTGAAACAACAACAAAAACAGTTACCACATTTCTTTTTTTTATGCTTGACTATTATAGTTTGACTTAAGTCAGAGGAGTAAAGGAATTAAATCGTTACTGTTATTCCTAATATTTGGTCTTAGAGGATTTGTTTTATCTGATCATTAAAAATTAGCATAATAATGTTATTTTTTTTAATAACAATTGAACTAACTCTAATATACGACATACTTTCACTTCCATAAATGATCATTATGTAAATTTTTGTGGTTATCATTTTAAGACTTTCTTTGTTACAAGATTTATAAGCGATTCATAATGATTTGAACGTTTACTTTCGTTATTTATGAAAATCGCACTTTTTTCTATGCGTTTAAAAAAGCGCTTTATGCATATTGCATTAAAATGGGAACACGCCATATAAAATCCATGCCTTCTGTAAGCGAAACATTTACATTTCTCTGCTGCCTTGAGAGCTTAATTTTTTATTGTGCCTTTAATTACAAAAAAAAAAAAAAAAACAATAAAATGACATTACGCAAATTAAAAAAGGATCTTATTTTTATGCCTACCGGAACATTTTTGATGTGCAAGGTCGGCGCTTAGACTCTTTACTTTAAAAAAAATATAATGAAATTTAAAAAATAACTAATATTTGTATTTATTTTTAATAACGTGGATACATAAGTCCCATTACTGCTACTAAGCTTGAATCAGAGTACGAAAATTAACCAAACAAAACTTTTGCAATCGTTTTGATTTGTACTTTGCAGGTAGTAAAACAAAACAATAAAGTTGAGAATTTTTTTTTTGCCATATAGTTTTGTAATGTTTTCGCTTTTAAGCCCAATATGTAAATCATTTTAAACATATGCTGCTAGACAAGAAAACAAAGCGATCGGAAAAGCGATTGAAAGGTTTTAAGCAAAAACGTTTTGCAAACGTTTGCTGATTGGCTTGTTTCTTATAGTGTTAATGAATATAGTATGTTCTTGGTTGTAAAAGTTTTCTCAACAAGCTGGTATACCTAACGAAAGGATTATATGTGGTATTGATCTTGTAATGCCAAAAGCTACAATTAAGGTCTGCAGGGAAGATTAGAGAATATCTACTATGCAGACGATATCTGCCCTCTTTTGTTTGTTTGTTTGTGCGCGCCTAAAGGTCAACATCAAAACGAACCAAACCAATGGGTTTCAACATCGAGAACAGTAAACCATTCTGTATACAAAACCAACTGATCGAAGATATTGCATCATTCTTCTACTTGGGAAGCTTTATAGACAAAGCAGGTGGATCCTAGCAAGATATACTTAGCCGCACTAATCATGCTTGGCAGGCATTTGGATTTTTCAGGCCCATATGGAAGTAAACAACAATATCGAAGAAGAAAAATTTAAACTATTTAACTCTTATATTAAGTCAATATTGATATACGACTCTGAGTCGTGGAATGCTGTACAGCGTGATACACACGCAACTTAGGCATTTCGAAATAAATGCCTACGAAAAATCCTGCTCATATTTTAAGGCTGACAACACAACAATAACCAATCTAAAAGGGGATAGATAGGCCGGCCATACGTAAAGGAAAAAAAAAACAGATGACATCGCAAGGCCGGCTCTCGAGAGGATGTCACAGGGGAGCAGAAGAAGAAGTCGTCCTTCACACACATGGAGACATCAAATTAAAATTTAAGCTAAAACCTGCAAATGCCCAAATTGTAATCCATTCACATCTCTTGTTTATCGCTCATAATTCTTGAAGACTTTTATGTATAGCTAAGAGTTTTTATGTACTCGCAGTTTAAAAAAAAAAAAGTCAATCATTTAAACTCTTGCAACTAGGTTAACAATAAATTATTGGTTTTTAAGTTTGTTGAATACATTCCTTGGCATCTCTACTTTCAATAACATCGTGAAATTGACATTGATGATGATTATAGGGAGTAAATAGAATTGAAAATGTGTAAAAATATTCAAGTAGCAAAAAAATGGCAGTAGTCAACAAAAAATATTTACAAACACACAACAAATACTTAGAGATAATGTGGTTTTTTGCTTGTACCCTTGTTTACCCCATGATACACACATATTCAAACATACGAATGTTTCTACCCAGTTGGCAAAATGGTTTGAAACCACTTTGACGACAAAATGCATGCAATGGTCGCTTACGTTGTTATCTACTAAAAAAAAAAAAATTAAAAACTGTAAATTTTTACGTTATTCAAAAATAATATATCCTGATATTTATTTCATTATATTTGAAAACTAAAAAAAAATAATCCTGCCTGTTAAAAAAGTTTTTTTGCTCTCCTGAAATATAAGTATTGTGTAACTAACAACGTTAATCGCAGCTGTGCTTCAATTGTGAAATTGGGAATATGTGAATTAATGGGCCAAGAAGCACAAACCAATTAATGTTCCTGCTGACTACATTGCCATATGTTAAGTTCAGAACCCATTCCCTTATTAACCAAAAGCCTTTTGGAGGTCTGACTTTTTCCACACAGTCAGTATCCCCTATTTTCGAGCCCAGTCCCCCAAACTCATCGGCCATTTGATTACTCTCCTAATATTTCCCTTAGAGCTCTGCTACAATCATTTGCTAGTTTGGAATTCACAGCTCATCAAGGCCCTAAGAGCTGTCCACATATATAGTGACCGTCGAGCGCCAGCAATGTTGCCTCTTACCAATTCCACGGCCTAGAACCTCCGCCAAAAATATACTGCAGTCGTCAGGAAGCCTATTTGACATTTTAGTATCTATATTCTCAAGGCAGACCCCTTAACTCGTTCCTCTTATCATATCCAGGAAAAATCTGAAGTTTCACCGATATATCGGTATGCCTATAGACGACTTAATTGTAAATAGTGTCCACAATACTGTCATCAACGACACTATTAAGGTAATGTTGCTAATCGGGCATTAACGACTTTATGAGAAAAATGTCGTTTATATAGTCACCTATGCCAACTTTAACCACATTGTTACCCATATGATCACTAACGGCAATGTGCATGATAATGTCCTTACATTGTCGTGTACGACTTAATTCGCTTTGTTCGAAAAAGTCGTCGACGATTTGCATAGGCTGTCGTCAGAGATTGGTTATGGCTCTTTTACGCGTCGTCGTCGTCGTTGCCTTGAAGACATGGCCAACTGGAAAGTTATACAAAAATATCTGTATATGAATAGGTAAGTTTTTGTTTGTTGGGTAAACTTGAACGAACATATAAATTGCAAAATCAATTGAGCGGTTAAATAGTTGAACATTCTCAATGCTGATGATGACAATGACAAAAAAAGACAACAAACAAAATAATGATGACGATGATGTTGTGAATGAAGACAACAATTTCTTTATTTTTTTTTTGAACCCGAAAGTTGTTTCAAAACTTAAACGTTCGACTGAAAGCACAATAATGGGCGAGTTTTTCCTTAAAAAATTTGAAGATTTTAATTGAAGAGTAACGAAAGTTAGTATTTATTGTAAATTAAAGGCTACAGTACAGGTTTGGAAATTCAAAATTTTTAAATGGTAGGCATTCTTTACAAAAATAGTATCTTTTAAAAAGGGCACACTCTTTTGCTTACAGACCATCCCATCCCCCTTATGCAAAAAAAGTTAAATATTAGTTAACCAACACATTAGGCCCAGCAAAAGTGAATGGGGTCTTAACGTGTTGGTTAACTAATGTGAACTTTCACTTTTTTTGCATTAGGGGGCACGACAAAAACAAAATATTGTGAAGACTGCAGTCACACAATCCAGTCTTTCTTGATAGTCCTTTGCATATACTGATTGTCAAAATTTCCAAAATTAAAAGTTGACTTTCAAGATGTCTTCAAGAAAACATTTTATAAAGACAAACTTGTAATCAGCTGTTAAACTGTACGTAAAATTGCCAAGCAAATGGAAAAGTAAAATTGAAAGCAATCTCGTGGTCAATCTAAAAAGTGTGAGTGTGTTAGTAAAAAAATTAATTGCAAATTAAAAGGAATTGAAAGGCAAAACTGGAATTAACAAGATTTTATAAAGAACAATGTGAAAAAATGTATGCATGTATAAGATTAACGATATTTTTAAGAATTTATCATAGTTGAAGCAATAAAATGTGTGAAGTCTGGGAAAAAGTAAATGTTTTACTTTGGATCTGTAAATGGCAATTTTCTCAATGTAAACTGCTGGTTACTTAATGTCGACAAAATACATGTAAAAGTTGGGAGTCAGCTGATTAAATTTATCTGTACGGCAATTAAATAATTGGCAGATGAGTGCAAAAAACCAAATTCCTTTAACGAGCAGTTTTTCGTTGGACAAAAGATAATAGCCTAATGCGAAAACGGCCATAAGTCTGTTAGACACAGCCCCGCTCCTTTTGTTATGTGTAAAAATTCTCCTTATCATCAACAAATCTTAATATACGTTCAAATTTTGTTTACGTAGAACACGATTTCACGTAAAAATCCTTTCCTCAGTCCATAAATTTTAAAAAATATATATATGTTACATTTTTTTATGTTTTACATTCGATTATTAAATCAGCTAGAACCTCCTCGCCTAAAAATCACTGACATAGTTAAAAACTTTTGCTAATTGGACAAAGTATTTTCTTTTATTACAAAAAGTACTTTTTAAGTCATAGGAATATTTTCGATATTAAGGAATACTAAAAAAATTAAAATAAAAATACACCATCCCTGGTGTATTGAGTAGTATGTACCTTCAGGTATTTATAGAAAAAACACATGTGAATAGTTAATAAAGAAGGTTGTTTAAAATTTTGTAAATTTTTTAAGTTCAAGAAAGTTGTCAATTTAATTTATTTGACTTCAATAAAAATTTAAGACTTGTTATTATTTATGATTCTTTGCAAATGTTTAAAAGCGCTGATACCACTTGAAGCGGAAATTTTTGTCTTGTGGGATTTTTGAAGTGTTGTCATGTCCAAATTCAAGAGTAACAAACGAATCCCTGAATAGACCGCCGAAATACCTTGATCGAATCCGCAGAATAAAATTATCTTTAAACTAAATCTTTTCCGGTCATCATGAAAAGACGGCTAGGAGAAAGCTATACAAACAACAACCGAACATTGGGAGCCATTGATTTACCACTAGCGGTCAGTCGAGTGGCGGGGTTCTTGTTCTGGTTGGTTTATGTCCCTCCTACTTATCTGACATTCATAAATAATTATTGTAGACTCCCTAAACTACAACAAGTCATAAAAAAATAGGCTGACTTAAACAATAAAAGAAGGTAAAACATGACCCGATACTTTCGTCCACCTATATGAAACTAAATTTGACCCAAAAAGTAATATTTGTTTACATCTCCCAGATGTCATGGAGATATAGTGCCTCACGACCCACCCTTCCTTTGATCTTATTGGGCAAGATAAAGAAAAAAAAAAGATCCCTTCCACGTTCCAAACACTTACTTTCTCACACTACGAAAACATTAACAAAATCTTTAGAGCTCCATTCTAGAATTCACCATTTATTCAGATTATTTAATATTTACTTATATACTAACCATATTCACTAACTATTACTAAAATTATGCTGAATTCATTTTAAGCCCGTTGAGAAAATAATTAATCTAAAAGAGGTATCATTAACAAATAAAAAAAACAATTTCGGAATATGTAACACCACGAATGGTTTTAAATTCAAATTCATGCCGGGTGTACGAATAATCCTAAACTAGAGGGTAAATAAGTAACAAAAACAAGATTATTAATTGCATCGCTTAATGATCATTAAAACCGACAAAATCGTTGTAATTAAGAAGGTCTCCACCAAAAAGGATTACAAAAAAAAAATTTTAACTTTGCTTCTCTTGAATGCAAGTTAAATTGACATCTAAAACTCGACTGACGGCATTAACTAAATATTGTCCGATATGTTCATTGTTGTTGTTACTTTTGGGTATTCAATAAAAGGTTTTTTTTTTTTTGTTAATAGTTAGACTTAAGTCTCAAAATTTTATGCAAAACAAAATATATATATATAGATAACAATTATAAACTCACTCACCAATTAAAATAGTAATCTGGAGCTGGAGAATGTGGAGGCCTCGACAGTCCGCTGCAGATGCTAAAGTTGATTAAGGTTGAAAGTAAACATTTTGTTTTGCATATACGTTGATCCCTAATAGGGGCTTACTATTATATGTACCTTAACTTAAATAGAAACATGTTATAATAAAATTTCGACTGTGATATAGTGGGCAAAATTTGTTAAGTTTCTTCAAATCATATTTGGTTAAAATTCGTACACGTTTTAATTTTTAGTTTTATTTAGTTTTTTTTTTTTCTCTTTTGTTTTTTTTTCAGTAGATAATGGTATTTATTTTTTTCCAGATTTGTTTTACAACCTACTTTAGACAAGTTTGAATTTCTTCCAAATCTATTTATTTAATTATCCTAGCGTGACTTTTTTTTTAGATTTGTATGAAAATATTAGTTACCTTTGTGACTTTTTTTTTTGCCCTATGATTTGAAAATACTTAACACTTACGTGAGATAGTTTTAATTTTTTTAAGCCACTTTTATAATAATTGATGCGATTAATGGGTTCTGGAGGAATCAATTTGGGTGTAGCCTATTCAGCATGTAGTCCTCATATAAGGTGGTGGGGGGGGGGGGAATTCCAATATGAATTAAAAGTAAAATTCGCTATTACTTTTAAGTAGCCAACAATTTTGGAAAAAAACAAAGTTTTTTCTTGTTTTTTTATGTTAATTCCATATAGATATTTATGTATGTTGACGTTGAAATATTAAAATGTTGCGTTCTTCATGCACTTCTGTATCGTATTATGAGTTAAAACAATTAAAATTGTTTTTTCTGCTGAAATGGTTTTTTTTTTCTTCTTTTCTATTTCTCAAAAACAGTTGAACCACAAACTGGTTTTATATCGGCAAATTTCTTATGATAATTTTTTTTTTTTTTCTTTTTTTTCTGTTTTTGGGAGAAATATCACGGTACAGTGGTGGCTAGAGGAACGTGACCACCACGGTACATGGAGCTTACAAAACGGCCTGACTGTTAGAGTCCTTGCAGGATATTTTAACTTTAGAAGTTGTTATATGAATATTAACCTTAGGTTCGAATTTCTCTACAACTTTTGCAATTGGTGATCTGTTTTTTTTTTTTTGTTAAATCTCTATGAGTTAAAAAAAAATAAGAAATAAAATAAGCCTGCGATGCAAGGTATTGTAATTATTTTTAAACAAAATTACCTTTAGTATTAATACATTAACAAATATGTTTGGCCACAATCATAATTTTATATAAAAAAAATATCCTGTAAGGATGTTACACACACTTGGTTAATAATTTAATATAAATTATTTTTTTTTTCCTATTTTTCTTATTTTTGAGGTTGATGGCGGAAGGTGCAAATTGAAAAAGAAAGAATAGATTTTCAGTTTAGAAAAACCACGCGTTTTCTTATTTTAGAGAGTGTTCGGAAGCAATGCTTAAGTAATTGCATTCTTACGCAGTTTATTTGCAGTTTTCAATGTTGCTAACTAGATGAGCAATAGTGAATGCAACAGTGTGAGCTAAATAAAATCCACAATAATTATGACCGTTAAAATTCAATTGAATAATCAAAATTTTGAAATCAGACTGGATTAATGTTTAAGAGATTAGTTCAAATATTGTACAGAATGGAAATGTCTAAGCGTATATTACAAACCAGATAATTCTGGGGGTTTTTTTTTTTTTTTTTTTTAAACCGCAGAATTAGACGGAAAACAATTATTTACGGCGTAGGTAATAACTTTTAATTACGGGCGAATATCTTTGGCGTGGAAAGTTCCAATAACCTTTCCGTCCAAATCTTCCAAAACATAACAGTTGTTTCCCGTACGCTCACGAATTTTCGCCTTGAGAAATAGCGGGGCTAACTTCGCATTATAGTTCTTAGTAAAATTACTTTGGGAGAAATTCCTGCGAAATACTTCCTGTCCTACGTGGTATTGAATAGGCCTAGCTCTCAGGTTATAATTATGTTTATTTGTTTCAAACGATGATCTTATATTCTTTTTAATATTTTTGCGCAACAAACTTAGATTATCTTCCCTAGGGAGAGGATTAAACGGTTCCTCCAACATCCTAAGTTTTCTAAGTAATTCATAAGACGATCCGTGGGTTATCATTTCCAAGCCAAATAAGGCTTGATAAGGGGAGCATTGGATTGTCTGATGAAATGAATTTCTTAATGAGCAGCTAATAGCACTTATGTTCTCATCCCAGTCTTTGTGGTCATTTTTAAAAAAAGTACGAATTCCTGAAATTAACGAACGATTAACACGTTCGGACGCATTTGCCTGTGGCGCATATAATGCCGTGAGAGTATGCTTAATACCTAATTTTGTCAGAAAGGTTTCAAATTCATTCGCCCGAAATTGTGATCCGTTGTCGCTTACAATGTACTCAGGCACTCCATATATGTGAAATATATTGCCTAAAAGAAAACTTTTGATAGCTTTAGCTGTAAATTTTCGCAGGGGACAAAGCCAATGAAACTTGGACAAATGGTCCAGTACTATAAGAAGTCCAATGTGACCATTTTTACTTCTCGGGTATGGCCCTAACAGATCAACGTATAGACGCTGAAACGGCCTGGAGGAATTTAATGCCTGGCTCATTTCCGGTTTTAAAATCATGTTAGGTGCTTTGGTTTCTTTACAAGTTTCACACTCTCTGACGAAGTTCCGCACGCTTGTAACCATACCTGGCCAATAAAAGTTTCTTCTAATTAACTCTAGAGTTTTCGCCATTCCACCATGTATGGTAATCGAGTTATGTATATTTTTGATAACCTCTAACCTCAGTTGCATAGGAACCCATAATTTCCAAGAATATTGATCCTCGTCCCAATTTCCCGAGTAATGGCTAGTACGTATGTAAACAAAATTTTCAATAACCTTAATGTCCGGATATTTTTCCGCATTCGTTAACACTGTTTCCTTAAGGTCACGATAATCGGAGTCGCTAAAATGGGAAGAGTTTAAGTCTATTTCCGGTGCCAGTATGTGGATATCGGAAACTGCGGCACAGTAAATTCGACTCAAAGCATCAGGAACAACGTGGTCTTTACCCTTTCGATGGCTTACTGTAAATTTAAAGGACTGTAATTTTAATACCCATCGAGCTAATCTACCTGAGAGGTCCGGTTGCCTCATAAGCCATACCAGGGAGGAGTGGTCTGTAATGACCTCAAACTCCTGAAGTTCTAAATAGCAACGGAATTTTTTTATCGCTTCGAGAGCGGCAAGGCACTCCCTCTCAGTAACACTGTAGTTGCGCTGTGCAGTATTTAATTTTCTAGACATATAAGCTATGGGTCTCTCCTGTCCGTTTTCGTCCAACTGTACTAATACCGCTCCTATACCGTAATCTGATGCGTCGCAATGCAAATAAAATTTCCTGGAAAAGTCCGGATTCGAAAGAACTGGTGTGGTTGTGAGCAAAAATTTTACCTTTTCGAATGCCCTTTGGGCCTCAGGACTCCAGTCGAACTTGCGCTTAGTTGATAGTACCTCGGTTATTGGATAGACCTCAGTGGAGAAATTTTCAATGAACCTACGGTACCACCCTGCAATCCCCAGAAAACCACGGACTTGTTTAATGTTTTTCGGTGTAGGCCATTTTAAAATAGCATCAATTTTTTCCGGGTCAGTTTGAATCCCACCATGGCCAATAACAAATCCCAAGTATTTCACCTGTGTGACACAAAACTCGCTTTTTTAAATATTTAAAGTTAAATTTGCTTTACGAAATCGATCAGCTATTTTCACGAGAGCCGTCAAATGCGATGGGAAATCTTCAGAAACAACTACCAGGTCGTCGAGGTAACCGAATACACAGTGGCGGAGGTCGTGGGGAATAAGCTGGTCCATAAGACGACACATTGTTTGGGGTGCTGTACAAAGACCAAAGGGCATAACAACGAACTGGTACAGCGGTCTACCCGGTACCGTAAACGCTGTCAGTGCCTTCGACTGATCGGCTAGTCCGATCTGCCAATATGCGCCTTTTAAGTCGAGCTTGGAAATTAGATTTGCTTTTGGAAGTCTGGAAAAAATTCCCTCAATATTAGGTAAAGGGTATGCGTCTTTCTTTGTCACGTTGTTAAGTTTCCTGGCGTCCAGACAAAGCCTGATTTTATTTGGTTTAACAACTAGACGCATAGGAGAACTCCATGCAGATGTGGATTCTTCTATGACCCCTAGTTCTAACATTCGATCTATTTCTTTATACATTAATTTTTCCACGGCCGGGGACACGGGGTAAAATCTCTGTTTGATGGGTTTCGCACCACCGACATCAATTTCATGAGTTATAAAAGTTGTTCTCCCCAAGCCGTCTTTTGCGAAATTTGGAAAAATATCTATAATGGTGTTTAACTGTTGAGTTTGGCCTACCGTCAATGGATATTTGTATTCGTCTGGTCGAGCAGACCTCTCTAAACAGTCGGACAGAACTTCGGACGGTCTGTCTAAAACGGACAACTTGGATAAATCTCTGTCAAACGTGTTATAGGCGGACGGAATGGAAACAATTGCAGAATCGAAAATGTCTGCGGCAAGTTTAAATGACTTCCAAAAGTCTAATCCAAGGATGACTCTTTGTGAAATGGACGGAACAATTACAAATTTAATTCTCTGGATTTGGTCCCTAAATGTAACCGGTACATCAAGTATGCCTATTGTTCTTTGTAATTTACTATCAGCGGTCTTGACGTAGCTTTTAAAAGGATGAAAATGTTGACAATCAGAAAAGTCATTAGTAGCCAAATTTGAGCCAATACATGAGACATTAGCCCCGGTGTCGAGCAGACCATATTCTTGAAACTTTAGAAATTCTATTTTTGCGTAAAAACGTTGGTCAGTCTCGTTATTAATAATAGCGGAAATAACGCAGTTAGATACTAGTTTCCGTGATTTAAAATAACGTCTTAGACGAAGCGTAGACCTTTTCGGTTTCTTCCTGGGACCGACGGACAATACGAAGGCAGAATTAAAAATTTTTCCTCTAATATTGAGATAATCTTTCAGTCTTTCGTGATATGGCTTATGTGGATAGATAATGTGATTTAAAGGTGGATTTTCATTGTAAGGGCGAGATAATATGTTTATAGTTTCACCTGAATTTAGTCCAGTCTGGTTATTTTGCGTAGATTGGGTAAAAGTTTTTCCATTTTCTAGTTTTTTGAATTCGACGGTTTCCTAAGTGCGCAACGAGGACACTGTGGTTTGTATACGTTTTTCGTCCCACAGCCATAGCAAAATACTATTCTATCCCTAATACAGTCTTCCCAGTGGTGGCCCAGTTCTCCACAATTCCAGCAGTTGGAAACAATTGGACGTTGGTGAACTGCGTCGATGGCAATATCATTAGAATTCGACAAATTTTCGATATTATTCTCGTTAAAATCAACCTCGGCAACTGTACGTCTTGGGAGAGAATTCACACTCGGTTTTGATGCTAGATTACGCCTAAAGTAATCATCTGACAAGAGATTTTCTCTCATCTGCACAAGCTTTCTTAGGTGTGAGATAGAATATATTGGAACGTACAAGAGTTCGTGCCTAATATCTGGCCTCAAATTCCTAGTGAGAATTTCTACCAGTTTAGTTTCGGGAATAGGGTTGTCCAGTCTATCGATCATAGAGCAAATATTTTCATAGAAAGTTTCAAACGTTTCCCCCTGTTTCATTTTCCTATTTCTAACTTCCTCCCGTACATCAAAATTAGTCCTAAAATCCTTATATTGGTATCGTAGCGCTGCGCAAAACTCGGACCACTCAATCCTTTCCACCTGTTTGTGGTACCTCCAGTACCAATCTCGAGCTTTGCCTGTCAAAAGCATTGGAAGATTTTTACAAATAATACTAAAGTCTCCATTAAAATTTTCAGAAGTAAGAGACCTAACTCTATACAGGAATTCCTCTACGGTTAGCCCATTAGTGGACCCATCAAACTTGATGTTCCAATTTTGGATAATCGCAGTTATCTTATCAACTTTAAAACCATAACCGGAATCAAGAACTGGATTTCCTGATCGTCGAAGAGGATCAGACGTAACATTATATTGAGGGGGTTGTAAGTATTGGTTGTTGGCAGAAATGTGTGGTGGCTGAGTTGGTCGTACCGGCGTCGCAATATTTGGAGGCTGGTTTGTATACTCGGGAGTAATGTTGAGATTTCCCAATAACCGAGTTATGGTGTTCTCAATCATTTGATTGATTTGACCGTAGTCTATAACATTGGAAACAATTTGCGTATTGTCGGTCCGGTGCATAGGTGGTCTGACAACCACCTGCTGGACGGCATGAGGGTTGTAATTTCGCTCCTCCTGCTCGACCTGAGCGCTCAAATTATTGCTATCTTGAGAAGGTTGTTGTGCAAATTCTTGAGCTAAGCTCCTAGTATAATGCCTAGTGCTATATTTTTTTGCCATTGCGCCCCGGGGCTTGCCTGTTTAAACCGGTTTAGACTTTGGACTATTTCCAAGAAGCTGAGTATCGAATCTTTTGACGCCAAGATCGGCTAATTCGCAACTACATTTACAAAAAGGACACTCAGAGGACTGAGATAACGTATTCTCAATGCAGTTTCTATGAAACTCATGACTACATGTGTTGATGATTAAGACTTCCTGTGTTTCAGTAATGTTTTCATTACACACAATGCATAGGTTCTCTATCGTTGGAAGATCAAGTGGTGCACATTGTGCCTGGTCCTGTGTCCTCGGTGGCGAATGTCTTAAGGACATTTTGCATTAGATAAGTGCCTAAAAGTTGTGAAAAACACTACCAAATTCAGAATACAAATGTTGCTTAGGGTAACGCGTATTTAAAAATAAACTCACGAACTAATGGGACTTCTAGCAATATTAATCGTATTATTCAGACAATTTTATAAGGTAAAAATAATATGATTGAAAATAAAACAAGTTTTTCAATAAGATTCATAAAATATCTAACTAAAAAGGGTTTTTTCTTTTTTAAAAAAAATCAAATCCGTTTTCGTTTCTGTGTAAGAGTTTCGTAAGTGTGGATAATAACTAGTTGGATCAAATTTATAAAAAAAAAAAAAAAGATTGGGCTATGGAAATTTCATCCCCATATTTTTGTCGAAAAAATATTCGAAAACCATTATACGATTCTATTATTCCCCATAAACCAATATTACTGGATATTAAAATGCCGGCTGCCAAATCAATATTTTCCATACAATATCAGGATAATGATACCTCATCAAATATATCTTCAACTAAATAAGGCTATGGAATTTGTTAAGAAATTGCTAAAACTTCAGAACTCGTGATTCACTAATGCACAAAATATTTTCAGGGATCTTCCTGGTCAACAATTCGATCATAATTCGTCAAAATGTTGAAAATCCAAAGGAAGTATAAAAAGTATTGGTCAACAGTAAACTGCACTGATTCCAAATTTTAACATTTTCTATAAATTGATATTTAAAAAAAAATCTAGAGCTGAAAGTGTAAGACAATAGATGACTCGGTTAATTTTATCTTTACAATTTTTTTAACACTTTCGTGCCCCACGTTGGGCGCCAATTTATGTCATGTCCAAATTCAAGAGTAACAAACGAATCCCTGAATAGACCGCCGAAATACCTTGATCGAATCCGCAGAATAAAATTATCTTTAAACTAAATCTTTCCCGGTCATCATGAAAAGACGGCTAGGAGAAAGCTATACAAACAACAACCGAACATTGGGAGCCATTGATTTACCACTAGCGGTCAGTCGGGTGGCGGGGTTCTTGTTCTGGTTGGTTTATGTCCCTCCTACTTATCTGACATTCATAAATAATTATTGTAGACTCCCTAAACTACAACAAGTCATAAAAAAATAGGCTGACTTAAACAATAAAAGAAGGTAAAACATGACCCGATACTTTCGTCCACCTATATGAAACTAAATTTGACCCAAAAAGTAATATTTGTTTACATCTCCCAGATGTCATGGAGATATAGTGCCTCACGACCCACCCTTCCTTTGATCTTATTGGGCAAGATAAAGAAAAAAAAAAGATCCCTTCCACGTTCCAAACACTTACTTTCTCACACTACGAAAACATTAACAAAATCTTTAGAGCTCCATTCTAGAATTCACCATTTATTCAGATTATTTAATATTTACTTATATACTAACCATATTCACTAACTATTACTAAAATTATGCTGAATTCATTTTAAGCCCGTTGAGAAAATAATTAATCTAAAAGAGGTATCATTAACAAATAAAAAAAACAATTTCGGAATATGTAACACCACGAATGGTTTTAAATTCAAATTCATGCCGGGTGTACGAATAATCCTAAACTAGAGGGTAAATAAGTAACAAAAACAAGATTATTAATTGCATCGCTTAATGATCATTAAAACCGACAAAATCGTTGTAATTAAGAAGGTCTCCACCAAAAAGGATTACAAAAAAAAAATTTTAACTTTGCTTCTCTTGAATGCAAGTTAAATTGACATCTAAAACTCGACTGACGGCATTAACTAAATATTGTCCGATATGTTCATTGTTGTTGTTACTTTTGGGTATTCAATAAAAGGTTTTTTTTTTTTTGTTAATAGTTAGACTTAAGTCTCAAAATTTTATGCAAAACAAAATATATATATATAGATAACAATTATAAACTCACTCACCAATTAAAATAGTAATCTGGAGCTGGAGAATGTGGAGGCCTCGACAGTCCGCTGCAGATGCTAAAGTTGATTAAGGTTGAAAGTAAACATTTTGTTTTGCATATACGTTGATCCCTAATAGGGGCTTACTATTATATGTACCTTAACTTAAATAGAAACATGTTATAATAAAATTTCGACTGTGATATAGTGGGCAAAATTTGTTAAGTTTCTTCAAATCATATTTGGTTAAAATTCGTACACGTTTTAATTTTTAGTTTTATTTAGTTTTTTTTTTTCTCTTTTGTTTTTTTTTCAGTAGATAATGGTATTTATTTTTTTCCAGATTTGTTTTACAACCTACTTTAGACAAGTTTGAATTTCTTCCAAATCTATTTATTTAATTATCCTAGCGTGACTTTTTTTTTAGATTTGTATGAAAATATTAGTTACCTTTGTGACTTTTTTTTTTGCCCTATGATTTGAAAATACTTAACACTTACGTGAGATAGTTTTAATTTTTTTAAGCCACTTTTATAATAATTGATGCGATTAATGGGTTCTGGAGGAATCAATTTGGGTGTAGCCTATTCAGCATGTAGTCCTCATATAAGGTGGTGGGGGGGGGGGAATTCCAATATGAATTAAAAGTAAAATTCGCTATTACTTTTAAGTAGCCAACAATTTTGGAAAAAAACAAAGTTTTTTCTTGTTTTTTTATGTTAATTCCATATAGATATTTATGTATGTTGACGTTGAAATATTAAAATGTTGCGTTCTTCATGCACTTCTGTATCGTATTATGAGTTAAAACAATTAAAATTGTTTTTTCTGCTGAAATGGTTTTTTTTTTCTTCTTTTCTATTTCTCAAAAACAGTTGAACCACAAACTGGTTTTATATCGGCAAATTTCTTATGATAATTTTTTTTTTTTTTCTTTTTTTTCTGTTTTTGGGAGAAATATCACGGTACAGTGGTGGCTAGAGGAACGTGACCACCACGGTACATGGAGCTTACAAAACGGCCTGACTGTTAGAGTCCTTGCAGGATATTTTAACTTTAGAAGTTGTTATATGAATATTAACCTTAGGTTCGAATTTCTCTACAACTTTTGCAATTGGTGATCTGTTTTTTTTTTTTTGTTAAATCTCTATGAGTTAAAAAAAAATAAGAAATAAAATAAGCCTGCGATGCAAGGTATTGTAATTATTTTTAAACAAAATTACCTTTAGTATTAATACATTAACAAATATGTTTGGCCACAATCATAATTTTATATAAAAAAAATATCCTGTAAGGATGTTACACACACTTGGTTAATAATTTAATATAAATTATTTTTTTTTTCCTATTTTTCTTATTTTTGAGGTTGATGGCGGAAGGTGCAAATTGAAAAAGAAAGAATAGATTTTCAGTTTAGAAAAACCACGCGTTTTCTTATTTTAGAGAGTGTTCGGTAGCAATGCTTAAGTAATTGCATTCTTACGCAGTTTATTTGCAGTTTTCAATGTTGCTAACTAGATGAGCAATAGTGAATGCAACAGTGTGAGCTAAATAAAATCCACAATAATTATGACCGTTAAAATTCAATTGAATAATCAAAATTTTGAAATCAGACGGGATTAATGTTTAAGAGATTAGTTCAAATATTGTACAGAATGGAAATGTCTAAGCGTATATTACAGTGTCCAAATTAAGGACGATAAAAAAAGTCGTAACAACGATGTATTAGATATCTGATAAATATATTATTCTACTATATCTCCTGTCTTACGGCCATATTCATAAAAAGTTCTTATTTTAAGCTTATAGTATGTAATAACTAGGGCAACCAAAAATAAGCACTAAAAAAACAGTTTTAAGCTCTTAAAAAAAGCGTTTAAAAACATGAAAATAAGCTGTTAAAATAAAAAAAAAAGCAATTAAAATTTATGGTTTATTTTCCACTTTATTCGTTGAATGCGTTGTTACAGTAAATTATAAATTGATGCGATAAATTTTCGAAAAGAAACCCCTGTCTATTTGAAGTCAGCACGCTTTTGTACATAGAAAAAGTTCTTTCTACGTCTACAGATGTTAAGGGAGCATATTTAAAATTGAGTATTTGCTCTGAGGTATATTTTATACGATTGAACTCGCAATGCCGCTTGCCTCCCAGTATATCCACAATATCTTTTAGTACCGAAAATCCTTCATTTTTTAATAAAACAGATTCAAATTTTTTATTCACTTTGTCGCCTATATCCCCTGGAACACCGGAAATTTTTCTTACGGTGTCCATAACTATATTCACTTGGGAAACTAATGAAAGATTTTTTGTTTCCAATTTGGTTACTACTTCGTGTAAAAACCCAAAATTTACAGAAATGAACAATATTTGGTTGCGCAAATTATTTTCATTCATTAAAGCCTGGCATATACGCACTGCTGAAGAATCTGTAGAGTTTAAATTTGAAAAAATTTCTACGAAATTATCAAAATATTTGGCATAATAATTTACAGCCATTATCCACGTCCCCCATCGAGTTATCACTGGTTGTGGTGGTAGTGGTATATCTGGTGCTGTTTCTCGTAAGATTTGAACCCTTGCAGGAGATTTAAGGAACGTTTTTTTAGCATTTGAAATAAATTTGTCTACATTTGAGTAGTATTCTCTTATATGTTCACAAACTCTGTGAACTCCATGTGCAAGACAGGTTACGTGAGTTATATGTGGGTAAAATACAGCAATGGCTTTTGCAGCTTTCACCATATATGGTGCGGCATCACTTACAAAAAGAAAAATTTTCTGTTTATCTAGGTCAAATTCTTTCATTGAATCATCAAACAAACGTGCAATAGTGGAATGATTGACTTTTTCTAATACAGCTGTTTTTATTAAAAATCTTTTTTCTGAAATATTTTCATCCACATGCAGTATACCCACAACAACGTTTGCCACAAATCTGTTCGACGCATCGGTGGTCTCGTCTATAGAGACCCAAATAAAATGTTTTTGTATTTCTTCCTTTATTTTGTTAACTGTAGATTCATAAACTATTTTTGTATATTTGTTTCGAAGAGACGATTCAGATGGAATATGGAATGATGTATAGTTTTGAAGATAATGTTGTACTTTTAAATGTCGAATTTTGTATAATGGTATATCTGCTGATACAAAGGCTTCACAGAGATCAATGCAAAATTTATCGGCGGCCGATGAACTTGTAGAACTTTGTAGAAAAGTTTGTTGTAAATTTTTTTTTTGATTCTCTTTCTTTTAGATCTTTGTGCTTTTTTGAATCCAGGTGTTGTTTTATGTTGTAATTTTTATCAACAGATAAAGGTTTTGAGCACACGTTACACACTAAAGCTGATCCATCAGTTTTTAAATCTGGATACTGTTTGACTAGCTTGCTCAAGTAAACCGATTTGCTTTCCTTGACTTTAGGCATTTTCTAAATAATAAAACAATAAACCAATTTTAACAAAGGTTTTAATAAATTAAAAAAAATTTATACTTACATCCAAAACGCAGAGGCTATGAAGGTAATTTTATCTGTTTTTAAACTAAGACAACTTTAAAAAGTTTTAAAAATGTTATGCTTTCAACAATTCAATGAAATTTTTAAAATGTAAATTTGTTGACAGTAAAAACTTGGCTACTTTGATTTAAACGTTTTTTTTTTTCAACCAGAGTTGTAGCAGCACAAAAAGTAAGGCGATTTTATGAATTCGCCTTGACAAAAAGGTGAATTTGTTAGTACAAATAAAAAAAGTTGCCACATCAAAAAAAAAAAAAAAAACAACGATTTTTGCAAAAATTTATTAAATAATTTTTTTTTCGTATGAAAAAAATGAAAAATTATCTTAAAATGACAAAATAAGTAAAAAAAAGCCGATATCGCAAAAATAACTAAAAAAAAGCCGATATTGCCAAAATAAGCAAAAAAAAAGCCCTAACAAATATAGCTCATTTTCTTTGTTTTTTTATGATCGGAATTTCTGTTCAATCAAAATCTTTCTATCTTGTAAACAAAAAAAAAAGCAATTGCTTATTTTTGGTTGCCCTAGTAATAACTATTAAACGCTTTTTGTCTTATAAACCTCTTATAAAAATTTGTATTCATAAACGTACAATAACAGCTTTTTTACTATTAACTGTTTGAAGCGATTTTCTGTTTAAGTATAGCAACTTTCTTTATATATGGCTGCCATTTTATTGTTAGTGATGCATGAAACTTCTATGCGGTTTACATATTCTATATTTAAATATTTTTAAAATTTTTTTTTTTAATTGTACCCCTTCAAAATTATTTTAGTTTCTGAACAAAATGTTTCCGAAAAGTATCATAAAAACATTTGTTAGAACCTTAAATATACGATAAAAAAGTATTCGAATAAAAAGTTGTTTACTTTTTATTAACATCACTATTATTATGATTTGCTTATTTTATTTTTTTTTATATTTTTGAACAATAATTTGTTGTTTTAAACAAAAAAAAAAACAACTAGTTGCAATAATTTAATAAATAATTAAAGAGAATATCTGCATTTGCCCCTGAACATATTCATTTAAATCCTATAAATTTGTTTTAAATAATTATCAATATAACTTTAAATTGGCTGTCTAAAACAAAAAAAAAAATAGTAAAATGTATTTAACATGTCCGTTGTAATAAATAAAACATTTTTGTAATTATTTTTCAACATATTTCACAAAAATAATATCATAAAATGCAAACACCTTTTAAAATGTCATTTTATTTTTGGTTTAAAGAAGGGCAAATCCAACAATAAATTTTCTTACTTTATGAATGGTTTATTAAAGGTTCAATAGACTATTTTTCGTTTATGAATACAACTTTAGCAATTTTTGCTTAAAAACGGTCAATTAATCATCAAAAAGTTTTTATGAATACGGCTGTTAATCTGCAGCTTTTTAAAAGAAACACCTTGTATCTATTGTATATATATTATATATTGTAGTCACCTTATAACTTGTATGTAAAGTTAGTTTTATTATATCCACGTACCTGAAAAAAAAAGAATTAAATTAGTTTTATTATTAAAAGGTTAAAAGTTTTGCTTTTTAATATAAATATAAATAAAAATTTAACAATATTAATCATGGCTTGGAAACAATTTAATGTCAATTAAAATAACAAATTAAATTAATATTGATTAGACATGAGAATATAATTTTTGCCATGATAAATGAGACTACCCTTTTTAAAGGTATGTATATTGTGCAAAAATACTGGAAGCAATTCTAGGACACGACTGTTAGGATTATGTACTAGACTCTAGAGCAGTGAAGGGCAACACACAGACTGTCCCATTTAGGATTTGCAAAAGTGCCCTTCACTGCTCTAGAGGCCTGCACAATTTGCTTAACACACACATTTAAGCTCCTAACTGTAGTGTCGCTGTCATAAACAAATACTGTATGAACGTGTAGATGCAAAAAAACAAATGCTTCACTTCAGTGGAAGTCAAAATGAGAAGCGGGTTTTAAAAAAAACTATTTTTATTAAAAAGGGAATGTAAAATATACGCGGCAATGAGGGTGTAAATAAAAAATACACATCGCACACCTAGTTCAAAAGAGACCCAACCCAAAATTTTCAATTTTCGGGTTTATATGCTGAAAGTATTCACAACACACTTGTTTACCTATAAAAAATATATCAGTATATTTTATTGTTGTTAACAGTTGCTAACAAACAGTTATGTCTTTCTTAATGTGTCAATTCGTATAAAGTTGCAATTCATAAAAGTGACTTATTTTTAGTTGTCTAAGAAAATATAATGGTAGTATATCTCTTCTGCTAAGTGCTAAATAGTTTTATTTCGAAGTGTGACATTTTTAATAAAATAAAATTTCGTTGGAGTTCATATTAATTAGACTTGTGTCCAAGGATGATAAATGAGAAAACCAATATCGTACCATTGAACTTTTAAAATCGTACTTTTTCGGCTCCAATAGTACTAAATATTTTTTTTTATAAATTTTTTTTTTATTTTATTTCCAAAAACAAAAATTTAATCCAACAAAAACAAAAGGTAATTAAAATTCATTTGTACATGTAAAGTAAAGATAGCAAAAAATACATGGTCATTAATTAAGGGTGGCTAAAATTTTTTCGCTTCGAAAGCATATCGCGATTTTTGTTCTATAAGTCATTCCAAGAAACTTTGCCTAAGAAACCATAGGTCAAAAATTAATTTCGAGCACCGGATTTTTCAATATAGTTAGTTTTCCAAAATATTCAAGAATAGAGGCAAAAAAATTGCATTTTGTCTAGCCTGTATCATGTGGTTTTTAGGAGAAATCTCGAATTTTAAACGAAAATAAAATTTTTAAGCGTTCTAAAAATATGTGCATACGAGCATCTTCGAATTACATTTTCAAAAGAAAGAATCTCCACAGTTCCAAAATTCTGTTGATTACTTCTTGACGAATATTGACGTATTTGAAAATATTATGAGTCCGTTCCAAATTAATCTTGAATTGAGAGGAAGTCGTCTCTTCTACTATGTAGAACTTTTGCAAACAACTTGTCAATATCATCAGAAAATGCAATCGTTTAATGAGCAAATGGTTCTGCAAAAGAGCAAATGCAAAATATCATAGCTGTTTTGTTAAATCCAACCACAAAAAATAGAGTTTCCCTTATATTTCATAAAAAAGCTACGACATTTTGCAATTTTCGCAAGACAATTTGCACCAAGCACTAAACTCCGCTTATATTAATTGGACAGTAAATACCAGTTGCCATTTTATATCAATTATAAATATGTAGGTTTGAAAAATTTGGAAATAGTACCAAATGAGTCACGGGGGTACCAGCGTACTTTTTAGTTTTGAGTTGTACCAAAAAAGTACAATTGTATCAACTTTATCAACCCTGCTTGTGTCAATTTAGCATTTGGCAAAAGTGTCAAAACTTGAAAAGAATTCGGTTAAGGTGACATAACTTAAAATAACTCTATAACTTGTGCAAATAATCAAAAATGACACAACTAAAAATTGTTCTTTATCTAGTTTATTAATATTTAAAAACAAAAATAAAATTTTTTAGATTATAACCTGTACGAATTTTCTACTAAATGGTCCAAAGATTTGTTTTTAACTACATTTTTTTTAAGTCAAAAACAGTTTCTTTCCATTTCTAAAAAATTAGTTTATTTGAGTTGAGTCACTTTTAAACTAGGTGTGTGACATATTCTTCTTTGTTTTAAATGTCAGTTTGTGTTTCGAACATTGTATGTAAATTTCTTTGATAATATTGTAACAGCAGTTTTTCGTATATGGCGTACGCATAACACTCCACAACGTATGAAAGCACAGCTTAGCGGCACTGCTGCAGCTTATGCAGTCGTGAACAATCAGTGGTTTCTGGTGAAGTGACTTAGAGTATCTGCCGGTAGCACCGGTCTCCTAACAAGTTCTAAGTGCCTACGAAACCTGAAACGTCAAGCAAAGCGATTTGCGAATTGATATAACCAACAGCACCCAACTGACGGCGTCTATTCCCCATATTAGGGGCTGCTATAAGCGGCTATAAGCTGCTGGCAGCCGCACTTCTAGGATCGGATGCATAAATCCAATCAGCTAGAATTCTTAAACCAACCAATTACCAAAACCCTTAGAGGCTCTATGCTC
Source organism: Pollenia griseotomentosa (assembly GCA_963931875.1). Classification (NCBI taxonomy): domain Eukaryota; kingdom Metazoa; phylum Arthropoda; class Insecta; order Diptera; family Polleniidae; genus Pollenia; species Pollenia griseotomentosa. The sequence goes on from OZ007563.1 coordinate 52,817,802, forward strand.
TTTAAAAGAACGAAAGAAACTAATATATACAAATCGTTGCCGTCACTGGTAAATTAGCAAAGTCCATATTTTTTCAAAATTTAGATTTTGATGCAGTACAATAGCGTACACAAAAAAATATATTTTCAATTTTTTGCTTGTTATTTTGCATTGGAAGGTGAAAAAGATAAGTTTAATAATGTAAAAGAAAAAGTCCCTTTTTAATATGAAATTTAATAACAAATATTAACACCTGTTGGTTGTACACTTTCAGATAAGTTAAATAAGATTAATATAGTATTTTTCTGCAAATTCTCAAACTCAGAGTGCTAACGAATTCGCATATCGGTTTACCTTATTGAAAAAACATAGTTCTAAGCCAAGTGATATGAGCAATGCCTTGCGAAGTGTATTAGTTCAACATAAAATATCGCAAATTGAAGGGCCATTAAAGACAAACAAATTAATATCCCTGCTGACTATATTGCCATATATGAAGTTAAGAGACCATTTTTCCCTAATATTTCCCAAAAAAGCCTATTGAAGGTCTGACTGCCTCCATACAGTCCATAGCCCCCATTTCCAAGCCTAGTCTTGCCAACTCATTGCCTATTCCATTACCGGTGATGTGACAGTGACCCGATACTTAGCATAGCCTCACAACGTACTCCCCTAAGAAATTTATTTAGATCTCTTCTACAATCATCCACTATCTTGGAGTTCACAGAACAGCTCATCAAGGCCTTAGAGCCACCTAGCTGTCTACGTATATACTGACCTTCGAGCCCCCGGCAATGTTACACCTTATCAATTCAATAGGCTTTAAAATTCCTAAAACATCCGCCAAAGATAAACTGCAGTCATTAGTAATGTGGTGTTGGAAGTTGTTGTTGTTTGTGTAAATTTATTAATGTATATTCTTGTTTTTCCTTTAGCCCAATATAATTTTATACAGCTTTAGGGGATCAGCTAAATGGTCAGGCGTTCTTGCGAACTTCCAGATTAGCGACTTATGTGTATTTTATAGAACACGAGCGCCTTACTCGTCCGTTCAACTTACATTTAAAACAAAAACAAAATTTTAAAAGTTGAACGGACGAGTACGGCGCTCGTGTTCTATAAACCACACATTAGAGAAGTAAACAAGGCAACAAGTACCGCTTTACGTTTTCAAATGTAAAGTCTACTTTATTTGTGGGCTACTGCCCTTTTTATACTAATTTCTTCATTGTTGCTTATTTATTCTAACTTATTGTATTAATTCTTAAAATCTATTCTTCTTTGTCAGTGCCATGCAATTATCAAGGTTTTCCATATGCATATTACCCTAGCCAATCAGACTGTATGAGTAAGGAATGCACTCATTCACATTTGACGCTCCAAATTTATGTCACTCACATTCTGATTGACCTGCTTTACCATTGCCCTATTTGTGTTGACTCAAGTTTAAATATATTGAGTCACTGGATAAATGGCGTTATTTTGTATTTTGTTTATGACATTTACCCTACTATTATTGGGGTGGTATATATGTGTTATAGAGTGGTTATTGGGTAGGCAATGGACACTTATAAGGTACGCTACAGAAAGCCTATAAGACCTTCTAATATCGATATCCTCAATGTAGACCCCTTCACCGGTGGTCCTTATCCTAGAGTCATTAGTAAAAATAGCAAATCTGGTCCTGACCTGACCAGATTATAATATTTAACAGAAACGGTGCTAAGTTACAAAAACCTTTGTGAAACAAAGATCCATAACTTTAAGTTGATGTCTTGCATGTCAAAAAAGAGTCGATAACACTTTTTTTTTTATTTTAGCTTTAAGAATTCATATGTTCTTTTATGTTCGCATCAGTGAGAATATTTTTTACTTTTGTTTTGATTCGCTTTTCTAACATTGTTTTGTTGTAACATAATTTTTTTTTTATATATTTTTTTACCATGTTGGGACATAAGTATATAATTAACCCTTAAACCACCTTTTAAGTGTTTGCATATTTCTGGTGTTAAAGTTAAATTTTCGACTTAAGTGTGTTAGGAGGAGACCTAAAGTAGAATTTCATGGGAAATTTTTTCGCAGAATATTTCAACTACATAAACCCCTGTCTTAAAGGTGATTTTTTCTTAAAAAAAAAGAATTCGAGGGTTAATGTATACCAACAAAATGTTGCTTGTAATGTTCTGAATAAATTTTCTGAAGACGTTATATAGCAAAAACCTATGTATCACACGATTTTCTATGTTTTTTTACTACACAAGGGTGGAACATTAAATAAGCCGTTAAATGAGTTTCAGATGTAAACTTTAAAAACGCCGATACACGTACATATATCTTTTTTATTCCCCTCTACAAGCCTCAGATGGCAGAGTATCGTTATTTGGAAAAAATTTCATTTTGGTTTACAGTGTAATAAAACAAAACTGCAATTACAGACTTAAAAAATTTTATGAACTTAAGCTTTTAGCAATTTGTTCAAACTCTTATAAAATTTATTAAGTTAAACTGAGATCATTTATTTATTAAAATTAATTTTTTTAACCAAAAATTTATTTTGTAATAATTTGGTTGAAACCAGAAACTATTTTGATTTATTTTCTGTAAAAATAGTCGCGCAATTATAATATTGTCTTTCAAATAGGCTAAAAATCAGAAAATTATTAGACATTTGGTTCATAAATTTTTGGTATTTTACATGTGAAATTAAACAAATTAAAAGTAAGCAAACATTAACTTTTAATCGCTAGAAGCTCCTTCTCTGGAGCAGCACTCCCCGATCTGTGCTAACATAATAAAAAGAACATTAAATATCTTACCAAAATAATGCTTTTGAAAACTGACTTTTAATAATACTTAATTTATATTAACTTATTTCCTTTTAACAAATTTTATAAAACGTGATAAATACGTCTGAGTTTAGAACCCACCACACCAATTATTTGCATACATGCGTGCTTAAAAGTTTAATTTCAGCATAAACTTATGTTTATTATAAACATGTTTTGAATGTTGGTAAACAAATGTTTTAAATATGTAAAAGGTTTAAAAACTCCTACACCAAAAATTTTGCTAAAATCCACAAAAGTACTCACACACCCACAGACACTCACAGTCATAAAAGGTACGAATAGTTACAATGAAAAATAAGTTTATTTTTCACCGCTTTATTTTGCATAAAAATGCACGAAACGTGATGATGCCAAAGTTATGTAAGTAACAAAAAAAAATAGAAGGGTTTAAAATTATTATTGTTAAAAGTGCGATAAATAAACATCTATGCAAAATCCCCGTAAACATTTTTTCCGGCAATTGTCAGAATTCGTGCCGAAAGTCACACAAGTTGCCAATTTCGCATTGGATGTCTCATCGAAATCATTTCGAAATTCGTTAAGGGTGTTCACAAGCAATCGAAACTTTTTCTCTGAAAAAATTAGGTAATTTTTTTCTGAAGAAACTTCCTAGAAAACTCTTTACAAAACTCTAAGAAATTTGTAATATTATATGTGTTCGTTTACTTTTTCAGTAAAATCCAGTAGGTGAGTAATATGAAAATTTTACAAATTTATGTGTACGCAAACGCATTTCAGTAAAATCCAGGACAAATTTGTACAAATTTTGGGGTAAACGAACGCAGCTATTGATAGATAAAATTTTGATCGAATAATACACTGAAAGAATTTTCTTCAGAATTTGACATTAATCCCATGAAAAATTGCATTAAAAAGGAACCTATGCAGCGCTTCGTTGGATCAATGAAAACTGTTTCATTAAAATGTATTAAATGAAACATTACATTAGATCTATGAATGTTATTCATTGGATGAATACTTTCAGAAAAGTAAAAAATTCAACTTTTTTTTTTTTTTTTTTTACCAGAGTCGCTGACGGGAATCGATCCCGCAACCTCGGCGCTGATAGACTAGCTCACTACCAGCTAGCCTACTGGGGCAGTGTAGTTTTTGAATAAAAAACCATGTTTTTTGCCACTACTCAATTAAGAGCGTAAATGTGAGATTAAATTGCCCATAACAACAAAAACAACGTTGATTTTTCTTACTAACGCATAACCTCATAAACAGAGAACAAAGAAAACTAAAAACATATGTACCTTTTTATGGATTTAAAGTTTTGGTTTCATTACTATAATGAAATTTTCATTGTCATAATGAAAATTTAAATTTATTAAGGCATGCTTTTTCGAAATATTTTTATACTTTTAATTATTGAGACTATAGAGTTATTTGAATGTTAAAAATAATTTTTTTTTTTCAATTATTGAAATATGTTGCTCTTATAAAAAAAATTTTGATTTCATAAATTTATTGGCATATTACAGTTGATGTATGAAATAATTAAATCTTACATTTTTTAATTAACAATTAAACATATTTTTAAGGAAACTATAATCTTGTATTAATTTATGAATATAGTTATGTTTGTATATTGTTTTTTATGTTCCCAATTAACATTTTTTGTTTAACTTGGATTAACTTTAGTTTTCATATATCCAATGAAAATTTTTAACGTAATTACGAAATCCAATGAATCGATTTTAACGAAAATACTTCATTGTAACTACGAAATTCCATTTGGACAATGAAAATTTTCGAAGTTGAGATTTTAGTAAGCTAATAGGGCCTAAATTTTTTCATTGTAAATTAAAACACATTTAATTACATTTTTTTCCCAACGTTTCGTCAATTTCTTGTTGACTTCTTCAGGGGAATATCTATTTAAACATTTTTATTAATAACATTGTTATAAACACTTTAAATATAATTGTATTTTTACTTACTTTTAAAGTGTGTATATATTACATTAAATAAAATTTAAGTTAACTAAATAATTTTTAATTATTAAATCTGCAATCGACATTATTTTAATTTGTGTAATGTAAACTTGGTCGTTAATAAATTATCCTATTGCTACCCTGTAACTTGCGCTTATTTTGTCTGTATCTTCTTTCATGTTCATTGTTTTTTCTCTCTTTTGTTGAATTCTAAGACTCTCCAACGTATATCTTTTTCTTTCTGTTTTTTCCTTGTCTAAAATTCGTATATTGTCGAAGTCAGCTGTGTGGTTGTTTTCAAATATATGTTGTGCCAAGGCAGTTGTATGTTTATGTTTTTCGATGTCATTTTTGTGTTCCTTTATTCTGGTTTCCAAGTTTCGTTTTGTTGTTCCTATGTAAATCTTGTCACATTTGTTATTATTGTTTCCCTTGCATTGTATTTCGTATACCACATTGTTTTGTTGTTGCTTACTGATAATAGTTTTTGTTTTTGTAAATATTGTGTTTATCGTAAATAAAATAGTTGTTTTCTATAATGCAAAATCGAAGGATCTTAATAAATGTTGGTTTAGATAGTTTTGTATGTTTCTCTATCGTTTTCCATTTTGTTATAATTATGTTAATTGCTTTGTTGATAGGTATATTAGTAAAAAGTGATATGACGTCAAGTGAAATTAGAATCTCTCCATCATTGAGAGTGATGTCCTTGAGTTCTCTTAGATCGTTCGAATTTTTTATATTAAAATCTTTTGAAACTATGTTTTTTAAAATTTGACCTATGTGTTTAGAGAGTCCATAGCAAGGAACCTGTATAGACGAAACTATGGGTCTTAAGGGTGTCCCTGTTTTGTGTATCTTAGGTAGACCATAGATTCTAGGAGCTATTCCAGCTGTACAAATAAGTTGTTTTTTCTGCCATTCATTTATGCATTGGCTGTTAAAAAGATCTGTAATCATTTTGTTGTTCTCTCTTTGTAGTCTTACTGTTGGGTCAGTTCTCAGTTTACGATATGTGTTTTTATCATCCAATAGTTCCTCCATTTTTCTTTCATAGTCGTTTTTGTATATTGCTACCGTTTTGTTGCCCTTGTCAGCATGAGTTATAATCATATTCTTGTTTCTGTTTAGAAAGTCTTTTGTTTTTCTGTAGGTCGTTAGTATAAATTTTTCTTTTGGTGTGTTTCTCATATTTCTTTTGAATCGTGTTACTTCATTTGCCAGTTTTGTTCTTGCTATTTCTTTTTCTTTCTCTCCATTGTCCCCTATTGTTTGAATACATTGGTCTATGTCCGCTATAGTATGGAGTGGGGAAAAATTATCTTTGTTTACAGGAAGAGCGAATTTCCTTCCTAACGATAATATCCATTTTGACTCTGTAGGTATCTCAATATTCGTTCTATTTTCAAACCAGTCGTTGTTGAATTTAAAACCATGTATTTTCAACTGTTTTTCTTTCAGTGTGTCAAATTTTTGTTTTTGTCCCTCTTTAATATTCTTATTCAAGTAATTTAGTCTATTTTTTTGTTTGTCCATGAATGCGTTATAATCTTCTTCTGTCAATAAGTTTCTTAAGCCATCCTTCAAATGATAAATGTGTCTTCTAATAATAGTGATGTTAGTATTTGTTTGAGAGATTTCCAAGTTCAAAATTTTGTTATGAAAGTTTTGTTCGATGTTTTTAAGTTTTCTTATTATTTTGTTACATGTGAATAGTTTTGTTACCTGTGTGGTTGTGTGTTTTGTATGATTTGGTATAATACCATAACTTCTACATGATAAGATGAATTTTAATCTGTTTTGTTGTTGCGTTAATTTTTTAACCTCATTACAGTACTCTTTAAGTGTACTGCATGTTTGTATATCATACTTAAATGTTATGTGTTGGAAATAGTTCTTCATATTGTTGTTTATAATTTGTAAGTTATCTTTTGTTGATGTTAAATAGTTTTTTTATTTCGGCAAGCTCTCCGATTTTTTGTATATATTTTATTTATTTATTTTTTGGCCAAGGTGTTATATTTGAAGTTGAGATTTTAGTAAGCTAATAGGGCCTAAATTTTTTCATTGTAAATTAAAACACATTTAATTACATTTTTTTCCCAACGTTTCGTCAATTTCTTGTTGACTTCTTCAGGGGAATATCTATTTAAACATTTTTATTAATAACATTGTTATAAACACTTTAAATATAATTGTATTTTTACTTACTTTTAAAGTTTGTATATATTACATAAAATAAATTCAAAGAAGCAAATTGAGTGTTGGCCTGTGTTATTTATTAAATGCCAACAATTTTGCTCGGTGTTAGAGCGAAACAAAATTTCGTTGTAATCTTTGGCATTGGCATCAAACGCAGAAATTGGTATTACTGTACAGATAAAATGTAAAAAAGATTCTTAATATCATAGTTGTGACAGCGCAGTATGACTAGATTTTAAGCTGATCCAATAACTTTGAGAAAGAGTTAGAGAGGTAGATTAAAAAAACTAATGAATAACAGCATTCTAGCTGCACTCTCGCCCGAACTCAGAATTAGGAAGCCGGTTTTAGCCCGAATCATTCGTGTGTACACCTTATAAACGCACTTACGATCATTATTAAGCAATCTATAGACATGAAAAAACCTAGGTATCTCACATTTATAGACGACATTCGAAACGCCTGACACTTTTTCTCACAACCTTAAATGGACATCACTACAATATAAAGTTACACCCTACAAGCATATAAACCCGAAAAATTAAAATTTCGAATTAAGTCACTTTTGAGCTAGGTGTGCGATATGTCTCTGAGCTCACCAGCGGTCTCACCAGTATTCAGCGTAAACTTAACCAAGTCCGGCAGTATGCGAAACAAGTAGGTCTTGCAGTAAAACTTAATCCAACGTTTATGCGCATGGATTTGGGTAATGTACACCACTAATCTAAGACAACGCACCAATGGAAGAAGTGATGAAATTTAATTATCTCGGTCGCATATCAACCGGGGGCTTCGAAACAGATACAAGCACCCGCATAAAAATAGCACTATAAGTATTTGGAGCCTAAAACAATATTTGGAAATCGTCACAGAAACTACGTAAACTCAATTCCAATGTAAAATCTGTGTTGGTTTACGGGAACGAAACATGGAACAAATCTGCAAGTACCATTGGCAGATACCAGGCATTCGTTAAGTCACAATTTACACCGTGGACATTTCTTGCAGGACGGCCGAAGTTTGTTAGTGAGAGAGGCTAAAAGAAAAGTCTATCACACATATAGTGTTGCCCGCTTACCAACAAACTTCGTCTGTCCGGCAAGAAAAGTCCATAGTGTAAATTAGGACTAAGTCCGCTTTGCTGAAATTGTAACGCAGACATTTTTCTTATTCTCTTTTAAGCTTGTCTAAACATTTCACAATCGCGAAATTAATAGACAGACCGAAATAATTCGTTTCCTTATTTCGTTATTTTTTTTTTTTTTTTGTTTGTTGACGGAGATAAAAATTTAATAGGCAGTGATTGTAATTTATTCGAAGCAACAACAAGAAAATTGCAGTCTGTAGAAAAGAAAAACAAAAAATGACTAGTACAGATAGTCATGTACTACACACTCTTCCTTTTCCACCCCTTGTTGACACACTTCGTCTGTCTGCCTTTCAGTTTGCACATTATAAAAGGGTACTAGTAGAGGAGAATATTGCGAAGCCATTGGTCAAACATAATCTTGAAACAATGCAATCAAAAGCCAATTAATAATGGAATCGAAAGCAGTAGTCTTGGGCTTAATCGTTCATTTGGGTGACTTGTCAATAGAGTTCATTTAAAAAAAGTGAACTAGTTCGTTCTTCCAGTTCAGTAGTTCACTTTTAGTCAGTCAGTCTTTTGAGCCAGCTGTATATTTCGTCAGTCAGTTCATTTAAGTCAGTTCATGTATGTAGTTTGAAGGTTCATTTACTTCAGTTGCTTGTTTTGATTTCTTATTCTGTTGTTGTTTATTTTTGTGTGTGTCAAGCTTTGAAAAAATTAATAAAAATTTAAATACTTAAAAAAACTTATTTAAATTTTTAATAAATATTTAAATATAATAAATATAATGTAATAAATATAAATTTTTAATCAAGTTCAAAAACACAATTGTGAATTTTTTATAAAATTTCCTTTTCTTTGTTTTTCAACAAATAAATTTGACATTCCTCATTTTACAAAAACAAAATGCATAGTATTTTTCATGTTCTTTACCGAATTGATAGAAAAGAGACAACAATATTATTAGTTTCTATATGTTATAATATACTTGTTTCTTTTACTCATTGCCAGATTACTAAAATATGTTCATAATATAATCAGGGCTGCCATATTAAGAGATGTCTCGCCACATGTGGCAATTTTCAAACATTTTGACTACACTGCGATTTATAAAATATATGGCGATTTTTTTATTATTAAAAAGATTTCCGTATGACGTGCTAAATTTCAAATTATTATTTTTGATAAATACACTGAAATTAGATAAGCTATTAATTTATTTTAAGACTCTTATACTATGTTTCCACTATCAGCTTGTTGTCAACTTGTTTTGAGCAAAACGTGTCAGAGTGCTTCCATTATGTAAAACTGGTTTTGGTTTTCGAAATCAATTTGGCATTAATAATGTTTACTAACATGAAAGCAAAATATATTTTTGTAAAATAATAAATATTTTCTTATTTGTTTTTTAATACACATTATAATATAATACATATAATCTTGTTATTTTGGTAAATCTTTAATTTTTTTAGAAATTGTTAATCACCAATAATGGAAAACTCTGCTGAGTTTTTTCATGGTTTTCGACATTTTTTGGAGCAAAACTAGTATTTATTTGAGTTTTTCGAACATGAAAACTGTATGGGAAAACAAGTAGCAGAACACTTGTTTTGCTGCAAATGTAGTTTTGTGGCCCAAAAAATGTAAAGCGGCCCATACACTTGCAATATTATTGTATATGATATTCGCCATATCATTTCCATTTTGTCCTATATTTTACAATAAGTCGCACAATAGTTTCATTCATTCAATAAAAAGGCGAACATAACCTATAGGAATAATATAAACAGCATTGTATAATGTTGCCAACACACTTCTCTTTCTTTTCGTTGTGCAATAAAAATCAAGTCTTTTGATTGTTGCCAATATATTGTTCCACCTTCGAATATCACATACACATTGGCGATATAATTGTACTATACGTAAAATTTAACAATTTTATTCTAAGTGTATGAGCCGCTTAAGTGAAATACTATTACATAATGGAAACACTCTGACACGTTTTGCTCAAAATAAGCACCCCTACCTCAAACAACTACTCCCATGAAAATATGACTATATTTTTTTTATTTCGTATTGTGAATGATTCCTATAACAAATTTTATGGGAACGAATTCCCAAACTAAAAACATGTAGGGAACATGTAAGTTATAATTTGTATTTTAAGGTAGGGCTCAATTAAATTACTTTTTTCTTTTATTGAAGGAGTATTAATAAGAAAAATTAAGATAAACATTATTCATTATTTATTTTATCATATAATTATTAGTGTTTTATTTTGTATATTTTTCTTTCAGAATACAAGCACTGACAATTTATTCACAATAGAGACATTTTTTTATAAAGCACTGACAAATAATGCACAATATAAATTTTTACTCCCAAAATATTTGCGATGACAAAAAATTGTCAGGTGAAAACGCTATGTTAATGCCGACAAAATCACCTCAACAATAAATTTCAGCATGTCCTACGGAAATCTTAAGCGGCCCATAGACACATACTGCTGACACCTACTGCCGATGAATCCTTCGTATACGTGTGTGATTGATATTTTACTACACACCTATCAATCATCATTTTAAAATAAATGTCATATCGTGAAATTCAAGAGAACCCCTACTTTCTTCACACGTTTTTTTCTCAGAAACTATTTTAAATTTGTTTTAATTTAAATTGAAAGAAAAATATATCATAAAATTAATAATTTTTTTTATTGTTCATTGAAAAACTGTCAGCAGTATGAGTTCATTTTGAAATCAAACCTATTTTGGTTTTTCATACTGCATTGTCTGTGTGACGCATACATAAATAAAAATTTCAAGTTTACAAACACATGCTGATTGCATGAGCATGAGAAGTATGTGTCTATGTGACCCTTTATTAATAATACAAAATATTTTATAAATTGCCGAAAAAATCGCAGCTAGACATCTCTAAGTATGGCAGCCTTGATTTTATTATGAAAATGTTTAAAGCTATCTGGCAATGAGTAAAAGAAACAATATAATGTTAAACATAGAGACACTAATACTATTGTTGTTTCTTTTCAATCAGTGCGGTAAAGAATAGAAATCAAGTGGACAAGCAACTGAAGTAAATGAACCTGTGAACTAAATGAATTGAACTAAATGAATTGAACTAAATGAACCCTCTCAAAAGACTGCTGACGCAAAAGACAAAGAAATCAAGTGGACAAGCAACTGAAGTAAATGAACCTGTGAACTAAATGAATTGAACTAAATGAATTGAACTAAATGAACCCTCTCAAAAGACTGCTGACGCAAAAGACAAAGTGACGAAAAGTGAACTGTTGAACTAAAAGGAACTGTCAGACTGAATGACAGTTCAACGTTCATCTGACTGACTAGTTCAATTGAACTAGTTCGTTCATGAACTACCCAACTCTAGAAAGCAGAGATGGCAGTGGATAGTTCATAAATTGGGAGTCTGAACTAAATATGTCCAAAGAAGCTCTTGAATGGAACCAACAGCGTAGCCACGCAGAGAAACATGAACGGCAAATTCAAGAAGAACTGAGGAAGTTGCATTTAACGTGAAACGTAAAAATTAAATTTAATTGTTAGCATTAGGAAGAAGTGATTAAAAAAATTTTATTGTGGCCCTAAGATCCACCTAGGATCTTGGATAATGGATTAAAATAAAAAAGAAATAATTAAAATTTAAGATTTAAGTATAAACACTGCTTCAATATTGCGTCGTCCTGTTTTAGTTGTTTTAAACATTTAAAAGTAAAAATCGTAACCGTGGATGAAAACTGTATAAAACTTTATGTTTGTTAAGTTCTCGTCTATATTATGAAACATTTGCTGCAGAAACTATTTTCTATTCTCTTTTGAAACTGCATTCGCGTCCAACTCTTGTTTTGCAGCATTTAAGCATTTTGTATGCCTTTTCTCTTTCTTTCAATAGCAAAATCACAAAAACTGCTTGTACACGAAACAAAGTAAACTTTTCCATTCGTCTTTTCCCTTTGATCAACAAACTCAAATGTTTCGCAGCAAATGTTCCATAATATGGACAAGGACTAACTGTGTTATCAAGTGGTACGAAGAAGTGAATTTTGTTTTTTTTTTTAATTGATATAAAAAGAATTTACGGCTTTACAGTTCAAATATTTTCCAAAAAGTAAAAACGTAACAAAATTTTAAAGAAATTCTTTCTTAAGACACTGTTTAGACTAGCCGTTAATTTCTGTGTGGAAATATCGGACAGAAATCGGTTAGAGTTTCCCATTAAATGCAGGAAATATGTTAATATTTTTTTCTGAAAATTTGCAGACTAACCTTAAACTACTCTTTAAAAAGGTCAAAATATTTAAATAAAACAACATGCCTATGAATAACTTAAGGAAGTTTAAACATTTTAGTGTTGACATTCTGATAAGGCTTCATACATTGATTGACGGCAAAATCTCGGCAAAAATTGTTTACTGGGACTACGCTATCAAGTGTGTATGTGTGCGTACATATGTATTGGTCTATGTAGGGGTATTTGTGATTTTAGCTTATTTAATGATCGCTTTAATACTTGACACAAGCATTTTATTTACAACTATTTACAAGGGTTTTAATAATAAAATGAACACGTACGTACACATAACGCATACATGTACATCTATAAATATATTTACACTATAATACGGGGCGCTTACGTAAAAAAAGAGACCAGCCATTTCATCATTAGCAAACACAATGCCTTATAACCACATGGTACATACTTTACATAATTACATACTACAACATATTTTTCACAATCCCAGTTGACCAGGATTGTCGTTGAGGACAACGTTGTTGATGATGTATGCCCGAGTTGTTCACAATTGTTTAGGTTTTCTAGAAGATAGCTTAGAAGAAAATGCCGTGTGTGAAAGAATGAGCGACAACGTCTTGTTTCGCATCCCCTTCTCTTGCCTTCTCTAAAAATAATAAGTAACCAGAGCTGCCGTTATTGATTATTTTTAACCAAAATTGGTTATATTTTTTTCAATGTGGAGATGTGAATATTTTTTTCATTTTGGTTACTTTTTTCTAAAACAATAATAATTACGAACGAATATGTATTTCTTGGTACAATTATTTACGAGCTCGAATAATTTGTACTGTGTACTAAGATTTTTTCATTATTTGTTACCAATGAACGGAAGTTGTTTAATCCCTTTCAAAACAGCAACTAAATAATTTTTTTAAGATTTTTGCTAAGAAAATATTGCCATTTGTGATTTTTATATTAAAAACGCCATGTTCTGGAATCGTAAACAAATGAAGTTTAAATCAATGGAGATTTTCAATTATTTTTTTTTAAATGAGCTTAGTTTTTCTTGATTTTAAGAGAAGTAAAGATAAGTAGTACTTAAAGTAGAAAGTGCATAAAATCATCCGGGATCGATTTCAGAAAATTACTGAAAAATTACACAAAAGTCGTTTTAGTGTTTTTAAAAACTTGAAAATAAGTTTAAGGTTCTGAATTTAGGTTATTTCCAGAAGAAGAAATTTGAAAATTCACGTAGGAATTTTAAAGATTTTTTAAAATTACATTGATTTATCAATATAATTTTAAAATGTATGGAATTTTCTTTAAAAAATGACTGTAAGTTTAAAGAAATTTGAAATTTTACTGTTTATAACTTGTCGGTATGTATATTTATTTAATTTTTTTAACATAATTATTTGGTAAAAAAAACTTTTTACTGTCAGTCATATACTTTTTTCCCATAAATTTGAATTAAAATTTACACAAAACCGAAAAAAGTTTTTATAATATTTTAGATATATGTAAATTAGAAAATATTTACATAAAATGCATTTCGCCAATCGTTTTAAATTTCGCCAAAATAATCGCCATATCGCCAAATGTAAATTTCCATCGACAAAAGGATTAAGAAATCGCCACATTTGACAGTCCTGCCAATAACAGCTAAAAAGCGGAAAACTATTATCCATTTTTGTTATTTATAACTGGCATATTAAAAAATATTCAATTTATTTTTTTTATATATTCTCCAACTCCCACTGCAGCATAGGGCGCCAAAAAATAAAAAAAAATTTTTGCGAAAAAAGTCTCAAATGAATAAAAACTTTTAATTCAGTTTCACGTTATTATTTTAATATGTAAAAGAATAACATTTCTTGTTTTGTTTTCTTGATTTATAATTATTGTTTTACTATAAAGTGCAAATAACCTTTTTGTTACAATGTATTACAATGATTTTTATGATTTTCTCAATTAATAAAAAACATTTTAAATTTGGTTATATTTTTTTACATTTGGTAACTTTTTCAAAAATTTTGGTTGTAAAAATTGTATTCGTTGTGGCAGCACTGTAAGTAACAGTTTTCTTCTGCCGCAGTTAAATGCTTTTTAATCACTTGCTTAGTTTGCTTGAAATTACCAAATTGCTTTTTTATCGTTTTTATTTAAACACCTTCGCTCAATTTACGAATTTGGGCCAGTAAACCGAAAAAACGCTGTTGAATATAGTCAAGGCCTGGAAAATAGATTGCATGCAATTTATACTTCATTGTTAATTTAAGAATTGCCTATCAAATTCGAATATATAACATGAAATAGTAATAAAATTGCAACTAAACTTAAAAGCATAAGGAACAATTTTTGTCTTGGAGGGGAAAAAAGGAGACATTGGCATGCATAGAGCCATTGACCTCAAAGTAGGCGACATTGTTCTCTTTAAAATCGTTTGTATCGAATGAACGACATTGTCTTGCTTTGTGTCGTGCACGATTTTCGAACGTGTTCTTCTGTCTGTCCCTCAAATGACGTGCAGGAAGACCTATTGTCGTGCATTCGTATTCGAGTAAGTCTTACAGACGCGGCCAACTGGCTTATACGTGTATTTGTTAGCTTGTATGTATGCTACACTGCGGGTGGTTGTTGGTAATTATAAAATAATCTTCACATGTAACGTTTGAACTAAAGAATAAAATTAAACATTGCGTGATTTTAAACAAAAATATTTTGAATATTGTTTTTTTAAGCTTTCATCATTTTGGTTTTAGAATATGTCTAAAGTGGGTAAACGTTATTATAATGGTAATTGACGTCATATATGTATGTATATATAAAGTATTTTTGCATAAAATGCCTTTAATTAAAGAGGATTTGTTAAAAATAAATCACTATTATAGAGAACCACATTGAGAAAAAAACTTAACCAACTAACTGAAAGTTACAAAAATTAAAAACAAAAAACCAACTATTGAAAGGAAAAAAATTAAACTACATTTACAGCTTGTCGCACTTAAGGAAGGGCACCTAGAAAAAGTCTTATGTTGCTATTTTTGGCACTTAAACTAAAAGCCTAAGTTTAGTTTAAGAATTTTTACTTTATATACTTCATTGTATCTGAATTATATAAGCTGAATTTTCGCAATTTAATTCAGAGCTTCGTTAAATAATAACTTAAAGTATGTAAAATAAATCTTTTTATGGGATTACCCACTAA
This sequence comes from Pollenia griseotomentosa, assembly GCA_963931875.1. NCBI lineage: Eukaryota > Metazoa > Arthropoda > Insecta > Diptera > Polleniidae > Pollenia > Pollenia griseotomentosa. Next base: position 52,833,345 of record OZ007563.1, read on the forward strand.
TAGTGTGAGTAGATATAAAGGTTGATTAAATTTTAAGGGCCGATGTTGATCTTAATTTTTAGGAAATTATTGTCATTTATTTTTATTATGATAATATTGGTATGGTTAAATTATGTATGGGATATAATATCGGCCAAATTGTTGCCGCGACATCGGCGGCACACCTCCATCCGATGGTCCAAATTTCGATGACGCTGAGGCATAATTGAGGTTCTATGCCGTAAATGTGTTGTGAGATTACACGGCCACTGAATGTGTCGCGCAAAAGAGCCATTGTTTCATTAGCTGTGTCGCAAGTAGCATCGTCCTGTTGAAACCACATATCGTCCACATCCATATCTTCCAATTCGGGACAAAAAAAGTTCGTTATCTTCTCACGATAGCGAACACCATTCACAGTAACTGCCTGACCGGCCTAATTTGGGAAAAAATATGGCCCGATGATGCCGCCAGCCCATAATCCGCACCAAACAGTCACTGTGTGTGGGTGCATTGGGTTTTCGGCAGTCACTCTTGGATTAACATTCGCCCAAATGCGAAAATTCCGCTTATTGACGAATCCACTCAGGTGAAAATATGAAGATGATTTTCTTCAAAAGTTGATCCTCCACTGTTGCCATTTCTTGCCACCATTCTGACCATTGACGACGTTTGGAATGGTCAAGAGGCTTTAGTTCTTGAGTCAATTGCACCTTGTAAGCGTGTAAATGCAAGTCTTTATGCATAATGTTCATCAACGAGCCTGAGAGGTGGACGGCTCTTCAGCCACACTATCGCGAACAGCAGCAATATTTTCTGCAGTACGAGCTGAACGAATATGCACTGCTGTTTTCACATCTCCTACAGACCCGGTGTGCTCAAATTTTTGCACGATTTTTCCGATTGTACGCACATTTGGACGATTAAATTGACCGAAAAAAACACGAAGTGCACGATATGCGTTTTGATTTGAACGCATATTTTCATAATAACTTTAACGCGTTGTTCGATTGTGTATCTTTCCATGGTTCAAATTGAGTTAGTCTGAAATTGAGAAATGTCAAATGAAATGCAGAAAAAAACTTGACGTTTAGGTGTGGTTAACATTCAACATCGGCTCTTAAAATTTAAATTTTTAGAATGATTGGACGAACTGTGGTCGCTTAATTCCAGTGGAATATCCTTAGGGTTAATCCCCACTTTTTGCCAATGGCCATTTTGCAGGAGTACAAAACGACAGTTGCTGTCTTGACTCTCTCCATAACTATCTGTTTGAAGCACAACTTGTCTTCCAAAATGATACTAAGATACTTTGTTTGCACTCTTTACCAATTCTATCTGGGTTTTGTTCAGGGTATTGGTTTGGAAGTCCGGCATCCCACTCTTTTTAGTGAATAGGATCAGTTCAGTATATCCAGGATTGACAGCAAGTCCACTAGCTCTAGCCCTCCTACCACCCTGTAGAACATCGCGTTTCGTTTGGAGAAATTTTCTTCAGCATAAGGAATGACCCTGCACCGATTGTTTCACTTTTAGTTTATTTTTTGATTTTTATTTATTCATAAATTTTAAAAAAGCCTTCATAGTTCAAATTCCTTAAAAATATTGACAACAACTTCTTTCAGAAGATATTCTTCAATAAACCGTACACCTAGGAGCATGTAATTTCCGCTGTCCATATTTTGAAATTTTGTTTATTAACAAAGCTATTTATTAAAAAATACGCGACTTTCCTAAAAAAAAGTTCAGTTGTTATTGCCATTTTCAATATTCAAACGTGTTTAACGACAATTAAAAAACAAAATCATATTCAAATAATTAAGTTATAGCCCATTTAAACCCATTCGTTTCTATTAGGCCAATTTGTATAAGACAGGTAAATTATCGTTGCTGTATATCATCCCATACGGGGGCGGTCGTGACTAGGGTGTTCAATTAATCGGTTTTACTTTTGTTCGATTAAACGTTTAATGGATTAATGGATATTTAGCATTTTTAACTTATTCGATTAAACGAATAAAATTTTAAAATTAATCGATTAATCGAATAATTCTAGATCCAAACATTTTATAAATTACGAGATTTTTTTCGATAATATTAGAAAAAATTGGTACTTGAGTAAATAAAGATTCATTTTTAGCTCACAATGTGTTTCACTTTCGGGCACTTAGATTTTAAAAGAGTCAATACAACTCCGGGTTTTTTGAAACTTTCCACGGACATTCCATTCTCTGCTATGCTTCTGCAAATAATTTACTCTAGAGAATCGATCGAAGTATCATGTTTAAAATATTTATTCATTGGACCACTTGTAGCCCCCTTTAATTTTGTTGGTGGTGCATCTTTTTCAAGTACTATGTTATAGTCACTGTGTATGTGGTAAATTAGTGAAGTTGTTGAAGAACATTTACGTTAATACATTTTTGTCCACCTGTTAAATTTAGCATTATTAGATTTAACCTTCGTACAATATTTTTAAACCAAACTCATATGTTTCTCGCATGTACTATTTTGTTAAAAAATACGGGCGTGTTCCAGATATCGAAATTAAGAGGATTTAAAATCGAGCAAATTTTTAAAAACGACCCTGTAATGAAAGTTCATAAAAATATTCCGTTTTATCTTATCTCTTTATGTTTGCAAGAACAACACTTAAAACTACGGTAATTTTGTAAATAATTGAATCGTTCGATTTCGATTTCAAATTCACTTCAGTTCGATTCCTAGAACATACGTGATAAATTAATATAAATCTTTGTGTTAACATACCTTTGAAATTTTATTTAACAAAAATAAAAGCTAAATTACTCACTAAACACGACTGTTATTTTGTAAATTCCAACGGACACATAGGTAGGTACATTTGCTTTGATTTTTCGACTTTTAACTTAAAAAAATTATACATTTAACAGAAATACTATATATTATTATTATTCGATTAATCGGTATTAATTCTTCGATTAATCCTTTAATCGAAATTAGCAATTTTAAATTATTCGAACAATTAATCGTCTAAAATTGTTCGATTAATTGAACAAGAATTAGTCGACTGAACACCCTAGTCGTGAGAAAATCCTTAATACAGAGGTCATTCTTTTGGGTGCTTAATAAGCTACTGGATCGAATAAGCAGATTTCATGGTCAAACAATAGAAATTTTTCTGTTTTAGCTTATTCGGTATGGCCGATATCGAGCCAAAGGTCTTCTTTTGAGAAATTTTTTTGAAAACTCTTTGTAGAAAGGATGACATATCACAAATTTTGCTCATTCCGCATGGCCGCTATCGTGCCAAAAACCTTTTTTCTTAGAAAATATATTAGACTTCGGCAAATAAAGCATTAAATATTTCCACAATTTCATAATTAAAATTTAATTTAGAAATGACTAAACAAAATTAAGCCATATTAGATAAAATAGTCATATATTGTAGAATTTTTAAATGAAAAAAAAATCAAAGTCTTAAGCTGGGATCACACGATTGCCGCAAATGCACCAATATGACACAATTTTTATTGTGCTTTATTGACGCACAATAATGAAATTGGACCAATAAAATATTCTGAAATCACACGATTGCCCTGTTTTAAACAAATTTCATTGCCGCTAGTTGGTACAAAGCGAAATGGTTACAACAATTGCCACATCACAGTCACACGATTGTTCTTACTTGACAACTGCGAAAACAGCTGTTGTGGTAGCTTTTTTATTTGTTTGAAAATTCTTGTTGGTTTGTAAATTAAATAAAATTAAATATGTATCATATATGTAAGTACTTAAACAATTTTTTGTTGAATATTTTTATTTAAATTTTTTAAGAAATTCCAAAAATTAAGTCTGTTCAACAATTTCGTATGTTAAGGTTCGCTCAGAAACTTAAATAAAAATATTCGCACTGAACAGCTAAATATGCTTGTGAACATACATACATATTTTGGTAATAGCAATAATTAAAAAAAACTTGAAATGCATAATAAATAAATAAATATTTATCTTCATTACCTACTAAAAGAAACACAAAAAAGTAAATTTGTTAAAAAAAATATTGGTGCGTATTGTGTTCTTTGATTGCCGCACAAGAACACAATAAATATTGGTGCATTTTTGTTATTTTTATTGACGCGCGGTTGCATAGAAAACAGTCACACGATTGCCGCACCAGGGTTGCATTTGATTGGTAAAAGTAAGTACAATATTGTCCTTGATTGGTACATGAGCCAATTGGTTGTGCAGTCACACGATTGGGGTATTAAAAAGTATGAAAATTGGTGCATTGCGGCAATCGTGTGATCCCAGCTTTATACCCAAAGAAAACCAATAAATTTTACATTTAAACAAACATTTCTGTTTTATAAAAAGTAAATCTCTCAAATTAATGAAAATTACAATTGTTTGCCATTTGATGGTATTTTATGAATTATAATAATTAAATTATGAAAATTTTAACATTAGAAAGCCACAATTTTGTTCATATGTTCTTAAACACACACATGCATGCACGAAGAAAATATGCATACACACACACACACACACACACTTAATGACATTAAGGTATAAGTTTATTTAATTAACGAAAACAACAATTTGTGTTAAGTACTCGACACACAAGCACAAACTCAATTACATTCACACAACCACTCGTAGAAATGAACAATTAAATAAAATTTCTTAATGAAACACAAGTTTATTAAAACACATCTACCGACATATGAACATATGTCAAGTATTCATACCACAAAATACATACATACAGTGCCTCAAAAAAGTTTGTTAATTGTATAAGACTTTATAAAACAAATAAAATGTTCTATAGAAATTGTGTGGATTTTCTAAAATTTATTTCTCTATAAAACATTATAGAGATTTTCTATGGAACATTTTATTTGTTTTATAAAGTCTTATAAAACAATAAATAAAGATAACACACAAAAAATTTGGATCGGTTTCACGATGTCCATCTATCCAGCTGGCTGGATGTCTAAGCCTAGCGTGCAAAGTACATGTCGCATTTTTGAAGATAACTTGTTAAAGTTTGGTCTACACGTTTTAATTGTCATAACAGCCAGGCTGTTGAAAATAGTTATAATGAGTCCACAATTTCACACGCAAAATCGCCCAAAGTTATATATGAAAAATCGCTTAAACGAAAAATGGCCCAACGTAAACGAAAAATTATCCAAAAAATATAAATGGAAATTTTATCCAAAAATGGTGAAAAAGCAAAAAAAAATATAATGAAAAATCACCCAATTTTTATAAAATAATTCTTACAATTCTTATGGATGTAGACGATATGTGGTTTCAACAGGACGGTGCCACTAGCCACAAGGCTAACGAAACAATGGCTCATTTGCGCGACAAATTCAATGGCCGTGTTATCTCACGTGGTAGCGATGTCAATTGGCCGCCAAGATCATGTGATTTGACACCGTTGGACTTCTTTCTTTGGGGATATTTAAACGAAAAAGTGTACATCAATAAGCCAGCAACAATTCAAGAGCTTAAGGATGGGATAATTTGGCACATTAACGGCATAGAACCTCAATTATACCTCTGCGTCATCGAAAATTTGGACCATCGGATGGAGGTGTTGGCCGATATTTTGTTGCATATATAATTGAACCATACCAATATTATTAAATAAAAAGAAATGACAATAATTTCCTAAATAATTTGTGTTTTATTCAACACCGGCCCTTTGAATTTTACCCCCATTTACATACTTATTTTGGTTGGGGTCATATGCCAAAAACTTTAAAGCCCTAATCATTTAAAACGCAACGCAACGCGAAAGAATTACAATGAAAGCAAAAAAAAGTCATAAATAGTTTGTAATTTTGTTGTTGTTTTATACAGAATCCAAAGTTCGGTGGACAGAGAAACTTTAGTTAGCCATTGGATATTTTCAATTTCCAATACTTTAGAAAAATCGCCCAAATAAATTGAGTAATACTTTCTATGCAAAGTCAGCTAAATTTGTACGGACAATTTTTGGGCGATCTTGCCAGCAGCCCACAATTTCTCAAAGTCCAAATACAGTTCTTTCCCAGAGAGTTTTTGTGTCCATTAACCATCTTATTATGTTGGTATTTCGATTAAAATATTTTATTGCTATTTTAATCGCCTTACCAAATTATATTTGGACAGTTGTGTTTGTAGATAATGTTCGACACAAGGAACTCTTACTTGAATATTAACCTCATAACAAATTTTAATAGCTTTAAACAATTGATTTTATTTCAATTTATTACACGCCCCTTCATTCAGTACCAAGTAGTAGTTGGGCAGCAGAATGTTTGTTATTTTTTTTGGGTGCAAAAGGATTTTTGTATTTCGTATTCGATTTTTTTACAACTAACTACGTACAGTACAAGCTCGATTTGCACAAAATATAGGAAATGGAGTTTGTTGCGTTTACCAAAAAGTATGGGTTTCTTGGTGAAACGGTTGACAAATCAAACAATATTGTCAATAAAATGTGCTAAAAATGTCTTGCATGGGTCCCAAATAGTGTTTTGGCGGGTTTGATTTGACTGGTTATGGGTTCAGTAAATAACGTCGGGCTCTCCCTAAAATACCGCAATAAAATCTCGAAAATGCGGGAATTAAGAACAATTAAGTTTCCTATTAACAAAAAAAATCTTCTATTATCATAAATTTTGTACTATTTTTCGGCAACGTAGTTTTTGCCAGCAATTTTCTGCTCTTTTTCAACAACACTCTAAAGTCAAAAAGGCTTATTGAAAAATCTTGAACATTATGTACTTGCAAAACCCCTTAAAAAACTCCAAAAGATCTTTAAAAATAATTAGTATTATGTTTATTTGTTGAACTGTTTATGGTTTTTAATCCAAATATTGATATTTTAATTAATCTTTAAGAATTCTATATAAAAAAACTTATGAGAGACACTGTATGTATGTAAATGAAACTAAATATTTTGTCTTAATTTAACAAAATTGTAAGAAAAATATTACAAAAAGCTTTCATACCTACGCACACACCCACACACACGTATTCATACATTTTCTTGTATTTATTACAAACATATGTGTATGAGTATTATTAACAATATAATAGCAAAAAAGTTATTAACATCTTTTTTGCAGTATGAATTTTGGTTTTGTAACAACAAAAGAGAGAGGAAAAGTTTTTGTTTTACATTCTTCTGTACACACACACACACACACAGCCAAGCACATGTTTACAATTATACAACCAATTAAATTTAATTTTGCCTACTTTTAGGGTATGAATGTGAAGTGAGTTAATGCTATTAAGAAAATAAAACTTTGTTTCTTATTTTAAAATACTCATACAGCTTGTACGCCAAAGTTTATGTGGTAATAAATGCTCAGATTATTATTGAAATAAAATGATTTTATTGTTTAACATGAAAACCACCGCCACCACCAAAAGTTTTTACTCTTATTAAAGGCATAATGATATTTTAATCATATGAACACAAGAAAAGTTAACAAAGAGTTTTAAGAACAAGATGTACGTAGGATGTAAACTAAGCAAAACAAAGGCATCAAAAAATTCTGTGGATAGATAGTTAAAGAAAATGCTCTAAATTGAGCACGTTAGTTCGAAGTAAAAAATAAGAACTATTTGAAAGGGTTTATATTTGAATTGTTTATTTCAGAAGCCCGATAAAAAACATTTCGAAAAGGCGCACTTGACGGGTTTCTGAAATAAACGATTCATATTAAACATAAAGTGAGCACATTTCAGATATATAAATTAAACTTAAATAAAAACCAACATTAAATAAACTCATAAAGAAAAAAAAGTTATTCATTGAAAAAATCGTAATGCTACTTGTATTCAACCCTATAAGAGTGTAATAAGAAAGTTTATATAAGCTTCGTCCTTAGGTCAAAAGAAATATTTGCATTAAACTTCATTAAATTGCATTCCAAATTGTCATCATGTACCACATATAATAAAGAAGCGTAAAAAGACATTCACAGAAAAAAACAACAATTGATTTCAATTAACAAGATTGTGATATTATTATTGTCGGTGATAAAGCCGCAATGCCTTTATCGGTAGTGCGGTGCTTCTTACCGTAAGACACGCCCGTAATTAATTTATTCCGAGAGTTCAAATAAAAAATATTAATCCATTGTCAAAAAACTTAGAATTTTGCTTAATATTTCATATTAAAAATATTATTATAATAATATAAAGTTTTTAAAAGTGTTCGAACGTTTGTTAAAAGTAGCATAATAAAGAAAACAAGTGAAAGTGCTTTATTCGGGTATGCCGAATTTTATATACCCTTCACCATGATGAGATAAGAAAAAAAGTTATATACATAAATAACGTTCTTTAGATAGGTATAAATAAATATTAATTGAGCCACGCCAACTTTTCATTTCGCCATGCCGAAGAATATAAAAACAAAACAAAATATGTATATATGTACCTAAGCCCGTTTCCTCTTTTGTCAAAGTTGATGTTTGAAATTCGTTTTATAATCTTAAAATCGTTTTTTAGAACATAAAAAAATTAAATAAAAAAAATGCAAAAATTCGAACTGGCAATATCATCAGTCTCAGGAGAGAACTTAACAACTCGGCTACGAATGCTTTTACCGAAGAAGCGTTATGTTAAAATATATTGAGTCTATGAGTTTGTTTCTTTATTTGAGCGGCATATCAAATACATGCATTAATGTGTATGTGGATGCGTAAAATTAAACACATTACAAATAAAATCCACCACTTGTAGTGAAGGGTATAAAAAAAAACAAAACAAAAAACTACATTACCAACACTGTATTACCATAGCCACTCTATGAACGTAGAAACCAAAATTGAATTGGTTTGTATGCTATGTTTATGTCGTTTTGGTAATACAGTGTTGGTATGGTAATGTCACGACTAATTGGGCCTTTAAAGGAAAATATTTGAGGCAGTCGTGGTTTTTACTCATATCTCAGCCATTTGTGGACCGATCTTGCTGAATTTCAATAGCAAACAATTCTGGACCATATGTGACATAAATGTATAATAACCTACATCATATATGGGGTATTCGGAAAATTCATTTCAACGGACAGACGGACATCGTGAAATCAACTTCGCTCCTCATAAGGACCCAGAATATAAATATATACTTTATAGGGTCTAACATTAATATTATAGAAATTACAAACCGAATGACAAACTTATATATACCCCATTCACCACCTTTGGTGAAGGGTATAATAAAAATAGAAGAGAGCAGAAAAGAGCACAAACATAAAGTGTGCAGTGGGCAAATGTCAACAAAAAACAAAGGGGGAAATTGTGCGAAAAACTTACATGTTGCATCCTTTTATTAAATTTCTATATTTTTAACTAAAGATAATATATATTTATGTAAGTCAAAAAATAAAATTATGAAGAACAAAGTAACTTCTAATAAAAAATATTCAGTTTTCAAATAATTTAAATTGAAAATTAATAATTTGTCCCACTGTCATGTTTACACATAAACATAACAGTTTGAAAGCTTAAAATTATAAGCCAATGAGAACGAAGGTTGTGTGATGTCACAGTTCCTACATGCGCAGTAAAAAATTTTTATATCTGCCTGATGTCGTAATCTTTATTTCTATCATTGTTGGTTGTCACTATGTTTTTTAGTATTCATACGAAATTATAACTTTAAAAAACTTTGTCAGAGACGGAAAGTTTAATATTTTATTTCTGTACATTTTGCGTATAGATTCAAAAAGAAACGTCAGGATTATACATGGTACCTGAAGTCATCAAAAGATACGAAAAATATATCTTTCGTATCCTAATGGCATCACTGACGTCAATAAGCCAAGAACAATGCAAGAGCTAAAGAATGAGATAATTTGGCATAATAACAACATTGAACCCTAATCTGAGTCAATGAAAATGCGGATCATCGGACAGAGGTATGCCACTGAAACAGTGGCTAGCATTTCTTGGCCGATATTTTGTTTTACATAATTGATATTATTTCTGAAAACCTTTTGTTTTTTTTTAAATTAACATCGTGCGTTCAGGTTGGACCACCCTATTCAGTTGTTTGCACGAAAAATTATTTATTTTTTTTTCTAGGGACTAACTTGTGTTCAAGACTTATCAAACATTCTACTTTCGCAACACTAAGTTAACACTTTTGTGGCGTACTTGTAAGTAAAAAAAAAACCTTTGAAGAAATAATTGACTTTATAACATCAAGATTTGAAACTAATTACTTCGTTAAATTGTTTCAAGTGTTCTTAGCAATTAAAATGGCACAATTTTATTAAATATTTTTTATTGAATTCTCTAAAACTTTAAATTACAAATACACTAAAAACCGATTGATTTGTTTATCAAATGTCAGTAGAACGGTAAGTACGGATTTAATTTAATCAAGCACAGAACGTTTGATTCAAGTACGGATATTCAAATGCGAAATACTTAACTTAGCCACAACGTTTAAAAAACTGCAGTCAAAGTAGAAAAACTGCCATTTGTTCCCCTTCTTAATATTGTCGTTGGCCAGAAAAGAACTGTTTCTTTTACTTCTGATTCATAAAATGTAAACAGACGCTGTCGAACCAACTCATAAAGCGAAAAGTTGTACACGCATTTTCGTTTTTAGTTCGACAGTTTTTGGTTTCGACTGCAGTTTTTTAAACTCCGCTTAGCCATATTTAATCTCGAATTCGTACTTAAAATAATCCGAAAACAGGATTGACTTAATTAAGAGTAAGATAAAATTAATCTCAAACTGTGCTTGATTCAAGAATTTCTAAGACGATTAAATCCCGATTCGTACTTCAAATAATCCGAAAGGTAGATTAGACTGGTTCTAACCTAAAGACTTACCCCACAGAACCAGAGAGAATATTTTTATTTTACTTACTCGTTACACATGTTTACTTCGCTTTTGTTGTATTCCGCCCTTTGTTAACAGAAGAATTCTCAATTATAAGATCATTCTACTTAAAAAGTTTGATGTATTTAAATAAATAATTTTATAAAATAGAATATGGGAATTGTTGCTTCTTATTTTACTTTTTAATCGTGAAAATAATCTATATTTTTCTTCTTGTAGTGTTGTTGTTGTGCCTACAAGAAACTGTTATAAACACACGCGTATTCACGCATAATGTTTTTCGAAAGTTATCCCATTTTTGATTGTTTTAAGTACTTTTTAGTCATATCCGTACTTAAAATTTTGAGTACGACTTGTACTAAAGTAACAAGAAAAACCTAAATTTAGTATGAGTTTTTTTTTTTTGTGTATAAATGTATTTCTTTAAACTAATTAACAATACATATCGCACTTGATCATAATTTGATCAAAATTGTATTTTTCACTTTTTGGAAAAAATCGACACGTAATGTTCATATTTACCCGCTGTAAAACTCTCGTTCTATTTTGTCTCCTTTTTGGCTATAAAACGGTAGCTTTAATAGTTATTTTTCATATGTATCTAGTATAAAATTAAAAATTGTTTTGGTTCTTCTGAAAATGTTTAAATCTTGAGTCAATATCCTCTAAATGATCAAGTTCGATATGGGTAATTCCAAAGTGTTGAACGTGACAGTCGTACGCATCAAAAATGCAATAATATTTTAAACAACAAATATTTTGACGTTCTTTTAACCCTTAAATTATAGCACTAAGAAAGCACTATTATCTATGCTAAAGTTTATGGGGGCGCGATTCTAGGTCAAAGATAATGGCAAAAGAATTAGCGGTTCGAACGTGAAAAAAATAGAAGTAGTTTTTGTGGCCAAGTATAAAATGGCGTAATTCAGCGAAACCTGGCAAAATTTTTTAGTCAAACTACTTTCAGAATTTTACGTAGCAATGTAACATTAAAATGTCCTTGGTTTGATTCCAAAATCGCCATTAAAATGTCCTTGGTTTGATTCCAAAATCTTCTGTCAAAATCTGGTTCGATACGTGACATTTCAAACGTGAAATTATTTCCATAATAATTTAACTGAATAATGACTTAAACAAAATAAAAATTTACCGTTAATCCGAATAACATATTTCTCTTTGAACTCTTCCTTAGATTATAGAACATTTTTTTGGAATAATTTTTATCAAAAATCACCGCTTTTACGGAAGATAATATTAAAGAAAACATACAATAAAACATTCTCACAAATAGGAAACTACGTTTGCACAACTTTGCAGTCTGATTGTTAATCTAATGGCGATTTCTATTCTGAGAAAAAAATGCTACAGTATATGCATGTAACACTTTTTCATGTTACCTATAATCACTCGAAGTGTTACATGTTGTACAACTTTAATCGAACAGAGTTAGCTGCCTTTATTTACAACTATTACCCTTTTATTATTAATGTAGTTCATTACCGATTTTTAAAACTATTCGACTATTTGCTGCACACTTACTTTACGGTTTGGAAACAGACATTGACATCACTTATTGCTTGAACAAATTTAAAACGATAATAAATACATATGCCTGTATTTATAAAAAAATTTTAAATTAAATAAAGGTTTACAAAACAAATTTTGTATGAAAATTCTCCTTAATAAACGTTTGTTAAATTTAATAATCGTTTATAAATACGGGGAATAGAATTTTCCACCAAAATAAAAAAACGATTTAATTCAAAATGGAGTATGCCGTCGAAGAATATTTGACAAAACTTTTTAAAATATTATGACAAACAAAATAAAATATTAGTTGTACAAACAAAGTAGTAAGTACCAAAGTTGTAAAACAGGGCAGTATGAACCCTTAAGTAAAAGTAAGGGTAAAACATGTAACATGTTTTGCATGTTTTTCATCAACATTTTCACAAAAGAACTTGAAAATTTTTCCCACAGTTGTATTTTTTGTACAAACGAACACAAAATGTAGAACATGTAACATTAATGCAACATTTTTCTCAGAAAAGAAATCGCCATAAGTGAACAAATTTATAAAATTTGTAAGATCTAAATATTTTTCTATAACAATACCGTAAAATTATCAGCTTTTAATAACTTTTAAATTTTCGGTCACGGTGGACCTTTTGACGGAAATGCCCATATATAAAAATATTTTAATTTACAAAAAATGCACTTTTCCTATATAAAACAACAAACAATTAAATTCCTTTAAAACTTGAAATGATAAAAATGAACGCCAATGGTTTTTGCTTAAAGCAGCAAAATTTCAATACTGATGTCTCTACCAGCATTTTGCCTCCATTAACGTGTTTCCAAATAACATTATAATTACCTTAAGAAAGACAAAAATACGAAACTACTAAAATGAAGATACAAATTTTATTAAAAAGAGAGAAAAAAATAATAAACAAAATTATGGAAAAACTATTTAGGAGCAGTACAGCTTGGGGACCAACTAGAACTTGCTCGTATCATGGCTATCGTAAGTATCTTTCAAATGTTTAAACAAACTATTTTCAGTGTTTTTACAGCTATTGTTTTTTTTTAGTTTTTTGTTTCCTTTTTTTTCTCAAAACATTAAAAGAAAACACATACAAAACACACAGATACAAACTTGATGTTTGTTTGTACAAGTGTGTAAGTTAACATTAATGTATATTGCTCATAAAAAAGGCTCCACAGTGACCCTTAAGAATACGAGGTGTCGCTTACTGTTTTTTGTTTGCTTCTTTTTTTTAGAAAATGGTGTTATTGCATACACTGGCAGCCACACATTCAATTTGGGGCGAAAACATTAAAGAGACCCAAAAAGGTGTGACAGTATGTGTATGCGATTGTGTGCGTGTGTGTGTGTTTATTGTTTGTGTATTAAAGTTAATTGTAACTGACTGCACTTTTATGCTGACTGCTGTTTACCAGCACGTCCGTATACCTCTTTTATGTAGGTATGTACATTAGGGGTATAACTTTTTCCCATTTTTTGCAAATATTAAAATGGCCCTAGCATAGTCAAATAGTCCATTGAAAACTATTAAAAAAAATTATATTAATTTTTCGCTGTTTTCAAAAAAGGTCACCCACAAAACGCGGTAAAGTTTGAAAATAATTTATTTTTATTTTTATTTGTACTTATACATTTATCCAAAAACTTTAGCAAAACAACACGCACATTAAATTTAATATTCATGTCCTTTAATAATTAAGAAACTTTTTAACTTTTTTTCATTTATTAATGAAATATTTAATATTTTTTCATTAAAATTTTTTCTTTAGGGATTTTCGAAAATCGCTTTTGTGGGTGAGGTTTTTATTTTCAAACGACCCAAACAAATTGTTATCGTAAATAACACAATATTCACTATAGCGTAGTGCTAGGGCCAAAATTTGGTTATACCCCTAATGTACATGATATTAGAATTAACATTTTACCCAACATAACGGGGCACAATGGGCTGGAACAATTGGATACCGACAACAAAACAAAAAAGAACACATATATGACCATTAGATCTCTTTTCGAGAGGATATTTATGAGGCGTAGTAATGACATGGAACAGTTTTTCAATTTAATTTGGTTTCCAATTTTTATAAAACCATAGCGGAAACTTATGGTAACATTTTCAAACGACAGAATAAGCAAAAAAAAAAAAAAAACTAGCTCACTAACTAAATGTACCGTTTTGCTTTTCTAAAACAGTATTCCAACAAGGTTTTTTGTCACTTGTTAATATTTTACCCTTCTACAAAATTCTTCCAACCATAGTGCAACCCATAAATATTTCTATACGAAAAGTTTGATAACATAAACCCATGGAAGTGCATGTGTGTGTGCGTGCTTTAAAACTCTTACGTTTAAAGTTTGTACGACAGTTTACGGTTCATAGGGGAGCACTTGATCAGTGTTGTTTGCTTGTCGCTTTTCCTTACCGATTTTTTTTTTCTCATCCAATTCTCCAGTAGTGCAAGAGTAAAAACATTCATGATATTCGTGCTACACATTCACATTTCCATAAATGTAGATTGAATAGTTTGTAGCAGTTGTAGTGTATGGATTATGGTTTTTGTTTATTCAGAAATGGTTTGTTTTTGTTTGTTCTCCATTTTGCAAATATAAAGGTAACTACAGTTTTAGTTACACTATCGCTTCATGTATCATGAAAGTAGTTTTTGTTCTGTTCTTAAAAATTTACATACTAACTCTTTCTGTTGCTTCACTTAATTCTTTCTTGGCTAATGTTAACGATTAAACATTTATTTTTGAACTTTTTTTATCCAACATTTCAGTTTTTTTTTTCATGCTCGTTGTATGTTTGAGTGATTGTTGCAGCAGTTTTGTTAAATAGCTTTCTGTATTAAAGAAGGAACTCTAAGTTTTCATAATTGCTTCTTGTATTATCGTAGGAGCTGGTTAATAGTTGTATTTGCTGCTGTTGGATATTGTTTACAGATATTATTTGCATATATAAATATTTGCACTTAATACATAAGATTCTGAGCTCTTGTACACATACTCAAAGGGATTAGATACATAATTTTACATGCGCTTAAGAACTATTAGTTTAAATTGTGTTATATTTGGCTACAAGTTTAATTTAACGAAAGTTGGATGAGTTATTGGAAGCGAACACTTTTTTAAACTAACAACAAATTTGGATTTGTTCTATATTTGTTTCTTTATAAAAAAAGCTTGTTTTAAGGTGGGGAATCAAAGTGATAATAGTCTTGAAGGCATTCGCTGAAGGCCGTTTGTTTGTGTGTTTATTTGTTTTTTTCTCTATAGACTCCCAAGCTACTAAACCGTTTTTCCTGAAACTTTTACTACTGGCTACCCAGCGCATAACGTAGGCTATAAATATTTGTGATAATTCGAAGTAGGCGTGACATTTCCCGTACTTAAGCTGAAGGTACACACCATGCGTTTATGCGTCTGTCCTATTTATACATCTGACAAGTAGAACCAGCGAAATTGTATGTGGCAAGAACACAGCAAAATACATAGAATGCATACACGTATCAACGCATCAAAGTAGGTTTACTGTTTTTGATAGCCATGGATCAGACATCATATTTTATTTTCAATTTTATCGATAAATATGTTTGTGTGGTGGAATCGTTTTTACATTTCTTTGGTATAAAAAAAGTTTTTAATAAAAGAAAAAGCTTTCGTTAAAAAGGTTGCAATAACTTTCAAGAAAAAAATACATAAAAATTATTTTTAAATTCAATTTTTATATTTTGTATTCTATTTATCGAATTGTATTTTATGTATCGATTACTTTTAAGTACTGAGCAAGGTATATTTACACAAGGTAGACTCGTTGGCCCATATGTTTGTCAGCTGTTTACCCCAGTTGGAACCCAAACGTCAAATTTCGTGTATATGAGCCAAAATTTGTACATCTGTGCGTTAACTTGTTTTTGTTTTATATGAAGGCATTTTTGACAACTCGGTTCTTTTTATAGAGCAGAATGTCTACACTCCCAAATGAGTCTACCTTGTGTTAATGTGCCTTGGTACTGAGTGCCGTTTCTGTTGTGTTTATTATTATTTTAAAAATCAAGTGAGTAGAAGCTTATGCTGTGAAAAATTACGAATATTTATTATGAATTCCATAAATTCTTTTTATACCCTCCACCACAATTAGTTGTGAAGAGGGTATACTAAGTTTGTCATTCCGTGTGAAACTTTTTTATTATTCATCTCAGACCCCATAAAGTATATATATTCTGGCTGCTTGAGTAATTCTAAGTCGATTTAGCCATGTCCGTCTGTCCGTCTGTTGAAAACACGCTCACTTTCGAAAAACTCAAAAGAAATAAACAAACTAGGTGTCAAATTGCTTGTAGTTATCCTAAGCAGTTTGGGATTGAATTTCAGCAAAATCGGTTCAGTAGGACCAGAGCTATGAATCGAAATGTGGAACCACCACCTTCAAAAACTTGATAATTTGGTTACAAAAACTAACATAAATGATGCAAAAATGCACGGAATGACATAAGATTTTTCACAAGTCCGTTTTATTCGACTAGAAATGACACTGTAAAATTTCGCGAAGGTCGTTCCATAATTTACCCTAAGCACCAATTTTATAGGACTATAAATGATACTGTGAAATTTCGTGAAGATCGGTACATAATTTACAATAGGCCCCATATATGCCCTACTCCCGGAAAACAGTTTAGTCTCCTAAAACCATAATTAATAACAAATCGTCACAGTTTAAGATAATAATAATAAAAAGACATCATACAGATATTACTCCTTAAACATTCGAACTGTCGGCACAGCCGAATATAGTAATCTAACTTGTTAAATCTCAATTTCACTTCCTATTTTGCCAAAATTGTTTTTATTTGATAACAATTTTAACACAACAGCTGATCAAAAAAAAAAAAAAAAATAATAATAATATGGCGCATAAAACGCATTGCATGTAACTTGAATTTAGAAACGCATAAAATGCACAAAAAGTATCATACGCATTTAGGCATGAATGCATGGTGTGGACCTTCAGCTTTAGACAATATAAATTTCTATATATCTAAAAACCGTTTACAGTTAAAGTATCGAAATTTGGAACAAATAGTTTGTTTGTCATTTAAACGATGTAGATCATTCCTTAATTCTTGTACTGCTGTAAGGAACATTCTAACGACAGTAAGTAATTTATTTAATATTTTTCTTCGTAAATTATTTTTACTTTATCAATATTTATATCAAGGTATATTTACACAAGGTAAACTCGTTGGCCCATATGTTTGTCAGCTGTTTACCCCTAGTTGGAGCCAAAACGTCAAATTGCGTGTATATGAGCCAAAACATGTGTGCGTTAAATTGTTTTTGTTTTATATGAAGACAATTTTGACAAATTGGCTCCTTTTATAGAGCAGCATGTCTACACTCCCAAATGAGTCTACCTTGTGTAAATATACCTTGATTTATATGAAATTCATTTAGCGGCATGCCAAACTTGAGACGGGCCCAACAATATCACATTTTTTAAATTGTGCAAGTAATAAAAAAAACTCGCACGTATGGTTTGATGTGAGTTTGACGCCAGTTTGATGCGTGTGTGGGCCCGTAATTTTTTAAAATTTTATTTATGTTTGGTTTAAAAATGTACGAAAAAATTTAATTTTCAAATTTTTTTATTCAAATTTTTTTATTATCAATTTAATAAAAACACTGAAATTTATCTTCGATGGGACAGTTGGATGAAGTTTCCTGATGATCTGACATTCATGGGAATTTTAAAGCAAACAAAAAAAAAACAAAATAAAACAAAACCAAAAAATTTTTTACTGACAAAAACCAGGGGCTCATGTGCACAAAGGGAGCAATAAGGAAACGTGTTAGAACTAGAGTGGAAGTGTCAGAATAGCTAAATAAAAACGAGCACTTGCAGGCTTTAAGCAGAAAATAACTATAAAGTAAATCTGGTTACTCTAACGAATTTTTCCGTTAGTGTGAATTCGCATGTGGTTCCACATACTAAGTGAATAAGCTATTTATCCAAATTACAGTTTTTATTCAGAAATGAAATCGATTTGTTTGTGCATAACTATTTCGTCGTTAATGCAGATTTTGTCACATAATGTTTAAGAACGAATTTATTAATTTTTAAAACCAGATTTGAGTTTTTTCCTAGCATGTTTTTGCTCATATTTTCCAATAATAAATGCATGAAATTCCACGTTCTATAAATAACTTACGTGTGGTTTATAGAACACGAGCGACATACTCTTCCGTTCAACTTACATTTAAAACAAAAACAAATTTGGAAATTTTGGATATTTTATTTTTGTTTTAAATTGAACGGACGAGTACGGCGCTCGTGTTCTATAAACCACACATTACATTTATTAAAATGTTTCTTATATTAAATATATATAAATATACCTGAAACAACTTAATAACCTTTGAACTCTATTACATCCAACACTAACTGCCATTTTGATTCAGACATCAAAATCAAATTCTTAAAATAGCGTGTCATTTTTCTAATTTAATTAAAACAGCAAAATATTTAAATAAAAAAGATAACTAAAGATATAAAAACCTCTAAATGTTAAAATTAAAATATCAACAAAAAAGAATTATTTCAGATAATTACATCACTGACATCATCATTAAAGGCCACATCATCATCATTTCCATCTTGACACCCAACACTGACAAGAATCTTTCCCCAAATATTAATTAACTAATGAGTGAGAATGAAAAATTCACGGTTCAACTTAAAGGTGACACAACCATCAAGATGGTCAGCGGAAAAATAATGATAAAATCACATTTGACAGACAAAATACCTTCCTGAGCTCTTATCGGAAAACATTAATCTTTAAAATGTATACAAAATTGAATGGAACCGAAACACAAGCAAAACAAATTAAAACAAAATGTAGGCGAAGTCCAGGCACAAGACAACAAAATGAAACAAAAAATGGAAAAACTGATAACAATTGACAAACATAGCAAATGGACTGACTTTTACTGTACAAATAAAATAAAGGATATTTACGTACAGATGTGTGTGTGTGCGAGTGTGCGAGTGTGTATGGCAGCACGTATGGGTGGACTTCTTCAATAACAAATATTAAACTCATAAGAGAGATGATTGGAGGAAGGAGCATAAAATAAATTGAAAACAGAAAAAAAAAATTAATTTATTTACTCCAACACAAACACACACTTATCCTTATAGAGACAGTAAGACCAAAGTAGCATTAAATAAAAACAAAAATCATTAAGGACGAAATGAAAATATAGACCAACACACCCTTTAACTTATCAAAACGGCCACAATCTGCACGTATGAATGTAAGAAAGTATTTATGAATGTCCTTCAAGAAAGAAAAAATGTATTAAACTACAAAAGCAAAGAAAAAAAGAAGGTGTTCCTTTTGCACAATAATATTCATTGAATAAACCATGTTTCCTTTTCTCAACAAAAACCATCACTTTTCATTTTTTGTTGTTGCTTGTGTAACTCCTTGCGAAATTGCGTAAATCATAAAGGAGACATAAAAGTGTAGGGCGTTAACAAAATTATGATCGGCATGCAACATAAACTCAGCCATGGAAAACTTTCTGCAGAAATATCATAAATTCTTTAAATGTTATTTTGTGCTTAAGATGTTTTTACTAGAGTGTTCAAGGAAAAAAACTGACGTTTTCAAAAAACCGGTTTATATATCGGGTGATTTTTTAGCTAATATCTTTTTGGCAACACTGGTTTAAACAGCTGACGCACATTTCGTGTTTTGTTTCACTGTCAAACATCTTCAGTTTGGTCTATAATTTAACCATGAATCGTCTTACAAACGAACAACGCTTGCAAATTATTGAATTTTATTATCAAAATGCGTGCTCTGTTAAGAAAGTTCATCGTGCGCTTCTTCCATTTTATGGTCAGTTTAATCGACCCACTGAAGCGGCTATTTACATTGTTGGACATTAAACCACCAACACGCTTACGTAGAGTGCGAAGTGAAGAAAATATCGCAGCTGTATCGGCCAGTGTTAATGATGACCATCAATTATCGATTCGTCGCCGTTCGCAGCAATTGGGCCTCTGTTACTCAACAACGTGGACAATTTTGCGGAAGGATTTAGGTGTGAAGCCGTTCAAAATACAGCTGGTGCAAGAATTGAAGCCGAATGACCTACCGTAACGTAGAATTTTTAGTGAATGGGCTCTTGGAAAGTTGGCCGAAGATCCACTTTTTTATCGAAACATTGTGTTCAGCGACTAAGCTCATTTTTGGCTCAATGGGTACGTTAATAAGCAGAATTGTCGATTTTGGAGTGAAGATCAGCCAGAAGCATTGCAAGAGCTACCAATGCATCCAGAAAAAGTCACAGTTTGGTGCGGTTTATGGGCTGGTGGCACTTCTTTAAAGATGATGCGAATCGTAACGTAACTGTGAATGGTGAGCGCTACCGTGAGATGATATCCAACTTTTTTTTGCCCAACATACAAGAGCTTGACTTGCATGACATGTGGTTTCAACAAGATGGTACCACATTCCACACAGCACGCTTAACAATGGACTTATTGAGAGGCGAGTTCGGTGAACATTTTATTTCACGTTCGGGACCGGTCAATTGGCCGCCTAGATCGTGCGATTTAACGCCTTTAGACTATTTTTTGAGGGGCTATGTTAAAGCTCATGTCATACACACATGCCCGTTTCAATTGACGCATTGGAAGACAACATTGAAGCATTTATTCATGAGATACCGGCCGAAATGTTGGAAAGAGTATGCCAAAATTGGACTAAGCGGATGGACCATCTGAGGCGCAGTCACGGTCAACAATTGCATGAAATAATCTTCAAACATTAATTTATATGGACCGTACTATCGATTCAAACAAAGATTTCATGCATTTTTCTGAATTTTATGTGTTTTTTTAATTTTTCTACAGCTCTTAAAAAATCACCCATTATAAGCAAAAAAGCAGTGTATTTATATCCATTTTTTATTAAACTTTTAAAATGATTTTAAATTAGAGATAAATATTTATAAAGAATTACAAAAAAAAAAAAAAAACAAACTATATAGGCAATTCACAAAGTGTTCTATTGTGTCATAACGGTTCTATTAGCTATAATTTAATGAATGTTACATTCATAAAATCATATCAATTAAAACATGTATGATACAATAAAATACTTTGTGAAGTTCCTAAGAGAAATACAGAATTGTTGTGAGTATAATTTTCAAATTCATTTACAACAGATGTCTTAGCTTAAACAATTGGTTTATGTCCTGAATAACTTACTTATCTAACATTTTAGAGGATAAACATCTGCCTGCACGTAAGTATCTTTTGAAACGCGTTGGGTTTTTTTTTCTTTAACAATAAATCACTGGAGTTCTTTTCTTGCAACTTAGTGTTCAAACAGAAATGCGTCGAGACCACCTTTTCCACACAGTTTGACATAAAACGAAATAAAATCTATTTTTTATGACGAAACAGAACTGGCGCTGGACGATTTTATCCATACAGTTTGACATAAAATCGTGAAATAAAATCGAATTGCGAACGCTTTTTCTAATGCTCTCATGTTTAGACAGTTTTGCTCTTAACAATGCTACCATACTTCAATTTCATACATTTTGTAAACAAAGAAAAATATGAACAAAAAAAATTAAGAAATGAGAGAGAATTTGCAGTTACTGCCGACGTTTTGATTTTGAGCTTTAGGATTTTTGCCTGAAGTTGAAGACTCAGCTCTGTTTCATCATTTATTTTGAGAACGTTTTTTCTTATGCTCTCATATATGGACACTTAGTTTCCAACAAGGCTACCAGACTTTCATTAAACTTTTGTACATTTTGCAAACATAAATTGAAGAACAAATTAAAATAAAAAATGAAAATAATTAAATGAAAGAGAGTTTGAAGTTACTCCCGAAGATTTAAGGCTCAGTTAGCCGGGAGTAACAGTAACGCTGCAAATCAGCTGCTTCATTTTATTGTATGTAAAGCAATTAGAACGATTATAGTTAGCATCAAGATGTTACGTCTCAATTTGTAAGAAATAGATTGGTCTTACTTTTTTACGGAAAGGTTATTGTTACTGTTACTCCCGGCTAACTGAGCCTTTAGGCCCTAATTATGTAAATCGCAACGCAACGCCAAAGAATTACATTGAAAGCAAAAACAAAGTCACAAATATTTTGTAATTTTGTTGTTGCTTTCCACAGAAATTCCTATTTCAACAACAAAATTACAAAATAGGTATGGCTTTGTTTTTGCTTTCGATGTGAGTCTTTGGCGTTGCGTTGCGATTTACATAATAAGGGCCTTAATTTTAAACCTCTGAATTTGTGCCTGAAGTTGAAGACTCAGTGTTCAAACAAAATTGAGTATTGAACTTCAGAAAAATATTCTACAGCCCATAATTAAATTGTCAACAGTAACTTAAAATTTTCTCTCTTTACTGTTTTTTCTTTTCTTTATTTAATAAAAGTATGGTAGTATTGTTAAGATAATAAGTGTTTTTATGTGATAGCATAGAAAAAACTTGCTCAAAATTGAATAGATTTTATTTCACGACAGCTTTCTACGACAAATTTGTATTCAAATTGTATGGAAAATGTTGTCTCGTCGCATTTTTATGTGAACAATCAATTCTTTTTTTAACATTCAAAAATAACACAAGAGCGGTATTCAAAAATACATAGATGCGTTTTTTTGGCACTAACTGTGAGCGCTCTTTTACGCTTTTTTGCAACACTGATTTCATTACATCTTCCCCTGTGCCCCGGTAGGCTAGTTAGTAGTGAGCTAGTCAAACAGTTGCGGGTGCGATTTCCGCCAGAGACTCCGGTCTCCTGCAGACAAGCGCAGGGCTTCGCGGGATTAGAACAAGAAAAAAATCCCGTGTCCGTTTCTTGTTTGTTTTTGTGATTTTGTTTTCTTGGGATTTTATCAGTGAAAAAAAACCAATAAAATTAAATAAACATCACTGTTTATGACATTGCAACACAGTCAAGCAAAAAGGCAATGTTGTAGCTAATGCAAATTTGTTTTTTTTTTTTTTTTTTTTTGGTGTGCAATAAAAACGCAACGACATTTTGCCATTGCTATGTTGCAAGGCCATTTGCAACTATACTTGAACACCACTATTGAAACACGCTTATTCACTTTAACAACTTTTGTATAGCTGGTAGACTTAGACAACCTTTATATCGTTAGCTAAAATGCAAAAAGGCGTAACTAACAAAACTATAATTTTACAGGAGAAGCAAAAACTTTGTAAAATTAAAACTATAAACATCTCAGAAAAATAAGCATTGATAAGACGTCCAAAGAACTTTCCTACAAATTTCAAAAGAAGTCCATTACATTATGTTTTGTTATAAATTAAGAAGTGTCATTACGTCGTTTTGCATTTATCAAATAAACACACTTATAGTTACGTCCCTTTGTTTTCTGTTAATAAAAGCGTTATTTTTGATCGCAGAAGTGTAAAATTAAGTCAGGACGTGTAGTTAAATGGCGTTCTAATAATCAATCGAACACTCTAAATTTTTGTTAGTTACGCATTTTTGCATTTTAGCTAACGATATGTGTGTGTAAGATAACAAAGTCAGCAGCTTAAAATTTTCTCCGGGTGATGAGATCTTAAATTGACAGTCTTTCATATTACACTTACAATTTACTGTATGGTAGATGGCGTGTTGTATTTACACGTATTTTTAGATATCTAGAAACTTCTTAAATGTCTTTGAATTTTCTCGCCTTAACTTCTGTTATGCTATTTAAACATAATGTCTACTTCTTAAAAATAACGAATATTTGCTTTAAAATTCTGCCTTAAATAATCTACATGGAGATGTTAAGCTGTAACTAGCCCTACTCTTCACAAGCAATGAAATGCTTTTAAAGGGTACTTTACACCATTTTACTTTGTATTAAGAGATGTCAGAAACTCAAGTAATATGTAAAAGTGTATATGCAATATGTTATAAGGATCACAAGTATTACAATAAAAAAAAAAAAAAAAAAAAAAAAAAAAAAAAAAAAAAAAAACAATTGGCCATTCCATATGACTTCATCATTTCTTTTAATTTTTCTAAACTAATGCCTGTATTTATAAAAGATTTTTAAATTTAATAAAGGCTTACAAAACAAATTTTGTATGAAAATTTGGCTTAATAAACGTTTGTTAAATTTAATAATCGTTAATAAAAACGGGGTTAATACTTTCATTTGCATTTCAAAAAAAGTAAATAAAACATTATTTCATATGAGATAATGTGAATAGTCCTAGTCCATTGAGTTTGACGATGAAAGGGAAAAGACGAGTGTTTAATGTACAAGCACAGAAAAAAAAGTTTACAACAATTAAAGCAATAGTCAAAAAATAAATCAGTTATAATTAAAACATTTAATCAAGTGAATCAAACGTTTAATTGATACCAGTAAACAAATTCACAAATTCTCTTGATTAAACGTTTAATCATTTGATTACATTTTTAATTAAAACTGATTTTATTTTTGATTAAAGCCTTAATTGGTGAACAAAATCTTTTCTATGAGCAGTTTTTGTGAGTTTGTTAATGACAGAAAGAGAAAAGGCATACAAAATTAATTAATTCTGGAAAGCAAAAGCTTTCTGATTTTTATTCGTGTCCACGTATTCGTGCAGTTTCAAAAGAGAATTGAAGAAAGTTTCTGCAGCAAATGTTTCATAATGTGGATAAGGACATACAAACTGTAATGTTTTTTTTTTTTTTCATTATTTATTTATTGAATCTTCATATATTAAATATGAACCTACAATAATTAATCAAATCTTAACCTAATACGTTATTTTATGTCCTGCCAGTGCCAGACAAAAATTTTCTTCATCATGGGTTCTGTTCACTTATATAGGTGTTTATCGCTCATCTAATTGGATAAGTGCTGCAGTGTCTCTTCTTCTTAAGCGAGTGTGGCCGCTATCATTTAAAATATTTCGTGCTAGTGGGTTCGGATGCAATTCGAGCCTTTCCAAGGGGCAGCTGTGATTATTCGAAGAATTTTATTTTGGCTCCTTTGAATTTTTCTATATTAGAGGCGGAGGCAGTGCCCCATAACTGAATACCATAGCACCAGATTGGCTTTAAGATGGAGTTGTAAAGAAGAAGTTTGCAGTCGAGACTAAGGACAGAGTTTCTACCAATAAGCCAATGAATTTGAATTGCTTTTAGTTTCATTTGAGTTAATTTAGCCTCTATATGGCATTTCCACGTTAATCGCCGATCCAGTTGTATACCGAGATATTTTACATACGAATGTTGAGGAATTATTTGATTATTGATTGTTACAGGGGGGCATGATTCCCGACGCAAGGTGAATGTTATATGTACGCATTTTTGCTCATTGATCTTTATCCTCCATTGCTTTAACCATATTTCGAGTTGAAATATATGATCCTGTAGGTATCGAGATGCTTCTTGACTGTTTTCGTGCACGCTTAGAAAAGCTGTATCATCAGCAAATGTTGAAGTTTGGGTGTAGTTGTTTGTTGGCATGTCCGAAGTATAAATTAAGTATAATAGAGGGCCCAGGATGCTGCCTTGTGGGACTCCAGCGCCAATGGGCTGAGGTGAACTTAAGAAATTTCCTTCTTTAATAATAATTGACGACCGACTAAGTAGCTTTCTAGCAGCTTGTGTATGTTTGCTGGTAAATTTCGCTTCAATTTATGTAATAAGCCTTCATGCCAGACTTTATCAAAAGCTTGCGAAACATCGATGAAGAGTGCTGAGCAATATTTTTTTTCTTCAAATGCTTTTCTTATGACATTTACTATTCGATGAGTCTGTTCGATTGTGCTGTGTTTTCTTCTAAATCCGAACTGATGGTTTGGAATACATCTATTTTCACTTAAAATCGGTGTTAGTTTTGAAACTAGTAATTTCTCAAACAGCTTTGACATATTTGATAATAAGCTAATAGGCCTATATGACTCAACTTTTGTGTGGTCTTTACCTGGCTTAGGTATCATGGTAACTAAGGAAACCTTCCATTTTTGAGGATAGTATTCAAGGCGTAAAATAGCATTAAAAATAAAAAGAATAATTTTCTTTGCTATGCGAGGTAGCTCTAAAAGCATTTTATTACTGATTTTATCAATACCAGGTGCCTTCTTAGTGTTTAAGTCACAAATAGCCTTTTCGATTTCTCTTATCTCAAATCTGAGGGGAATAGCTGCTCTAGCAGCAACAGGTGGTAACTCGACCGCAATATTGTGAAATATATTTGGTATAAATACGTTTTTCAAGTGACTAACAAACAGATTTCCTTTTTCAATATCGTTTCTTGCACAACTACCATTCAAGTTTCTTAATGGTGGCTTAGATATTACTGGCCTTTTTAGATTTCTTAAGTTGCGGGGATCTGTACAGTTGCCACTCTCTTCGAACTCTCCTTTTTTCAGTCAAGAGCCGCTCGACATCTGAAGAATATATTTTATTATTTTTAATTTTTTTGGGGGTAACGCTGGAATGTTGAACAGCTAGTTTAAGATAACTGTCAAAGTTAACAATAGAGAGATCCACATTCTCCGGTGTACTAAGCGGAATATTTTCTGTGCAATGGGCACTGAGGAATTTTTTATATTTTAACCAATTTATTTGTGTGGCTGACGTCGCTAAGTAACATGACGGAGATACAATTCTATTTGGGTTCGATATAGTAACAATTGTAGGTGTGTGGTCGGATGATAATTCTAAGGAAGCTTCAACATGAACCGTTTCTGTGGGCATGTTTTTAACCACGCCAAAGTCGATAACATCTGGAATTTTTTGCTGATCAGTAGGCCAATATGTTGGTTGTCCGCTCGCGACCACGTTTAAACCCATTTTACAGATTGTGTTAAACAAAACACGACCTTTTGGTGTTATAAGTCGAGACCCCCAGAAGGTATGTTTAGCGTTATAATCGCCAGCGGCCAGGAAACAGGGTCCCAATGATTTATAATATTTATAATATTGGCTTTCTGATATGGAAAATCTAGGCGGAGAGTATAAAGAAGAAATTACTAAGTTTCGATTTAGCTCTTCAACACAAATAGTCGTTGCTTGCAGATAATCTTCACAATGATCAAACATTAAGTAGTGTTTGATTCGGGCTTTTATCAAAATGGCAGAGCCTCCACAAGCTCTATCTCGAGGGTCCTTAGTATCATATAGTATATAACCATTGATTTTAAACGTATTTCTTGAGGTCAAGTGAGTTTCAGAAACCAACATGACATCAATTTGTTTATTTTTTAGAAAGTATTCTAATTCATTTTTATGTTGGCGGATGCCGTTTGCGTTCCAAAAACAGATTTTTAAACAGTTCATGGCTTGTTAAGTACAGCTTGCAATAACATCGATTGCATTCTTAGAATTTCCTGCATCATATTATTATTAACTGTAATGTTAAATAAGATTTTTGAGTCTCATTAGATTTATATTTTAAAATATATTATGGAATACGATAGACTTACGTGATAGTTTAAAGTACCCTAAAAACATGATCATATGAAACAGCTTCAAAGACAGATCGCTCTTGAAACACTAACAAGACACTGAGATCAGCAGTCTTTATCTAACACTAACACGATTTTGGTGTTAATAGTAATTTATGGCAGGTTATCACTGGGCTTTATTTACCCAGTCGACGACATTGTCATCAACGATTTATGCACGACATGTACTCTAACACGAAGGATTTCTGGAAGACAATTAAGAGGAAAATGTCTTGGACGACGAAATACTCGACATTGTCTAGTGCACTGTCTCTTTAAAGAAGTTAATAAACGACGACATGACCGGTATTGTCCTTCAAATTGTCTTTCATCAAAGCCTATCTACAAAAACATGACCGACATTGTCATGTAAGGGGTCTTATATCAACACCTTTATACGACAATTTGAACGACATTGTCTTGTATGCTGACCTTTATCAAAGTGTATCTACGACAACACGACCAACAACTTAATTTATTTATACGATACCGCCCAGGTCAGCCAAGAAAGTTTTCCAGAAAAATGTAAAAGGAAAAAACTATTGAACCCGGTTAACCGAGTAAAAACCGACCACTTGTTTTCTTAAAATAAATTTATCCTATTCAAAGCTGCTTGCGTTGTTTTTAGCGAAAATATGAATACTCTTACATTTACAAAAAAGAAGCATTTTGAGAACACAAACTAGAGTGGGGTGGTGGCTTTAGAAAAGGGTCATAATCTTATTGCCTGGATAACAAAAATACAGAAAAAGGGATAAACTCATATTAAATGTTATTTGTAATTTTGTTTTCTTTATCTTTTTATTTTTACTACATATTCCTTTAATTGTTAGACACGCCTGATTGCAAGTTGTTTTTATTATTTAAAGAATTGTAGAAAAGAAAATGATTTAAAAGGAACTTCGTTTTCAATTTTGCTTTATTAAATGAAACTGTTGATTTTTTGATAATCTTTTAAAACTGCTTTCTCACTTTCCCATTGTAGATCTGGCTCTGAAATCTTGTAGCATAGCTTGCCATTTTGAGAACAACCTCATAAATGAAAATCAAATCTTTAACGGGCAGTTTATCAGTCAGCCACGCCTACAGATTTGGGCATAGATATTATCGTTGCTTTAACCGTATTATTGTCACCGGCAACCATATCGAGCCATAACCGCAAAAGAAAGCTTATATATATATATATATATATTATGTCCTGTGGTTCCTAGTAGGAACAAAGGGCCGCAAAAGAAAGCTTAAGCGACAAAAACTAAATTTTAAAGGAGAAGTTTTTTTTATTTTATTTCATAAAAAGTTTGTATGAACGTTGTCGCTTGATATGAAATTATTTTTGCTATAAAATCGCAACGGTACCTTATGTGACCATGATATTTTAGGAGATGATGCAAGTGTTGCAAGTAAAGTCATTTATTAAAAAAAACGAAAATTGAAACTGATGTCGCTTAAGCTCTTTTTGCGGTAAGGGCTCGATATTATGGTAAAATTACTCCTTCATCAAGAAGCCAAAACATATTATGCTTAAATCAATGGAGGACTCGTCAAAAATCCACAACCATATGATGGTTGCCACCGCTAATAAAGCGAACTCATTATTTTGTACACAAGAGATTTTAACTAGCCTCAACTTTTACGGGATATATTTAACTGCTCTTGCCAGCTTTCCTTGGGGATATTTGAATCATCCTTTCATTCAAATATCCGCCCCTATTGGGGATATCTATGTAAAAATCTATGTTAAAAATCCAGGAGCCTAAAAACCAACATTCAAAATGGAATCATGGCAATTAAACCCGTTATTTCGCGACAAATTTAATGCAAAAAACACCCTGTAAATACGGTAGATAAGTGCGTTATTTTCTATCAAACACAAAACTTGTTTGTGTAGTTTTTAAAGTTTGGGATTATTTTGATGCTTTGTCTGGGTAGAATTAAATTTGGGTTCTGGCAACACTGCATTCATGTCATTTTTGTTTAATTTCCCACATTTCAATCGAAAAGTTTCTCGACACTGGAGTTACAAAACCATGAGCTGTAGTGTATGCACAGTCTTATAAGACTGTTTGTGATAATACAACAATCCAAGCCAAACCAATTTGCCAAACATGCAACATTAGAAAAGACAAAATTTTTTTAAAAGAAAAATTTATATATAAAACCAAAGTTTATTTGAACGTTACGGTGATGTCAAAACTCCAACCTGTAGTGGGATTCTGTAGCTTTTAACAATAACAACAGTTGTTATAATTGTCAACCTGTTTCGTCGTTTGCACTAACGATTATGTGATTCTGTAATTGTTGTTAACAACATAGATTAAAATTAACGTCAAGTGGCATCACTGTCAAAAAAATGTCAAAATAACGAAAAACACAAAGAGGAATAAAAAAAACAAACAAAATTATTAAAACTAAACAGGATTTTTTTTAATTTTTTTTTTTTAAGATAAGCCAAAGATTTTAGTATTAAATTAAATGCAAATTATTTAATTGCCATTTCAAGTTATATTATTTCTTTAAACTATTTTTTTTTATTTTTTCGACATTTAACAATAAATAAACAACACTAAAAAAGTTGTCGTTTACTTAACACAAACAGCTGACTAACTTTTAACAATAACAACAGTTGTTATAATTGTCAACCTGTTTCGTAGTTTGCACTAACGATTATGTGATTCTGTAAATTGTTGTTAACAACATAGATAAAAATTAACGTCAAGTGGCATCACTGTCAAAAAAATGGCAAAATAACGAAAAACACAAAGAGGAATAAAAAAAAAACAAATAAAATTATTAAAACTAAACAGGATTTTTTTTAATTTTTTTTTTTTAAGAAGTTAAGCCAAAGATTTTAGTATTAAATTGAATGCAAATTATTTAATTGCCATTTCAAGTTATATTATTTCTTTAAACTAATTTTTTTTATTTTTTCGACATTTAACAATAAATAGACAACACTAAAAATGTTGTCGTTTACTTAACACAAACAGCTGACTAAACGATAACAAGTGTTGTTTAAAATGTTACAGAATAACAATATTGTTAATTTGCTTGATAAATTTTGTAACAATGACAACTATTGTTAAAATTAATTACAGAATCGCACTACTGATCAGACAATTTATACTTCTCATATATTTATTGTTATTATTAATTCCGTTGACGAGTGTAGGGCACCCAATTTTTTCTTTACACTGAGTTTTATTTTTTATTTTAGCCATTGGAAAAAGATATTAAAGCTTTACTCTGATCTGCTGTTGTAGGCGTTTACCAAAAAAATAGATAAAAAAATAAAACAAAACTCTGTGCGTGATTCTTAATAAATATTTCTTTACATTTTCTTTATTTTGCAAAACTTTTCTAAAGTAATATACAATAATAAGACAAATCCTTTTGCTTGTCCTTGCCGAGTAAAACCAAAGAAAATCTTTTTTTATTATTAAAAACATGTACGGTCAACATTTACCCAAGACACCTTTAATATCCGTTTTAAGTAAAAACATTTTGAAACATTTGAAAATACAAATATAAACTCAATTTTAGAGATTCAATGAAATGAAATTAAAAATGCCAAAGTGTGGAGGTGTTTTAGAAACGAACATTTAAACGCTAATGGCCGTTTGCTCAATGTATCGACAAACTGCCTGTTACTAAATCTCGACATATGTAAATTTATTAGCGTAATAAACTGTCCGTTAACGATTCTCGTTTAATCAATATATTGGCAAAAACATTTTTTTAGGTTGGCAATACCTCTTAAAATAGATGTAAAAGTTGGAAATCAGCTGATTGAATTTATCTGTACGGCAAATGAGACATTGGTAAAACTTAATTTCTCTAATCTGCAGTTTTTCGTCATAAGTGGAATATTAACACGTCAGGTTGTTTCGAAATATTTTTCGAATTATTTTCACTGAGGAAGGAATTTCACAACTTGGAATTTCAACTAAAATTTATTGATAATTTTTCCTTGGCTGAGCTGGGATTTGAACCCGGGTTGATTTTTACATGTTTCAAGAATCACCACATTCTATCTTCAGAAAATCTTTTAGTGAGGTGCAGTGAAAAAATTGTAGAATTACCTTTATTTCTTTAATTTTACACCCCATTTTGAAGTATTTAGGTTAATTTTTTGTTTAGTGTAGGACGAAAGATCTGAAGTCAATTCTATTTTTGGGTAGTTTTTCAAATCCAATCTAGGATTTTTGGGCATGGTTAAGTTCATCATTGGTATTGCGTCGCCATGATGTTTTCGGACGACCTTGATTTCTATATCCTTGCGGGTTCCATCACAATGCTTCACGACACGTTTCCTTTACTTCATTCTATGGGTATGGACTGTCCATCGCCATTTTCTTCTTTTAATTTCAAAGTCAATTGGAATTTCTTGAGTTGCAGCAAGTAGTTGTTGGTTGGAGATTTTTGGGAGATTTTTCTAAGATTCCAAATTTGCACCCATATAGCAGAATTGACTTTAGATTTAAATTGTATATTCTGATTTTGGTTTTGACTGATATACAGGTTGACGCCAAAATTTTTTGGAGTTGGTTTCTACCAACTCCTCTGGCCTTATTTATGCGGGAAGTAATATTCTCAGATGTACTACCGCTTGGCGTTATCATACTTTCAAGGTAACTTAATTGGTTACTTTATGTTATGGGCTCATTATAGATGCTAAAGAAAGGGACATTTTGTGATGTAGAGTCTCCGGCATTTCGGCTGATTCGGTTAAGTTTTATTTCCATGTCCAATCTTTTTATCGACAGTAAAACGATGTCACATGCATATGATGGTTCTTCGAGATTGCCGAACCAGTTCAAGGATATACTGTGGTTGTCCACAAGCGACTTGTTGATTTTGTCGTCTAGTACAACAAGGAACAGGAGCGGAGACATGAAGAATCCTTGTTTAACTCCAGTCTTTGGTTCAACGTCTGAAGAGAGCATTTTGTTTAAAATGGGCTTTAATAAGATTTATCAGCTTTGTAGGAATATCCCTAGCACGCAGAGAGTCCTAGTTGGTATCCCTGTATATGCTATCAAAAGCAGAGGTGAAGTCAACAAAGTATGCGGGAAGGCTTTGCTGCCGTTAATTTATTTGTTATAATATGATGCCCAAAGTTACAATATGATCCTTGCAGTATATATTTTGTCGGAAACCGGCTTGGTTTCTACGTAGAGACCTTTTTATTCTACTCTTTATTAGACTTAGAATATTGCGGATAAAATTTTGGAAGGGGTTGATAAGATCTCCTTTTTTTGGTACTTTAATAAGTATTCCTTGAAGCCATTCATCGGGCAATTTTTCCTATTGCCAAATTGCATTGAAAAGAGGATAGAGGGCCGGAGCAAATGTATCTGGATCGGACTTTAATGCCTCTACAGGTGTGGCTTTACCATTTTTTAATTGTGTTGATCGCTTGCACAATTTCCTCAATGGTTGATGGGCTCGTTGTAATGGTGGTCTCATGCGTTTCGCATGGGGCAGTTATCCCAATAAAAAATGGAGCTTCCAACGAAGCAGGTTTGTAAGGGAGAAACATAAAAGTTTCGCTTACAACTGCGCTTACGGAGACATGAATTTTATATGGCGAGTTCCCACTTTGAAGCAATACATTTTTGACACATAAAGCGCATTACTCAGCGCATATTAAAATTGTTGGATGTAACGATCAGCTTTACACACTGAATGTTTTGATACAGTTATTTTTTTAGTATTCTCCCTTACAAACCTGCTTCGTAGTAAGGGAATGCCGTTGCACTTGAAATTTAATTTTTTTTTTAATAAAAGTTGTTGAGAGCTCTTTCACTTTAATGCATTTCTCTATGTCTTATTGCGTAGCGCATAATTGTGCGCTTATTTTTTTAAATGTACCGTTAGTGCTTCGCAAAATGATAACAATTTTCATTGGGCATATTTTCATTGTCTAAAGACTGTTATATAGATGTCACCGAAAGAGGTTCAGCATTCAGAATGTTAAAAAAATGGGTATGCCAGTGTTTAAGTTGGTCATGGTCATTTGTTAGTAAATTTCCGGTACTGTGTCTCATGGGCCTGGATATATTACATAATTTTCCGGTCAGTTTCCTGGTACAGGATCCGAGGAGTGCGTGATACGTTTTCGGACTTGGTTGCAAGGTTTTCTGCCAATTGTTTGACTTGTTTCTGTATGTTCCTATACTGCAGATCAAGTGTTTTTGCTTCTTTGATTTTTGCTGCCCTGCGCCTTTTTCGGATTTCGGATTTTCTTCTACGTTGCGGTTTGAGCACAGCATTACTTACAGGTGTTTATAAAATTATTTTTGAGGCGTGACCATATTTCATTTATGATGACATCATGGACCGAAATAACTGTAAATTTGTGTTACGAACTCAGCTTTTGTTGTTGGTGATTTTAATTTGCCTACGAGAGAGAGGTTGTTCCTAGATCTTGTCATTATCCGCAATTCAAAAGGTGCACTTTTAATATTAAAATGGGTTCAATGAATCTTAGGATTTAAAAAATACTGATTGAGATTGCTCATAAGCCAATGCATTGCCCGAAGATTTTCTTATATTAATGACACCATTTCCCTTAATAAGATTGAAAGATGAAGGTCTAATCGGAAATTTTGCTCATGAACCATATCTTAAGACTACTGTTTACACTTTTACTGGTACAAATGTTTGTTTAATGATAAGACGAAACATACAAAAGATAAAATTAGAAATTGTCAATTCAAGTCTAAAAATCAAGTCAAACAATCAAACGTGGGAAAAAGTTCATTGCTTTATTTCTTTAAATGTTAATAAAAATTAAAATGTTTAAAACTATTTACTTAAAATCGTATTAAAGCTCCTAAAAGTGTTAATAAATTTTTATGTATCATGAAAGTAAATGAAACTGCCACTAAAATACCACGTACGAAACTTAACAAATAGTCTAACACAACCGTTACACTAAATAAATGTTTTATGCACCAAAAAAAAGTCACTAACAGCAACAACAATCACTAAATAACCGACTAACTTTAACTTAAAATACAATAAAGAAATGAGAGCAACAAAAAAAAAACTTGAAAATGATGATAAGAAGGAATATGTGGCAGGAGCAAGAAAAAGATTCGAAACGAAGGAGAAGGAAGTATCGGTAAAAATTTCACTGACAGACGACTACAATATACAATTTCCTTGATTTGACTTTTGTAGCAGACATCTAAACATGACTTATGACCGATACGTGATGCAACATAAAAATGCCATTATAGTTGTTGTGTTTTTTTTTTTTTTTTTTTTGTTAGTATAGCCAAATACACACAACAACAGCAGCATAAAATAAAATAAATACACGGACGAACCGAGACACATTGATACGAGTACAAACAACTGTAGTGTTGTACGTGTTGTGCTCTTTCTGCCGAATACAAGCAGTGTACTATTGTTGTATTGTTTAGGGTTCGAGTGGAACCAGTATTGTTAGAAGTCAAACATGACGTATGAGTATCTCACGTTATGGTTTTTGTGTTAATGACACTGACATACAGCTGCAGAAACTCATACCTAAAGACTTTCGTTTATACTCAAATGAACTAAAGGAATTAAAATCTTACACCGAAAAAAAAATCCTAAATGAAATGAATTTTTAAATCAGATTGTTTTCCACTAAACTAGTCTTTGTGGTTAATTGAACTATACAACCAAGTATCTCATCATCAGAGTTCTTTGCATGTTTCACCTTATCGCCAAAGCGACGGCAGTCAGTCTATAGTCAAACATCAATCTTTTAACCATTGACATTTTTGTAGGATCGAAATGCAATTTTTTGCTACTTAATAGACAGTTTGTATACTACAAACGTTTGTGCAAGAATTTTAAGTTCACAAAATAATAGTCCAAGTTGACCCACCGGTGAGCATATCCAACGACTCAGAAAGTGTTCTGAATCAATTGAAGAATGTTTGTTTAATCCTCTTAGATTTCATTAGAATTTGCAAAATATTAATTTTTTCTAAAGATTTAAGAAACTATAAACAAATTCAATGAATTAAAATCAAATAAAGCTATTTATGATGTTGAAACTTTTTTCCGTGTATTAATGTTTTTTTTTTATGTTTTAAAGGAATGTTTTCTTAACTTAGAAATATTTAAAATTCTTGAAGATTTTGGTTTTAATTCATTTTCAATATTTTCTATGTCTTTATTATCAAAATTCTTAACCTCAATTAACAATAGAGGCAACTTTTTATTCGGCTGTTCACAATGTTAGCAACAGTTTTGTTAGCAAACGCTTTAATTTTTAAAGAAAGAAATGTCTGCAAACAATATAACAAATGTATTAATTATAAATATTAATTCATATTAATAGTATTGTGGTTATTTTGTTGAACTGTTCATGGGTTTTTAATCCAAATTTTGTTATTTTAATTAGGTTAAAGTTAATCAAATTAAATTTTCATTAAATTATTTTTATGAAGAAAGGAATTTTACAACATGAAAATTAATTAAAATTGTTATTGATAATTTTTCATTCTTGACTGTAGCTGGGCTCGAACCCAGGCCGGCAGGTTACCCTGACATATTTCGATCGCAACCACTCGATCTCCTCAGAGGGATTAGCCGTCTTATACTCGCAGCCATTGACGACTGCTGACGTCAATAGTCAAACATCAATCCTTAAACTAAATTGTATTTTAACTTTTGGTAGATCGAAATTTGCTGTTTTGAATGATTATCCATTTTTAATTGATTTTACATGTTCTTCCTTACTTCTGTTTTTTCGTACTTTTGTCAAGAATTCTTCTTGAAGTCCAAAATACATTTTTTATCAGAGTTTTGTTGGGAATTAAAAAATTAATTAACAAGGTTTCGTTTAAATGTGCTAAATTCCCATTTCATACTGTTGATTAACTGAAATTTACTGTTGAAGGGATAAGCTATTCCTATGCGCATTTCACTGGTTGCTTAGGCCAGATCGTCAGGAAACTTCATCCAAAGGTTTTAGAAAAAACTAAAGATATTATACAAATAAAACTGTTGAACGAATAAGAATTATAAACCCCAGTTTTACTTGTAACAATATCAAAGCTTAAACAAAAACAACAACAATAAGAAGTGAGTTTATCTTTTTTTACAGTCCCGACTACAATTGGTTGATTTTTTGTCAACTATAAATGTAGTTGTAAGTGGGTAAATAAAAAACAAACAAAAAAGCAAATTACTTTATTTTATTTTGCCAGTTCAGTATAATTTACACTGCCACATGCATATTAGTTATCAAAGTTTTTCTTGGGATTCAAAAAATTATTTAACAAAGTTTCGTTTGAATGTGCTAAATTCCCATTTCATACTATTGATAAACTGGAATTTATTGTTGATGGGATAATCTATTCCTATGCGCATTTCACTTCTAACAATACTGGTTTAATTTTTTTTTTTGTTTTTTCATTTTTTTTTGTCTTTCTTTTTCTTGTTGACCTTTCTCACATTCTTAAAATTTTCATAAATTTTGTTAACAATTTCCTACCAATTGTTGCTGTGGTTTTAGTAGAGATGTGTAAATGAATTTATATGAAACACCTTGGAAAAGAATAATACAGATGAAAAACCAAATTGTTGCTTCTATTGTGAATGAGGCTTTAAGCTTGCTTTTAGTAGAGATGTGCAAATGAATTTATATGAAACACCTTGTAAAAGAATAATACAGATGAAAAACCAAATTGTTGCTTCTATTGTGAATGAGGCTTTAAGCTTGTTTTTAGTAGATATGTTTAAATGAATTTATAAGAAACACCTTGGAAAAGAATAATACAGATGAATAACAAAATTGTTGCTTCTATTGTGAATGGGGCTTTAAGCTTGGTTTTAGTAAATATGTGTAAATGAATTTATATGAAACAACTTCAAAAATAAATAATACAGATGAAAAACCAAAAATTAAATGAATTTATATAAAACACCTTGGAAAAGAATAAAACAGATGAAAAACCAAAAATTAAATGAATTCATATGAAATACTTTGGAAAAGAATAATACAGATGAATAACCAAATTGTTTCTTCTATTGTGAATGACGCTTTCAGCTTGTTTTTAGTAGAGATATGTTTCAAAACATCAAACACATGGCAGTGATGCGGTTTTGATACTGTTTCTATAAAAAGTAACGTGCTGCTTTGTTTACTTTGGAAAAAAAGTCAACAAAGTATCAACGGAATTATTGGTGCACAGTTTGTTTGGGCATCGATAACTGTTATTATACATTTAGGGACATATGACATTGTCAATGTTTTAATGGTTGCGTTTAGGAAATTCTAGTATTTGTATGGGAATTAAAGTTGAAAGATCTTTAAAGGATCGACACGGATTAGAGTCCAATATACTAACAGAAGAACCTTTTTTCTCCAAACCTAAATAAGTCCTTAACGTAGCCTTCATGGAAGTCTTAAAAGATATACGGTTACAAGCGCGTTTTTATTTTAAAGCTAGTGTCTCTTATTTCGACTCCTTAAAAAGAGATTAGTATAAAACTCAGGCAGTCAGGTGTTTTTAACTCTCCCATGTTGATATTGAGGAATTTTCTTCCCTCTTTTTTCAAAATACTTGCATCAATCAACACGATGCGCCAGTCTTTGTAACTGTTCCTGAAGGTTATTGACTACCTTTACAGCAAATCCGGGTCATTAAGGTATCATAAACACCAGTTAGCCCAAGGCTCTTTAAGTCCTTGCTAGCGGTAAGGAGTCTTATTATATTAAGAAGCTAGTGGGTTTGTTTTAAGCCCAAATCGAGGAAAAAAAATCTTAAGTTTTGCGGAAAAGCAGCTGTGCTGAGGTGTTCCATTGTGTGATTTTACTTGAAGGTTTTCCCTCCACCACAACTAGTTGTAATAATATTTACCTAAGACCACATAAAGCATATATTCTGGGTCCTTGAGTAATTCTAAGTAGTTTTAGCCGTGTTCTCCGTCTGTTTAAATAACGCTCTCTTTTGAACGACTCAAAAGAAAAGAACAGTATTGGTGTAAAAATGTTTCTAGTTCTCCTAAGCAGTTTTGGAATAAAATCCATCAAAATCGGTTCAGTAGAATGAGAGTTATGAATTAAAATGTGGAACAACCATCCTAAATTTTCTTACAAAAACAAGCATAAATAGTGGCGAAATGTATATTGATATCAGATTTTGCACAAATTCGGTCCATAATTAACCAGGCCCCACATAAAGCTGACTCTCGAGATACACCTTAGTATGGCTTAAACCGTAACGAACAACGCTATTGTAACAAGTTTTTATCTGTTACAGTTTCATAAGACTAGAAATCACACTATGAACTTTCGTGAAGATCGGCAAATAATTTACAGGCGCCATAAAAAGCCCACCCTCGGATATTGTATAGCTGCAAGTGGAGGGTATCAAAGATTCGGCACAACTACTTTTATATTAGATATGTATTTATATTCAAAATTAAGAATATAAGGGTCATATGTGATTAAGACAAGCGACGATAAACGACGATTTTGCAGAAATTGGGTTTTAAATGGGATTGTAACTAGTGATACACTACAAGAATTTGAAGCTCCAATCGGCAGGCAAAAGTTGGTGTCAGTGATTTAAATCAACGACAAAGCAAAACTTCCACTGTGATAGAACAATCCCCCATTCTGAATTTCGACACAAGTCGACGGCAATGGAACAATAATTGTATTATCTTAGTTGCTAGTCACAACAATCGATTGTAAGTAGAGTTTTTCTTTTCCCGGAATTTTTCATTTCCCGGGAAAGCGGGATTTATTTTTCAATTTCCCGGGATCCCGAGAATTTCCGCTCAATACAAATCGATGCAAAATATTATTTCATTTAATTTATTTTAACAAATAACATATCCTGAGATCAACTTAATACGTTTATACATAAATCCATTCAACTTTTTTATTTCTGTGGCAAAATCTTCATGTTCAAAAGTACATATGGGCAAAATTTCAATTATTTTTTAGGATTTTTGAGAAAGCTAAAGCAAAATGACTTTTTGGTTATCTTTTTTTAATGTGCAATAACATTTGAAATAATAAATACTTCCGATCTGTGACATAAGGAGGTTTTAGGAATAAAAACTATGGCCGCTGAGAACTGATGATGTGTGGGAAAAACATTTTTTCGTTTTTATAAAATAAATCTGGGTTTTTAAACAAATTAAATATTCTGCACATTTAAACGCTTCCTCTTTCGAAATTTCAGAGCATTAAACATTAAACTTTACCTAAATTATGGGATATGAATGATTTGACATCTTTGAAGATTGGCAAAATGTCTTAAGTAAGAAACTGTAGTTTTTCGTTATATTACATTGAAAACTATTTATTTGGAGTATTTCGTAGACATTTTTCCTAGAGCAGATGATAACGATTAATAGCAGTTGTGCTAGAATAAAGGGATTTAAACCAAGCAAAATAGAAAAAAAAATTGAATTAAAGTCAATCAAAAACTCAAAATGAGTTTTTTTGAGTTTTAAATACATATTAAAGTTTATTAAAAAACAATATAACTAAATGACAAAAGAAAAAAAGAAATAGAAATTGATTTTTGACGTCGACATCTATGTACGATGACTTACATAATAGGATTGAATTGAAATCTCTCTTTAATATTACGAGAGAGCTGCATCGATAACCACTAAACCAATGCGAATTTATTACAGGTGATCTTAAAGGCCAAATACACTTGTCAAATGCTTGTCCAGCCTGCAAATTCAACGTGTGCAAATTCCAGCATCGTCCGTGTGACACATACAAGCACATTTTCACTAATACTACCACAATGCTTGATGAGTAGTGTTTTTGGGCCTTTAAAAGACCTGCTGATAACTTTTTTTATCTTTATCACTATTGGATGTCAGAATTTTGTTTATTGTCTTTGTTTCTCTTTGGTTTTTCTTCTGTTTTTGACATTGTACAATGATTTTACAAAAACAAATTGCCTGTGGTTTTTGTACGAGTTGTACTTGTTGTAGTACGGCGATTACCTGGGATGAATTCGCCTTGCCACTGAATCATTTAAAAAAAAAAAAACAAAACAACAAAAACGCAGAAACGCAGAAAATATCCTACCAGACACAAAACTTTATTTTTTTATGACAACTAGGATGATAGATATTAATTTTCAACCGGTTTAAACCCCATTTTAGAAGACGATAAACCAGATGTTTTGTTGAAATTTTGTATCTGAGTAATGACTTATAAGAGCTAGTTGTGTGTGAAAGTTAAATGTTTCCAATATGGCTTCCTTGTTAAAAAGTCAAAATATTTGAACTCTATAGAAACTTTTAAAAGTTTTAATCACTTTTTAAAAAAATTTCAGTTTTTGCTGAAATAATTTAAGATCCAAGAAATAAAGATATACGGCCTAAACTATAAAAAATAAAACAGGTAAATTAAATAAATTGTCATACAAAATCCGTTTCATAAAATCTTTATTAAGCTGTTTTATTTTTTAAAAATAAGACCATTAAAATCTAAATTAACAAACAGAAGCTTAAATGCCTTTTTCCCTTTCTATGCCCAAACCAAAACCACTTTCTTAATCGATCTAACGTTGTCAAAACGGCAGGCTGTCTGTCAATGTATACCTTGTGCGTAAAGTACAAATTGCAAATTTGAAAAAATTTGGTTTGAACGGTTTATTTACTATAAATACCAAGCCTATTAAAAATGGTGACAATCAGTCTATAATCCACAATAAAAGTTTCACTCCGGAATAGAGTCTTGGTGCCCATATATCGTCCTACTATGTTGGTATTTAGATTAAATTAAGTCCGAACCTATTTTATTGCAATCGAAATCAGCTTACTAAATTTCAGGGTTTAAAAAAACTGCAGTCGAAACCAAAAACTGTCGAGCAAGAAACAAAAATGTGTGTACAACTTTTCGCTTTTTGAGTTGGTTTGACAGCGACTGTTTACATTTATTGAATCAAAAGTAAAAGCAACAGTTTTTTTGTTGGTGAATGACAAAAGAAGAAGTGGAAGAAATGGCAGTTTTTCTACTTCGACTGCAGTTTTTTAAACGCTGCTAAATTTGGTTAAAATCGGTCCATATTTGACCATAGCTCTTCCCGAAAATAGCTTTTAATGCTATTATTTCCTTATTAATGTTGGTGTTGACATACAGGATGGCGACAATAACTTTTCCAATAGCTACTATGTTATGGAAAAATGTTGTGCTGGTAGGTTCAAAAATGACCATAAGCGCCATTTCTTATATATATCGTCATATAAAATGAAAAATTTTTCAAAATGTTTCAGGAGCAATAAAAAACTTAACAAAAATCAAACTATTGTGATGATAAAAACAGTTTTTTCAGGGTAATATAATTAGTTGAATACTTTATTCTCCGCTAAAAAATTGTCTGTACAAAAATCTCTACAACTTTTAAATTATAAAATATCAATACAAATAAAACCATTTTTTAATATTGATATGTACAACATTTTATTTTACAGTTTTGGCAACACTTTTCTTTAAGGATCATTGATTACAGTCTTTCACATTTCTGTCCATTCATCATCACTGCATACATGTCCTATTAAAACTACGAAAACTTCACAACTCATTCTCATTTCTTTAGGTCTTCGCTTACCAATTCCGTATTTAATAGATACTATAGTATCGGGTGTTTTTTTCAGTGGTATAGAACTTCGAATTGAAATAAAACACAAGAAAATCGTTTTAATGACCATCAATTTGGCTTTATTGGAAGGATAATTTTATGCCATTAATGTTTAAATATGATTTCAGGCATGTGGCCGCCGCGGCTGGCTCGAATAAAGCCAATTCTACAGGTCCAATTTTCAACCACTTTTTCGAGCATATAGGGCCGTATGTCGGCAATAACGCCACGAATGTTGGCTTCCAATTCCCCTAACGTTTCTGGTTTGTTGGCGTAGACGAGCGACTTCACATATCCCCAAAGAAAATAATCCAATGGTGTCAAATCACACGATCTTGGTGGCCAATTGACAGGTCCATTCCGCGAAATTATGCGCTCATCGAAGGTTTCCTTCAATAAATCGATTGTGGCGTGCGCTGTGTGGCATGTAGCGCCGTCTTGTTGGAACCACAACTCATCCACATTCATGCCATCCGGGAACAAAATAGTCGGTTATCATGGCTCTATACCGGTCTCCATTAACGGTAACTGCCTCTCCAGCATTATTTCGGAAGAAGTATGGCCCAATGACTCCAACAGCCCATAGAGCATACCAAACATTCAGTTTTTGTGGATGTAATGGCGTCTCAAGGGTCTCATGTGGATTCTCTTCACTCCAAATGCGGCAATTTTGCTTGTTGGCGTAGCCGTTCAACCAAAAATGAGCCTCATCACTGAACAAAATTTTGCGATGAAAATCAGCATCGAGATCAATCTCATTTTCGGCCCATACACCAAGCGTTGTTCTTTTGTCAACCTGTTCATGATGAAATGGCAAACCAAACTGAACATAAATGACATTAGAGTGGCCAGATTTGACCACAAAATGCCAGTTTTATCTCTATTCGAAAAACAAACCTGTAAAAAAAAACCCGATATATAGTATATATACATACCTACTTAGTTCAATTTTCGTTCATGAAAAACAAAAATTTCATTCATTTCCAAATCAGAAAAAATTAACACGTTCTGTTTTTTTTTTTTTTTATTTTTTATTTATATTTATAAACTCCATCAATGTCTATTAACCA
This sequence comes from Pollenia griseotomentosa, assembly GCA_963931875.1. Lineage (NCBI taxonomy): Eukaryota > Metazoa > Arthropoda > Insecta > Diptera > Polleniidae > Pollenia > Pollenia griseotomentosa. Next base: position 52,876,938 of record OZ007563.1, read on the forward strand.
AAATCGCATTTTTGTTTTATTTGTTCTATTGAGAAGATTTTATTTTCATTAAAAAAGTTTTATGGCTGTATTTCAGTTGTTAGTTCCACGTAAAAGTAATGGCATTTAAAAGTACTACGGCCGCACAAGGGGGAAAAAATTGATCAACAATAAACGAAACAAAAAAAAAAAACAACAAAAAACTTTTTAACATCGATAGGTGCAAATTACAAAACAAAGGCTTTCGTTGTTGTTTTTCATTTATGTTTTTTTTGTGTGTGAAATTACCTTGCCAATGAATGAGTATTTGAAAAAAGAAAAGTTTTTATTCGAGATTTTTTTATTATTATTGTTTTGTTTTCGTTTGAAAGTTTGTAATATTTGTTTTTGTAGAAAGCGAGTGAGTGAGTGATGCAGCCAATTCATTTCTAGTCGGCAACAATTCGTTTTATATCGGAGGTGAGAAAAAAAAAAAAATAAAACTATACTAAAAGTTCTAAAGCCCCGGAAATTTATTTTTGAATTTAGTTTTTGATAAAAGAAGAAAAAAACACTTAATAACTTAAAGTGATATTGCGTGCAATGAAATTCAATAGTAATTCGTTCATGCCTTTAGCAAGAAAATATATTTTGGGTAAATAGTTTTTTTTTGTTACTTAATGAAAAGAATCTCTGAATTGTTATTAATGTTTAACCCTGCTGTTAGGTTAAGACCATTTAGTCCAATTTTTTAATTGCTTCCTTTGTAATTTCTGAAAGGTGATATATACTGACTTAGCTGCCTAATACGGTTTACAACTCAACTCAGTCGAGTTGTATTTTTTTTAGTTTTTGAATTATGGTTTACAACTTTACTATATTGCGGCGAACAAAAACATCAAAAAATTACAACTCAACACAACCAGTTGTCTTATTTACAACTCCACTGAGTTCAGTTGTGAACCGTAATAGGGGCCTTAGTTGTTTAGTTGTTTTTTAAAAAAATTCAATGTTCTGACTTAAAACAGGACTGAGAAAAATATAAATTTACAAATCTTAGATTAAGGGACCATTTGGTCCATAGTACATTTTCTTTGGTTTTCTTTGATGTTTTTTACATTTATTTAAAAAAAAAAAAATAAGTATTTATTTGTTTTATTTATTATGATTGTCATTGCATCATTAGCAAAATGTTTATCAGTTAGTTTTGCAAAAATGCAAATGGAGCATTTCATGTCAGACTTGGACTAACAGCAACTAAAAATTCCACGCTTTCGAGCCCCTGAGTTAGAAGTTTTATTATTCAAAGAGGCCACCGCAATTTCAGTGAATTACTGTGCTGTGAACTCTTGTTGAGTTAATCTAGTCCGTTTCATCATATACGCCTTAGCCAGAAGAAGTTCTAGCTGCCGCAAAAACTCTGGTCTCCTGCGATTCCGATCAGCTGAAGCCCATGAAACGTCGAGCTTAGAAAATAGTATGTACGCATTCAAAGCGGACATATCATGTATGTTAGCAAATGCAATGTTGACCATCGATTTGTTTTGTGCTTTGTGCTGCAGGAACCAACCATTTGATCAGCATTATCTACGCCACCTAAAAAACCTACATATGTAAGATTCCTTTCCTGAAGTTTTTTGTCGCCTGTTATATTTGGCCCTTTCAAGCCTTCTGTCAAGTCCAATATAACGTGATGCCTTTGGTTCTTTTCAGGCTGTGCATTTCTCGGCTTACCAAGGTATGGTTGGGTTTTCCATACGTAGCCTGACTTAAGGTCCACCGATAGCCAGAATCTTAAATCATATTTTTCTGTTGTTGATGGCTGTCGAAAAGAACATCGCCCCCTGAATGCAACAAGTTGCTCATCAATTGTGACATTTTCGTGACAATTGCAAAACATTGGAAACAGTTGTTGCCAACGGTCTCACAGTTTACGAATAGGAGCAAATTTTTCTCAACTACGCATTTGTCATCGACTCAAAACATCATCGAAGCGGATGCCACTATTAATCATATAAAATTTATCTTCAGACATGATGGAGTGGCACTCCAAACAATTTTATTTTTAGCAATAAAAAACGGATCAACAGAGCTAGCTGCAGCTAGGACGGGTTTGCGTTCAGTATATGTTTCAGAAGAACTTGTTTCGCCATTTTCTGAAATATAATCTATTTCCGAACCTGAAATATCGGAGTCACTTTCTGCATTGAGTAAAACACGTCTGAACTATTGAAGACAACACACAAAGTCTGCTTTCACACGTTTCATATTTTGATGCTCAACTCAAGTGTTTTAAGGTGAGAGAAGAGAGAAGTGCATGTACTCGGTCAGTATGCTTTGTGTTTTAATACGTAGGTATATGCACAAGATGACTGCATGTAAATTTTTTCTTTTTTTTTTCTCTGTAATTCGCTGTAAATAAAATTGTTGTTGTTTTGAATCGAAAAAAGTTGAAACCGATTGCTGCGTGTGATCATGTTGTTATCTTTATAAGGAAATTGAAAAGAAGTTGAGCATCAAAAGATAAAACATGTAAATTCAGACAAACTGAACCAAGCAGTGCAAATATTTGTGTTTCTTTACAACAAAAATCAAAAATGGGGGAACCCACAATTGTCTTCTTCATATTTAATTTATGTAGATTAAAAAAAAAAAAAACAGTGGTATCCCATACTTGTTTTATACATAAGCTGTTTATATGGACCAAATGGTCCATTAACCTAACATTCGCAAGTTTGTTCTAACACACACAATAGATGAGATAAATGCGGGATTAATTCTACCCTGTTACCAACACCTTTAGTTAAAATATTAATTGCATATTTTAAGGCAGTAAAAAAAAACTTGTTATAAATTTTATTTAAACTTTTGCAAAAACAAGTAATTAAATAACTGTTAAAAAATGTATATTAAATTGTTTAAATAAACAGTTATTGCTACTCTTGTGTATTTTTGTTAATTAAAAATTACAATAATTTAAGCTTTTTTTTCTATCTATTGAATAAATAGCAAATTACACTCACTCATACGTGCTGTTAATCTATTAACATGCGGATAGTTGAATAAAAACATATAAAACACCGCGTTTTATCATATTAATAATTGTGTGCTCAATACAGTGCGGGGTAAAATAAATCTGCAAAGAAATGTATTAGAAACAAGCAGTATGCATAGTTAAAAGATTAATATTTTCAAGAATTTTTTAACTGACTAAACGACCAATTATCAAAGCAGTTTATTTTTCCAGCTGAGTTATGACTCAATTCGAAGGTCTGTTTCCTTTGAAATGAAACACGAGATGTTTTTGTTTTTCTTACAACAATTGAACAAGGCTTTTATTTACGACACCTTAATCTACTTAAATCAATGACAGTCTTCCAGTAACTTGGCGCAGCTGCAGACGGGAACGAATACTGAGGCGGCGGAACGGGAGACTGTTTCTGGGGTGGACGCCGGCAGCACAATAACTTAACTGGTAACGAGATTGGCAGGCAAACGGTTTCAGTTACTATATGTTAGTCAAGCTCCAGGTACTAATAAGTCGGCTACTAACGAAATGCGGAGGCGCTGGCGGTCGGCTCGATACGACTAGCTCCACAGAATGAAAAACACTCGGGATAAATCAAGTTTTTTATGATTACTTTGAAATGTCGTACTCAAAAATTCAAGTACGAATAACACTAAAACGTACTCAAAACAATCCTAAATGGGATTATTTCGAAAATCAATCCCGGAATTTCTTGAAATAAGTATAAAATTCTTAAATCAACTAAAAAAAGATTAAACTTTTTGTTGTGTCTCACCCTCCGGCTAACGCATGTTTTGATTTTCTATAAACATTAAAAAAAAGTTCTAGCCAGACTCATGTGTACCACGATGGGTTAAAAAGTAAATTTGAACTCTTGCTTCTCATTACGTTTATATTTTTGGCTTAATATGTACATAAGATTGCTAAAGTAAGAATTAAATCGGGCATGATGTTGGTGTTTTATCCTTCTGTAAGGTGTTATACGGGTAAGTAAATCCATCATAATAATTTGTTCTTTCTAATTTCTTTTTTGGTTTTTTTCAAGCAAGAATTTGGAATAAAATCAACTTTATAATACTTGAATCAAATGCATTTTGAGATTGATTCAATCTTAAGGCCCAACCATAATGTGCTTAAAGCTCAAATTAGACGTGACATAACCATAGCAAAACTGTATTACCATCGCCACTGTATTACCAAAACGACATAAACATACCATACAAACCAATTCAATTTTGGTTTCTAAATTCGCCGTTACGGCTGTGGCATTATGGTTATGTCACATCTAATTTGATCTTAAGTTGGCATAAGCAAATGTGCGAATACATGTAAATCATATGAGGAAAACCATATTGAACTTAAATAAACTTTTTGTTAAGTTTTATGAAACTGTCATTTGCTTAAGCAAAGTGTGAAACGTATCGCACATTCCGTACGGAATTGAATGTTTTTTGGTTTTGTTTTTGTTTTTTTTAATACATTTGAGAGCCTTTTTGTTAATTTTTGGCAGTAGGTTAAGCAAGGCTATGCATATTATGATTGGACCTTTAGTTTTACTTAAATCAATATCATTTTCGGATTATCTTAAGAACAAATTGGGAATGAAACCATTTTTTAATTATTGAATCAAGCGCATTTCGAGATTGATATAATCTTAGTTTTACTTAAATCAATCTCATTTTCGGATTATTTCAAGTACGAAATCGGGATTGAATATGGATAATTTAAGTATTTTGCGATTGAAAATCTGTACTTAAATCAATCTTTCTGTACTTGATTCAAGAAAATCCGTACTCACCGTACTATTAAAACCGCTTCGGATTGATTTGAGTACGGATGGATTGATTTTTCTTTTGAGAGTACTTTAACGCTTTAAAAAAAATTTAGAGTTGTAGATATTTCCATTCTTACGATTTTATCGTCCTTTTGAATAATTTTTAATATAATTTTAGGTTTATTTCTATTTTTGCACATTTTTATTTCTTTTAAAAATTATAAAAATTTTCTTAGAATTTGATTCATTTAAAATCTTTTTTCAACTTGAGCATTCTTTTCCGCTTATGACTCGTTTTCCGATTTTAATATATTTTTTTTTTTTTTTTTTTTTGTTGCAAATTTCTACCAATTTTAACTTTTAATATTTTATAATTTAAACCTTTTTTATCCATTTAAAACTTATGATTTTAGTCGGACCATTGTTTTGCCGGTTTTCAACCACTTGTGTCCAATACTATGAAGACAAATCAATAATGAATAATAGAGATAAATTAGAAAATAAAAAATCAACGTTGTTCATGTACAAGTAAAATTCATTTGAAACAAAAACAAATATTTTAAAATTGTTTTTTTTTAATGTATTTTACTTGTAGATTTGTAACTTGGAGTTTTAAGAAACAGGGCTTGCTGTTTCGTTTATGTAAATATTTTTTTTTAATATTTAAATATAAAAAAAGTTTAGTAAAATACTAGCTGCCAATTTCACCAAGTTCATAGTTAGTTTTAACTGAACTTGATGTAATTAGTCCGTAGTTATATTTACGAAAATTCTTAATTTTTGCAAAATATTGTGCCAACAACTATGAACGAATTGTTTCCTGCGTTTGTAATTAAACATAAACAGGATAGCTGCACATATTTTGTTCAACGACGAACGACTTTTCTACGTCACTGATGCACACTGTCTGATTTTAGTTTTTATAATAATTCTCATTTACAAAATAAATAAAAATTCGTGGGACAAGAAGAATCAGAGAAGATTCACAATTATTTGGATTCTACACTGAAAAGGAAAATCAGTTCATCCGTTCTTTAATCAAGCCGACGGTGCCAAAAGTACGTGAATATAGTTTAGTACCGATTTTCTTAAATCAAGCACAGAATGCTTGATTCAATTACGGAATATATAAGTGCAAAGTACTGAAGGTATTCCGAAAACGGGATTGACTTAAGTAAAATTTTTAATAAAAATTCAATAATTCTTAAGCTGGTTTAATCCCGAACTCGTATTTGAAATAATCCGAAAGTGAGATTTAGCTTGTCTCTAACCTTAACACTTGTCATGGAGAACCACACTTTTTTATAATCCCCTTTGTTAACAAAAGAACTATCGATTAGAAAACACCATCAAGATGCCCGAAATGGTTTTCGTAATCATCCTAAGGCCATTGCGAAACTTACTGGTATAATAAATACTTCACTCAGACTAAACTATTTCCCAATTTATAGAAAAACAGCAGAATTTATAATGATTTACAAACCAGGTAAACCTTCTAATGAAACCTCATCATACCGGCCAATTTCACTGCTACCACTGTTGTCAAAACTTTTCGAAAAAATGATAATTAAAATATTCCAAAATGTGATGGTCAAATACAACATCATTCCAAACCATCAATTTGGTTTTCGGTCCGAACACTCTACTATAGAGCAACTTCATAGAATTTGCGATACTATTGAAGATGCATTAGAAGGGGAAATAAATATGTACTGCTGTATTCTTGGATTTCTCACAGACGTTTGACAAAGTCTGGCACAAAGGCCTACTTTACAAAATAAAACAATTTTGCTCAATTAAATTAAGCTCAACCTATACAAGCAGAAGCACCCCAAGGAAGCATACTTGGTCTCATATTGTATCTAATATACACAAGTGATACACCACATCCTCAAAACACCGTGATAGCAACGTTTGTCAATGATACCGGTAACACCATTCCAGAATCAGCAAAAAGAACCCAAAATGCCATTAACCAAATAACAGCATGGATATCAAAATGGCAAATAAAATCTAACAACACCAAATCGGTACTTGCATACTTTTCAAATAAGAAATTTAGTCATCTCAAATTATACATTTTGAATGTTGAAGTTCCATATGCAAATACTGCGAAATATCTGGGCATGAACCTCGACACCAGACTGAAATGGAAGGAACACATAAAAAAACACACTCAACTTGAGATGAAATACAGAGAACTAATTAACCTTCTTGATTTAAAATCAGATTTATCTTTGCACAATAATAATCTACAAACAAGTACTAGCTTCCATCTGAACTTATGGTGTTCAGATGTAGGGCTGTGCGCAGAAATCCAATAAATATAATTCAACGTTTTCAAAATAAAGTTTTACGAAAAATCGTGAACGCTACATGGTACAAAAGGAAAACAGACCTTCATCGAGACTTAGGAGTTGATAGTATAAATACAACTATTAAAAAGTATGCAGTCAATTATCATACAAAATTACAACGTCACACCAATGAGGAAGCATCTCGGATTTTCTTTAATCCATGTAACGAACGAAGACTGGTTCGTACAAAACCCATTGATCTGCTTGGGGTAAATTTGCCTTAAATTATCATTATTAAATATAATATCAATTGAATAATGCTACTAGATAGTTCTCAGTATAAACTAGTTGTAGTTTTAGGTAACAAATAAGAAAATTTGTAATAAATTGCATTCAATTATTTGTTTCAATAAAAAAAAAAATCGGATTTAAAAAATTGAATTTTATGAAATAGAATTTGGGAATTTTTGCTTTATGAATATGAAAATAATGTATGTTTTTTTTCTTGTAGTCTTGTTGTTGTTTCTACTAAATATCTACATGCATTTTTTTTAATGATGATCATGAAACCTTCATTATAATTTTGTTTTCGCTTCTTTTGTGTTCAGTAAGGGTAATAACTAGGGCAACCAAAAAAAAGCACTAAAAAAACAGTTTTAAGCTCTTAAAAAAAGCCTTTAAAAACATGAAAATAAGCTGTTAAAACTTAAAAAAAAGCAATTTAAACTTGTTTATTTTTCACTTAATTCGTTGTTATAGTAAATTATAAGTTGATGCAATAAATTTTTCGAAAAGAAAACTACTATGTTTGTTTGGAGTCAGCAAGTTCTTGTAGATAGAAAAAGTTCTTCCTACGTCTACAGATGTTAAAGGAGCATATCTAAAATTGAGTATTTGCTCTGAAGTATATTTTATACGATTGGACTCATAATTCCGCTTGCCTCCCAAAATATCCCCAATATCTTTCAATACCGAAAATCCTTAATTTTTTAATGAAACTGATCTATAACACTATAAAAGGGAAGTTACAGTACTGCTAAGACAGAGTTGCATAAAAATCAAGTAAGAAAGTATAGTCGGTCAAGCCCGACCGTATTATACCCAACACCACAGTATTTAAAAACAAGTTTCGAGAGTGTATGCCTTTATGAATAGGGATCATCTATGTTTTAAATTTCATTAAAATCGGTTTGATGGTTTCTGGTAGGCAGAAATTGCCCCCTATCCCCCTCATAGTCCTATTTTTTAAAAAAATGCATACCTTACGTGTCCACATAAATATGGATCCATCTACATATGTCTTTAATTGCATTAAAATTGGTTGATAGTGAGCACAAAGACCCTCTTCCTGATAGCAGCTTGTATGGAGGCTATATTTAATTATGGACCGCTTCGCCCTTGTGCCAATTAGAACCCACGTACCAAATTTCATTAAATTGTCTTTAAAATTGCGACCTGTACTTTGCGCACGAGGTTACATGGACAGCCAGCCAGCCGGACGGACATCGTTAGATCGACTCAGAAAGTGATTCTGTGTTAACCGGTATACTTAAGGACCAATATTTTAAGGTGTTTCTCACATCAGCACAAATGCATAATACCCTCTCCACTCTTTAGTGTAGCTATAATAACATAAAGAGATAATATAGGTTTTTGGGATGATATTGCTCAAGGGAAGTACAAAATATTACCATAACGTTGAACGATTTTTTTAACCAGAGTTGTTACAGCACAGAAATGGTTGATTTTTTAGTATTTATAAAAAAAGTTGCAAATAAAAAAAATAATAATAACGATTTTTGCAAAATTTTATTAAATAAGTTTTTTTTTTGTATGAAAAATTATCTTAAAATGGCAAAATAAGCAAAAAAAAAGCCGATATCGCAACAATAACTAAAAAAAAGCCGATATTGCCAAAATAAGCAAAAAAAAGCCCTAACAAATATAGCTCATTTTCTTTGTTTTCTTATGATCGGAGTTTGTGTTCAATCAAAATCTTTCTATCTTGTAAACCAAAAAATAAGCATTTGCTTTTTTTTGGTTGCCCTAGTAATAACTATGAAACGAAAGAAAAAAACTCGATATTTAAGAGACCAGAAAAATAAAGTAAGTTTGTTTACTTATACAAGAGAATATGAACACTAACAACTCTGAAACTGAAGCTTCGTACAGACGATGGTCAGATCTTACAATGTTGTCATTAAAATTGACTAAAATTGTCTTGCAACTGTGTATACATTGTAAGCTGTTTTCATTTGTAAGCTGTTTTCATTTGGCATCTGACAATGGCACCATTGCCAGACAATATTAAAACATTGTAAGATATGACCATCGTCTGCACGAAGCTTAAGCAACCACTGATTAAATGTCGAATAACTTCATCTAAAAACCAATTGATTTAAAAGTTTGTATTGCCAGGTAAAGGAGAAGAAATACATCAGAAAAGATAAAAACAAACAAAAAGAACCATGAAGAGTAAAAGCAACAAAATTATGAAGTACATTAATTAATTAAAATAAAATAAAATAAAATAAAATAAAATAAAATAAAATAAAATAAAATAAAATAAAATAATAAAATAAAATAAAATTTTTTAGCAATATGTTTTGCTGGGAAGTACATAAAAAGCAGTTAGCAAAAAAATTCAAAATGCTTTACAAATAACACATAGTATTGCAAAGGTAACAAAAGAAAAAAAAATTATACAAGAATTTATTAAAGCTCAAGCTCAATTTTATTCGAACACGAACTTCAGTGGATAAACATTTCAGTATGTTTATGAATGAAGTTGTTCATGCAGCCCTTAAGTTTATACACAAAACGAGAAAATCATGCGTTGTTGTTGTAGCTTCAAAAAACTTTTACAAAGACTTTAAGACTTGTACTTAAAGTGGAGAAATCTTAAATTTAGTACGAGTTTTTTCATTCTGTATAGTGAGCCCTAACCGCGAAAATAACGTAACCGACATCCTTTTCAATTTTCGTTTTTTTTTAACGACTTTATTGGCATCACTTGCATAATCTCCTAAAATATCATGGTCACATAAGGTACGGTTATGATTTTATAGCAAGAACAATTTTATCGTAAGCGACAAATTTCATACAAAATTTATTTATATGAAATACAATAAAAAAAACTCTTCTGTAAAATTTGATTTTTGGCGCTTACGTTATTTTCGCGGCAAGGGCTCGATATGATATGATATAAAACATTTCTGATAAACACGAAAACCACAAATATGCTCTAAAAAACACGTTTTATGCACATTAAATATGCAGTAAAAACTTGAAAATATGCCTTAAAAACTGTTAAAAATATGTCCTAAAAAATTCAAAAATTGTTAATTAGAAAACAAAATATTCAACAATTTAATAACAGTGAGATTTTTTTCTTTAAGCGATTTTAGGGACTGTCGCTAAATTGTTGCTAAATATTAACATTCAAAAAGGATGTTAAACTATTTAAGATGGAAGCTTTGGGCAAATGTAAACACATTCGAAAAAATTTAATTTGCAGTAAAATAATTTTGGGGCGAATTTAATCTAAATACTAACATAATTAGATGGAATACGGGCACAAAGAGTCTTATTTGGAAAGGAGTCTTTATGAGAAATATGTAAAATTATTATAATTCTTCCCTAATACAATTAAAATGTATTTAATAAAATTTGATAAAATTATCAACTAGATTGGAACTTGTACGCACAAAGTTAACATAGGCAGGCAACCAGCCAGACGGATTTTCCATTAATTTTTGCTTGTATGTACAATGTATATAAAATTTTAAATTTAAATTAAAAATGTATAATCATTCAAAAAAGCAAACTTCGATCTACCAAAGGTTAAAGTACAATTTGGTTTAAGGATTGATGTTTGACTATTGACGTCAGCAGTCGTCGATGCCTGCGAGTGTAAAACGGCAAACCCATTTGAGAAGATCGAGTGGTTGCGATCGAAACATGTCATGGTAACCTGCCGGCCGCGGTTCGAATCCCGGCCACGGTCAAGAATGAAAGATTATCAATAACAATTTTAATTAATTTTCATGTTGTAAAATTCCTTTCTTCATAAAAATAATTTAATGAAAATTAAATTTAATGAACTTAAGCCTAATTAAAAATATTAAAAATTGGAATTTAAATTTATCTTTAATGACAACCTGCTGTATCTTACAATTTTCGAGTAAATTCAATAAGCAACAATATTTTGTATTTGCTGCCAAAGCTCTTGTATGCATCAATAACAAAAATTTGATATCACATTATGCCTCAAAAATCCAAAATATGCCCAAAAAGCTTAACAAATGCTGCAAAAAGGCTCTTTTAACTAAATTATGCAAAAAAAAAGCTGCAAAGGGTAAAATATGCACAAATATGCACTAACAGATCGATGCTTAAATTCATTAAAAGCTCCAAAACGGATAAATATATTGTTTCTGCCTCCATTGGCCGCACAAGGAAAAACATGCAATTGCATATTTATGGTTTCCCTGCTGATTCATGTCTATCCCTTTTTCTTGGTGAAAAAAATGTTGCTGGTTGTATATATATTAAATAATTTAACGAAAATTAAGTCATTTATGTATCGTTTCTATTCGATGTTTTCAAACATTAATACACCCATATCGCAGACTCTCAACAAGGCCAAAATATCCTACGGTTTATCAAACGTTGGAGAAAGGAGTTTGATGATATAAGACAATTATGTATTTCATTAGTGAGACCTATTCTGGAACACACCTTGGTCGTCTGGGATCCCCAGTATGAGGTAAATTCCTAAAAACTGGAATCCTTACAGAAGTAATTCCTTTTATTCGGTCTCCCTAAAAAATTAGCATAACTTCTTCTATCAGTCTTGTTATAGTTTTAAATTACATACTTAAAAATAATCATTAATTTTTGTTTACAGACCTCATTACAAATGCATTCATTATTACTGTGTTCATTACAGAATAATTACTAAAAGAAACTCGTATCACAAACAGCCATTTTATTATCATTCTCACACTTTGCAATTTCCTCCGTTTGGCGTAATTGTTTTATGCCAGTGTTTGTGTGTGTTGCAGTATCATGTGGCCAGACACACACACACACATACCGATAATATATATTTAGATTACACTTAATTTATTTTCAATTGATTATACATACTTAAAATAAAAATGCAATTAAATTCAATAGTTTGATTTTTATATTTGTCTGCGTAATTGTACAATATTCCCATTATTCTGTTTTTGCTCTTCTGTGTTTGGTTGCATTTGTATGGGCAGCAATTAATTTTACCAATTCAAATGTGTTTTATTTTATATTGTAGTGATTGTGTATGTGTGGTAAATTTGTAGATTTATACATGCATATTTACACATGTATGTGAAGGTTTTTTTTTCTATTTTTTGGGATAAAAATATTTAAAATGAAATAAAACCTGATAATAAGGATTGCAGTATTGTTATGTAAATGTGGGTAAATACAATTTTTTTTTTTGTAAAACAACCAGCAGTTTGAATATGGTATGTTCTTCTCTAAGGCTGGCGCTATCATTAGCGGAGAGTTGTGCGAAAGGTAGCCAATAGTTATTCCAATTAGGTATGAATATAAATTAACCCTTAAATGCATGAGGTCAGCACCCAGAGTGGAGACTAAGTTAATCTAACGTAAAAATGGTCGCTTATTACGAATCCGTCCTTCATTTTTTCGGAAAATGTATAGTTTTTCTGGAAAATCGGAAAAACACCAATTTCCATTGTGTACCATATATGGTACACTATGCACTTGTAAGGAAAAAAAATGAGCTTTTTAATTTTTATAAAATATCATTTATTATTCATAAAAACTTCATAAAAGTATATTTTAATGAAAATTTTTTAGTTTCCAATTTATTTAGTGTGATAGTCTACAAAACAATTACGTTTCTCGTTCAAGGAGAGGTGAACGTTACATTTTTGACACTTAAAAATTGAACGATTATTTACATTTTTGTCTTCAAGACATTTTTGGTTTTTACTCCGAGCTCTTCGTTCAACAATTGAAAGGTGATCGAAAACATCATATCGCAAATTGTGAGACGGTTGATGTTCATTTTGGGCACGTGTACGAAGCAAATCATGCCTACTATTTTAATTTTTTGTTTTGTGCCATATTTGTTAGTACATGGCATACTTCCAAACAAAAAGCCTTTTGGGTAATCGGAACTGATGGATTTGCTCTTTTAAAAAGTAACCAAGCATTTACCATGGAAATATCAAGTAAATGATAGAATAACCTGATATACCATTTACGGCTTTTTAACCATATTTTAAGGCGACCCAAAGAATAGTCCATCAGGTCTACACCGCCCATATGTAGGTTGTATTATTTTATTGCTTGGGGGCAAGCAATCGTTTCTACTCTGTGGTCTTTCTGATTCCAACGGTCAACAGTGGGGTTGTCAGTTTCAACACTATGTTCCAAAAGCAACAGTTTTGTGCAAATAACGATACATTCCCTTTTAATGAGGATAGTATGAATGATGTAAACATGAAGTTCATACACAATATAAAGAAAAACAAAGTGACTAAATCTGCTTTACTAACTCTAAAACTTCATTCCAGTAATCCCTTACACAAGGAACTTTGTGATAGGATATATACTATATCATGCCAATGTATTTTTCGAGTTCCAGTGCGTCGAAAGAAAAAAATAGATTATTTTTTGGCTAATGTATGGTCTCATTAATTATTTTTGTCGTTAGATTGTCTGTAAAAAAATGTTTCAAGAATAAGGAGTTTCGAAATAATTTTCTGGTTTTGGTTCCAGTTTAGGCTTGCCAATAAAATATATATCTTCGTGCAACTGTAGAATGCTTTTTTCCAACCCAATCTCCCAAATCACTGGAAGCTGTCATTGCGATCGATGATAGGATTTTCATTAGTCTCCGAGAAAACAAAATTCATGGGTCGCACATAAGTTGAAGAAATCAACATTTCAGATCTTCGTGAATAAAAGAGACTCGTGCCTCACTATAAACAAATCGACTGGCATTAATTCATTTATATCGGGAATAGGAATTCCAGAAGCCTCATGAATGGGAACATCCATTTAAGCCTGGTACTCCGTTCAACATTTCACGTGAAATGCTGTCAACACGCATATGAAAAAAACTTGTGCGGAATATCTATGAAAAAATGTTGATAGAGTTGTACTCCGTTCATTTTGTGAAAAAGTTCCGAAATTTTTCTGGCAACTTTTTTTTACAACTGCGAAATAATGTATGCTGCACTTATTTCACGTGGAATTTTAAGCAAAAGTAAAAAAGTATGAACTGATTATTAAATACGAAATAAAATATTAAAATAATACAATCGGTTACAGTTTCTTATCCATATTTACTTTCAAAAAAAGTCTGAAAAGTTTCCAAACCGAACGGACGTGTTAACTAAAACTCTCGTAAAAAAAAGCAAACAACTGGTCTTCTGGTGTTAATTTTTTATACGCAACCGTATAGAACCGTGGTTGAATCATGTGCCGTGTTACTTATTGTGCCGGTCTAGTGATATTCGCGTTAATAAAGTTAAAAACTTTAAATATTTTTATTTCTTTTTTTATAAAAAAAAACCTTTTGTAAGGATTATAACACTTTATTTTCCATAATATAAAAACATTGCTGATAGAGACAGTATTAACCGCGCTTAACAAAGCATAATAAAAAACAAATCAAAACGTCAAAAACAAAAAATAATAAGAAAACAAAATAGAAAACAGCTGATTAATAACAACAAAATCGCCACCTGGTGTTGAATAGTAGTATTAACACTCACACTCCTGGGCAATAATCTAGGTGCATATCGTTTCAATAATTTAAAAAAAAAAAAATCATTCAATGGAGGAAAGTAATCAAATTTTGGATACTCTTTTACTGGAAAATGGTATCTTTAATAATCCAAATGAAAAAAGCTACCTAAAACAACAGATTGATGAACTTAAATCAATAATTCAAAAAATGAACCTTGAAATAATAAATTTAAAAATGGAAAACTCTGAACTTAAAAACCAAATGCTAAATTGACAAACAGATGGGAATATAACCATCAATGAAACAATTGAACATTCCTATAGAACAGATGAGGAAGAACTAGAGAGGGAGACAAATTGGATCATGGTCAAATCAAAAAAACGCAAGGCCAAATCTCCACCTGTCCAAATACCCGAACCCAAAAATATTAACCCACCAAATCAAAGAAATCAAGGCAATAAAGAACAGCAACAAACCCATCAATCAAAATCTCATCAAAAACCTCTTAATTTTGGTGATGAACAACTACAACAAAATAATGTACAACAATCAAATCAACAACGTCAAGATAAACCTCAAACAAGCATCGAAAGACAACCTCCGCCAATAAACATATCGGGTATCTTAACATATGCTGAACTAAAAAATGTATTGGATAAGGCAAACCTCACAAATTATAAGGTAATAGCTTTAAACAACAATATTTGGAAGATAAATACAGCTGATCCGGATGGTTACAGATTATTATCATCCACACTCAATGATGAAAAAATTCAATGACACACCTATGAAAACAAAAACAATAGACCAAATAAAGTGATGGTAAGAGGATTGCACCACACTTGTACTAAAGAAGACATTATAGTAGATTTGCAAGCTCAGGGATACCATCCAACTGATGCAGTCAACATAATCAAAAAAGAATCTGTCGAAACTGATACAGGCATATTAACAAACCGCAGAGGGTTGCCACTTTTTATGATTACCTTTAGTTATGAAGATAATATTGATAAAATATATAAAATCAAATATATTGCCAATATGCAAGTTAAAATAGAAGCGATAAGAAGAACCACTGCCAGAATACCACAATGTAAAAAGTGTCAAGGCTTTAATCACACGAAAAAATATTGCTATAGAGAACCCAGGTGCGTAAAATGTGCCGGTAAACATCTAACATCGGAATGTTCTAAAACATCTCTAACGACACCTAAATGTGTAAACTGTCAAGGTAACCATCCTGCTAGCTATAGAGGATGCGAAATAGCCAAAGAATTACAAAAGATACGTAATAAAAATCGATCTACATTGCCAGAGGTGCCAAACCCTGAAGCTCAGATCCAAACACAACCACAACAAAGTCAACCACAACAACGTCAACCACAACAACGTCAACCACAACAAATTCGACAACCTCAACAACGTCAACCACAACAGCGTCATAACCAAATTACGTCATTCCAACCACAGCCACATGTATCAGATCTTCAAAATAGATCATATTCGCAAACATCACAAAACCAACATACGCAGAATTCATTTAACAATGGAATTCTTGACGAAATCTTAAAAAGTATAGAAAAAATCAACCAAAGGTTAGATCAACAAAACAATATTAACGAAAAGTTTTTCAACAAAATTAATTCGATAGAGCTTAGATCTCAAAACAATCTTTAATCCACCAAAATGTAGTCAACACTTCCTATAGCTATATGGAATTGTAACGGCTTGTTAAGCCGCTTACATGAAATTGAACTATTCTTAAATGAAGAAAAAATCGACGTACTTCTTATATCAGAAAGTCATTTAACAAAACAGTCATATGCCTCCATCAAAGGCTATAAAATTTACAACTCAATCCATCCAGCGGAACGTGCAAGAGGTGGAGCTTCCGTGATAATAAAAGAAAACATTCAACACAGCGAAGAGTCAAAAATTGAAACTGATACGTTCCAATTGGCTAGTATTTCAGTCAATTTTAAACACAAAAATTCATTTAAAATATGTGCAATTTATATTCCGCCAAAACATAATGTTCAATATCAACAATACTTAAATATGCTTCAATCCCTTGGAACCCATTTCATAGTTGGAGGTGATTACAATGCCAAAAACAAAATTTGGGGGTCCAGGCTCACATCACCAAAAGGTTGTGAATTATACAAAGCATGCTGCCATTTTAATTGTGAAATTTTCTCAGGAAATGAACCCACATATTGGCCTTCAAATCCAAATTCAATCCCAGATTTAATAGATTTTTATATTACTAAAGGTATTTCAAAAAACTACATACATTTAGAAAACTACTGTGGTCTTTCATCCGATCATTCACCTGTCATTATGACAGTCAGTGATAATATCGTACAAAGACCTGTTTCACCAGCTTTAGTAAGCAATAAAACAAACTGGAGCTTATTTTCAGCATTGCTAAATGATAAAATTTTCTTACAAACTCCTCTTAAATCAAAACACGATATCGAAGATGAGCTAGACAACTTAATTGATGCTATCCAAACATCTGCGTGGGAAAGCACGCCAGATATACAAAATTCTACAAAAACCACTACATATCCCAAAGAAATACGGGAACTTGTAAATAAAAAACGCAAAGCTAGAAAAAAGTGGCAACTTGAGCGCACTACGGAAAACAAGTCTATTTTCAATAGATTATGTACTAAACTTAAACAATTAATAAATGAGTCAAAAAATAATACCATGTCTGCATATCTGAAAAACCTTTCTGCAAACAAAGATACCAACTATAGCTTATGGAAGGCCACAAACCAATTTAATCAAGCATCACCGCATATACCACCGATTCGGAATCCAACTGGTACATGGCTTAAGGAGGCCAAAGAAAAATCTGAAACGTTCGCAGATCACTTCGCTGAAATTTTCAAGCCTTTGCCAAGACAAACAGCTGAAGAAAATATAATGAAGAATTTTAAATTGGATAATAAAAGCATAAAGCCAACCTCTATGAAGGAGCTTAAAAACGTTATACAAAAAGACCTAAGTCCAAAAAAAGCTCCAGGTTATGATTTAATAACCGGTAAAATAATAAAGAAACTGCCAGAAATAGCTTTAAAGAAACTTTTATACATTATTAACGCATGTTTTCGAATTCAATATGTTCCCTTGCAATGGAAAGTTGCAGAAGTTATCGTTATCCAAAAACCAGGAAAACCACCTAATGAAATAGCATCATATAGACCCATTTCATTACTTCCTGTAATGTCAAAAATTTTTGAAAAACTTTTTGTTAAAAGGCTTCAGTACATAATAGAACAACGTCAATTGATCCCAAAGCATCAGTTTGGGTTCAGAGAGCGTCACTCTACAATAGAACAAGTCCATCGTATTATAGACTTTGCTGAAAAGTCGTTAGAAAATAAACAAGTATGTTCAGCCGTATTTCTTGATGTAAGTCAAGCTTTTGATCGAGTTTGGCATCAAGGACTCTTATACAAATTGCACAAAGATCTACCAAAAGAATTCTACAAAATTTTAAAGTCATATCTAGCTGATCGCCATTTTCGAGTTAAATTGGAAAATGAATATTCAAACTTAAAAAATATAGAAGCCGGTGTACCGCAAGGTAGTGTCCTTGGACCTATTTTATACTTGCTATACACAAGAGATCTGCCTTTACCCCAATCTGCAACAATAGCCACATTTGCAGATGACACTGCAATTCTAGCAACAGGCAAATATGAGAAAGAATCAACTAACAAAGTACAACATGCACTTTCAGACACCATAGTTTGGATCAGGAAGTGGAGGATGAAACTCAATGAAAGCAAATCTATTCATATGAACTTCACCAACAAAAAAATTAAATACCTACCATTATACATAAACAACATAAAGATACCATACGCTAATACTGCCAAATACTTAGGCATGACTCTCGACACTAAAATAAAGTGGAAGGAACACATTAAAAAAAAAACTCAGGAAATGAAACTAAAATTCAGACAACTATACTGGTTACTTGGGAGTAATTCTGATGTATCTCTCACTAACAAACTCTTGGTGTATAACCAAATAATAAAACCAATATGGACGTACGGAATACAGCTCTGGGGCTGTTCGAAGAAAACTAACGTACAAATTATTCAAAAAACACAAAACAAAATACTACGTACTATCGTCAATGCTCCATGGTTTATTCGTAACGACGACCTGCATAGAGATTTGGGGATAAACACCGTAACTGAGGAGACACAACTCCATGCACAAAAGCACGCTACAAAACTTCAGCTTCATACAAATGAAGATCTTAATGAAATCTTCTTCTCTCACAACCCATACAGAAGACTACAGAGGACCCTTCCAATGGATCTGGTCAACTAGATATATGTACACAAGTACATAAATTTATAACTTTTTTTGAGGATAATTAATGAATTATCACTCGTCAAACTATTTTACCTCCTATTGTAATATTACTAAATGAGTTTTACTCAGTCGTAATTATATTGAAATAAAAAAAAAAAAAAAAAAAAAAAATATTTACTTTCTTTTTTATTAAAAAATTTTTTAATAAAAAAAATATTTTTAGTAAAATACATGTGGGGTTTGTTTACTTACGCAAAATAATGTCGCATACATTGCAGGAATAAAAACGTCAAATTGTACAAATTCGCATGATAGGTAACATTGATACATATCAAAATTTTCAGGTGAAATAATTAATGTTGCTCAATATTTTTCACAAATTTGAACAGAGTACCAGGCTTTATCCAAAAGAGCGTAACTGGTTTCGTCTCGATTTTTTACAAAATTCGCAAGCATATTTGTGTTTTTATTGAAATCATCTTCATATCAGCTACCTCATAAGCGTTATATTTTTTTCCATCTGTAATATGGTTATCCATATCTTAAAAAAGCAGAAGCAATCACGTACAATAACACACGGTGTCTAAATGCATGGCGTACCATATATGGTTCATATAAAAAAAGGCGAAAAAACTATTCTACGGTACAAAACTTGATAAAAACTCACCTAAATTAACTAAAACAAAGTCCAATATATTTATTAATGTTTACCCCTATAAAACAATTCATATTATAAGTAATTTTTTCACTTAATAAAATCACTTTAAAAATTATAAGCAAAAACCGCAACCGTCCACTTTGCCAGCTTATTGACAGCCAAAATAAATTGCAAGCGGGACGAAGTAGTATTCAAATGGACTCCTATATTGTTTTCTTTAGTTTAAAGCCTTTTATATACAATTTTAGTTTAATTGGTAAGATTTACATGCATTTTTAAACGTGTACCATATATGGTACGGTATGCATTTAAGGGTTTAGTTGTTTAACAATATTTATTTGGGAGGGCTCTGCCAGCTCAAGTCCAAGGAATTAAGCTACTTACACAGGTTGGCTCCAAAGATCTCTTGGACAGAGCCAAGTAGGACTACCTTGACAACTAAATATGTGAGAGGTGTCATGAGGACCCTGACTACATGCTGGCGGCCGGGTCTGTGCGCAAGCAATAGGAATTAAGCCTAGTGCTCCAGCCTGATCTTAGTTGTGCTACCAACTCTTCTTTTATGCGGCAGAATCATTTCAGTACCTCATATATACGAACGTCCTGTCTGACATGCCTCGGGGAAACAATCGCCATTTACCGGCTAGCGCTTTGAGAACCTTGTTCCTTTTTCGAAATTTTAGCATGATAGCAGTGGAGTGTTGTAAGCAGGGCTGTGGAGTCGTCAAAAAATAGTCCCGACTTCAAACGCTGAAATTTTTTAAGTCCGTCTCCGTCTCCGACTCTGACTCCTACTCTTACTTTGATGCTAAACGTATATGAGACTGGTCCTTATTTGACTTTAAACTCTTTTTTTAATGCAGTACCTCTTCAATGGTTAAATATAGCAAGAAAATTATTCTGTATAAATTTTAAATCGATATTTTTAATATTGCATTGCCAGTTTCGAAGAATTTAAAAATTTATTTTAATATTTTATGCCGAATAATTTTGGGTAATTCGACTCCGGTGCAAAATTCTCAACTCCGACTGCAAAGACAAAGCTCTGATTGTAAGGATGAAAAGTGAAAGTAGCAGTTTTTGAAGGGTTCACTGTTGGAATTTGTACGCCGTTAAACATATATCAAGACACTACTGGGCATATCCACATTCGCATGATTATGTATGTGAGTGACGTGCATCATGTGGTTTTAAAAGTCATTAATATTTTATTATATTTATTTTTTTTTTTTTAATTCGCGAAATTACTAATTTTAAATACTTAGTGATTTATTTACATTTGTTTTATTTTCTTTTTTTTTTTTTTGTAAATTTTATTTGAATAAAAATCTGCTAATTTGTTTGATATAAATCAATTGTAATTTAAATAATAATTAATGTTGATTAGATGATTTTGGTATGAGTAGGAGTTTATTTTCAATCTATTTAGGCAAATGTGCAATAAATAGTTGAAATTTTGTTGAAGGCCAAATGCCAAAAAAAAGTTGTTATTACTACAAAGGGACTACATAAATTAGATTAAGCTCTCATCCCTTGGGTTTAGAAGAAAATCGTTATTATAAAATAATATGACCTTAATAACTGAAAAAAATTTAGTGTAATAAAAAAAAAAAATGTTTAAATATTTGATTGAATATTAAATTTTTCTATTTGGATTTATACCCTAGGAAACTCGAGAGACATTGTTTGGGCCTGGACTTAGAGGTACGAGACGGGAGCGTAAAACCCCCTTACCTCACTATTATGAGACGATCCGGAATAGGTTCTGTGATGCCGTTAACCGGTCCTGGATGGATAGAACGGATTAAAGGGTGTCGAGGGCATTTTGACCCGGATTGGAAGCAAAGGCAACCTGGGTTCTATAAGTCTTGGGCTTAGTGACCTTAGGGCCCTTATAGGGGTTTTTACGGGTCATTGTTCTGTAAGGGCTTTTACTAGTTAATGGGACAGTAACATACCGGACTTCTGCAGGTTATGCGAGGATGCTGAGGATGTTCGTGTTCGACGAACTGGAGGGTATCACTAGATGTAATCCATGTGATCTACTAGTTTTTGTCACGAAAATAGGATGGCTATTTCTGATGAGAGGATTGAAGGGGGAGTTTCAATTCTTTTCTTTTTTACTTCTCTATTTCTTCTTCCCTTATATTGAAGGGGTTCACATTGGACCGCATTGGTCTCCGAGTGGAAGTGTGAGCTTGGAAGGATAACTCTTTTAAACCTTACCCTACCAATACCTTAGGGAAAAGGAAACTAGCGCCAACCTTGTCGACCGGTTCTAGTTCAAAAATGTGAACTAAGAAAAGGTGCATCATCCGCATATGTGGAAATGATCAGTTTATCGCATATGGGCAAATTGAAGGATTATTTTACGCCAAGAACACTTCCTATGGAACACCAGCTTTAATGTCATATTCTCTTGTTACATATTCATTGGTTCGTACTCTACATGTGAGTGCCTGGTAGCGATATCCAAGAAAACTAGTTAGCAGTATTTTTAGTTCAAACGATTTTTCTTATATCTTAGTCGAACACTTAACCTTTTTTTTATAGTTTAGCGATGTTTGCGGAAGCCAAAGTGGTTGACTGGGATAATATTTCCTCCAGGAAATTGGTGTCAGTTGTTCTTAAAGCACTTCATCTGTGACCAGTACGCGCAATATTATAATAAAAAGGAAAAAATTTTGGTAGGTGAAAACATGACAATTACTTTACTGGTGATAATGTGTTTAAAGCAGTGCTCGAAAATAAACACTAAATATCGCTCATTAGTGTTCGGTTTGGTAGATTTGTGGAAAACACAAACGTTAATAGTGTTTGTGAAGAAAATCAAAAATAATACTGTTTTTATCAAACTCAACAAAAGATGAGAACATTTAATTCCGTTCGGTTTTTTAAATCCAAAAACTTCATTGTGTTCGGTTCGGGTCATTAATGTTCGTCCCTTTTGGCTGGTAAAAAAAACCAAACATGTTTTACAAAAACAAAATACACATACAAAAAAAAAAATACAATACACACACAAGCGTACGTTGCTAAAATTTTTTGTTTGTTCATTTTTTTTTTATCAATTTAAAAAAAGAAACATTATAAAACATTGAAATATAATGTTTGTCTACAGTATCATTACAATTGTTTTGTTTTTTGACGAAGAACAGAACATTAGTTCGGCTCTTTCTTGAAAATAGTTACGACCGGTATTAAGAGTTGTGTTCGTCTACACAATAATTAAAAAAATATAATGTACTGTTTATTTTCGGACACTGGTTTAAAGTGTAGTTACTCCAGAGGAAAAGTAATTGGCACAAAAATATTCAAGTAATTGGATTTTATGCGCGTAGTGGCTGATTTCATCTGGTTCTATTACTTTATATGAAGAAGATCTACCTTATTAACATGGTTCGCTTGGTTCGAAATTGAATGTATCTATTGAGGTTATTTCAGTGACCTATTACAAAGTGCAAAAAGGTGCCCATTAACCCCCTCCAAGTACATCACCATGTTAAAGTGGCAAGTCCCCTTATTATAAAGTGTTAGAACTAGAACCGGTCCCTACCACTTAGAACCTTCACGTGACAAGTTTGATGATGGTTCTCTTTCCCCTAGGGGAGTTAGTTAAGAAAAGAATTTAAGCTGAAAGGTTCAAAAAAGATGATACAGTTAAATCTTTGCTCTCGTTATTTTTTTAATCTTATCATCACTTAAATAAACTGAGTTGATCGGTACACTAATAGAGGAATTGGAAATGTTAATCAAGAATCGTAAAATCTCTAAAATAAAGAAAAACCGCAACATTTTGTTTTGCAATTTTAAATTCTATTTTTTTTTTTCTTTTATTTACATTTTAAGATTAAGATTAAAACGTCGCGCACAATACTAAACAAAACGTACTTAAATAAATCATGTCATCTACCTGGGTTGTTAAATAAAAACTCAATATGTAAAGCACCCACCAAGGAAACACAAATTCACTTAAAGGCCCAAAAAAAGGTCTTAACACAAAAATATATATTGATTATTATAAAATAGCATTGAAAAGACTATGATCACATTTTTAAACGCAATGTTAAAAAAAACCGAAAATGTTTTTTTTATTAAAATTTTAAAACTAGGTAAATAAATAAGTTATCAAGCAGTGTTAGAGAATTCCAAAATTAGTGCCGACCTGTGAACGTTATACATAATTTATTTGAAGTGATTGACAATAAAGCTTAATTGATTTTTGGGCTGCTACAGAAATTAGCTTTGTATATTAACGGAACTTTTATTTTTGTACCCACCACCAAAAACATGGCGGGCTATATTGATGTTATCATTCCGTTTCTAACTCATCGATTTATTTACCCCAGACCCTATAATGCTTATATATTATGGATACTTGTGAAATTTTTAGACGATCTAAACATGTTCGTCTGTCTGGTAAAGACGCAAAAGACGCTGCAGTTAAGATTAAGGAAGATGAAATTTATTAAAAATCATCAGTACTCCATCCATATTTTAACATCGATGTTATACACTACGTTGCGTTAATACTTAAGGACTGCTCCAATTCTTCTTTGCTACTGAAAATCTTACGGCCCATCTATAATATGCATAAGCTTCTATCAAAAAAAAAGAAACCTGTCAAATGCATTTAAAACACATAAAAACAAATTAACCCTAGAAAGATAACGTTATTTTTTGTACTGAAAAGATAACGTCACGTCTGAAAGACGTATGCTTGTATGCCTTTAAAGGACACCACCGAAAATAATATTGATCAATTTTATTGTTGAAAACATTTATTTATACTATTTCTTTTAAAAAAATATAATTTTTAAACAGAAAATTATAATAAAAATAAAACTAAAAATAAAACTCAATTAGCATTATCAAAAATTAAAAAGTTTTTATAAAGGACTTCAGTTCGGTTCTAAAAACTTAAATAAATATTTTCTTTGTACTTTGTGTAGATAATGTTATCTGTATTAACTTATATAAATAAAACAAAAATAATTTGAATAACATTGTGTGCAAGATTTACAAATTTAAGTTTTGCGGTCGCCACATACAGGTATACCGCATTTGACACATACCATTTTGGACATAAGTTTAATTTCTGATGGACAGGAGCCACCGTATTGTCTCTTTTTTGATTCACGCTGTTCTCCACTACAACCTCAATCATAGGTTACTGCATCTTGAAAATTTTTTTCAATGTTGTCGGTCAAAGTTTTCGATAAAATAGGAATTTCTAGCATTAAAATTGAATTTTTTTTTTGAAATTTCGGCACTGGTCCATTAAACAATTTCCGAAATTATTTCGGTAGTAAAAAATATGGAAGCATGAAATTAGGTCGTACAGTTATTTGCATTCCCGAGTT
This sequence comes from Pollenia griseotomentosa, assembly GCA_963931875.1. NCBI lineage: Eukaryota > Metazoa > Arthropoda > Insecta > Diptera > Polleniidae > Pollenia > Pollenia griseotomentosa. The sequence goes on from OZ007563.1 coordinate 52,902,128, forward strand.
GGTCCTCTTGTCGTACGAACTATATTCATTGAAGAAACTTAGTCATCACTTGACCCTTCGATGTAGCCCACTTACTTTTACTTCTTAAAGTGGGTCGAGATATCGTAATAACGCAGCTATCGGAAGAAGAAGTAAAATGTTCAGGTTCTTGAGGATTTTCCGGTGAAAATGAGTCCTCTAACACGCCTTGCAAAATAGCGCCAATTTATGCGTCGTCCAAGCCGCGCTAACAACACATTTTTAAAACAATAACTTAAAATTCAACCAAAATACAAAGTTATCTTCGCTGCAAAAGTAACACTAAAGATAACGATACGTCTCTCAGATATATGTTGTGTTTATTTGTGTTTATTTCTCAAAAAATACATTACTTACAACATAAAAACAGCCACCACCAACTAGGTGCTGCTAACAACTGGGATAATTGAACGTGAGAAAGTTGTATGTTAACAAATGTGAAAGTAAGAGCACAAAATTGAAAATGCGTACGTCTCGCAGACGTACCTTATCTTTCTAGGGTTAAAAAAACTTTTGATTCCGTGCAGAAAGTGCTATCAGTTTTTCACTCAGCTTAAGCAAATGGCAGATTTATAACATTTAACAAAAAGATTCCTTTCGCACAATATGGTTTGACACCTGCACAGTCACTAAAGTTGTTTTTACATTTCTTTAGCTTTTAAAGGGGTTTCCCCTTATTACATAAAGTTACGCACTGCATAGTATGCATGTATGCGCATACATACATATGTACGTACTTTGTACTGCTATGCTTTGAAATACATTTGTTTATATTTCTAAAGAAAGGGTTTAATTAAAAAAAAATAAAAATTAAAAATGGTAAAAGTATTATAAAAAAAAATTTAATAAATGAAAATATTAAATGGACGATGTCGATGTTTTTTAGTTTTGACGCCGATGTATTGTCCATCAAAACATCGATGTTTACATCGATGTATCGTTTGCATCCCTACTGATACAGGGTATAAAACTGTACAAATTTATGTTATTAAATATAGTAAACTTAATTTCTCCTTCATGCTCAAGTTGTTGAACGCTGAAATTGTTTCGTAGATCTGTTCCAATTCGCCCTTCCAGAAACTACATTCCCCTTAGACTTTAATACTTTCATTCTAATTATGCAAATGAGCTATGAATTTGACAATGTTTATACGTATGTATATATATTTCTATGATCATAAAAAATTTAAATGGAGACAAGGAGGTGGAAATCATAGATCCTTCTGGGCCGAATCATAATTCCATTGCAAATTATATAAAACATCATAATCATAACAACACTTGATAACAACGATGTTCATCTATCCGTGGGTTTGTTGAAGTCAACTTTCCAAAGATCCCTGATATGATGGGACCTATTGCATAAGACAAATCGCTGAATTTTTTCAACATACAAATGTTGGGTTTTTGGATAATACGATCACACCCAGAAAAAAAAACATTTTTCAATAGTTTCACCTCTAACAAAACTTTTTATATAAAGAAAACGGTTAATGCATATAATGGTTAATAAACCTATATTATTGTCACCGGCAACCAAGAAGCCACAGCCATGTTATCAAAAAGTAGCAACCATTGCCTCAAAAAATGTTACGATTAATAATAAAAAATATATATTTAACACTTATAATAGCATGGTTGTTTTGCAACCATAGTATGTTAAGCTACGGTCAGACTTATCAAATATTTGACGAAAAAAACGGGACCAACAACCAAACTAAAAAATCATTTTTCTTAATATCAATATTTTTTTGATTAAAATACCAAATCTTACAAAAAAATGTTTTTTGCTATGTCTAGTAGTATAATTAGTTTATTTTGTAATATTAAGACCATTTTAAATCTCACTAACTATTTACAAAAGTAGGGGTTACGCTTATTTGATCAAATATTTAATAAGTGTGACCGTAGCTTTACTCTTGGAAAAGATGCAAATACTATTGTTAATTTAACACCAAAGAATTATTAGTGGCAAGCAAATAATTGTTATATTTAACCAAATCATGTTTAGATGCAGCCATAATATAGTTGTGGTCTTTTTATAAAGGACTTATTCAACCATAATATGGTTGCCGATGGCATCAACATGTTTAGTTTAGCCATAATATATTTAAAAGTGTCTCTGAGTGCAGAAAAGAAAAGCATGAATGATGAAATATTGTTTATATATTATCTGCATATTATAAAATAAGATATTCGAAATATGTCAATTATTTAACATAATCCTTGCAGCCCATTTTGTATTCGATAGAATAGAAGTATTTTTTCCCCCCTAGAAAATTACAAGTGGAAAATAGCTGATTAATAAAAAAAATTTCAATATTATTTCGAAATTTAAGCAAGAAAACCATAAGGTTTTTGTCGCACACATTAGTGTTGAGTGTAAAACCTAGATAATATTTTGTTCCATTGTAAGTAGAAAAATGTAGCACTTTGAAAGGGTGCGTGATAAATTTATTCACAATTATGAGTATATGAATAACAGAACATTCTGACCAAAAATTTTACTATCCGATTATAGAACAGCTGCAATGGTGAGGAGTATAAGCAATTTAGTAAGGCCGAATATAGCGCTCTTACTTTTTTCAAACAATATGTTCACCTATTTTAAGTTTTTATACCCTTCACCACAGGTGGAAAAGGGTATATATAAGTTTGTCATTCCGTTTGTAATTTCTACAATATTGATCTTAGGCCCTGTGAAGTATATATATTTTGGGTCCTTATGAGGAGAGAAGTTGATTTAACGATATCCGTCCGTCTGCCCGTCCGTCTGTCCGTCCGTCTGTCCGTTTTACGTTTGATATGTGTTTTCCGGAGACTCCAGACATGATAGGGGCTAGGTTGTTTTAGACTTATGTCACATATAGTCCACCATTTCTTGCTATTAAAATTCAACGAGAACGGTCCAAAAATGGCTGAGATATGAGCAAAAAACGACGACTACCTCCAATTTTTTCCAAAAATCCCTTGTTGTTGTTGTATTTTTTTATTTCTGTATATCTTGAGAACGGCAAGAGCCAAAGTTTCCAAATTGGGTACGCACATTAACGTTATCAATACACAGCATCCCACAAAATGTGGGCGGGATTGAACAAGTGGGCGTGGTACCTCCCGTACAAAAAATATCAAAAATTTTATAAAAACCTGATTTTTTGGACTGTCATATGACCTATGGTTACGCCTTATATATCAAAAGTTCGGAAATTTTTAATATAAAATATTTTCTGAAAAACGGTTCAGATACGAAAAAGTTATGACCAAAATATTATTTTTTTTTTGAAAAATACCCATTTTCGGGAACCATAGATCTTCCCGAGTCCAAGTTTTATAACCAAAATAACTGGCAAATTTCTTCTTTAACACGTCGGTGTATAAATCTGTCAAATCGGTTAAGAAATAGCAGAGTTATGACCAAAATACTGAAATCCCAAAAATTACTCTTTTTATAATTAAGTTTGTTTTTTATACCCTTCACCGAAAGTCCTATACCCTATAAAGTTCTGGGTATTCTGGGTCCTTATGAAAACCGAAGTTCAAATCCAGTTGTCCGTTTCTGTGTCAACTGTGTTGAGTTGTGAACTGTAAACTGATCATATTTACTTTTAATGATATTCATAAAACGTTCCTTCATGGTCCAGTTGTCTAGGGGGTTTGCTTAGGTTAGAAACTGTGAGTCCCTGGTTCGAATCTTGTTTTTTTCAAAAAGAAAATTTTTTTTTTTAATTTTTTTATGTTCTGAAACGATTTAAAAAAATATTTACCAGTTTTAACTTTTAAATTTAATTTATAATGAAGTTTTATGTATTGTATATATGTATGTTTATGTAGAAATTATTTAGGTTTTGTCTAGTTGCTTTGTATTCTGCTCGCACAATGGTGAAGGGTATATAAGATTCGGCACAGCCGAATATAGCACTCTTACTTGTTTTTTTTTCGTTTTAACGAAATTTTAATCTATTAAGTAGATTATAATTAGGTCTAAAAACGACAGAACTTGCAAATATGTATGTATATATCTCTTTACTGTAACTTTTTTCGTAAATTTTATCATCTTTGACCAATTTGCTACTTTTTATTTTATTTTTGACTTAAAATCATTTCAATAATTTTTATTTTACACATAAGAACTACGAGCGATTGATGACCTATAACACACATTGATAAGAAAATAATTTTACTTTTATTTGTATTATTTTAATAACAACATTTGTTTGGAAAAGAAAAAAAAATTAAACAAAATCTTTTTGTAGAAAAAATCCAATGTCTACAAAATCAAAAGAGACAAATAAAAACAAAAAATTAATTCAAATCTCCTCTTAAAATACGGCCATAGTTTTAGAAACTATTTCTTTTAGTTACAATTGCAACGGAAAGATGCCGGCGAAATGTTTTGTTAGGAGAACGAATATTAAGAACGTATTTGATTAGAGTAAAGGTTTTTAGCATAAAATATTATTAAAAAATATTATTTATCTTAAAGGCAATCAGGCCGTTTCTATTTGTCTGCCATTTCGAGCTTCTACCGCATTGGTTAATGGTTTGACGTCGTATAGCTGTACCTAGTTATAATATTTCGGGGTGCAACATTAACAATCGTTGCTAATATAACTTTTTGCAACGTGTTGGATAAACAGCTAAACTCATTGTAATAATTATGAGGCGCTGATTTTGAAAGCTTTATTAGGAAAAGTGCCGTAACTCTTGATGACTTAATAAATATTTTGTGGCCAATAATTCCTCTGCAGTGGCTTTGCTGTTGAAAGGGTCATTAAAGTTAAAACGAAACTAAAAAATATTGCTGATTGAAACTTGAGATACAAAACCTTATTTGACAATATGACTTTACAACATTCCGTTTGAATCCCCCAAATATCTATAAATAATTAATTTATTTTAAAATGACTAGAGTTGACCCAGAACTAAAAATTACCAAGAAGTTCCCTCTTATAGATTGTCGTCTACTCAGAATATTGCATGTATAATTTTATATTTCTAGGTCCAATAATTTTATGTTTTCAAGTTTAATATTATAGAAAATTCAAAAATTACCACATGCAGCACGAAAAAGTAAAAGAAAGAAATTTAATTTTCCGTATTTACCCTTCTTGAAAAATGTTTTGTAAACTTTTGGGACAGGTATTTGTACTCAAGCTATAGAAAAATATGGACGGATTCCCAAAAAAATATGTTTTACCATGATATACACAGTTAAAAATATTTACCTAAACTTGATCTAAATGCAAACGTCATTGATGGGTTTGTGAACATTATTGCTCTTATCTAGGAGGGCATTTCTAAACTGACCGATTTTGCAATCTTTTATTCATTTTATTATCGCCAAAATGGATACATTGCAAGCCATCCGCGGACAGAGATCAGCCTTACTTTCTGAGCCAATCGATGTACAAAAAGTTGGTCTATGACCCGGACCCCTAAACTTTATTTGGTAAAAAAAAATTAAGAGAGATTTTCGTTAAAAGAAAAACATTTTTTTTTAAATAAATATGGGCATTTCCCCAGAATGGTCTACCAGGATGAAAAAATAAAATGTTGATAATCATCGTCTTTTATTGTTTATTATTATAAAAAAATCTATGTTGTTATAAAAGAATGATTTCATAGCATATCTCAGCTGTTTTACTTGAGGAAATTGCTCTGGAAACTGGAAAATTTTATATTTTCTTATATTTTCTACTTCTAAAGACATTTTTATATACTTATTTTACATGCAAAAAATATGTTATGTTTACACTCTTTCTTCATAATCTCTCCATTACAATCAATTGTAAATTGAGTATTAAGTTGCTTGTTAAGGAAATTTGAAGATATTTATGGGAATCTGCATGGTGATAATAATAAGAAAACATATGGAAAAATCGTACGTACGCGACCCGTACGTTCGCGACCGGTACATAATCCAATTAAACAAACACCAAGAGCGATATTTTTTTTGTAAATACTGTATGGAGACCTACATTACTACACTTTCAAAATAAATTAATCACTTTTGAATATTCCGTTCCATTACGCAGATTTTTACATTTCACTACGTCAGCCAAAGTTGACTTCTATTTTGCGAACGTTCGTGACCACATGTTTATAATATTATTATGAAATCCATCTTTTGCACTAAACTGCTAAATGCTATCGAATCGCAAAAAAAAATGGTAGGAAAAGTTTTGTTTTCTATATTATTTGTACATCAAAAGCGTACGAACGTACGTTCGCGACCCCAGGAAATGCCCATATATAAACACTCACAAATTGTAATGAAGTCAATGAGGCTACAATGGGGCAAAAAGCAATAGGGAGCTAAAAAACATGATCAGTTTTTTTATATCTATGTATTTTAAAATAATATTTACATCATATTAGCAGGAAATCTGCAAAGCCATAAAAAGTTGTTAATACTTTGAAATTACAACATAAAAGTTTAAAATTTTCAATAAGAAATTTATTTTGCAGTCCCCTTTGAAAATTGCTTACGGCCCCAAAATTTTAAAGCCATAGGTATAGGCTTTAAAGCCAGCGAAATTTATTTATACAGCCAATACGTTTCGGACAGGGTTCCCCGCTTTATTTTAAGCCTTATCCCCAATTTGCGATTTTTCATCACCAAAAATCCCTTAAAAAAGCTATTTTCTTATCCCCAAAAATTCCCACATTTTCTTAAAAATAAAAAACATAATTGTATGTCAATGGAAAAATATGCATACATCGATTTATTTAAATAAATTTATTTGTGTAATATGGTTTTTGGTTCGTGCTTTGTTGTGATACAGACGTGTATTCTTAACTCCGCATACAATTTGAATTTTTAATTAATCACATTTGATTTTGTTATATAAACAGCGAATGGACGCTTGAAAATAAATGATATATTTTGTTATTTTAATTATTTAACATAAAGTGAATTAATACGAAAAAATATTAAATAAAGAAAAATAGTAAAAATATATACATACGTACTAATGTTCATACATGTGTATGTATACATACATATTCTGAGCAAAAACATTTTAGTTTAAAGTTCTTATTTTGTTGTTGTTGTAAAATACAATAAATAACAAAAATATTAAAAGCACAGTTCAAAGGTGAAAAACAAAAACAATTTATTGCATGAATAAAAACAATGAAACAACAATAAAACTGAATGATAGAAATGTTTATGTGACAGTGCATGCTAACGAAGACAATGCTGTAATAAATAAAACAAAAGAAAACAATAGTAACTACCTAACGGCTAAACCAATTTTTAGAACACGATCCCTTTCGCCCTCTCTTTTTACAAAGACGGTTGATGGTGATACGTTAAAAAATATAAACCTCACACTTGCAAGTGTTGCCACAACGGCAAACACAATCTTAATAACAAATGGTACCATGAACTCTAACACAGATGCAATGCAAACATCTCAAGTAAAAAGTGGTCAAAAGCCTCAAGTACAAGTTGGTATGGACAGGTACATAACAGTGCTTAAACGGGGTCGCAGCCCTACCTCTGCAGCAGTTGCTTCGGCTTCAAAAGTACCATCTTTTGATAAAATAAACTCTCAAAATCGTTTTGCAATTCTGGAGGATGAATCCTCGGAAGCACCAAACGTTATAAAATCTTCTAAGCCACCCCCGATATATCTAAGGGAGCAAAACTCAAGTGAGTTAATAAAGAGCGTGATCTCGGTAATAGGTGAAAATTCGTTTTACGTAGCTGCAATCAAGCGTGGAAATATAAATGAGACAAAAATACAGGTAAATCATGAGAATGATTTTCGTAAATTAACTAACAAATTCGAAGCCCTTAAAAAAAGCTTTTACACATACCAACTGAAGAGCAGCAAAGGTCTTCAGGTAGTGATCAAGGGCATAGACTCATGCGTGGACCCTGATGAAATTAAAACTTTTTTGGAAGAGAAGGGTTTTAAAATAAAAAACGTTACAAATATTAAAAACAGGGAAAAAAATCCCCAACCATTATTTCGGGTAGAATTAGAACCTGGCGACATTAAGCTTAAAAAAAATGAAACGCATCCTATTTATAATTTAAAATATATTCTCTACAGAAGAATAACTATAGAGGAGCCGCACAAAAGAAATGGTCCCGTTCAATGTCTTAATTGCCAAGAATTTGGCCATACTAAGGCATACTGCTATTTACCCCCTGTTTGCGTCGTATGTGGAGAATTACATTGTACAGTCCAGTGCGATAAGTCTAAAAATGACCCCAATGTAAAAAAATGTAGCAACTGTGGCGGAAATCACACTGCCAATTATAGAGGATGCCCTGTATATACTATCGTCAAGCAGTCGGCTGGACCGAAAACTAATGCCCCACAAATGCAGGTACCAAATCAAGTAAACACTAATGGCATTCAAGCTCCGCAGCCTAGTAATAACAGAACCTCGTATGCTAACGTCCTTAAATCAAACCATGTGCCAATGCAAGGCGCTTCGCCAAGTAATGATGAAACTCCAGTTTCTAATTTAAGTCGTCTTGAAAAAACCATGGAAACATTAGTGCAAACAGTTAATAATTTTACGAACACAATGGGTAATATGATGCAGGAAATTCTAAGAATGCAATCGATGTTATTGCAAGCTGTACTTAACAAGCCATGAACTGTTTAAAAATCTGTTTTTGGAACGCAAACGGCATCCGCCAACATAAAAATGAATTAGAATACTTTCTAAAAAATAAACAAATTGATGTCATGATGGTTTCTGAAACTCATTTGACCTCAAGAAATACGTTTAAAATCAATGGTTATACACTATATGATACCAAGGACCCTCGAGATAGAGCTTGTGGAGGTTCAGCCATTTTAATTAAAACCCGAGTCAAACACTACCTAATGTTTGATCACCGCGAAGATTATCTCCAAGCAACGAACATTTGCGTTGAGGAATTAAATAGAAACCTAGTAATTTCATCGTTATACTCACCGCCTAGATTTTCAATATCAGAAAGCCAATACTGTAAATATTTTAAGTCATTAGGACCCTGTTTCCTAGCTGCTGGCGATTATAACGCTAAACATACCTTCTGGGGGTCACGACTTATAACACCAAAGGGTCGTGTCTTATTTAACACAATTTCTAAAATGGATTTAAATGTGGTAGCGAGCGGACAACCAACATATTGGCCTACTGATCATCAAAAAATTCCAGATGTTATCGATTTCGGCGTGGTTAAAAACATCCCCATAGAAACGATCCATGTTGAAGCTTCCTTAGAATTATCTTCTGACCATACACCTACAATTGTTACTATAATGAACCCCAATAGAATTGTATCTCCGACTGGTCACTTAGCGACGACAGCTACGCAAATTAACTGGTTAAAATATAGAAAATACCTCAGCACCCATTGCACAGAAAATATTCCGCTTAGTACACCGGAGTATGTAGATCGCTCTATTGCCAATTTTGACAGTTTTCTGAAACTAGCTGTTCAACATTCCAGTATTGCCCCCAAAAAAACAAAAAATATTAAAATATATTCCACAGATGTCGAGCGTCTCTTGTCTGAAAAAAGGAGGGCTCGAAGAGAGTGGCAATTGCACAGATCCCCGTTACTTAAGAACTTACTAAAAGAGTGTACAAAAAAGCTTAGAAAGTTGCTGCAGACTCAGAAAACGGCTTATCTGGAAAAATATACTTGATGCAACCCCACAATCAGACTACTCATTATGGCGTGCAGCTAGAAATCTCAAAAGGCCAGTTGTCGCTAATCCGCCATTAAGAAACTTGAATGGTAGTTGGGCAAGAAATGATGTTGAAAAAGGTAATCTGTTTGTTAATCATTTAAAAAACGTATTTACCCCAAACATATCTCACGATATTGCGGCCGAGTTACCACCTGTTGTTGCTAGAGCAGCTGTTCCCCTAAGATTTGAGTTAAGAGAAATCGAAAAGGCTATTTGTGATTTAAACCCCAAGAAGGCTCCTGGTTTTGATAAGATCAGCAACAAAATGCTTCTGGAGCTACCCAGCATAGCAAAGAAAATTGTTCTTTTAATTTTTAATGCTATTTTACGACTTGAATACTACCCTCAAGAATGGAAGGTCTCCTTAGTTACGATGATACCAAAGCCAGGAAAAGATCACACCAAAGTTGAGTCATATAGGCCTATCAGCTTATTATCTAATATATCAAAGCTGTTTGAGAAGCTCTTAGCGTCCAAATTAACCCCAATTTTAAATGACAATGGGTGTATACCTAACCATCAATTCGGTTTCAGACGAGAACATAGCACAATTGAACAAACCCATCGGATAGTAAACGCCATAAGAAAAGCCTTTGAAGAAAGAAAATATTGCTCCGCTCTCTTCATCGATGTCTCTCAAGCTTTTGATAAAGTCTGGCATGTAGGTTTGTTACATAAATTGAAGCTGAACCTACCGGTTAACACACACAAGCTGTTAGAAAGCTACCTGGTCGGTCGAAAATTTATTATTAAAAAAGGTGATTTTTTAAGTTCTCCTCAGACAATTGAAGCTGGAGTCCCTCAGGGAAGTATCCTGGGCCCACTTTTTTATATTATATATACCTCGGACATGCCGACAAACAATTACACCCTAACCTCAACTTTTGCTGATGATACAGCTTTCCTAAGCGTACACGAGAACAGTCGTTTAGCATCTCGATACCTGCAGGATCATATATTTCAACTAGAACTGTGGTTAAAACAATGGAGAATAAAGGTCAATGAGCAAAAATGCGTACATATAACATTTACCTTGCGTCGGGAAACATGCCCCCCTATTAAAATCAATAATCAACTAGTGCCTCAACAATCGCATGTCAAATATCTCGGTATTCATCTAGATCGGCGTTTAACATGGAAATGCCATATAGAAGCAAAATTAACACAAATGAAACTAAAAGCAATTCAAATTAACTGGCTTATTGGAAGAAATTCTGTTCTTAGTCTCGATTGCAACTACTACTTTACAACTCTATTTTAAAGCCAATCTGGTGCTACGGTATTCAACTATGGGGCACTGCCTCGGCCTCAAATATCGAAAAAATTCAAAGGCGCCAAAATAAACTTCTTCGAATAATCACAGCTGCCCCTTGGTATGTTAAAAACTCAAATATCCACAAGGATCTCAATGTGCCACTGGTAAGGACTATTATTACGAAGTATGCGGTAAAATATTTAAAAAGGCTAGAGTTGCACCCAAATCCACTAGCTCGAAATATTTTAAATGATAGCGGCCACACTCGCTTAAGGAGAAGAGACACTGCAGCACTTACCCATTAAGATGAGCGATAAACACATATATAAATGTGATACAGAACCCGTGATGAAGAAAATTTTTGTCTTGCACTGGCAGGACATAAAATAAAGAATTAGGATAAGATTTGATTAATTATTGTTAGTTCATATTTAATATATGAAGATTCAATAAATAAATAATGAGAAAAAAAAAAAAAAAAAAAAAAAAAAATTTGTGTAATATTATTAAAACTAATGTTATTTATTCTTTGAGTTCTACGTATCTATGTATAGTATGTAAAAAGGGTAACGTAAAAACGCAGAAGTAAAATAATTATGCGTCAATATTTATCAGTTCAAAACCTAGGGAATCATAATCTTCTGATTCATCAGCCAGTGCAATTTTGCTTTACATGTTGTTTATTTAAAAAGTGCATTTGAGATGGTTGAATAAATTCGTCACAGCAAGCTGCATTATTTTAAAGTGTGTATTTATTCTTATTAATTCTATAACTTATATTGCATTCTGTTGCAAATATTGATTTTGGTTGTATTCATTACAGAAAAAGACTAGTTCAACAGAAGTAACGCTAGGTTTCGGTTAAATGTGCTAAATTCCCATTTCATACTATTGATAAACTGGAATTTATTGTTGATGGGATAAGCTATTCCTATGTGGATTTCACTGGTTGCTTAGGCCAGATCGTCAGGAAATTTCATCCAAAGATTTTAGAAAAACTAAAGATATTATACAAATAAAACTGTTAAACGAATAAGAATTATAAGCCCCAGTTTTACTTGTAACAATATAAAACCTTAAACAAAAACAACAACAATAAACAGTCAGTTTATCTTTTCTTACAGTCCCGACCACAATTAGTTGATGTTTTGTCAACTCTAAATGTAGTTGTAAGTGGGTAAAGAAAAAACAAAAATAAAAACAAATTACTATTATAGATTTTGTTTTTTTTTTAAGCTAATAAGGCCTAAAATTTCTTTGCAATTAAAACAAAATTTTTTAATTACAATTTTCCCAACGTTTCGTCGGTATATGCCGACATCTTCAGGGGTAGTCTATTTATTAAATACAAGCATTAATTAATAACTTACAATATTTTATGTTATTTACATTAAAAGGATTTTTTAAATTTTTTAAAAATAAAAATTAAATTACTTTATTCCATTTGGCCAGTTCAGTTTTATTTACACTGCCACATGCATATTAGTTATCAAAGTTTTTCTTGGGATTCAAAATTATTTAACAAGGTTTCGGTTTAATGTCAACAATTAATTTCAGTTTGTCAACGCTAGTTGGTACAAAAAGCATATTTAAAACTATTTCAACAAGTTCCCAAAAAGTTTTAAACCACTAAAAAGACTTAAATTTGTACCCACATCTGGACCAAATCGGTCTTACCATTGCAAAAATGGAATTTTTAATAATATATTATCCCCAAAAATCCCCAACGAAAAAAGCGCTTTTCCCAAAAAAATCCCCTGGGGATTTTCACAAAATTTGTATCCCCAATTACAAAAAAAAATTCCCAATTTGGGGATAAATCCCCAAAACTTGGAACATTAGTTTCGGAGAATAAATTATCACCAGGATTTAAGAAAGAAAAAAGATTACATACATTATTTTAGCAGAGATGCCAACTATTTAATGGCAAAACGTGCCGACCGAGCAGTCAAAATGAGCTTAAAAGTGCTAAATTAAAAAATTACAGATTGTTCTGCTTTAAATGCATTTATTATTAATTTTTGAACTTCAAACTCATTTATATTAAAAAAATGTAATATATGTACATTAGTGTGACCGCAAGTTATATGGACAATTTTTTTTTCGTTTTTTCACTTGGGAAACCCCTTAGATTGATTCCAAATTAGAAAAAAACAATATATATAAAATTTTAGATCGTTTGCATAGTTATTAGGCGTGCCTTGAGCCCACAAAGTTTGCTAAAAATGCTATTTTTCTCACTATGGGTGGCTTTAAGTGTTCATAACTTCAGTAATATTTATTTTAGAGAAAAACCTTATTCACAAATATTCTAGGGCTATATCTTATGAACAATGTTGCTCTGTATTAGTTTTCTTTAACATTAATATTTAATCCAGAAAAAACCAAATTAAAAAATAACATTGAAATTTTCACATATCTTCGCATTCTTTGCCTGGTGATTACACTACGTGACAAATTTTCAACAAAGTCGTGACCAAATGAATCTGGCAACTTTATGTAAAACTTTCCCCTGAATCCGAATATGAAGTCAGAATTGTCAAAAGTGGAACAGTTTTTGAGATATTCCAAAATAACTGTTATTTGTGTTTTTAAAAAAGATGATGTGACTGAAATGCAATATCTTCAAAAATTTTAAACGGAGTATGTATTTCTTTCTTTTTATTGAGAGGTTATAAAATTTCTTAAATAACCATGAGTCGTTTGTGAAGATGAGTCATTAAATGGCAGAGTTATAGTGGACAAAAGTACATAGAGCCGCAATCCTAGTTGGAAATCACAAATATGACAGAATTAGGTTATATATTCAAAGCTAAATGTGATTAATTGAGTTGAATAGTACAAGGTTTCAGCAAAACAGACCCCGTATATGCTCCTTATGTAATCTAAACGAAACCGAAAACATTCTGCATTTTATAGCCAAATGCCCTATATTAGGACAAATAAGATTCCAAAACTTAAAAAAAACTATCGTAACAGAAAATGAGTTGATTCTTAATGGTAAGGACAATTTTAAATATTTATCCCGCTATATTATAAATGCGATAGGCTACAGGAAGATATTAATAACTGAATTTAATTATTAATTTTTATGTAATATAAAACAATATTTGTAATATATATAACAACCTTTTCCGACAGACGACTTCATGTCATAGTCGTATGTTCAATTTTGATTACTTAAAATGAATTCAAAATAAAGAACAATTAACTAACTAACTACTAACTAGTGGACAAAACTTCAAACTTCATTAAAATTTTATGATTTTGTTCAATTTTGCTCTTTTCAAGTTATTGTTTTTTAAACCAAAAAATAAAATTTTTTTAAGTTTTATCACTTACGACATTAGCCTATTCAATTCGAACATTTGTGTCCAATAGGATCCAGATCGGTAAAAAAATTACAAGGTTACAGAAGATTAATTGAATTAACCCACTTTACGATTTGTATCAAACCAAAGAAAAACACAACAAATGCATATACAAAACTAAATTTTTAGTAAAATAAATATTAAAAATATTATAAATATATAAATTTCAAGTGTTTTTATCAATAATAAAAACTGGGAATTAAGCACGAATAACAAAATCTTTTGAAATTAAAATTTTGTATTCCCAAAAATTGGAATTACTTTTTGATAATAAACAGGCAGTGCACGGCCTAAAAAAACACTTAATTGTCAACATCTTTTGTAAAGTTGTTGTTGTTGTTTTTATTTTGTTTTTCTTAACCTACTTACAACTACAATTAATGTTGAGAGAATTTCAACTAATTGTAGTGGGGAATGTAAGATGAGATAAACCCACTGTTTATTGTTGATGTGTTTTGTTTAAGCTTTGATATTATTACAAGTAGAACTGTTGCTATAAGTCTTATACGCTTAACAGTTTTATTTGGTTTAATATCTTTAGTTTTTCTAAAATCTTTATGGATGAAATTTCCTGATGATCTGGCCTAAGCAACCAGTGAAATTCGCATAGGAATAGCTTATCCCATCAACAATAAATTTCAAGTGTTTTTATCAATAATAAAAACTGGGAATTAAGCACGAATAACAAAATCTTTTGAAATTAAAATTTTGTATTCCCAAAAATTGAAATTACTTTTTGATAATATTAAAAATAGCTTAAAGCTATTGAATTTCTATGTGGGTAAATTTACTAAATCTTCTGTAGCTTTGTCATTGTTGTACCAATCTACATATATCTAAAATAATCTAATGTCGCATGCAATAAAACATTAGGATTTTTAAATCATTAGATTAAAAAGAAAAACTTGAAAAGAGAAAAATTGAACAGAATCATAAAATTTTCAATGAAGCTTGAATTTTGTCCCCTATAACTCTGTCATTTCTTGACCAAACTTCTCTAGCAACCCATTCTTATTTTAGTAATTTTATAACCTCTCAATAAAAAGAAAGAAATACATAGTCCGTTCAGAATTTTTAAAGATATTTGCATTTCAGTCACATCATCTTTTTTAAAAACACAAATAACGGTTATTTTGGAATATCTCAAAAACTGTTCCACTTTTGACAATTCTGACTTCATATTTAGATTCAGGGTAAAATTCAATTGGCTTCATAGTGAGAAAAATAGCATTTTTAGCAAACTTTGTGGGCTCAAGGCACGCCTAATAACTATGCAAACGATCTAAAATTTTATATATATTGTTTTTTTCTAATTTGGAATCAATCTAAGGGGTTTCCCAAGTGAAAATACGAAAAAAAAATAACGGTCACCCTAATGTACATATTAATGTGTAATAAAATGACTTCTTAAAAATGTTATGCAAATATTTGCATTACAATATGTAACATTTCAATAAATATAATTTAAAATATGAAAAGTCATTTTCAAAAAGTGTTATTTTTTTATATAAAATTTTAATTGAATTTATTTGTACAAACACGCAAAGGTTATTTTCATTGCTAAAAGTGGTATATGTCCTGCCATATATAAAGCAAGATTTACGTCTGCAATTTGCGTTTCTGTCGGAACATCTGGCGAAAATGATATATCTGGTTCGTTTAGTACAACATCGTTAAATGGCGCCGCGCCATACATTTCTAATGTTTTTGAGTCTCCGAATGGCGTACTCAATGAACATCTTTAGCTTTTATTATTGAATTGTAATATTTGTATAAAGCTTTCGACGGATCTTTTGTTGGTTTAATTCATTTTTCATACACAGGATTTGATTCCAAAACCTTTCTATACTTTTGGCAGTAGCAAAAAATGTGTACGCATATATAATTGAACCAAGAAAATTGAATTGAACAAGAAAACAATTTATAAAGACAAACGAAAAGTTTGCTCACTAACCTTGAAATCAGCTGTATTCTTGAACGTAAGTTGAAACACACACTGGAAAGAGAATTTTATAGGCAAGTTCGTTTCAATTCTTAAATGTATGAGTTTATTGGTAAAAAAGTGTGAGTGTATTTAAACTTGATAGGCAAAACTTGATCGTGTAGATGTAGAAAGTATCAAACGTTCCAATATCACGTCTGAAAAGAGCCTGTGTTAGCTCTTTTAAAAAAAAGAGCTAACGGGAAAAATTACGTGCCAGGAGTAATAAAAAAGAGCTAAATCTAGCTCCTAAGTAGCTAAGCTGGCATCACTTTTATTTTAGTTTACAAAAATTTGCAAGTGTAAAAACCTAAATTTTCTAATTACTTCTAATAATTGCGTTGCGTGTGGTTGCAGTTGTGTTTTTTCAGAGCGGCCAAATTGAAAGTCCAACTCTCTTTTAAGAAGAATAATCCATGTTCTTAGGAAAAACAAATACGAACATTGTATTTAAGAGAATAAAAAGTTGAAAAAAAAAACATGTAAAACATAATCCAAAAGCAACAATAAAATAAATACAAACGTTGTCTTTCAATAATATTATTACTCACTTTTGTTTTCGTTATTAATTAACTACTCGTTAAAGTTGTTGTAGTTTTAAAGCCGCATTATGATTTCAATCTCAGTTTTTTTTTAATTTTTTTAAATCTATACAAACACGGGCTTATGGCAAGGTTGGCAACCGAAACTAATTTCAATATCGCTATTAAATTATTTGTTATTTTGATGTCGGCATTTAAATTATATGGGTATCGTTATACCGGTACATAAAATCTAAAAACGGTTTGAAAACGGTCGATTTTACAATTTAATTAACAAAACTTATTTACAAGAATGTTAAAAACCAGAGTGCTATATTCGGCTGTGCGGAATCTTTAATACCTTTCATAGTTTGAAACGCAGCGTCTTGGACCACTCACCCACTAACACACATTTTCAAAGAAAATTCAAGAAGTATAGTATGTTAAGTACATTTTAACGTTTTAAACACATTTCTCTATTCAAGCTGCAAATCATTTATATTTGTATTTGTTACGTGTAAAAAAAAAGTAAAACCAGCCACAGGGGATTTTATGACAAAAATTAGAGGCAATCGTTGTTTTATGCTTACATCTCAGTTATCTATTGAACAATCTAGCAAAATTTTAATAGCAAAATTTAGCGGACTTTATGTGACAGAAATATATAACAACGTAGTTCCCACTATTTCTAGTTTCTTGGACGGACATCGATAAATCAACATCGTTACTCTTAGGGAGCCCGAATATAAACATATTCTTCATAGGGTCTTTAATCAATATTGTTGAAATTATAAACCATCATTGGTGAAGGATACACTGAACCGAAAAGTGTTCATAATATTAACGAACAACATTTATTAATTTTCGTATCATAATTTTTAAGGTATTTAAATTTACGTACCCTTAATTGACTCAATTAACAAACATTTATAAGATATTTCGTTTACATGGATTTATAATAAATTATGTACAATTCGTTGTAATAATGAATGAACTCGAAATTAATTCAGCCTTTATTTGGCAAAAGAAAAGTTCATTGGAATTTACAGAATCTAAAATGTAGATTAAAGAAAACAAAATATTTGTTGAGCTAACGAAACATTTATTAAGTCTTATTGACACAGGAGCAAGTAAATTTTATAAACTATTCGTTGTCCCGCGGAACTCGTACGTTGAGATTAATGAAGTGTTCGTTTGGCAATGTGTTTTTAAAAATATTACAAAGATCGTGTTAGGCTTTTAAAATTATTTATATTTTATATCTTATTTTATATTATTTATATCTTATGAATAGCTATAAAAGTTAATTTGCAAAGAACTTTGTAAAAATAATAAATTCGCAAAATTTTTGTAAAAATATAAACATTTTAGAAACTGGGAATTATCTCCTTTCCTAGGTTACTTTATATTATATTCAACATTTTTGATTTTTCGAATTTATTCTATGAGTTACAGAAAAATGCATTACATTCTGCTGGTGTCTAATAATTGTAAATTTTTCTGTACATACAATATACTTCATTGCTATCCAAAGGATAGCTAAGGTAAAATGTAACAAGAAAATACAATATAATAGTCTGGTAGTGTATAAAAGTAATTCCTTAAAAATTTAAGGAATAGAACTATTACAAAAAAGCTTTATAAAATACATAACTGAAATGTAACTCATGGAATAAATTCGAAAAATCAAAAATGTTGAATATAAACATTTTATTTATAAGGGTTTTTAGGGGGTTACAGTAGTGATTTGTTAGGGGTCAGGAAGGTGGTATAAAGTTGCGTGGGGAAAATTAAAAAAATAATTCATGGAGACAATGAGCTGTGTTCGTTGAGTCAACTTATTTGAAAAACAAAATTGTTCGTTGAATTAACGAAAAGGTTCGCTAAATTAATGTATAAGTTCATTGAATTAAAGAATTCTTTTATCAAATAATTAATTTACATAAAATAATATTGACAAATTTTGTTCCTTAAATTGGTAAACTTTTTTTTGTTATATTAACGAACAGTTAAATTATTAGAATAAAATCTTTTAAGAAACGAATAAATTAATTCGACGAAAATTAACAAATTTTTCGTTTGCTCAACGTAAGTGGAGTGGTCTTAACGTTTTAGAAGGCACATTTTTACGTGGTGGAAATTATCAAAAGGTTTTACTTACTAGAGTTGTCAATAATTCGATTTTAAGCTGTGTTCGAATAATTCAAATAATTGCTTTTGTTCGTTCGATCAAATTCCGTGTTTTAAATAGATACACCCGTCCATTTATCTACAACTATTAAAAATCTTCCATTTTCTACTTTATTTTTCCCAAATCCGCTTTGATTCCTCCTTTTTAATGCGTAAAACTTTTCATTTTAACTCCATATCGTTGTATTACTTAAATACATCGTAAAATACTTAATTCTTAAATAATCCGATAATATTTTGGATTTTCGAAAAGCCTTTGCAGACCTTCCATCTACAATCTTCTACATAATAGAAGATATTATCTTCTTCTATAGAACAACCGCTGTCTCTCTGCATGTAATTTTCCACTGTATCAAGTTCGGCAATTTTTGATGTCTTTGGAAAACATAAAATACATTTTTGAAATACTATGAGTACTTAACGGTTTTTGCTTACTAAACATTGAGATTAATTACAATCTGGGCTATGGCTACAATATTTTTTAGCTTTCCTACATTTTTTAAAGGGAGGTCCAACCATAATGCACGATGTTAATTGTGAGTCGCAACTTAATTTGACATCTTTTTGTTTAAGTGTTTGACAAATTCAACCTTGTAAAATGTATTTCGTGCACTTCGTGACACTCACTTTCACCTCAGTATGTTCGTTAACATGCAGAATTGCCGCATTTGGGCAAATGAGAATCCACCAATGATTGTTGAAAGGCCGATGCTTCCACAAAAAGTGACTGTTGGGTGAGGTTTTTGGTCTGGCGGCGTCCTCTGGCTGTATATTTTCAAAATTCAAGTCAGCCAAGCATTTACCGTGAATGGCGTTCGCTATCGCGAGATAAAAACGGAGGGCACGTTTCGATAAAACAATAATTATAATTTTTTTTTATTGGCTATTATTTTTGTGGAGTATTTGACAATTTGTTGATCCAAATCTACTTCACTGAAAAAACTGATGCAGCGCAGTGATACATTAACGAACATACCCGAACTTCTTGTAGCCAGAAATTGAGAATATGGACATGGAAGATATGGCACTTTTGCGCGAGAAATTCAATGGCGGTGTTAAAAGAAAAAGTGTACGTCAATAAGCCAAGACAATTCAAGAGCTAAAGGATGAGACAATTCTGCACTTTACCAACATTGAACCTCAATTATGGCTCAGAGTCCTTGAAAATATGGACCATCGGACAGAGGTATGCCACCGAAGCCGTGAGCATTTGACCGATATTTTGTTTCACACATATTTGTCATAGATCTTTAAATAATAATAAAAAATATTGAAAAAATTCTCAGAAAACTTTTAGTTTTATTCACAATTAACAACGTGCGTTTTGGTTGGAACACCCTTTATAAAATCACTAAAAACGTATAAGAATAAATCAAATTCTAAGCTTTTATTTAATTTGTTTAAAAAAAATTGTTCGATTAATCGACATTAATTAATTGATTTATTCGTTATTTGAAAATAGCCGTTTTAAAATTATTCGAACAAGAGTTTCGTTTTGTTTGATCGATTAATCGAATTATTTTAATCGGTTGACAACTCTATTGCTTATATATCTACCCCTAACAGCGAAAATAACGTAAGCGCCTAAAATACAATTTTTCAGGAGAGAGTTTTTTTATTTTATTTCAATTATTAAAAAAAAAAAAAACAAAATTGAAAATGATGTCGCCTACGTTATTTTCGCGGGTAGGGCTCGATATATTGTAAAAATTGTATTATCATTGCAAAATCTATATTTTTTTTTTTTTATAAATTATAAATATTGCAGAGCAGAAACAAATTAGAAAATATGTTTGTTGGCAACCGAAACGCATTTGTTTTCGGGTCTCGGTATCATTACCGGTATTCAATCTTAAACGGTATTTAAGCGGCATCATTATTTATAACGGTATCGGTTGCCAACCTTGGTATGTATGGTTTGAGGTTTATTTAATGCAAAAAAAATAAGTGATTTTTTTATTTTATGTTTTACTTATTCTTTTGTGTTTTTATACTTCACAACGACTTTACTTGAGACGCTGATGCGATCATTAGCGTTAGTTATTGTTTAAGTCTCGGTGCGTATAGATCGCGACTTGTGAGTTATTTGTTAGCATTAAAATTGTGTTTGTTCAGTAATTTAAATTTAAGTTCTTATTAAAATCGAAATGAAATTTTTGATTTTGTTGTGTGCCCTAGTAGGGGCTGTAACAATTCGCGAGACCTCAGCTGTAAGTAACACACACTTGGTGTGCTACTACGATGGCAGTTCATATGTCCGAGAAGGTAAAAATTATACATAATATTAAAAAATGCCATAAAAAAATTTCAGTGAAATTGTAAATAATGAACTTTTAATTGCAAAACAAGGTTGTTTTGGCTATTCAATAGCGCTAGAAATACATTTGGCATTCATGTCTACAACAAGTGAAGGATTTTTTGAATTCGTATTCATATTTGTATTTTTGTTTATTTTTTATTCATTGATTTTTATTTTTTTTTTTATGTTTAAAAAAAAAGTACCATAAATTTGTTTTATTTAAGGTGACGTGTTTATTGAATTTATTCTAAAACTACTTGTTATTTAATTAAATTTCAGTTTAATTTTAAAATTTTTATAAATAAAGTGACTGCTTCTCTTCGTTCCAGGAAGATGTTAAAAAGGTTATCATTTGAGTTCTTGCATTTGCTTTCATTTCATTTAAAATTTAAATGAACAATTTTTTTTAATCTGACTTCATTTTGTGGGACTTTTTTTTAATAGATTTTGTTTTAAATTCCAAGAAATTTTTTTCGAAATGTTTGTTTTTTTATTTTTGTTAATGTGCAAAATATGTTAATTTAATTAACAGCTTGTATTAATGACTGTGTAGATATTGAGAGCATGCAAAGCAAGAAAATAATATTATTTAATATCAATTTCAATATATTAAACAAAATACACAAATTATTTTTAATCCAAAGCCGGCTGAGAGATCTATTTAACCTGATTATGATTTGATGATTGCGGCTAGTTGAGAGATTATATGAAACAAAATTTACTATACCTATAAGAGATTAAAAAATTTTTTTTAAATTTGTTAAGTTTATAAAATAATAATACACTATGCGAGTTTAAAACTGTTTTAAGAGGTCTGCCCCCATAGATTTGTATAAAGGTTTTCTTAACGGACACAGCTGTTGCGGATCCTGTTAGTCAAACTTTTTGCCACATTTATATATCGGTCATGGTCCGTCCTATGTTATAATATCAGCCATTTAAAATTGCTGGTTGCTTTTGTAAATGCTTTAAAACAATCGATTGATTTAAGTCCGCGGATAATCGATGTCCAATTGAATAAATCATATTGCGAAAAGAACTATTTGCAAAATGTTGTTAGCAGTTTGTTAATCTGGCATGATGTTGGTAGGTATATGGCCTCCATTTGTTGAAAAACATGTTATCCCTAAATATTGCATCGAAATAATTCACTTTTTATAGAGGGTTGATATTAAGTCATCTTGTTCAACTATATTTTGACTAAAGCCCAACCATCTTTAACTGGCCAAAATTGTGAATAGTCAGTTTTCTTTTTTTTTCCCAAACTAATCCCGCAAAGCACTACGCTTGTCTGCAGGAGACCAGAGTCTCTGGCGGTAATCGAACCCGCAACCCCGGCACTGATAGACTAGCTTACTACCAGCTAGCCTACCGGGTTTCCTCATCAATTTTACATGAACTTTTACATTAATAACTAAAACAAATACGCAAAACCGTATGAAACAATAAAACAAGAGGTAACCATTTTCGTTTTAGAATTCTCCTCTCGAACTTTTAAATTTAGAACACATACTTAAGCCTAAAATAAACTTTAACCCCAAGCATATAAGCTTATTACAGAATTAGGCGCTGGCCAGCTTTCACTTTATAAAATTTGGCGAAGTTATGAAGGAATATTTATATACAGCCCAATCACAAATATTCCCAAGGAATATTTTTCTCACGGAAAATACTTTTCTCGAGAAAAAAATCCTCCAATTATAAATTCCGCGGGAACAAAAAAATTAATAAGTGGCTTCAAGGTAAAGTAAAAACAATTTAATTTAAAATAAAAAAAATTAAGAAAATATCATACATAGCCTGGCAAGTTCTTTATTAAAAATGTCTTTTGTGACAGATCTATAGGTAGCACCCACGGACATTTCCGGAAAAACGTATGATTTTATTCCTCCTGTGTATTTTTTTTTTTTTTTTTTGGTTTCGTGCTGCAGCCTTTTGCCGTGCTTACTTTTTTTGATTGATCAATTACTTTTAAGAATTATTTGAATTAGAATTATTTGGTGGCCCAATTTATTTAAGCTCGTTTTCAGGATCCCTCTAAAAATCCTACTTACAGTTTTTCATAAAATACCTTCTGTTTAGCAAGGTATTTTTTTCGGAAAAAAGTTTAAAATTTCATGCGGAATTTTTATTTTTAATAGGAGGAATAGGGAAAGAAAAATATTTCGGTAAGAATTTGTGTTTGTGATTGGGTTAATAGTGTTATAAGCAGTGTTGCAACCAACGAAATGGTAAATTACACATGGATCATGCCAAAATGACACATGAAAATACAAATTACACATGCTATCTTTTACTTGCAAACTTACGAGTTTTGTTTTGAATTTCATAATATCTATAAACTTTTTGTAAGAGAGCGAAAATATTCTTGAAACTTCTTAAGTGTGCCAAGCATTACTTCTAATAAAACAAGATTTAATATTACGAATTACATTTTCAAAATATGTTGGAAGGTTCAGACAGGCCTTCGACGCTACCAAATATATTAGATGTAGAGTTTTTTTTCCCGGACTTTTTCGATTCCCGGGAAAGCGGGAAATTTTTTTAAATTTCCCGGGATCCCGCTCCATATAAATAATACAAAGTAAATTTTGTTATTAGTTAATGAAAAAAACTTTTTTAAAAAAACGTATGGGAACTTGTTTACAATGAAAGTAAAAGAAATGGTACAATACTTAAAAATTAATTGAAGATTGAAATAGCAACTGGATTATTATTACCTCACGCCTTCATTCCCTTCTTAATATGCTTTTATTAAGTATTATTATGTTCTGGATACAAGATAAAAAGATAACATAACAATTTAATTCATAAAACAATAATAAGAACAAAATAAAAATTAAGGTTCTCAAGATATGAGATCAAAAAGTAAATTAATAAAATAGATAAAATATTTTAAAGAAATATATAACATTTTTTAAAGGAAATAACTTTCTGACACACTCAAAGCGCTTAGTATGTCGTCAAAAAGTATATTCCTGATTTGATTTACTTATTATCATGTTTTCTAAAAATTTCGTTCATTTTTTACCGAGGTTAGACAAATAGTGAAAAATGTGCACCGTTGTAGCATGCTTCGGATTCACAATCAGAAGCAATTTTTTCTTTTTTATAAGCAACGTCTATATCAGTCATATGTATGTCAAGGTTGATGCAAAAATAGCATCAACCGGACTGCTTCCTACAAACCTTTTCATTTCAATAGATCCATTTGTAATCTTTAGGACAATGTGTTTTTCA
This sequence comes from Pollenia griseotomentosa, assembly GCA_963931875.1. Lineage (NCBI taxonomy): Eukaryota > Metazoa > Arthropoda > Insecta > Diptera > Polleniidae > Pollenia > Pollenia griseotomentosa. The sequence goes on from OZ007563.1 coordinate 52,926,710, forward strand.
AGTTGTATGTTGTAGTATCTTACACGAGTTTCCAAAATGTTATTTTATTTCGGTTTCCCCGCACTTCACGGGTATATAAACGAACACAAATTGAAATTCAAAATTTGTTTTTATCACCTAATAAACATATCGCTCCTTCATTGCATCACAGTCATATCTCAAAATTTTAAGTAACTTTAGCAAAGTTTTCCTTCATACCTTCTCGTATTATATCTCAAACTGAAGTTATAACAAAATATATCTTTAAACCGGTACATTTTGAAAACTTTAATCACATTTTGCCAACATCGTTTGTTTTTGTAGATATGACTATGTTGCAATAAAGGAGCGATATGTTTAGGTATCTCCTATTTTTAAGACTTGTTCATGGACAATGAAACTTTACTGCCTGCATCTTATTTTGAATTAATGTACTTAATTAACTCTTCACTTCACTTAATGTAATAATTATCAACTGTTGCACTGCCCATTCTGCTTCTAGTAGATTTATTGTATCAGGAGACATTGATTTAAATACATGTACTCACTTCTTGCAATTGATCTTATCCACAACCCATCCACAGATGCTAATTTTTAGAGACTAGAAAACTAAATTTCAAAGTATAAAAGCTATTTTCTGAAATTATGAGGAATTTTTTATTTCCCGGGATCCCGCAAGTAAAATCCCGGGAAAACGGGAAATAAAATAATTGAAATTCCCGGGATTTCCCGTCCCGGGAATTCCCTAATTAGATGGCACGAGCATTTTATCAAAGCAATATCTGGCTTTTTGTCTTTTAACAACTTAACATCTGAATTATACTGTCTAAACATAACCTTAGGTGTATCTGGTACAAAACCAACTAGATTTTAAAAAGGAATCCCTTTTTCTATAATTGTGCTTTTGAGAAGCTCAAACATTTCTTTTGCAGTCAATGATCCACTCTTTTGAAATAAAAAATTTTTGCCAAGAACATAAAACCTTTTTACATATTGTGAAAACATAATAACAAAAATCTTTATTAAAGTTTTAAATTACACATGGAGTCAATTACACATGGGCTACACATGAAAAAAGAACTTACAAATGATATGTGTAATTACACATGAGGTGGCAACACTGGTTATAAGGGTTTAAAGAAATACACTCAGACAAAAACTTTCAATACAGTTAAACATTTTTGCATTTTCTCCTAGAATTTGAAAACTATTTCGTGCAGACTGCAAGAATTTGTGATGTTTACTTGTCTGTCGTATGTAGCGGAATCCTACAAAGAATTGTGATGTTTACTTTTCTGTTTTTGCAAAGAATTATTATTGCAATATTATCAAAGAAATAAAAATAAAATAAAAATATTTCGTACATATCCCAAACTCACATTTAAAAACTAAAGAATATGTGTAGTTTTTGTTCTCATTGATGCGTGTATATTACATTCCCTTGTTAATTTTTTAGAGTATTTTTTATATCCGCACTTTTACTAATTGAAGAATTGGTTTAGCTTCTACCCGTTCACACTTCTCTTCAATATTTGCCTGTGACAGCAACACTACAGTATAGAGTTTGAAAAATTTGCACAGATTTGAATGTGTGTTCAAATAGAGTTGTACATTCCTCTATTTAATATGTACAGAAATAATGAACGATTGACAAAAACTTCAACAAACCTAAAATGGCTTTTGAATCTCATTATTAATTATTCGATAAGAATACAAAAAATAAAAAATTTTATTAGAGAGCTTCAGTTTATATTTTGAAAGTTTGGAGAACTTGATTAACCCTTAATTACCAGCACTAAGAATATTGCTGCTCAGTGTTATCATGTGACCTCAGATAAATCTGATTGTTGTTGATAAGTAGTAAATGAATAAAACCTTTTAATGTTGAATGTTGTTGATTTTGACTATTTCAATTCAGGAAACAACCTGAATTAATAACTAATTAAACAAAACATTAACCAAAATAAAATAATTTCAGAAATTTGTATAAATATTACGATTGTGATGGATTAAAGTGGAATATTTTAATATTTTCTAAGAGCTTTTAGGAGACAATAAACAGTTTACAGAATAAAAAGTTTAAACATCATTTTCACTTTGTATTAGTTTATCCGTTACGTAATTAGTAACTGCTCTTATGGATTTACGGCTTTAAAGAGCCGAGCTGTAGCATTCTTGATCCCCGAGTTGATCGTTACTGAAACGTAAATTTTGCTGCGAACAAGGCAGCTACCGAGGTCGTGGTGAAACTCGGAACCCGCTTCATTTTTTTCACAATAAAGTTCATGCAAATATTTTAAGGCCTAAAATCGGGCATAGTAAAACACTTAATCGGAATTTAGAATCTTAACATTTTTATTATATTCATTTTAACTATTTGCATTATTTAATTGTAATATGTACTTTATTGTAGCAATTTTAAACTTGATAAAAAAATTTCAAGGCAATCATCTTCGATTTTATGTCACAACTTAAATTTAAAAAAAAATTATTTATTGAATTAAAAAATTTCCTGAAAATAAATTACGACAATAATAATTTACGTCGTGTTTTTTTAACTCAATAACTAGCTGTTGAAACAAATTTATTGAATTAAAATGATTTTAAACTAATTTATCTCTGTACATATCGCACACTAAATCTTAAACACAACTCAAAATTTATCAAAACCATTTTTTTTTTCATAAGCCAGTCCACAAATTAATTCTACAGCGACGTCGAAAATTTCGTTTGCGTCTCGCTCTTCTTCTAGTTTTCTTCTTTCAGATTCCAACCATGTTTTTGAAGCCTGCTTTCTAACTCTCGACAACATTTTTTAATTTTGAGTTGTGCCTGTTTATTATTAAGTGTGCGATATGTTAACTTAAAGTTTAATTATAGAATTAATACGTCTAGAGCAGTGGTGGTCATAATATATGTATACTTTAAGCTTAACGCTTATGCGCTTAAAGCAGAAAACCATTTCCTCATGTTTTTAAAACGTTTTCCGAACATTTGAAGTTTGAATTGTGTTAAACATTTAAGGCTTATTTGTATATGACTTTTCACATAATATTAAGCTTTCTATACATTTTATTTTTATTCAAACAAATAAAACTCTGATATACCACTGCGGGAAATTTGCGTCAATTGTTCCAACAGTCTAGTCCTGGGATTTGTGAAAATAGAACAAGTACAAAAAGAAAGATGTCATGACCAGTGAAAGGAGAACCAATAATTTAACTGGTACAGAAGAGCAACAGATAGAGAAAGTAATGCATTACAGTACAGTCTTCACCACACGCAGAGAAAAAACATGTTTAAATTGAGGAATCAAACTTTAGAAAGTCCCAAAAAAATGTGTAACTGCACCAGAGAAAAAACATGTTTAAATATGGTCACCTCCAACAACACTATTTTTAAAGAATATTTTGAACATATTATGTTTAATTTTACTATATTATTCTCACCCACAACTATATTATAGTTAAATTATTCCTCCATCAAGAAGCCACAACCATATTATGGTTGTCTGTAAACATGTTATGGTTAAATATGACAATTATATGTTTTAAAATAATATGGTTGTCGGTGACAATAATATGGTTAAATTAACATAATATGTTCAACATTTTCTTTAAAAATTGTGTTGTTGGAGGTGACCATATTTAAACATGTTTTTTCTCTGGGTGCAGTTGTGTGACACATTTTTTTGGGACTTTCTAAAGTTTGGTTCTTAAATTTAGTTCTAGTACTTGTTTCACTGAAATAATAGTACATTGTTTTAAAATAATACGACATTGTAGTAACTAACACTAAACACGTTCATTGGGCAAATGGTGCCAGTTGCCCCTTCCAATGACAACCCCATGTAAAAGTGATAGGTTTTATTCATATAAAGTGTTAGATCTAGAACCGGGCTCTACCAACAAAGACTTATCACGGGACTACTTTGGTGTCAGTTCGGTTGCTGCCAGGGAATTTGTCGCTAAAATTTCGCCTTTTAAGTGGCTTACTATCGAACATGTGTGATAGTTTTGCTCAAATTTTTGGATGCTAGAAAGTGTGGCCGCTAATTTTCGTTAGTCAACATTCGACCACAAATTATTTTTTGGTTGGCTGTTGACAGACAAAATTGTTGACTGTCACTCAAGTTCTATAATGTGTACACCGCTTTATACATACTAATTGAAATACATGTCTGACTGAAGCAATTGAGTACCTACCTAGAGCACTCAGACATGGCATAGACATAAAAAATAGTAAGTAGTCGCATATTTTTTTTATCCGAACTATTTAAAGGCTTCAAAGCATGACATAATTATATTGTTGACAATTTATTCTTCTAGAACTTCCCGCTGCTAAAATCAGCAAAAGTAATATACTACTATTTTTTTATACACATTTCTCATAAACTCAGAGACTGTAATCTGAATCAACCGTTCAAACGATTTTCTAACTATGTATTTATTCAAGAGTGTAAAACTGTTTCCTAAAATTTCCATTTCTACGAATTTTACATTACTTTTTTTTTTTGTTTATTCTCAGCTTTAAATAGAATTGTTTTTATTTCTATTTAACGACCGCAATTGTTGTTGATCTTATGATCATTTTTGTAATTATTATCTATTTTACATTCTAAATGAGTTTCGTTTTGTATGTTTTTTTTTTACTTAAATGTATTTCAACGTGGTACGAATTTTTTAATTTGTTCTAGTAAATTGTTATTATGATTGATATGAGAGCTGAGGTATTGAAACAATTAAATTATGACTAATTTTTTGTGTTCGCACTGAATATTGATTATCTCTGCTTTGGTGATTTTTAAAACTATTTATTGTATTTTTTACCAATTATTTATGCAAATTAATTGTTATTGAACTGCAATCAATTACTTTTTAAATGTGTTATAATTTCTATTAATATTAAGAGTTTTCAAATATTCTTTATATTTTAATTAGGCTTAAGTTCATCAAATTCAATTTTCATTAAATTATATTTATGAAGAAAGGAATTTTACAACATGAAAATTAATTAAAATTTTTATTGAGTGGTTGCGATCGAAACATGTCATGGTAACCCGTATTAACAACAGTTCGACAACGGGATTTAATTGAAAGTGTGATTAAAAGTTAATCTCGAAAGTGAGATTTTAATTCTAACATAAAGAGTTACCCCAGAGACAGAAAGTGCTCAACTGGGTCCTCACACAACCTTCATATATCCGACAAGTAAGACCCCACTCTCACCGCCATCCTGCCTATCATACACTGGCCCGTGATAATACCTATAATGATCCTGAGGCAGGCCCTACTCTTGCCTAGCAGCAAGTCCCAATTTGACATACTCATCACCGGCCATAGCGTGCGCGATACCCAGCAGTCCGTTCGGACCCACCAAAGCCGATAAGTCCCACTCAGAACCTATTCGCGAAGAGATCTTAACCAATAGTTGACTGCACTTGATTTACATATCCAAATGATTTAACAACAAAGTTTGGAATCGAACAAGTGCCTATTGTAACATCGGTGATAACCCCCAAATTGTGGATTTAAAAAAAAACGATTTCACAAGTTTCTGAGTCCAATAGAGATTTTTCTAGCTTTATAATTTTTATTATAACTAATCCATAATGTCTTTATAGCGTTGTCAAACTAAAAATGCTTTCGAGCACATGTAATAAAAACACCTTGAAGTCAAAACAGAGAGAAGTCTACATGTATGTTACTAGTACTAGTTCTCAAGAATTTGAACTCTCGGTTGCCGAGCTATTTTGATCTGTGTTTTGAGTTATAAAATCATTCGGCTTATAAGTTGGCATACATTACTTAATTCCCTTTTAAAGTCCAATTAAAACATTAGAGCTGATAAAGGAAAGTGTTTTTCATTGAATTCCATTTTGTTTTTTAATTCGCTTATGAGTATCCATTTTGCGTTTACATAGTTTCAATTAAAAAAAAAAAAACGTTGAAAGAAAAGTTTCTATAAAAACTGAAAGCTCGGACAAATTCCAGTAAAAAATGGAGCTTTCTGGTAAGCAGTTTTGTTTGGGAGAGAAGCACAATACCCCCACTACAAACCTGCTTACAAGAGGTGTGATTTTTATATGGCGAATTCCCACTTGGAAGCAGTACTTTTTCCTCTCTACTAAAAAACAGTTTGATGACTGATTTCGTTATTAAAAAAATGTAATTTCTATGTTTGGTTATATTTTGGAAATGATCTTAAACAAATTTTAAAATCAGTGCAATACAACCTGCTGCCACGTAAGGAAAAAACAGAAGCAGTTAAAACATTGTTCGTAATTTTTTTCTTTAAATAATGACTTTATTTATTCACTTACAACAAGGATCTTTTCCCGGGAATTTCAATTATTATATTTCCCACTTTCCCGGGATTTTTTTTTGCGGGATCCCGGGAAATAAAAAACTGCTCATAGTTTCAGAAAACAGCTATTTTAACTCTGAAATTTAGTTGTCTTTTCTCTTAAAATTAGCATCTGTGGATGGGTTGTCGATTAGATCAATTACAAAAAGTGAGTACATACGTAAATCAATGTCTCCTGCAGCAATAAATCTATTAAAAGCAGAATGGACAGTGCAACAGTTGATCATTAATAAATTTAGTGAAGTGAAAAGTTTATAAAGAACATAAATTCAAAATAAGATGCTGGCAGTTAATTTTCATTGTCCATGGACAAGTCTTAAAAATAGGAGATACCTACCAATAGCGCTCCTTTATTGCAGCATAGTCATATCTACAAAAAAATTGAGCTTGGTAATATACCCGGGAAGTGCGGGGAAACCGAAATAAAAAAAAAAGAAAACTCGTGTAAGATACTGCAACATACAATTAAAAAGGCACATTGTCCTAAAGATTACGATGGGCCTAATGAAAAGAAAAAAATTTGTAAGAAGTAGTCCGGATGATGCTATTTTTGGCATCAACCTTGACATCAGAAGCATGCAACAATGGTGCAATTTTAAATATTTGTCCAACCTCGGTAAAAAAGTGAACGAAATTTTTCGGAAACATGGTAATCAATAAATAAAATCAGAAATATACTCTTTGATGACTCACTAAAAAATGTTAATATATTTATAAAACAGTCCACCAACCAAAAATTTTTCAAATTCTTTTTTTTAATGAAATATAAGACTAGATGTATAATTTACTTTTTATACTAAAAAAAATGTATTTCGTAATTCGACGATCATTAATACAATAATTTTTACTAAATACTACCCAACCCCTGATCTCTTAGAGTTATACATTAATTTAACATCAATTTAGGTGCTTTTTGAGCTTAAAATAGCACTTACAGCAGACTCATCAAAATATAAATTTCGTTAAAAAAAAAACAAATTGATATTCATTTATACATTCATTAATAATCACTAGGGCAACCAAAAAAAAAGCAAATGCTTATTTTTTGGTTTACAAGATAGAAAGATTTTGATTGAACACAACTTCCGATCATAAAAAACAAAGAAAATTAGCTATATTTGTTAGGGCTTTTTTTGCTTATTTTGGCATAATCGGCTTTTTTTAATTATTTTTGCGATATCGGCTTTTTTTTTACTTATTTTGCCATTTTAAGATAATTTTTAATTTTTTTCGTACGAAAAAAAAATTATTTAATAATGTTTTTAAATACTGTGGTGTTGGGTATCATACGGTCGGGCTTGACCGAATATAATTTCTTACTTGATTTTTATGCAACTCTGTCTTACCGGTACTGTAACGTACTTTTTATAGTGTTGTGCATGATTTGTATGTGTTTATGTTTTTAGTATTAAGCCTTTTCATCAACTTATTTTATTATTTGCTTGTTTAAGTTCTTTTCTCTCGAAAATCCCATAGCTGTATTCTTACGATCAAATTCCTCAGTCTGCAACGTTTTTTACCATCATACTTTGTATATAGTTTTTGTATAAAATAGCGTCTGTTAGTTCCCCTTCTCTCTGTTTTGGTATAGTAACCAGAGCTGCCGTTTTAGGTTATTTCTAACCAAAATTGGTTATATTTTTTTCCAATGTGGAGATGTGAATATTTTTTTTATTTTGGTTACTTTTTCCTAAAATAATAATACGTACGAATATGTTTTTCTTGGTACAATTATTTACGAGCTCGAATAATTTGTACAGTGCACCTACCTACTACGATTTTTTCATTATTTGTTTCCAATGAACGAAAGTTTTTTATAATCTCTTTCAAAACAGCAACCAAATAATTTTTTAAAGATTTTTGCTAAGAAAATATTGCCATTTTTGATTTTTATTTATGATCTGAAATCGTAAACAAATGAAGTTTAAATCAATGGAGATTTTCAATTATTTTTTTTTAAATGAGCTTAGTTTTTCTTGATTTTAAGAGAAGTAAAGATAAGTAGTACTTAAAGTAGGAAGTGCATAAAATCATCCGGGATCAATTTTAGAAAATTACACAAAAGTCGTTTTAGTGTTTTTAAAAACTTGAAAATAAGTTTAAGGTTCTGAATTTAGGTTATTTCCAGAAGTATATTTATATACATATTAGAAAATTCACGTAGGAATTTTAAAGATTTTTTAAAATTACATTGATTTATCAATATAATTTTAAACTGTATGGAATTTTCTTTAAAAAATGGCTGTAAGTTTAAAGAAATTTGAAATTTAACTGTTTATAACTTGTCGGTATGTATATTTATTTAATGTTTTTTAAAATAATTATTTGGTTAAAAAAAGCTTTTGACTGTCAGTCATATACTTTTTCTCCATTGAATGTACGTTACGAAAGGCAGTAATATTTTACAATAATTCACAAAATATTTGATATATTAGAACAATTTTGAAACATTTATTTATAATAAGAATTATAAATTTGAAATAAAATTTACACACAAGAGAAAAAAGGTTTTTTTAATATTTTGGTTATATGTACATTAGAAAATATTTACATAAAATGCATTTCGCATATCGCCAATCGTTTTAAATTTCGCCAAAATAATCGCCATATCGTCAAACGTCGACAAAAGGATTAAGAAATCGCCACATTTGACAGTCCTGCCAATAACAGCTAAAAAGCGGAAAACTATTATCCATTTTTGTTATTTATAACTGGCATATTAAAAAATATTCAATTAATTTTTTTATATATTCCTCTAACTCCCACTGGAGCATAGGGCGCCAAAAAATAAAAATTTTTTTTACGAAAACAGTCTCAAATAACTAAAAACTTTTAATTAAGTTTCACGTTAGTTTTTAATAAGTAAAAGAATTACATTTCTTGTTTTGTTTTCTTGATTTATAATTATTGTTTTACTATAAATTGCAAATAACCATTGTGTTACAATGATTTTAATGATTTTCTCAATTAATAAAAAGCATTTTAAATTTGGTTATATATTTTGACATTTGGTAACTTTTTGAAAAATTTTGGTTGTAAAAATTGCTTTTTTTTGCTTTTTAAATAAAGTTTTATCTATTAAGAATTTCTCTGTATATCAAACATTGTTAATTTCTGCAAATTTTGGGGTTTTACACGAAGTTGTAACAAAATTGGAAACAAAAAATCTTTCATTGGTTTTCTAATTGAACATAATTATGGACCGTTAGAAAAATGTCCCGTGTTCCAGGGGATATAGGAGACAAAGTTAATACAAAATTTAAATCAGTTTCATTAAAAAAAATAAAGGATTTTCGGTATTAAAAGATATTGGGGATATTTTGGGAGGCAAGCGGAATTATGAGTCCAACCTATAAAATATACTTCAGAGCGAAAACTCAATTTTAAATATGCTCCCTTAACATCTGTAGACGTAGAAAGAATTTTTTCTATGTACAAAAACTTGGTGACTCCAAATAGAAATAGTTTTTTTTCGAAAATTTTTTGCATCAACTTATAATTTACTATAACAACGTATTAAACGAATTAAGTGGAAAATAAACAAGTTTAAATTGCTTTTTTTTAATTTTAATAGCTTATTTTCATGTTTTTAAACGCTTTTTTTAAGAGCTTAAAACTGTTTTTTTAGTGCTTTTTTTTGGTTGTCCTAATAATCACAAAGTTAGTTTATATATATAATTTGTTATGTTAAACTAAATAAAATTGGGTTTATTATATACTACTGAAAAACTGTAGCGAGCGTTGTGAGGCGTGCGTCACAAAGGGTTCACGGCTTGTGTCAAAAAATCACAACATTTTTTAGCTACGAATAAGTGATTTCAGAATTCTCTTATATTCATCTTTCTTTTAGGAAGTAGATTTTGTATGCCTTATGATGCAAAATTCGCTAAAAATTAGGAAAACACACTTCAACTTTTAAAGTTACTTCCACTTTTTGTGGCGTGCGTCGCAAAACTTTGTGATCAATTGTTTTGTAACAAATACCTGCTAAGAAATTATGAAATATGGGCATTTCCCCAGAATGGTCTACCAGGATGAAGAAATAAAATGTTGATAATCATTATTTATTATTATAAAAAAAGTCTATGTTTTTATAAAAGTATGGTTTCATAGCATATCTGAGCTTTTTTACTTGAGGAAATTGCGCTGGAAACTGGAAAATTTTATATTTTCTACTTCTGAAGACATTTTTATATACTTATTTTACATGAAAAAAATAAGTTATGTTTGCACTCTTTCTTCACAATCTCTCCATTACAATCAACTGTAAAAGGAGTATTATGTTTTTTTGTTAAGGAAATTTTAACATATTTATGGGAAAATGCATGGTGATAATAATAAAAAAAACTTATGGAAAAAACGTACGTTCGCGACCGGTAGGTACATAAGCCAATTAAACAAAAATGAAGAGAGATATTTTATTTTGTAAATACTTAATGGAGACCGACATTAATACACTTTTAAAATAAATAAATCACTTTTGCATATTCCGTTCCATTTCGCAGATTTTTACATTTCACTACTGTCAGCCAAAGTTGACTTCTACTTTGCGTACGTTCGTGACCACATGTTTATAACTATCATTATAAAACATTTAACTTGATGAAATCCATCTTTTGCACTATTTTTTATTATTGTTTTATGAATTAAATTGTTATGTTTATGTTATCTTTTTATCTTGTATCTAGAGCAGAATAATAAGGAATTTACATATAAAAGCATAAGATAATAATAATTCAACTTCCGCTTTCGATCTTCAATTAATTTTTGTAGTATTTAAGCATTTATTTTACTAACTTTGAAAACAAGTTCCCTTACGTTTTTCTTTTATAAAAGTTTTTTTCATTAATTAAAACCAAATTTACTTTGTATTATTTATATGGAGCGGGATCCCGGGAAATTTAAAAAAATTTCGCGCTTTCCCGGGAAACGAAAAACTCCGAGAAAAACAACTCTACTTACAACCTGCTTACTTATAAGGAATAATGCGAAGCAAAATTCACTTTAATGGTATTCGCGTCTCTGCTGCTTCTTAGTAGTATGTATAGCCAGCGCTCATGTACTTTTCTTGCTACCAGAATTTCTACTGGGATATAACAAAGGGGATTGCTATATACAATGGCTAACCCCTGCCTGACGTAGGGCATTTTTAATCACAAATCACAAAATTATTAATGCATTCCTTTCCTCCCTCTTCTATTAAAACATAACCCTTGTTTTGTAAAATCAATCGGCTATTTTATTAAACGCTTTTTGCGGAATTTAATTTCTCCTAAAAAGCTCAAACTTTACATCTGACTTTTCAGATTAGTCAGACACGGTGAAGGAGAAATAACATGAAGTTTCTTAACAATTTTTAATTTTTTGTCCAGTGAGGCGAGACATCAATTGTCATAAACCCAATAAGACTACATATTAAAAAATATGAATCACTTTTAATGGGCATAAGTAAGAAAATAAAAAAGTGAATTTATCTTCATTCAAAAATTCATACTTTTAAAAATTTTAATTTTAGATCATGAAAGTGTTAAATTAACGACTCAAAAGTGATTGTGAAATTTCTTGTTATTAAATTAAACTGTTAAATTGCTTATAACTTAAAACAATTAAATGACGTCAGCCAAAATTATTTATCTGATTTTATCATTGTACGTTTCATTTACAAACTTTTTAAAAACTTTAATTTTTACTTTTCAGGTCTCGCTAAGCTAACGTTAAATGATTTGGAGCCCGCCTTGCAATTCTGTTCCCACTTGGTTTATGGTTATGCCAGCATTAACCCCACCTCGAACAAATTAGTAGCCAAGAATGAGAAATTGGACTTGGACGTAGGCACTGGTTTGTACCGTACCATTACTGGATTGAAAAATAAATATCCCAAATTAAAGATTTTGTTAAGTGTTGGTGGTGATAAGGATGAAGTTGATAAGGATGACAACAAATATTTGAATTTGTTGGAGTCTAGCAATGCTCGCATTCCCTTCGTCAACAGTGCTCACTCTTTGGTTAAGACTTATGGTTTTGATGGTCTTGATATTGCCTGGCAATTCCCCAAAAATAAACCTAAAAAGATTCACAACAAGGTTGGTAGTTTCTGGAAGGGTTTCAAGAAAATCTTTTCGGGTGATTTTGTTGTTGATGAGAAAGCGGAAGAACACAAAGAACAATTCACTGCCTTGATAAGCGAATTGAAGAAAGCCTTGCGTCACGATGGTTTTTTGTTGGGCATCTCTGTGTTGCCCAATGTTAATTCTTCATGTAAGTTGGAAAATATTATTTAAGAAATTTAGAATAAATAAAACATTTCTTTAATTTTTTTAGTGTTCTTTGATATTCCCGCTATTGTCAATAACTTGGATTTTGTCAACCTAATGGCTTATGATTTCCAAACTCCTGATCGTAACCCCGAGCAAGCCGATTACCCCGCCCCCATCTATGAATTAAATGATCGTAATCCTGAATTTAATATTAACTATCAAGTAAAATACTGGTTGAACAATCATTGCCCCGCCACCAAAATTAATGTAGGTATTGCTGCTTACGGTCGTGCCTGGGTAATGACCAAGGATTCCGGCCTTACTGGTTTACCCCCAGTATCCGATACCAATAAGGCTGCCCCTGCTGGTATCCAAACCCAAACTGAAGGTCTTTTAAGCTGGCCTGAGGTCTGTGCTAAATTACCCAACTCTGCCAATCAACACTTAAAAAGTGCTGATGCTCCTCTCCGCAAGGTTGGTGATCCAACCAAACGTTTTGGCAACTATGCTTATCGTTCGGCCGATGACAATAACGAACACGGCATGTGGGTAGGTTATGAAGATCCCGACTCTGCTGCGAACAAGGCCGAGTATGCTAAGACCAAAGGCTTGGGTGGTGTTGCCTTGGTCGATTTGTCCTTCGATGATTTCCGTGGTGCTTGCACAGGTGATAAGTATCCCATTCTGCGTGCCATCAAATACAAATTGCAATAAGTTATTAACCATGTTTTGTTTTACAAAGAGTGAAGTTGTGTTTTTTTAAATGTATTTTTCAATAAATTGACCAAAAAAAAATTATTCTTAAAAGTGACTTCTGCTTTGAAATCTCAGAGTACTTTAATAAAAATGTCTACATTATTAACTCTATAGTATAGACGTTAAGGCTCACCATCAAATGACTTCATGTTCATTTGTTACGAGTGAGAAAGAATCGAAAGATAGGAGAAATGATAAAATCATGAAATAAATAGTTACCAAACCACCACATAGACATGCAGAAAGAATTCCTTTTGCACATTTTCTACATACAGACATACACACAACATCCGTTGCAGTGTCACATTGAGGTCAGTTAGCAATTGTTTTATGGGTGACAAGACTTTGGTATGAAACAACTGCCGACTGATGATTCTACTCCCCTCTCCCTCACACACACGCACACGTACATACAAACAAGCAAAACCCAGTAGTTTTGGAAGCAACGAAATACATTAATTGCCTGAGTGTTTGACATGGTTAAAATTTATTTTAAGTTTAACATTTATTAAACCTTTATAATGTAGTGGGTAGTCAATTGCGTCTACCATAAATTAATTTCGAATTAGTGCTGTAAACAAACACTGGTTTTTACTTTAGAATGTTTTAATAGGAATGTTAAATTATTAACGTCCTTCAATATGATTCCAAACGCTCTTCCGATCTAAAGGGATTTTCTCTACCCTGTGTGTTTGTGGTGTGGTTTTATAGATGACTCTATACTTCTGAATTTTATTTTCATTGCCTGGATTATACACGATTCTTTGATTTTTAAGAGTTTTTTTTTTTTTGTTGATGCATTTTTTTTTTCTTTGTTCAATTCACAATTTGTTTTCTTCCCGTTTGGTATGATTTCAAAATTACTAAAGCAACCACATGTTGGCATGCATGCATTCATGTGACTTCCAGTCTATTACTAAACGAACATGAGACAAAATGAAAAACAAAAACCCGAACACACACACATATACAAACACAAAATAGCCTTTTTGTCATTATCTGCCTTGGCCACCCAGTAAAATGAATTGTAATGAAGTTGGTCGGTCATGGAAACATGGGAAATATTTTGTACCATTTTTTTAAACGAATCGTAGGCATAACCATATAACCATGAATTCTAAATTTGCACTCCCTACTCGATCTCTTTCCCTTAAACGGAATGCACACAAACATACATTGTAGCCACTGGCATTTAAGGGAAATCATGCTTCCCATGCTTTTATTTCCCCTGGCTAGCCAATTTAAGTCAGACATTGAAAGGAGTTAAATAGCATGTGGAGTTTAATGGGTTAAGTTATTAGACTTTTTTTTTGTAAAAATTCGAAAACAGAAGTAAGAAGAAATTTTAAATATTTTTTAGATTGTACCAAGGCGAATTCATAAAGGTGACATTTTCGAGTCATCTGTTTATTGTTTATTTTTTTGTGTGTATACTGAATGCCAAGCTTTGTTTACATTTTGTGAAAAAATTAATTCAAATTTAAAATTCAATAAAAATTGTAAAAAAAACTTATTTAAATTTTATAAAATAAAAAAAGTGAATATAAAATAGAAATTTAGAAATTAGAAAGAAATTATAAATGCGTAAGGAATAAGTGGAGCCACAATTAATTTGCAATAGACGAACAAGATTTACTTTTTAAAGCAATTGTGTATATTTTATAAACAAAAAAGTTTCCTTTTTTATATTTTCAACAAAAATTTTTGACATTCACTCTAACTTTTTACAAAAACAAAATACATAGTATTTTTCAATAAAAAGGGATAGCTAGCATAACTCTGTCTCATGATGCGGTCACCTTTATGAATTCGCCTTGGATTGTACTTAACCACACAGGGGGTTCTCAAATAGCAGTCGTTCTTTGTCCACAAATTACGAAGGTACCAATAATTTTTTTCGACCAATTTGCTTAGTGTTTTTTTAGATAACAGTTATATATTAATTACAAATTACAAAAAATAGCTTATTTTGCTAAAAAAAACCGTGGCAAAAAAAAAAAAAATCGAGTATAAAATTTTGAGAATTGAATTATTACAAATAACAAAAAACATTTCACTGATCAAGTACCAACACCCCGTTCTTAAATCGGGTAAAAATTGTGGGTGTTAGAGCTGCTTAAACTTGGAAATTGTTAAGGCTGGAGAAACAGAGTCAAATTTTGACAGAAACCTTAACTCTTCAACTTCAGGCAAAACTTCTTACAGCCGTACCTAAATAACAGCCGTACCAAAATAAGAGCGGAAGGCGGACCGTTTTCTTCCGCTTAGCTTTTACGCTGATATGTCATACCTAAACAAGAGCGTCAACGTTGTGTCACAATCAGTAGTGTTAACTTTGTTGTTTAATAGAACCCACATAACAGAAATAAAAAGAAGAAAAAAGAAAAAAACCGTAAGATTGACAAAAAATAGCTAAATTGCCATTATTTCTTAACAGAAGCGGCCAACTTAACTATTGAACGCGCTGTCGAAATCGGATTTTCCAATTGCAAAGCGTTGACGCCGCGCTATTTAGGGATGCTCATACAAATTGTATGGGCATGAGAATTTTTGACAGCTAGAAAACGCTTTCCGCTCTTGTTTAGGTACGGCTGTAAAGCCCATTATTTAAACGTCGGTAGTAACTTCAAATTCTCTCTCATCACTTTCTCTTCTTTTGTTCTTATATTTCTTTGTTTACAAAATGTATGAAATCAAAGTAAAGTAAAGTAAAGTAAATTTTTATTGAGACTTTTTTTTAAACATGTAAGATACAAATCGAACGTATCATAAAAGAAACAACTTAAAGCTATAATTGTCTTGCTCTAATGCACAATAAATGTAAAAGCTACTTGCTAAAATAAAACTGTGAATGTACTTCGTACTCTGTCTTATAAATTTAACATAATGTTTGCTCACGACATTAACAGTAACATACAGAGAAATTCTGTTAACAAAAAATAAAACTAAATAACACCTAATTCTCATACAGCACCACTAAATGGTGTGTTGTAAATAAAAACATAAAAAATAATCAATTTTTGATTAACAATTAAAAACGAATTGTACAATGGTACACTGTTTTTCTGGAAGTTGTATAAAAATACAATATATAAAATAAATATCACAGATTTTACTTAAAACTATTTTATCCCCTGTGGGAGCCTGGAGAAGAATTCACATAAAATGCATGCGGATCCTCAAAAGTATAAGGGGCGTCCAGATTCTCGGTCAGAATGCCAATGGAAGATAGGTAGGTCGAGTTAGCCCAGTTAATAGACTTGTATGAAATCAAATGAAAGTATGGTAGCATTGTTAAGAGAATAATACCATGTTCACACGGACAGCAATATTCGTGTTTCGCTCTCTTATTCCTGTTTCGCGCACCAAACATGACTGAAACGACTTGTTTCCCCATACAAAATTTTGAGAGCGAAACCGGTCGTTTCATTTTGAAACATGCTGCGAAACAGGAAAAATGTACTATCATCTCCAATTTTGATAACATTTATCGTTAGTTTATCTGAACTAGCTCTCAACAAAATCAAAACAAAGAAAAAAACAAAATAAAAATTGATGTTTAATAAAATAAAGTGATAATTATACAATAATAATATTAATAAAAGTATTAAATTATATATTTTTAACTTTTAATTACTTTTTTATCATTTTAAATAAAATCACACTAACAACACACAAAAAAATGTCAAAATGAAACAAGAATCATTCGTATGAACAGCATGTTTGGCGAACTAGTTTCAGAGAGCGAAACGAGTGGTTTATATCGTCGTATGAACATAGCATTAGTGTCTATATGTGAGATCCAGTGTTGCCAGGGGAATATTCAAAAAAGTTACGCTGCTCTTTCTAAAAATTATGTTTTTCGTCAAAAGTTACATTTAAAAATATTCATTGAATAAATTTTTGTGTTTTAAACAAAATAAATATTTGTATTTCCTATTTCAGTGATAACCAAAACTTAGAAGAATAAAAATACACATCGTTAGAAAACGTTAATTTATAAATACGAAGTATACAGGTAAATCTGTGTAAGTTTCAAGCCCATGCTTATTGCATGATAATTAAAATATTATCTAAGTTCTATAATAAGAAATGACTGGAAATTATGGATTTAGAAGACTTATATCTTGAAACGTCTTGAATATTTTCATTAGACATCATTAATGCAGCTATTGTATCAGTATTCAATCGATTACGGCGGCCAGTCTTATGAAAGATATATTATTAAAATTTCAACATCGACATGAGATTTGTTCGTCTAAAAGTGAATTTTGATACGGCTTTTATAGGAAACCTTTGCAGAGTAGGAGATTTTGGAAAAAATGAAAATAATTTGGCATTTTGAAATCGTCTAGTTCGATTGGGAAAAAAAATTCAAGTGGCAATTTAGGACTTGATTCTAGCTTAAATTTGTATTTGGGGTCTATGGAGATATCAGAAAGGCCGCCATCGGTTCCCAAGGTAGGGCAAATTGGGTGCTACAAGAATTAAAAACAGACGAGAATTTTACTTAAAATTTACTAAATCCCGCTTTTAAAAATTTTTTTTGTCAATGAAATTTTCTAGTCGAGTTTAACAAAAAAAGTGACATGCAAAGTTTATCTCTTCAAGTTTGGGAAATATCGAATTTTGAAAATTAAAAATAATAAGGGTCCTCATGATATCGCTTAAAATTGCCATTTGTGCAAATGGGCAAACTTGCGAGACTCGTTTCATGAAGAACCTTTTTTAATTTTTGTGTAATTTTAAACCATTTTGACATTCAGTTTGTAAGAAATGTCTATAAAAAAAAATAAACTAAAAAGAAAATTCAAAAATATCAAATCAAAAGTTGAAATTTGTGATTAATATGTGAAATTTGTTTTTAAAAACGCACAAAGAAAGCAAAAAGACAAATTTGCTTGGATTTTTCAGTGAAAACGACGTTAAAAGCACTAAAAAATCTGTATGTATAAATGCACAATTGAACAGCGCAAGTTTACGAGTCAAAATTGTTGGGCAAATTTACCAAGTTTGTGTAAATGAATTCTCATACAATTTTTGACAGTTCATTTACGAGGGCGTAAAAATGCACAGTTTGCACAGATTACGAGACTTATAAACGATATCATGAGGACCCTTAATCTTTTTGTGAATTACTTAAATAAATTTTCTCCAAAAAAAAAATTGTGAAAAATCATTTAAAATAAAAAGTTGTATGCATTAAAAATTTAAATTCTAAAAAAAGTAGTTTCTTTTTGTAATATTTGAGCAAAAAAATTTGTTTCATTCGTTTTTTTTTTAAATGTTAATTAACAAACTTATACTTTTTTGAGAGGCAGAGGTTATCTTCTTTATGTGTATACGAATACAGACAAGGTAATGTCTTATTACTTAGAGAAGAATTTGTAAATATTTTTTGCTATTATTATTTTAACCAATGGCGCCATTCTTTTAAACTCTCCTTTAGCCAATGCGTATCAAGAACAGGATTATTATATTGAAAATATTTAGTGTCGTTTATGTTTGTGTGCAATTCAGCACTTGCATAATGACATTAAATGAATTATGTTGTTTGTCATCATCATTAACAATGTCATTTTCAACGTTGTCTTCGTCGTTGCAGTCGTTGTCTTCATCATCAGCATGATTATCATCGGCATAATGCGAGATTCGGACAACGATAGTGATGATGATAATAATGATGTTATCGCCATAATAATGAATTTAAGTTTTTGGTAAACAAAACGCATATGAATGCGATGATAAAGTTCATTATTTAACGTTTGCATAAATAATAGTGAGCTTTCCATTCTTCGTAGAAGGCAGAGTATGCGAAGCAGCCATCCATTGTTTATTTAGGAGTTTAAAATTTCAACTATGCATTATTTGACATATACATACATACATATAAACATTACAAATTATGCGTTTATATGCGTTATAATGTACATGCATGACAAAAACCCAAACAGGGACTTGCAAAAAGAGTATGTAGTAGAAAACAAGAAACAAATTGTAAGACTTTTAAAATATGCATAATATTACTTTTTCCTCTTAAAACAGAGGTAAATAACACAGGCCTGTAAGTTTTGGAAATAGTTGAAACCCTGGGACTAGCTATAATTTGTAACCCATGGACGCTGAACCCAAATCTGTAGTCAGTACCCATGTTCTGTAACTTTAGTGCGAACTTCTCGCATCGAAAAGATGTGAAACAAAATATTCCATCGTTTCTCGAAAAGCGAGAAAAAATTGTGTCTGTAACTCATGTCGTTACGTTATAAACGTCATAAAATTGCACTTGAAGCCGATGTGGCATTGCAGACGTTGAGAACGCTAGTCGCACATATCGTTGACGGCGACCAAAATTTACTAAAATTGAAAACTTTCAAAGATGGCGGCGAAAATTCATTCGTCGGCTATACGAAATATTCCAAAGTGCGACTTTAATGTTTGTTGTTTGCAAAAGAGCTTTGAAAACATTTGTATATTTTATAAAAATGTTAAAAGCAAAATAATTAAACAATGAAAAATGTGCCAAGAACAAAATATTATTATTGTTATTCTTTGTATTTTGCATTTTTATACCCACACCACAATAGTGGAGAGGGTATTATGCATTTGTGCTGATGTGTGTAACGCCTTAAAATAGTGGTCCTAGACCCACCTTAAAGTATACCGATCTACTCAGAATCACTTTCCGTCCGGCTTTCTGGCTGGCTGGCTGTATAAAATTTGGGTCATAGGTTCTTATTGGCACAAGGACCAAGCCTATTGAAAATGGGCCAAATCGTGAAATTTAAAACATAGATCTATATGGACACATAAGCTATACAGTTTTAAAAAATATAGGACCACAAGGGGAGAAAGGGGCAATTTTTGCCTTTCAAACTGATTTTAATGAAATTTAAAACATAGTTAGATCCATATCTATATGGACATATAAGCTATACAGTTTTTCAAAAATAGGACCACAAGGGGATGTAGGGGCAATTTCTGCCTCTCACAAACTTTCAAACCGATTTTAATTAAGTTTATTAACATAGATAAATCCATATTTATATAAACACATAAGCATGATGTGTTTTTAAATACTGTGGTGTAGGGTATCATATGGTCGGGCTTGACCGACTATACTTTCTTACTTGTTAAATATTTTTTAGTGTTAAAATTTTGTCTCGCCTCATTTTTATTCGTGAGTTTATTTGACAGTTCAAAGCGGGAACTCTTCTCACAAAAATGTTACAGACACATTTGTGCAGTGTAGTGAGAAAAATATCTGTTTGTTCAATAAATGGCCTTTTTGTTTCATCTCACACATTTCAATCGAAAACTTTCTCGACGCGATAGTTACAGTTCAAAAACCCTGTTTTTTGCCATATTTGAGACGTTATAACTGCGCGAATCAATCTGTATTAATTTTTTATTTTATTTTAAATAATATTAACCTTATATAGCACTAGCTACTTGAGCTATCGGCTATTATTTTTATATTTTTTTATATTTTTCTAAAGGGTGTTTTTTTAAGCTAGAAAGAACTTTAAATTGTAAAAAGTAACACAAAAAAATTAAATTTTGATGAAATATTTTTTTTTGTCGTTTCAGTATACTCTGACAAATCATCATGAATAGACTCACGCTTGAACAACGCTACGAAATTATCCAAACTTACTTTGAAAAATTTAAAAATTTAATTCAAATTTAAATCGCAAAATTGTGTTCAGCGATGAGGCGCATTTTTGGCTTAACGGGTTTGTTAATAAGCAAAATTGCCGCATATGGAGCGAGACCAATCCACAAGAGACCCTACAGACTCCATTACATCCAGAAAAATGAACCGTTTGGTGCGGTTTTCACGCTGGTGGCATCATCGGACCTTATTTCTTCAAAAATGAGGCCGGAGCTCGCGTTACGGTCAATGGAGATCGTTACCGCACCATGATCAATGATTTTTTGTTTGAAAATATGGATGACATTGATCCGGAGGAGATGTGGTTTCAACAGGATGGCGCTACGTGCCATACGGCGAACGCAACCATCGACTTATTGAAATCAAAATTTGGCGATAAGTTGATTTCGAGAAATGGACCTGTCAATTGGCCTCCAAGGTCGTGCGATTTGACACCTCTCGATTATTTCCTGTGGGGCTACGTGAAGTCACTGGTTTATGCTGATAAACCAGCAACAATTGACGCCTTGGAGGCCAGCATTGTTCGTGTTATTCGTGACATACGGCCAGCAGTGCTCGAAAAAGTGGCCCAAAATAGGACGTCCAGAATGCGCTTCGTCAAGAACAGCCGCGGTGCCCATATGCCCGAAATCATTTTCAAATGTTAATGTCACGTATTGATCTTTCGAATAAAAAAAAAATTTTGATTACAATTTAATTTTTTGTGTTATTTTTTACAATTTCAAGTTCTTTCGGGCTTAAAAAAACACCCTTTATAAATATTTTTCTATATTTGTTTAAAGAAAAAATCTTAAAAAAACAAAAATTAAGTAAAAATTGAACGCAAAAAATTCGGAAAAATATTATAAAGGTTGAACATTTATTTTGAAGGTAATTGTTAAGACTTTTTAAAACGAAATAAACAAAAATTCTGAGTACAGAGTCGGGTTCAGCACAACTCAATTTGAAAAATATAGGTTCATGGATTATAAATTTGTTGGCCTTCATTATCAAAGTTTTTCCTTAAACTGAAAGTTCTTTCGATAATACGGAATAGCAGTAGCAGAAAGCGGGATTCGAAAGCGATATTTTCATAACGCGACGTTTGAACTATTCAACCAAATTTCACTAACTTTTTCAAATGTTTAGCCAAAATACTACTCAAATTGTTTCCCCTAAGCTAATCTCGCAAAGCTTACGCTTGTATGCAGGAGATTATTCTCTGGCGGGATTTGAACCAGCAATCCCTGCACTCATAGACCTGCTAGCCTACCGGGCAATGAGCTTTTGAACTGTTCAACAAAAATTCGATTACATTTTTAAGCCTCGTTCACAATGTGACCAACAATATCGTTTTTTCTTCTTTCTAATATCTTCCCAAAGTATTTTATATATTTTCTTCTCATTTTTCGAACAAAAATGTAACTAAAGTTTCTTAATGAAAAATGTGTGTGGTTGTGAAAAAATAATTTGTGCTTTATTGTGAATACCAGTGAAAATGTTGCTGCCGTTGTGAACGAAGCTTTATACTTCAAAGTCATTTTGGAATTGATAACGGATAATTTTAAAATCAAAATTTGTGAAGTTCGTGAAAAGTTAAGCGAAAATATTATATATTATTCATTTATATGGTGCAGTGAAAAAACAAAGAAAACATCAATAAAGATGTGTTTACTCGTATTTCATAGAAATAACACTTATTATTCGAATAACATATTGAGGTTTACGAGTATACTACACTCCTATGGATAACAAATTATGTAACATTGGCGTTAATTTAACTATTCTGTCATTTGTTTTGGTTACCAGTCATGTGATGGAGTGTTCTCGTGTCTATGGCTCAGTTTTTATACATGGACTGGTACATGTGTACATAAAGTGTATGTTTGTATACCTGTAGATAACCGGCCAAATTAGGGATGTCAATCGGGACTATTTTTTCTAGATTTTCTAGTGCCCCATTAGGCTAAATTGTAGTGAGCCAGTTTATCAGTGCCGTGGTGCGGGTTCGATTCCACCCAGAGATTCTGGTTTCCTGTAGACAAGCGTAGAGCTTCGCGGGATTAGTTTAGGTAAACAAAAAAATATATAAACAAATTCAGGATCCGGGCATTATTAAATTGCCGAAAATTATAAAAAAAATTATAATATAAATATATAAATATATTATCCTAATAATGCAATAACACCAGTACGCCGCTGAAAACAAAAGTGTTGAATAAGATCCCCACCATGCATTCTACGCTTTTTCGCCGCCTACGCAGCTGTCAAAAAAATAGAATTTGTATTGATTTACGTAGCAAGTTACATGCACAAAAGCGTAGGATACCTTGAGGCGTTGAATGCGAAAAGTAGGTTTACTTTCTACATTTGCAAGTGTCACAAGCAGCGTTCGTACAAATTATCTGACTTTGACAAATAAAATTTTATTTTTAATTATTGTGATGCCGCACAAAAACCATTGCTTATAGCTTGAAACGTAGAACGCAATTAAGGTATGAAAAACAGGAAAGCAATGCCAGCAATACCAGTTATTCGGACTCAGCCCGTCCACAATGTTAAAAATTTTGCATAAAGATCTTGGTATATAAATTAATATCCAGTTGGTATAGGAATTCAAGCTGCGATACAATCATATGCTTCGTTCTTACGCCGATTGGGCTTTATAGCAATTATAAACTTTGCGGATGTTTATCGCAACGTTGTTTTCAGCAGATTTGCTTTAAAAAGACACTAAAATATTGTAAAATATGCCCGACTAACCCGACTGCCAGCGAAATTACCCTAAGCTAGGTCATCATTTTTCTTATAACATGTTGCTTTATGTTATAAGAAAAATTACCCAAACAATTGAAATGGAAATATAACTAAATACGGCGAAAAAGGCCCCAAAAACAAGGAAAATCACAAAAATTGTATTTTAAAATTATTATTTATTACTGAAGGAAGCAATTTTACAACATAAATTTTTATTAAAATTTATTGATAATTTTTTTGGCTGAGCTGGGGCTCGAACCTGGGTTGAATTTACGTGTTTTGAGAATCACCCCATTCTTTCATCAGAATTCTTTGAGTTCTAACCTCTGCAGCACTACGGTGCCTGCCAGCCAAGAGTCAAACATTAATCTTTAACCAGTGGTACTGGTGGCCCGAAATTTGCTGTAATTATAATTTTCAATTTTATACAACATGTTGCTTCCTTTCCTCTGTTTTTTTCGTATTCTTTTCGTCAAGACTTTGTCTTGAAAACCTTATTATGTTTTTTATCCACTTTCGTCGATATTTTATTTGTACAACTTGAAGTACAAATGCAACATTAAAGCTTGTGACATAGCTATTTTAAGAACAATTATGATTTTAGTTTAACTGTTAAGTTTCAATTTCAATATTTTTAGTTAGGCTTGAGTTCATTAAATTTAATTTTCATTTAATTATTTATTACTGAAGGAAGGAATTTTACAACATGAAATTTTTATTGATCATTTTCTTGGCTGAGCTGGGGCTCGAACCTGGGTTGAATTTACATGTTTCAAGAATCACCACAATTTGATATTAAATTTTAATAAAAATTTCATGTTGTAAAATTCCTTCCCTCAGTAATAAATAATTTAATGAAAATTAAAGTTGATGAACTCAACCTTAACTATAATCATAATTAAAATCATAATTCTTCTATATTATTATTTAACTATTCTTAAAAAGTAGTTTCACAGAAAGAATTATCAGTAGTTTTTTATCAATTAAAAATATTTTTTTTAAAAGTATTTGAATTTAATTAATGTAATAATTAAATCAATTATTTTTTTTTTTTTAAAGGAAAACTAAAAATATAATTTTAGTTGGTTTGAAAAAAATTTTGAATTAAATTAATAATTAAATAACAAAAAATCTTAATTGATTTTTTTCGTTTAAAATAAAACAGTTTAAACTTGTAGAATTGTTGTTGGAAATTGTCAAAACCTAGCCTATATTTAATTAAATTAAACGAAAAAATCAATTAAGATTTTTTTTATTTTAGTTTAAAATTCATTTCAAAACAAATAAAATGTTGATTAAATCAAAATTTTATTTTTAATTTTCTTTCAACAAACAAATAATTTAATCACTTACCTCATTAATAAAATTGAAATACTTTTTAAGAAATTTTTTTTCAATGCTAAAAAACTACTTATATTTTTTTCTGTGTATGCTAAAGACAACATATGGTTTTTTTTGGTGGTCGAGTTGTCATAGTTTTTATACAAACTACAGTTTTTTGTGTAAACAAACCTTGTGCTTGCAATTTTTTGACAATCGGACCACAAAAGCATTGTTGTTGTAAAGCTGACCTCACCTTCTACTAAATTCTCCTTGGATTTAGCCAATCCCAAAACTTCTACGATTCGGAATTTATCCCCATTCTGTATAGCCCTACAATCTTTAACATCATTTGGAGGACTGGTGGCTATATTGCCTATATTGCGTTGACGTTTGTACAGTTTGTCGCTTTGTTTTTGATGGGAGATAAAAAATGACTTTGTCATATTCATAGTTTTTGTTGTTATTTTTGTTAGCTAGTGTGCGTACAATTGTTACGATATGAGGCCGAGCAGTAAGTATCCATCGCAACCCGTCAACAAAAACAAATTTCAGTTATTTGTACTGTTATATAAAAGGATTTGTTACATGTCATTGCTATAAGTCGGGGCTTGGATGGGTGTGTGTATTTGTGTGAGCTTATGTAAGTGAACATTCGTGTTCGTGTGTGTTTGTATCTGTAAACTATAATTTGCTACAAATGGTCGGTCGTTTTGTACACGCATCTCGCACTCACACAATTTCATTTATGCCTTTCCAAGCATTTAAGATTTACATAGATCAGTTAATGTTTATTTGACTGTGTGAACTTGTATTTATGTGAATGTGAATTTTGTAAACATGAAGAATAATTATTGCAGTTTAATTCCTAAGCCATTTGTGACACATTAATTTCCACTTAGTTAGTCTCCTCCTCAGTTATTAACACAATAACTCAATTGTCACAAGACATGCTTCATTTCAAAAACAAATAAATGAATTTTTTTAGAAAATCAGGATTTAAACTATTTTAAATTCATAGAGAAGACAAAGAACTTAAAATACACTATAACGAACTAAATAGTAAGGCAAATCACAAAGAGTTCTTGTGCGTCACATTGATTGTATTTGCTATATTTTTATTAACATCACCCAGTAAAAACTTCGCTTACTTTTTCAAAATGAATAGCTTCTTTAACTCATTATTTAGTAGCTTTCTTCTATAACTACATGTATAACAACTTCTATAACTACATTTTTCTGGATGTATTAAAGTAAAAAAAATAATGACTTGCTTTTGAATGCGTTCTTTTTGGGACATCCCTTGTAAAATTCATTGGTTCTTTCAGTAGAATTGTAAGTAGTGCTCTTATGTTTTTCTGATTACTCAACACATTATTTTGTAGGCGAAGTTTTTACTGGGCACATTCATAAATTGAAACATAAATGGTGGTTAAATTTCAAAGGCCGATGTTGATTTTGAATAAAACACAAACTATTTAGGAAATTATTGTAATTTTATTTTATTATGATATATTGGTATTACTCAATTATGTATGGAACAAAATATCGGCCAAATGGGCGCCGCGACCACGGCGGCACACCTCCATCCGATGGTCCAAATTTTCGATGACCCTGAGGCATAATGGAGGTTCTATGCCGTTAATGTGCCGAATTATCTCATCCTTTAGCTCTTGAATTGTTGCTGGCTTATCGACGTACACCTTTTCTTTCAAATAACCCCAAAGAAAAAAGTCCAACGGTGTCAAATCACATGATCTTGGCGGCCAATTGACATCGCCATTACGTGAGATAACACGGCCATTGAATTTGTTGCGCAAAAGAGCCATTGTTTCGTTAGCTGTGTGGCAAGTGGCACCGTCCTGCTGAAACCACATATCGTTCACATCCATATCTTCCAATTCGGGCCATAAAAAGTTCGTTATCATCTCACGATAGCGAACACCATTCACAGTAACTGCCTGACCGGCCTCATTTTGGAAAAAATACGGCCCGATGATGCCGCCAGGCCATAAACCGCACCAAACAGTCACTCTTTGTGGGTGCATTGGTTTTTCGACAATCACTCTTGGATTCTCATTCGCCCAAATGCGGCAATTCTGTTTATTGACGAATCCAATGAGGTGAAAATGTGCCTCATCAAAAATCACGAAGTGCACGATATGAATTTTGATTTGAACGCCCATTTTCATAATAAGTCTGGATAACTTTAACACGTTGTTGGATTGTGTATCTCTCCATGGTTCAAATTGAGTAAGTCTGAAATAGAGAAATGTCAAATAAAATTCGGGAAAAAACTTGGCGTTTAGGTGTGGTTCACATTCAACATCGGCCCTTACAATTTAACCACCCTTTATGTAACTAATATAATACAATAGTACACTTTGAGAATCGCCTGCGATTTATTGATAAAATATTTTTTTTATTTATTTAAAATACAATTTAATACCTGTTTATACAGGTCGGAATTTAAGTAACGAAGTGGTTTAAATAATCTTTAACGTGAAAATGAATAGATTCAGGCTTCAATAACGCCACCAAGTTGATTCAGAGAAAAGAAACTGTCAATTAGACTTTAAGGCCGTGCGATTTGACACGTCTT
Organism: Pollenia griseotomentosa; assembly: GCA_963931875.1. Taxonomy (NCBI): domain Eukaryota; kingdom Metazoa; phylum Arthropoda; class Insecta; order Diptera; family Polleniidae; genus Pollenia; species Pollenia griseotomentosa. Next base: position 52,954,398 of record OZ007563.1, read on the forward strand.
GATCGTTTCCCGTAGGGCTGTGAAGTCACTGGTGTATACTGATAAACCAGCAACAATTGACATCTTGAATTAACATTGTTCATTTTATTCGTGACATTCAACCAGCAATGCTCGAAAAAGAGGAACAAAATTGGACGTGCCTATTTGTTTTCAATCAGTTTCAAATGGTAATGCAGTGTATTAATCTTCTATTGAAATTATTTTTTTTTATGTTGTCTACAATTTTAAGTTGTGTGGTCTTAAAAAACCCATTTTTTCCTTGTTTAGTAAACAAAATGGCTGCAGGGTTTTATACAACAGCCCCTTTCGTAATTCAGTTTTACAACTGTTAAGGGCGTTAAATATTCTTCAAACTAAAGCATTTGAAAGCTGCCAGACAAAAATAAAATTAATTGTATGTTGGAATATTGGAAACACATCTTCCCCCAAGCTAGTTTTTAGTTTTTATAACTTTATATATAGATTTCAGGTTCTAAATCACTATTATAATCATCTTTATCCAAATCTAAGAGTCCATCTTGCGACATTCATTACCGAACTTTTGAAAATATATATATTAAATGATTGAAGACGTTTCTTAAAATGAAACCGATATTTCAGTTCAGAATACTTTGCATTTTTTATGAACAATATTTAAAACGAAATAAATGTCATCACTGAAATCGAATCTTAATTTTATTTGGGTATCAGAAGTAAGAACTTTAAATTACACCTAAGAGAAATTACCCACGCTATACCCACGACAGTAAAAAATATACCAAATTCGGGTAATTACCCACAAAGTGGCAACACTGAACCAGCGTTTAAAAAACTGCAGTCAAAGTACAAAAACTGCCATTTCTCCAACTTCTTCATTTGTAATTGGCAAAAAAAAAAAAACTGTTGCTTATAAAGGGTGTTTTTTTAAGCTAGATAGAACTTTAAATTGTAAAAAGTAACACAAAAAATTAAATTTTGATGAAACATTTTTTTTTATCGTTTCAGTATACTCTGACAAATCATCATGAATAGACTCACGCTTGAACAACGCTACGAAATTATCAAAATTTACTTTGAAAATCAGTCGTCGATTCGCGCAACTTATATTGCGCCTCATCGCTGAAATTGTGTTCAGCGATGAGGCGCATTTTTGGCTTAACGGGTTTGTTAATAAGCAAAATTGCCGCATATGGAGCGAGACCAATCCACAAGAGACCCTACAGACTCCATTACATCCAGAAAAATGCACCGTTTGGTGCGGTTTTCACGCTGGTGGCATCATCGGACCTTATTTCTTTAAAAATGAGGCCGGAGCTCGCGTTACGGTCAATGGAGATCGTTACCGCACCATGATCAATGATTTTTTGTTTGAAAATATGGATGACATTGATCCGGAGGAGATGTGGTTTCAACAGGATGGCGCTACGTGCCATACGGCGAACGCAACCATCGACTTATTGAAATCAAAATTTGGCGATAAGTTGATTTCGAGAAATGGACGTGTCAATTGGCCTCCAAGGTCGTGCGATTTGACACCTCTCGATTATTTCCTGTGGGGCTACGTGAAGTCACTGGTTTATGCTGATAAACCAGCAACAATTGACGCCTTGGAGGCCAGCATTGTTCGTGTTATTCGTGACATACGGCCAGCAGTGCTCGAAAAAGTGGCCCAAAATTGGACGTCCAGAATGCGCTTCGTCAAGAACAGCCGCGGTGCCCATATGCCCGAAATCATTTTCAAATGTTGAATAAAAAAAAAAATTTCGATTACAATTTAATTTTTTGTGTTATTTTTTACAATTTCAAGTTCTATCGGGCTTAAAAAAACACCCTTTACTTCGGATTCATTAAATTTAAACAGTCGATGTTAAACCAAAAGCGAAAACTTGAACAGAAATTTTCGTTTTTTGTTCGACAGTTTTTGGTTTCGACTGCAGTTTTTTAAACCCTGAAAATAGCTTGATTTTTTTAGATAACAATCTGTTTATTATGTACAATTTTTAGGATAGTACTTTAATTTATATTTTGTTAACTTTCATTTAAACTTAAATTGTACTTAAATACAGTTTGATTTTTTCTGTGTTATTTTAAAAGTCTTTTTTAAATAAGATAAAAATATGGTAGCACTACTACATTAAAAAAAAAATATATATCATAGAAATGTGTATTTATTAAGAAGGCGGCCTAAAAAACAGCTGACTGCTATTACTTTCTAGTTGTTGTTGTATCGTTGTGATTATGACGCCAACTGGCGAAGTTATACGCAATGGTAACTTAAATTAAATTTAAATGTACCAGATTGGTGAAATAAGTTTCTTTTAAGTGTTAAGTTAAAAGCAGGAATTTTGTATTTAAAACGATGTTCGAAACAAACATTAAATAGCGTTCCGTAGTGTTCGGTTCTGTAGATTTGTGGAAAACACCAACGCTAATAGTGTTTCTTTAAACATTTTTAAAAAATAAAAAATGCGACACATTTTTTTTTGGTTTAAAACCATTAATTCGAATCAAATGAGCTTCTTTTCTTCGTAATCGGTGCACAACTTTTGATTTTATTCACAATTTACTGAGAAAACTGAATTGATAAAAATCGAGATTTCCATACAAAAATAAACTATTTTTATTTGTGTGTTCTATTTATGGACGTTTTTTCCTTCACTTAAAAATGAGGTACTTGCACTTAATTTTGAATATAAGTGAAACGTGTTTATCGATTTTCATGATCTATGTCTCATTTTTCATAGGTTACGTAAGTTTACGTAAACGTAATAAGACTTTAATTTTTTCCCGCTTTGGATTTTTATGATTTATTGTATTTAATTTTTTTCGATTATGATGTGATTATAGCGAATTCACGTTCGAACTGCTTAAACGCGTTTAAGAACCCAAGTGTAAACATTGTATTACGCATGTTTTGATTTTCTATACACATTGAAAAATAGTCTGGCCAGACTCATGTGTACCACAAAGGGTTAAAAAGTAAATTTAAGCTATTGCTTATTTCTAAAGTAAAAATTACTTTGGGCATGATGTTGGTGTTTTATCATTCTGTAAGGTGTAACATGAGTAAGTAAATCAATCATAATATTTCTTTCTTTCTAATTCGGGATAAAATCAACTTTATAATACTTGAGTCAAGCGCATTTTGAGATTGATTCAATCTTACTTTTTCTTAAATAAATCTCATTTTCGGATTATTTCAAGTACGAAATCGGGATTGAAAATAGATAATTTAAGTATTTTGCGATTGAAAATCCATATTTGATTCAAGAAAATCCGTCTTCACCAAAATATTAATACCGCTTCGGATTGAGTACGGATGGATTGATTTTTCTTTTGAGTGTACAAACTTTTTTTAACAATGACATGGTCGATGATTGCGTTATATTGAACCATGCTGTAAGTAGTCCATTTTATCTAAAATGGATCAAGAAGTCCAATTTTATTTGCAGGGTTTCCAGCAAAATTTAAGAAATTAAGTTTAATCAAAATAAACACCAAAACATAATATATGAAAAAAAAATGTATACAAATTTACAAAAATTCGAAAATAAGTAAAAAAAAAACCAAAGGAATATTCTTAAACAAAAAAACAATAATGACTCGGTGCAATGATGTCAACATAAATTCAGCTCGTTTAAAACAAAAAGAAAAAAATCAACACGTGCTACAACATGTAACAACACAGTAATACAAAAACAAGCCAAAAGAAAAAGCTAGAACTCAACAATGGCAACATGCCACTTCAATAACAAAAAGTCCTTTGGGAAAATAAAAGAAAATAAAAAAAGGCAGCAAATAGAAAATAAAAATAGGGAATAAAAATGCCAGCATAAAATATGAAAACTAAATATGTACATATAACATACAAATACATACACACGAACCAATACTTAACAACATACACGCATACAAATGCATTCACACATTTTACAATACAAATTGCAAACGTGCAATTGAACTGAAAAATTTCACGTTGAAAAGAAAAATGAAACAGGAACAGAGTTCCTGGTAATACAAAAAACAACTGCAACAAAACAAACAAAAAAAAATTCATAAATAAAAAAATGACAAGTTGATATCAACACAACAATTTGTAAATATTTTGGAATGCAATGCACGTTGCAAGGAAAATGATACAACTGTAACAACAATTACTTTAGCAACAATCTATAATAAACAAAATAAGGGGCAGTTGGTTGCACCTCTCGCCACATGTCCAATTTATCAGCTTAACCTTTTTTGTATACATAAGTCTGTACACTAAGAGAAAAACGAACGTTAATTTAACGATTTTTTACATTCCTGCAATGAATCTTGTTATTACTTTTGAGCCAACGTAGCTACGCGTAGCGGATCCTTCCGGCGACGGAAATCGTTACATTCAGTTCGAAATTGTTATATATCGTTACCTAAAACGCAAAACGCCCTATCTAACATCTTGAAAATTTTACAGGAGAAGCAAATTACTACTAAAAATGTTTATCAATAAATTGCCTTAAATTGTTTATAATTTATTTTTCTTCAATTTTTCTTGTAAAACCTACCAGTTGTTTCGACAATTGACAATGTTGCATATTATGCAGCTGTTAGTAAGGTCTTTCAGCGCGTATCATATAATCTTTTGTAGATAGGGCTGTTTGTTTTTTTGTTAATAAAATCTGTAATTTTGGTTGAAAGATTATAAAATTTTATGTGGACATTAGTGTTGATGCAATTCATTAGATTTATTGAAAAAGTCGATTTTTAATTTTTTGTTAGTTAGGGCCTTTTGCGTTTTAGGTAACGATATATATATTAAAATTGTGTCATTCTATAACATAAATGGCGGCATGTCATAACGTCCACGAACCCATTCTAAAAAGGGTCACAATGTCCATGAATGGCGTGTCATAAGGTCCCTGGACATCATGGTACTTCTTAGTCATCAATTAGCAGTTGGCTCCATTATTGTCAAGCTCGAGGACGAAAGATTAAATAAAATCCAGAAGTTTTTTAAATCTCAAATTGCTAAGTTGTAAGCCTTGAAATCCCGAACCTTATAATTCCAAGTTCTTAAATCCTAAATTTAAAAATATCGAACTAGGAAGCTTTATTAGTGAAGCCTGTGTTTGTTATACCATAGAGTAGTATAAAATCCTCCATAGCAATGCAGGGAAGCTTAAGTTAGCGAAGTCGGTGTGTTATACCATACAGGAGAAATTCTTTGTATAACAAACACAGGCTTCGCTAGTTAAAGTGAACACATTTGAGAGTGAAGTAACACCAAAAATTGTCACAATATCCGAGGACCTTATGACACTTTAATAAGTGTAATTTTTTATAAACACATTACGTTTAAATCGGCTGTTAGGTTTAAAAAAAATGCATTTAATTTATTCCTTTTTATATTACTTACGGCCAATTTCACCAAGTTCATGATGAGATGAGATGAGATTTTCATGCACTAAAAAATCTGAAATAAGCGCACAAAATATTCACTAAAAACTCCAAAATATGCCTTAAAAAAATAAAAAATATGCATTAAAATTTTGAACATTTTTATTAAAATGGCGTTTTTTTAATTTTTTTAATACAAAAAAAAAATAAAAAGTTCAGTCAAATAATTAGTATTGTGGTTATTTTGTTAATCTATTCATGGTTTTTAATCCAAATTTTTAATACTTTTAATTAGGCTTAAGTTCATCAAATTTAATTTTCATTAAATTATTTTTATGAAGAAAGCAATTTTACAGCAAGAAAATTAATTAAAATTGTGTTCAGTCTAATATTTTTTAAAACTTAGTTTAAATAACTAATTTAACCCTTCGTCTTACTCATGAGTCTGGCCAGACCTTTTTCGATTTTAAATGTTAGTTTAGATTATTTAAAACCCAGGTAGAGACTTGAAATTTCAGGTAGCCTTCTAGAACATAGTTAGCTTTAAAAAGCTGACAAAATATAGCCTGGAAAGGATATATAAGGAAACTTGTTCGAATATTTTACTGCATACATCACATTCGTAACACATGTGGTCTAGCCAGACCCATATATATTTTGTATAGAAGCTTTTTTTAATTATTTTTTTGTTAAATTATCTATTACATATATATTTAATCTTATTAAACATACAAACTAGTAGCTTCATCTAATTCTCAATTAAAAAAAAAAACCAATAAGTACGGTAACTACTTAGTAACTCACGTTTAGAAGCTGATTTGTACATGTGAAGAGTGGAGGCTAATGACTTAGAACATACTAAAGCTGCTGAGGTAGGATATGAAATTCAATCGTTGACAGCTAAAAAGAATGATGATGTGGATTACGTTCCAAATAAGAACGATTCAACCGGTACTAAAAATAATTTGGTCATAAAACCAAATTAATCGTTTGCTTCTCAGGACGGTGAAGAAGAACTACGTGTACAAACTTGTCAACAATACTCTGCCCATGATTATTTCTATGGTAAAGATTGGCTAAAATGGAATAAGCAGCAACTTAATGTTGGTATATGCTGCGTCAAAATAATATGCGTTTTGGAGTTGGTCCCATTGAACAAGGCTCTATTCCAATTCAGGCGCTCAAGAGATTTTGCACACCAAATATTTAATTTATAATCATAACTAAAACAAATTGTATTCGTGTATTTGCTTGAAAAGGAACGATGTTTGAAAACTTGCAACGAATTGGTACTATTCAATATTGAAAATCAAATATCATATGCTCCAAAAAATTTTTGTTTAAAGAGTTCAGATTGTCAGCAACATTCTAAAATGAAAATTACATGTTTCAGTTGCTTAGGAAATCCACAATGCTAAAACATTTATTTTATTTCTCTGTTTTATTACAAATAAAATAGTACTGCATATTATAAACATGTTATATACATTTTATGAAATAAAACGATCTTATTTTTCAGTTGTTAGAAAAATTCTGATTGGTGAAAATATGTAAATTCGTATATTATTAATAAAAATAATATGAATATGTACGCATATTATTTCATATAATGAATTTCATATTTTATTTAAATTATAAATGTGTATTATATAAAATTAAGTTAAAAAAAAATTTTGTTTTATTTATTCATAAGTTGTTTGGGTCTGGCTAGACTCATGCGTTACGAATGTGAAAATAAAAACATGTGTAAGACCGAGGTTAAATTTTTGTTTGCATAAACAAATAAATATTTTTTATATTATCAAAAGTAGGCCTTTGTCTGTTCGGCCGCAAAAAACATTTGTACATGGAAAATGATCTCCCAACGTCAACCAAAGTTATAGAAGCATACTTGAAGGATGCCAATTCATTTGGAGAATATTTATTTTCTAATTCAAATCCCACATTTGATTACAGATCAAAAATTGTATTATTTTTTGAAATTCTTAATTTTATTGCAAAACTTTTGGATTTTTTTTTTTTAATTGGTCGGGATATTCTTCCTTCCACAATGATAATTTTACTTTCTGCATATCAGTTAATTTGACTTGAGTTGTCTTAAGTGAACAATATTCCTCAAATTTAGTTATTATTACACCAATATCCGTAGTTAGAAAATACAAATGCTAATAGACTTTTAATGTTATTTAAATTTAATATTTCTTTTACCTTTTTAATTGCATTAGCCCCGGTAGCAACAAGTTTATCAATAACATTTTTAAATTGCTCAACATTTTTTGAATAGTATTCTGCAGCTTCTATAGCCAGGTTAATACTGACTGCGGTGGTAAGGGTACCAAGGGATACATTTCATTAAAAATTGTAAAGAAGCCTTTAAGAATATACTTTTCACGTATGAAACCAATAAATTGGCTTTTAATTTCCTCTATACCTCAATACCACCCATATGCCAAGCAAGTAACATGTGAACCGTTTTGGATAAAATATTTTAAGCTCATTGGCAGCCTTAGCATGTAAACCGATGCAGCACCGGTTAAAAAAAAGAATTTCTGCCTTAGTTTTGAAAATCTTTTTCCAAAAAAAACAATTATTTATTGATCTTAAATTTTTTTTTTGGAATACTTTTTTTGTGTATTTGGAAATTTTTTGTAGAAATTTATTTTATAATATGGAAATTTAAAAAAAATTTATCACTCAAAAATGTTAAAATATGCAAAAATATGCACTTTAAACCAAAATACGCAAAAATATGCCTTTTCACCAAAATATGCAATGCCATTCCCGTTTTGAAGTTTTATTAATGAAAAACTGATACCAAACGGTTATTACAGTAATGAAAATTTTTTATTAATAAGATTTCTCTATGACGTGCTAAATTCCAAATTTTTATTTTTGATAAATACACTAAAATTTATTGGTTAAGGAAAACTAGTTTTTATGCGCATTTTAATGGTTGCTTTCAGATCATCAGGAAACTTTTTTCCAAGGTTTAAGAGATGCTAAATATTAATATTATAAATTATTATTATTATATTATAATATTATAAAAATAAAACTGTAAAGCGAATAAAAATTATAAACACTCAAAGTTTTAACCGTTAACAATATCAGAGTTTAAACAAAACACCAACAATTAACAGTGAGTTTATCTTTTCTTACATTCCCCTAAAAACAAAATTAAAAAACAAATTGTTTCATTTAAAAATAAACCAACTTACAATTTCACAGCTGTATTCATAAAAATTTATTGATGATTAATTGACCGTTTTTAAGCAAAAATTGCTTAAGTTGTATTCATAAACGAAAAAAAGTCTATTGAACCTTTAATAAACCATTCATAAAGTAAGAAAATTTATTGTTGGATTTGTCCTTCTTTAAACCAAAAATAAAATGACATTTTGATAAGTGTTTGCATTTAATGATATTATTTTTGTGAAATATGTTGAAAAATAATGACAAAAATGTTTTATTTATTAATATGGACATGTTAAATACATTTAACTATTTTTTTTTTTTATTTTAGACAACAAATTTAAAGTTATATTGATAATTATTTAAAAAAATTGTATTTGATTTAAATGAATATGTTCAGGGGCAAATGCAGATATTCTCTTTAATTATTTATTAAATTATTGCAACTAGTTGTTTTTTTGTTTAAAACAACAAATTATTGTTCAAAAATATTTTTTTTTTTAAAAATAAGCAAATCATAATCATAGTGATGTTAATAAAAAGTAAACAAACTTTTTATTCGAATACTTTCTTATCGAATGTTTAAAACAGGTTCAAACAAAAGATTTTATGATAGTTTTCGGCAACATTTTGTTCAGAAACTAAAATAATATGTAGTTTTATTTGATAAGAATAATTTTGAAGGTCTACAATGAAAAAAAAAATTTAAATATAGAATATCATGTGAACCGAATAGAAGTTTCATGAATCACTAACAATAAAATGGCAGCAAAATATAAAGAAAGTTGCCATACTTAAACACAAAATCGCGACAAACAGTTAACAGTAAAAAAGCTGTTAATGTACGTTTATGAATACAAATTTTTATAAGAGGTTTATAAGACAAAAAGCGTTTAATAGTTATTACATACTATAAGCTTCAAATAAGAACTTTTTATGAATATGGCTGTCAGTTTTTTTTTTATTGCACGTGCACATGCAAATTTATTATCAAAGTTAAAACTTTCATTGCATTAATGAATGCGGGACAATGAAATGGTTTCATTTCAGCAACGAAGTGTTTTTTTTTCAGTTCAGGGATTCGGATTTTCAGACCGGTTTTTTCTGCCATTCAGTTATCAGGCATTTTCTAAGAACAATTTTTAGATTGACGAAAAAACCGGAATTTTTGTTTTAAAACTTTTTGAGGTTTTATTATTTATTTACTGTTTAATAAATTTCATGATGTATTTATTCTATAAAAACTATAAAATATTTAATTAAAAGTATTTTCAACAAAAATATATACCTTTTTCCATTATTAAATTTTAAGCGGAAATACGATGACTTTACCCTGCGGAAAATTTGTGTTAATTTCTCTTATCCCGTGACCATTGAACACAATATTATAATAAGAAGGAACGAATTGTTAGAGGTGAAATTGACACAAAACCAGTCATGTGACTGGATTTTGTGAGGCTAGTGACTGACTGCAACTGGTTCATTTACTTTATATGAAGCGGATATTTCTTATTAACATGGTCTTGGCCTAGGAGGCGTAAATTGCTTTAGTGATCTGTTCACTCGGGACAATATTTCGGACAGGCAGTATTGAATGTGTACATTTTGGCTATTTCAGTGATCTGTTACAAAGTGTTAAAAAGGAGCCAATTAACCCCATCCTAGGACATCACCATTTTAAAGTTACAAGTTTATATAAAGTGTTAGAGCTAGAACCGGTCCCTACCGCTTTAGACCTGGCACGTGACAAGTTTGATGTTAGTTCCCTTTTCCCTAGAATATAGGGTAAAGTGTACTAAGCATTTTTTACAAACAATTTACCTATCACCCAGTGATAGCCAAACTAAATTGGTAACAAAAATCGTTTTACTCGTCATTTTGGCAAAAAAAAAAAATTTTAAAACTCAATTATCATTTTTTTATTACATTAGCGAAGTTTAGAAGGAATAAAAATGCAAAAAAAACGTAGCTCTTCTGTTAAAACCAACAACAAAAACACAGAGTTTAAGGTAGATTTCTTGTAACAGTTACGATATACTTCGGCCGTTTAAAACAAAATAACTTGTTCGATTCGGTAAAATAGCGTTTCTTAATATTTGTTTATGGACATTTTAGCTAAAGCATGTTAAACATGATATTTTTAAACAAAAAATCAAGAAGTCATAACCCTACTGAACATATGACATTTTTAATTTTACTTCTTTAAACGAACGAATTATCCAAAAACCAAAAGATTCGAATTTATATTTTCTTTAATCAGTCTTCGACTAACACTCATCGGGCACAGTCAGCTTTTCTCTGTATTGTTTTTCGCGCATTAATTAAATTTACTTTAGTAAAGAACAAAATCAATTTTGTTTTATTCTTTAATATCTTTCTTAAATTTACATTGCATTGTTGTAAATATATATAACAAACATGCCCCCCGGGCCACCCCTTATAGGGGACAACCGGTTTGCAATTCTTGCCGACCGGAGTCCTCAGAGAAAGAGAAAAAAGAGAAATAGAGGAGAGTCGCCAGCTGAATTCCCCGCACTTCCAACTCATAAGTTACCAAACCCAAGGTATGTTGTTGTTAGCGCAGTAGACGCTAAAAAACCACTGTCAGAATATTCGTGTTTTGGCGTTCATAGATCTCTCCGACTTATTAGTAATGACATATTATCAATTTCCCAATTAAGAGATGGAAGTCTGCTCTTACTTGTAAAAGATAATGTAACGGCAAAAAAATTTATTGATTCCAAAGAATTACACGGTATATGCCCTGTAGTTTGTAAATTACATGAACATCTAAATTTTACTAAGGGCACTATTTACGCCCCATATCTCAAATCTGTCCCCGATGAGGAAATTACAAGTGAACTTAGTTCCCAAGGTGTTGTTGGCATCTACAAATATGAGAAAATACTCGATGGTAAAAAGCTACCTTCAGGTGTTATTCTATTAACATTTAATTTATTTAATTTACCAGAAACCATCGACATTTCCTGGTATAAAGTAAAAGTAAGGGAGTACATTCCCAATCCCATGAGATGCAAAAGTTGTCAAATATTAGGACACACCATTAAACATTGCAAAAACTCCCCCTCTTGTGTCAATTGTAATCTCCCCCCTCACGCCGATACTACTTGCTCTAGAACCTATTGTGCCAACTGTGCAGATGAACACCCTGCATCATCAAATAAATGTTTAAAATATATTCAACAAAAAGAAATTCTAAAAATAAAAACACAAAGAAAATGTTCAATTCGAGAAGCAACAACAATTTACAGAGAGCAATACAAAATCAATACTCACTCTACCTCTTACTCAGCAATTACCTCAAACAATAATACAATAGCTGATAACAAAAATTAAAACAAAAATTCAATTAATGAAACTTCTATAACTGTTTCATCAGAAACCAACAAAAAAAATAAAGACAGTGATTACCTCTCTGAATCTTTACCAAAAACAAACGACAACACCATCGATTTAAGCAAAGTAAATACAAATACTTCTAAAGAAATAAAATATAACAACCCTTCTCTTAAAACAATTACAACATCAACAACTAAACATACTGATACCATCCACAACAATAACAACAAAACAACAACAATAAAATCTTCAAGATCGAACTCTCTTAACCTCTTTAAATCTTTTCACAACTCTCCAAACATTACTCTTAATTTATCAGAACCTAGCTCTGATGTCGAATCACAAGAGATAGAATTTATAGCATCTGACGACAATATGTCAGATTAACGATGCATTTATATTCTTCAGTAATTAATATTCTCTTAAACTTCTTACAATAATAAATACCTATTCATGTTAAAAATTATTCAATGGAATATGCGAGGCTACCATAACAACTATACTGACCTACAATTACTTATTGCTGAAAATAAACCAGATATTATATGTTTACAAGAGACCAAATGCAAAAACAACAATAATCCAATTACTCCTAGAGAATATGTTGGATATTTCTTTAACCCTAACACCTCAGCCAAACAGGGATCCGCTATACTTATTAAAAAAAATATACCTCATAAGCTTTTAAATACAAATCAGACATCCAACATTGCCGGCTTAGAAATAAACTCAACTTTTAAATTTTCAATATTTTCTGTATATTTTCCTCCAAATACTACACTGGAATAATCCCAGCTCAATAATTTAATAGCAAACATATACACACCAGTTATCATTGCTGGCGATTTTAATGCATGGAGTCCCATTTGGGGTTCACCCTCAACAAACTCTAGAGGTAAAATTGTAGAACAATTTTTGCTGGATTCTAATCTTTCTACACTGAATAACGGGTATCCGACACATTTCAGTACTCGTAACACGTTTTCTCATATTGACTTGTCAATCGCCTCTATTTCCATTATACCTATGTATATGCAGATGGTACGTCATCAAAGATCTTTTCAATAGCGATCACTATCCTATCGTCATGGAAGTATTTCCCCAATACCACCCAAAAACTACAAAAATTTCAAACTATAACACTGAATTTGCAGACTGGGTCCTATATCAATCTAATATATTGCGTTTCTGCGACATTTTCCCTTATTCCGAAAATATTAATAGAGAGGCCGCCAATATAAGAAAAATAATTAGACGCTCTGCCAATGAAAGTATACCCACAACGACCAAGGGAAGCAAACCTAAAACGGTCCCCTGGTGGTCTAGGGAACTACAAGCACTTCGCGATGAAAAAAAACTCACGTGGAAACATTTTCGACGAAACATGTCTGTAGATAATCTCGTAGCATATAAAAAATGTAATGCATTATTCAATAGAGCGAAAAAGTTGGCCAAACTCAAATCTTTCAATGATTTCACAGAAAATCTTAATCCAACCACCCCGCCCAATATCTTATGGCAAAATATTCGTAAATTAACTGGTAGTTACATACCAAGAACAATAAATTCAATATCTTTTAGCGGGAAAATTCTAACAGATAGTAATGACATTGCAAAAACGTTTGCAGAGTATTGGTCAAACAACTCGGAAGACATTAACTTCTCCCAGAGTTTTCGCATTGCTAAAACTCAAACTTCATCTTTGAATATAACCTCCTGCCCTCTTAAAGCACTGGTAATGGAACAACCAATAACTAAACAAGAGCTAACTTTCGCCCTTAATACATCAAAGGGTAAAACCCCTGGGCTTGATAAAATATCCTACCCAATGCTAAATCATCTTCCCGATAAATGTAAAGTTCGTATTCTAAATTTATTTAACAACATATTTAATACGGGTATAATACCACAATTCTTTAAAACTGCCCTTGTAGTGGCTATTTACAAGAATAATAAAGCATTAGACAATATTGAATCATATCGACCCATTTCTCTTCTTCCATGTCTTTCGAAACTTATGGAAAAAATTATCTCACGACGTTTGTTGTGGTACATAAAGAAACATAATTTATTATCACTAAACCAGGTTGGATTCCAGTCTGGTTTAAGCACTGTGGATGCTTTACTGTACATTGACCACATAATATGCAAAAATCGTTCTACCAGGGGACACACATCCATTTTGTCAATAGACTTCATCAAAGCGTTTGACAAAGTTGGAATTCATATAGTACTCCAGAAACTCTTAAGCTGGGGTATCGGTCCGAAGTTATTTAACTTTGTTAAGTCTTTTCTTACAAACCGAAAATTTTCTGTCCGTATAAATGAAACATTTTCAAGTACATTACCCTTGCACAATGGGATCCCACAGGGATCCCCACTATCCGTAACCCTCTTTATTATTGCTTTTGACGACTTGAGTCGCATACTAAGTAATAATAAGAAAATTGAACACTGCATTTATGCCGATGACCTTTATGTAATAGCAAAAGTTCAGGCAAATGAAAGAATTAAAGAAGAATTTTACAAAACCCTACTTGCCATTGATAACTGGACCAAATTATCTGGTGCAGATATCTCATTTGATAAAACAAGTCATCTGCATATTTGTAGAAAACATAATTGTAATAATATTACTATAGAGTATAAAAACATGAAAGTTCATAATGTAAATAACTTTAAGATTTTAGGTCTAAACATTGACTCTAAGTATAGCTTTAAGAACCATTGTAATTATTTATAGAAAAATTTAATGACTAGACTAAATATTATAAAATATCTATCTTCTTATAAAAGCAATATGCACACAAATAGTCTCCTACGTTTAGTTAAATCGTTAATAATTTCCAAAATAAACTATGCACTAGTTGTCTACAGCAAAGCTGCAAAATCAACATTAAAAATGGTCGAACAAATCCTTAACACAGCCATCCGGTCAAGCCTGAGAGCGTTTCGTACTACTCCAATAAAAAATCTGAAAGCCGAAGGGGGATTCGACTCCCTACGAATACATGCCAATAAACTTAAAGTCAAACTTTGTCATAAAATTTTTTGTAGCAAATCCTCTTTACTGCATAAACACATAAACTTATTAAAGAAAAGAAAGAAGGATCTCAAATGTCCATCAACTTTATCCCATATTTTTAAAGTAACAAGAAAATTTAACTTACAAAAATTAAAGCCACCCCTGCAAATTCACCCGCCTTGGCGACTTGAACCCAACATTTTTCTCAGAAATTTTCAAAGTTTTGACAAACATACTACACCACCATCAGTATTTAAATCCTTATTTAATGAATTGGTTTCAAAATACAAAAATGACAATTGGAATTTTTTATACACCGATGGATCAAAAACTATGAATCATGTAGGATTTTCCGTAGTGGACCAAAACTACTCCACAAAAATAAGAGGACTACTTCCCAACCACGCAACTGTATTTGAAGCAGAGGCAGAAGCAATTATTGAAGCTTTGAAATTATGTAAGAACTCTTCTAACAAATACATAATCTTCACTGACAGTCGTTCGGTTTTCGATGCAACATTTAACCATCAAAACAACAATCATAGCATTATTATAATCCAACAACTATTAATACAATTGGTTAAAAAAGTTAAGCTATGTTGTATTCCTAGCCATACTGGTATAAAAGGAAACGAGACTGCAGATAAAGCAGCCAAATCAACTGTTTCTCATCCGTCATACGTATATATACCTCAATCAATAAAATTTTTAACAAGAAAAATACTTCAAAATATTAATTCCTCTATTCTAAAGCAATGGGACAGATATAACCACCTTTATAAACAAATAAATCCAAGCAAAACTCCTATAACTCTTCCAACTTCTACCAACTGTCATAAAAATAAATGTTACACCAGGCTCCGCCTTACACATACCAGATTGACACATCAATATTTGATATCCAGGGATCCCCAACCTATGTGTACTTTTTGCAACAACTCAATATTAACAGTCCCCCATAATCTTTCTGACTGCCAAGCATTATACACCACACGTTTAAGAATATGCAAAACAAATATCAAATATCATAACAAATAACAAATAACAAATATCATTAATCTACTAACTAATACATCAGAAGACAATGTTGACAAAGTTTATGATTTTTTAAAGTGTATTAAGTTACATAATTATATCTAAATCTAAAATTTTTTTAAATTTATATTTTGTATAACGAAGGCCGATAGCCTTAGATGCTAGTGCTTAAATTATATAATTTATTGTAATTTTAATTATAATAAATATTAAATAAAATAAAAAAAAAAAAAAAAAAAAATTTTATTTAATATGTAATTATAAGAAATGATTGGCAAAAGTAAAACCTTTTTAATGAAAGTTGTTTACCTTTAAAAATCCCATGTCGCGATGCGAGGGCTTAAATACAATGACGTTTTTTGGTGGCGGCAGTGACATGAGTCTTGACCGGAAGGGAGTCCCATGACAGAAGGATCTAAGCCAAGTACAAACGAATAATTACTGTCTATTAGCTTCTGTTGCTCCTTATTGCAGCAGCTAATTGGCAAGCTCTCTCTCCGCATCCCTTTTTACCTGTAACCCTTTTAAAGCTATCGGTCTACAAATCCGTTAGAGCGGCTGCTGGTCTGGGTTTGTCTCCAAAGGAGCGACAGTAATCCTTTGCCAAGCAGTAGGCATGACATGCAAAACTTTTTCCCCCGAAATGTCGACAAAATATTAATGCTACAAAGCCGGTAAACGGATCCAAATCTCCGGAGACCTGACTTCTACAGCGTCGGTTTCAGGCTGTAGTTAATTGTCAGCTCCTAAGTAACACAATTGTATTTTTTGATGTGAATTTTTGCTTTAACCTTCCTATACTCATGTAAAAATATGAAACACGAATACTGGCTCCCGGTCTGCCAGACCGACGTTTGCAGAGCCTTCAAAACTTACATTAGTCAAAACAAAAATTTAATAAAACCCCATTTACTTTTAGAAAAGTATGTTTTTAGTAATATAAACAAAAGTTGTAGCGAAAATAACTTTGTATATAGGATTAATTTTAGTTTTTGTAAAATATGGTTAAATTCTTAAGAGAAAAAAACATTAAAAAAATTTATTTCCTTTTTAAACGTCGGTCTCTCAGATCAAATATGGCTGTATGCGCACACCTGTCTAGCTTTCACAAACCTTGAAACCAGGATTTTTTTGTAATTGGGGATAAACATTTCGTGAAAATCCCCAGGGTATTTTTTTGGGAAAAGCACTTTTTCGCTGGGGATTTTTGGGGATAATAAATTGTTATAAATTTCATTTTTGCTATCGTAAGACCGATTTTGTCAAGATGTGTGTCCAAATTTTAGTCTTTTCGAGGCTTAAAACTTTTTCAAGAACTTGTTGAAACAGTTTTAAATATGCTTTTTGTACCAACTAGCGTTACTTCTGTTGAACATGTCTTTTTCTGTAATGAATACAACCAAAATCAATATTTGCAACAAAATGCTATATAAGTTATTAGAATTAATAAGAATAAATACACCCTAAATTTCAACCTGCCCACATTTACCCCAAATATGTTTGGCAAGTACATATGTATGTTTGCCTGTGGGTTGAAACGGAAAAAAAGCACCTAAAAATAATCTAAATATTTTTTTTTATTTTCATCATTGTATTTAAGTCAATTGAACAAAACTCATTGTTTTAAGTTCAAAGTTTTTTTTTGCGCTGATTGTTTGTTTTTTTTATTCATTTATTATTCGAAATCAATCAGTGCATGCGTCTTTCGTGCATTACCATTTTAAAGTGTATTATTGTTGTATTTCGAGTGTTATTTTTGATCAAACAGTGAAATATTATTTGGTTATTATAAATAAAAAAATTTAAATGAGTGGATCAGTCCGTGATCGTTTTCTCTTCCTTAATCCGGACGAAATTGAGCAACTTTGGTTTTGCGACACCAGTGACAATGAGGAAAAAGCTGCTGCATATATAGATGAAGAGGACATCGTTTTTCTAGAAAATGACGCTTTGGAAATCCAAGGAGATGAGCCCATAGAAGTTGTTAATGAAGGAACTAATCCTATAGATTCTTCTGTAATTAAAAAGGCTCGCGTTGGTCGTAAAGCGGTACAAGTTTCTGTAGAGGATGAGCCAATTGCATCGACTTTAAATGCTGCAGTAATACCAGAAAAGCCAGCACTTTTTATACCACCAGAGAAGACTTTCTGGTTCAGAGAGACGCTTGCCTATAAAAACCCCGTTTTCAACGGATTTCAGGAGAATTGCATATATGAACATCCACAAGTTCTTAAACCCATTGTAAATGCACATGTGGAAATGCCGCAAGCGTATGATGTGTTCAATGCTGTTTGTAATTTTCAAGGTAAGTTTTTATAATTGCAAGTTTTTATACAAGCAGGTAAAATTAATATAGATTGCCCGTTGGTTGTCCAGCACTACAACAAGGGAATGGGAGGTGTCGATCTCATGGACCAAAAAAAGGTTTACTATGAGTATGATCGCAGAAATAAATGGCAGTTTTATATTCGATTGTTCTTTGATCCCTTCGAAATATGCGTCCATAATAGCTACGTGATATATAGCAAACTCATGTTAGCTAACAGCTTCGCCGCAAAAGTGACCTCGATTGATTTTCGGGCAGCTTTAGCAAAGGAAGCAACCAGAACTGGAAGTATCTCTCTAAAAAAGACAAAGTATTTCCATAAAATGGAAAAACGTGAAAATTAGAAACGATGCCTTCGTTGTGCCAGCTGTGGAAAATATAGCCTCACAAATGTATTTTGTAGTATATGCAATGTATTTCTTTGCTTTACATAACGTGACTGTTTTGGCAAATACCACGTATAGGACTTATCTTAAATTGTAAGTTATTTATAAATTACTTTTTTAATAGTTTAAATAAATAAAAAAATGTATAAAACATTATATTTTTCAATTTAACTTTTTGGATAAAAAATTCTCTTTCAGCCCATAGGCAACTATATTTGCCAAGCAAAAAGAGGGATAAGTAGAGGACCAGGGAAGCCTATTTTTTTACGTTTCTATTATTGGGCCATATATTATGAAAATAAGAAAAAATAAAAAATATCTTCGGCAGAAAAAGTCTGGTCCTCAAAGGGTTAAAACAATGCACCTTGCTGTGACAAATTTATTCAATCATCTCAAATACACTTTTTAAACAAACAACATGTAAAACAAAATTGCACTGGCTGATGAATCAGAAGATTTTAATTCCCTAGTTTTTGAAATGATAAATATTGACGCATTATTATTTTTCTTTTGGGGTTTTACGTTGCCCTTGTTACATACTATGCATGTGTACATAGATAAGTATAACTCAAAGAATAAATAACATTAGTTTTAATAATATTACCCAGTAAAAACTTCGCCTACAAAATAATGTGCGAAAAACATACGAGCACTACTTACAATTCTACTAGAAGAACCAATGAATTTAACAAGGGATGTCCCAAAATGAACGCATTCAAAAGTAAGTCATTATTATTTTTTACCCACATACATCCAGAAAAAAGTAGTTAAAGAAGTTGTTATAGATGTAGTAATAGAACAAAGCTACTAAATAATGAGTTAAAGGAGCTATTCATTTTGAAAAAGTAAGCGAAGTTTTTACTGGGTACACAAATGGATTAATTTAAATAAATCGATAAATGTATTTATAGATGTATATTATTTTTAAGAAAATGTGGGGATTTTTGGGGATAAGAAAATAGCTATTTTGGGGATTTTTGGGGAAAAATCGCAAATTGGGGATAAGGCTTAAAATAAATTTAGGAACCCTGCTTGAAATCGCTCTAAATTGAAGCTAATAGAAATCACAATGCTCTTGCGCTCTTAGTTCATAATAAAAAAAAATTAAATTCGATAAGTTTCACAGACCGCATGCGTAACCATAGAAATATTAAATGTCTAACTATAATATGCTTAAGTTGTCTTAATCTACTATGAGAAAACATGTATTCATATGTGTCACACCTATTGAACTTAAGGAAAATGTTTGTTAAGTTTTATGGATCTGTCATTTGCTAAAGCAAAGTGCTAAACTGATCGCATTTTTCATACGAAACCAAATATTTTTTGATTTTGTTTATTAGTTGCATTCGGATGATAAGTGGGAATCTAGAAAGCATTCCAAATGTTTGACATTTTCGAGGTGTTCTACTTTGAAACCTTATCGCGCCGGTACAAAGGGATCCATGAAAAGCCTGCCATCAAGGCGTAATCTTGAATACTTATTTGCCAACCTCGTTTTCAACAACATGTCAATTGGTTGATCTGTTTAGAAAAAACAGAAATATTTCTGAAAAATGTTTATTCTGTGCGACAGTATTTTAGTTCACTTAAGCAACGATGTCTTCCAATTAATTTGTGCGAACATCGATGTGATCGCCTAATTAAGTAAATTTCTACTAAAAATGCTTTTTAAATTAAATTTATTTTTTACGTCTGATCTTTTTTCCTTAAAGATGTACCTGGACTTTTTTAAAATACATTAATACAAAATAAAATGTTAATGTATCATACAAATTTTCTAAGCTTTACTTACATTTGCTCTATGAAAAATAAAAAAAGAAATCCAACAATTTTCTTTTTACTTTGTATAAATTTGTTTTCCTAACAATTTCTATTTACTTGTTTATTTTACTCGTCTTACCCCCACCGCCCCTAATGCTTTTTATACTTTTACTACTTCTGGCTAGAAAACAAATCCTATTTATATTTTGTATTTGTTTTCTTGTAATTTTATTGCTTATATTTTCATATCCTTTCAACTTTAGTTGATGCAACATCCTGGACCTAAACAAATAAGTTATCAATCCCACAAAATATACAATGCAAATTCATCTTACTTGTTTAGTAAAATAAACTTTTGCTGGCTACATTTTCCAACTTTTTTTCACTCTCGCTCTCTCTCTCCTTTGGCATGGGAAACTCTTTACTTACTCTTACTTGAAATTAAATGCATCAAACAGTGCAACACAATTACACTCATCGACAAGGAGAATTTCTGTGTTGTTGTTTGGTTAAAAAAGGATACAACCAGCAAACAGGATTAACAAAATAACTTACTTGAAAAGTTGTTAAGTGTGAACGAACAGTGGGGTTTGAAGTGTACAAAAGTTTCTGATACTAACCTTACAGTTATTTTAGTGGAAGAGTTTTAAAAATGGTTATGCTAGTGTTAGCCCACTGTACTTGGTTTATTTAGCATATGGCAAAAATCAGTAATACAAACTTAAATCGAAGTTAACATTCGATTCTAACTAAAACACTTCAGAAGCCCCTTGTAGTGTTTATAGATAAAGTGCAAGGATAAACAGGAATAACACGCACATACAAACTTAAACTTACACACACTTGTACAACTAACATGAGAAGCAACTATCACAACAACAATTTGTTTGAGAAGAGTGCCACATTCGGCTTAGACATATTATACATACGTATTCACCCTACGTTTTGTTCACTGGATATTGTTGGACCAAGAAAGCGACTAAGAAAGGAAATGTTTTATATAAAAAATTTATAAAATGGTTACAAAAGCGACAATGGCCATTGCGTAATGACGTCGTAATTACGTCAGAACCACATGCGTATGTGGATTTTCACATTTGGTGTACTCTAGGCTTTAGATTATTAAGCGTGACTTTTACCAGCTTTTGCTGCTATTTTTGTTTGGTAAATGTTAAATGTTTAAATCTTTGCCTGGCTGCAATGTCTATTACCAAGAGGGATTTGTGATTAAAAGAAAAAAGTGATGCTATTATACTTTACATTTTCATCAAAAGCAGTATATAAAATTAGCAAAAGCAGCTTAAAAATTCGTTAGCCAACTTTAAAAGAAGTGCATGTTGGCACATCGAACAAATAATGTTTTCGTTTCTATTTATAAATATTGGTTTGATGCGTTTGTGCTCTATCCTAGTAAAACCTCGTCAATGATTTTGGAAGAAAACTCTAAAAATGGGATCGTCAACATCGAAACACGTACGACTTTCGAACCCGTTTTTTAAAGGAAGGCAAAGATTTAAACAATCGGAAGTAAAGCCTCTTGTTAGCACTTGATCCCAGATGATTAACCATTAGCTGCTGCAAGTATCTTTATAAAGCAGACAAAAGAGTTGCTTCAGATGTTACTTAAAATGCTACCCTGCCTTTTGGAACGTTAGCCGAGGAAGCGCTTAAGATTCCCAACAAACACTTTATAAATGTTTGAGAACTTATCAAGGGAAAATAACATGCAATATCTTTTTAATAGTTTGCTATTGTCCTTCCGATGAATCAAAATATGGCAGTATTGTGTCATGATCAGGGAAACCAGAAAGATGCTCTAAAAAAGGCGTTTTATAAAAAAATTTATATAAAATTTTATACAAAAAATTCAAAAATTGCTAACTTGAAAGCAAAATATTCAACAATTTAATAACAGTTCCATTTTATTAAAACAAAGTTATATTAAGAGGTTAAAATTCATATAAAAGTAACTTGTGTCGAGTTTACTAGAAAGTTACGAAAGTTACTAGATATTAACATCCATATGAGATGTTTTTATCTTAAAGGGATATAAGGGACGGTCGCTAAATTGTTTTTTAATGTTAACATTTAAAAGGAAGTTAAAGCTGTTAATAGATTGCGAGCTTAACGCAAATGTCAACTGATTCGAAAAGAGTTTAATTTGCAGTTACGGGCACAAAGAGTCTTATTTGTAACGAAATTTTAATGGGGAATATGTGATTTTATAGACCGATTCTCACAATTTAAATTGACTTCGTCCATAGTACAATTAAAATGTATTTACCAAATTAGATCTTTGATTAAGGTTAACATGAACAGACAACCAGACGGACGGATGGACATTGCTAGATCACTTAAAAAAGTGATTATTTTATATTATATTTTAGATTGGTCCAAAACGTATATAATTGCTTTTTTTCTTAATTTTTTGCTATATATTAAATTTAAAGGTTAAAGTAACATTTATCTTTAACCTGCTTTATCTTACATTTTTAGATTAAAAATTATGTAGATATGTAGAAATTGAAGCAACGCGTTGGGTATTCATATTTAAAACAGAAAAGCCAGAATTTTGAAAAAAAACTTTTTTTATTTGCTTCAAAGCCTCTTGAAGGCTTCTAAAAAAATTTCATATTTATCAAAATATGCGTCAAAAGGCAAAATATGCGATATAAACTTAAAAAATGCTGCATAAACGCTCTCTAAGTTATGCAAAAAAATGCTGCAAACGGAAAAAAATATGCACTAACAAATTGATGCCAAAATGAAAAACATGAAATTGCATATTTATGGTTTCCCTGGTCATGAGTTAATTGCTTTGCTTTCTAGTTCTAGTTTTTATGAGCGAAACCATCCAGAAGAGGAAACGGATTCAGAAACAAGCCCAGATGAATGAACATTTATATAGAGTGTTTTTAAGGTGCATTAGATCTTAAAATATTATTAAAAAATGGTATATTATTTCATGGCATTTATTAAATATGACTTCCGGCATATTTCCGCCGTGGCAACGAGTTATATGGTCCATTCGACCAGTCAAATTTTTGACTTCCTTTTCCAATGAATCTGGCCGTATGTGGCTTAAATATTGACTTCCAATGTTTCAAGAGTTACTGGTTTGTCGACTTAAGCCAATGAATTTTTACGTAGCCGCATAAAAAGTTATCCAGAGGCGTAAGTCGAACGAACGAGGCGGCCAGAAAACAGGACCACTTGTAAAAATAAAGTTGTCGCCAAATTGATTTTGCAATAAATTGATTGTTAAGCTCGCCGTTTGTCAAGATGCGCGTCTTGTTGGAACGAAATTCCGTTAACTCATTAGAGGTCAAACCAAAACTGGCCATAACTTTTTAATTTCTACTTTATTTTTTAATTAAAATAAGTATTAAAAACAACATAAAATGGAAAAAATGAAAAAAAAAAAATTTTTAACTGAGTTTTTGGGGTGTACTCAACTGAGTACACTGACCTCTTACGTATGAAAATTTTCAGAAAATTGTTTTTAGTGCAAAGTGTTTTTAAGCACTTCTTATTCTGCCAACAAACTCTTAGATATCAAAAAATGCACCGCAAATGGTTTTGTAGTTTATTAGGATAGTGTCCAGCCCCAACTTGAGATTCATCTGCAAACATTGACCCAGACGTTACTCTAAATATCAAAGATCAACATAAAGATTGTATTTAGTAAAAAGCTATAAAAAACACCAACAAATGTTTAACAACACATGAAGCAAACGGATCAGAAGATTCCAAATGCGATTTTCCGGAGTACAAATCTAACTGGCAGCAAAAGCTTATAGCAATAGCCGCAACCCAGTTTTGAAGCCGAATCGAACGGCTTTCCTCGAATGAATATTTAAGTATTGACTCGTCTTTAGGAATATTTTGGCCACTTCTAAGCATTTCATTCGAAGAAAGCCAGTTCGATTCGACTTCAACAATTGAAGACTATAAGATTAAAGACATTAGGATCAAAGATTTTTCAAATATTTCTTCACATACACTATTTCATCTTTTACAAATTTCCGAGTTCTGCTGAGGGGTTGAGCTCTGCGATTGAAAGTATTTGCGCCAAATATGAATTATTTGCTTTGCAAAGTCTTGCCGTGTTTTCTTTGGTGCCAACTGTTCATTATCACTATCGTCACTGACGTCGTTGTCAATAATTTCAACATTTACGAAAACTTTAATAGTACCAGGTTTGTCTTTTGATAGGCTTGAAACCGTTTTATTTCCCTAAACACCTCTTCACCACATGATATGCTATCAACAGCTTCTTGAAGGCTTTTGAATCACTTTTGGGATGTAAAAGTTTACCCACTCATAGTTAAAATCTAACAAAAAAAAACATTTTTTTTACCTATGCATGTTGTCAGTGTACTCAAACGAGTACAGTCAATTTTATACTGCTCTAAGCTTATTGTTTTTTTATGTAAGTAATTTATTTTTTGTCTGAGTTATTTTGATATGATTTTCATTATAATAATTCAAAATTACCAAAAAAAAAATTCAATATTGTTTTCAAAATTATTAAAATAGTATTCATACCTTCACACTGCTTTTGTAATACAAATCAGACTTATTCTTTTGTACAGAAAAATTAAAACGAAACACAAATTCTTTTTAGCTGCTGTTAGTGTGAACAGAAATAATGGTACATTGATTAAAAATTCTTTGTTGTTGCTTAGAAACTTGTAAAATACCAGCTGTACTCATTTAAGAACAGAGACTTCTAATGGGTTAATGTTTAGCTGATTAATTTTTGGAAACAAAGATTCAGTTAGCGTAGCTTCGAAAAAGTGTATAAGCCGCACCAAACAGCCAACTTAAATGCGTGTTATGCTGATTCGTTAACGGCTTGAGGACGACTGTCTTCGCTTCAAATGCGGCAATTTTGCTTATTGATGTAGCAGTTTAATCAGAAATGCGCTTCGTAAATTGGACAAAGAGCTCTATGAACTTTGCAAACAGATTTATTTTTTTTTCAAGTAAATTTCTACAATTTTAAAGTGATGGTCTAGCTTAAACCGATTCATGATGACTTGCCAAACCTTACTGAACAGAAATGTCAACACAGTTTGACATTATCAGCTGTCAAAAATACCCGATATTTACCATTATTATTTGAAATAAAATTCGAGACCTCTGAAAACAGAATAATCTTATCTTCTTGAGTACTTTTTGACTATTTGGTTTTTTGGGTTTACATAATTATTTTGTATGGAAAGGGTTCAGTATAATCCACCCATTTTTGGAGTAAAATCGTGCCATACCAAGTGGTTTGTTCGCACAAATTTTAATGCTTATGGGCACAAACTGTGCAATGCTCAGCACTATGAGTTTGTAGACAAAGGCTGTAGAAAGGTTTACTTTCCCCTTTTCCTATTAAAGTCAAAGTCATTGTTGTTTCCCCAGCAAAAAGTATTGAAAACCAAAATATATCATACGCACAGAATAATATAATTTTCATGTTTGAATACGAAAATCGCATACATATTTGAAAAAAAAATTCGAATTTTTTGCGATAACCATTTTTGCGGTATTGATAAAAAAGTTTGTAGGTATAATTTTTCTTAAGTTGTATTTTTATTCGACCTTTAAAATTCAGTATAAAGTTAAAATAATTAAGCTCGACGTCTGTTGTATGTAAAATGTTTCTTTATTTGTTTCCGATATTTCGATATTCTTTGAATATCAACATCAGGGAATGCTTAATTAAAATTAACATTAACCACAATAAAAGTTTCAGCATCAAAAACTATACAGTTTTATAGTTCAGTATAGTTTTTGATGCTGAAAGTGAAGACCTATTACTCCTTTATTGTGGTTAATGTTAATTTTAATTAAACAGTCCCTGATGTTGATATTCAAAGAATATCGAAATATCGGAAACAAATAAAGAAACATTTTACATACAACAGACGTCGAGCTTAATTATTTTAACTTAAGGGCCAAATGAAAAACACAAGCATCTTGTTGCGGTCGTCAAACTGCTTGTTTAGTTGATTTTCTCATTTATCTGTCAAATTGATACAAGTAATAGCGAGTTTTTTTCCTTCATTTTTCATTTTTATTCTTGCGTTTTTTTAAGTGACATCGTGCAAAGTAAGCAATATGGCCGAAAAATAGGAAGAAATAGGAATGCGAAATTTTGTTCAAGATATTCAAAACATATCGCAATAATGAAAGCGATAAATACAAAAATTTATGGCGTTTTCTTTTCTGAGTAAAATTCTGCATTTATTCTGCCTTTTACATTTTTTTATGTTCTTTTCTGAAAAACATGTGTTATTTTTAAAGTGTAAAGCGTTCTTTTCTGATGATGTTCCCTATAAAGTTAAAAAAAATGCTACATGTTCAACACTCATATTAATTAAAGGGGCACGAATGCAGCACTAGATCCAGGCGAATTCAGTACAAGGTGGTGGCAAGTTTCGGGCCGTAAACACTAACAATGCAATACAAAAAACATCTGTTGTTTCTGTTGGCTTTGGATTGTTTAAGTCTTGCCACCATCTGTTATTGAATTAACCTTGCGCTTATTGTACTTTATTGTTTATTGCTGAAATTTGTGTTCTTTTGTAAACGTAAAATATGAAACACTTCTTAAAAATTAGGGGTGCATTTAAAAATGCTGCCAAGTCATATGTTACACTTATACAACACTTTTTTTTAGAAAAGAAAACGCCTTTAAATATTCGAAAAAGAAGTGAGGCTAAAAATCGATACTTTTAACATAAAATTTTAAAGAAGTTTAATAAAACGTGCGCTAAAAGATTGTAGCCTGTTCAACTTAGTTGTGTGTCTGTTTGCGAGGTGTAGGCGTCGCAAAACAGATAACTTTTAAGCTGCCCCGATGTGGAAATATTGTCAAAGTAAAACTTAAGGCCAGAAAAAATTAAAATTTTAAACATAAAAAAATTTAAAAAAGAATATGTGTCATACTAAGTAAGTAAATAATTATGCCTTTAAGACAATAGCAGACATTTAAAACGCAAGGAACTTTTCAACTGTTATAACCAACACAAAATGCATTAATAAACAGAGCGATTTCTGGTTCACCAAAACAAACACTGATACAAGACCCCACCCAAACTCCTTTATATTTCCATTGCCATTCACACTCAAGCACAAATGCTCAAAACAAATAAGGATTTACGTATTTGTACCAGAGTACGAAAACAAACAAAACGAAACGTTTGCTTTCGTTTTGTTTTGTTCTTTGCAGTGAGTAAAACAAAAACAAAACCAAAACAATGAGAATGATTGTGCCATTTTGTTTTGTATTATTTTTGCTCGTGAGCGCAAATAGTACATTAATATAAAAGTACACAGCTGGAAAAGAAAAGAGTAAGAACAATATTGAAACATTCAGAGTAAAAACGTTTGACAAACGTTTGGTAATTGATTTACTCATTATAATATTTAGTCATATATATATAACTATTGTTTCTAAGTGAAATAAAAAGAGAGGTTTTTAGGTTTTTTTGTTTTTATTAATGCTTTTTTTGACTACTATAGTAATTAAAAAAAAAAAAAACAAATTAAATTAAATAAAAAGTAATTCAAAGAAAAAATAAAAAAAAAATATACCTATTAAAAAAAAAGACGAGGCATTGTGGATTTTACTCTTGTTATGCCACTACAAAAACCAAGCAAGAACTAAATCAATTACTCAAAACAAAACGTTTCTCTATCAGTTTTGTACTCAGATGTACGATTGTAACGGTAAATTAAATAATGCAGATGAGTGGAAAGCCAATTGTTTCGTTTTCTCTCTTTGACACTTGAAAAGTTTTTGTTTTGGTTTTGCTCATGTACAATACAATTTAAAAATTTTCAATAGTTTTGTACATTTTGCAAACGTTTGCGAAATGTTTTGTTTGTTTTCATACTCTGATTTGTACTTATAAAATATTGAATGGTTTTGGTGAAATACTTGCACTTGACTGCAGTACGACTACAATGTGTTATAGACAGATCGGTTTATTTCTTTATAATTGGTTTTTGTAACAAATGCAAAAAAAAGAGGATGTTAAATATCAGCAGAAAACAGTTTTTTTTAATTGTATTCTGCTGATTTGTTGAAAATCACCCACAGTCACCAAACTGCAGATTTTATAAAACATTGATGGTCGTAGATTGACACCTCGTAGCTGATATTTTTTATCACTTTTCAGCAGTAAAAAATAAGACCTTATAACTTTGTTCCAAATAGAAATTATTAAAGAAGTAAAACTGCTATATTCCGCTGTGCCTAATGTTACATCCCATTCGCCATAATATTTAAAAGTTTATATGCTATGGGCGTTACGTGTCAAAATTCTTTATGGCATGGGCGTTATGTCTGGTTCACACTTTTAAAGTCTTCTTTCTTAAAGAAAACTTGCATAGTGTAAACCCAGACTATTGCGTCAAGACCATTATTTTAAAACTTCTTATTTCGCGAAGCGATACAGAGAAGCAGTTTATTTGTAAAAGCTTAATACATATTGTTGGTCATCGTTCAGACTTGCAATTTTTGTTGGTCCAATTTGTTGGTCCAATTCTAGTTTTGCAATTTTTGTACTTTCATCTTGTCTTTCCTCTTCTCCTTTCTATATATTATATTTACATAAATACAAATACACCTACAGCCAACTTAAAGTTAAAAAGTGTGAGAATAACAAACAGACTTGCAGAGTACATGAAACTGAGTACCCCTCGATAAACTCAAGAATTGCTGCACCAAAAATTGCAAGTCGGGAAAACGAGTACCTACTTTAGGTTGAAACCCGTTATTGATATCTCAATATTCATTTGCCCCCTAAAGTCTATTGGTCTTACTGCACCCGATTTTTTCTTCTGGGGTTATTGCAAGCCGAAAGTTTACAAAGCAAAACTAACAAATTTAGATGATTTAAGGAAATGCAACTAAAAAAACAATTGAAGCAATTCTGGCCGCAACCCATAAAACAGTTATGAATATTTTTCTTAATAAGATGTCGCACATGCGTGACCGAGTAGTAAAGGACAATACATTTTATAAATCACCAACAAAAAAGGCATTAATTCAAACGAAATAATTTACTTACACAAAATAAAAAAAGAATAATTTAAATTTCTTACTGCATCAAGATTCATCACACTGTATGTTAAAATTTCTATGAAAACAAGTAATAAAATAAGAAGTTTGTGAAAAAAGTCAAGCTAGATTCATTTATTTGAAGCTGTTATACAAATTCTGTGTTCCCTTCTTTCTCTCCTTAATGATTTGTGTTCATTTATGTTTTGATTTTCTAACCATATTTATACAAATTTCTGTTTCACGGTAACTAAACTTGATTGAAAATTTTGTTGTAAGTGCAAAAATTTTACTTTGTATCTCCTCTGAACAGATATTATCTTCTGCCCTTGCCCAGGAAAAAGGAGTACTGTTATTGTATGCACATAAAAGCAAGAAATCGCTTTAAAAATGTATTTCAAAATATTTCTGTAATGGTAAAATTGCAACCTAAACTTAAAATAAACCAACAAAGCAGCAGATTGTTTAGAAACCATTGCTAAATTAGAGAACTATAGAAAAGCAAGCAAAACTTCCGTATTTATTGCTTGAATTGTCATTCAGACGATAAAACAAAACGAAGAGAAAAAAGAAATGAAAAATAAACAAACCTCCTGTACTGTATTCTTTAACAAATAGTACACAAGTGCAGTAAAAGTTGAAGTAAAAGATTTTACAAGGGCTGCTGAATTTCAAAGATGCAAAGAATGAAATCTTACAATTTAACAAATTTAAACAAGTTGGGAAAATTAAAAGCTATCATTGCTAAATTCAGTGTTGTCAAAATGTTATGAAAAATGACTAAATTTAACACAACAAAACAGCTTGATTTTTTTTTAATTAAAAACACGTGTACATTTAACAAAAACAAAAATGTTTCATTTAATATAATTTTCCAATAAAATTGTATGAAAAGAAATGAATTTATTACAAACAAAATATACTTAATAAAATAGAAACTCGGAATTATCTCCTTTCGTAGGTTACTTTATATTATATTCAACATTTTTTATTTTTCGAATTTATTCTATGAGTTACATTTCAGTTATGTATTTTATAAAGCTTTTTTGTAATAGTTCTATTCCTTAAATTTTTAGGAATGACTTTTATACACTACCAGACTATTGTATTGTATTTTCTTGTTACATTTTACCTTAGCTATCCATTGGATAGCAATGAAGTATATTGGATGTACAGAAAAATTTACATTCTGCTGGTGTCTTATATTTGAGGAGCCGCAGAACAAAACGTACTTTTTCGCATTTTTTGACAAATTTTTTTTTTGATATTTTTATAATATTTGGGTTAAAATCTTTAAGAAAACATCTTGTTAGCATATTTTTTTCTATTTTTGTACCAAGAAAATGGGTTCTAAAAAAATTGGTGCATAACAAAACGTACTTTTTTCATTTTTTTTTTCCATTTCTTCGAGAAGTTGTTTTAATAACGAATCATTTCTTAATATTCTTAATTTGTTGGACGTTTATTTATGTCGTTACATTTTCGTCACACAGCGTTTACATTTGACAGTACTGGCAAGACAGTAAGCATATACATATTAGTTGGCAAAACAATGCAGAAACAAAATAGCTGTAAAAGTGTTTTTTGTATTAGTAAAAAAGTTTGTATGTATTGCTACTGTCTTGCCAGTACTGGCAAATGTAAACGCTATGTTAAAATTAACTGTTAAATAATGGTGACTATTCTTGAAAACGCGTCGAAAAAGTAAAAATTTTCAGTAAAACAAAAACAAAGTTAAAGAAATTGTTTTTGGTTTGTCATACAATTTACCGTTTTTTAACGAGAGAGAAACGGCTCCGTGCAATAAATCCCAGGTGCAATAAGTCCCAGTGCAATTACTCCCAATGAATTAAATCCCAAAATAAATGAAATAAGTCCCAAACTGGAAAAAAGAAATAAATCCCAAAAAAAATGAAATAATTTCCAAGTCTTAAATGAAACAAACCCCAACTTTTGGGAGTTATTTCATAATGAAATAACTCCTAAAGACATTAATGAAATAACTTCCAAAAACAGCCCATCGAAAAGAAATGAAATAAGACCCAAAAAAAAATGAAACAACTTCCAAAGAAATTTATTATATATGTATTCGTTTTACTTGAATTGCAAGTTTTTTTAAGAAATTGCAAATAATTGAAAATGAAATAACTCCCACAAAAAATGAAATAACTCCCACAGCAAATGAAATAACACCGAAGCTCAAAATAAAATGAAATAACTCCCACGTTTATTTTTTCGGGGACTTATTTCATATGGACTTTATTTCATTATGAAATAAGTCCCAGGCAAAAAATGAAATAACTTCCAAAAAAATGAAATAAAACCGAGAGAGCTGGGAGCTATTTCATAATGAAATTACTCCCACATTTGTATGAAAAATTGTTGGGTCTTATTTCATTTTTTTCTTGGGACTTATTGCACCTGGGAGTAATTGCACGGAGCCGAGAGAAACAAGTCAAAATTCTCACGTTTATTTAATTTTAGAAATGTTTGATAAACAAAAACTATTTTTTAAACTTTACTTTTCTTTTAATGTACGCTTGTATTTGTTCGACGAGTTTTCAAGAATAGCCTCCAATAATTGCAATAATTTAACTATTGTTTGGTGAATGAGTGTTATGAAAACAATAATTAAAACAATAGTATAATTAAACATGGAATAATTACAAGAATCTGTAGAAAATTTAAATATTTTTTTAAACAAAACGTACTTTTTTCATTTTTTTTTAGCAAAACGTACTTTTTTCGATATAAAATTGGTTTGATATTAAATATCCTTGACATTTAATGTGTTGACTTACGGCAGTTTGATTCATCTTTTGGTAAGCAAAAAACTTGTTTCCATTTCCAGGTTCGAAAACAATAAACCTCAATTTCCCAAAAATTTTAAATATGTGAAAAAGTACGTTTTGTTCTGCGGCTCCTCATTTGTAAATTTTTCTGTACATACAATATACTTCATTACTATCCAATGGATAGCTTAGGTAAAATGTAACAAGAAAATACAATATAATAGTCTGGTAGTGTATAAAAGTCATTCCTAAAAATTTAAGGAATAGAACTATTACAAAAAAGCTTTATAAAATACATAACTGAAATGTAACTCATAGAATAAATTAGAAAAATAAAAAATGTTGAATATAATATACTTAATAAAATATTTAAACAATTCGACCGGCGCGACTATAATTTCGATGTCGTTTGCCAATTTTTCGTGACCAAAAGAACTTAAATACAATTTTAGTACTTTTATTTACAAAAATTAAGCCAAATAGAAACAAAATTACTTTTTTCCAATAAAATTTAAAATAAGAGATGATTTTCTTTATAATTAATAACAGGGTTTAAAATAATTTAAAAATAATTTAAAATAAAATAGTTTGACAGCGACTGTTTACATTTAATGAATCAGAAGTAAAAGCAACAGTTTTTTGTTGGCCAATTATTCCCAATTCACATTATACGATTTTTGTCGTTGCGATTATTGTTGTTTCCTTTACATTGTACGATTTTTGTCGTAACAACCTTAATACATGTTTCGTCAAATGAGAGAAAATTGAGAGAACGAATGAATGAACAAAACGAATCGAAGAGTACACTCGCTTCTGTACCCCTTTTAATTCCACTCACCCCTCTTGCCTATAAAGTAAGAATCGCAACGACAAAAATCGTATAATGAAAATGGGCACTTACAAATGAAGAAGTGGAAGAAATGGCAGTTTTTCGACTTGGACAGCAGTTTTTTAAACGGTGCTTAATAATGGTTTATAACAATAAAATATACATAAGTGAACTTTTTGAATAACAAAAAAAAAAAATGCCTACAATTTTTAATAATAATATTTTAATCGTTGTAAAGTTATTTTGGCTTTAGGATTGTAGCAATTAATTCATTTAATTTACTGTCAAAACTCAAAATATGAAAATATGTTTCTGTGGCAACGGAAATTTAACAAAAAACGAAAAAATATGTTGTATAAACAAAACTTTATCATGAATCTTTTGGAAGCACTCATGCAAAACTCCCATGCCATCTTTCCACAAAACAGAATCCCAACATTATTGACAAGTGCGTTTTTCAAGACCAGATTAGTTTGTTTTTTTTTTCTAAGGTTTTTGGTATGTTCTACTACATACAACTTCTAACGCTTCAATAAATAAAAACACACAATACTTTTTTGCTACTCATATTCGTATTTAATACTACAACACATTCATTGAACTAACAAACAAACTATTCATCATACGCATCCTTTGCCACTGTACTGAACATAGTCGGAGTTAAACAGGGGTTCCCAATGTTTTTCTTTACATACAATTAACTAGTTTACTTTATAACTTTTTGTGGATGCTATACCCGCCAGAACGCCGGACTTTATCCAAGATTACGGAAAGATATCAGCCCTTAGCTTAAAATTTTTAGACCGCCCTTCCGGCACTATCAGTGTAAACAACAGCCACTTGTGATCTTAAAAACTGGGAAACTATAGATAGATTATCGATATTATCTATAGTCTTAAAATATCGAAAATATCGATAGGAAAAACATAAATATCGATATTTTTATTATTTAAAATACAGCAATAAAGACATCTAACAGCAGCTATACACACACAGTTTTTTGCCGGAAATTTTTCCTGGCTATTATTAATTCGCGCTGAATTACAGCAATGAATACAAACAACAAGAATGGAAGTGGTATGGATTGCTTAGCAGTGCTTTTTACTGCTAATTAAAGGCCTTTAAAACGAAATTTTTACATGTTTATATAGGGACCGAAATGTCAAATATTTTTGTAATGTTGTAAAAAAAAATGCAAATCCAAATGCAATTGCAATTGCAAGCATAGGACAAAACTATGAACGACCATTAGAGGATTAGTCCGCTAGACTGATTACCTTTTTGGGTTTAGGATTTAGAAAATTTTTTAAAGTTGCAACGGAATATCTTATAGTCTCTGTTACTTCGGTTCCTTCAAAAAGGTACCTATCAATTTTTCAAAAACTGTCATCTAAAATAACGTGCGTCTCATAAATTCAATAAAGTGATAAAAACAACGAACTGTAGCCTGATAAAAAACTAGTTAAAGTTTTCCTGCACAAGTACAAACATTCAGTCGATAGTAATATCGATATATCGATAGTGAAATCGATAGTAGAAAATATCGATAGTATCCCAGCACTACCAGATACGACTTTTGTCAACTGCGAACTAATGCAAATATGCGCAAGACAAGCTTGAGGTGCACATTGCACCTAAAGACTCCACAAAAGCAACGTCTAGAGTCAGATGCTCTTTAACAGTGCAGCCACACGATCAAGATTTTCTTGATAGTCTTTTACATATACTATTTGTCAAAATTAACAAAAATTGAAAGTTGTGACGTAGGCTGCATTCAATTTTTGAGCAATTTACATTCAAGATGTCATCAAGAAAACAATTTATAAAGGCAAACGAAAAATTTGCTCACTAACCTTGAAATCAGCTGTTTTCTTGAACGTAAATTGAAACACTCACTGGAAAGAGCATTTTAAAGGCAAGTTCGTTTCAATTTTTAAAAGTATGAGTGTATTGGTAGAAAAGTGTGAGAGTATTAAAACTTGATAGGCAAAACTTGATCGTGTAACCCTCAAGTTAGACTCGTAAGCATAGGGGATGAGCTCATTCATATTGGGTCTATATCTTGAAAATTCGGGATTCACAATAGATATTTTTATCTTTTTCTTACAGCTTATGTCGTTGTTGCCAAGTTTTTCTTGCTTCGTTAAACAAAATGGAGTTGAAGCACACAAATTGCTCACCGATGCCTACCATAGATATGATTTATTGCTCTCTATATGCGAGAGATGGTTCTTGCGGTTTAGAATAAGTGATTTTTACACGAAAGGCAAAGATTGTCTAGGTCAGCCAAGAAGATGATGAGTAGCCGGCGTTATTTCTTTAAAATCAATGGGAGTTACTTAAGCAGCAATTTCAAAAGTTTTGCAAGGAGCAAAATTTATTTTAAAGCAAGAAAACTAGGAACACAGAAAAAAAATTGACTTCAATTAAAAAACTAATTTTTCAAAAAAAAATTTTAAACGGAATCGTTTTCGATTGCATATGAAATGGGTTTTTTTTAAAAAAATAAATAATAATGTATACTATGTAGTATGCAAATAGTTGAATTAATAGCAAAAGCAAATCAGAAAATTCTATATAGCAGTATCAAGCGTATTTTTCAATGTGGTGTGCAAAGCGAAAAAATGCGTAGTTTTTGTTACACATTTTGTTTCTGTTTTTTACGAAATAAAATCAAATATTTCTTTTAAACCTTAAAATATTAAAAAAAAAAAAATAAATATTCACTTGAAATTTTTGAACACCCTGATTTTATATAGAATCGAAAACGAATTTGGGTTAGAAGGTAATTTTTAAAAATAGTTCATGTAATTTGTTTAGAAGATTGAATTGATTAAGGTATTTGAATACACCTTTTAAGATATTTATCCTTTGCTTCAAACAAATACAAAATATTACCATATTCTAACTTATATTCACATAGAAAATCACGTTTATAAAAACTCATTTTTTTGCATCAAACTCTACTCATTTTGATAAAGTTAATGTCTTGGAACAATTCAATGAACTGATCACAGAAGTTCTAGGTCTTAAGATAATCAGCCTTCTTATGATTACAAAAATTCTAGTTCTCTTCAGCATGCTTTTGCAATCTGATGTCGCCAAACTTCTTGCGATTGGGATTTATGATTTACAGATTACAGAATTCAAGTCAGAATCACAAATGTTAAGCGTTTGACGATTGTCTACTATAATATAAACACACTGATAGAACAAGGATAAATATTGAACATTTATATAAAGGTAAATTACACTTGTATACTCTTTTTTATATAAAACTTTTATTTGGCGAATTTGTTTTACCAAATATCTAAAAAAATAAATGTTTGGCGATTTTCGGTATACTATTTGGCGATGAAGGTCAAAAAAATCTGACAACCCTGGTTGGTAGTGCCACTCAGAGAGTAAAATTACAAAGTGAGCGTTTTAATCTCATTTAACTTATCAAAATTTGTTGCATACACTCAGAGTTGATAAAGTTGGTACAATTGTACTTTTTTGGTACAATTCAAAACTAAAAAGTATGCTGGTACCACCGTGACTCATTTGGTACTATTTCAAAATTTGTCAAACCTATTTATAATTGATATAAAATTGCAACTCGTATTTACTGTCCAATGAATATAAGCGGAGTTTAGTGTTTGGAACAAATAGTCTTGCAAAAACGTAAAATGTCGTAGCTTTTTTATGAAATCTAAGGGAAACTCTATTGTTTGTAGTAGATTTAACAAGACAGCTATGATATTTTGCATTTGCTCTTTAGCAAGACATTTGCACCAAACACTGAACTCCGCTATTGTGAATAGATTTTTGCACTTGTTCATTGGACGATTGCTTATGCCACATTCTAAATTTAGTGTCAGCGGCAGCATATAAGCGTGCATTTTCTGATGATATTGACAAGTTTTAAAAATATATAGGAAACCACTTCTGCAAAAGTCTATATAGTAGAAGAGACGACTTCCTCTCAATTCAAGATTATTTTGCAAAGAACTCATAATATTTTCAAATATTCGTCAACCAGATGGTTGTCACGTCTATAAGTAATCAACAACAGAATTTTGGAAAGGTGGGAACCCACTCCATTATTAGTTTTCACCGAATTATTTTAAGGATATTTTACAAGCGCTAAATTAAACTTTATTATATTCGGACTTTCTACTCCTTTCCTGTTTCTTGCAGTACATATTGAAAGTTGTAAACACAATAAATTTGGAAATGCAATCCGAAGATGCTCGTATGCACATATTTTTAGAACGCTTAAAAATTTTATTTTCGTTTTAAATTCGAGATTGCATTTTGAGAAATAGTTTGTAAATTTTCCACAAAAAAAGACAATCAATTTTAAAAAGTGTACGAAAACGCTCTCAGGCGGCAATCAAAAATTAAAACATATAGAGTTCTCGACCCTAAAAACCGCATAATACAGGTCTGGCTGGACCAAATACAATTTGTTTGCCTCTATTCTTGAATATTTTGGAAAGTTAACTATTTTGAAAAATCCGGGGCTCGAAAATCATTTTTGACCTATGGTTTCTTTGCAAAGTTTCTTGGAATCATTTATAGAACAAGAACCTCGATGTGTTTTAGAAGCGAAAAAATGTCACATATTCTTTTATTATGTATAATTAATGATCATGTATTTTTTGCTATTTATAGTTTACATTTACAAATAAATTTTAAGTACCTTTTGTTTTTGTTGTATTAAATTTATGTTTTTAAAAATCAAATACAAAAAATTCGTTGGTACGATATTGGTTTTCTCTTTTATCATCCCTGCATACACTACAACAACACCACACAAGTAGTCAAAAACGATTTGCTTGTTGTGTGTAGACACTACAAAAACAACAGGTCAAGACGAAAACACATTATTTTCATGTTTCAAAAGTAAAATTGCGAACTCTTTCTTCTCTTTTAGTTTTTCAGTTATATATTTGCATTAAGTTCTTAAAGTAAAAATCATATCAGGAATGATGCTTTTGTTTTATAATTGAAATTTTGTAAGGTGTTAAACGGGTAAGTAAATCAATCATAATAAAATTCTCCTTCTAATTTCATTTTTGGTGTATTTCAAGTACAAATTCGGGATTGAATCAAGCGCATTTTGAGATTGGTTCAATCTTAGTTTTATTTTAATCGATCTTATTTTCGGATTATTTTAAGTACGAAGTCGGCATTGAATATAGATAATTTAAGTAGTTCGCGATTGAAAATCCGTACATAAATCAATTTTTCTGTACTTGATTTAAGAAAATCCGTACTCACCGTACTATTAATAAAGCTTCGGATTGATTTAAGTACGGATGCATTGATTTTTTATTTTTAATGTGTAGAGTAGGAGAGAATATATTAAATTTAACAAGCGGTCGGCAAATGTTTATTTTCTAAGCCATTTTAGAAACGTATGTATTCTCAACACATCAGAGGTGTATTTAAAAGAAAACATTGGCATCACTAACAGTTTATATTGAAGGTGTTAATATTTTTATAAAATTACAAAAACAGGGGCTTATCTTTGCCACAGAGGAGTCACAAGACAGAAAATATGTTTTTTTCTGTATTTTTCTTCGAAATCTGCCCTTTTTGCATTTTTGTTTTGATCACGCAATTTGTGTTGATTGTCTACCAAAAACGCTTTCTTTCTCTTTCTTTGAAAACTGCCCTCGCAAATGATTTGGGCACTTTTCTTAAGCCCCTTTTTTCTTCTCTGTATGCTCTGTGTCTTTGCTTTGATTTTTCTTATATACCATCCGTGTAAACATGAAAAATACTTACAACAGACTTTTTTTAACGCGGAGAAAGTTTTAATATATTAATACATTGTATTACCGTGTAAACTATCCTTTAGCAATTACCTATTTTTTTTTAAGTGGAATCCATATTGGAAAAGGTCATTGCTAACGAAGGCTGATGCTTTAAATAAATTTGCTAAAAATCTCGAAACAGCCAAAAACAAAAACTTATTTTATTTTAAGAAATAATGTTACTGACCCCCATTTGGGAACCTTTGGGTAAAAACAAAATTAAATAGGTTGCCTTATTTCTTTCGTTCATCAATTTGCAATAAAGAAAAAGAAAGAAAACATATTTTAAAAATGATAAAAAAATTAAAACTCAAGTCAGGCGTACTCATAACTCATTTTCAAGTTCATTGCAAACATTCATCTTGGTCACGCATCAAGTCAAGTTTTCATCCTGTGCCACGTTCACTAGACACAATTTTAAACACGTTGGTTGAAGAGTTTTCTATATAGAAATATTAATACTCTAGTTCTTACTTACTCAAAGTCTTTAACATCCAGTAGAATTGAGTCCTTTTATTTGTTTTTCTCTAACTTTAATTTTTTTTGCCCAACTATTGGTCTCTGCCAGATTTTGTGGCAACGATCATTTATTTTCCAACAAAGTAGAAAAATAATGAAATTCCCTTAACGTGACACATTCTTTGCTGGAGTCAAAAATGAAATGAACAATAAAGAAATATAGAGAAAATGTATTAAAAGTTATGTTTGTTGTAAAGTAATTTATGCATAATAAATTTGTTACAAACATTGATTTTTACACTGTTGGAAAAGTTTGAAGTGAATTAGAGTTACAGTTTTTTTTTTTTTTTTTTTTTTTTTTTTTTTTTTTTTTTTTGAGGAAACTGGTTTGATTGGCAGTCTAGCGACAGCGAATACTTCAAAGTTCTAATTCTTGGGACTATTGAAAACCAGTCCCAGTTGGTATTCTTAACTGCTACTTATCTTTTGAGGTTAAATATATATTTTATATATTTAACTGAATTGACCGACACAAATTAATCTCAGGCGGGCCAAAAAAGTCGGAGCAGTACAGTAGATGTGGTAAAAAGGTTTGTCTTCGAAAAAGCTTTTAATTGACGCAACAACATGAAAAATTACTGTTTTATGCTTGCAGAACATTCCGGAATTTGTTGCCAGAATATCGATTTTATAAGGTAATACAATACCAGTAACTTTGTGTGACAAATTAAATTTTTTTCTTTTTGGATGAATTGCCACTAAATAGCCATTAAACTAGAGTCAAAACATTGCCCTTTTCAAAGGATATTACATTTTTCCAGAATGCTTTTTTTAAACGCACAGATAAAACAGATTCGTGATCACAACCGAATTCTGGCGCCAATCGAATTTCGTCGGTTTCACACAATTCGGTTCCAATTACTGAAAATTTCGTTGCTTAGCTTAATGGTTTTGATAGCAACATTTGAATTTTAGTACACTATCAGTCATAACAACAGATATTGTTAGTTGCTAGTATGATTAGTAGAAACAAAATTGTGCTTATACCCGAATATAAGATAGCTGCAACTGAATTAACACATAATTGGCGTTCATAACAAGAGATTTTATTGTCGTTATCAATATATTTTTTTTAACCGGTCAAATGTAGCCCATAAGGGGCAAGGACTTGTCCAAAGGTAATCCCAATAGAAAAAATGGCTTATTTTACATTACGATGGGCAGGACCATATAACCCAGCTTGCATTACAAAGGAGAAGTCTTAAAACTACTCCAGAGGATTAGCTTTGAAATCGTTTCAAAACGAAAACATGTCGTTTAAAAACGAAGACATGTCGTTTCACTGCAAACTCTTTTTAATAATGACATGGTCCATACTTGCACTACATTGGACCAGCCCAGGATCAAAATGGATCAAGTAGTCCAATATAATTTGCAGGGTATAAAAAAAAATAATACATATGTACGTGTATATGTTCATACCTATAAGAATACGTAAATTACTTACCCCTATTTATTAAGTTTTTGCACATTTTCCATTTTTGAATGCAAAGATATTTTTTAAATATAAAATTAAAAATTATTTTAATCTATCAAAATTTTTGACAGAAAATTTAGTAAGCAATTGGGGTTTTTAACTATTTTTTGGTTGTGAATTCCGAATAATTATATTTTCATTTGTTGTACTCGAATTGAAACTATTCCAACAATCAATAATTAGCTGCAATAAATAAATTAACATTTAAATTACAAAATTTATTGACGAAAGCAAATTATTGATTGCAATGACCAATATTCAGTATTGCCCTGTATTAAATTTGGTTGTGATTCTAACCATTTGTACTAATTTTTAGAACTAAATTAAATTAGTTATCATAACTAATAAAAGAATTAAAGGAATCATATTTCAGTTAAAACAACGTTTTATTAATCAAGAGAATTAAAAATCAGTTAGAACTATACATTTTTAATAGTTGCAATAATAAATCATGTTACTTGATCAATATTTTATTACTGCAACCCTTTCCCAACCAATTTGTTTTCTGTGTGTGGGTAAAGATCCTAGACTACTATCTGAACTTTCAAAATTCGACCTACTAAAATTATGCTAGGGCTCTGGGCTAGCTGTAAATCCTGCAAAAACGAAACTGATACTTTTCACAAGGAGAGAAAAATATTCCCCAATTATTATATCAAAAAATGGGGTCTCACTGAAACTATCCTACAATTCCAAATACCTTGGACATCTTGTTGACAGCAAACTAAGCTTAAAGATGAAACCCATTTCCTGGACCACTAAGGCGGCAACTGCTGTACAACGGCAATTGGCGTTAACTAGGGAATCAACCCAAGGATGTATGCTGGTTATACGAATGTGTCATCAAAACCCTTTTATGCGACTTTTTTGAGGTCAGAACTCTCGGAAAAGAATCATCCAACCAAGTGAAAACGTATAATGAGAATGGTGACAATAACGGTACCAGATGCTTTTAAGACCACCACGATCGTAAACTGGTTACAAGCGCACATTTTGGAAAAGTTGCAAACATAGCGCTAAGACTAAGGGATCCTAGGGCATGGAGAGATTACAGTAGCGGACATGCTACAATACTGTATGAATTATAATGGCACTTGGACGATGATTATATCACACCTTAGCCAATCTTTGAGCTTCGCCGTAAGCATTTTGGATAACGTAGTTCACTATGATGACCAACGAATTCCCGCGAATGCAATACAGAGATACGGTAGCGGGTCTAAGATTCAGTTTGGTGTCGGTTCTGTTCTTTGCTACAAGCATTTCGACTGAAGCATTCCTCTAAGGCTAGCGGATAAATGCAATGACATTCACGCCGAGATAATGGCCATCTATACAACCGCCAGGCACATTTGGTATGGTGAGATATCTGTCAAGGATATTCCTATTATTACGGATAATAAAGCCGCCATAAGATCCTTAGAGATCGTGAATTGCCCAAGAATGCTGACATGGGACATTATATCGTTATCCTTAAATGTGACCCTGGACACAGGAACAAACACAGAAACTGTATGGCTGACTCGTTGGCGCATGCATGCACCACCTTAAATTGTAGGTGTATCGCTCTCGAGGAGAAAGCAACTTATCGCACACGAATTTTTTCTTATTGCTAGAGAGATGGTTCGATGAAACTACATGCAAACCAGAATAATCTGGTCCATTAAAAATAAAAAAGGACTCAGCGGGCTTTAAAGCTGGCCAAACTTCACCTCAAGATCCTGATTGCGTTTATAGCTGGCCAATTGGGAAACACACCCAGAGGCTAGGGCTCCTGTAAATTGATTTGTGTAGAACCTGCGATGACGAGGAAGATAAGAAGTCAACGGAAAATCGTTTTTGACATTGCCCGGCATTCGGAGATCTAAAACTTAAACTGTTTGGTCGAAAAAGCCATGGGGTACAAAGCTTGTCTCCCTGACATTGATTTAAAGAGGATCGACTGATTAATTGAATCAACCAGGTGGTTGAGTAAGAATGTCGACAGCCGTGTAACAGATAAGCCCTGGAAAACGTTAGCTTGAAAACGGATGCCAATTAAACCTTACCATAGTTACAAAATTCAACCTTCCAAATATTAAAGAAAAGAAGGTAAAGTACTTTTTTATAATAATTAACATTAAAACCTTAAGTTTTGTTTTTCTATTTTATTAATTTATAGCAATAAATTAATTTTTTTATAAAATAAAATTTTTCTTGCAAAAAAACTACGTTTAAATAGCAGTAAGTTTTTTTT
Source organism: Pollenia griseotomentosa (assembly GCA_963931875.1). NCBI lineage: Eukaryota > Metazoa > Arthropoda > Insecta > Diptera > Polleniidae > Pollenia > Pollenia griseotomentosa. The sequence continues at coordinate 52,997,568 of OZ007563.1, forward strand.
AACTAAATGCACTTTGGCAAAACAAATTGCTGAATTTAGCACTGAACAACACTGGCAACACTGACTGGAGTATTTCATTGGTGCGAATTAAAGAGAACACTGTTTCGCCGTCGCGCTAGTGTGCCTTAAAAATGAAAATACGCACACAGAAAAAATTCTCCAAAATTTTTCACCAATTAAAGCATTAATCAAAAATATAATCAGTTTTAATTAAAAATTTAATCGAGTGAATTAAACTTTTAATCAAGTAAATTAAACGATTAAATAATACTATTAACTGGTTTAATTGATACTATTAATTTGTTTACTGGTGCAAATTTAATTAATTTTTTAATTAATATCACAAATTTTTTAATTGAAATCAATTTTTATTTTTTTCTGTGCACACGACTCCATGAAATACAGAGCGCTTACTTGGCACAATTAATATTTCTATTTGGCTTTGATTTTGCAAGTTGAAACCGCCTTAAATGTTTTGAATTGCTATTCAAATTGTAATAATTTTTTATTCTTAATTACAGTTTTATGAAAAAATCTATGTTTGATATTATTTTTAACCAATTGCAACAAAAGGGCTTAACCTGCTTCTACTAATGAAACTAGAATATCTTACTTATAATGCAGATTTTTAAAAAATTTAATCAATTTTAAATTGTTAAAACCGATCTTAAAGACATTAACTTCTATAAGTCCATGTTCTAATATTGAGCAGTACGTTCTTTAAGGAAGCAAAATGTCTTGCACAAATCCTTTTTATAGGCAAATTTATTCGTTTTTAGTCCCAAATTAGAAGTCTGTCGTTCCAAAAAAAGAAAATTAAGGGTTTTCTAAAGAGAGTTGACAAATGTCCTACCATCCGATAATGAAAAACTGCCAACGCACTTAATATTTTATTGTTGTCCTTATATTTCTTTGAGTGTTTTTATTTTAGTTGAACATACACAAAGAACATTTGAAATTTATGGTCAAAGTAATCGATCAATTTGATATATGCTTCAAATCACTATTCAAATACAAATTTATAAAGTAAAAATACTGCAATATTTCTTATTTTATTTTCTAAAAGACAACACAACAACGCCAGCCAGTCAGTAACAGCAACAATTCAAAGCAACAAACCACAAAGTTCAATAAAAATGTCCACAAGAGCTTTGCAGTCTTTGGCAATCGATGGAAAACTTGTGAAATGTAAAGAAAAAGAGAGAACCAAAGGGCAAAAGATATGCAACCGTCAAAAGAATATAAGGGAAACATAAATTTCCTAAATAAGCACCAGGAGACTAGTTAAATATGGCACAAATATAAAACATTTTAAAAGTAAATCCCATATAAATAAACAATATATTGATGAATTTCCACAAAAATAAACAATAAATTGATGAAATGGGCAAAAAAATTGCATCTAAAATGTTTAAAAATTCAAGAAAATCTAGACATTTTTTAAAATACTTTAAATAAATTTTAATATTTTTAATCAGGCTAAAGTTTTAATAAAGCTAAAGTTCATTAACTTATTCAAAATTGACATATTATTTTAGTTAAAAGTCATATTATTTGATAAAACATGTGCTAACTAAATACATCTAACCTTTCTTGGCAATATCTAGCAAAACCATCCTCATTTAATCCACGAATTGATGATGTTTGCAATAAAATTCTAAATTGATGCAAATATTATAAATTGAAATTTAAAGCATCATTTAGTCGGAACTTAACTTTTATTTTTTAATTTTGTCTTTTTCTTATTTAACTTTTTCTTCATGCCCACCCAAATGACATCAGAGCCAGGCTAATATGTGCAATATGTTTTTGTCTTATTCTGTGTTGGCATCTCAAATTCATTCGCCCAAACAGACTCCTGTAAATATTCACTTAAACCACAAGATAAACTACAATCAGAAGAAGCTAAAAAAAAAAATAAAATAAATTAAAAAAAAATCATCAAAATGCCAAGAAGACACCTTCCACTTACAAGGATTTACTGCTGAATTTTCTTGTTATATGGAAAACAATGTATGCATTTCTCATATAAGTGTGTGTGTCTGTTACTCTAGAGATTGATAGTGACTGCCAAGTGTTAGACATGCCATGTGGTTGGTGAGTTTTTTTTTATTATTATTATTTTCTTTTTTTTCGTACAAACTACTGGCATTGAGAATATTTCAAGAAGTTGATGTAAACTGCCGTTTTTTTTTTTCTTTTGACAGTAGCGGGAAGTGTGAAAAGGAAATTAAGAGTCGAGACTACACACATATACAAAAATTACCAACAGATGGACCCAGGTCCACTTATAACGTCTGTGCAACTCTACAACAATACAAAAAACAACAAGGCTTTTGTTTCTGTAAAATTTCTTTGGCTTTGTCAAAAAATGGAAAAATTAACAACTGTACTTCTCTCAATAAAGGAGTACCTCGCAGCGCTCGCAGAGACAAGCGGGAATGGTCCGAAAACCTGTCAACAGTAGCACAAACGGCAGCCGAGTCAGGTCGCGTGTTCGACGTATATTAAATAACGAAAAAGCTAGCTAATAAAAACTTCAATTCCTCAAAACCGTTACGAAACAACAATTGAGATCTCATCACCTGTAAAAATGATCAGCTGGATATCTGGGTACACCACTGTACCAACATGTTGATAATGAACGTGCACATACCCCAATGAACGTGCACATACCCCATTGTGCTACTGCACTCGGCACATCGAAAGGGATGAAAAACCTACAACCTCTCCCACCATAACAGAAAAAGCAAACGCCATATGCGCCCTTAAACAACACAAGGCGCCAGGGCCTGACAACATCAACCAAGAGCTGCTAAAAGCAGACCCACAAACAAGCGCCTTCCTACTCCAGAATGTGGTGCAAAGACTCTAAGAAAGGTGATCTCTCGGAGTGTAATAACTGGAGGGGGATCACACTCCTTAGTATGATAAACAAGATTATCAACATGAGACTTGCTGAATCACTCGACAAAGGGCTTCATTGCGAACAGGCTGGATTCAGAGCTCAAAAATCCTGCGTAGATCACATAAACAACATCTGCATAATAATTGAGCAATCAATGGAATGGAGATCCCCCTTTACCTGGTCTTCATCGACTTTCAGAAAGCTTTCGATACACTTGTCCACACTACCATTTGAAAGGCCCTCACGTGTGAAGGCGTACTTAGGAAAATAATAGGGTTTAAGCTGGCGTACGACAAGGCTGCATCCTGTCACCGTTACTCTTGAACGTAGTGCTGGATATGTCTTGTCATGAGAAACGAAACGAGCAGCAACAGAGGCATAACATGGGGTTTAGGCGGCCGCCTGGCCGATCTTGACTATGCCGACGGCCAGGCGCGGATCTAGCCTGAGCCTTAGGGGGGGAAATTTTTTATGATACAAAAAAAGTAAAAAATTTGTTTTTAAAAGTTTATTAAAAACGATATGTATGTATATATTATATTAAAAAAAAAACTCAACAATAAGGTAAAATAAAATATAAGATCAGTTCAATATAAATTATAATAAATTAATCTTTTTAAATAAGCAATTGATGCTTTCCTTGTGAGGCAAATTTAGATAGTACAAGATTAGGATCAATTTCAATTTCATGATGAATGTGCATCATGACTAAACCATTCAGTCTATCTTCTGTCATTGTTGATCTGAGCCATGTTTTTATCCGACGAAGGGTAGAAAATGACCTCTCGCTCGTAGCATTACTGACGGGCATTGAAACGAAAATTTGAAAAATTTTTCTTAGATTTGGGTAGATATCTTCATCACAGTTTATTAAAGCATCTACAACGTTATCTGATAGATTTTCAGATATTTTCCATGTTTGTTGCCAATGTAACAGTTCAGCCTCAAGTTTAGATGTTAGTAGTTGTTTATCTATATTATCAAACTTAGTCAGCTCATCAGCTAGTTGTGGTATTAAAAGTTTTGTATCTGTATATGACTTGATTACACTTTGAGGTAAAAGTTTAGGTATGTTTAATACATTTAGGATATCTATTGGGAAACGTGTTTTGAGATCTTCTAAAATAAATTCAATTAAAGGAATGTAACCTACAACTCGGTAGTAATCTTCAACATTTTGGATGCGATTATTTCGTTCAAATCTTGGCTTTTCAATTGGAACTTCGATTTGAACGCAAATAACTTTAACTTTTTCAAAAACTGCTTTAAATTGTTCTTCGGCTTTATTTCTTTTCTCTTCAAGGCACATAATTAAAGTTTTGATAAGGCTTGATCCTTTTTGAAGATCTATATCCTGCTTTTGTAGAATGATACTAAGCGGCTGTGTTAAAACAAGTATCTCACTTAAAATGTTTATTCCGCAAATAAATTCAAAAGTACTAAGTGAGTTCCTTAATAATAAGGCTTTTGATGAAGTATCTCTATCTTTCCACTCAGATATTTTTTCCAAAGCTTCTATTATATGACGTACACTTGTTGCAAAGTGTAAAATTGAGTCGTGTCGGTCCACCCATCTTGTCTCGCATAATGTAGAGAGTTTGGCTCCCAAATACTTTGCTAAAATTGCGTTTCGTTTGGGATGATTATATTTAAAAAATTTTGTCGTTTCTTTAACAAATGACACAACTTTTTGTATTAATGGCACTTTGTTGCTTTTAGAAATTGAGTTGTTTAATTCATGGGAATAGCAAGGCGTTTGTTTTGCATTTGTCGCGGTTTCCAGAATTTTTTTAACAGCTCCATTTTCTGCTGACATCAGAGGACACCCATCTGTTCCAACTCCTACACAATTTTTTGGGTCAAGACCAAAATTTGTCAAAGCTTTAAGGACTATTGATGATAGTGCTTTCGCATCAATTGACACTTCAGCGTCATTATCAACATCCTTGGATGCCTCTTGAAATGCGTCAACAAAGCCAATAAATTCTTCCCTAACAACTTTTTGTTGAATGTTGAAATATCTTAAAGATAAGGAAATCTGACTTTTCCCGACAAATCCGTGCTTTCGTCGAAAATTATCGAATAGAATTTTGATTCATATATATTTCCGAGGATTGTTTCTAATATTAAACTATTACAACATTTAATTATGTTATTTTATGTAGTTTTTGATATATACGTTGCATTTAAAGGAGATATTTTCAGGTGGTTATCTAAAATTTTATCTCCGGCCTCTATACGAAATCGCAAAAGCGCTCGGAAAATACCTTCAGAGTTTCTATTTTCGGAAGATAACAAAGGACCATCATCTCGATGTCCACGGAGAGGTATGTTATGCCTTCCAAGAAAAATTATGGTTTTTATAATTGAGAGTAAACGTTCTCGGTTTTCAATTTTTTGTTGAAGGACAGATGTATAAACTTGATTAACTACCTCGAGACGAAAGTCTTCGTGTGTCTTTAAAAACAGTTTTCCAGAAGAAACACTATTTTTATGGTAAAGGCATTTAGAGTGATTCTCTAAATAAAATAATAAAAAAATTAAATTTCAATACAGATTAAAAAAAAAAATGCTGGGATTTCCAAAAATTTTGTACATTTAAAAAAAATATGTAATATTATTGGAAATTCGTGTATTATCGAAATAAGCAAAACATATTTTTATAATTTAGGGGGGGGAAATTTCCTTTTTCCCCCCCCCCTGAATCCGCGCCTGCCGACGGCATATGCCTCCTAAAACACCGTCAACCTGGCCTGGTGCAAAGCCTTAGACTGGTAGTGACAGAAGCTGTTAAGGCAGGACTCCGAATAAATTCAAATAATACGAAGCTAATGCGAGTAAATGCAACATCCAACCCTCCATTTTTTCTCCAAAATATCCAACTGCAGGACGTGCACCACTTTTGCTACTTGGGTAGCATCATAACATCGACTGGAGGCTCTTCTGATGATGTTTGAAATCTCACAATTAGAGCTCGGCTTCAGCAACACGAAACACAGTGTGGAAATTACCATCAATCTCCACCCGCATCAATCTCCACCCGCACTAATTATCAATTCGTGTCTGAAGTCTGTGCTCCTTTATGGATGTGAAACGTAGAATATGGCTGCTAAAAACTAACAAATGCCTAAGAAGAATGCTAAAAATCTACTGGCCCAACAAGGTATCGAACATACGCGTCTGGGCACTCCCACATGTTTTGTTTGAGTTTTGAGAAGGAAATGGCGATGGAATGGAATGGAATGGAATGGAATGGCGTTACGAAGAACACCATTAAATGTAGCCCGCAATGCCATTGATTAAACGCAAGGTAGTAAAAGAAGAGGACGGCCTGACCACATTTGGCGAAGGCAGGTTAACATAGAGGCTTCGCAAGTAGGAAAAAGCTGCAATGAAATTAATAACCTAGCATCGAACAGAAAAGATTGAAAATCTTTTGTTGAGGCCCTATGCTTCTTACTAACTAAATGAACTAGTACATACTTTTATGTATATTAGGCCGGGTCGATTTGTATGAATGAAAAAAAAATTAAAAATCGTATAGCAAAAACGTAATCAACATAAAATTCTTTCTCCGAAGAAACCATGGGTCTAAAATAGGCTTGCCATTTCTATTTTGAGAAAAAGAAGACGCCAGCATTAAAAATGTAGGACATTTGTTCGAAAAAAAGAGGACACTTTCTAAACAACCTAATATTAATAAAATTAACGACGGCATAAAAATTAACAACCAAAATTTGTTTGTACACAAAAACTTAATTTGGGTAATTCCATCTCAAGTCGACCAAGAGTGGGACTCGACCTCTTTCGATTTGAATGCAATTTGGCGAGAGGGTTTATTTAATCCCATAAAGAACATATATCAACGAAAAACAATTTTTTAATTTTTTTCAAAAGTTATGTCATATTCAAATTGTCATAACTTCGCCGAATAAGCCGAATGTGTTGAGTTTATTCTTTTAATATCTCGAAAACTACTTTACATACGAAGATGATTTTTGTCAGTTTAAAGAGAATACTTGAGGCTTCAATAAATATATTGAAAAAAATGTCTATGCAAAATATTAAATTTTAAAATTGGACTAAGTCAAAACCCTATTTTTTTGCTGATTTTTCAAACTGTTTTTTAAAAATCCTCAAACTTTGAAGGATGTGCTTTTTTTAAGATATGATTTTTTTTTTTTCTTTCAAAAAATAATCTTAAAATAAAATTTTAATATAATCATTTGAGCAATAAGTATTTATTTGAACAAAAGTAACGACATTCATAAGGTTGCTTTTGCTTATTTGTTGCATTTTTTTGGGAGCTCCATTTTGGGCACATTCAAAGAAAAGTACTCTTTTTGTCACGTTACGTCCCCAAAAATTAAATCATAACTATCTTAAAAAAAAACCCCGAGCACCTAAATCTTTTTTTTTAATGAATTTTGTGAACTGTGATTTAAAGTTTAAATGCAGGAACAAATTTTCAATGAAGGTGTAAAAAGCCGGACAACCCCGGACACTTGATGAAAAAGAAGTAGGACTGCCCCGGATACCCAAAAAAAGAGGACGGTGTCCGGGGAAAAGAGGACGGCTGGCAACCCTAGTCTAAAATAAAATCCTTCGAATTTTCTGAATAAAGTTGTTGAGTAAGGTAGTTCTTTTGCACTTTATATTTTTCTACACTCAAAATTTTTTAAAAAAGTTTGTATATAATTTAGTATTTAATATTTTTATAAGGAACATAGATAAAAACATTTTCTTTCATCATTAAATAAAAAGATGGAAAATACAATAAAAAAATATTACACTCAAAAAATTGTTTTCAGTATTTATAAAATAACGTTTTTTTTTTTGTTAACTTATGTGTCCCGACGTGTCACAGAACAAAATAGAGATGATGTTCTGGCAGTTACTATAGAAAGTCGTTCCAAAGTACCTAGAACGGAGAATAAAAAAGACTTAAAAAAATTAACATGTAACCAATAAGTGAAGTTTTCTTAGTTTTCTATAATTGCAAAAACATTACTGAAATATTGTTTGAGTAAATACTTTTTTTTGTTTTTATTTGCATTATAAAATAAAAATTGTTTATCGAAACAAAAAAAAATTATTTTATAAATACTAACGGCCTTATTTATAAGAAATAAAACAGGTTAATAGAGGGTTTATAAAACGGATTTTGTATGAAAATTTGTTTAATAAACCTTTTATTAACCTGTTTTATTTTTTATAAATAAGGTTGTAAAACAATAAATTTTTTTTTTTTTTTTGTATTTTCCATTTTTTTATTAAATTATGAAAGAAAATTTTTTTATCTATGTTATTTATAAAAATATCAAATACTAGAATTTAACTTCTTCGTGGACATATCTTTATGCCAAAGTTTATTTTTCTAGCTTTTAACTTGTTAATATTCCGGAAATTCAAAAAGTATTGGTTAGTCTACAAAAAAGTACCAAAAACTATCCTCTTATAGATTCTTATTCACTCAAGACATTGTATCTTCAATTTTATGTTTCTAGGTCCAATATAAACGATAATCAAAAAAAATACCAGTTGTAGCACCAAAAACCTTAATAAAGATATTAAGTTTCCCGTATTTTCCATTTTGGTACTATTTTTTTCCCCCCATTAAAGTATCAAAAATTGCAGTTTTGCAGTATTGGGGGCCTATAGTTTAGTACGAATATGGCAATGAATGGAGAAAAATGTTTTAAAAAAAAAGTACCAAAAATAGTTACGATTTTCAACCCTTAAACGTTCGAATTTCGAAATGGTACCAAATTTATACTCGTATTTTTTGATAAGTTTCAAATGTGGTATAAACTTTATTTCTAAGTTTATTGGTTCAAAAGATAGATGGGGTGACAAAAAGTACCAAAATTCAGGGTTTACACGCTTTTTTCCTAAAAGAAGCGAATTTCAAAAAAGTACCAGACACCTGTGCGCTTATTTTTTTTTTTTTTTTTTAAAGAACAACGATAAGTATTACAGTTTTTTTCTATCTCTTTTAGTTTTGGAGATATAAGGTTATTGAATTTACCTGTTTTTACCCTTTTATACCCCCTAAACGTTCGAATTTCCAAAAATCCCGTCTAAGTGGACCGATTTGGGGAGAGACCCACCTCCGGTCCAAATTTCAAGTTTTTAGCTTCAGGCGTCAGTAACGTAACAATTTTATACATCAAGATAAAATTATATACAAACTTTTTTAATTGGGTGAATACTTTTTTAATGTAAAAAAGTATTCACGGATTAGGATTTTATTTAGACCCATGGATTCTTCGGAGAATTTTCTCAGAATTTATGTAGATTACGTTTTTTCTCTACGATTTAAATGGTATATATTAAAAAATATGTTCTGTATGCATATATGTGTGGCAAAAATTCAAAAACGTAAACATAAGTATACGCGTATAAACAAAATGTGAGCAACCTTTGACAGTACTGTGGCGAACTTCTACCTTGGAGTTATCGTACATCGCTTTGATCATACTTATTACTTTGGTTGAACACCTTTTCTTTTTCAGTGATACCCAAATTGCGCTGCGGCTGATGGTGCCTTTTGAAAAACTAAAAGTACTAGGTAAACAAAGAGGAGAGCGCCACAGCCAATCCCACGATGTCACAGGTTAACGTTCGCATAGAAAATTACATTTAAAACAAAAACAATTGCTAACATTTGTTTTTCTAAAATTTGTTTTTGTTTTAAATGTTATTTTCTATGCGAACGTTAACGTGTGACATCGTGGGATTGGCTGTTAGTATTTATGATCAGTTCCATTAGTTTATATATGGTCTTTAGAAGTGTTATGTCTCTCCAATTATTACACTCTTCTTGCATTTGACTAATAAAGACGTGCCGTGCCGTCCAAGTCAGGGTTTGTCTTTTACAAAAAATTGATGAAAAACCCTGCATACAATTTTTTAACAAATCTTATGTCATGTTTTTTATACCCCATATTTCTAACAAACTCCCCCTAACAACTCAAGATTTATGTTCGCCCCTTCGAACATCCATTACTTGACACGCCAGTGATTTGATTAAACAAAATTACACTTGGCATAATATCAAGTGATTTTTTATGATTATAACAAAATAAGACTGTGGGTTTTTTCCTCAGCACTTAATAGTAGTACATATTACAAATCCATACACCTGCTATTTTATGCGATTTTTCTTCTTTTTTGCATTTTTAAAAGAAAGAAAAAACTGAAAAAAATATTTAAGTGTTGGAATTTGAATTCCCTAAATATTAGAGATTTCTTGTAATATTTATAAAATTATGATACATTTATTTCTTTTTCTCGTTTTTTCTTTTTATTTTCTCTGAAGCTGCACAATCCCAAAGGATGGTAAATTACTTAAACATTACACCGTTTGCCAGTGTCGGCTACAAACTCTGTGTTCTAGAAAGAAGCAAGCAAATATATGTACTTGACTTTTCCACCTTCATCATTTGTGGCAGACACACTTTAACAGCAGGTTATCAATATTTATAATTTTATTCTTTCCTTGAATACACACCCCCCTCATCATCATCACTCACCATTCATCGCCCATCCGGTCTATATCCAATAAACATAATATTATGATTTCTCTTATCCCGAATGCAAAAAAAAAATAAGGTGAATTTTTCTTAAACTGTTTTATCATTTATCATGTCATGACGACAAATTTGTCATCTTGTGGAATCTGTCAATTTTTTATATGCTTCACTTTATTATTCTAATACTCCTCCGCCCTTTTCAAATGTATAGAAAAAGGTGCTGAGGTGGGTTAAAGTAGATTTCATACTAACAATGGACTGCCTGCCTGACTGACTGATTGACTGACTTCGTTCTTTCAATCTATTTGCCAATATTGACTTTATCGCCGAGATTTGAATTTTGTGGGGGGTTGGGTGACTTAAAGAGCGTAATTTGAGTGCTGGGTTTGTATGTTTTTAGGGAGGAGGTTGATTTCTATTATTTTCGAGATTTATTAATGCTATTTTGAGTGATAAGTGGAGGTTGCCAGAAAATCTTTTTATGGTTGTAAAGCTATTTATGTTGACAGTTTGGGTTAAAATGTTTGGGTCAATTGTGTTGTTAACAAGGCACATGTTGTTATTTTCCATATAAATTATCTGGGTTTTAGGTCTATTACTTTATGTAAACTCCTGTTTGCATATTGTTATTTAAATTACAATGGAATTTGTTATGTGGGGAAAATGTGCTTTATTTATTACAAATAGGATATGTTAATACGTTGTATAATTTAGAAAAAAGGTAACTGGAATGTTATGAGCTCACCCTTATATTAATGTCATGATAATTTCTTAGCAAACCAACATACCTGAAAGAAGAATAAAAAAAGTGTTAAGAAATAATTTGATCATAAATAAATATCTTATAAATTCAATGTTAAAATAATATCGAAAAGTCGAATCTTTTCTTAAAAAACAACTCAACTGCAGAATATGAAAATTTACTAAAAGAACTAAAAGCAAAAAAGGAAATAGTTAGTAGTTCTATTGTTCTAAAGGAATTTTATGTACCACAGAAAAAAGTCCCAAGAATATTTAAACTAATAAAAGTTCGGAAATTTCTACGATTAATAAATATATTAGAACCAGAAAAGTACTAAATTTTCGGCATTTTTTTTTTAATTAAACTATTAATCAAAAATAAAATCGGTTCTTATCAAAAATTTCATTAAGTGAATAAAACGTTTACTTATTTATAGGTATCAACAACATTAACTGCAGAAAATATTGTAAAAATCTAAACGAAACCTTGTTAATTAAATTTTTGAATCCCAAGAAAAACTTTGATAGCTAATATGCATGTGGCAGTGTATATAAAACTGAACTGGCAAAATAAAATAAAGTAATTTTTTTTTTATTTTTATTTTTTCTTTTCTTACTTACAACTACTTTTAGAGTTGGCAAAAAATCAACCAATTGTAGTCGGGACTGTAAGAAAAGATAAACTCACTTTTTAATGTTTTTGTTTTTGTTTAAGCTTTGATATGGTTACAAGTAAAGCTGGGCCTTATAATTCTTATTCGCTTAACAGTTTTATTTGTATAGTATCTTTAGTTTTTCTTAAATCTTTGGATGAAGTTTCCTGACGATCTGGCCTAAGCAACCAGTGAAATGCGCATAGGAATAGCTTATCCCTTCAACAATAAATTTCAGTTTATCAGTAGTATGAAATGGGAAAGTAGAACATTTAAACAAAACCTTGTTAATTAAATTTTTGAATCCCAAGAAAAACTGGTGCATATTAAATTAATTTTTTTATTAACATGACAAATTTTTAAAATGAAATTAATTAATTTTTACTTTTTCTGTATTGGAGCTAGTGTACTTAAAGTAAAAAAGTACCAATCGAAAAAAAGTTTTTAAGCCAATAAAAGTTCTAAAATTACTGAAAGTACAAATAAAATACAAATCAAAACTTTGATTAACTGAAAGAACTAAATCTATAATAAGTCAAAAGTATTTTAAGTTCAAAAAAAATTATGCATTAAGTTCTAAAAAATTTAAATTACTGAAAATTAAATAAGTATTAAAAAAAATTTTTTCCAAAAATAAATTTTTGACTTTTCCAAGAAATTTTAATGCGAACTTTTTTACAACTGTTCCTAATTAATTTTTTTTTATTTATTTGATGCCAAAGTTAATACAGAATTTTAAAAATGTACTATTTATAATAAAAACTATCTTTAAGTAAATTTTAAGCAATTTTTCTTTTTTCTGGGTTTTCTGAAAAAGTTTGAATAATTTAAATTCACATAAAACTGTCATCGAAGTTACCACATCTTTAATAGAAAATATGGCAGCCTCAAATTCTTACAGTTCACTTGTAAAGTTACCTTAAGGATAACCTTCTGTTAGCCTATCTTTCACTTGTAATAACCAAAAACCATTTATCTGTCAGATAGTATCCTAAAAATAACTATTTCTAAGTTGTAGTTATGACAAGCAAGTTAAGTAGAAATTTAAACAATTTTCAGATTAACTTCTTATTGCTTTTACTTTTCTTTCCACTTAGCTTATTTCATTTTCTGTTTTATAAAAATGTAATTAGTTTATTCTTGTTTAACATCTGTTTTTGCTTTATAAACTTCTTATATACAGACTTCCGGAAAATCTCTTCCAAGCGGCAGTTTATAGTTAAATTGCAGGTTAAAATCATAAAAGAGTTTTTCCCAAAGTTATGTGTAAATCTTATAATTGTTCCCAGGCCTTTTTTATATTAGCAACTAACTCTTCCCGAATTGTTTAATTTAAATAAAAGCATTAATGCTAAAAAAACTATTAACATCTCGAAAATTTCTAGGATTAAGAAATGTCTCAGTCAATTGAATGAATTATTCTTGCGATTTTTTTATTAATTCCTAGCAGTTATAAAATAAATAAAACCACAGTTATCAAAAATTTTTCATTCAATTACTTAAACAGAGAAGGCTATCAGCGATCGTCAAAAAAATATAAAGAATATTTCAGCCACTTTTGATGATACGAGAATTGTACGTGAGATAAGTAATATAATCGGCTCAGTCGGAACATTTTTTAATTAAAAACAGTGCTGCCAGAAGAAGAGGAAAATGAAATATGGTAACTATTTTACCTGATTACGACTTTACGACATAACTCTGCAACAATCTTCCTATTTTCTCTCTTTTCAGACGTAAAGTTTTCTACAAGCTACAAAAATGTATGCGAAACATATTTAAGAGGAAGATCAAATTGTTGCATGATTTTACATTTCGTGTCACATTGTTGACTCCGCAAGAGTCTCTACTACCATCGTTCCAATCTTTTATTTTGCATGTCGCATACTGTGAAACAGGTATTATTTAAAATTTATGTAAAACAAAATTTGGAAAACGATAAATTTTGCAGTTTAAGTTAAATTTTTGATCAAAATTTTTGGGGATTTATGTAGAAATTTTTGTGTCAGGCGTGTAGGTAATCGCATTGGTTTCTCTAAAGAGAGTCAACTCAACATTTTTAAATTTTCATTTCAAGCAAGAAATAGATGTACAATGAACATATCTACCCACTGTAAAAATCTAACCCATTCTTTCGCCAAAAAAAAAAAACAGTTTTATCCTTTTTCTTGATATAAAAGTAGCTTGTCCAGAGGCAACTAAAGTAGTCCCCAAACGGTAAGTTTATTATGCTGTTATATTTCGTTTTGTTTCTATATTTATGCAATAATACCACTATAAAAATAAACAAATTTCACATTTCAAAGGGGAACAATTAAAAAAACTTGCTATTTTTCGATAATCCTTGAAAAAATTACAAAACCAAACTCAAGAAAAACAGTGTATATATAAAAAGACAAATTTCGTTATCTTTGCTCATTATATGTGGTACAGGAAGGGGCCAATTAGCTCCAATTTTGTAGGCAGTGTTCTGACAGATTTATAAGGATCAAGGGAGTAGCTGCCGAGTAGGCCTAACCTCACGGTGCTCTGAACACTGGTGGGCGCAGTGCGTCCATCAATGCTCCTATGTGTCATCCACAGAACACATAGCTTAGCAAATTTGAGTGCATCTTCCGGCAGAACCAAGCCTCTTGCTTAGACATTAGAGCTATCTAACCTTTACTGCTTCTTCCCATAATGGGTAGCATATCAGCGCTAAAAACTTAATTTTTAATGTCTTCCTTTTGTCTTTTTTTTGGGAATAAACAGCAGGTACCTACTAGGGTACCTGCTGTCTTTTTTGGGCTACTAGTTTCCTTGGTGTCAGATATGGATCTCTGGTCAGCCGTAGCTATTAATTTGTCTTCTGCCAAATAACGGATATTTGCTGTTCATTAATCCCCGAATAATGCAACACCAAAAGGTGAAATTTTCTTAAAATGTATTTAGATAAAGAAATGTGGTCACAACCACGCCAAATCCTTTATTCCGAAGGGCATTTGTTCAAGGGTTAGTCAAAATAATCGGCAGACTCCGCTGAGAAGCAAACGAAATAGTCATTTAAAATTTATTTTTGCCAAATTCGATATATCTGCATATGTCTTATCCCTCGAAATTATTATTATTTCAACAGGCAGACGAAATATAATTTTTCTAGGGAAACGAAATACGGGTCTTCGATTTTTATTTGGATGTTTAAAACAAGAAAATGACAAAACCAAACTTGTTTTTGGGATCGGATAAAGAAGGTATGGTCATTCATGAAAATCAAATGTGATGTTTGTTGGAACCAACACGAAAGAAGCATTCAAGTGTCTTGGGTTCTTAAAACGGTGCAAGAATTACTTCACTCCTTTTGAATTTCCTTAATATGTGTATATACCGCCTATATCCGACCGAAAATGGAATACAACTCCCTCCCATATCTGAGCGGATGCTTAAAGCTCTATCTTGAAACTTCTGGATCGGGTGCAAAGGAGTACGTTGAAGCTCGTCAATGACAGTAGGGTATTTTCTAATTGGACTAATTGGAGCATCGTCGAAATGTGGGTTGTGTGTCATTGTTCTATTTATATTGTCATGGTAGGTGTTCGGCTGAGATGGGAAAACTCATCACTGAGACTCGGGTGCACGCCAGTAGTACTCGCCTTTTCAGCAGATCACATACGTTCGTTGACGTCTGTCCAATGTATCGCACAACGCATTACAATGAAAACTCGTTTCTCGGTCGGACTAGCCGTATGTGGAATAGAATACCGGCAAAAGTGTTCTTCCCTGTCGGCTTCAACTTGAAAAAAATTCAAATTAAATGTCCACAAATACTTCTCTCTCTTTCCTTCTCCTCATAACCAAATTTCCTAATACCAACTCAATGCATTGCATAAGTAGAGGACATCCCCTGCCTGAGTGTTGGCTCAAAAAATTTTACGAAAGACGTTTATATTTTAGCAGATCGAATTTGTTCCTTTTTTAAAACTTTCTGACTTATGAAAAGGATTCTGAAGATTTTTGCTGTTTCCATTCCTTTTTCAGCTTAAATTAAAATAATTTTGCTTTTAATTTTATAAAGTGTTTTTTCTTTGTTGTTTTTTTTTTTTTTTTCTTTAAAATTCTATCACACTTTATTTAGCCAAAATATTCGTATACATTTTCGCCTTCAGCAGTACACAATATTTATTCATTTACTTGAAGTAATTAAAATAGTTAGTTTTGTTTTAACTGTTTTTTTTTTTTTGTTTTTTTTTTTTTTTTTTCTATTTTACATATTTAAATGCCAAAATAATTTCATATCCACAATATGAATTTCGTAAACTCTTTTGCAGCTCTTTTACAATTATATTTTTTCACCCACGGACAAGTTGGTGAGTGAGTGCAATTATAGCTCGACTTGAACAAGCCAGTAGTAATTTAATGAGTTCATAAATGTTGCAGTTAGTCTTTTTTCCTCTTTTATTAAGAGCAATATGCCCAAAATAAAAAAAAATATGAAGAAAAAAACGGAAACAAAATATTTTAAACTTTAACACTCGTAAAAAAAATATGAAAAAAGTTATTACAACACACTAATAGAATATTACACAAAACTCATACGAAATTGTGTTAAACTGAAATAAAAATTTCAACAATAAAAGTCAAAATGTACTAAAAATTGCAGAAAATATCAGAGAGTATAATAATTTTTTTGTTTTTTTTTTTGTTATGCATATAAAAAAGAAAGAAAAAAAAAATAAACCGACAGACAGACAGATAGACTAAATAACTGACAGTAACATGCAAACAACAGTGTGTTTCGGTAGAACACTCTCATTCATATTTGCAAACAATCTAGATGTAGATCCTGGAACTAAAGTTTATTTCATTTTGGTGATTCATTCATTTCACTTAGTTGCATGATTGTTTGCTTGTGGTTGTGTTTCTTTGTGTATGTTTGTGTGTGTGTGTTTATATGTGTGTATATTCGTTTATTGTTAAAGTTATTTTTCTAGTTACTATTGTAGTGGTATGGGTGTCTAACAAAATATTTGAATTGTGTGGAACAGCAAATAGACACACAAAAACTTCTAGGAACATTGAAAAATTTAGAAAAAAAAAACCCAAAATAGACACACAACTCGCGAACATATGGTCAAATAACTTTCGTGTGGTTTTCAACAGTTCGTTTTGTTTTTCTTCTTACATTTTTGCTGTATTTGTATTGGTTTTGTTGTTTTTAATAAGAAATTACACGATTGTGCAACCTTTTCAAAAAAGGATTATAAAAAATAGAGATTGCATTCAGTAATTAGAAAAATGGTTTTTTAGTACCATAAAAATTTCTATACGAACAATAATTTTCTACAGAAGCGTCCTTTAAAACTTTTCAACACATTTAACTTAACTGTTCCGATTTTTTGAAAACTCTTATCAGAGTACAAGATGCTAAAAGTGATTTTTTAAAAACGTCAGGCCATAAAATTCAAACATTAAATTTTTTTCAAAGTTTTTCTTGGGATACAAAAAATTAATTAACAAGGTTTCGTTTAAATGTGCTAAATTCCCATTTCATTCTATTGACAAACTGAAATTTATTGTTGAAGGGATAAGCTATTCCTATGCGCATTTCAGTGGTTGCTTAGGCCAGATCGTCAGGAAACTTCATCCAAAGATTTAAGAAAAACTAAAGATATTATACAAATAAAACTGTTAAGCGAATAAGAATTATAAGCTCCAGTTTTACTTGTAACAATATCAAAGCTAAAACAAACAAACAACAATAAAAAGTGAGTTTATCTTTTCTTACAGTCCCGACTACAATTGGTTGATTTTTTGCCAACTCTAAATGTAGTTGTAAGTGGGTAAAGAAAAAACAAAAATAAAAATTAATTACTTTATTTTATTTTGCCAGTTCAGTTTTATTTACACTGCCACATGCATATTAGTTATCAAAGTTTTTTCTTTGGATTCAAAAAATTAATCAACAAGGTTTCGTTTAAATGTGCTAAATTCCCATTTCATACTATTGATAAACTGAAATTTATTGTTGAAGGGATAAGCTATTACTATTCCCTTTCTAAACCAAAATAAATTGTGTTAAGTTTTTTAACAATTTTGATTTGCACTGTTTTGAACTGTTGATTTTAATTGTAGGTTTTGATATTTATATTTGGCTTAAGTTCATTTTGTGCCACGCTAACTTCTCCAATCCCACCAACATTTTGTCGGATATTGTGTATTTATAATCAAGAGTCGTGTGGCTAATTTGGAGTCTTTGGCTTTTGCCGTTCTCCAGATATACAGCAATCTATAATGTCTTTGTATGAGAAGCGGCACACCAATTTCTGCAATCCCGCCCACATTTTGTCAAAGATTGTGTAGTCATAAACAAGATGATTGTACCTAATTTTAAACCTTTCGCCTTTGCCGTTTTCCAGATATACAGAAAAATAAAATAAAAAACAACTACACAGAAAGAAAAACACTCGGGATAAATTAAGTTCTTTATACTTACTTTAAGTACGAGTCGTACTCAAAACTTCAAGTATGAATAACACTAAAACGTACTCACAACAATCCTAAATGGGATAAATTTCGAAAATCAATCCCGGAATTTCTTGAAAAAAAATTCTTAAATCAAATAAAAAAAAGATTGAACTTTTCGTTGCCACTTTGAGAGAAAAATTACAAAGTGAGGGTTTAAATCGCATATAACTTATTAGTCTTATCTCCCAACATTGTATTATTTTATGCGTGCATACGCGTGTTTGTTTGTTGTGTGTAGAAACAACAGAACAAGAAAAAAACATACATTATTTTCATGTTTAAAAAGGTGGCATGTCATAACGTCCAGTGTCATAGGGTCCATGGACTTTTTAAAAGTGTCATAATGTCCGCGGGCAAAAGTGTCATAAGGTCCATAATTACTAGGGTATTCATTTAATCGGGCTTTTGCTTTAATCGGTTAATCACTCGATTAATTAACCGAGGTTTTGGTTTAATCGGTTAATAATCGGTTAACCGATTAATAAAGTTTTGTTATAAATTAAGTAATTTCAATAAATAAAAATGCAAAAATTATTTATGAATATAATCTTTTAGTAAAAAAAATAACGAACAAAACAATTCTTGAACTAAAACGAGCAAACAAAAAAGTAAAAATATGAAAAACACATTTTATAATTTATACATAATATTTGTATGTATTTATTAAAAAAAAAAACTGTGAGATTTTTTTATTAATTATTTCAATAGTTTGAGATTTTATAAAATAATCTTTTGGAAAAATAATTTGGTTTAAGTGTTTAGAATTTAAGCGATTCTTTTCTTTAGTTTTGATAAAACTTGATTTAGAAACAATTATTTCACGTATCGAAGATGTTTGAGATATCGAAAGCAACCCATAATACAGATTCAAGATTACGCATTGCACACAGAAAAAATTCTCCAAAATTTTTCACCAATTAAAGCATTAATCAAAAATATAATATGTACGTTTTAATTAAAAATTTAATCAATCCAATTATACTTTTAATCAAGTGAATTAAACGTTTTATTAATAATATTAACTGGTTTAATTGATACTATTAATTTGTTTACTGGTGCAAATTTAATTAATTTTTTAATTAATATCACAAATTTTTTAATTGAAATCAATTTTTATTTTTTTCTGTGCACATGTTAACAAAATTGAACTGTTTCATATGACATCACTTTAGCATTTTATACACATGTTTGTTTGCTTGTGTTTCTATATTTAAGCTGCACTTATACGCTGATGTGACGTAGATGCGCTGAAACATTTCATTTTTAAAAGCTGAATGCGATATCTTGGTTTCTTTGTCCTTTTCCAGGATTTTTCTGAACATATAAAATCTTCCATTATGCCATTATTTCGGCTAATTCTGTTAAAGATTGTTTGTGTTACAATCGAGAGCTTCTTCTATTGTCAGGTCATCATCTGACTCATCCTGGCAAAGCTTAGCACCGAACATTCTGCAAAAAAAGAAATACGAACCCCTAGTTTCTGTTTATGTACTGTATTTTAAGAATGTATTTCTCGAAGGAAATATATTGTAGGAAAAAATATTTTTCAAACATATACCTTTTTTATATGAGACGAAACAAATAATTAAAAACGGAAAAAAATATGTTATAATACTACAAAAAACTAAAAATATTTGTTACATCGGTTAATACGTTAATCGACTGAAATTAACCGGTTTAATCGTTAATCGAACATTGCCAATTTTAAATTAACCGATCAGTTAATCGGGAAGTAATTAATCGGTTAACCGATTAACGGTTAACCGAATGAATACCCTAATAATTACTAAAGAAGTTAAATACAAAAAAGATCTACATACTCGCAGAGGAAAACATGTTTTATTATGGTCACAACCAACAAAACTATTTTTAAAGAAACTAACTTAACCATAATATGGTTGTCGGTGACAATTATTTGGTTAAATTAAACATAATATGGTTAAACAATTTTAAAAATGGTTTTGCTGCTTTTTCTCTGGGTGTTTATATTAAATATATAACGAAAACACTTTTGGGCGCAAGGATTTTCTCCTCTACGGTATAACAAACACCGGCTTCGCTAACAAAAGCTTCTCTGCACAGCCGGCCATCGGCCGGGCGGAAGGATTTTCTCCTTTATGGTATAACAAGTACCGGTTTCGCTAAGTAAAGCTTTTTTCCGAACGAAGGCCGACTACTTAGAGAAGCTTCGGTTAGCGAAGCCGGTCGTTGTTATACCATAGAGGAGAAAATCCTTGTGCCCTCCCGAAGGCCTGCTGTGCAGAGAAGCTTTAGTCAGCGAAGCCAACCAATGGCAGACTTAAGATTTTTCGGTACCAATTACAGTCTTTATTTCTTTTTATTAAATTTCCAAACCGGCTTATCCTTTGACATATGCGTCTCAGAGCTTGGCAGTAATAGAACCAGCAACCTTTCAATGACGCATTAGGAAACACATTTTCTAAAGCCTGCCTTTAATCTGCTTCATAGGCTGTATGAAAAGCCAAAGCTTCGAATTGTAAAAAATTTCTATCAATAAATAAAAATTTTTTTTCTTAAGTTTTGATAATCACTTGAAATTTTAACGGTTAAAATAACAAATTATACACATTTTAATATTATTGGTTGTAAGTTAAGTTGTGGACATTATGACACTTTGCTGACTTTTAAAAGTGTCATAAAGTCCATGGACACTGTGACACTTTTTGTTTTGGAGTGTCCCATCTTCGTTAACTTCGGGATTTATAAAAAGTTTCAGTCTGTCAAACAAAACATTTCCAAACATGTCAAATACCGATGTTCTTTGTAGTGTACAACTTTTCGTTTTTTACTTTTGCCTGGACTACGACTGTTTTCATTTAATGCATCGAAGTAAAAGCAACGGTTGTTTTTTTTTGGCCAAAGAAAAATCAAAAAGTGGAAGAAAAAGCAATTTTTTTTATTTTGACTGTAGTTTTCTAAACCCTGGTTTATAATATAAACCCTTTCTTTAAATCACATTAAAACAGTTCTAAGTTTTTCATTAAGATTTTTGTTAAGCATATTCATGCATTTCTTAGTTTTTTTTTCTTGAAAATACTCGTCAAAATCTTGATAGAGATTAATCTGTAATAGAAAGGTATATGTGACCTTCTCCGAGAAAAGGGACTAGTGAAAATGAAGTTTTGAAGAAAACGCTTTTAAAGTTTCATAATTTAATGTTTTTCTCATTTTTATCAATTTTCCCAAGTTTGTTTTGTACGTTTTTATAGGGTTAATAAATTTTTATCAAAAATCTAACTCATTTCATCTTATTCTACACCTCTTTAGGTAGCAGAATCCACTCTTAAGTCCAAACCCGTTTTTTGACACGCAATTTGTAATTTGTAACTGATGTGTTCATAAAAAATAAATTGCATTTAAAAACTATTTTAAGGAAAATTTTTATGAGAATTAAAATATTTTTAAAATCTTTAAAGGATTAACTAATCGCAGTACATAAATTCATAAAAATCAGGTCATTTCTATTTTCTTTTAAATACCTTTTAGAACTATTTATAAAAGCCATAATCCTACGTTCATATTGGCCTAATCTGAAGCTATAAAGAGAAACAAAAAAAAACACTTTTTATAAATTTCTGTTAGTATATTCAGCCTTATATTTTTCATAAACTTATGTTTACACATACATTTTACACATTCTACATAGAAATGTATATGTATAGAAATATCCTTGTTGATCTATACGTACGTGTGTATAAGTAAAGTTTATTTATGTTTACATGTATATGTGTGTATGTGGAAATGGGTGCAAACGTACATGTATGTTACATGTTTATTTGAAAAATTTTTCAATTTTATGGTTTCTGGATAATATGCGTTCAACTAGAAGTAAATACCCATAGAATAATATTGTACTAGGATTGCAATAACTAACCCAACTGCACCAACAGGAATATAAACATCAAGTATATTTTTGTGGCAACAGTAACAATAACAAAACACAGTGGTTGCCACACAGTTACATGTCATTGTGTTGCATTTAGTTGTTGCTCGTGTTGTTTTATTGTTTACCAGGCTACACGGGGTTTATTACTAAGGCAACCTCTTTCAACCAGCATTTGTTACCATAATTTTTTTTCCAATTATTTTGCACATACATATACACAAACATACCATACATTAATTTATAAAAGTGTTTGTGTGTTTTTGTTTACATATTACAGATTCCGTTTTAGATTTTGTTTTGGTTAATATTCCATAGTTTGTTTATTATGGGCATCACTGACCTGGACAAGATTAGCGTCCTTTTTACACCCTTCGCGACAGATGGAAAGGGTGTATATAAGTTTGTCAATCCGTATGTTATTTCTACATTATAGATCAAAGATCCTTAAGATCGCTTAAGCGACATAATTTTAAATTTTAGTTTTTTTTTTAATAAGTGACTATTGGCAACACTTGTATTATCTCCAAAAATATCACGGTCAATAAGGTACTGTTACGATTTTATAGCAAAAACAATTTTATCTTAAGCGACAACCTTCATACAAAATTTTTATGAAATAAATTAAAAAAAGAGCTTCTCCTTTAAAATGTTGTTTTTGTCGCTTAAGCTTTTTTTTGCGGCAATGACTCGATATATTTTGGATAACTATGAGGAGAGGAATTTATTTAACGATGTCTGTCTGTCTGTGTGATTGTTAAAATGGGTCTTCCGAAGAGCCCAGGTAAACTGGTGACTATTTCGTTATATCTATTCTATCACAAATAGTTCAAAGAATTTTGCAATTGATATTCGGAAAGATCGGTTCATAAACGTTTAATTCACTTGATTAAATTTTTAATTTAAACTGATTTTATTTTTGATTAATGCATTTAATATTTCATATTAAACGCCACATAAATCAAGAATATTTACTTTTTGGTTTCAAACTGTAAAAAGTTGCTTTTTTATACTATAAGTGTAGCGTATTTAAGATTTAGCAAAGCCGGATGTAAAACATTTACTATGTGTGATTGTGTGTGAATGTATCAGTGAGTCTTTGTATATTTATTTAATCTGTGGATTTAAAAATATTTTTAAGTCTACTTTCTCAGCGAATCGCATAAAACATAAAATATGAAATATTTGTTTTTTTAATTACGGGCTTTTGTTAAAATAGAAACCCAACAGGAAATATTTTTATATTTGTTGTTGTCTTATTATTATTGTTGGACTAAAAAACGATGACTGTGTGTATGTGTGTGTGTATTTAGAATTTGAAAAGAAAATTATCTGATTCTTTTGAAACATACGATTAAAATTAAATACGCTTTTGTAATAAGATTGCAAAATCCATTTGTTAAAGAGTATGATAAGATTACATTTTTTTAATGGATTCATTCAGCTTAAGTTACATTTAGAAAATGGTGGCAGTAACATTACATTCAATCAAAATTTCATTAAAATATCTAAGCAAACATGGCCATTTAATCTTAAATCGAAAGTGTTTTAAAATCAAAACAGTTCCTAAATATAAAGGTTTTAAACTTTTTCACTTCTTTTAAAGAAACGGGATCTACTTAAGAAAATATTCAAGTATTTTTACTGATCTAGTTTTTTGCAACAGGGTTGTTACTTTATCTTATGATAGGATTTAATTAGAGGAAACCTTAGAAACCTTTACAATAATCAAATTTCTTTCTGTTTTCCTGGATACCAAACTTAATCCTTTTCAAATATTGGAAATATCTTTGATAGAAACTGGATCAAAAACTTTTGTTTTTTATTAATGTTATATAATAAATTACACATGTTTATATACAGCATTCATTTGGACGAGGTTAGGAAGAGGTTAATACCATGACCAGTAATACTTTGCAACAAAAAAAAACCAGCCTCAATACTTGCAACGGGAAATGAAACTAGACTATTGGTAGAGCAAATCTGCTAAAGGGTTTTGAAAAGTTAGCTCAGGTTCATGAAATATCGACCCCTAAAATTTTTAAATTTTTGGAAAATGCGTTTGGTAAAGGGTGGTTAAATTGTAAGGGCCGATGTTGAATGTGAACTAAAGACCTGCACAGATGTATCTGTTTATATCTGTTTCTGTGTTTTTTCTAAAGTTGATGCGTATGGATGAGTGCTCTTGTGTTTCTGATATAAGTTGATGTTGATATGATTTGTAAAAGAGTGGATGTAAGTTGATAAAAAAGCGAAAGAGAGTATCATATCTGCTTATATCTGTTTCGCAAAAGCAGATACTAGTGGATACTTATGGAATACAATAAGTTACTTATTGTACGATACCGTTATTTTCAATGAAAGAGAGCGTGAATGTATTTCGAGCGAAAAAAAGCCAAACAAAAAAATTTACAAAAACAAAACACACAGGCTGCTCGTTCTGTGGTCGTACAAATTGCCAAGCAACAACAACACTTCTAGTTTCTTATTATACCAGAGGGTATAGAAAACAAAAACCCAAGAAAAAACCAGACATTTCACAAACACACACTGTGTGTTCATGCTGTGGCAGTACAAATTGTCGAGCAACAACAACAACACAAGCGAGAATCATTGTGATCAGGCCTGCCATATTTAACGATTTATCGGCATTTGGACGATTTTTGCCTCTAAATTATCAAAGTGCCTATTTTTTGAGAAACACTTACAATACAGTAATTTTTGGTTTATTTTATATTAATTATTAATTTTGGGTAACTTACTGAGCTACCTAAACAAGAGCGGCAAGCGTTTTTTTAGACATACAAATTCTGTTGCCAATACATTTTCAATAAAATAAAACGACCAAGCGATCTATCAAATAAGATTTTCCAGCCGGGTGGTGTTAAATTCGCGTTCTAAAGGTTTGTTTCGTATAAACAATGTGAAAATGAAAAGTTTTGACATAAAACTGACGCTTGCCGCTCTTATTTAGGTAGCTCAGTTAGGGAAAAAATGGTTATACATATATATTCCATATTTGCAGTATTTTATGGTATGTCTAACACAACAAACACATTTTGAAAAATATACAACTTCATATAAGGGACTTAAAGCACAAGGGGAATCGATCTAAAGAAATTCAAACGTCCGGCTGGCAGGCTATGTAAACCAGGGTTTAAAATGCTATCGCCATATTAGCAAAAGCAGCCAAATTTTGTCATTTTCTTAATTAAAAAAAATCAAAATTGAAAAGTTCTACTGCTAAAATAGCCCACACTTCAAAAGCAGCTGCAACTTGCTTTTTTAACAATGGCAAAAATTTTTTATTTAAACAAGCTCAAAAAGCAACGGCAATCACTTTTATGTTGTAGGAAAAAGAATGAAACAAACAGCTTCTGTCTGTTAGCCGCCAAATCAAAAACCAATGTATGCTAATAGACGCAAAATCGGAGATAACAGCAGCACAAAAGGTTGCTAAAAGTAACACTATTGCTGAGAAATAATTTACGACGAAAAGTGATATTTTTGATGCCAGACAAACACAACAAGATTTTTTTTTTTTCTATACAATGTAGGAATCAAATAAACGTCACAATTTGTGTGTTTTACCTTTTCCAAGCGGAAACGGTATTTGTATGGAAAGTTAAACAAATTTTTGTACAAGCTGTCAAGTTGTACACTGATCAGTATTTTATCGTTTTAATCTGTAATCGTCGCCTGCTTTTTTTTATTGAACCGGCTTTTTGTTATTACCAGTCAGAGAAGATTTTTTTTTTCTTTGAGCTTTAAATTTTTTTTGTTTTGTCTTTTTTAACTTGCTCTTCTTTTAGGAAAAAGGAAAAAAGCAAAAGGCGAAATAATCATATTTAAATTTTGCTATAAATAAATATAAATAAATAAATAATTTTTTCCAAAAGATATTTGTAACCAAAAAATTACTTAGGTTATCAATAACCAAAAAAATAAATTTTACTTTAATTGATTACCACAACCAAAATAAAATATATATAACGATAATGGTTAAAGGTTCGCAATTGAAAATTGAGTTCATCCGAACTTACTACTACTTTTATACTTAAAACCTACTTTTATTTTTTCGTTGAAAAATAATTTTTAACTGTGGAGTTAAGATCGTTTATTCTAGATCACCATAGGTTCTTAAAGAGACGAACCTATTGGTATAAGACATTATATGTCTCCGCTGACTCTAATATGAAGAGTTTTCAAGCTAAAATTATATGGATCACTCTTATTAACGGTACCTGCCATTTACCCTTAAGTAAAATCTATTCATATAAAGGGTGTCTGGTGGCAAAATTATATTTTTAATGCGATTATTTCAAAAAGTAATAAACGGTGCGGAGGGAGGTTGGCGCCGTTGGAATTATCGATTGGGAGGATTTGTTAGTCACAGTAGCCGAGTGAGCATCGCGCGTTCGCTTAGGAGACATTTTTTAAGGGCAATGATTCTTACGTAATTGCTCGTCGACAATTTTGTTCAAAGTTCATTTTCACTTAAATAGCCACGTCAACAAACAGATCTACCATTACTGGTCTCCAAGAACCTCCAACCCTCGATTGAAACATCAAATACCTTTACATGAGAAAATTGGGTAATTTTTTTAAATTCTCGAAAAACAAGGCTCCGTTTTGAACAGTGTGTTCAAGTCGACAAATGACATGTGGATGACATATTCTTTAAAAAATAAAATCCATTTCCATTGCATTTCCATTTAACCGTTCAATGCTTTTAATAAAACTTTGTGTCAATTATTACATTTTTTATTTAAGTTTGAAATTATAAATCTGCTATCAGATACCCCGGAATTTTTTTAATTAAATAAAATTTATAAAACATTTATTTTTATTTATTTTTTTTAAAGCATTATGTAATGGTTAATTGTTTTGCTGTGTTGTTTTTGTCATTAAAAAAATGTTTTATTGTGTTTTAAACAGTAATTTTAATTTGCCGTTTTTTCATAATTTGATTTCCGATTTGTTTTTGAAAATATGCCGATTTTTTACTAAAACCATCTGGCACCCCTGGTTGAGATCTTATACAAGTTTTTATAAACTCTCTTATTTTCATCAACTCGCCAACAATATTTTAGCATACAACAGATAACCACAGATATTGTAGAAATACTTATGGTGACAACAGATATTTGTAAGCAAAAAAAAAAATGTTATGACACACTCAATCCAAAACCATAAGCATCTGTTTTTGTTTTTAAGATATGGTGAGTGGGCAAAAGCAAAACCATACAATATCAGTTACACTAATTCTCTCATTTATATCAGTAGCAACAGATAAATATCTGGTGTATCTGTTTTAACAATACTTACTGATACACTCGTGCAGGTCTTTAATGTGAACCACACCTAAACGCCAAGTTTTTTCCGAATTTTATTTGACATTTCTCTATTTCAGACTTACTCAATTTGAACCATGGAGAGATACACAATCCAACAACGTGTTAAAGTTATCCAGACTTATTATGAAAATGGGCGTTCAAATCAAAATGCATATCGTGCACTTCGTGATTTTTGATGAGGCACATTTTCACCTCATTGGATTCGTCAATAAGCAGAATTGCCGCATTTGGGCGAATGAGAAAGAGTGACTGTTTGGTGCGGTTTATGGGCTGGCGGCATCATCGGGCCGTATTTTTTCCAAAATGAGGCCGGTCAGGCAGTTACTGTGAATGGTGTTCGCTATCGTGAGATGATAACGAACTTTTTATGGCCCGAATTGGAAGATATGGATGTGGACGATATGTGGTTTCAGCAGGACGGTGCCACTTGCCACACAGCTAACGAAACAATGGCTCTTTTGCGCAACAAATTCAATGGCCGTGTTATCTCACGTAATGGCGATGTCAATTGGCCGCCAAGATCATGTGATTTGACACCGTTGGACTTTTTTCTTTGGGGTTATTTGAAAGAAAAGGTGTACGTCGATAAGCCAGCAACAATTCAAGAGCTAAAGGATGAGATAATTCGGCACATTAACGGCATAGAACCTCCATTATGCCTCAGGGTCATCGAAAATTTGGACCATCGGATGGAGGTGTGCCGCCGTGGTCGCGGCGCCCATTTGGCCGATATTTTGTTCCATACATAATTGAGTAATACCAATATATCATAATAAAATAAAATTACAATAATTTCCTAAATAGTTTGTGTTTTATTCAAAATCAAATCGGCCCTTGAAATTTAACCACCCTTTATAAGTCAAAAAAATATAATAACTGTACTTCTGAGCTAAAATACTATTTCAGATGTCTTCAGTAGAATTGTACGGCGATTCTTTTCTGAGAATAAATTAACCCTATAACACTCATTTTGAAGGGGTCATTCTTGTCCCTTTTTTAACTTTCACACAAAAGTATACTAAACGGCCCTTTAGAGGGTTAAAATGTTCCACGAATATTTTTTTCATCAAATGTTACTAGAGGTCTTCTAAGACCAAAAGTTCGTGCAATGTATGTATTACGGGTTTTCGAAAAATTAAAAAATTTCAAGGCCCGGAACTTGGGCACTTCCTTTTCTGACATTAAATGTTGCTAATATAATTTTTACCACACATTAAGGGTTTCTTAAGCCCTTATGACACTACATTTTTAATGCATTGTTCAAGTTTTGGTGAACAGTATAAATATAATGTAATACAAAAATTTACCAAGCGCAAAGAGTTAAGCTGTATTAAGATAAATGGCAAACTGTTAAAAATTTTACTAACGTTATCGATAAAAAATGAAGTTATGTCAAAAAAAATGTAAAATTGTTAAACTTAAAATTGACATTTCCAGCTTGAAATATTAAAAGTGTTGCTGAATCAGCGGTTTATGGGCAAATTCAACGATTTACCGCTTTTTATTTTTAGGTTTCTCATAAACAAAAAGTTGGCAACATTAAATGAAATATACAAAACAGGGATGGCTCAGTTGTTTCAATTGTACTTTTTTGTTGATACTTTTTAAACTAAGATTTATAATACCTTTTTGTGGTGTTTTTTATGAACATAAATAAAATTAATTTCAACTAAAAAAAATCTTTTAGTACAATTAGGGTAAAAAAGTAAAATTTTTAAAGGTTGTTGGTACAATTATAAAAATTCTCATCGCCATCCCTGAAACAAAACCATAACAAGAGAAAAAAAATTTGTTTACATTTATTATAGTTTGCTCTTTCTAACATTTAATGTTTCTTTTTATCAATTCTATATCAATTAATGAATAAAAATGTAGTGTCATAAGGGCTTTAGATCTGTAAGATGTGGTAAATCTTTAACGATCAGAAAAGAATAAAAATCTTTGGCATTTTTTTTTTTTTTTTTTTTTTTTTTTTTTTTTGTAGAATTTAATTCAACGTAAATATTTTTTATCAAGCAATACAAAGAATCCAAACAAAATTAAAAAAATCGTTTCTTTTTAACAATTACAAGAGCAATCGTTTTAATAATGCTACATTTTAACCCTTTGATAAAATTAAGGGTAAAAATTTAACATAATTTTGGTTTGTTAGGCACAATTGGAAGAAAAGAACACGTTTTGTGTTTATAATGTTACACTTTTTTTTAAAAAACAAAGCACACAAAAAAGCAAAAGGCAGAATAAATGCAAAATTTGTGCCAGAAAAAAATCCCATTAGAAACGATTTTTTTTTTTTTTTTTTTTTTTGCTAATAGCAATAGTCTAAGCAATTGACCAACCAAATTATGCGATTTAAAGTCTTTGGATTATTATCTCTCAGATTGCTCAAATTAACTAGTCTAAGCAACTAAACCAAAACATTTTGCGAATTATTACCGAAATAAACCCATAAAAGTTTAAAAAGGTATAATTTGATCTGCAGAAATAAATTATATAAAAACTAACTGTGATATCCAAATGTTCAAAGTCATATTTCAACATTCTAACAATAATTATTTTTCAAATTAAAATTTAGAACACAGCATTTTATATGCTACGAGACAAATAAATTTATTTTCATCACAATGACTCATATTTAAGCCTACTACTTCCTTGTTAACATTCAACAAGGTTACACAAAATGTAAATTATCAATAAAATGCAGTTTATATGCAAAATAATCATATTTTGAAGAACATCTGCTACTTACACCTTAATATTATTAAAATGTAAATTTATAGAAAATTGAAGACAAAATGAAATTGAGTATAAAATAGACTCTTTACCAAACAATATGCAAACATTTATACAACAAAAGCTCTCACTGAAGTTCTATACAAGGACAAAATATAAAGAATGAGGACATCGTTTTATAATACAAATAGTTGTAATAAAAAATGTGCACATAAATATGAAAATGGTGATTATTATTATGACAATCTGTATGGAAATATAATAAAACTACAAGAATATAAAGAGATTCGTGTATTTTTATAACCACCATCATCACTACAAGTGGCGAATGAGGGTATAATAAGTTCATCTTTTCATATGTAACAAAAAAAAAACAAAAATTTGACACCTTTTAAGCGTAACAAATATCACTATTGTCTTGAATTTTGAGAGAAAAAAATCTATATCTACTAGAGTATTCATTCGGTTACCCGTCAATCGGTTAACCGATTAATTACTACCCGATTAACTGATCGGTTAATTTCAAATTGGCTTTTTTTGATTAACGATTAAACCGGTTAATTTCAGTCGATTAACCGATTAACCGATGTAATAAGATTTTTAATTTTTTGTAGTATTATAACATATTTTTTTGTGTTTTTATTTATTTGTTTCGTCTCATATACAAAAGGTATGTGTTTAGAAAATATTTTGTCTTACAAGCAAAGGTGTTCTATGATCTTCATTTCAACCCATTTTCCGCCGACCGATTTCAATGTTCAATCAACAGGAATGTGGCGAAAAATGGGTTAAATGTTTGATTGCCAACAGCTTTTTCTTGTTTCACGTACTTTTTATATGTATGTGTTTAGTTATTTGTTTCTTCTCATACCTTCTCATATCAGTCTTTTTACAAAATTAACCGAAACAATTAGAAGTGTTAAAAATTTTTATAAATTAAAACAGGACTCTAAGGGCATAATGGAATATTTTATATGTTTAGAGAAATCCTTAAAAAATACTGAGAAAAGAGATATTCATCTACGATAAGTGAAAGAATTTTTCTAAGTCAAGTTTTGTCAATGCAAAAGAAAAGAATTGCTTAACTCCTAAACATTTAAACCAAATTACTTTTTAAAAAGATTTTTTATAAGATCTCCTTTAACTATTGAAATAACTAATAAAATTATCTCAGTCCATTTTTTATAAATACAAATTTGGGGCATTCACAAGGAAGTCATAAAGTTGTAAAGTCTTATGTCTTTAAATAATTACTAGAAATATATATCTTAGGATTAATATGCAAACCGGCTAAATCCACTTTTTATGTAAATTGAGACTTTGATGCCGTGTGGTAGAGAAAGATACGCCTCGTCGACCAGCTTGTAGTTTTCTTCTATTTAAGCCTTGAAGTGTATAAAACTAATTGTATTTTAATTCTCTATAAAGCTGCAAATAGAAAAAATAAAAAGTTTTTTTTCTCTCCTGTAAAATGTGCTGAAAGGAAGTTAGCAGGTTTGCATATTAAGCCGACGATATGACTGTTGTGGGCTACCGCTTATAATTTATATTTCTACTGTGCAGTTATGACGAATCAATGAGCACAGAATTAAAATTTTTATTTTGTTTGAAACACAACAATATTAGTTTAAGCAATTGTAAGATATTATTTAGGACATTGTGACGACATGACTTGATAGCACATCATGTGAATCCCCCAATTATGTATTAATTGAAAAATGCATATTGCATATTAATGAATTGTTTTTTTTTTTGCTCGTTTTAGTTCAAGAATTTTAATGTTTGGTATGTTATTGTTTTTTTACTATTTAACTCCAAAAATAATTAATGCATTTCTATAAATTTAAATTACTTAATTTATGAAAAAAAATTATATTAATCGGTTAACTGATCAAAACAAAATTAACCGACTATTAACCGATTAAATGAATACCCTAATATCTACATATATGCATAAATATCGCACTGGTAACTCTGAAGAAATTCAACACAAAATTTACAAATTCTCCGTAGACGGTATTTTTTAATAATTATAATGAATGTTGAAAACAATTATGGCATTGTAAAGAAATACGAGTTAGAAGTATACAACGGTACTTTTTTTGTAATTTTTTTCACGGATGTTCAAAAAAATATCAAGTTTTTTGAGTTTTTCCTCTTTATGTGAAATTTCTTCATTTTTAAAGTTGTGTCATTCCATACATATACCAGCATAATATACTTACCGTTGTAACATAAACACTAGCCAGCGTTACCGTTGGTGCCACTAAAGTGGCAATTTGCCACTTTTTCGACTGCTTGGATACTATTTGGCCACTTTTACAAAATGCACCCAAATGTGGTACTTTTTGCGATTCTTGCCACTTGTTTGATACTTTTTACGCTAGAAAAATATACTTTTTTTCTTTCTGTTTTATTATAACCCCCAGCTTTAATATATGTCAAACTGTTTTAAGCAAGTGTATATGAAATTTTTTCTTGTCATGCGTGGTTAGCTGAAAATCGGTTTAATAAACTTTCTATTAACCTGTTTTATTTATTATGAATAAAGGGATAAAGATATCTCACATATAACTCAAAAACAACTACTTTTCAGGAGAGACAAAATACTTTTTTTTTACCAAATATTTGAAACTTTTTTCTATATATTTTTTTATAAATCAAGAATTAGGAAAAATTCCTATAAATATTTAAAAGAATTTATAGCAAAAAGTTTCAAATATTTGGTAAAAAAAAATATTTTGTCTCTCCTTAGAAGTCAAGAAGCAGAACCCGAACTGTTGTGTACCGAAAACTTGTTTAAAATTTGTGTAATTGACATTAAAAGTAAAATCTAAGTTGTACCAAAAATTGTGTAATGAATTGATAATAAAAATTGATATAAAAAACAAAAAGCTCAATATATTGAAGTATTTAGACCAAATATTTATAGTGTCTAATGAAGATAGAAACTATTTCGAATTAGTTTCAGAGTTTATAGATATTATAACTGACTCAGATGCATTTATACATGAATTAAAACTTCTAGAGAGTAAAGTAAATGACACGAATTATGAACACATATTTAAAATTTCGAATGCTGAAGATTTTTGGCGTGAAGTAGGAACATTGAAAAATGGATTTGATGAATATAATTATATACATATTCAAACTTGTACAAATTGATCTCTCATATTTTTACATTGTCACATAGTAGTGCTTCTGCTGAGCGTGTTTTTACTAAGTTAGCTTTAATTAAAAATAAAGTAACAAATAGGCTAAAGACATTTTACGAAAGTATGGAAGACGATTTAAGAACAATTAATTGTAAAATTTGTATGAAACTGACCATTAATAAATATGTAGCACAGGACGGCATTGAAAATTTGAAGCAATAATAGACGAAATTGGATAAAAACTAAATATGCTATAGTAAAGAAATTAAAACACTAGCACTTAAATTTAGTAGCATGTATGCATGCCGTGCATTTATTTGTATTAAAGTGCGGAACTGGATATATATAAAGTATTTGAAAAAGTGATATTTTCGTTTTTTTGTTATAGGATTTATTGTTTTCTCCGTTTATAGCTTAGCTGCTAGGCCCATGGTGTCGACAAGAACATCTTTCGCATATTTATATCGAAAACAATAATAAAAACTAAAATTTGTTTTTGTTTTCAAAACAAATATACAAAAGAAATTTTACTGTCGACATCGTGGGCCTGGGCCTACAACTTTTGTAATTAGGTTGACTATAGAATAAAATTATAAAACTATGGATTTTGTTATTAATTGTGGTACAAAACATCATCCGAAATTACAATAATTGGTGTATCTGATAAATGTGACGTGATGGGAGAAAACTGTGTTCATATTCGGCCATAGCATTCCAAAAAACATTAGAATCTGGTGGAATGGGCAAATAAATTTCTAAAAAGTTCTTAAATGTCTAGCTGTTCAATACAGAGTCTTAATTAAATCAAAGAAAATGTATTCAGAAGGAATGGTACAAGATATATATTACTAAATGTATATATAAAACACATTACATAAATATCTTCTATTTGCTGCAACAATGTCATAATCCAAAAAAAAATGTTTGGCAAAAAACAAGTTTAACGTTTCTGAATTACCAAAACATTAAAGTCGATATTTTATAAAAATAATTTCTCGAGAGAAATATTTACAAAATATTTATTTTAGTTTTTATACCATTTAAAATTATAATAAATAGAAAAAAAATGTAAAAAATACATAATGTGTTGTACTTATTTTAATTTTAAAAGATGTGCCACTTTTTTTTAAAAAATCCACTTTTTGGTGCCACTTTTTTTGTAGATATCCCCTTTTTTTGGTACTTTTTGAAAATATCCGACAGTAACACTGACACTAGCACAACTTAAAATATTTCTCTTTAATTAAAACAAAACTGATATGAATTCAGCTTACATTTAGGCACAACTGCAAATATTTCGCTTTTGTTGACTCTGGAGAAGCTACTTTTATTTTTTTTGCGAAAGAGTAGAGAAAATTAACTAAGATTTTTACGGTGGGTAGGTATGACCACTCTACATCGATTTCTTGCAAGAAGTGAAGTTGAAAAAATTTTGATTTTACCCTCTTAACAGGAACCAGTGCGATATAAAAAATTAAGTTTTCTTATGTTTGTCACAATATAACCCGAGAACCACTGGTTTATTTTTCCAATACAAAGTGCATTTGAATTTATTTACACAACCGATATGCTCCAAACCGGTTTTATAAATTTTTTCAAACTGGGACCATGACGGTTGGTAGGTTTCTGCCTCTCCGAAACTATCTTACAGATTTTAATCCAATTTAAACATAAATAGATTTCTAATTATATGGGCACATAAGCTATGTATTTTTGAAAAAGATAGGACCTCGTGGGGAGAAAGGTGCAAATTCTGCCGCTCTGAAACTATTTACACATTTTTTTTAAATTAAGAACACAGATAGATCTTTATTTATATGGACACAGTAACTATGCATTATTTAAAATATATGACCACGAGGGAAGAAAGGGGAAGGAAGAAGGTTGCGAAAGAAAAAAAATCATATCTTAAAAAAGGAAAAAACACCTCCTTCAAAGTTTCAGGATTTTTAAAGAACGGTTTCAAGTATTAAATAAAAAAAAAAAAAAAAATCAGCCAAATAAAAAGATCAGTTTTTTAATTTGTCTGTTTAAATAGTTAATATTTTGCAGATATTAAATTTTTAAATTTTTTTTAATATACTGTTCGTAGCTCCGAGTATTCTTTTTAAAATGACATAAAAATCATCTTCGTATGTAAAGTGGTTTTCAAGATATTGAAGAAATAAGCTCAACACATTCGGCTAATTCGGCAAAATTATGCCATTTTCAATATGACATAACTTTTAAAAATAAATAGAAACTGGGAATTATCTCCTTTCGTAGGTTACTTTATATTATATTCAACATTTTTTATTTATTTTTCGAATTTATTCTATGAGTTACATTTCAGTTATGTATTTTATAAAGCTTTTTTGTAATAGTTCTATTCCTTAAATTTTTAGAAATGATATTTATACACCACCAGACTATTATATATTATATATTATAAAATACATAACTGAAATGTAACTCATAGAATAAATTCGAAAAATAAATAAAAAATGTTGAATATTTTAAAAATAAATTTAAAACTTTTTCGTTCACATATGTTAGTTAAGCTCTTATGACACTACATTGTCATTGAATTGATATAGAATTGATAGAAAGGAACAGTAAATGTTGGAAAGAGAAAACTATAAAAAACTGTAAGAAAAGATAAACTCACTTTTTATTGTTGTTGTTTTTGTTTAAGCTTTGATATTATTACAAGTAAAACTGGGGTTTATAATTCTTATTCGCTTAACAATTTTATTGTATAATATCTTTAGTTTTTCTAAAATTTTTGGATGAAGTTTCCCGACGATCTGGCCTAAGCAACCACTGAAATGCGCATAGGCATAGCTTATCCCTTCAACAATAAATTTCAGTTTATCAATAGTATGAAATGGGAATGTAGCACATTTAAACGAAACCTTGTAATTAATTTTTTGAATTCCAAGAAAAACTTTGATAACTAATAAGCATGTGGCAGTGTAAATTAAACTGAACTGGAAAAAAAAATAAAGTAATTTGTTTTTATTTTTGTTTTTTTCTTTTCCCACTTACAACTACATTCAGAGTTGACAAAAAATCAAGCAATTGTAGTCGGGACTGTAAGAAAAGATAAACTCACTTTTTATTGTTGTTGTTTTTGTTTAAGCTTTGATATTGTTACTAGTAAAACTGGGGTTTATAATTCTTATTCGCTTTACCTTTATAGAATAAAAGGAACCTTCTCACCAAATTTCATTAAAATCGAAAGGGGTCGGGTCCCACTCTTGGTCGATTTGATATGGAATTACCCATATATTTTTTCAAAATAAGGACTACGAAGAAAGGAAACATGGAAGCATACACTGGGTATCCGCTAGTTTTATATATGCCACAAAAAAATTAAAGTTAATTAAAATCTCGAGAACGTTTTATCTAAATTAAACAAAACTTATACTATTGAATAAATATGTCTTTTCTCTTCCAGCACATAATTATACTGTGTTGATCGGATAAAAATTCACTCAGTTACAGGCCTTTAGATTTGAAAAAAAAATAATTTTTTTTACGTTTTTTCAATATTGAACATTTGCGGTCTTCTCTATTAAGGCAATTTTTTTTATTCATATTTATTCATAAACTTTGTTCAATTTAGATGAAAAGTTCTCGAGATTTTTCGATATATCTAAAAAAAACTCGAGAAAAACACGATTTTCGCGAATGAGTGCCATATTCGTATTCAGCCGGCAAAAACTTTAAAATTTGTGAACCTGTGTTATAGTATCAATTTTCGGAGAAAAGCATAAAAAGTTTGTGGCTTTCCCTCGAATAACTGATTTAACCATAATATGTTTGTCTGTGACATTATTATGAATTGAGAAAACATTCTGTAAACAAAAGATTCGTTTAAAAGAGTTTTATAAAGCTGACCATATTGCAAAATATATTTTCTATTGCCTCCATAAAAAATTCATAAAAAATACTTTAAAGTGCCAAAATTTTACTAAGGGAGTTATTTTGTAAATCCCTTAACCTTGCATCGAAAAATTTTTCATATCAAATTTTCAAAATTTTGGTACGAAAATAGCTTTTTTTAATATAGCCATATAGTCATAATATCTGGTACAAAAAGTGTCTTTTTAATTTCTTACACCATTATGCTTTCTAAACTCTGCGTTCTAGTTCATATTATGAAACAATTGCTGCGAAACCTTTAAGTTTGATGGTAAATGCGAATGAAAAAGTGTAATTTGTTCCGTTAACAAACAGTTTTTGTAAGCTTGTTATTGGAAGAAAGTAGCTGAAAGAACGCATACAAAATACTATAATACTGCTAAAATTGTATAAACACGAAGGCAGTTTCAAAGAAGAAGTGTAACCTTATATAAACGAGGACTTGTTTAATATTATTCTAATTCTTTGTGAAGGGTATTAAAAGCTCAGCACAGCCGATAATATCATTATTTCTTGTTATACGACTAAGACTTAAAGTCTTAAATATAACACTTACACACCTGTATCTCTGTTTATCATCGCAGGCAGCTTACTGGGCAGAGCGATGTTGGAGGGGAAAGACTCAACAGCACACAATAATAAAATGATTTCATATACACTTAAGTCATAAATATCAAATAAAATCCGTTTTTTTTTTTTTTTTTTTTGCTTTAACATAATTTGCCAATAAAAATTCATTGAATTATATTTTGAAAGCATGGTGACATATTATCATCCATAGGCGATGTCATTTCACTCTATCGTTCAATATATACACAACATGTTGTCGCTGACACCAATACTTGAAAAAGTAGGAAAAGAGCGTGGAAAGGGAAGATAAAGAGAAAAACAGCTTTGCCATTACTAGCAGTAGTCAACTACTCAATTACTATTGTCATAGTCAGGCAGTTCATTTGACATAGTAAAGTCAGTCTGTTCAACAAACTAACTGACGGTCTTAGAAAAAAGGTCATCCAAGCGGATCTTAACTTATTGTGTTTTTTAGCTAAATGGTGCAAACACTATGTCCTTCTGTATTTTTCTATACAAAAAAAAAAAAAAAATAGCTGTGTCTCTCACTTGTCTGTCCATTCTAACCAATCAATTGTTATGCTTCATTGGTTTTTATAACAACAATACGAATAATAAAAGAATAAAAAAAAAAAAATACATAAAGAAATATAAAAACGTTCAAAAATGGACATCAATTTAGTTGTAGTTGCTGTTCCAAAGAATACAGGTCAAAGTTTTTGTAGAAATTTTTTGCTCCATAAAGAATGGTAAAATAATCTCATAAAATTAATGTTGCGTATACGCAGTCATCATATCAATTCGTAACGTGTTGCCATTCTGAAATATGATTTGGAATTAAAGGTTCTAATTTAATTTTTTTTTTTTTTTTTTACTTGGAAACATGTTGTCTTTATTTATAATCAAAATATTATTAAGAAATATTAGGTAGGAAATCAGGAAGGTTTGTGGGGTAAATACAGCAATTTATAGCAAAAACTAACAAAAAAAAAAAAAAATAGGAAATTTACAAAACTTGCAATAAATAGTGGTGTGAATGTAGATCTGTGTAAATGTTGCTGTAGATAGCAGTTCGATGTAAAATTTGATTTAAATAACGAATTTGCACACGATTTTATATAAGAAGATTTTCTTTGTAAAATTTGCTAAACTGAAACAAAAATCAATCCAGCCGTACTTAAATCAACAAGCCAAAGCAGTGTCAATACCACGATTAGTACGAATTTCTTTAAATTAAGTAAAATAATCCGAAAAATTTCAGTTAAATTGAGATAAAAATTGATCTCATACTGCTCTTGATTAAGAACTCCTTAAGATAGATTAAATCCCGAAGTAGTACTTCAATTTATTTTTTGAATTTATTTATTTACCCGTTTAAATATATCGCTCGTATACTTCAATAGCGAATTAGCTCAAAAAATTAAATTTTGGAGTTACTGATGAAGAATTGTTCGCTATGCTTTTTTTATATTGTGTATAAAATTGACCTTTGTATCTTTTATTATTTCCCCGTGTCAAGAGAATGTGTAGTTATTTTTTCTTAGTGGTTAAGCCAAATTAAAATCTCTTAACACGTTTATCCTGAAATGTGTTATGTCACTATTGATTTACTTCAATAGTGACATATTCTTGTTTCGCATTTGTGTGAAAAGGGGGGAATAAGTTTTTTTACAGAAGAACTCACAATTATAAGACCAGCCTGATTTAATTTTAGTTATCATTCTACTTTGAAAATTTGATGTATTTAACTTAATAATTTTAACAAATAGAATTCGGGAATTTTCGCTTCTTAGATTGCTTTTCAAACATAATGTTTGTTTGTCTTCTTATAGTATTTTTGTTGTTTCTACAGAAGGCAAGCGAATCGTTTTTTACCTTCTTTTGCAAAGTTGTTGTTGTTTCTACAACAAAATTTTACAAATGCAAGCCTATGACCTCATGTAGAATGCAATGGGTTTCGAAAGTAATAAGATTAAGGTTTGTTTTAAGTACTTTTTGGTGTTATGCTTTCTTAAATTTTTAAGTACGACTCGTACTAAAATTAAAATTCTTTCTGTGTATAATATAGCATAATTTCCTTTAAATTTGACATTTGAGGCGAACATCTATAAGTTTTAAATTAACGTAAAATTTCTTTAAAAAAAAAAGTAAATTTGTGCAAAATTTTCAATAAATATAATATTTGCCCACAATTTTTTAATATTAACCAAATTTGAACAAAATTTACTATAAATGCGCAAAAATTCCTTAGAATACCAAAATTGCGTTAAAGTTGTTATGGATAGTAAATTTGCACAATATTTCTTTTAAAATTTAAATTTGAGTAAATTGCCTTAAAATATTTATATATATGTAACAACTTTGCGCAAACTTTCTTTAAAAAACCAATTCGCTCAAGATTTCCTATTATTGTTAAGGTTGGGCAAACATTTCTTTAAATAGTATATTCGCTCAAACTTTTCTCTAAGCCTTAAGTTTGCGAAAAATTTCTATAAATACATATCAAATTTGCGCAAAAATACTAGAAACTAAAAATATTCTTATACTTTTATAAAACTAAAAGCGTTTGTTTTCAACAGTAAATTCCTCGCCGTAGAAAGTCCATTGCCTAAACCTTGTGGTTAATTAATTCTTGTGCATTTTAATTAATCTTTTCATAAGAACTCGTATTTTATTTTCTTATATTCTTTCCTACAAATGCCTAAACCACATATACAATTATTCACAAAACAACGGGCTACTTAAGATTTAGTTAATGGTACTTTAAACACCTTTGCTAAAATATTCGTACCTCATAAAATCTTGACAAATTCTCTAAATTTTCTAGTTTAACACCCAACAAAATAGAAAATTACTTGCACCTTTTATAATATCACACATACACACACTAACACACTATCAATCTTTCATTCGTTTACATGGAGACAATTTCAAATTGTCCTTAAACATGTTGCTCAACCTAAATACACCACTAGCAACTTGAATTGACCCTAATGACATACAACCACAGTACCCAGCGGTAATTATTGAAAGGACCGTAAGTGGCAGGGCTCTTTGAAGGCCTCTTTACTCCTTTCTTAAAGGTTCGTTTCTTATGATATCCTGACTTCAAAAATATGCCTTCTATAAGGTATAAATTTCTTTTAAAAAGACCTCCCAAAATATTTATTAAACATTCGATACTCTCTACTTTTAGTAGGTAGAAACAATGTTGTTCAGTTCTATTTTTTTTGTTCTTAAAGGAATTCGTTACTCCCTTCTTTTTGAAGGGAAAGAAGTTGTTCTATTTTTAAATATGTTTTTGGTCTATTTTCTCTTACGAACGTATAAGTTGCGGCTCAGCAGTTCCGTTATCATCGCCAAGCTTATGTATAAGTAGGTACTCTTACGTTAACGTCACGTTGCGTTGCGGATGAGCTTGATAATATTAACAATTTTCTCTGTTTTTAGGTATCAGCTGTGAAGGAATTTTATGTTTAATTACGTCGAACATTCCATCGACATACATAATGTTTTTTTTATATTTTCTAACAAAACGCACAGATAACAGAAGCTTAAATTTTTGAATTAAGATATAAATTTTTAAACTGTTCTGTTGTCCTTTTATCCCACTTAAAAGTCCTTCATCTGAAAGTCATTTATAATTTCTGTAAAAAGAACGGAGTGTTGCTCCCAATGACAACCTGTTTAAAAAAATAAACAAGTATTAAATTCGGCGTGTAGTGCTTGTGTCTGTCAAATAAGGCCTTCTATTAGGCCTATTGACTCAAACTTTTAACCGCTGGGCATATATATTCTGTTTTGTAGAAGCAGTAATACAAACACACATTTACTTTTGATATTGGTGTGTATTAGTAAATCCTTAGACATATAAAACAATCTAATATATTCACAAACACACAAATGAAATTAGTTTAGTTAAGTCTAGGCATAATGCCATGGATGATTTAAGACTTAAATTTACCTTGTTATTTACATGTATTACGGAAAACTGAAAATAAAGGTAAACGGTAGACAGAATGAAGAAAAAAATTATACTTATAAGGAAAATTAAGGAAACTGTTATAAAAAGGTAGGAAAAATGTAAATACAGTTCTGTAAATTTGTGTTATGTATCAGCGAGGGGTGTATCAATAGTTCTTTTGAAATCTTAAAGTAGGTTGAACATTTTGGCGATTATTCTATTATAAATTGATGACAATCTGAATATCATCTTAGATTTTAAATAAATGCACACTCTTTCTTAAATTCAACCCTACGCTTATTATACTTTGACTCCATTCAAAAGCTACAATCCCCATTTTTTTCTAGCTCTTACTTAACTCTTACTCTACTCTAACTCTACTCTAACTCTACTCTAACTCTACTCTAACTCTACTCTAACTCTACTCTAACTCTACTCTAACTCTAATCTAACTCTACTCTAACTCTACTCTAACTCTACTCTACTCTACTCTACTCTACTCTACTCTACTCTACTCTACTCTACTCTACTCTACTCTACTCTACTCTACTCTACTCTACTCTACTCTACTCTACTCTACTCTACTCTACTCTACTCTACTCTACTCTACTCTACTCTACTCTACTCTACTCTACTCTACTCTACTCTACTCTACTCTACTCTACTCTACTCTACTCTACTCTACTCTACTCTACTCTACTCTACTCTACTCTACTCTACTCTACTCTACTCTACTCTACTCTACTCTACTCTACTCTACTCTACTCTACTCTACTCTACTCTACTCTACTCTACTCTACTCTACTCTACTCTACTCTACTCTACTCTACTCTACTCTACTCTACTCTACTCTACTCTACTCTACTCTACTCTACTCTACTCTACTCTACTCTACTCTACTCTACTCTACTCTACTCTACTCTACTCTACTCTACTCTACTCTACTCTACTCTACTCTACTCTACTCTACTCTACTCTACTCTACTCTACTCTACTCTACTCTACTCTACTCTACTCTACTCTACTCTACTCTACTCTACTCTACTCTACTCTACTCTACTCTACTCTACTCTACTCTACTCTACTCTACTCTACTCTACTCTACTCTACTCTACTCTACTCTACTCTACTCTACTCTACTCTACTCTACTCTACTCTACTCTACTCTACTCTACTCTACTCTACTCTACTCTACTCTACTCTACTCTACTCTACTCTACTCTACTCTACTCTACTCTACTCTACTCTACTCTACTCTACTCTACTCTACTCTACTCTACTCTACTCTACTCTACTCTACTCTAACTCTAACTCTAACTCTAACTTTAACTCTTACTCTAACTCTACTCTTACTCTACTCTAACTCTACACTAACTCTACTCTAACTCTACTCTAACTCTACTCTAACTCTACTCTAAATCTACTCTAACTCTACTCTAACTCTACTCTAACTCTACTCTAACTCTACTCTAACTCTACTCTAACTCTACTCTAACTCTACTCTTACTATACTCTAACTCTACTCTAACTCTACTCTAACTCTACTCTAACTGGACTGTAACCACAGATTACTTAACAGATATGTAATAAGTGACGTGTGCAAAGGGCCCAAATCAGTTGCGAAGGCAGCTTTCAAAGAAAAAGACAGAAAGCTTTTTTGGTAGTGAAGTGGCAATGTGTAAAATGCAACAATCAGCACAAATGGCGTGATCAAAACAAAAATAACAAACCACGTTAAACAAATTACTTCAACAAACGTTGTGTTTTGTGCAAAAACATTTATAAAGTAATATTGCTTTGTTTTAAAATGTTATTTACTTACTTAAGCTTCGTACAGACGATGGTCAAATCTTACAATATTGTCATTTTTCTGACAATGGTGCCATTGTCAGATGCATTAATTTAACACATCTGCCAAATGAAAATAGCGTACAATGTTCACACAGTTGCAAGATTTTTAGTCAATTTTAATGACAACATTGTAAGATCTGACCACCGTCTGTACGAAGCTTTAAATATAATTTACTCGTGCTATGTTAAACTAAAAAGTTAATTTTTACAACAGTTTTGCAAATAAATCTCAACTTAATTAATTTTGTATTCATTGTATTGCAGCATAAAATATGATGCAAAAAGGGCAGCTTTCGACATATCTGTCTAGTTATCTGTACTGTTACTCTGCTCTAACTCGACTTCAACTCTTCTCTTATCTAACTATACTCTAAATACACTTAAATCCGACTCCACACTAGAACTCTATGTTTGATC
The DNA here is from genome assembly GCA_963931875.1 of Pollenia griseotomentosa. Classification (NCBI taxonomy): domain Eukaryota; kingdom Metazoa; phylum Arthropoda; class Insecta; order Diptera; family Polleniidae; genus Pollenia; species Pollenia griseotomentosa. The sequence continues at coordinate 53,041,763 of OZ007563.1, forward strand.
ATGGCAGTGTATTAGAAATTTTATAAAACTAAAGTATTTGTTATTGCTGTCTAAGGACTCTTTATCCTGCCCCCGTATTATGTGTAGGCTTAAGGTAGTTGTGTCTTCGAGTGTGGCATGTAAATGTGTATGTGTTTTATTTACGAAATGGTGTTGATATTATAATTTAAATAATTTATTTGTAAAGTGTTTAATAAATAGGAAGTAGGAGCAATGAAAAAAAAAATAAGTAAATTGTTTTTATCAAATGAAAGGTAAAAAGTAGCCGAAATATGTTTGGAATATTAAGAAGATTTAGAGAGAAAAAAAACATGAAAATGAGTGTACCGGAAGAACTCAGTTTAAGCAAATTGATGTGTTTATAGAATTTATGTAAATTATAGTTTAATATTGTTTAGATTCAATATTATATGTTTAAGGAATGTAAGATAAATACAATAGTTATACATAATTGAAAATAAAAAGTTTAAGGAAATTTACGATGTATAACTTTTTCGAGTTTTAATTAAAAAAATAAAGCTGATGTTTGTGATTGAGATTTAGCAAATTTCCGAGTTCTTATTTTTAATTACGCTTTTAAGAATTTAGTCCGTTAATTAACAATAGTTCACACAATGTTATCTTTAATATCGTTTAATGGTATAAATTTGTTAAAAAATTGCTACTCATAACCTGTTATAATCGATAAATATATTAGTCATAGATCTATTATTTAGGATTTTTTATATTATTAAATATAGACTATCTTTAAAAAAACAAATGAATGGATAAATTTAAACTTCTTAGCTTCAAAAACATGTCCTTTATAAAACAATTTGGGAAACTAAACTTTATTTCATAAAATGAGTTAAAACTGTTATGTTATTATACTGTTGTACTATTAAAAGTAGATAGTAAATACATATATCTATCGATTACTATTATTTATTCCTGAATTATCATAAATTTTTAATAACAAAAATTGGGAATAATAATTACGCTAAAGAAATATAATAAAAATCTATTTATAATAATTATTTGCAATTCTTATCAGATACACTGAAACAACAAATCAATACATTCGCACTTCAATCAAGCCGAAGCGGTGCAAATGGTACGGTTAGTACAAATTTCATTAAATCAAGTACGGAATGCTTGATCCAAGTACGGATTAATAAGAAGTGAGATAAAAAAAGTCTCAAACTGTGATTGATTCAAGAATTTTTAAGATGATTTAATTTCGATTCGTACTTGAAATAATACGAAAAAATGATTAGATTCTAACCTTAACGCTTACCCTGCAGAACCAGAGAGAATATTATTATTTTTTTACTTGCCCGTTACACGTGTTATTTCACTTTTGTTGTATTCCGCGCTTTGTTTACAGAAGAATTCTCAATTATAAGACACAAGCAGCATGCCCGATATAATTATCGTAATCATTCTACTTTGAACTTTGTATGTAATTAACGACATAATTTTAACAAATAGAATATGGGAATTATTTATTTTTATTTTACTTTTTCAACATAAAAATAATCTTCATTTTTCTTCTTGTAGTGTTGTTGTTTCTATATAAGACAATTAAAAAGTTTTTACCTTCTTTTGTTTCTACAACAAACTTTCACAAACAAGGCGTATACACTTCTTATATTGGTTTTTGAATATTATACCATTTTGGATTGTCGTAAATACTTTTAAGCAGGGACCCGAAATAACTGTTATTATTTTTTAAATATTCAATAGGTTATGGAAAAAATAACTGAAAAAAATTGGTCCTGTAATAATAATTATAAATTACCCAGAAAATTATAGTTCTGCCATAAACATTATGAAAGATTATTATTTTTTTTGGTCTTTGGTAACCGTTATGAAAGATTATTAATTTTTTTCGTCTTTGGTAACCATTATGAAAGATTTTTATTCTTATTGGTCTTCTATAACCATTATAAAAGAATTTTATTTTTTCTGTCTTCTATAACCACGCTACAGTTTGCAAATCTTAAGATATTCTTATAAAATTTCGCACACTGACTTATATTTGCGGTAAGGATCCGCAAATTTTTTGATATCTTTCTCATATTTGGTAAATAGAAACCAATTATGCCACACAATCATGGTGCTGAGTTTAAATAAAATCGCTCCAGTTTTAGGCATATTTTCCCGATTTTTTTTTTAAATACAAGAAATTTCGCACTAAAATTGTATTTATATACCATTGAGTAGTCAGTGCTGTTGGTGTAGTAGCTAAGATGTGGACTCTGAAACCGATAGGACCCGGATTCGATTCCTGGCTCGAGCGACAAAAAAAAAAACATTTTTCAAAAAGAAATAATTATTTCTTAACATTCTCAACTATCGGTTGGCTTGAGCGAACTAATGAAAGTAATTTCAAATGCAAATATTGCTAGTAATACAAATGTTAATAAAAATTATAATTTAATGAAGCTCTTTTTAGGAATGACTTTTATGAAACTGTTTCATAGATTCTATAAAATGCTTCATTACCTGACGATTTATTGTTTCTGTAAGGAGTTTCATTAATTCTATGAAGCTTTTCATAAACATTGACTGTAAAGAAACCTGTTTCATAGATTTTATTAGGAGTGCCATTGGCTAAACTCCAACGAATATTTTCATAAAACTTGTGTGAAATTCGATATGGAAAACCGAAAAAACTAAAAATCTTTTGTAATGGTTACGGAAGACCAAAAAAAATTAAAATCTTTTGTAATGGTTATGGAAGCCAAAAAAAAACAAAAACAAACTATAACGGTTATCCAAGACCAAAAAAATATTGGTTATTTGTAACAATTATTCAGAGAGCAGGTTTTAAAAATTCGTGAAAAATTAATATTTCAGGATTTTTTCAAATATTGGTTATAACTGTTATGTCCCTGCTTTTAAGTGTTATTTGTACTTAAATTTTTAAGTAAGACTCGTACAAAAGTAAGAAGAAAACACCTTAATTTAGTACCAGTTTTTTTTCTTTCTGTGTTTTATTTAAAACTGTTAAGTCCCTGCTTTTAACAATAATCTAAGTTATTAATTGGAATACATTTGATTAATTCTTATAGTATAAAGGCAAAATTTGAGACTTTTTTCTGTGTTGCTTCAATTGCTGGGCCATTTTTGTGTGCCTTTTACAAGAATTTATCCTACTGTTCTGTATTTCGGTATAATAATATTGTCATGAAATTTGACACACGTTATATTAATTTGACATAAAATTCCAATGTCTATAAAAATTGGTGTTTAATTTGTCAGAGATCCAATAAAAAGCCTTCTCCAGCACAGAAAAATATTTTATTTTTTATGGAGAGTATCAAAGATTCGACACAGCCAATTATAGCATTGTTTTGTTACTGTTAAGCTCGTTTAAGTGAGAAAAGTTTTAAAAAGATTTATAACATATATTTGTATATAAACGATCACAAAAATTCTCACACAGCTTCAGAAAACCAGCAATGTACCACCTACTTTTACAATGAGGATTTTATTTCGGCAAAGATTTTGTTTCTCTTACAAATGTAATTTAAAAATCTTTTGTTATGCTCATTGACACGTTGGAAAATATTCAACTTTAAAATTCGAGTTTGAATATATCCTCGGAAGCTAATAAGTTCTCCCATAACAGACAAATAAAATACTGAAATAAAATAAATAACACTAAGAATAACATTGACTGTAACATTATTTTCACATCATTTAATTTAATGAGTGGGTATTTACTAACAAACATTTATTTGTTTTTGCAGATGTTTTTTATACTTTTTGTTTGTTTGTTTGTTAGCAGCTAATAAACGACACTGAAATCCCCCCAAAAAAATACGAGTTCAGCTCAGCAGTCTCACGCCTTTACGGCAAAAATATATTTTAACTCAATCGGAAATACAAATGCTATATTAGCTATATAGCAGAATAAATAGATGTGTGTATATGTGTGTGCTAATGCTACCAATATTCCTGCTCTACCGCATTCTGTTTTGTAGCAGTATTTTGTTGCTGTACTACTACGTGTAAAACATGTTAAATTGTAAATGTAGAGAATATAAACGATTTTTTGTGGTTTTAAAAATTTATTACAATAAAATTACGACAAAATACAAAAAGAACCCTGCAAACATTATTAATAGCAGCAGCAACAGCAACAGCAACAACATAAATAAGTTACAACAACATTAAAACATGATTGTTTATGGGTTTAATGTCGTCTGGATTTATGTTGCCTCTCTCTATTAACACAAAAACAAACTTTAACAGACACTTAAATATTTTCCAACACACACACACCCACACACAAAATTACAAAGCACCACTATATAATTATAAACATTTTAAGGATTTTTTTTTTTTTTTTTTTGTTAAAATAGCACTAACCTTCACTATTTGTGTAATAAATATTATTTTATTGTTTTAAACATTGAAACAGTGGGACTAAAACATAACAAATCTTTAAAAATAAACAAAGAAAAATTGCACAGTGCTGTAAATTATAATTGAATAAAGGCCGAGTCCCATAGAATTGTACTTAAAACGTCACTGTTTTTTAACTGACTCTAACGTTACAGCGGATGAGTGGCATACAATGAAAACCTTGATGACAGATATTTTATTAAGACCGATATTATTTTATTTATTCAATTTTGTTTTATTTTTGCTGACACTCAACATCAAAAATTGAATTAAAACAAATCAAAAAACAAACTAATACCTTTCAATAACTGCTTACATATCACAACAAAATGGCTGTTATATGTAACCAGATATAAAGCCGAAACATATCATCATGACAACGCTCGACTACATTACACGGGGTCAATTAAACACTGTTTGCCTTAGAGTTTTGCTCGCGTGACTACAATTTAATTCTAAAATACGCTTTACTTCTGAACATGGTCCCTAAATTAGGTTGGGACCCGATGATTAGATCTTTTAGCATTAAATCCTTATGTTGCAAAAACATTGGAAAAGGTAATGTTTATACGGGTTAGAAAAGGGGTAAGATAGAGTGGGGTTTAGAATATGTACACGCATATAAATATATATATTTATTTATGCAAGGGTCAACAAAGCTTTCTTTAATTTTTAATGGGAGGCGCAATATATATGTATTTATTGGGTAAATAAAAACACTAATTTAAGGTTAAGTTCATTAATTAGGTAGGTATATGTGTTTATTGTAGTTTAAATTTTCTTTAAGTTTCTTATTTATTTTTAGGTATATGGTTTACAATTTTTCAAAGTGTTTTAAAATATTTCGCTTTAGGAAATTTAAATAAATTTTATAAACAACTTTAAATATTACTTCACTAATTTTCACGGATTTAGTTTGTAGCGCACTGTTGTTTTCTTCTCAAGATAGACTTTAGAATAACAATAATACAAATGACAACAATACCAGTAGATGTGGATTGCAGTTGAGGTATAAGCTTAGATTGACATCGGGGATGGGACTTTTGAATTGTTCACTGAGGTGAACAGGTCATATTTAACGCTGGCCAATGTTTTTTAAAAAAAGGTTAATTGTATTAATGATTTATATTAAATACTCAAAATTTACCCAAAAATTCCCCTAATTTTAAGGCTATAAACACCAAAACTTTTAAACTATGTACCCTCCTGCCCCACAGTACCATTCTAAGGTTAAATGAATACTTTTTAAAAAAAATAAACTCTTGTCTGGCTGTTGTTGTAGACATAAAAGAGGTGAATAATTACATTTTAATAGACTGACTGGCTCTTAAAATGAAATTTAATTTACTTGTTAAAATTATTTGAACATAATTTTAACCAAAAAATATTTTATAATCCTGATAACGATGCTGACGATGGTATTGGTTGGTAGTGATGGGGAGGTGGTTACTGTTGTTGATTGTTGTTAATGAATATTGTATAATAGTCTTATTTCTTATTAGCTCTTTACTTGTTTTATAGCATTTTCTTTGCTGTGGAGATTTTAGGGACTGCAATTTGTTGTTTTAAAGTCCAAGAACTCTAACTAAGTGAAACACATAAAATCATTAATCTTGTATGTAAGTAATGAATTTTTATGTGATTTTTATTTATTCTTTAAAAAGAAGAAAGATTATTCTACACGGTTTTTATGCTCGTCTATGATTATTTTTTTTTTTTGATTTTTTTATTTGATTTTGATGAATTACAGTTTAACGTATGAATGACATCCATTTCTAAAATAAAGTTTCTAACAAAAACAAAAATGGAACAACAACCACTAAAACTTTGTTTTAACTTTTGTCCAAATAACCAGCCAATTTCTATGAAACTGAAATAGAAAAAGGCAAAGATTTTATTTCATTTTAGTTTTAGCAATTTAAGCTGGACATTTACAGCAACTAATTTTGAACTTTATTCTTCCTGACATGTATTTCATTTTACTTTAACTTTACTTCACTTGATTTTCCGTCAAGCCCTGACCAGTTGTAGTTCACTTTCATTTCTCCCCTTTATTTTTTTTTTGTTTTTGTGCTCATCATAGTTGGACGTTTGTACGTTGTTTATTCATTTGTTATGTTTTCAGCATTCTTTTGTATTTAATTTTAGTTGAAGCTGTTAATATCTAGTATAAAAAATTTTTTCATTTCACATATGATTGTTGTAGTAGTTTGTGATCCTTCCCAGCGGGAAAAAGAAGGAGTAGGAAGGCCTTCTAGAAGGCCTCTGTACCCCTTCTTTTGGATGTACAAGGCCTTCTTGCTCCATTCCATACTCATATCTTTTTTACACACGTTGTCATTGCGGAGAAGGCCTTCCGCTCTCGCTTCTTCAGCAGGTACATAAGAAGGGCAACGGGACCAAAAAAAATTGATTTTGCTTTTGCTTGTGCAAAAAAACAATACAAAAAATGTTACTCCCTTCTCATAGAAGTGAGTGTGGAAGATGTATCTTATCTTTTATACGAAAGAGCCGAGGACTTCTATGAGGCCTTCTTTAGCAGTTAGATAAGAATAGTAATTGAATCAAAAAATCTTTTAAGCAGGCCTTTAAAAAGGCCTGAAGCAAGAAGGTCTTCTGAGTTTTCCCGCTGGGTTGTGTCTTTATTGTTGTAGTTGTTGTTCATTTGTATTCATTAAAATACTTTTTCATTTGTTTCACTTAAGTTTTGTAAGAAGTGGCATGGAAAATTCAGCTCATTTGTGTAAGAATGTTTAAATGGGTAGGTGAATTTGTAAGTTATTGCAGTATTTACCTCTTGTATGCAGAACTATTATAAGCATTTAGCACTGTCATGTATCCCAGGTTGTGAAAATCCAGTTTGGTACTTTAAATAGTCGAATTTGGACCCGATAAAATATAGTAAATAGAGTCATATCCTTTCGCACCTTAAGATCGATTTTAAATCGTTTAAAATATTTTTTATTTAAAGATTTTGTAAAAAAAAATGTTTGGTTTATGGTGTGACCACTATTCATGTTTCTTTGCTGAGTTACTATAAATTTAGTTAACTTTGGAAAACAAACGTTTACAGCGAACTGATACCGCAAGGATGCAGAAATATTCTTTGACAATTTCGTATGTGTTCGGAGAATTTCCTTTGTGTTCTTCGTTTCTTCTAGTCGATTTTAATTTCGATCACAAATTGGTCTATGTAAATATTGGCTTTATTAAACGGGAATGTCTTCGAGCAAATCATGGTTTGATTTCATCGTTTGTATTTCTACGATATTATCGAGAGTTTTTTTTGGTACAAATAAGTTATTATGTTCCCTATCTTTTGATGACTTCAAATCATAAGCAGTGCAGCTAAATTATAGCACAATTGTGCCTTAACCTCTTTACACGTACTCGAATGCTCTCTCATTTAGTTGTCAATAAGAAAACAATACACGTCAATAAGAAAACAATACACGTACTCGAATGCTCTTTCATTTAGTTGTCAATAAGAAAACAATACTTATCCAGCAAACATTTTAAATTCATTATGATGTACGAAAAATATTTCATGATTATAACTAGCGATGAGATTTTCATGCACTAAAAAATCGAAAAATATGCGCTTAAAATATGCACTAAATAATCCAAAATATGCACTAAAAACTTAACAAATTTCCACAAAAAATTATTTTTTAATTTTACTAAAAACGAAATATATAAAAAATTCAGACGATTGTTATTCAAATGTCTTTGAAAAACTTAAATAACTAATTTAATTATTAAAAGTAAAACTTTGTCTTGTACTTGAAATTATTTCTTTTTAGATCCCACTTTGATTCCAGATAACAAAAATATTTGATATTTATTTTATTTTTTGAAATCCCTTATTTTTTTAATTGTCGGGCTATTCTTCCTTCCACATTGTTAATTGTACTTTATGCAATATTAATTCTGTTGCTTGGAGCTAAAAGGGCCAATGTCACTTTTTTGCTCTTTTGAGTTAATCATTGCATTATATTTGTTTTCTTGCTCTCTTTCATTATGGTAAAACAGCTAAAGTCGTACTTAACCCAGAACAGCTTCATAAATAAAATGCTGGCCGATGTCACAATGAAAGCATCTATAATAACCTTCAATTCCAATTTTCTCAAAAGTGCATATTTTGACATTGGCCCTTTTAGCTCCAAGCCACAGAATTAATTTGACTTGAGTATTAAGTGATCTAAATTCCTCCTTTTTAGTTATTGTTTTACCAATATAGCCGTCTTTGGATATTTAAATTTAATATTTCTTTTACTTTCTTAATTGCATCATTACTCAGAGTTTTTTTATAAAGAATTCTGAGGCATCTAGCCAGGACCCCATATTGTTGCGTTGTAAAAGGAAGCTGGGAATACTTTTCATTTAAAATTGAAATATTATCAAACTATGCCAAGCAATATGGTTTCGCCTTATATATCAAAAGATCGGACATTTTTAGTAGAAAATATTTTCTCAAAAACCCGGGAAAATCGGTTCAAATACGGAAAATTTATGGCCAAAATTTTTTTTTTTTTTAAATACGCTTTATCGGGAGCCATAAATCTTCCCGAGTCCAACTTTTATAGTTAAAATTAATGGAAAAATTATTCTTTAACAAGTCGGTATATAAATCTGTAAAATCGGTTAAAAAATGGCTGAGTTATAATCAAAATATTGAAATCCCAAAAATTACTCTTTTTTATAATTAAGTTTGTTTCACGCAAAAATGTGCAAATAAATAAATGCAATTAAGCGATTAATACAACATATATAAATATACATATATTTAGATATATGTACGTATATGTAAACTTCTGTTCTTTACTAACCATGGTGAAGGGTATATAAGATTCGGCATAGCCGAATACAGCACTCTTACTTGTTTTCTTAAAGAATTGTTTGGCTAGAGCAAACATTATTTAACTGTTTCTTAACTACATTATACATAAATACAATTATTATCTTAGACCTAAAGTTTAGCAAATAAATAGAAATTGTTAAAAATAAAGCTTAAGTTTTATCAATTTACTGGTCACGCTTTTTTTTTTTTGATTTTATCGTCAAATATTTGTTAGGTCTGAACATACCTTAAGTCATATCTATGTATTTTGTTGGTTCCTTACCTTCGTGAATTGTTTTGTTTTTATTTTTATGTACTCGAATTAAAACCGGTTAACCGGTTATTTTTAAAACGCTTAACTGAAAACCGGTTTTTTAAAAATATCTACTATTCGGAATATTCGAAAACCGGTTATGGAAAAAAGTCGAATAATCGATCACCCTACCTTCTATAGATAATTTTAAAAGTGTATTTTTTCTGACAATAAAATGCTGCCCCTCAACAAAGTTATTCAAAATTCACCCTCGTTAAATGACCCACATGCTAAAGTTCTCAGTGTGAATAGGTATGAATGTGTTAGCCAGTGTAGCCAACTTAACTATCTAAAAATTTCTCTTAGGCGCTTAAAAATGTTTAACCCAATAATTAGCAACGATGCAACGATGATTAAGATGTAAAGCAAATGTCCTTTATGACAACAAAAAAAAATCAGATTCCGCATCAAAATATCTAATATTTAAAAATAAATAATCTGCTGTTCACAATTTTATTATAAAACACTAGTTACATTGTTAAACATTTTTGAGTTTTTGCTATAAAATCTTGTTTAAATTTCTTTGAGACAATTTTTTTCCACGAATTTAGCAATTTTTTAGACGTGACTATATGGTAACACTGGTTTCAGTATCAAAATCAATCTAAGGAAAAGTTTAACTTTGTCAGTCTTGGCTTTTGCTCTCAACAACATTAGCAAACAAATCAAGAATAATGAAACTTTTTTATTGTTTTAAGAAAATGTTTTTGCGTTTTCTTGGGAAAACTTGAGAAAATAAAACTTTAATAGACAAATTTAGGAATTGTGAATTAGTGTGCGATAACGAAGCGTATGTATATTCAACATGCACACATTTTTTTTATAGGATTTTAAAATATATTTTTGTTAATTAAATAAATATAAAAAAAAATCCCATCAACAATAAATTTCAAGTGTTTATATCAATAATAAAAACTGGGAATTAAGCACGAATAACAAAATCTTTTGAAAATAAAAAAAAAAATTTAAAAAATATGCAGCACTTAAAGAAAAAAATTAATAATATGACACGAAAACGAAAGTTTTTGTTCAGAAATTTCAAAATGAGCACATATATAAGTACAAGAGAAGATTGGCTAGGATCAAAACGCTCTCAAATCAACACAAACAAATCTGTCCTAGCATTCAATAACAAAGTAAGCACATTTTCTACTAACACAATCATGCAGTCAGGTGTTTTTGACAGCTGAGTTATGTTTTTCTCTCCCTCGTTCGATTCTAGTCAGTATTCTGTTCTGTTTAAAAGACTGTAATACTTCTTATTTTGTTCTTCTAATAGGTTTGTTCCGTACTCAAAATTGGAAGCCCGCGGAATGTTACCAAAAAGCGTTCCCGCTTTTGAATATTGGGTAAATGAGAGCGGTTTTGAGAGGAATATTTTCTTCGCCTTTTCTAACAATATAGCCCAAACTATTTCTTTGGGTAGATTAAGTAAATTGTCAAGCAATCAGTTGTCAAACAAATGAACAAAAATAAAAGTAAAATAATAAAAATACTAAATAAACTCTTACGTGTCATTTATTTTTTGTCGCTCCCTTACATTTGTCCACTTTTAGCTCTCTGTAAGTAAATATGCATTTGAGTCTTATTACCCAAAATTTACCAGAGGGGTAAAGAAACAAACCTCATATTAAATATAATAAATAATTTATTTTATTATGTATTGATTTCTACAAAATAATCTTCACCAACGTCCCATAGTAATGCAAAGTATAAATTTTTTAATTCCTTGAAAAAACTCTACACATCAGTCAAAAGAAATCCACATTCATTCAGATACAGATTTTAAAAACGACATTAACATCAGCATTTTTTAAACAACTGAAAAATATTTCGCATTTCTGTCAATAATTGGATACAAGAAACACACGCACTCACGAAAGAGTGATCCCATTGCAAAATACCGATGCACAAATATATTTTTTTGCATTTTGTAGTTAAGCCAAAGAGTATCATTGACATTCATAGGATTTCTACTTTTTTTTTTTTTTGTTTTTGCCTGGGATATGCAAAATTGCAACAATTTCACCTGATGCTTTCGAAACAAAACACACAGTGCAATTTCACACACTCACGCACGCAAAAATGAATCGAGAATACTGGAAAATCTTTCAAAATGTTGGTAACTAATTTGCCCTCAACAAAACAAAATCCTATTGAATACAATTGAAGGCCATGTTGAAAAGTATGATTGTCTAAAAAAGTATTTATTTTTCAAAACCATAAATAAATATTGTCTGGTTTGGCTTTCACATGTACACACATATTTGCTTTTATATGCTGTCAACTTAAGCTATAAATTTTTTGGTTAGTTTAATTTAAAATTTTAAAACATGCAGCAGTAGTTTTCCATTTTAAAGGTGAATGACTGGCTGACTGACTGGCTACTTGACAGGTACTGAGAGCTTAATTTGTTTTAAACTTTCATGGTTACATATTGAAGTGGCTGTATTAGAGTTTTCGAACAGGAAATTCCGGGACGGAAATCCAACTTGATTGTGGAATTTAATTGTTTTTAATTCCCAATTTTTTTTTTTTTTTTAATTTGTTGATATCAATTCATTAATAACAGTTTTAAAAAGCACCTACCAACCAGTTATGTTAAAGTTAAAATTTTTTTAAGTACAATTTAAAAAGTGTCGTGGCAACTTTATCAATAAACATAAAAATGTTAAATAGCTGATACATAGCAATAGAGATCTTTTTTAATTTTGTAAGGTTTATTAGCAAGGCAATGTCACTTGATAAGGAAAACCGAACAGCTGATCCGCAACGTATACATTTACGAAAGCCTAACTGGGGCTTAATACGTATGATCGATTTTAAGTTAACATTTTTTATTGCTCAAAAGAAAGTTCAGATATGAAGCTTATAAATACAAAATCTGTGGCATTTTGACAAAACATCTTAAGTAAAATTTAGAAAGTTAAAAAAAAAATTTCATTCAAAAATGATTTTTGTTTACGTTTTTAAAATTTTGTATTATAAACGAAATTTTTCTTTAATTTTGATTTAATTTATTATTTGATAAAAATAATTTTTCACAGAGTTTTCATTAAAAACCTTTTTGATATCTTATCGCGACTAAAGATGTTTTGACAAAATGCCACAGATATAAATATTTACAAATTTAAATTTGTGCCAGATCAGACCAAGGCGAATTTATGTTGACCGTGGTGGCGGTGTGCTTTCCAGGCTTGCCAGAAGAATTCAAATTAAAAGTGCTAAATCGACATAAAAAAAGAGCTAAATTGTTCTACAGTGAAAAACAAAAGTGCTAGTTTTGTAACATTGATTTTTTCGAATATAATAAAAAAATTTACATTTGAAATTTTTTTTACATATTCATTTTGTTCAATATAAACACTTATTATAATGTTACATTTTAATATAATAAGTTGTTACAACTGTTTACAATTTCAATTATGTCATTTTTATCTTCCTCATATACCAACTTATTTTGGTACTTTTCAGATAAACTGATTTTTTACAATATCGTCCGATATGTTTAAAGTGTGACAACAAACATTGTCTATTTTTATACGTATAACTGAACATAACAGTTCTCTTGTTATTCCAGGTCCATCTAATAGGTCTTTGGTTCAATATGAGGTTGCCTCGCTAAACTTTCTGTATAGCTGATGGCTTTTTGTCCCAATGCCTGAGAAAACATACATTTGCTTCTCTAAAGCCGGACAATGATTTTTGTAGTGTGGCGAAATTATTTTTGTTGATAGCATGATCAGAAAACCAGACTTTGCTCTAAGCATCACATACAAATCTAGTAATAGCAAATAATTGCAATTGATATTCCGGAATAAGTATAAAAAACAAAAGTGCCAGAATTCTAACGAACATTACTGAGTACTGGCATTGCTCTAATTTTATTACAGGGAAAATGATAATTTACTTTATTGCTAGCCAAAGGATAGCTAAAGTAAGCCTCGTAACAGAAATATACAAACGAAAATTCTGATAGTGCATAGAAAATATTCCTGGAAAATATTTAAGGAATAAGCCTATTAAAGTATAAAAGCTTTTGACGATTGTAATTTGACTTAGAATACACATTCGAATAATATGAAAATTTATTTAATAAATGTTACTCACCATGAGAAATAAATTCCCAGGTACTTAAAATGTTTAGCCAATTCACATAATTATTGCATGTCACACTTCTATCACTTGTTTAAACATTTTTTCACAAATAACATTTATTAAAATTTTATGATATTGCGTTTGATGCGAAAACTTTTTTGTGATTAAAAAAAAAATATGCTCTATTCGACAATGCTATGCCATTTTTCCTATTTGCAAAAATTGTAAAATAAAATTGTAAATTATATGCCTAAAATTATGTATGTACTTTTCTTGATGTACTTAAAGAATTGATACTTTACATGAATTGATTATGTGAGTTTTTAAGTGGTTTTGGGATCTAAAAAAATGTGCTAAAAATGCTAAATAATTATAAAAATGTGCTTAACTAGTAGCACTTAGCTTTTTTTCGAAATTCTTAGTGCTAATTCAGAAAAAAAAGTGCTAGGCAAGCCTGGTGCTTTCAACGCCACCAGTAAAATTAATTCGCCTTGGATCAGACTTTTTTAAAAAAATATTTATATAAAATTAATTTTCAAAATATATTTTCTAAAAATTTTAAAGTAATTTTGGTTTATTTATTTAACGCAGTAACTCCCGGGATCCCGAAAAATGCAACGTTACATACAACGGAACCCTTGTCTGTAAACATATTTTCAGTCTACCAATTAACAAACATAAACAGTTGGAAAATAAAACAAAAAAAAGACAGATATTTTCACTATCTGTATTAAACGCGCACCGGTGACAGATGCACACTATAAAAATCACATTCTGGTATATTGGCTTCCGTGTTATTTAGTAACCAATTCACATTCACAATCTGCAATTTATATGAATTTACCCATATTGAAATTCATACCAAAAAAAATAAAAATATTATACCTGTTGCTGCAGAACGTTACAAAAATGTTTTAAGTTGTTGTTGTGTTACCAAGCAAAAATACATAAGGAATTTAGTTTTGTTTTTTAATTTTAAATATTCTTCTCCTTCTCCATTCCTATTCACCTGCTCCACGGCGAATTTACAAGAATTTTTTGAGTAATAATAATAACATTGACAAAATTATAATAGAATTATTATTTGCATGAGTGCCGTAATCATGTGCATGTCCGTATCAAACACGTTAGCCCTCATCGTTTATGTAAATAGTAACAAAGAAGATGTACTTAAGATTATCGTTGAAAAATAATGGGTGGATAGACGTCCTGCCTGAATACTATAGTTAACCCGTTAGTTGGGAACTAGAGCTATTATTAAGACATAAAACAGCCCCTTACCCAATATTCTGAAGATCTTCCTTTTCACTTTCACATAAACTCCGAAGCTTCCTCGTTAGTAATCTATTAAAAAAACATAAAACTTAAGAGGCCTTTGTTCGCGTAGTCCCAAATTGCACTCTGATCGCCTTCTGCTCAAGTCCCCAACTTATATTGCCTAAAATCTTTTTTAAAATTCATGTTTGGAAAGAAAAGCAACTGGACGAGATTTAGGGACTATGTACTATATAATCAGTACAAAAAACAAAGTTTTTAGAATTTTAATACAATACTGTACAATAAAAAAAAAACAAAGAAAAACACACGTGTATCGGCATTTGGAAAGTATACGTCATTTATGGAGGAGTTAAAGCTACCTCGTTTTTGCACATAAACCGGCTTAGAAAACATTTTAGATGTGTGATATATTCAGAAGATCTATTTAAATCATATGAGACACATTTCAATGGAACATTGAAACACTTTAACCTTATAATGTAGGGGCTTTTTTGTCCCTTTCTTAAAAGAGCCAAAAGGTTCTCTTAATCAGGCACGTTATGGGTTAAAATGTTTCACAAAACTATTTGTGACAAAATTCTACTCTCTATACCACAAAACTCAAAATTCAAATTATATGCAAGAAATCAGCTGAATAAAGAGATTCTCAAGGGTTAATTTCATACTTTTTCACTTTTTTTTCATACTAAAATATAAAGAAACAAGTAGATTTTTGTTAGTAAGGTTATATTAAAAGAAGTGCTTCGTTTAAACTCAATATAAGCCACCGTCAACCGCCAACCGAATAGCAAAATGTTTTATTGAGGAGGGTTGAATATTTTTTTTTACACAAAAATATCACATGAAAATTAAAGGCAACCTGATGAGTAATGCATAAAGTTATGATGACATTTATCCCCATCTGATTGAACCTAGAGTTTATGGCACACTGACTCTCGTTAACACCTGGGGGCTTATTCTGGCAGTCATGACCGAATACTTTTTCGATTCGAAAGCTATTTTATTTGTAATTCTTTGAGACGATACTGAACGAATTGAAATTTTTGTGAAAACTCAAATAAATGCTTTACAACACTGAAAAAATAGTTAAAAAAAATAGTGTTGTCTAAGGTTCGCCTTTTGTTTTGGAGCTGGTGCTATCTAACCTCCGCTGATGTAAAGCAAGCAGCATGCGTTGAAATAGCTTCAGGCCCAGGGAGATTCGCCAGCAGCCGAACTTTATCTTCAGCCTCTAAAGCCGACTTTTTAAAATCTCTCTTTCCGCGACTATGTGTTAAAACCACCACGTGATCCCCGAAGAGTTCCCACTAACAGTCAGGCTGTAACCAAAGTTCCAGGAACTCCTGACTCCCGTGGTACCAGATAAGATTCCGGGTCAGCCGTAAACTCAATAGATCGTGGTATGAACTGCACATGATTTCCCTGGATTTGATTTCCTTGGAAGATTTAACAACCAAAGGGGAAAAATCCTTAGAATATAACCCTATATTCCCCAGGCCGAAACCCACACTAACATTAAATTTGCCTATTATCATTTTGTAATTGCCGCAACATATGTTTGAAAAAACTACAAATTTCTATATAACTTCACCACCTAGCTAATATACTGCGAAATGGTTATTGCAAAAAATATTGATTGTGCACTAAAAGAAAAATCTTTCATATATTTAATTAATCGTTTTCATAAAAAAAATTTCACTGGTTAAATGAAAATTTTCATTGTCCAAATTTCCAAGCTAGTCTATCAGCGCCGAGGTTGCGGGATCGATTCCCGCCAGCGAATCTGGTTAAAAAAAAAAAAAAATTTGAATAAGAACAACTTTGATTATAAAAATCAAAAAAATTAAAAAATAAAATAAAATAAAATAAAAAAAGACTATCAGCCCCGAGGTTGCGGGATCGATTCCCCTCAGCGACTCTGGTTAAAAAAAAAAAAAGTTAAATAAGAACAACTTTGATTATAAAAATCAAAAAAATTAAAAAAAAAAATAAAATAAAAAAAGACTATCAGCGCCGAGGTGCGGGATCGATTCCCGCCAGCGACTCTGGTTAAAAAAAAAATAAATTGAATAAGAACAACTTTGATTAAAAAAAAAAATTTTTTAAAAATAAAATAAGAAAAAAATTTTTTACTTTTTTGAAAGTATTCATCCAATGAATAACATTCATAGATCTATTGTAACGTTTCATTAAATACATTTTAATGAAACAGGTTTCATTGATCCAACGAAGCACTGCATAGGTTACTTTTTAATGCAATTTTTCATGGGATTAATTTCAAATGCCAATCATACACGGAAATGTTTCAACCATAAAATAGATGGGGTAAGAATGGTTGAATTTATCAATTTGAAATTGTTTTCTTGCTGTGTGTATTTGCTTTTAAAAATTTTCGTTCAATAATTTAATAGCAATTCTTAAAATTAAATATATTATTGCCACAATTTAATAAAAATATCTTGTGCTACAATATATATCCGTCCATTTTTAATATTTTGCTATTGACAGTGAATACAAAAAAAAAAAAACACTTTTCAATATGAGAAAACTGAAAAAGAGAAAACTTTAAGAGCAACAGAAAACCATTCAAATTGATTTGTATACTTCAGACGTTTCAATGGACAAACAGGAATATGAAACAGTTGCTGTCAGACAACAGAAAAATCTCTTGTAATTTTATTAAATACAAACATACAAATAAGTGGACATATCCAGATTCGCTATCAGTGTTGCCACATGCTGAAATTAGTTCCAAAAACCCCACATTTACACACAGCGTTAAAAGTCAGCGATAATTGTATATTTCTTTATACTGCAGTAAACCTCTTATTTCAAGAATAATTTTAACTTTTATCGGCTATAGCCACAATTTAATTGATATGAACTTGTGAGAAATATTTAATGCTAATAAAAATTATTGTAATATAAAAAAAAATTGTTTTCGCCAATTCTGAGCTGACGCAATGTTGACTCACTGTTGACAATCATTAATATTATTTTCGAAAATTAATTTTGAACATAGGTGTGCCAGACAGGATTATCAGAATAATATGCAGCAGATACGAATGTTTTAATAGCACAGTACTACACGGTGCACGCAGGGACAAATAAACGAATTACGACGACAAAAATGGAATTTTTTATTTTGTTATATGTAACCACTATTGCACTTAATATGTTCTATA
This sequence comes from Pollenia griseotomentosa, assembly GCA_963931875.1. Taxonomy (NCBI): domain Eukaryota; kingdom Metazoa; phylum Arthropoda; class Insecta; order Diptera; family Polleniidae; genus Pollenia; species Pollenia griseotomentosa. Next base: position 53,059,872 of record OZ007563.1, read on the forward strand.
TACCAGTACGCAATATACCTATAAACATTTGTTTTTTTAACGCATCACATTAGTCTGTACGTCCGTGAAAAGTAGTATTATCTGTTACACGCACTTATACCTGTCAGCAACATCTATAGCGTTTATTGTTGCTACTACACCCGAAAATTTTTTGTAAATTTACAGTTTAAAGTTTTTTAAATATATTTTTAAGCACCAGGTATCTTATTTAATTTCCAGTTTTTATTAATATAACAATTATATGTAGTGTAGGAATAGTGTACTGTTTTTATTTTGAAATATATTGAAAAATTTACTTTAGCTAGAGCTAAAAAAGGTTCCAAGCAGTTCCACGACTTTTCCTTATAAGTTAAAAAAAAAAATGCTTGTAAGTGTAAAAAGTCAAGTGGAGGTCCACCTCTTTCCACTTTCAAGAAATAGAGCCTATTTGTCTTAGGTAGTACACCTAATTCTGAAAATCCCACATGCAAATTACATTTTTTTTTTAAATCGCTTAATTTTACATTTCTCACAAAATACTTGTGTGCACCACTGATGTATACTGCCAAAACTGACATATTTAGCTGAATGCTGGTTTCTTGTGACTAGAGTTTTTTTTTTCCCGGACTTTTTCGATTCCCGGGAAAGCGGGAAATTTTTTTAAATTTCCCGGGATCCCGGGATCCCGCTCCATATAAATAATACAAAGTAAATTTTGTTATTAATTAAGCTCAAGTATTAATAAAGAAGAATAATAGTTATTAATTAACGAAAAAAACCTTTAAAAAAAAAAAACATAAGGGAACTTGTTTACAAAGAAAGTAAAAGAAATGGTTCAATACTAACAAATTAATTGAAGATTGAAATGGGAACTTCAATTAATATTACCTCACGCCTTTATTCCCTATTATTATGCTTTTATTCAGTAGTATTATGCTCTGGATACAAGATAAAAAGATAACATAAACATAACAATTTAATTCATAAAACAATAATAAAAATAATATAAAATTAAGGTACTCAAGATATGGGATCAAAAAGTTAATTAATAAAATAGATAAAATGTTTTAAAGAAATATATTACATTTTTTAACGGCTTAGGAAATAACTTTCTGACACACTCAAAGCGCTTAGTAAGTCGGCAGAAAGTATATTCCTGATTTTATTTACTAAGTATCATGTTTCCGAAATATTTCGTTCATTTTTTACCGAGGTTGGACAAATAGTAAAAAGTTCACCGTTGTAGCATGCTTCGGATTCACAATCAGAAGCAATTTTTTCTTTTTTATAAACAACGTCTATATCAGTCAAATGTATGTCAAGGTTTATGCAAAAAAAAGCATCAACCGGACTGCTTCTTACAAACCTCTTCATTTCAATAGGTCCATTTGTAATCTTTAGGACAATGTGTTTTTCAAGTTGTATGTTGTAGTATCTTACACGAGTTTCCAAAATGTGATTTTATTTCGGTGTCCCCGCAGTTCACGGGTATATAAACCAACACAAATTGAAATTGAAAACTTGTGTTTATCACCTAATAAACATATCGCTCCTTCATTGCATCATAATCATATATCAATATTTGAAGTAACTTTAGCAAAGTTTTCCTTCATACCTTCTCGTATTATATCTCAAACTGAACCGAAGTTATAGCAAAATATATCTTCAAATCGGTACATTTTGAAAACTTTAATCGCATTTTGCCAAGATCGTTTGTTTTTGTAGTATGACTATGTTGCAATAAAGGAGCGATATGTTTAAGTATCTCCTATTTTTATGACTTGTTCATGAACAATGAAACTTTACTGCCTGCATCTTATTTTGAATTAATGTACTTTATTGACTCTTCACTTCACTAAATGTAATAATTATTAACTGTTGCTCTGCCCATTCTGCTTTTAGTAGATTTATTGCATCAGAAGACATTGATTTAAATACATCTACTCACTTCTTGCAATTGATCTAATCCACAACCCATCCACAGATGCTAATTTTTAGAGAATAGAAAACTAAATTTCAAAGTATAAATAGCTGTTTTCTGAAATAATGAGGAATTTTTTATTTCCCGGGATCCCGCAAGAAAAATCCCGGGAAAACGGATCGTTGCCACTTTCTGTGGCAACGAAGAAGATAATTATGAACAGGAGTTTGATGACGCCCAAGACTATGAAGATATTAATATAGAATAAAATAAAAATTCATATAATGTCCCCGTATGTCATCTTGATATTAAAAAAAAAAATGTGAAACAATTAATTATAAATCTTATTATTTTAAGTAGTGGATCAAATTTAAATAAAAACTTTAAAAAAAAATATAATTATTAATTCCGCTTTTTATAGGTATTCTCGTTTTAAGTTTTTAATTAGGCCTAATGTTTTGGAATTTGGAATTTGGAATTTGAAGTTTTAATTTTTAAAAACTGACATCAAAAATCCCGTGTAATAAGTTTTAAGCGAATTCGATAAATTTTTTAAAAATTGTCCGCCATATTGGATCCGCCATTTTGAATTTTAAAAAACTAACATCAGATTCGTAATCAGCGACCCTAAAAACCTTGAGGTACCTAGTTTTATTAAAATTTATTGAATCCATATGAAGTAAATAATTTTGTCGCACTAAATTTCCAATTTGTCCCTGTGTGCGGTGGTAAGATGTCAACACCATTGTTATCCACATCAGGTGTTAAATAAGCCTGCCTGCTGTTACCCTTGTTATTCTTGGACGTGACATATTTGGTATAAAGGCGTGCAACCGAAAATAAACCTAGAGGTATTACTTGGAACCCAGTTCATGCTAACGAGAAGTTGGAATCCATTGACTATGTAGACGATAAGTTTGAGCTCATGCACTGGCGTTCTGATATTCAAAACAAGCTGAACCATATAGCTGAAGAGTCTTTAAAAGTAGGCCTTACAATTAACATTGCCAAAAACCAAAGACACGGGAGTAAATGCCACTCGATTGAACCTTTAACCCTTAACGGAAACGTAATCGAGAGTAAAAGAATACTCAAACAGTGGCAGTATGCTTATAGAGGAAGGAGGTTGATTGGCGTAAAAGAAAAGCATTCGAAGCTTACACAACGTTAAACAGAGTCGGAAACAATAATAAAGGGTGGTCAAGTTTTAAGGGCCGATGTTGATTTTGAATAAAACACAAATTTTTAAGGAAATTACTGTCAATACTTTTTTTTTAATGATAATATTGGTATGGTTCAATTATGTATGGAACAAAATATCGGCCAAATGGCCGCCGCGAGCTCGGCGGCACACCTTTATCCGATGGTCCAAATTTTCGATGACGCTGAGGCATAATTGAGATTCTATACCGTTAATATGCCGCATTATCTCATCCTTTAGCTTTTGAATTGTTGGTGGCTTATCGGCGTACACCTTTTCTTTCAAATAACACCAAAGAAAGAAGTCCAACGGGGTCAAATCACATGATCTTGGCGGCCAATTGACATCGCCACCACGTGAGATAACACGGCCATTGAATTCGTCGCGCAAAAGTGCCATTGTTTCGTTATCTATGTGGCAAGTGGCACCGTCCTGTTGAAACCACATATCGTTCACATCCATATCTTCCAATTCGGTCCATAAAAAGTTCGTTATCATCTCATGATAGCGAACACTATTCACAGTAACTGCCTGACCGGCCTCATTTTGAAAAAAAAAATACGTCCCAATGATGCCGCCAGCTCATAAATCGCACCAAACAGTCACTCTTTGTGGGTGCATTGGTTTTTCGACAATCACTCTTGGATTCTCATTCGCCCAAATGCGGCAACTCTGCTTATTGACGAATCCAATGAGGTGAAAAATAAATCACGAAGTGCACGAAATGCATTTTGATTTAATGTCCTTTTTCATAATAAGCCTGAAAAACTTTAACGCGTTGCTGGATTGTGTATCTTTTCATGGTTCAAATTGTGTTAGTCTGAAATTGAGAAATTTCAAATGAAATGCAGAAAAATAATTGACGTTAAGGTGTGGTTCACATTCAACATCGGCCCTTAAAATTTAACCCCACCCGTTATATATAGCACAGCAACAAGCATTTAAAACTTTAAGGTATGCGTTATTTCTGCTCTTCTGTTTGGGATGCCACGGATATAATACAGAACATACTGCGTCTTTTTGGCAACAGGTGCCTCCGCAGAATTTCAAAAATATTTTGGCCGAATAGCATATCTAACGAGCAATTATGAAACCGATTAAGCTTTGAAGGTGTCAACGTAGAAATACGCAAGCAAAAGCTTGGGTAGATTTGGCACACACTTCGTAAATCGCCCACAGAATTAGGTTGCCAATCCCTTATGCAACAGCCCCAAGACTTAGGGAGACCCTTGCGTCCAAACCAATAGTGTCTGCGAAATTAGAAGTAACAACAACATCGGTGAACTTCGAGAAACAGGGTCAAAAAGGCTTATGCCCAGTAAAGAGGCAGTTTTTACAGCAAAACGAACAAGGCTTATTATTATAGCACGATCAGCCTGCGTGTAAATTGTGTACTTATTTTGTTTATGTTAATTTGTCTTTTTCGGTTTATAACAAATATTCAAGTAAATTGCCGAAAACCAAAAAACCGAAGAAAACGAATCATTTCATACATGAATAAACCAAATCTGTGTTTTTTATTTTGCATATTCATGAATGAAAAAATATATTTTAGGTATTTAATTCACGGTTAATATCAAAAATTTACATTTTTATCGTTCATATGTGAACAATTCTAAACTTTGGCAGAATTCAATATTCAATATCAATAAAAATTATTTCGTAGTTTAGACTCTTGTGCTACCAGTTCGAAAACCCAATACGTTTTATTTATCATATTGATGGTCTTGGCCTGCTTAATAAATGATTCTCAAGCACTTCGGTCGAGTGCGTGCATTCTCCAGTTTGTTATACCAAGGATTTGCATGTATTCTTCCACTTGATCCTTCCACCGGAGACTCGGTCTTTCACGTCTGCGCTTTCAGTGGTAGTTGTCATCTAACGCATTTTTGGCTTAAGTGTTTGCATTCATTCGACCAGCCAGCGAAATCGCTGTAATTTTAAGTACTTATATGTCGGGATATAGGTAATGCAGCTTACGGTTCGTTAGACGAAATAATATAATCATCAGGGAACGGACTTTAATGCAGTTAAATAAAAAATGCACTAAAAACAGAAATAAATGCGCTAAAAATTTAAAATATATGCAGTTAAAACTATCATAAATTAAATAAATCGTTTGATGAAATATTTATAAGTGATAAAAAAAAAAAATTAAAAAAAACAAGCAAAAACAAAAATAGCATGAAGAACGTTAAAATTCATTCCCATAAACTTAAGTATGGCACAAAACAAAACCCACGAAATTAGAAGTTAAAATAAAGTAAAACACAAATATATAAAGAAACATTAAGGCAATCATGTAAATTAAGTCCCTTGTAAAGGCCCAACTATAATATGCATAAGCTGGCTTGAGCAACTGTGTTAATCATAAGTGTCAAACCATTGAACTTAAAATAACTTTTTGTTAAATTTTTTGAAACTGTCATTTGCTTAAGCTAAGTGTGAGACTGATCGCAATTACATACGAATCAAATGTGTTTTTTGATTTGGTTTTTTAAATGCCTTTTTTAAAATAAAAGTTTACTGCCTGTTTTTCAAAACAAAATAAAACGGAAATGATAGGTACATGATTAAATGCTCATAGTTACACTATGGTATATTCATTTTCACTACGCTGTTTTCGAAAACAATTTAAATTAAATATGCAAGCAGCTAAGGACTTAAAACTATAAATTTAAATCCTAAATTTTTGTTTAAGCTCTATCAAGTTTGCTACGAATTTTTTAACTTAAGCTAGCCTCCACAAAATCCTTTTACCACATCTTTGAATTGGCAAAAGTGTTCAGCATAATACATAATTGCCTTCAACCACGTCCCCCATCTGGTTGTTATAGGCTGTAGAGGAAAGCATTAATCCGGATAATTTTTTTATATGCGGCAACACGCGAAGGTGCTTTACAAAATATTTTTCTCATTAGAATCAATAAATAAATATCATCGAAGTTATCTTTAATCTCTTCTGCGGAAGGTTGCATGACAAAATAAACAAATAAAACAAGTTTATTCAAAATATGCAACAAAAATATGCAATATCAGCAATATATGCAAAAATATGCATTCAAAGCAAAATATGCAAAAATATGCACTAACAAATCGATGCCATTTTACAGCAAATTTCTTCTCTCCGACTGACGAGAACAAATATGCATTTGCATAAAAATCCGGGCCTTGATAATCATATTTATTCATTGTGATCTCTTTTTCTTTCCATCAATCCTCGATTTTTTATGTTTATCACCAAACCAGTCATTTCTTTAACAAACATTTTAGAGACGATGATTAAAGTACAAGAATGATTTACCCAATAATTTTAATAGAAAGTTTTTTAATTTTCCAAACAATTCCATTTTCTATTTACCAGACAATTCCTCGTGCACAGTATGGCCATTTTAGTATTAAGGCCATATTGTGTTTGACTGATTTCCGTTTATTCATTTATGTACAACGGAAAATCGATTATGTTCATTTGTGGCTGTGTGATGATAAACGCACACACCGTTGCATTCCCCAAACAACACATTTGCATCTATCTGTACGAGTAGTTTGCAGTTCTGAAACGCAATCAATATGATGGCTTATATTGTCCATTTTCTACGAATGTCGGCTGTTATTTTTATTTGTTGTAAGTTTTTGTTGGAGTTTTTATTTGTTTTTAACATTTTACTTGATCCAGTTACGACCACATATACACGTTCATAATTAAATATTGAATAATATCATTGTGGTGGTTCGCTGGATGTGTGTGTGTGTTGGTTCATTAATTGTGTTAAATTTTTTGCATTTATTTTAAAGGTGTGAAATGAATTGCAAAGGGGAAATTGATGGTGTTCGTGTTGGGTTAAAGAAAGTATGAGAATTTAAAGAAATACATTTTTTATTATAAAAGAACTTAATATACTATTGATAACTTATGTTTTTTCCATATCCAGCACTTGATATTCAAAGACCCATCTTAAATCAGGCAAACACCGTGTTCGCCAATTAAAGCTGTTCTGCAAAGACGGCCTTCGTTTGGGCGCCAAACCATACTTAGAAGCTTTATTAAGCTAAGCCGGTGCTTGTTATACCATATTGAAAAAAAGCCGGCTTTGCAGAGAAGCTTTTGTAATCGATTCTGGATTCTAAAGATTGAGATTTTGAAATTCGTAATTTTCGAATTCGGGATATTAAGTTTCGGGTTTATGACCCAAATCCAAATAGGTATGTATAGAGATGCCAATCCCAAACCCGAAAAATAAAATATATTTTACTTTAAAATAATAAATCTATATAATAAAAATGAAATGTTGTCTGTTGCTGATCGCATAACTTGAGAACGGCTTGACCGATTTGGACGAGTTTTTCTTTAAAATGATCGCCATTTATACGAAGAAAATTTTGCCCCGCCCACTTTTACGCCCACTTTTTTCGAATAACCTAAAATCAGAAAACGGCTCCATCGATTTGACAAATTTTTCTTTCAAATGGTCGTATTAATCCATTTAAAGTTTTCATCGAAAGAAAAATTTACCACTCCTACTTTTTCTATTAAGCGCATAACTTGAGAACGGCTTGACAGTTTTGGACGATTTTTCCTTTAAAATTATCGCCACGGTCCAACTTAGGTTTGTACGAAAAGAAAATTTTGCCCCGCCCACTTTTACGCCCACTTTTTTCGATTTACCTAAAATCAGAAAAAGGCTCCATCGATTTGACTAATTTCTTTTTCAAATGTTCGTGTTAATCCATTTTAAGTTTTCATCGAAAGAAAAATTTACCACGCCTACTTTTACGCCCACTTTTTCTATTTATTTGACCGATTTGGACGATTTTTTCTTTAAAATGTTCGCCATGGTCCAACTTAGGTTTTTAAGGAAAGAAAATATTTCCCCGCCCACTTTTAAGCCCACTTTTTTCGATTTACCTAAAATCAGAAAACGGCTCCATCGATCATTAGTAATCAGCTACCGAGCGAAGCCGGGACAGCCAGCTAGTTAATTATAAAATTTTTGTTTGTAAACCTCTTTTAAGACTTGTTTCATAAATATCTATAAAAAAAGCATTTATCTAATAATTTTCTAAAATCCCCGAGTCCCGAAAAATCCCGAGATTCGGGATTGGCATCCCTAGTATGTATGTATGTTTGAAATCGCGTTTTATGCGCGTAAAAAAAGCACTAAAAATAGAAATATATGTGCTAAAAATTTCAAAAATATGCAGCTAAAATTATCTTAAATTTTTTATTAGTGATAAAAAATATTTTATAACAAGAAAAAACCAAAACATCATGAAAATTAAGTCTCATAAACGTAAGAAAGGCCCAATAACCACAGAAGTAGAAGGCAAAATAAAGTAAAAAACAAATATTCAAAGAAACAGTAAGACAATCATGTAAATTAAGTCACTTGTGAAGGACCAACTATAATATGCATAAGCTGGCTTAAGCAACTGTGCGAATACATGCTAATCATAAGTGTCAAACCACATTAAACTTAAGAAAACTTTTTGTTAAATTTTTTGAAACTGTCATTTGCTTAAGCAAAGTGCGAAATTGATCGCAATTACATACGAGTCAAATGTTTATTGATTTGTTTTTTTAAAATGCCTAAAGAGATATATTTGAACCTACATTTTTTCAAAATAAAAGTTTACTGCCTGTTTTCAAAACAAAATAAAACGGATGTGATAGGTGCATGATTGAATGCTGAAAGTTTCTCCGTGGTATATTCATTTTCACTACGCTGTTTTCGAAAACATTTTAAATTAAATATGCAAGCAGTTAAGGACTTAAAACAATTAATTTAAATACTTATTTTTTGTTTTAACTTTATTAAGCTTGCTACGAATTTGTTAACTTAAGTTAAAGTCCACAAAATAAAACTTATTTATGGCAATATCAATTAACTTGAATTCACCATTGTGGAATCCTTTTACCACATCTTTGAATTGGCAAAAGTTTTCAGCATAATACATAAGTGCTTTCAACCACGTCCCCCATCTGGTTGTTATAGGCTGAAGAGGACGACATTAATCCGGATAATTCTTTTTAAAGGTGCTTTACAAAATATTTTTCCCATTAGAAATCAATAAATAAATATCACGGAAGTTCTCTTTTATCTCTTCTGCGGAAGGGTGCATGGCAAAATAAAGCAATTAAAACAAGTTTTTTCAAAATATGCAACAAAAATATGCAATATCAGCAATATATGCAAAAATATGCATTCAGAGCAAAATATGCAAAAATATGCACTAACAAATCGATGCCATTTTACTGCAAAGTTCTTGATTCGTAAAGATATTTTGTATATGATAATCTCCGACTGACGAGAACAAATACACAGAAAAAAATAAAAATTGATTTCAATTAAAAAATTTGTGATATTAATTAAAAAATTAATTAAATCTCCACCAGTAAACAAATTAATAGTATCAATTAAACCAGTTAATAGTATTAATTAAACGTTTAATTCACTTGGTTAAACGTGTAATTCACTTGATTAAATTTTTAATTAAAACTGATTATATTTTTGATTAATGCTTTAATTTGTTAAAAATTTTGGATAATTTTTTCTGTGTATGTATGCATTTGCATAAAAATCCGGGCCTTGCTAATTACAATTTTTCGATATTATATCCCTTTTGTCTGTGAGTGCTCTCATTTTTTGGGCCTTATTTCATTCCTGTATTTGGAAGTTATTTCATTATGAAATATGCCCCAAAAGTTGAGATTTGCTTTATTTTGTATTTGGAAATTAAATTATTTAATTTTTTTTTTGAATTATTTCTTTTTTCCAGTTTCCGACTTACTTCATTTATTTTGGGATTTATTTCATCAAGAGTTGCTGTTTTGGGACTTATTGCATGCTACACTACATTATCTCTAGAAACGAGCTATTAACACATTTTCGCATTTTAAAACTTATTAAAAATCTTAATTAAAAGAAGGCGTGCGCTTAAAACCACGACAAAGATCCTTTGATATCTGGAATAAATAGCAAATAAACGTTCCCTTTAAGCGAAAATCATTCAATAAAAAAAAAACAAAATAAAAGATCTAAAGAAAATTATGATAAATTTATGCAAAAAATTCTCCATCAACACCACAACCAACCATCAACATCAAATATGTATAATGAGAATGAATAAAACAAAAGTTTTTGGAATAAAAATACTTGAATGAATTTCGTATATTTACAGTGAGCGGTAAAGGATTTTTAGCCATGTAGCCAAAGTCAACAACGACAAGCCGACAACTTTTCAACTACAAAAGTTAAAAAGCTTAAGAATATAGAGAAATGATGATAATTTCCAACAGTCTAGAATCAAACTGACAAAAAATTCCACAAACAACCATTCTGTAAAATAATTTACCTTCATACATTTTCGAAATTTTCATGGTTAAAAATTCTACATTTTGATGAATAGCTGAAGAAAATCAAACTCATGAATAAACAAATAGACAGGTAAACCAAACAATCACAAGATTTGCCTTCTGCTTTGCCAAAATCGCCAACCACCAAAAATAACAAAAAACAAAAAAAAAAAACTGCGCGAATTACAAACTTTCAATTGACACAACCAAACAAACTTTTAAGTGCAAATGGAAAATTTCAATAACCATAAAATTAAATAAAAAAGTCTTCTAAGTTTTAGTGGTTGCGGGTAACTGGTGAAGATGGCTCCAACTTTTCAATATGATTTCAATATTTCTTGCCTTTCTGCTGTTTAACGCTTTTTTTTTTGGCAAAGATAGTTGGTTGTAAAAAAATACACCCCTTTCCTTTCTTTCGCAAAAAAAATCTTCAATCCTTTTGATATAAAATAAAATTTATTTAATTTTGATTCACGGTAGCATCATTGCAGGCTGCGGCAGCCGCAAGAGACAGGGGTGGCCTCCATGTTGGGCGGCAATAAAATGAAATTGTTATGCAAAATTAATTGAAATACTTCCAAGTTTAAGTAAATGTTTATTACTTTTTTTGTTTATTTTTTTTTTTTTGTTTTTTTCCTACCGATTCTTGTTTGGTTTTTGGCCACAAATTTTTCAAATATCCTTTTTCTTGTTCTGCTTGTTCAAGTAGATGATAGCGCGGAAAGAAGGTTCTGTGTTGATTCAATTTTCGCAGTCAATACAATTATTGTATAACGTATTTTTAAAAATGATGCTTAAAGTCATGAAAAGTTCAAAATACGTTACAGAAATATTTACAAATGAATGCTTTTATTTTTTTTTTTTTTTAGGTCTATCGATACTATATAACTTTTATGTTTTTTTTTTTCAATCCTTAAAAGTAAATGCTTTTAAAAAGCAAATATTTGAACAAAAAACTCTTTTGTTTTTCTTAGCAATTTTTCGAATTTAATTAAGGAAATGGTTTAAATGGTTTGTGCTGTAAAAGAAATTGTATTCATGCTTTAGCAAATTTCCTAAAAAACCAAAATCACAAAAATATTTAACATAATTGGGTACGCACAGTTATGGAAAATCTTTTAAGAATTTATTTTAGTTTAAACGAAAGTAAGGCAAGCAACTAATTGTCATAAAAGACTACTAGAACAAAAAGAGAGAATAGTATTTAAGAAATGGGTTTTCAAAAAAATTAAGTACATGTGAAGTTACAATAATAACACTGTGCTAGTTGCAAGATCAGACAAGCCGGGCACATGGCGTTTTAGCATAATTCGGGTACGCTGAATTCAATGGTGCCCACCCTTTTTTCAGGTTAGCTCTTGTTTTCAAGATAAGCCGTTATTTCGAAAATGGAGGAGGTTGGTGGTTGGAGGTTTAGTTTATTGAAATTACTAAAAAAAAAACCGAAATTCCGCGCGGAAAGAATTCTTTATTTTTACATTTGGCCCCTGCAGCGCCTAGGATCCCCCAAGATGGGTCAAATGTATGACCAACCCCACTTTATTTTTCATCTCAATAATTTATTTCTAACATACCTACGCGCTATCTCCATTCGTTAAGGGGGCTCCCATACAAAATGTTCAATGCAGAGTAGAGATATATTGAAGAAAAAGTCCCATAAATACCCAGAAGATGCCCCTAGTGGAATAAAATGTATGACCGACCTCATTTAGTTTTTTGTCTTTAACATTTTCTCAAGACATACTTTGCCCTTATCTCCACTTCATAGGGGGCTCCCATACAAATATTGGGCTTTATGAAATTCTTAAATTAATTAAAATTTGTCGACTTTTGTGAATAAAATCAAAGTTGTAAACAGATTTTAATCATTTATGGCTTGTTCTGTTTGCAGCTTCGTTTTTTCTATGGTTACAAAAAATTAGAAGCCTAGCTGCATTTTCCAATTTTTTATGAATTTTTAAAAAACAAAAATTTCGAAATTTTGATACAAAAATTATTTTTTTCTTTTCAAAAAAAAAAAAAAATTATGTTTCTAAAACGCCTACTCATATTAAAAAAAAGTTTTACTTTTCTAAAAGGAAATTTGCGGAATTTCGGTTTTTTTTTAGTAATTTCAATTAACTAAACCGTTTTTTAATTTACGCGAATATATCGACCCCTTTGCGCGAAATTATCGTATATGCCAATTTTTTGAAATTGAGTTTTTGATGCAATCTTGTTCTACATTCAAGGAGACGTCACCTGACAAAATATTGTAGGCGAATTCCACTTCGTTGCTCCAAAAATTGAATGTATATTTTCATTTTTATATTGCAAGCCATAGCAGACTAAAGTAGAAAAATGGCTGTCCTGTAAAATTTGGTTTTTGTAACATACGATAATTTCGCGCAAAGGGGTCGATATGTTCCGCAACCTTCTGCATTTTCGAAATAACGGTATATCTCGAAAACAAGAGCTAACCTAAAAAAAACGGTGGGCACCGGTTTATTCAGCGTACCCGAATTATGCTAAAACGCCATGTGCTTAGCTTGTCTAAAAAAATTGTCAATTTCGTGTAACCGTAACAGTGTAACCATAAAACAATATTGCTTAATAACACAATCATAGGGTTGGCTTTTTTTCGAGAATTGAGCTAGGTTTTTTTTCTCTCTCTCTTTCTGTTCTAGTTTGTGAGCAGCGTTGCCACAATGAAGATGTTACCTTATTTTTGAAGATTTTTTGACTAAAATAAGATTTGAAGATCTTTTTTTTCAAATTAAGATTTTTTATTTTTAGAAATAAAAATTCTTAACTTTAAGATTTTTTATTTTTAGAAATAAAAATTCTTAACTTTAAGTTTGTACAACTTACAAAATTTTTTGCAGTTTTTTAAACAGTCAGTTTTTAAAACAATGAGGTTTTGTATCAGCTTGTTGTCTATTGGATATGCATACTTTTGTACCCATTGTCTAGCATACACAAAAATTAGCGGTTGTTCATTTTGGGAATATTGATGAAAAATAATTATTTGAAAAAAGAAAACCCGTATTTTTATAAAGTTTAATATATTAAAGAAAAAAAAACTTCATGTATTTAGTACCAAAAGGTAAAACTAATAGAACTTAACCCTAGGATTACCGTCTTGGTCTGGCCAGACTAAATTTGTGTTTTGCAATATTTCGAATATAACAAAAAAAAACAGGGGCGTCTATAAATGATGTGTGCTGAATCGAATGAAACTAATTTGGATTTGATTGGAGCAAGATTAGTGGGCTGAAAATCTATTTTTATGTAAAAGTCTATGAAATTACCCTCTGGGGCGGACCAATTTTTTTTTTCAATATTTTTCATATAGAACAATATATCAAAAAAAAAAACAGAAAGGTAAATTCTATAAATGATATTTTGTGAATTGAATGAATCAATTTCGAATTAAATCAGAAAACTACGGCCCGTTATGAGCTAAGTATAATTTAACTACAAAAACCAAGCGGAAAACTCGTTTCACTCAGTTGCGAAAAAGCAATGTGCAAAATAAGGGACTACATATTCGATGACTTGCATGTAAAATAAAATAATAAATAATTAAATCGAAAAGGCAAACATTTGAAACTTCGTTGTTTAATAAGATTTCTGTTCTTATTTATCAGAAAACAAATGGATTTAAAGTATATTTTTAGAAAGAATTTTATGGAAAATATAACTAAAAACACAATTTAAGCCTACAATCTAATTTTGTATAAATACCGCAATTATGTATTTCAATTTAAATAGTTTCCATAATAAGAAGTATTTCCTTTAAAAAAATCAATAATTTTTACTTCTTTGCCCTTGTTATTAAACATTTTAAGATTTTCCTCTTCAAAATAAGATTTTTTTTGGCCATATAAAGATTTTCCTTCAAAATCTTCTGGCAACGCTGTCTGTGAGCTAGTTGAGTTAGTGTTGCCAATTGGAACTGGTTAAGACAAATCATTAGAAGCGAGATGTTTAAATAACTCCCAGTCTCCAAATTTCAAGCACCCTGGATTAAACTAAATATGACAACATACTGGCGACTTGATTAAATACAGATTAGTGGTCAGAACTGAGAGATCTATCCTGATTTGATCACGAAATATTTTTCTCTTTTTCATATAATGGGATTTCCTACTAATGTTGTCGGTTATCACAACTCTACATTACACCCTCGCGGAATATGAGTACAAACTCTAGCTTGTCTCCGACTTAGAATTGATAATGGCTGTTTTCCTTAACGTGTGTTCACAATGTGTAAAAACAGTATTGACACCGTGTTGACGCATTGTGTACTTATATTCTTACCTTCGTTGTATTGTCTATGTATATGTTTTGTATCTAAATTTATTTAGCTGCTTGCTTTGCATTTTTCTGCACAGTGAAACTACAAAATTGCATTAAAGAACAAAATGCATTGTCAAAATTTTTATGGATGCATTTGAGAACATGTTGCCATGTATTACTACACTGCAACAAGCATTTAGGAAAACAACCTATCTTCACTGCATCGTCACTGACCTGAATCCACTGCAGTTAAGCTCTGGGAAAACAAACTCCGAAATTTGTATAGCCTAGAAGCCGTTGGAGCTATAAGAATATAGATTTAAAAGATTTCGGGTTGTGGCCTAAATGTGTGCCATTAACCTGAAGTGAAATTCTCTGTGCACTTTTACTTGTTGAGACAACCTGAATTTGCAGTAATTAACTTTGGCCTTCAAGAAAGAGTTTGAGTTAATGATGTAAAAAATTGCGTATTAAATTGCAATCTGTGTGTTGATATTCTGTGTTCGCATACGGGACCTTTTTTCGAATTGGTTTTACCAGGTGTTTAGATCATTATGGGATGAGACTAAAATGGCTGGTAACCACGACAGTCCTCAACGTGTATAGGGCGCACAGAATTTGTTTCTTTATTTGTAAAGAATGATACAAAAAAACGTATATAAAATGCATTAATTCCAATTTAAAAACAAAGTTCAGCTCCTCAAATTTCGCTTCAGCTTTTCTTATTTAACATTAAATACCTGCATAAATTTGTTTGATAGCTAAACATTTGTTTTTTGCGTCTACACCTTCACACACTTTCGTTAATTCGTCGTCTACACTGCTCTTCAGTATTTGTTTGTGACAGCGACACCAAAGTATAGTGTTTGAAACATTTTCAATGATTTGAATGTGTGGCCTTTAATTTACATTTAGATCAAAATGTTTGAAGTGAGCTACCAAATTTTTCGGTTAACGAATTCACAGATTTTGAAAACATATTTTTCCGGAATTTTTCTCGAAGTTTTTCGCAAATAGAAGCCATAGTTGTGAGTTAAAAATATTTTTTTATTTATGCACTAATGAAAAATCTTTATGTCAAGTTATATAATTGAACTGCAGGTAGAAGTGATACAAAAATGTTGTTAAATTATTGTAAGTAAAAAACGATCAGATCATTGTGGCTTTATTTGGGCAGGTGTGGTGACATTTTGAGTTTAAAAAAACTAAGGTTTTTGATCCTTTGAAGTCGACTTTCAGATGTAAGTATCCATATTCTTGTCTACTGATTCGTTAGCAATCTGTACAGAGACATGTGTAAAGAAAACAAGATCGGTGATGATGAGATCATCAGTTTTGTTTGGACATAAATAGATTCAAGTTAAATTACGAACGCCACATAGAAATTTTGTCGGACGACTTAGAAGAATCGGAAATTCTTTTGACAGTGACGTTAATTGGTCTGTAAGATCGTGCGTTTTTTCCACGTTCGACCATTTCTTGAGAAATTTTATAAAATCGTAGACCTGTGTCAATAATCAATTTAAAATTTTATTGGCTCCAAAGTTATGAAAAAGCTTAATCTTTCTGAAGAACGCAGTTTTCCTTTTGTACAAAAATTATAAATTTATTCAATACCTGACACGCAGTTCTTTTATTCAATTGAAACATTAAAAAGACCTCATTGAAAAGCCCAAATCTGTCTATAGAGGTGGTTTAGGTCGAGGGTCTCGACATATATGTTTCCTTTCTGAAAATTCCAATATAAATAAACTGAGTTAAAATAATATCGACCCATTATGCAATTTTTTAACCATAACACCTATTAAATAGGCCTTATTTAAATTAAAACTGCCCCAGATGTTTTAAATTCAAGCCGCATTGCAAGTAAATAAGCTTGCGAAGCTACAAAAGTTTTCAAGTCATTAATACAACAATCATGTTTTTAATTAAAAGTTTTCCTTGGATCCATTTAAGCCTTAATCCGTGTTTAGTTAGATATATATAATCTGTAACTTTGAGCTAAGTAACTTTTATTATTATTATTTATCTTAAAAAAAAAACTTTTTGTAAATAGTTGTATTAACACAATTGTCTTTTCTCGTGACATTTTTTTTCTCTTGCTCTTCTTTCTTTATATGAATTAATTAAAAATCCTTCGTTTTTTCTGGTATCTTGTGATGAAATGAAATACAAAAAAATCTCAAAATATTTTGAACAGAAAACAAAAACTTAAGCCCAAACTCTTTACTTGAGCAGCCATACTCTTGGTTACTTACGGGTGAATAGTTGTTAAATAGTACACTGAATACAATTGTACTGCAGCTTCAGGCATTTATTATGATTTTCATTTTAAACCGCAACTCAGTGACGAAGTAAAGTAAAAAGAATTTAAGGAGAACAAATAGTTGGAGAGAAAGATGAATGTTGCACACTACAAAAGAAGTATTTAAAAGCGTGATGTGGTGAAGACCATCATCACTTGTATATTTCGTTGAATGTTTAATGGTGGGAGTAATGGTAAGAGTAATGAATGATGTAAGTGGGTTTTTTTAAATGGTAATGTTGTCGGTGAGAAGACATGTTGCACAGTGTGGTAATATTGAAGAGAAAATACACTTGTTAACTAACCATCGCATTATGCGGCCTGTTTATCAGTATTTAATAAGAAAAGTGGAATTTCCAACAGATGGGGTATATTCTACACACTGGTAATATGGCATTAAATAAAATATTGTATACAATAAAGAATACGTGGAATTTGGAATTGCTCACCGAAGCTTTTTCAGCATGTACAATTTCGAGTTTTTGCAATCGCAACGTTAAGTAAAAAAAATGCAATATCGCTGAGAGACATTTAAGCAGCAAATTCAAAACATTTTCAAGCAGCATTGAATTTGCCATCTCCAACAACTTTTTATTTCAACTGATGCAAAACACACTCACTTCTAAAGGGTGATTTTATGAATTAAGTTTTTTGGGCTGGCAACACTGGTTGGTAATTGTGTCTAAACTACATCTGTGAAAGTGAAAAGTGTTCAGTTTACTCTGCCATTTTTTCATGGAGAAACTCACAAACGAGCAACGGCTGCAAATCGTTGAAATTTTTTATCAAAATTCGTGCTCTGTGAGAAATGTCCATCGTTTGTTACATCGAAAAATTATGTTCAGCGCTTAGGCTCATTTCTGGCTAAATGGCTACGTAAACAAGCAAAACTGCCGCATCTGGGGTGAAGAACACCCACATGCCGTACAAGATTTACCAATGCATCCCGAAAAAACGACAGTTTGGTGTGGTTTATGGGTTTGTGGCATTATCGGTCCATTTTTCTTCAAAGACGACCGAGGAAGAAATGTTACCGTCAACGGCGAACGATATCGAGCCATCATACGCGACTTTGTTTTGTCCCAATTGGCTGAGTTGTTTTTGGTTGATATGTGGTTTCAACAAGACGGTGCCACACAGCTCGTGAAACAATGGACATATTGAAGGATGAATTTGGTGACCAGTTTATCTCTCGAAATGGCCCTTTGAATTGGCAGCCAAGGTCATGTGATTTGACGCCTCTTGACTATTTCTTGTGGGGTTATGTGAAGTTGTTGGTCTATGTGGACAAGCCAAACACGATTGAAGCCTAAGAATATAACATAACACGTGTTATTCATGGAATACAGGCCGAAATGCTCGAAAAAGTGGTGCAAAATCGGACCTTACGAATGGACAATTTGAACCGGAGCTGCGGGCAACATTTACATGAAGTTATTTTAAAAAAGTAAATGGCAAAGACCAATTTATCGATTCCAGTAAAAATTTTGAATATGTGATCCAAATTTGAGTGTTTTATTAGATTTTTAAAAAATCACCCATTAGTAAGTGCTTTCAAACAGGGTATCCGATATTGGCTTGATTTCTTCTTGGTCTCAACAAATGTTCTGTTGTTTGAGGGCAAAGTGCATATGTTGCCATAAAGATGCAAAAAGTCAAAACTAACGATGGCAAACACTATTAGTTAGTTTATATTATGCCAGTGTTTTACAATGATAGCTGTTCAACATGAATAGAATAAAGAATACAAACATTTACTTTTTTCAGATTGTTTAATCTATATATATAACACTGTACGACACAATTTTTTACCCATGATCAAACTGACAAGATTCTAAAAATATAGCTTAAAAAAATATAAGTATCTCCAAGTTTTTCTAGATCAATTCATTTCGCGTTTTTACGCGTAATTCAATTTTTAATGTGAATCCACCTGTCTATCACTTGGAGAAGTTTCGATTACACTCACACCAGTTGATCGAGATGCCAGATTTTTTGATTTGATACTTCGTACTATTCTCAGATACAAAGTGTAAAAAATTAGCAAAATCGGTCCACGTATTCTAGAATTTTGATCACATTTATATTTTAATAAAAATTTCATATATTGTATTTGAAATTGCGAAATTAATTTATCTAGAAAAACTGAGCGATACGTTTATTTTTAGAATCTGTTCAGTTTGATCATGGGTGAGATCAAAAGTTGAAATTTGTCGTACAGTGTTATTTATAATTCTATCTATTTCTACAAATGAATGTATGCATGTTTATTTGTTTGTTTGTAACTTATAGCCGACTAAACCGCTGAACTGATATTTATAAAATTTTAACAGTATATTACTGATGGTCTGGAAGGAGCTTTAAGTTTAAGGTGGGCGTGGCACTTCCCATATACCGAAAATATTGAATTCTCTATATCTGGAGAATGACAGGAGCTAACGCTTCAAAATTTGGTACAAATATCTTGGTTATCAGCACACAACACCCGGCAAAATTTGTCGGGATTGGATAAATGGGCGTGGAACAAACAAAATTAATTTATATCTAAAGAACGGTAGAAAAAAATTGTCAGAATTTGGTACACATGGCTGGGTTATCAATACACAGCCTCTCTAAGAAAAATGGGCGGAATTCAAGAAGTGGGTGTGACCTCCCGTACAAAGACAATATTGATTTCTGTATATCTGGAGAATGGCAGGAGCTAAAGCTTTAAAATTTTGTACAAATATCTTGGTTATCAACACACAACATCCGGCAAAATTTGGCGGGATTGGATAAATGGGTGTGGAACAAACAAAATTAATTTATATCTAAAGATCGGTAGAAAAAAATTGTCAGAATTTGTTACACATAGCTGAGTTATCAATACACAGCCTCTCAAAGAAAAATTGGCGGGATTAAAGAAGTGTAGCCTCTTGTACAAAAAAAATTTCTGTATATCTGGAGAATGGCAATACCCAAGATTTTCAAATTAGGTAAAAGCATCTAGGTTATAAATACACAACATCCAACATTGAGCAGTGTGCGTAGCAAAAAAATTGATTTATTTCTATCTAAAGAACCGTAAGAGAAACAGAGAATCCAAATTTGGAAGACATAGCTGGGTTATCAATACGCAACAAACGACAAAGTCTGGGCGGGATTGGAGAAGTGGTGGCTCTGTATATGTGGAGAACGCTAAGAGCCAAAGTTTCCAAATAATGTACAAGCACCTTGGTTATCAATGCACAACATCCGACAAAATGTGGGTGGAAATTGAGCAGTGGGCATGGCACAAAATAGATTTATTTATATACAGATAGAAGTAAGAGAAGAAGTGTTCAAATCTGGTAAGCATAGTTGGATTATCGATGCAAAACTCTTTAAAAAAAAGGATATGGGTCTAGTGGGCTTGGCAGAATATATAATTCTGTATATCTCGAGAACGGCAACAGCTACAGACCACAACTTTGGTACAAATAGAATGGTTATCAACACACAAAATCTGTCGGGCGGGATTGGAGAAGCGGGCATGGAACAAACTAGAATTTTGTATGTCTAGAGAACGGCAAACAATTTACAAATTTGGTACAAATAGCTTGGCTATAAATGCAGAACATCTGTCAAAAAGTAGGCGTCAAAACTCATATAGATATATCAATAATATTGGACAAAAATAACTTTTAAATAAATCTTAACCTAATAACCTAATTTTAGCGTGACCATGATTGTCCATGGGTCCCAAATAGGGTACACTTGCAAAAATTTGTTTTTATATGCTGGGCCGTCGGATCTCATATAGTCAGGCTGGACCGACAATAAGCTCTCAATCTTCAATGGAGGTCGCTTTCTTTGTTTCAATCAGTATTTTTTGACTATAGATTTAAGGTCGATAAACGCTTTTTTGTTATTGCAAAATTCACCCATCATAAGAATTCATCAAATGCAGCAAAGTGGCATTATTTTGTTAGTTTATGAAGAAATGGAGATTACCACCTCTGTTTCTGTACGCCTTATATACATACTATACTTTATGATTTCTAAGGTGAATATAAAAAAAAATTTCACACGGAGTGACACAATTAGTATACTTTCATATACCACTAGTGGTGGAGGGTATAATTAGAATTTTAGTCAAATATTTTCAAGGGTATAAGAAATAAATTAGTTGTACTTCTTATAGTATAATCTTTGAAATTGGAGCCAAAATAAGGAAGTGACATAGTTTGAATATTTTCCTGAAGTGATCACATCTTAAATATTAGCTAAGAAACTGTAAATTTATTTCCTGTTTTTTTGTTTAAAGTCCCCACTGTGCACAGTAACCCATATTATCATTATTCATTAATTTAAAAACAACTATTAAATAAACTGAAATATGTCTAAAAGTTTTCTATGCAATTTTTCTTATAGAACATCTTTCCTACTTGTTACCCATTGTGCACTCGCTAGCTTGCTCTCCGCTTATTTTGGTTTGTTGACGTGTATGAACAAACGAGTATTTAAATGCAATTTTGTAACAAAATTTTAATGAGTTTTTCGTTTTAATCCTAAAGCTCTGAAACCTGCCTGCTGTTGAAATCATCTTTCTTTTTTCGCAGCACAACTCATTCGCTTTTTCTTTTTTCTTCTTCTACCGTTACGTCATTGTTTGTGAGAAAAGAAAAATCATGGACAGAAATTAATGATGGTAGAGAGATTTCTTTTAGTTTAGCTCTCAGATCTCTTGTTAGTGTAACACAGTTCTACACTTAGTTTAGTTATCTGTCTGTCTGAATGACAGGCATCGAGTCAAATTGTCAGTTTTCATAGCGGCTGCTGTGTAAAGAAGAGGACAATAAAGTTAAAAAATTTTTTACTAAGTACCGATATTTGTTTCGGTAAAAAAAAAAACAAATGAAACAACTCATTCACTTGTGTCTCTATATTTTAGTTAAATCCTTGTTCCCCTGTTCCTTCTGTTTTTCCGTTTTCTGCTCTCAAAACACTATGTCCTGCAGTTGTATATTAAAGTGTGTATTGCCGCGATGTCATTTCTGTTTGTAGATTTTATTCATTTCTTGCATCCTTTGAATCTGTTATGTGCCAATTTTTTTTACTCCGAATACACATAAAAAAATGAGTATGAATTCCATTTTTCCCTTTTTTTCATATACACATACACACATACACACACATATATTTCATAGTTTGTAATTTTTTTCATAACTCAACTGTAGAAATTACATGTTTCCTCTTAGTTTATCCTTAAGCGCTGTTAAATTTGTTTTTTGTTTTATAATTTTCCGCTTCTTTTCAGTATTTTAATTTAATTCTTTCATAATAATATTTTACAATTTTCCTTATTATATTTGTAGTTTTTCTTTCCATTTTACTTTCTACTGGTGTCTCCAGTTCCATGGAATTCTCCAGCATGTTTGTTTTTGTCTATTCGGTCTTAACTTAGGCATGATTATTTTAATCCTTTAGAATTTTATTCCATGTTTGTTTGTTTATTTGCTTGTTGGTTTTGCATTTATTTGTACACTGGTCGTACATTTCACAGGACTATTTGTTTTCTGTGGCCTGGTTGCAGTGGTCTGTATGAATTCGCCTGAACTGCGGGCATGTTTGTTTTTTTGGGGGGTTTGTCTGCGTGAGTGTGGGTTTGAATGCATGCAGTTTTTCTATAGATTTTTTGTTTTAGATACATTTGTGTCCAAGTTGTTGTGGTTACTGCTGTTGTGTTGTTTTTGCTGTTCCATTGTAAACATTCAACCATTGATTTACACAAATATAAACACCAAAATTTTAACACTATTCACTGTGTATGGGAATGGCTAAATTGTGTGTGTGTGTATTTTGTCGTTCATTTAGATGGTCTTAAGGCACATATTTGCACGAACAGAGAAAGTGCCCAAGAAACACTTATGCGAACATACCACTTGTACTGGTATTTACACAAAATGTTAACAGGAACCACATTGCAGAGATGGACAACACAGTATGGCAGTGATTTTAATGTGATCTTTTTTTACCGTTTTGTTTGAAAATCTACTAGAGATACTGCATTATTGATGTCAGTGGTTACAACTCATAACAGCATAAGTCTGTTTTTTTTAAGTTTCCTGGAGAGCAGTTTAAAGTTTTTTTTTGCTAAATTTTGTCCAAACTTATATTATTTGACACGAGGAGCGATATTTCATGATTTACTATTTCTTCAATTTATGGGCTGCTTACTACGCCAAAAAAAATTAAAAAGCATTATTTTAAAAATTTCAAAACAGTTGTTTACACCGTGCAACACAAAAAACGCAGCCTCAATACTTGCAACGCGAAATAAAACTAGACTTCTGGTAGAGCAAATTTGCCAAAGGGTTTTGAAAAGTTAGCTCGGGTTTTTTTGAAAAGGCGTTTGGTATAAGTCAAAAGGCGTTTGGTATAAGCAAAAAAAAATAATAAATGTACTTCTGAGCTACAAAATTATTACAAATTTCTTACGTAGAACTTAGTAGAATCTTTGTTAGAATATATTAACCCTCTAACTCTCATTTTAAGCGGTCATTTTTGTAATTTTTCCCAACTTTTACTTAAAAGTATACTTAAACGACACTTTTGAGGGTTATAATGTTCTACGAATATTTTCTGCATCAAATTTTACTAGGAACCCCAGAGAATGAAAATATAGAGTTAATTTTTCTTAAAAAAAATGCCATAAGATCTTTTTTCCAAAACAAAAGGATTTTTTACATTTCCTAAATTCGAAATGAACCGTGTCAGGTTCTCTTTTGCCAACAACTTGTGGAAAAAAATAAAAGTCGACAGTGCTTTATAATCCATTCACTAATAAATGAAATATAATTGACGTTTGTCTCTATAACTTTTAAATTTTAAATATTCTCTGTCCCGTGATCTGTCAATTTTGGATTTTTGCCGGATCCCAGGAATTAGCTGCACCTGATTATGCAATAGAGGAGGTAACACCAAAAGGTTAAATGCCCAACGAAAAAATTAGCCTTCTATGTCACCCTACTTGCGAATTTAGTTTTAAGCCACAGCCCCTACGTGATTTCAGATTTCCACATCATAAAGAAAGTACCTCTTTTACACGAGTACATAATCCTGACAAAAGCAACGTCATCAGAGAATAGTTAAAATCATATCAAACCATAATTCGCACCTAATTGGCATACGTATGTTTCTACTTTGGGGAGGTCTTAATACAACATGCACTATCTCATCATTTCACACCTTATTAGTCAAACGTCTAGTTCTGCTCCTACAACATTTATTGTCCGATCATTTCACTTTCTCAGATCGCTCACACATATTTCGGCTCTTGGGTAGGTCGTCATACAACATTTATAATCTAATCATTTACTTTGACCGAGGGCAAGGTCCGATTCATTCAATTGGGCTGGTGTCGCATCATACATTATTCGTAATCAAAAAAATCACTCTTTACTTATTTCCACCTATAACTTCATTGCCAACTTTAACCTCATTTTTCAACACTTCCAAACCTTAACTTCGCTTCCAACTTCTCTTTATCTTCTATTCTCTTAAGACGCAGCTTCCGCCAAAACCATTAACCGAGTGTAAAATACACTTTCTCCTGATAAGTGTCCTCACTTAATAGTCAGCCCAATATCAAAGTATCGGCGGGCCACTCACTCCCATGGTACCAAAAAACAAAGTACTATGGTAACACTTCGAATTCATTGCAATTATAGATCCCAATTGGATGTTAGCCGCATCCCAGGTTGAATACACCTGTTTTCCCCGGGGGAGTTGACAGCAAAAGGTATTGTGCTCCTCAAGATGCACCCGGGGGAACTGTTATAGTCCCAATAAAAAATTGTATCACTTTGCGAAGCACTAATGGCACATTTAAAAAAATAAACGCACAACTATGCGCTACGTGATAAGACAAACACAGATGCAGTAAAGTAAGCGAAGGAACTCTTAACAAGTTTCATAAAAGAAAAAAGAAAATTTCAAGTGCCACGGCGTTCCCTTACTACGAAGCAGGTTTGTAAGGGAGAATACTAAAAAAATAACTTAAAAAAAAAAAACATTTTGTTTGTTAAGCTGACAGCTACACTCACAAGTTTTTAAATGCGTTAAATATAGCGCTTTCTGTGTCAACAATGTGTTGCTTCAAAGTGAGAACTCACCATATAAAATTCATTCCTTCCGTAAGCGCAATGGTAAGCGAAACTCCTGCATTTCTCCCTTACTAACCTGCTTCGTTTGAAGCTCCATTTTTTATTGGGAGTGGTAAATTTGAATTGTTATTTAAGAGTTTTAAATATATTTCGTTAATGTGCCAAAGCAAAATTTAATTTGATCCAACTTTGTTGAAGGTTGTACATATCTGCACACTTGTGGTATTTCTTTGCTTTATATTTGACTATTTTATATTAAGTATTTCATACAATTTTGGCAAAAATGTTTAAAGGATAGTTGCACTTTACGCTGCTAGTGTGTGAAAAAGAAAATCATTAGTGACCCTACACAGGCACTTATTAAGTATACGAAAAAACAGAGTAAATATAGGTTTATCTACCGATAGATGACACTTTTTGAGCAAAAGCACTCATCCGACTTTGAATAAAATATTAAAAGGAAAATTAATCAGCTGCAAATAAATATAAATTATGGTATGAATTACCAAATTATAAGTCCATATTTCCTCGAGGATGAAGTTGGTTACTATAGATTCTGCTTAATACTACAACATGTAAGAAAATTTCTGGGAGCCAGCTGTGGAGAATCACTCACAAATTGGACTTAAACAAGAAGGAGCTGAAGCGCATACAACAAGCAAATCCGATCGGGATTTGGAGCAATGTGAGTACCTGCCGTGTCGATCTGACACCTTGGTGCTCTTATCACTAGTGAAAAACTATAGCGTAATCAATTTTAAGTGTATGATTCGAATGAACGTTACACTTGGAAGTTGCTTAGAAGCTGGAGCTGTCGAAATTATACTACTCATTGCAGCAGCTTCTGCTAATTAGCAACAGAAATACGGGAGATTCGCCAGCATATCAAATAAAAGCAGACGTTTTAAGATCTCCTTTCATGCAATTTTCAGAACAATCACAGCCACCACATGGTTCTTGAAGCCTCACCAATACGGAGCCGAGGACCGAAGTCCCAGGAGCCAGTAGTCCTGTGAAGCCAGATAAGAATCTCTGGTAAGTAGCGATCATTCTTGAAGAATAAAGACCTGCCAATTTTGCTTCTTCACCTGCATTCCCGGAGGATATAACACTAAAACGTGAAATATTGCTAGGATATATCAATAGAAGCCGCGTTTGTCAGATTGAGCTGCTCCCGATTTTTACTTTTGAGCATATTTAAAAAAATATACGAAGAAGCCTGTATTCATAAAAATTTTTTAAGTTTTATAAAGGTTTAATGAACAAATTTAATATGAAAATTATCCCTAATAAAAGTTTGTTAAATTTAATAGTCGTTTATGAATACGGGGGTAATATTGGAAGGGGAATTTAAGCGATCGCACCGGAAATCTTGAAAAAAGTCATAGAAAAACATCTATTTTAAATTGAAAAGGGTTAAAAAGGACATTTTTAAATTCTATGTTCCATTGAAAATATCACCAAAATTTTATTTAAAAAAATGCCTCATAGTGTAACTCAGAACAAATTCGTTTACACTCTAAATTACTTTCGTACTTAATTTTTATTTAATGTTGTTTTATTAAAGTATGTGGTTTGACTGTTATCCAAAAATAAATAAAAATATTTTTAAATGCTCTATACAATTTTTTATTTCTTTTTATGAGGATTTTCTTTTCACTATTTTTTAAATGATTTTTTCTCTGTTTATAGTTTATAATAGTGGTTGTGGCCTTTTTGGTTATATTTCAACTATTTTCAAGTTTTAGAATTTGTTATTAATTTATTTTATTATTTTTAATTTTTGTTTTTCTTTTTTTTTTACCAAACAAAAGCCACACATTCATATTTATAATTGAGTTTATAAATTCAATCGTTTTTAATAAACTCGAATTAAATGAGAGAATTTGTTTTATACGATTTTATTGGAAAAATATTTATCAAAAACTTTAATAACAATAAAATGCAATTAAACGGATACTATTGAATGCTATTGAATTTCAAAATGTATAATATCTAATAAAAACACTTGTGCATTTGTTTGAGTATGAAGCAAAAATGGGAAAATAGAAAATGCTGTGTGTATGTCTTCATGAGTGTTATGAAACTGAGAAGACCGAACTGGTTTAGCTTTTTCTATTGATTTTAATTACTTCTCCAATTTCCTAATTAAAACCCAATTATTTTTATTTTAGCAGAAAATATAAGTTTCTGAATACAACAGCGCTTAAATGCCAGCTACGAAAGCGCTGGTTCGTGTAAAATGGTTTATTTTTCCAAATCGCCCGAAATATTAAGGGAGCTACTCTCGATTGCGATGCGAATTCCATTTCGATACGAAAGTTAAATACTGATTTGGTATTCTTTATCACTTACGCAAAATTTTTTTAAAATGTAGCAATGCTGGCAATACAAATTAAAGATGGCGCATATTGACAGAAAGTGCCGTTTCACACACGTCAAGTGTGACTCGCCAAGTATTTAGCTTTTAGAAGAGAAGAAAAAAGAGAATGCCATTTCTTTTCCGGCATTAATGAAATATCAAAATATGTAGAAAGAATTAGGAAATATAAAAAAATAAATAGTGATTATTTGCGAAAAGAAAAAAATAAAACGATGCAAAAGACAAATGCGCAAATATAATATAAATATAAACCATTTTCTTTCGCATCGCAATAGAGAGCAGCTACTCAAAAAAACAAATTCTAAGCGGATTTAATCGCACAAACAAACGGCCATTAGCGAGTACCGTTGCGTTAAAGATCTCGCTCGCCAAACTTGGTCTTTAATAATTCGGTTGTGTCGTACACTGTATGGACGTTCCGAATATTTGTTGGAACCAAATATCGGTCAAGTTTTTAGTGTCGAGCTATTCTTAAAAATATTCAGATAGCATGTCCATTTAGCGATCGCCATTGATGAGTGTTTGCTCGACTTGTTGTTAAAAAAGAAAAATCAGTTAATTTTTTCGGAAAATTTTAGCCTTCAAACTCGTCCAAGTGCTACAGTTCTGCTTGTTGACAATCGTAGCAGAAGTGATCTTTATCAGAACAAATGATTTTCTTGTAAGTACGGAGGCAATGCTGCCGCAATAAAACGTGAACTTTGATAAAAAAAAATTATAAATTATAATTAACAAAAGTTCTTGCTGCGTGTTGGTCTTTATAGTTAAATGGAAAAGACTGACGTTTTAAACTGCAAAACAACTGCAAAGCCAACTCCACTCCTATTTGAGAAATATTAAAAACAATATTTGCCGTACCTACTGAAAATCCATTTAAAGGTTAAGGACATCGCCGACTTTTAATGGTTTTTGTTTTTAAATACTTCTCTGGTCTTCTCTGGCGATAATATTTGCTTCTGTATTAGAATACATAAAATGTAATGTGTCTGGTTGAACAACTAATTAATGTCTAGCCTTTTATTATTTAAATGTACATATCGCTTATTTGCTGCAACATCGTCATTACTCAAAAATATTAGTTTTACATTAAAGACTTTTAAGTTTTAAATTTACACACAACATAATGAAAAAAGAAATATTATTTCTTCTCTCAAGAGTTTAGTTTACAATATCTCCATAAGTAATATTTACAAGATCTTCAGAAGAATGATTTACTATGCATTATTGATATTAACTGAAAATTAGCTATCTTTGACTTTTGACGTTGTTGCATCAAATGAGCGATATGTAGATTCAAAATATGTATGTATTTACATTTAGGGTTTTAAAAAACATTTTTTTTAAGTTTATATCATCTCAAAAGTGTTCCGACTCCCCTGCAGACTAAATAGATAAAGCACACGAATAAAATTTTTTAGAAAATATAATTCACTCTCAATACAAATCTGATCCGTTTTGCATACTGGGTAGTTGCTTTAATTTTATATTATAATCGTTTAACAAATTATTAAATAAATTCTTTTGTTATTCGCCTTCGCCAAATGCTACTTAAAATGCTTGAAAAACAACTCCCCCATTTTTTCCACTAAAAACAAACGTAAAAATTAAGAGGACGGGGTTTAGATGTACCCTATAATCGCTTGCTGTGAACCTCACCTATAAATGCTTAAGCTGTGTTATTTTTTTTTTTTTATAACACTTACTTTTATCACTACTTAAGTTAATAAAACTTTCTGAATTTAAAATTACAGTGGTCTTTTACACTATATTTTAATAATTGTCAACATAGTGATGCCACTTATCTACTTTTGAGGAGTTCCATAAAATAAATATAATTGAATTTTGGATAAATTTTATATGAGCATTTCCACCAGTGATGCCAATTTTAGGGAATTTTCCCTTTTTGTAGGGATTTTTCGGAAAATTTCACGCGTAGGGAAAAAAGGACAGATTTTTTATTTTGAGGCAAATGTGGGGAATTTTCAAAATTTTATCTCATTTCCAATATATTGTCTATATTTTCCTTTAAGAATTATTTTTTTTATATATGTATGTATTTACAATAGTATTAAAGTACAAATGTAGTATTTTTTAACAGAAACCAAATACTGTGAGTTCTAACAGACGAATATTCTCTTTCGCATTTGCGTACTATTCTCTTATTATTGCTATTTGCACTCGCACTCACATTTGCTAAAATGTATGCGAATATTAGAAGAGAATATCTAATAAATGAAATTTCTACATAG
This sequence comes from Pollenia griseotomentosa, assembly GCA_963931875.1. NCBI lineage: Eukaryota > Metazoa > Arthropoda > Insecta > Diptera > Polleniidae > Pollenia > Pollenia griseotomentosa. Next base: position 53,089,671 of record OZ007563.1, read on the forward strand.
AAATTAATTTGTAAAAACACAATCGCATCATCTAAGCTAAAAGAAATAAAACAACAAAATTTTTAAAAAATTTTTAATGCAAACTTTTGAGGAAGAGGAAGGCAATATTTTTAAAAGGAAATTTTTTTTATATTTTAGTTCAGGGGAACTGAATAAAAAAAAATTTACAGAGCCTTACCTCTTATTTGGTGCCAAGTTTGCTAACAATTATTAGATGCTTATACAAAAAAAAAATTATTTAAAATAAGAATTTTGAAAAAAATTTGGCTTTTTAAAAAGGACAAAAGATGAGGAAAAGATTTTGTTTTGTCTCTATATTAAAGGATGTATAGAGGCGTTTCTGCTAAAAGGAAAAAATTAAATTTGTCACACAGTGTTATTTTTGAAATTGCATTGTTATATGTATGCGTATGGCATTTACATATTTATTTGGTTTTATTCTTGTTTTTAATATGCTTTTATTATAATATTTAAAAATGTTAACAATGTATGTATGTATTTGTTTGCCTGTTGCTAAGAACAATAAATTTTTAACGTAAGGAAAAGTGTAGGGAACATTTTTTTTAACTGTAGGGAAAAAAGGGATTTTTTTTAGACACGTAGTGATTTTTTTAAATTTCTCCTGGCATCACTGATATCCACAGAAAATTCTACTTTTTGTCACGTTAAGCCACCAAACATTTTAAGTAGTTTCACAAAGACTTATTTATATTTTTTATTATGATATAAAGCGCAACTTACTTAACAGTTGGTGAAAATGAGGAAAATTTTGAACAACATGCGACTTTTTGAATGACAAAGGAATACTTGATATTAAAAGCTATTTTCGAGAGTGGGAGCTACTGTCAACATGGACCGATCCCAATTGAAATTTTTTAAGTTATTAATGTTGTAAAAAAAAGGTTTTCGTACTTAATGTAACATTAGTAGAATTTAGAATTAAACACTTTTTTAGAAAAGCGGAGCACCTGGCTTTTTAACCTAGTTCGGGTATGCTGAATACAGTGGTGCTAAGCGTGTTAAAGAAGAAGTTTACCATTTAGTTGGGTTATAAGACTTGGACTCGGGAAGATCTATGGTTCCCGTAAATGGGTATTTTTCTAAAAAAAAAATTTATTTTGGCCATAACTTTTTCGTATCTGAACCGATTTTCCCGAAATTTTAAGAAAATATTTTCAACTAAAGATTTCCGATCTTTTGATTTATAATGCGTAACCAGACATCATATGACATTCCAAAAATTCAGTTTTTTATACAATTTTGGATATTTTTTGTACGGGAGGTACCACGCTTACTTCTCAAATCCCGCCCACATTTGGTGGGAGGGTGTGTATTGATAACCTTAATGTTTGTACCTAATTTGGAAACTTTGGCTTTTGCCGTTCTCCAGATATATAGAAAAAAGTAATAAAAATACAACAACACCAAGGGAATTTTGGAAAAAATTAGAGGTAGTCGTAGTTTTTTGCTCATATCTCAGCCATTTTTAGACCGATCTGGCTGAATTTTAATAGCAAAATTAAAATAAGAATACCTGACAGAAATATGCACTAACCAAGCCCCATCATTTCTGGGGGCTTCGGAAAACCCATTTCAACAGACAGACGGTAAAACAGATTTGAGCTTCGCTTTTCATAAGGAGCCATAATATATATACTTTATAGGGTGTAGGATCAATATTGTAGAAATTACAAACGGAATGACAAAGTTATATATACCCTTTTACTTTCGGTGAAGGGTATATACACGATAATATTGCGTTTAATTATATTTCCAATAATAGAAAAATCGATAAAGCTATACTATTAATTAAAATTGTTGCATATTTTCCTCAAAGGATCAGCATCAGCATAATTTGTTTAAACAGGAGGAAGGTATTTATATATCGTTTTGTTATGAAACTCCTCATTTCTTTTTACATTAATTTAATTTTACATCCCCTACAATTTAAATTTTAAATAGTTATGGCAGTATTATATTACCAACAATAATCTATATCCGGTTATAACAATAAAATAATTTACATGAATTCTAAACGATTATTATATAGTACTATAAACCATTTAAAAGGAGAGAGAACAAAAACAACAACCATTCATTTTTATAGCATTTAAACAAAAATTTGATGTTGTTTTTTCATCCGTAGATATCTTAAATGTCTTCAAAGATTTAAATTTAATGCCAACCAACCAGCCATTTAGTCAGTCATCTCTTGAAAATTGTTAAACAAACCGTGGAGATTTTACTTCTTTTTTCATTTTTGCTAAATAAAAAAAAACAAGCAACAGCAGGCTAAAGACACAATTTTTTTATTTTATTTTTTTTTTTTGGGGTAAGATGGTTCGGTTCATTCAACACATTGTTTCGTTTTTAAAATAATCAAAAAGAGAAAATAACAGCAGTGACATCAGCAGAAGCTACAAAAAAAATTATTGTGTCAAAAAACAAAAAAGGATGTTGACATTTTGCTTGTCATTTATATGTTAACACTTGTTGTTATTGCTACACTTGTTTGCCTTTTCTCTTGTTGTTGTAGTTGTAGTTTGTTTATAAGACTTTCTCTCAATGCAGGAAGCACGGAAGGAAGGAGTGAGTAGAAGTTATTATCGAGTGCCAGTTGTTCGAGTAGAAGTAGACACTAGTTAGTGTCAGCAGTAGTAAAATAATAAGAGAAATAAATACAATTCAATAAGAAAATGACTGGAGGGTAGAAATAAGACAGAGATGATGATTAAATTGACAACGATTGTGTTTCTAATAGTTTAACGTTTATGAGCAGACACGAGAAAGAAACAAATTGCTGAAAATGTATTTTAATGAAAATGAAAGTGCTATAAAAAGGAACAAGCAATTAAATGACAAATTGTTATAGTTTTTTTGGATGTGGAGATTTTAAGGTCAAAACTATTGATTTGTAATTAAAATGAGAGAAGAGAATAAAGATGAAATCAAGGAAATGCAAATGAGATATTATATCAGGTTTTAAAATTTAATGGTTATTAATTTAATTGAGCTCAAAGTCCTATTTTTAAACAACTATTAAAATATTATAAACAATTAAAGAACATATGTCGCGTTTCTTCTAAACCATGTAAGCGGCATTTTTTCGAAAATTACTTTTTTGGTTTTTATGGTAGAAGACAACATTTGCCTCCCGATTGCATTCTCATCTTGATAACTTTTTATAAAAAAAAAGATATAATTAGTATTTAAAAGACTACATTTAAATATGTTTACTTCATATTAATTAACAAAAATTTGAATATGATATTTTAAGAGCCAGGAGGAAGGTTCAAATTGCCATCGCGGGTGCTACAAATTTGGCCCAACTTTACCAGATCACAAACAAAAAAGGCATAAATCTGTTAATTCTAATGCATTTAAGATGTTATACCTCTATATTTTGAAATGTTTTTAAGTAACAAAGAACATTAAATGAAAACCCTAAACAAAATATAAATAAACAATGAAAAATTTATTTTTTTAATAATCGCGGGTGCAACCAGTCTGACTTAAGTGAACTTAACATTAATAAGGGGTGATTTTTTAAGAGCTATAGGAAAGTTTTTTTTAAAAAAAAACACATAAAATTCAGAAAAATGCATGAAATCTTTATTTGAATCGATAGTACGGTCCATATAATTTAATGTTTGAAGATTATTTCATGCAAATGTTGACCGTGACTGCGCCTCAAATGGTCCATCCGCTTAGTCCAATTTTGGCATACTCTTTCCAACATTTCGGCCGGTATCTCATGAATAAATGCTTCAATGTTGTCTTCCAATGCGTCAATTGAAGCGGGCATGTGTGTATAGACATGAGCTTTAACATTGCCCCACAAAAAATAGTCTAAAGGCGTTAAATTGCACGATCTAGGCGGCCAATTGACCGGTCCCGAACGTTAAAGAAAATGTTCACCGAACTCGCCTCTCAATAAGTCCATCGTTAAGCGTGCTGTGTGGCATGTGGCACCGTCTTGTTGAAACCACATGCCATGCAAGTCAAGCTCTTGCATTTTGGGCAAAAAAAAGTTGGATATCATCTCACGGTAGCGCTCACCATTCACAGTTACGTTACGATTCGCATCATCTTTGAAGAAGTACGGTCCAATGATGCCACCAGCACATAAACCGCACCAAACTGTGACTTTTTCTGGATGCATTGGTAGCTACTGGCCGATCTTCACTCCAACATCGACAATTCTGCTTATTAACGTACCCATTGAGCCAAAAATTAGCTTCGTCGCTGAGCACAAGAATGGACGCGATGAACTTTCTTAACAGAGCACGCATTTTGATAATAAAATTCAATAATTTGCAAGCGTTTTTAATATTTTTAATTAGGCTTAAGTTCATTAAATTTAATTTTCATTAAATTATTTCTATGAAGAAAGAAAGGAAACAAAATAACCACAATACTAATTATTGTTCTCATTTATTTTCACCTAACAATCGTTACACTCTTAAAAAAAAAAATTTAAGTTTGCTTTTGATTTCTTCTTACTTTTGCAAAGTTTCAGAACGTTAGCTCTTTATTTCTGTTAAAAAAGTAAATTTTTTATATCTTTTGCATCGCGGTTGCAACAAGTTAACAGTGTATTCTAGCAGTCAATAATTCTTAATAAACAACAACATACACTTAAATTTTTTGGAACACGAAGATAAATTAATATTGTCACTCCACGATTAGCCGGTGAAACATTACCTCAAACTGTCAACAACAACTGTTTCGGGCCAGTGTTGCTAGTTATTATTTTACTGCTTATACCAATTCTTCGGATGGTAATATTTTCAAAGTCGCCAAAAAAGAAGATATGGTTTAAAATCAGATAAAAATAAATTGTTTATTATATTTAGACTTTCTTCTTTGCACTAATGACAAAAAAAAACAACTAATAGCGTGTTTGAAAAACTATGCCGGAAATCATCTATAGTGGAATCGCCCATATTCAACCCATTTCGAATACCTAAGCGCTATAAAAAATTACATTTTCCTGCAAAAAGAATGGTTTTTATATTAAAGGTTGGTAATGTTAAAGTCTCACGCACCAATTTTTGTGGTTTCTTGAGATAAAAAATTTTAAAAAGTTTCGGGCCAATCGGAGCATTTTTGGTGCGGCGCCGGGCTGAACCGAAATTCGGTTTTGGATCCTAAGGATTTAACACGTGCACAGAGAGGGTTACTTTTTAAAACCGATCGTTATTATTTTTACATAACCAACATTTCTTTTAAGGGATTCGAAGCTCTATCTCTGCTCTCAACAGTAGTTCCCATAGAAACTGTAAAATGTATGGAGAAAACATGAAATTTGTCTAATTTGAGTTATTTTTGAAATTTTGCGAAAACGAACATTTAAACAGTGCGATGCAGTAAACATAATTATATTAAACGCAACGCGACGCCAAAGAATTACATTGAAAGCAAAACCAAAGTCATAAACATTTTGTAATTTTGTTGTTGCTTTCAACAGAAATTCATGTACTGTTCTAAAATTTTCAACGCCACAAGTTATGAGGCGTTTGAATTTTTAAAAGGCAATGTGAATTTCTGTAGAAATCAAAAATAACATTACATTATATTAATGACTTTGTTTTTGTTTTCAATGTAATACTTTGGCGTTGCGTTGCGTTTTATATAATTAGGGCCTTAATGTCATAATCTTGGTTATTCGTATGTGAAAACTTGTTTCTACACCCTTATAGCCTTTTTACACAGATCAACATCTAACATCTACCATCAATTTGCGAAGATGTTAACATCTGTCCATAAGAAATACATAGGGCTAAAATCCAAAATTTTTGAAAGATGTTCTTATTTAATTTTATTTCATTCTACATCTTTCGATTATTTTAGTGTCATCACTGGAAAAGTGGCAATAACTTCTATTATTATTGTGGCATCACTGACAAAAATTGATTTTGAAAGCAGCGTTACCATTTGTCAAGTTTTCTCTTTTATTGCAATGTTTTTTTTTTGTTTAGTATTTCTTATAGTTTTAAACAAACAGAACTTCAAATACATTTTTGTGTTTTCTTTATAAATTTTGGCACTTTTGTAGGAAAAAACATTTTTATTTTAAAAACATTTTCTTTAAAAAATGGTGACAATTTTGTTTGATGGTAGATGTGACCAATGTAAACGGGTGTTTCATATTTTCTACATCTTTGATGGTAGATGTTCGATGTTCATCAGTGTAAAAAGCCTATAAGAGAGTCGCAAAGCCATATTTTGCAAAATAAAATTTTGTTTTAAAAACCATATTTTAATAGTTTTTAAGATTTCTTCGTTTTCTGAAAAATTTATTGTGGGCGATTACGTGGTTTGAGAAGAAACGCGACAATATTTCATTAGCCTTTACCACAGGCGGAAAGGATATGTATAAATTTGTCATTCCGTTTGTAACTTTAACAATATTGATATTACCCTCATAATGTATATTTATTCTTGGTCCTCAGCACTAGCGAAGTTGATTGAGCGATGTCCATCTGTCCATATGCTTGTCAAAATTGGTTTTCTGAAGATCACAATTATAATGCATTTTAGGTTATTCTACACTTATATCACATATAGTCCGGAATAGTCTGCTACTGAAATTCAGCAAGAACGATATACAAATTGGTGCGATATGAGCAAAAGCCCACCCATTAAGCTCTGGTTGTTACCCATAAACCACAGCTTTCCAAGGTCCTCTTATAATCTATGAACTTCGTTTTTCAGTGAAAATTAGCAAAAACGGTCCATAAATGACCTAGTTATAGATAAGTAACTACAAATACAAAAACGTTCATATCAGAAAGATCCAAATCTTATCAAATTATTATTTCATCTAGCCCCCATACAAGTGCACTCCCGAATTTATGGTGGTGGTACGATTTTTATGGTGAAGGGTATATAAAAACCGGCACAGCCCAAAAAACCACTTCTACTTGTTTTAACAACAATTCATTTACTGTGATCAAATAATGTAAAGTTTATATTAAAAAAATAATTTTATAATTTACACTAATGGAAAATTTCACCAAATTTATTTATGTATCAATTTATGTTTAAAATTAAATATAAATAAATTTAAATAGAATTGGTGGAATTGTCCATAAGAATGTATAAAAAAAATTTACATATTTTGTGGTAAAAAGTAATAGTTTCCGATGGGCTAAGCTATTATATATCTGTCTGATCTGGAAACATTATTATCATCTGTGCTCAGGTTGGTTTGTTATTTTATCGTGAATAAACTAAAGCCAAAACTGAATTTAAAAATTTTGTAAGTTTATTCAAAAAAAAATATAATTATGTATATAATTTAGATAAATTACATTTTAATACTTTTGTAAGAAAATGGCGACGGCTTACATTTTCTTTAACAGCGGGTGGTATATATTATGATAAGGAATTTTTTAGGGTTCTAGTTGGATAATATGTTATCTGGAAACATAGTTTGTAGGTTAATTTAAAACCCAAAAAACTCAAAGAAACATTTTACGAGTACAACAGTTTTCAAAATGGTGGCATAGCCACTCTTTGCTGTTACGATTTTTTATTCCCTATTTAAATTTAACTATTTTTGTAGTAAATGTATTTTTTACGACTGATTTAGAAATAAACGTTATAGTGGCAGAATAAGTTTAACTTACAAAATACACCTATTTTTTATAAAATTGGTGATTTCGTTGCGCTCTTCATTGAATAACAATTGTAAAAAGTGTACCTTTATAATGATCGTTTTGGAATTTTTTAAAAGAACCTATCAAGAGTTTTTTATATTTTGTATAATAGACATGAGCAGTTTGTATTAGAAACTAAGTAACGCAGTTAGAGTATACTCGTAGAATATGAAGTTTATAAAATTGAAAAAGTTTATAATTTTAGTTCAAAATTATTTGTAGTTATCTTATTACAGTAGTTTTGACTTTACTGCCTTTTGTTTAAGTGCACTTTGACTAAACTGCACGAAATACATTCTTCTGTAATTATTCTTCAAAATCCTTGCTTAGGTGCATTTTGTATACCCAAATACTTATTATATTTTTGGGCAGCTTTAAAATATTTTTATATAAAATTAGTATTGTGGTTATTTTGTTGAACTATTTATGGTTTTTAAGCCAAATTTTTAATATTTTTAATTAGGCTTAAGTTCATTAAATTTAATTTTCATTAAATTATTTATAAATACTAATTATTGTTAAAGCTAAGGCACGAGATCTATGTGTTCATTTGTACTTCAAGTTGTGCTGAAAAAGGTCAACAAGAAAAAGAAAGACAAAAAATTAAAAAACAAAAAATGTACTTTGGACTTCAAGAAAAATTCTTGACAAAAGTAGAAAAAACAGAAGTAAGAAAGAACATGTAAAATCAATTAAAATGGATAATCATTCAAAAAAGCAAACTTCGATCTACCAAAGGTTAAAATACAATTTGGTTTAAGGATTGATGTTTGACTATTGATGGCTGCGAGTGTAAAACGGCAAATCCATCTGAGGAGATCGAGTGGTTGCGATCGAAACATGCCATGGTAACCTGCCGGCCGCGGTTCGAATCCCGGCCACGGTCAAGAATAAAAGATTATCAATAACAATTTTAATTAATTTTCATGTTGTAAAAATTCCTTTCTTCATAAAAATAATTTAATGAAAATTAAATTTAATGAACTTAAGCCTAATTTAAAAATACTTTATATAAAACATCAAAGTTGCTGCACACATAAAAAATATGGTGCCCACTTTTTCACATAAATATCCAATTTTAGCTTTTGTTTTTATAAACCAAAAATCGCAAACAAGTCAAGTGGACATCATTATAATTCCTTTATTTTGTTTGCATGTACCTACCTACATTCATGCATATGGTTTGTGGTTACAACTTTACCACGATTACATCAAGGGAATAGCAAATGTTATAGTATGCTCACATTTGGCTTCTTAAACGCGTTTAAGCAGTTCGAACGTTATTAAGCTCTAATCACTTCAAAATCGATATGATTAGCCATACATTGAAGAGATTTGTTAATCACTTCAAATTGACATGATTACAACTAAATCACTTCATAAATCACATAGAATCCACTGAACATACCTCAAATGTAGAAGCGCCAACATGATCGTGTACAACCGGCCAAGATTTCTGCTTAATGTTTTTATTTTTTTCCTTAAATAATTCATAAATTTTCACAATTTCATCATTAAAATGATTAAAATAATCTTCTGATAACTTTATTTGCTTCAATACTTTAAAGAAAAAAAAATTGTTTGTTGTGTTTCTTTCTTAATCATCTGTCATCTCAATCATCTCAAATGTAATGTGAACGGCTTTGATTAGCTAAATCAACATTTTGCTTAAACGTGTTTAAAAACCTAAGTGTGAACTTAGAATTAGGCCTGGAGCAGAATAAGGTAGTTGCAGTAGTATCTGAAGCCGATGAATGCTCTGTAGCGCAACAAAGTTCAAAATTTAGAATTTTGCGCTTCAATTGCAACGACTACTACAACGACGATTCTGTTGACACTACTTTGAAACTGCCGTTTTTAACTTTTGACAGCTTGTAGCGCTATTCTTAACGTTGTACTACAGCGACTATTCTGTTCCCCACTGTATTGTTACCAATTTGGCTATCTCGTTCATTATAAAAATGCATAAAAAATAACTACAAGTTGTTTGAAAGAATTCGTTATACCATAGAAAAGAAAATCCTTGCACCCGGCCGAAGTCCGGCTATTAAGTGAAGCTTTAGTAAGCAAAGCCAGTGTTCGTTATACCACGCGCATGGCCGGAAACCCAATTATGTTATCAATCGTACGATTTTTAAAACCAAAACTGTATAATTATTCGGATTTTGAAATTGTGATTTTAAATTTGGGATTTTAAGTTTCGGGCATATGAACCCAACCCAAAATGTTTATATGTATAACTTTCTCTGTTTTTTTTTTTTTTTTTTTTGAAAAAAACTTATTTAATAAAATTTTGCAAAAATCGTTATTATTATTTTTTTTATGTGCAACTTTTTTTTGTAAGTACTAAAAAATCAACCATTTATGTGCTGTAACAACTCTGGTTAAAAAATCATATAACGTTATGCTAATATTTTGTGCTTCCCTTGAACAATATCATCCCAAAAACCTATATTATCTCTGTATGTTATTATAGCTACACTAAAGAGTGGGGAGGTTATTATGCATTTGTGCTGATGTGAGAAACACCTTAAAATATTGGTCCTAAAGTATACCGATCAACTCAGAATCACTTTCTGAGTCGATCTAACGATGTCCGTCCGGCTGGCTGGCTGTCCATGTAACCTCGTGCGCAAAGTACAGGTGGCAATTTTAAAGATAATTTAATGAAATTTGGTACGTGGGTTCTAATTGGCACAAGAGCGAATCGGTCCATAATTTAATATAGCCCCCATATAAGCTGCTATCCTGAAGATGGTCTTTGTGCCCACTCTCAAACCAATTTGTATGCAATTTAAGACATATGTAGATATATCCATATTTATATGGACACGTAAGATATTCATTTTCTTAAAAATAGGACCATGAGGGAAGATAGGCTCAATTTCTGCCCATCAGTAACTATTTAACCGATTTTAATGAAATTTAAAACATAGATAGACAGATCAAAGGTTGTAAACGTGAATAAGTATGCTTTATTGTACTTAGTTTTAATTTTCAATAGAAAGAACTCACGGTTAATTAGAAGGAAATAAACCAACGTATTATTTGAAGGTAATATGGTAGCAATACCAAAACAAATTAATAGTTGTTGCTAATTTCAAGTAAAGGCTCAGTTAGCCGGGAGCATCATTAATTTAGCCTTACCGTAAAAAAGTAAGATCAATCTTTTTCTTACAGATTGAGATGAAACATATTACTGCTAAAGGAGCATATAGACGACATGTTTTTGTCATCTGACATGTCAAATTTTCAAGTCACATGTAATTCTGCATGTCTGTCAAAATCGCTGTTTTACATAAGCTTTATAATATTCGGTCACAAACGTACAAGTAATTTGCTTCTGACATTGTCTCTGTTTTTTTCGCATTGTTATTGCAGAAACCAAAGTAGTGCTCGGTTTTAAAATAACTTGCTGCCGCCATGAAAAGTTTTATTTGCGCCGTAAAATAGTTTAGCCATCTTAACATTTTTTTCTTTTAATTCAAAGATACCAATTTAGGAAATAATAATAAAACGGTTTTTATATATATATTCACATAAATTCTATTCAATGGTAAGATGATCAAACATATCTCGGTATTGTAAAAAATTAACTTCAGCCGGCTAATGATTCCGTCAATAGTGGACGCCGCTGCCGGTTTCTTTCCGGCATAGCTTTCTGATGTCAGATGGTTTGTCAGAAGAAAATAGAGCACGCTCTAATTGAAATTTTGTCAGATGACTTTGCGTCTGACTTTTACAGAAGCAAAGTTAAAAAGGTAACACACGACATGTATGTATTTTGCAGTGGGAAATTTGACATGTCAGATGACAAAAAAATGTCGTGTACGGGCGCCTTAAGTAACTTTATACCTAACTGAGCCTTAAAAGTATACCAATAACATAACGGTCCCGCTCTTATAAACATACAAAAATACATTCATACATAATATTTACACAAATAAATACATTTTCTTTAAACTGTTATTAAAATTGACAATTTTTATATGATGATACTTTCGAGTTGAAACGATAATACATTTGGGAATTTTTTTATTTATATATATTTTTTTTTTATTTTTTTTTTTTATTTCTATAAAAATACACTGAAGCAGAAATTCATACATTTTTAGTGTATTTTTGTGACTATTAAAAGGCATCCTCACGTATGTGTCTCCTGATACGAGCATCAACATCACAGCCCATTGTATTAAGTTGTATTGTTTGTTGTATAGTTTATTTTCGATTCCATTCCATTCGATTCGATTGTATTCTATATTATGTAGTATGTATTTATACAGAGTATAGAAATATTTATATTTTATTTTTGTAAAGTTATAAGTTAAAAAAGTGTATGTGTGTGTTTCTATACTGTTACAGTTAAGTCTGTCAGTTGCCAGAATCCCAAATGTTTTGTGATTGTATTAAATTTTTACCCCAAAAAAAGGAAGAGTTTATTTGTTCTTTTTTTTTTGCCATCCCCCCTTACCAATGCTAACGACAGTATTATTGTTATCCTTGATTCTTGTTTCATTTAAAATTGTATTTTTTTTTTGTTTTGTTAGTTTTTTTTGTTCATGCTGTTAAGGATATTTACTCTTGTTAACTTTAAATGCTGTAAATGGTTTAGAAAATGGCCAAATGGTTATCTGGCTAACAAAAAAAAGAAAGAAATAATAATAAAATTGAGATGAAGAACAATAACAACAACAACAACTGAAACCAAGTTAACACAAACAAGAGGCAACAACAAAAAAACACACACAAAATTCTCAACAAATAAAAAACTGTTATTGACACACTTTGTCAAAAATGTTGATTGAGTAGATCGGGTTGCTTATTTTTTTTTTCTTTTTTTTTGGGAGGTTTTCTTAGGTACCCTACTTTTGGTAAGACGACAGTTGCATTAATAAATAAGAAACCAAAGAAAAAAGAGACCTAACTCCAATTTGAAGCATGTGACTAACATTTTCAAAGTGCCACAATTTCGACCAACCCTGGTTAAACCCTTTTTGGTAAGACATTGAACGGAATCGGTTAAAGTCTTAAAATATGTTTGTCACGCTAAAAGAATCGTATGGTCTTGCTATAACTTTGTTAAGATCAGAATAATAATATTTACACGCAAAGGAAAAACATGTTACAATGTTACTTATCAACATATTATGATAAGATTCCATATTACAATTATTATTGAATCATATTATGACCAAATATATTCGTAATATTATGCATAAAATGTTTTCCTTAATCATATTCTTATCATGTTAATCATAATACGCTAAGAAGTAATCATATTACTGTCATAAGAAGTTAAGAAGTAATTATGTTATTGTCATGTTAATCATAACAATTTTAGAAGTAATCATATTATGATACAGTGGTGCTGTCAAAACAATAAAAAAAATAAAAAATTTTTACATCGATTTTTTATTTTGTGTCACTTTACAATTTTTTTTTGTGTTAATACAATTTCTTAATTTTTTTTAAATTGTTCTTTTAATGCATACTTTTTTAATTGTTGAACCACTCACTAACAAATAATTCGATAGGAATATTAAAAACAAACAACACAACTGATTGAAAATTATTTTACAATTGGAGATAACAAATTATTATTAAAGATATTTTGTTTGAATCTTAAGCATACTATGACTACACGTATAGAAAATAATGGTTGTAAGAAATTTAATATGTTTCCAAAGTTGTCATTATTTAGTTGTTAGAAAAATAATTATCTTTCAGTCAACCATACTCAGATTTATAATTCCGATAAGCATTGATATGTTAACAGTAACTATAATATTGCTGATATTTAATAAAAACAACAATTATTTGTGTATCACAATAATATAATGTTACAATAAACATGTAGGTGCGTGTTCACTGCGTGGTATTGTGGTTATTATATGAAACTGTTTATGGTTTTTAATCCAAATTTTGATACTTTAATCAGGCTTCATTGAATTTAATATTCATTAAATTATTTTTATGAAGAAAGGAATTTTTACAACATGATGAATTAAAATTTATTAATAATTTTTTCATTCTTGACTGCAACAGGAATCGAGGATACGTTCACGGACAGGTTGATTTGACATGCTTCGATAGAGATCGTGTGGCTACTTTCGAAACATGTAAATGAACTTTAGCCTGGTTAAGATAAAATTAATCCTTATTATATCTTACACTCCTAAAGAATCGAAATTATAAGCACATGAACAAAAATTAAAAAAAATTTAAAAAGTTTTGGGCTTTTTTATGGAAAAAGTTCTTTTTAATTGAAAAAAAAAATTTGTTAAGCAAATTTAATTTTTTATTTATCTCTTAACGACAACTCTTTATAAAACATTTTAGTGGACTCCTTTAGTTTAAAATGTTCTGACTGTGAGATCTAGGTACGGCCTTCAAAAACTAGCTATTTTTAAGGTGGCATGTTATAACGTCCAGTGTCCATGGACACTGTGACACTTTTGAAAATGTCATAATGTCCGTGGGCATTAAGACACTTTGCAAATGGACGTTATGCCATTTTTAAACATGTCATAAGGTCCATAATTACTAAAGAAGTAAAATACAAACAAAGATCTACATACACGCAGAGAAAAAAATGTTTTATTTAATTTAACCATAACATGGTTGTCGGTGACAATGATTTGGTTAAATTTTTTTTAAAAAATTGTTTTGTTGTTTTTTCTCTGAGTGTATATCTTAAATATATAACGAAAACACTTTTTGGGCGCAAGGATTTTCTCCTCTATAATAAAACAAGTACCGGCTTCACTTACTAAGCTTCTCTGGTATTTTTTATACCATAGAGGAGCAAATCCCTTTGCCCAGCGAAGGCCGGCTATGCTTTCGAATTTGTTAGCATGTTGTGGACATTATGACACTCTACACGGACGTAGTGACACTGCTCTGATGGACATTATGACACTGGACATGCCACTTGATGACGCAAAACTTGAATCCAGGTTGTGAAACCGGTTTTATATGCCGTAAAATAAAGAGAAGTGAAATTGTCGCCCCATATTTATGGTTAAAACTACAGTCAAGCTAAGAAATATTTTGGAATTTTATAGGTCTTTTTAGGACTTCTAGGGTTCCTACAAAAAAAAACTCAAAAGTTTTTTTAGTCCATGCAATTGTTGAGGCAGTTTTACAGAATTGCAAAATTTTTAAGGAAACCCGCTAGCAAGCCACCGATTATTTATTGGTGCACAGAAAAAAAAATTTACTTTTCATTAAATCACAATAAAAAGTTTTTTTTTTTTTTAATTAATTTACCAAAATGTCTTTAATGGACCAACCGTAATCCACGATGTAAAGTATGACCCACTCTTAAATGTCAAGTTTTTTTCCAAACTAAATTTGACATTTCTTTGTTTGACATAACCAACCATGTTGTGCGCAAATTTCAGCAAACCGGGTTTGTAGGAAGTATGAAAACACCTGTACATGCTTGCCCAGGGCTGGCGGCGTCATCCGGTCGCACTTCTTTGAAAATGAGGTCGTCCAAGCAGTTACTGTGAATGGTGTTCGCTATCGCGAGATCATAACGGACTTTTTGGGGCCAGAAATTGAGGATGTACCTGGACGGTATGTGATTCCAACAAGATGGAGGCAATTACCACCATTGTGGCTCTTTTGCGCGAGAAATTCAATGGCCGTGTTATCTCACGCCGTGACGATGTCAATTGGCCGCCACGATCATGTCATTTGACACCGTTGGATTTATTTCTTTTGGGATAATTAAAAGAAATGTGTACGTCAATAAGCAATAAGAGCTAAACGATTATATAATTCGGCACATTAACGACATTAAACGGCAATTGTGTCTCAGAGCCATTTAAAATATGGACCATCAGATAGCGGTATGCAACCGAAGCCGTGTCGAACATTTGGCCGATATTTTGTTTCACACTTAATTGTCATATTTCCATAGATAAAAAATATTAAGAAAATTCTCTAAGAACTTTTTGTTTTTTTACAATTAACATCGTGCGTTTTGGTTGGACCACCCTTTATTACGTCTTTATGTCTGATCGCATATTTCCCGCGTTTTATCGCTCATTTTTACTTTAAGCTAATCATTGTGTTTAGTATAAGTATCTGTGAGCATCTAGCCTAATCTAACAGCTCGTAATGATGTCCTTCTGCTCCCATTTGCACATACGATTTCTTGTGCAGCATCGCCAGTAATAATTTGATGCAAAAACGATTTCTTTTTTTGGAGTTCAGATATAGAAAATCGTCTTCAAACATGACCAATTTCCTTGCTTTTGAAAGAATCCTACTGTTAACAAAAAGTTCGGAGTTGATTTGCTGCTTAAGTGGTTCCTTATAATCTTGCAATTTCCTCTTGAGTTTGACGACATTTTTTATAGTGTGACTTCCGTATTTATAACATTTTTTTTAAATTAATAAAGGTTTAAAAACAAATTTTCAATGAAAATTTTACTTTGTTAAATTTAATAATCGTTTAATGAATACGGGGGTAATACTTTTAAATCGAAAACTTTGAAACGAAAAAACTTTGTAGTTTACACTATTCCATTCAAGAACTAAGTGAGAGTAAATCACAGGTTTTTACTCTCGAACATGCCTTTTAACTTATTAAAGACACAAACCATACACAGAAAAAAAATTGATTTTAATTAAAAAATTTGTAATACTTATTAAAAAATTAATTAAATTTGCACCAGTAAGCAAATTAATATTATCAATTAAATGTTTAATTCACTTGATTAAATATTGAATTCACTTGATTAAACGTTTTATTTAATTGATTAAATTTTTACTAAGAACGGAGTTTTGATTAATGCTTTAATTGGTGAAAAATTTTTTCTGTGTACGTAAAAGACTTATAATCTATTGTATCTCCTTTTTAAGTTACACCCCTAATACAACGAAGGTTCCTTCAAATTCGACCACCACTTTATATATTACTTCCGATTCCCATGGACTATTTAAACGCTCAACTTTTGTGTTTATTTATTTCTTCGAATTAACTCAAAAATAGCTGGAGGTATTTGAGTAAACTCCGACACTTGTAAATGGCCATAGACCGAAGGTCTTTGGGTTGTTATAATTTCTATTTTCTTTCTGTTACTCTTATTGACTTTGATAAAGTGTTGACAAATGTGTGAAGGGATTTGTGGTTGATTGTTTGGGATTTTTGTTGATTTTTTTAACAAGGTTTTCTACTTCTGTTAATTTCTTAACAATGTCACAAAAGAAATCTTCAAAAAAAAGGTCAATCTATGATTTGTTGGTAAAAAGGACACCCACTAGGCTTTCATTTGGCTATGAGTGAAACAGTTTTAGCCAACAAAATTAAAAAGTTTAAGAAAACTGAAAAACTTGAGTACTTTACACACTTAAACTTGAAACTCAAGTGCTTAAAATTTTGTGATTAAATGTACATTTACATGTATGTATTGACTAAGTTGACGTTTCTTTTCTTTGTTTTTTTTTTAATAATTTCAACTACCAGACAAACGGACAACACCTTGACAATGTACAAGAATATTTGTTAAATTTGTTTTGCACATTTATATGACATGTTGACAAAAAAAAAAAACTACACACTGCAACACTTATATAAACAAAATGGCAAACACGCTAGAAAAAAGAACAAAAAAAAACACTAGTAATGCCAAATGTCGTACCACTTATAAAAAAGCACAGTGTCTTCAATCACTTGAAACTTATTTTATTTTATAAAAAATTTTCGTCATTTCTCGAGAGAGAATAGTTTCCATTGCTTTATGATTTTTTTACTGTATTCTATTGAACGTTCATGGCGAAGACGATATCGCTTAATGTTAAAGTTAAATAAGATATTGTTCGGAAAAAAGAACCCAATAAAAATTTTTATCATTTTGCGAAGCACTGAAGGTACATTTAAAAAAATAAGCGCACAATTATACGCTACGCAATAAGACATACAGAAATGCAGTAAAGTAAGTGAAAGAACTCTCAAAAGCTTTTATAAAAAAAAATAACATTTCAAGTGCTACAGCATTCCCTTACTACGAATACTTAAAAACAACGGTATCAAAACATTCAGTGTGTAAAGCTGATCGTTACATTCAACAATTTTTATATGCGCTGAATAAAGCGCTTTATGTGTCAAAAATGTATTGCTTCAAAGTGGGAACTCACCATATATTCTTCCGTAAGCGAGATGGTAAGCGCAACTCTTTCATTTCTCCCTTGCAAACCTGCTTCGCTCGAAGCACAATTTGTTATTGGGAATATAAAGAGTCTAAGCAATAATTGATAAAGACTAAAGTCAAGACTTTAATCTGAGTCTTTAATAAATATTTGGTAAAATTAAACTGGTTATTCTCTTTTATTTGAATGATTTGTAGTTCATTTATTTGTATCACATAATCAGAAGCGATAAAAGGGTCGTTTACATATTGAAAATGCTGCTTCATCCGATACAAATAGAAGTGTTATTTGCATCAAATAAATCGTTTATTACTTCAATTATACGCTTCCGTAATAAAGATTTAAATGTAGTAGGCAAAGAACGTGCGGCAAATCTATAAAAGTTTTAGGATGCAGAATAAGAGACATAAGTTGGTAAGGAGCAAAGGCCAAATGCAAGAAGAAATTATAAAATCATAGCGAGTAGTACAATAAACCATTCTTTGCCGTTAGACAAAAAGTTCTTAAGTACAAAAACGCATTTTGAGTTTTGATTGGCTTAATTAAATTATTTCTTTTTTTCGTTTGGTATTTAAACACTCATAAAAAAATGCATCTGCATATTGAGGATGCCTTTACGATCATCAATGTCATTACAAATGGCTTTCATGAGACAAAATGTGACATCAATCCAATGACGAACGTCATTAAAAAAATTTTGTCATATTTAATGCGTTATCTATGCTATAAATACATTGACATTAATTCGGTGCCGCATTTTGTGTATAAGTAACATTATTTTCATGTGTAGAAAGTTAAATAAGAAGTGAAAATTCCCATATTCTATTTGTTTAAATACATAAAAATTTTAAAGTAGAATGATTACGAAAACCATATCAGGCATGCTGCTGGTATCCTATAATTGAGAGTTCTTCTGTTTACAAAGGATGGATTACAACAAAAGTGAAACAAGCATGTGTAACGGCTAAGTAAATAAAAATATTCACTTGACTTAAGTCAATCCCAATGACCCAATGAAAAACTGTCATTAAATTGAGCCCAATGAGTCCGATGCTACTGAGTCATCGCACATTTTTTATTAAACTGATTCCCATTCCTCATTTCTGTGATGCCGATGTGTCATCCCCATGATGACATAATTTCACCTGATGACAATTTGGTCAAGTGATGTTATGGCTGACATCACAATAAATGTCATGACGTCAAAAAACGAACGAAAAATCTGTGAAATACACGAAATAAATAATTTTCTATTTAACATTACGAAAAACTACAGTTTCTTACTTAAGACGTTTTTGCCTAACGGCAAAGAATTATTTTTTTGGGTTTTTGTGCTGAAGACGATTTGAGGTTAAAAGATTATAATTAAATTTGGGAAAAACTTTTAAAGTCAGAGGGACTAACCAAGACTACCGACAATTTCCTTTCCTTAAAAAACTTTGAAATGCATTCAAACATTTGAAAATTGGCTGCCATCTGGATGAAATAAAGCCGGCAGTCTTTTAAACGGGATTTTAAATATTAGAATTGCTGCTTCGTTTAATCGAAAAATCAGATTGTGACAGGGTTTGATAAGAAATGGAGCTATGTTTTGTAGAAATCCAAAAACCAAGCTAGTTTTTCAAAATGGAATACTAAACAGCGTCTGGACCGATTGGTGATGACTCTTTGAGAATAACATGGTTTTAACTAAGCTTTAATGAAATTTCGATCTTCCAAGTGATCTCTATGTATGCTGCTGATTTCTCCGGGAAGCACTAACCTCTTGGCATTGCATTTTTGGGAATATAGAAGCACAGCTAACGCTAGAAGTTTGTAAGAGACTTAAAATTGGCCTTACCAAAATGATTTTGAGGGGTCGTGTGAACTAGTAATTCCCTTTATAACTTGTTGAGGATGACGTGGTGGCTGTGATTTATTTATTTATTAAATAATTTTCGAATAAATTGCAAGCCTATTAGGCCTAATTAATCCAGAAGTATAATATGACTATTCATAAGAAAGATTACAAAATAAGTTAAATTTTAAGAATTATACTATTTTTTTAGCCAAAAAAATGATAATATTTCCCCCTTTTTTCACAAACAACTAAAGTTAAATTTAATGTTATAAATAATTTATATAATTAATAATGCTTTGTTGAATTAGTTAAAGCAAATACCAACATTGCAAGCACTTTAACCCAAATTTCGCGAGGGAAATTTTAAAAATGTTCTGGTTCACACTCTTCAAGCTTTAGCAGGCAAGTCTTGAGCTTATAGGAGAGAAAGCGAAAGAGAGTGCCATTTATTTTTCTGTCTCTGCTAAAAACTCTAGACCTTTGGATTAAAACTTGAAAAGTGAAACCAGTACTAGGTGTGTATTCTTGATTCAAGTTTAGTTCGGCCTGCTCGCTAACTCTCTTGTATTGCTATTAAAAAAAGCCGCTGATTATTTAGCTTAAGCTTCTTAGCACTCGGCGTGTAAAGCATCGTCAGTTGCTTTCTAAGACATTTATGCAGTGTTTCTACCAGCTTAATTATAAATAACACTTGAGATGAAGCGAAATTACGCCTGAATTCAAGTTAACGCTTTATTTTTTAAAAAACTTTTACAAATACTTAATTTAAAGGAGATCAATATTAGTCATACTATTTCGATCCCAGTTAAAAACTTCGCTTACTTTTTCAAAATGAATAGCTTCTTTAACTCATTATTTAGTAGCTTTCTTCTATAACTACATCTATCACAACTTCTATAACTACTTTTTTCTGGATGTATTAAAGTAAAAAAAATAATGACTTGCTTTTGAATGCATTCATTTTGGGACATCCCGTGTAAAAATCATAGGTTCTTTCAGTAGAATTGTAAGTAGTGCTCTTATGGTTTTCTGATTACTCAACACATTATTTTGTAGGACAAGTTTTTACTGGGATTCATATAGTCACTTGAGCCATATCTAAATTATAACTTTGAGGTCACATTTTTTGTGGTCATATTTCGCAACGCTACCCAAATTGGCGTAATTTTTTTGGCCCTAACAAAAAGTTTGTTAAGTAGTTTTCTTGCTTTATACCCGTGTCGGCTAAAAATGCTGAAAATTAAAATTTATATTCAACGATGAAAATCTTTATTTAAAAAGAAACAGTGACTTTTGTTTAGAAGACTGTACATTTTTTGGATCAACAAAATCAAAATTGATATAAATTTAATCTCTAATTTTATACAGTGTTTAAGCATATTTACTTCGGAACAAAAGAATTTTAAATTACACATAATAAATTAACCATCATCTACCAATGACAGTAAAAACTACACTAAATACCCACAAAGGGCCAACACTGCTTTTATGTATGCTACTGCTGATGATAACAGTTTGAAGAGAATTTCAATGCCCTCATCCAGTTGCAACAACACAAACACAATTACTGATCTAAACGCCATGTTAAATGTGGATTATATAAATAAACAATTTTTTGGTTCGTAAACCTTTGAAAACGACAGATATCCTTTGATCTCTTACAACCAATTTCTAAATTAGATGATGTGATTCTAATAGAAGATCCCTACTTGCAACAAAGCTTGCACTCTGCATGATCAATTTATAATTATGTTTATCTTATGCAAAGGCAGCCAACTCTAGATTCCTTATATGCAGAAATTAAATTATTTTCAATTTTAATTTAACTTAACTTAAGGGCAACTTTAAGCATTTAAACAACTTCCCCTTCCTCTTTGAAACAAATAATGTCCACTCTTCTTAATAACTTTTTAAATAATGGAAGACTGTTTCCATTTAAAATGAATTTCTAGTAGAAAAAAAACGTTTGCAGAATAAAGCTTCTGTGTGAAATCATAATTTAAGTCGTTTTATTACTTTTTCTTAATTAGGACACTTAGTAAAAGTGTCAACAAGATATAATTTTAGATATATATTTTCACAAGTTGTTGCTTTAACTTGAAAGCATTTCAGCGCAGCCCACTCCACTGTTACTGTAGATAAAAAGTGTTACAATTTTGGAGTAATTTCTTTCCTCTCTCTGTTTATATTTTTTTTTTTTTTTTTGCTTGTAAACAGGGTAGGGTTTTTGTGCCGGGAAAATATTGTTTAAATTTCCTGGAATTTTATAACAAAAAAAATTGCGGGAACTTTTCTGACAAAATTGTAGACTCAAATTTTAGGTTTTGTGACAACTACTGATATCTGATGGAAAGTTATTTACAAAGATTGTTAAAAAATCTACTCTTGTTCAAGTTCGGCAGGATCATTTAAAAATCAAAGCATTTTCAGCCGACAAGGGTATAAAGCAAGAAAACTGCTTAACAGACTTTTTGTTAGGGCCAAAAAAAAAAATTACGCCAATTTTGGTAGCGTTGCGAAATATGACCACAAAAAATGTGACCTCAAAGTTCTAATTTAGATATGGCTCAAAACTTTTTATAAAGCGCAACAAAATGCAATTTTATGGTATTTTTTTAAGTTTTCTTTTATTACTTTCTTGCGGTGTTTTTGCAATTTAAGTGAAATGAAGTGACTCCAATACCAAGGAATAAAAGACGATCCCAAATAAAATCGCAATTTGGCTTCAACACTGTAACAGCATTTTTTCGTGTTAAATTTGGGCTGCCAGCAGAATGGCCCCAAGCAAAATCGCCTAAAGAACTGTGTGAAAAATTGCCCTAACGAAAAACCGCCCAACGTAAACGGAAAATAATAATGAAGATGATATCCAAAAAAGGTCCAAAAACTAATGAAAATTTTATTTTCAAATATTTATTCAATAATTCTTACAAATCAGTTTTAATCATTCATAATTTTTTGAGTCGAGGTCATAAAAGCAAAACCAGGGTTTAGAAACTGCAGTGAGAACCAAAAACTTTCGAACAAAAAAGGAAAATTTTTGTACAACTTTTTGAGTTGGTTTGACAGCGACTGTTTACGTTTAATGAATCGGAAGTTTATGCAACAGTTTTTTTTCGGCCAAAGGCACATGAAGAATTGGAAGAAATTGCAGTTTTTCTACTTTGGCTCTAGTTTTTCAAAAGCTGCCCGAAACTTCAAATCCCGAATTCGGAAATTCGAAGTCGCTAACTTATCTTCTCTGGATAGCCGGATTTTTTCCGCTGTGGTATAACAATCACCGACTTTGCTAACACAAACTTTTCTGCATAGCCGGCCTACGGCCACGACACATATTCCACGCGTGTTTCGGCCATTGCTCCCTTTTACCGATCTATTATCGTCTGATAGATGGGAACTTTCTGATCATTCCAAACACCTTTGAGCTACGTATATTCCGATCTGGCGTTGAGGCAGCTGGTTGGCCACATACGATTTCCCTCACTTTATTAACTGGAATAATTTGACGCAAATATTTATAAATTTTAAGGGGTTCAATCAGCTTCTTGAGTTTGAGAACAATCTTAATGGCATAATGCCTCCAATACATAATCTTTAAACTTTTTTAGTCTTTTTTTTTTTTTGTTAAATTCACCGCTTCTTTACCGCGCAAACCATCTCTCGCACATTGAAATCGATGGAACATATTCAGAACTCAATGACAAATAGTTGTGCTTTAGCTGCAATTTCTTTTTAAATTGAAAAAGTAATTAGTATTGTGGTTATTTTTTTGAACTATTTATGGTTTTTAATCCAAATTTTTAATATTTTCAATTAGGCTTAAGTTCATTAAATTTAATTTTCATTAAATTATTTCTGTGAAGAAAGGAATTTTACAACATGAAAATTAATTAAAATTGTTATTGATAATCTTTCATTTTTGACCGTGGCCGGGATTCGAACCGCGGCCGGCAGGTTACCATGACATGTTTCGATCGCAACCACTCGATCTCCCCAGATGGATTTGCCGTTTTACACTCGCAGCCATCGACGACTGCTGACGTCAATAGTCAAATATCAATCCTTAAACAAAATTGTATTTTAACTTTTTGGTAGATCGAATTTTGCTTTTTTGAATGATTATCCATTTCAATTGATTTTACATGTTTTTTCTTTACTTCTGTTTTTTCGTACTTTTGTCAAGAATTCTTCTTGAAGTCCAAAGTACATTTTTTGTTTTTTCTTTTTGTCTTTCTTTTTCTTGTTGACCATTTTCAGCAGAACTTGAAGGATAGATGAACACATACAGCTCGTGCCTTAGCTTTAACAATAATTAGTATTGTGGTTATTTTGTTGAACTATTTGTGGTTTTTAATCCAAAATTTTAATATTTTTAATTAGGCTTAAGTTCATTAAATTTAATTTTCATTAAATTATTTCTATGAAGAAAGGAATTTTATAACATGAAAATTAATTAAAATTGTTATTGATAATCTTTCATTTTTGACCGTGGCCGGGATTCGAACCGCGGCCGTCAGGTTACCATGACATGTTTCGATCGCAACCACTCGATCTCCTCAGATGGATTTGCCGTTTTACACTCGCAGCCATCGACGACTGCTGACGTCAAAAGTCAAATATCAATCCTTAAACCAAATTGTATTTTAACTTTTTGGTAGATCGAAATTTGCTTTTTTGAATGATTATCCATTTCAATCAAATCAAACCTTCACACATTTTTAAGCAAAACCAAACCTTTTTTTACATTATTTCATTTAATGACTGAGCGAGAAAAAATAACAGGTGTTTACACTTAAAAATACGATATAATTATTACAAACACAAATCTGTTGTAAATCCTGTTATGCACCTAAATCAAGAGACCAAATACAGTTTGGATATTTAAACCAATAGATTTATGTTTAATTAATAAAGATGGAAAAAATTATTGAAATAATGAATTTACGATGTTAATAGCTTGAAGCAAGCCTTAAATCTTCGAAGATAAGAACTGCAATAAATGTTGCTTAATGTGAACAGGGGTGTTCATATATCAAGGTCAATTGACAGCGCAAGAGTTAAGGAAGAAAAGAAGAAGTTAGCGATTTCTTTTGACTGAAACTGATTAATACAAAAAGCTAATAAAAATGAAAAACTAATTGCCAAAAATAGAATGAATCTAATATACTTTTCTCGACTATTCGTTCGCAAAAATCTTACGGGAATTCTAAAAAAATACAAAAATACCGTGAGTTAAGGAACTCTAGTTTCGTATCACTTGTTGTAAAATTTCATATAAAATACATTTCGTTTTATTTTTATTTATACATAAAATACAATCATTTCTATTTGCTTCGTTTTTTTTTTTTTAGTTTTTGCAACATTTCGTGTTTGTTCTTTTTTATTTGCAGAATTTTAAGTGACTTGAAATTGCAATTTATTGTTGCATGTCTGTCGTAATAATTGTGAGTTAAAGTGAGCATTTTTGTTATGTTCGTATTAAAATGATGTTGATATTGTTTGTTGCTACTGCTACTGGTGTTGCTGATAGTGTGTTGTGTTGATGAAAGTTGCTGATGGAAATTTATACAATAAATTTATATGTATACACAAAAGTGTCTGCCTGTCTGTATGTTTTCTGTATGTATGTAAGTTGGATATATAACCCCAAACGACTGACTACTGATGAAATATGAGTGTATTACAACTATTACAACAAAATGCCAAAATATCCCAAAAATAGAATGAAAATGTAATAAATATCTATGAAGAAGCGAAGAAAAGCAGCAACTTTGTTCCTTTTTTGACACATTAGGGTGAAATAACAGTAAATGTTGCCTTTTGTTACATTTTTTTATTTTTTTTATTTTTGTTAACATTCAACACATTTAAATAATAAATTTAAATAGTTTTTAAAGAAAAACTTTTTATAGAAAAACAAACTCCCTTAAGGAGTTTTCATGTCAATTATTGGTGACCACAATCAATGAAAAAGAATGCAAAAACTTTTGTTTTTTGGTTTTGTTTTGAATTTTTGCAAAATAAAATGAAAAAAATATAACAATTTGTTTATTTGTTTCAAAGTCTATTATTTTGCTAACTTTTAGAGCATCTTGGCTCCTGATTGCTTCCATTTTTGTTGTTGTGTAAGGTGACAATGTTAATGTGTTTGTTTATTTGTCAAACCAATTGAAAAGTTTTTAGTTTATGTTTAAGAAACAAACAAAAAAAATGCTGGACAAAAACAAGAACATGTTTATTTGGATTGTTGCCTTGATTTTCTGCTCTTTGTGCTTTTTTAGCCGGAAATCTTGCTGCTAACCAATGTTGCCAATTAAATGAATAAATAAATAAAAAAAGGGATTTGTCCAAAAATTTCAAGATTTCAAGATTTCTTTGGAGACTGATTTTCGTGGAGAGGGATTATTTAGACTTTTGCAGAGATCTTATCTACATTACAATCCTTTATTCCTTTAAAATTCCAATAGTTTTATACAAATAATTGCGAAAAATAGTATTTAATAATGAAAAAATGTTTAATTTAATTGAAATATAATAATTTAGGTATGAATTTATTTACACAAAATATTACAAATTTAGAGATTGAAATGTGAATTTTTACTGCGCTTGAAACTTTAAATTGGGAATATGTGACAAGAACTATCTGGCAACACTGCTGCTGACACCATAAAAAATAACAACAGCTAAAGGTATTTTGCATATGTCTGATATGCATTTAAAATATATGTAGTTGTAGGAAGATAAATATATTTTCCTTAAAGTTTTTCATAGCGAGTGCTGGAGTGCCAGACAGTTTGTCTTAAAACTAATTTGAAGTTTAAGTTTTAATAAACGAACTTCACTTTATAAAAGTTTGAATAAACAAAAAGTTGTGTAATATTTTTTTTTTTTTTTTTTTTATATAAGTTGAATTTAAGTTAAACTTTTTAAATCTGAACTGATAAATTCTGGTTGATAGGAAATTTGAAGACTGTGAAAATAAGCGAAACCATTTTTTTTTAACTTTGGAAATTTCTGACTGACTTAAAATTTAGGACGTTAAGCAAATCGAAGAATAAAATGGTTTATAATAAAACATCACTGTTATGGAGTATAGAGAAGCCGAATAATCAAACTATAACTTAACCTTTTCGGATCCATATGCCCATTAGAAGCAAAAAAAAACACTGTTACTTCAAGATGGCTGAAAGACGAATTCGGTACTGGATCTAACGTTTGAGGAATAAGATCAACCTTAACCGCGAAAATAACGTAAGCGCCAAAAATAAAATTGAACAGGAGAGAGTTTTTTTGTTATTTTATTTCATATAAATTTTGTATGAAACTTGTCGCTTACGATAAAATTGTTTTTGCTTTAAAATTGTAACGGTACCTTATGTGACCATGACATTTTAGGAGATGATGCAAGTGTTGCCAATAAAGTCATTTATTAAAAAAAAAACGAAAATTGAAAATGATGTCGCTTACGTTATTTTCGCGGCTCGAAATATAGACTGATATATGAGCATTAATAAAAAATGTATATCAAAATCAAAATTAATATGCAATTGTTGAAATACTTATTTTACAAATAGCTATCTATTTTTTACCCGAAAAGTACTTTTTTGCTCTTAGCTCATTGCTATTTTAATAAATCAGTCTTCTATCCCTGATTAAGATGGGTCTGTTAAGATTAATTGAATATTTTATTAAGAAAGTTATAGACTTAAGTTATCATTACTAAAATCGAAAATTACTTGGACTTTGAATTTTTGAATTGTACACCGCAAACTATTTTACTGACAAATTCAACCCAATTATGAATAATATTTTGAATATAAATATAAAAACCTTGTTAATTATAAAAAATTTTCTGTGGAAAATTGTTCCATTTCTCTTTTCGTATTAAGTATTTCGTAGGCTTCCCCCCACTTTATTATTCATATTCTCAATAACAAACTCTTAAAAACGGTTTCTAAATCAAACAATGTACAGAGCATGTTCGTTAATGTATCACTGCGCTGCGAATGAGGATTGAAATGCTCTGAAAAACATTGCTCCCGCCATAAAAGATCATTAGCAAACTTGATTTGGCAGTGTGAAGCAATGGGCCTGTTCGGAAATGCATCACTGCGCTGAAATATATGTTTATCTGTGCAGTAGATGTGTACCAAAAAATTGTCCAATACTCCACAAAACTAAGAGTCACACAATAAAAAAAAATTTAATTATTTTTTATCGGCATTAAAAAAAGTTTGCTTTTCTTATGCAGCGCAGTGATGCATTTCCGAACAGGCCCAATGTATGATGCACAGCTTCGATACATTACCGAACAGGACCATACTTTTTCATTCGTCTTTCCCCTTTTACACTCATACTTAAATGTTTCGCGGCAAATGTTTCATATTATGGACTATGATTTTGCAGCTGCAATATACTTAGCTCTGCAAATCTTTTCGAAGGGTTTATATAAAAATACTTTAAAAAATATTTAAACAATTAAGAAACCTTTGTAAAACATAAAACTCATTCAGAATCGGCCAATTTTTTAAAAAAAAATTATTCATCCAATAATTTCAACAGGAATTCGATATTCAACTTAACTTAACATCAACTCCCCTCTTTTCAATCAGTTTTCTACCCAACTCTTTTACAGTTGATTTACTCTAAAAACTAAAAATAAACAAATAAATAAAATGACAAAACTGACCGCAATGATTTACTTTCGAATATTTTGAGATTTCTCCAAATTATTTATGAACATCCCACAGAAGGAATCAGCCATCAAACAAACAAATGCAACTACAACAATTGACCGCCCAACATAATTCTAACGACGACACTACTGAACAAAAAGACCATAAAGAATTTCATTGAAAATCACAACAAAACAAAGAGCAACAACTTCACAAACAAACAAACACACAAATACACAATTCATTCATTTCAATTTATTAGTTAGTGGCAGTGGTCAAAGCAAAAATATGAATGGTTTTTTTCAATCGATCCTTGTTCTCCTTTTGCTATACATTTCAAGCTTTTTTTTTGTTTTTGTTCTATTGTTGTTGGAGGATATGTCACAACAGCAACAACAAGGAGTAAAGAAAAGTTTTGTTTTTATTAACAAATAATTTATTATCGCTACATGGAAAAGAAGTGAAAGAATTTCTCCAACATAAACAACAACAAGCAAAAGCAAACTAGAAATTCCTTGAGGTTTTTGATTTACAATTGGACAATAGAAATAGATGTATAGATCCAGTCGTATTTATATGCAAAATTGTCTTTATAGTATAAATCGTAGAAAGAGAATAATTTATTACTTATAAAAGACGGATAATTTTTTTTCTTTTGCAAATATTTTCGTAAATGTTATAAATTATGCGGTTGGCAAAAGGACATTCGTTAAAGTAAAAAAAGGGAAAGGTAAATGTAAAATGTAAAGTGAAACTTTAAATCAAACACGGAATAATTACAGAATTACTAAAAGTCTTAACTTGAAATTTTAAAGCAACTAATGCTAGAAACACAACTTGTACGAACGACGAATTATTCGCAACGAATATTCATCGTCAGAAATAGAACACATTGGTTTGTATGAAAATACACACAATCATTGCGTGGACCGAAATTCGTCCTGCGTAACGATCGCTACGATAGGTTTATTTCTATTTCATACGCAGACGAACGACGAATAAATTGGGACAGGGACACCTAACCGCAGCTAAATCGTGAAAGCTGTAAAGAATCACAGGAAAAAATCGCTTCTATTGCGAACTTGGCTAAAATTTGCAAAAATGGCGAGAATTCGCGAAAATGTTTAATATTTCAAACAAGCCATAAAATTGATTAAAAGTCTCTAAAACTAAAAGGAATGGCAAAAATTAAATTAAATGGCGAGAATTCGCGAAAATGTTTAATATTTCAAACAAGCCATAAAATTGATTAAAAGTCTCTAAAACTAAAAGGAATGGCAAAAATTAAATTAAATTAGCGGAAATTCGCAAAAATTTGCTAACAGCGGCATAAAAATGTGTATTATTTTTTTTTTAAATCGTTAAAGCTGTAAAGATTCACAACCCTTACAGATAAAAATCGCTTATATCGCGCACACTTCTAAAATTAGAAAACATTGCAAAATTGGAACAAACGCAAAAATTTATTTGAAACCGCTAAATCAGTTTAAAAAAAATCAATATATCCGATAATAATATAAAAAAGTTTGCAAAAGTGGCGAAAACTCGCGAAAATTTTTCATTTTGTAAAGACTATTAGGAATGGCAAAAATTAGTTAAAAATTGTTAAATTAGCGGAAATTCGCAAAAATTTGCTAACAGTGGCATGATATCAAGGTCAACTTTTTACAATAAATCGTTAAAGCTTCAGACAACTTACAGGAACAAATCGCGAACATGGCTGAAATTCGCGAAAATTGCAAAATTTAAAACAAACCCACAAACCACTTTGAGTTTGCTAAATCGAAATGCAGAACACGAAAAATGCTTAAGTAATCCACTTTCGAGTGGATTCGGATTCTAAAACACACGAAATTAATCCTTTTTTTTTTTTTTTTTTTTTTTTTTTTTGTTGAAATATTGTCAACCTATAATTTGATAAATTTTAACAAACAAATAAATTACGAAGAAATTTAAATAAAATTTATTGCTAGTAAAAAAAGATGAAAATGTTTATATAATCTAGCGTCCAAGGTATTTATTTTTATAAATTAAAAAAAATTTAAGTCACATTTATACCTGGAATTCACGCACTTATTGTGTCTCATTTGACGAATTTACACAACGAATTCTTGCCGACGAATTCGTCGTACTATGCGAAGTTCGTCATTTATCCCAGTTGTGTTTATACCATAAAGCTTTGTTCACAATCAGACCAACAAATTCGTTTTTTCTGCTATCTTATTTCTACCCAAAGTATTTTATATGTGTTCCTTTCATTTTTCAAATAAAAATGTAACTAAGGTTTTTTTTAAAAAGTTTAATCAACTTCTACTTTAGCAACAATTTGTATGAAATAACAAAATGTTCCAACAAATCTACATATATATATACATATATGAACATATGTAAATCGGCAAAGGCAAAACGGTTAAGAACATTTTCCTCCCTATATGTCAACCGATTTAAACAAAATAAACACAATTTGAAAGAACTGCGCAATGTACATATATTTTTTTTTTATCTGTTCAATAATTTCTGAGTTCAAATTTGCTATACATATATTAGACATAGAAACATAAAATTAAACATGCTATGTCCTGAGTGGACTACAATCTATAAAGGAGACTTTTTGATACTTTTTTGTTTTTCAATTGATATTTTTTATATTGAACTTAAAAAATTAAATTAACTCACGTATAAGATTAAATATCTCGCAATATGGATCCACTAAAGCCTGGTACTCTGTTCAACATTTCACGTGAAATGCTGTCAAAATGCATATGAAAAAAACTTGTGCGGAATATCTACGAAATAATGTTGATGGAGTGGTACTCTGTTTATTTTGTGAAAAAGTTCCGAAATGTTTCTGGCAACATTTTTTTTACAACTGCGAAATAATGTAAGCTGCCTTTATTTCACGTGGAATTTTGAGCAAAAGCAAAAAATATGAACTAAATATTAAAAAAGAAATAAAAAATTAAAATAACACAATCTGTAACAGTTTTTTATCCATATTTACTTTTTTTTATTAAAAAAAATAATTTTAGTAAAATACATGTGGCGTTTGTTTACATACACGAAACAATGTAGCATACTTTGAAGGAATAAAAACGTCAAATTGTACAAACTCGCAAGATTGGTAACATTGATAAATGCCAAAATTTTCGTGTGGAATAATTAATGTTGCTCAACATTTTTTACAAATTTGAACAGAGTACTAGGCTTAAGACGGAAAAAATAAATGTTCAAAACATATAAATTCATATATATGTACTTAGATGAACTATGTTTTCTTCATATTTTCATAAAAATTTATGGTCGAATTTTGACCATTAGGCGAACACTAGTAATAATTAATACGTAATATTGTTCAGGGCAAAATTTATAAATGGTTTATTTATTTAAAATGTATGTGGTCGCGAAAAAATCTGTTGCTCTATTATGTACACCAGTGAAAATGTTGCTGACTTTAATCTTAGGGAATTAGCTAAGGAAATTTAATGTATGAATTAACAAATTTTCTCTCAAAATTAAAATATTTTATATTATTATTATTAGTTCCGTTTCGATAAATCGGGGCATCATAGAGCCATAACAAATTATTTGATTAACATTTATCAGTTGCTTAAGACTTCTCTGTACTCCAGCTCATCCTGTGTGATGCAGCTTTCTTCTCCAGGTATAAGCTTGTCGTCCACTTCTTTGGCTTCCCTGTGGGTTCCATTTAATGGCTGTTTTTGTGTTTTAGTTATTAGTTACTGGCGTTTATTCTGCGTCGATTGTCAACACTGTATTCGTTTCTACATCTTCTAGGTTATGATTTCTGATTTGAAGAGTCGCGGTTGATTAGAATAGTTGGCCGAAGTTTATTTTAAAACTAACTTTAGATGCGCTAGTCTATAGAAGACATACTATGTCATCCGCGTAGTCGAAGTCTTCCAATCTTCTGTTGAATCCCCAGGTTATACCTCTTAGTGTGGATAAGGCTCATTGTAACACACGGTCAAAAACGGTATTGTATGACAATGAGAAGAGAGCACATCCTCGTCTTACTCCGGCTTTAATGTTTTTTTTTTTAAATACATACATATGTAAATTTTTTATCTTTAATTTTAAATAGATGACTTGTTGGTTATTTCGAAATTGGAATTTTAAAAGACTACTAGATTTAATTTTTTTAACAGGTTTTTAAATTTTTTTAATAATTTTAAAAGTTGTTAAAAGCCTCTCAAAAAGTATTTAAATTTTTTTACACAAATTCATTTTTAACACAAATGTTCTTTTAACATTTTTATGTAAAATTATGAATTATTGGTTGTTCACTTATCACCAAAAAAATTATATTAAAAAGAAGTACAACAAGGACAACACCTGCATTTACATGAGCAAATGCATAGAGATACAGTGCATAAAATATGTTTTCGTATACTTTACTCATAAAAAAATCTTAAGACTTTTTCTTTGCGCTTATTTTTTATCACTTAAATCCATACATCTTAAAGGATCTCAAATACACAATGTACACTGGGTAATTTAATCTATTTTTTAAGCCAAAACTAATTTCAGCCAAAGTTTTGGACCGATATGGCTGAAATTTGGAATTTAAAAGTTTTTCATGGGCGGGCACGCTGGGGTTTTTGATTTTTGTAAAAGTTGAAATTTTTAGGGTTGCAACCATATGAAAAAAAGTAAAAAAAACTGCATATCTCGATAACTATCGGATATATTTTTTTTCTTTAAATTCGGCACGATGAAAATACGCAAGGGGGTTAACAAAATGGCGTACACACAGGAAAAAATACCAATGTTAAATTAACATGGAAAAATTTTTATTGAGAATCATAGTAAATTTCTGCAAAAGGGCATACTTTTTTTAAATTTATCATTATTTCATATCAATTTTAAATGAAAAATATTAAAATAACCTTAAATCACGTTTATTTAATATTATTCACTGTTAAAATAAAAAAAAATATATTAAAATATAAATAAATATCGATTCAATATTGAATCCATAAAAACTTGTTTTAAATTAAAATCAAAAGATTATCTTGTTAAATTAACATGCATACATACTTAAGTATGTACATTTTTTTATTTTCATGCTTAAAATATGTTATGAAAAGAAGACAATTCCGGTATTCTTTTAATTTCATGCTTAAAATATGTTATAAAAAGAAGACAATTCCCGTATTCTTTTAATTAAAATTATTTAGGTTAATAGTACATCTAGTTTTCAGAGTAGAATGATGACGAAAATCATATCGGGCCATTCTGCTGATGCTTCTGCTATCAAAGGAGAATACAAAATAAGTGAAACATGTGTTACAGGGGGTAAGTTTTTTGAATTATTCTTAAATAAATGCATATGATGTCTCTGAAGGTTCTTCACACTGTTACATCACATTCAAACCAATTTGATTCTACATGAAATTCACGTTGTTTCAACTTGAAATAACTTTCATTCAACGTGATTCGGATGGTTATTTCAATATAAATTACATTTTGCTCTAACTTTACTGCAATGTTAAATTAACATGAATTATAGTTATTTTAAAAGAAAAAATGTTGTTCGCAAGTTATTGTAAAATCAGGTTGAATTAACATGAAAAACGTATGAAGCAAAAATTTAAATCAACCTTGTTTTCTACGTTTTTAACTTTATTTTTTTCTGTGTGTATAAACCATGAAGAATAAACAGACATAATCAGATTTAGGTTTGCTTGAAGAAGTCGTTCATTTTTCCTTGAGCCTTGTGCCACCTAAACGATAGATGTTAGCAAAAAGCTTGTATTTTTTGCTTTAAGGAAGCCTAATCTTGTATTGAAACATTATTTAAATCAATTTCACTGATTTAAACAGCATCAGTTATTCTCTTCTTATTTTTTTTACAAATCCAAACATTAGGAAGTTCTCAATATTGTAAGCTGAGGCTGTATGAAAGAAAATGATAAAAATCAAAAACCGAAACGTAAAATAACAAAAAAAAATAATTCGAAATTCTTTTATGAACACTTTTAATCCATGAAAAACAAGGCAGTCCACTGCCAACATTATGAAAAGCATATGCTTAATTTATTTTTATGGAAAAAGTAATTTTTTGAAGTTAACTTAGAATTACACTTTTTGTTAACAAATTCAATAAGGTCCACCAAAATACACTTACATTTATCAATTTTACGCTTTTTAAGCTGCACTGTGAACGTTGCTTGCAAATGTCAATTTTTACTAAACATAAATCAGCAGCTATTTGGTTTTTGCCAAAACTTAATATGCAGTTATTTGCCTTGATATCTTCTTAATCGAACGTTATTAGCAAGAACAATATTATTGTTTGTGCAAAAAATTATTTTTGGCCAAGATTTCGGATCAAATTACCTACTGTGCAATGGAAAATATTGGCAAAAGTGTATGTAACCACAACCGAAACTTCGAAATAATTGAGAGGAAAGTTTTATTTGTGGATCTTAGAAAAAGAAAAATTATAAGTCTTTTTTAATTTTTAATATTTTTAATCAGGCTAACTAACGTTTATCAAATTTAATTTTCATTAAATTATTTTTATGCAGAAAAGAATTTTACAACATGAAATTAATTAAAATTTATTGATAATTTCTCATTATTGACTGAACTGGGAATCGAACCCAGGTTTGCACGGACAGCTTGCCGTGACATGTTGCGTTTTTTGCACATCAGCTTCGAAACAGGGGATCGAAATTTCCATTTAAATTGTTTTGCAATTTTGATCCATGTCGTAGATGAATTTAGAAATACCGTACTTTGTCAATGTTTGCACGTTCGCCTACGGGAATACGTTTACGACAATTTTGCACTATAAAGCAATATACGTTTAAGAAGAAAAACTTTATTATAAGCATATTATAAATATATAAAATAAATAATAATTTTGTTATTTAAATAATTTCAGGATAACTTTTACTACAAACTGCATTCAAAAATAAATACAGTTTAACGGGGATCTTTTTTATTTCAACTAACAACGTCTCATAATTTAACGCGTACAATAATTTTTCGTGCTAAAATGTAGAACACATA
Organism: Pollenia griseotomentosa; assembly: GCA_963931875.1. NCBI lineage: Eukaryota > Metazoa > Arthropoda > Insecta > Diptera > Polleniidae > Pollenia > Pollenia griseotomentosa. Next base: position 53,125,049 of record OZ007563.1, read on the forward strand.
TTTTTTAACTTATTCTTGCACATAGTCAGCTGGCTTAACAAAAACAAAAAAAAAAAAAAAAAAAAAAAAAAAAAAAAATTAAAGTTGCATAAACGAACTAGCAAAACCCTACATTTAACATACTTTTTATAATATACCAGAGTTTCGATCAAATACTTATAAACTTTATTTTCAATATCCTTTACAAGGAATTAAACTGGCATACGGTTATAAGATCTGTAAAGTCTTTTATTACTTCGACTCGCCTTAAAAAGTGATAACTTTGTAACAAAAACTAACATTAATGGCGGTATAATGCAGGGATCGATGTAAGACTATAAACCATATTGGTAAATTTCATGAAGATCGGTCCATTATTTACCGTAGGTCTCATTTAAAGCCTACTCTCGAAAAATAATGTTAATGTAGTTAAATTTGGTACTTCACGGTCTTCTAGGACTAGTAATCACACTTTTAAATTTTGTAAAGATCGGTCCATTATTAACCATAGTCCCCATATACAGCCCACTCTTCGAAAACAGTTTAGTATGCCAATATAAATTCCCCTATGGAAACTATTTGTTCTAATTAACTTTTATATGACTACACAGAAAGAAAAACACTCGGGATAAATCAACTTTATTATGATTACTTTAAGTACGAGACGTACTCAAAAATTCAAGTACGTATAACACTTAAACGTACTCAAAACAATCCTAAATGGGACTACTTTCGAAAATCAATCCCGGAATTTCTTGAAATAAGTATGAAATTCTTAAATCAAGTAAAAAAAAGATAAAATTTTTGTTGTGTTTAACCTTCCGGCCTACGCATGTTTTAATTTTCTATACACATTGAAAAAAGATCTGGCCAGACTCATGTGCACCACTAAGGGTAAAAAAGTAAATTTGAACTCTTGCTTCTCCTTTAGTTTATATTTTTAGTTAAATATGTACATAAGATTTCTAAAATAAAAACCATAAAGGGCATGATATTGGTGTTTTATCATTCTGTAAGGTGTAATACGGGTAAGTAAATCAATCATTATAACCTTATCTTTCTAACTTCTTGATAAAATCAACTCTATAATACTTGAATCAACGCATTTTGAGATTTATTTAATCTTTGTTTTACATAAATCAATCCAAATTTCGGATTATTTTAAGTACGAATTCGGATTAAAACAATTTTATAATTCTTAATCAAGCGCATTTTGAGATTTATTCAATCTTATGCATTAAACACATTCACCAGAGCAGGCTACACGAACACAATACAACAAATGCTGCTGGCTGAAATTTCAGTCGTGTCGTCAGCTACTGAATTATGTTGAAGATGGCAGCTACAATTGAAAATATACAAACAGCTGTTTTTGTTTACTATGACTTTATATTTCAGTGGTGCCACTATCATTTTTTTTTTCTTTTATAAAATGGAAAAACATGCATAATTGCAGACTCTTATTCAAACTTAATTTAAGATTATCAACAAATGAATTTATTAAAAAAAAAATTTAAATATTTTAATTTTGTTGTTTTTGTAACTAAAAAACAATATAATTTTAACGGCAGATTAAACAAAAAAAATATAAAATGTTTTTAAAATAAGAAAATTTGTTCCTTCAACACACGTGGTATAGTTCGTAAAAGTTTCAGAGCACTTTGGGTGCGTACGTAAATGCATAAAAACTATGTATCACTGCTGCAGTGATTGCAGTTTCATTTTATACCTAAAGAGATATGGATAAAGTATTTTGAAACTATTACGACCTATAACTCCTGAATTAGAAGCGTTGGCGCGAAAAACATCTTCCTATAGAACTTCTTTCAAGGATATAACAAAATTATATAAATAACAAGTTGGTGTTGAGCCGAGTTAATATTCTTGTTTCATGCCGATTTTTTTCTATTAAACAAAAAAAAAAAAATTTAAGCACTTATTTTTTAAATATTTTTTTATATTAGCAGCACTTTTTCTGTTTTGTAGTGGACAAGAATAGAAATTAGTTTAATTTGACTACAACGACAAAATAAGCACAGACAACAACCTGCAGCCATGTATCCGTGTCGTCGTGAAAATAATCATTTCCATATGCACACATGTATTCTAGTTTTGACATATTGAAGTCGGTAGCTTGCTGTCTCGAATGTGTTTAAAGCATTAGTTTTACTTCTCTATCTCATTTTCGGGTTATTTCAAAAACGAAACGGGATTGAATATGGATAATTTAAATATTATGCGATTAAAAACCGTACTTGAATCAATCTGTCTGTACTTGATTCAAGAAAATCCGTACTCATCGTACTATTAATACCGCTTCGGATTGATTTAAGTACGGATGGATTGATTTTTCTTTTGAGTGTAGAAATAAAAGCATAAAGCTTTCTGATTCTCGCTTAATAAATTACCATATATAGGGTCTAACCCGCAGTTATTTTAAATACTGGCTACCGCTTTTATAAAGATAAATTAATAATTTATAGATCCCATATAGGGTCCACGCCTAAAATATTTTAACTGTCGGTGGAGGCTATCAAAGATTCGGCTCAGCCAAATATAAGAGTGCTTGTTTCTTGGTTCTTCTCTAAAACAGAAACGTTAGAAAAATAGGATAGATCTTGTAAGTTCTTTAAATTATGATCATTTAATAAAACAAATTTGTATGCATTTATGTAGGGTAAAATTTTTTTGGCGATTTAAAAAGACATCGCATTTATCATTCACTACTTTTCTGACAAATACTTACAAAAGTGATACATATTTGCACACGCTTCATCTGAGCTAGCCCCCTTCAAACACTAATGATGTTACATAGTTTTAAATGGGCTCTCGGTTTCGACAATTTTCAATATAAAATGTATCGCCATTGCTTTCAGAAACTCTTTAAAAATTGTTACAAACTTATGCAGTAATCTTGCATATCGATTGTAATATAAAGTGAAGGCTATAACAGGACTACGAGTTCATTATTAAGTAATAACACAGTCTGTTTTCAGAGTATGGAAATAATCAGCCCAACAATATTTTCATTGCAATTGCATCTTTTTCTGTTCGCAATTATATTTGTGCAAAGAAAGGGTGCTTCAGTTGGATATGAAAAATAAGAACTGTAAAATAAGCAAAAATATAGTTTGGAAAGAACCGCCCAGTCAAAAAATAGAGGTTAAACAGTTTTTGGGTACCTACTCGGAATTTTAATTGCAGCAATTTCCATTTTTTTTTTTTTTTTATCTTAAATATTAAATTTTAGAGTGTGAGATTTTCGTAATTTCGATACTTTTTAATTGCAAATTCCATATTACAGAAAACACGACCAGAATATGCGTTCCCACTACAATCGGGTCTACGCACTGGAGTTCAAGAACCACCGACCAAGAATTGTCAATTTAGCAACACCTGTTTTTCAGGTCTCGTTGCTGCAACAACATCTCAAGCCGGTATGAGGACATTTTAATCATTCGGAACGTGTTTCTTTATGTACATGATAGAAAAATCATTTCATCAGTTGTAGACCCAAAATAGGTACTGACAAAACCTAGAAGTAAAAAATATTCTTATACCAACCCTTTTTCCGACATCCTGTAGCTGCTCATGTGTGTATCTCCCAATATAAACTGTATTTTCATGGATATTAAACAGTTGTGTAAACGAGTGAATGTGCGTGTGTGTGTTCATGTAAACGTATGTGTTTAATGTAAATGATATTAAAAAAGTCCAGGATGCTGTTGTCTAGAAGCCTGTCATTCTAGTTGACTCCTGCAAACCAAGTCACTCAAAGCCAGTAGAGTCTGTCAGACAGTCAAATACACAACAACAACAACAACAACAAAAGGAAAAAATTAAATAAGAAAAGTACTTGTCTGGCTTAATATAATGCAAATGTATGGGTGTTGGTAAACTTGTATCACATACTTACAAACAGACAAATACATTACAAAATGATCACGTATTTTCACAAAGAGAAGGTACAAATACAAGGAGTATGAAATTATTAAAACTTATTCATACATATTGCTTTAAAATCAAAAAAGAGTTGCCATACTTACGGGCTATGGAAAAAAAAACTTTTTCTATCGAAGTCATACATAAGTACATACTTATGTAGTTTGTAATTTTCTTTCGTTCTTAATTTTGATCAACATCATCAGTGTTCTGGAAGTTCTGTGTTATGCCAGCATTAACTTGTTTCCATTAAAATAATATAAAGCAAATGTATTGGTGTTGATAAACATGTTTCACACACTTCCAAATACAAGAAAAATGAGATTATTAAGACTAATATGCAGAGTTTTTTTTTTGTTTTTTTTTGTTTTTGGTGCATTGCATTTTGTTGGAACTAGGAAAATAGTTTATGGGAAGAAGGGTAGAGGAAGTAGTGCTTGTGGATATTCGATTTTATGTTATTCATATTGACAGTGAGAGAGAAAACTTGCACAGGAAGGTCATTCTACATACGATCAGTACGGCATACGTAAAACACATACGAAGAGTTGTACGATGCACTGGCCAATCGATCATAAAAAGATATGCTCTTGAGGAAAAAAGCGTATTACGAACAAAATAACGAGTTTCGGGAACCAGATTCCTAATTACATCAAAACCATAGATGAGGGGAGTGCACTCATTTTGCAGTTTTAACCCACACTTAAGGCTAGATTACTCTATCTCACAAGTCTTACGTATTCCATAATACTTTGTGAGATAGAAATCTAATGAGTTTTGTTGCGACTGTCAAAAAATCTAATTTAACATGACAGTTTGTGTTCACACTATCACACAAAGTATAAACACTCACACATGAAATAAAATGCAACCCTGATCCAATGAAAAGTATTATTGTTTAGAAATTTTTCAAAAAACGATGAAGTCGTATGATATGTCAAACTTTTTTCATAATACTTGTAATTTTCGTGACACATTGCATTCACACTATCACACTTTGTCATATTACTTGAGTTTTTGACATGAATTAATACAAGTGTAATCTAGCCTTTAGTGATAGTGAAAAAATATTGCAATCATTTTGTTAATGTTGAGTGATGAATTGAAAAATTGCAGCCTCACTAAACATGAGTGATAGTGATGTTAAAAAATTTTGCACTCAAAAATAAAAAATAGTTTGATTTAAAAAAAGCAATCATCAGCTTATTGCAACTTTTTTCTTCTTCACTTATTTGAGTGCAACTTAAATTGTTGCACTAAATTTAAAATGTGTAAATAAATACACATGAATACTCTTTTAGTACTGATTTATTTCAATAAATTCAAAGCCTTATATACTATTTTTGAAATCTTAAAACTAAGTGAAACTACAAGAAAAGCATAAACTAAAACTAATAATAGAACTAAAAGATAAGAATTCCATTAAATATTTTAAATGCAGATAAGGGTGTTTTTAGGTACAAACACTGATAATATGTTTGCCATAGATATAACGTTATTTCATAAACTAAGATAAGTACCTAAATACAAAGTATCATGTAACATACATATGCTCATTATTTTTACTATTGAAGATCATATTCATATTTGAAACTATTTTTATTACCATAAACTAAGATAAGTACAAAAAATCTTAAATCCTAAATAAACATAAACCTAAAACAAATTATTATTTAACATACATATGCTCTTATTTATGAAGATTATGTTCATATTTGAACAAAATGAAAAACTTGTTTTTTCATGATTAAAGCCAATAATTATACCGTTATTGACAAAATTTCATTTTGTTCAATGTTTTTTACTTATGCATAACCTCAAAAAAAATCAAAAACCATACACATACAAAGTTGTATTTTTTCAATTTCTGTGATACAATTTTTGATTGCAAGTCCAAATTTTGCACTATTTGAATTGAGTGCAGATTTTTGCATTCATTTGGTGATAGTGAAAAAATTTGCAATATCACTAAAAATTGTTTAGTGGTAGTTAAAAAATAACAATCATCACTTAAGCTGGTAAAAAAGAGTGCAAACTAATTTCTTTGCAGTTTTATTTAGTGATAGTGCACTGCTGTTTAAATCAATATTTAGTGCACTACCCCCAACTATGATAAGAACATATCCCATTGTAGTGACGATAAAACAGGGAATAACAACCCACACTGAAAAAATAAAAATTGATTTCAATTAAAAAATTTGTAATATTAATTAAAAAATTATTTAAATTTGCACTAGTAAATAATTGCCTGTTCGTCGATTTCGAACGAAGACTTCGTTCGCTTAACTTGTATTTAACACAAAAACTATATTTTTAAATTTGTTTTAAATGTAAGTTAAGAGAACGAAGACTTCTTTCGAAATCGACTTACAGGCCATAATTTTATAGTATCAATGAAACGTTTTAATTCACTTGATTAAACGTTAAATTCAGCTGATTAAACGTTTTATTCAATTGATTTAATTTTTAATTAAAGCTGAGATTGTTTTTGATTATTGCTGACGGTGCTCAAGAAGAGTCAAAAAAAAGTTAAAAACCTTCTGTCACCAATGAGATCCTTCGCCCGCTCCTGCACGCGGAGGATATAGATGGTATAAATGGTAAGGAGATTAGATGGAGTAAAGTAACTCTTATACCGTTTTAAGACCCGAGGAACTTGAAAGTTTCTTTCGACACCTTGAATTTATATTTTGTCCACCGGACATCAATAGATTCTGACTCTTCAATAATTATACCATCTAATCCCTCTTTCGGGCAATAAAATAAAGCCTATTCACACGACCTTATTCCGAGATTATATTAAGGCATCGATGTTTTTCTTCATAGGTCCAACATCTGATATGCTTGGTCTAATTAAATAAATAAGACTGGAAAACTTTGCTGTCATCTGCAAAAAAATAGACAGGGTTGGAGGTTTGCCATAGGAGCTCGTTTAGAAATAAAATAAATAGAGTAGGGGAAAGAACGCAGCCTTGAGGCACCCCTGAATGTATCTTGAACTCGTTTGACGAAATACCATCTATGGCAATTAGTATAATGTGATCGAATAGTGTGATTGCTTTAAATTTAAAAAAAAAGGTTACCATACTACTATAATAAATAAAAAAAAGCTTTTCGTCTTTCTTTTTTAGTCGTACATACTTATGTAGTTTGCAATTTTCTTTCGGTCTGAATTCTGATCAACATCATCAATGTGTTGGCAATTCTGTGTTATGCCAGCATTAACTTATTTTCATTAAATATTCTTTCTCGCATTATCCATGTGTGACATTATTTTTATTTTCATTTAAAATTTTTTTGTTTGTTTTCTTCTCGTTCAAATATGGAATAATGTTTTTGGAAATGGATTAATACGAAAATCACTTGGTGAAGAGTAGAATGCACAGTTGTCATGATGTAGCTGATGCAGATTAAAAAAAAAATATTTCCTTATTTATTTCACCGGTGATTTAAATTTGCTTTTAATAATTATAAGATTTTTAAATACTCTCAGAATTTGAGTTAAGAAGTTTCAGTATAGTTAAGGGAAACTATGAAGCTTTTTTGTATTGAAGAAATATTTTTTTAAGAGCTTTAAATGAAAAGGGAAAAATTCATTGGAAATTTAAGGAAACATATTTTCTGTGTTAATGATTGTATTTTTGAATGCTCTTAATTTTATTTAAGGCAGTGAATAAATTTACAGGGAATGGTTTCACAAATTGGAAAAGGATTTAAATAATGAAGTCTTATTTTTTAACGTGTTAAATAATACTGATTGTTTATGGATTTATTTATTATAATAAAAAGTCAATTAGCGTTTATAAAATTATATTTAACCCTAAACCCCCCGGATACGGGTACCCCGGTACCCGAACAAACTACAAAGTTAAATATCTCTCAAACAATAAAAGATACAAAGTTGAGGTTCCGCAAGTTTCATCAGCTTATTATTTTCTAAAGATTTTTATTATTTTAATCATTCCTGAATTGTTTGGGTTGGCTGTGGAGCCGCCGTAAGTCTAATAGTCCTTACCCTCTTAATAACGGTACCTGGGTACCCGTATATAAGTTAAAGCATTCTGTATAGAAAAAGTTTGTTTGTTTGTTCTTATATCATAACATTAAATAACCCTTAGAAAATAAACATTTGGTGCAGTGTGGAACAATTATTTTGCTATGCATGTTGCACGTTGGCCGTGTACCGCCATCACATATTTTGGGTGTTTTGCAAACCGATTTCAAATCAATGGCCACACAAAGGTAGCACTGGCCTTTTAATGGCAGCCGACCATTTTTATCCCACATTGATGTTTCGGATGGGCCTGCATCATCCTGCCAGAACGTAAGCGTATCGTATTATACGATTGTCTCTTGGCTCTTTTTTCAGTTACATATTTCACTCCAAGTGATCTCAGAAAACCATGACGGGAGATTCGATTAAGTATGTATTTTGTAGCTCGTCAACTTTTTTTTTAAATTATTTCGTTATAGTCTAATAAAAAAAAATAAAAAAGTTAAAACTATAATTAAAAAATATTTCATTCTTAAAAACACTGAATTCGACAGAAAAATAATATACCTATCCCAAAGATACCTTGGCCCCGTCCTTATGACACAAGCTGGAGCATAAGTCATCAACGGAAGATGCTATAATTTTTGCAAATGGCGCTAATACAGTTCAACTTTTACACTTGTGATGTAAATAAAAAAATACACGTCAATAAGAAATGGAGCGCTATACTCCTTAATAACGCAAACAAATTATCTCGACGACGAGAAAGAAAGAGCCATTCAATCCTGGCAAAAATTCTAAATGGTATAGTGTTTATGCTGGAGGCGTTTCTTGGCCGTTTTTACCACCATTGCAATTGGCGAGCGCTAAATTGTCATGCTCAACAATTTTTTCCTGCCTCATCCGGACAAATTTGGACTGTTGAAGAAACATGTGATTCCAACAGAATTGAGCGACGACGCATACCACACGACTTACAACCGAATTTCTGCTTCTAGACATCTTTCTGTGGGCTTTCTTGAAGACGTAAGAATATCCGTCAGGAATGCAGGTACCTATCGCCGGAAGTTCTGACAAGAATAATGCCTTATGCCAAATATCTTGGTCACATTGTCATCAATTTTGGCGGCAGCCAATCCAAAAGAAAAACTAAAGAACACCGGGTTACAACTTTTGCATCATCTTGTTTTACATTATCGTGTGTACCTGGTTTTCGGCCTGACCTCACAGTGGTCTAAACACCGAGAACTAAGCGTCTACTAGTATCCTCATTTGCCGCAACCAACACAAAAGTAACAAATTAAGTATATGGTGGCTTGGTCTATGTAATCACTTACTTAAAACTAGAATCATCTTGCGTCCAAATATTATCATCATTTTTTAAAAAGCAACAGCACACAGAGATGTCAATAGATGCAACTGGGCTCCCACGTAACGGCAAAAATCAGCCGCTAACTGGCCTTACTTATACTCCCGAAACTGTTCGACCGCGTTGATATAAGCTTGAACTTCAGAACGGCGTAGTAAATATTGAGAGACAAATACTAAAATAATTCTTCTTGTGCGAATAAGTCATGTAATGTGAACAAGCATTGCAATAATTTCATCCACATATTCACAGATGACTTAGTTAGACAATTGTGCTCACAACTGCCGGTGCGAAATGTGGCCCCAAAGAACTAAATGAAGAATGGCCCCAAGACTTTACATCATACAAAACAGCACGTAATTTTAGTTGATGCCAGCAAAATCAACCAAAGCAATATGCTACGCTTACTAGCGACTGAAGGCCGGCTGTGCAGCAAAGCTTTAGAATGCGAAACCGGGGTTTGTGTTACCATAGAGGGAAAAATACTTGCGCCCGGCCGCAGTCCGGCTATGCTGAAAAACTTTAGTTGGCGAGTCCGGATTTAGAAATTAGAAATTTTGGATGAGAGAATTAAAATTTCGGGCATATGACCCCAACCCAAATTAGTATGTAGGCCTAAAACTAATTTGTAAGAATTATTAAATAAATATTGGGTGATTTTTAATTTTTTTTTTTCTAATTTCCTTTTTGATTTTTTGAAACATTTTTCCTTTACGTTGGGTAATTTTGCTTTTGGACAATTTTCCACATATTGCTTTGGGTGATTTCTTTAACATTTTTTCTTTGCGGTGTTTTTTGCATTTAAATCAGTGTTCGAAAATAAACACTAAATATCGCTCCTTAGTGTTCGGTTCGGTAAATTTGTGGAAAACACAAACTCTAATAGTGTTTGTGTAGTAAATCATAAATCGTAATAATTACAAAAAGAAAATACACATACGAGAAAAAACACAAAGCCATCAAAATAATTTTACACAAAAAAAAACATATACACAAACAAGCCGTGCGTGCTGTGGTCGTTGCTAAATATTTTGTTTGTTCATTTCTTTATCAATATAAAAAAAGAAACATTATAGAACATTAAAATATAATGTTTGTCTACAGTACCAATACAATTGTTCTGTTTTTAAACGAAGAACAGAACACTATATAATGTTCGGCACTTTCTTGAAAATAGTTACGAACGGTGTTAAGGGTTGTTTTCGTCTAAACAAACACTTTAAAAATGGACATCGTTCCTGGGTGTGTGAGCTGAACGCTAAATAATGTTCCGTTTTGGATTTTGAAATTCAAGACTTAAAAATTCAATACTTTGCATTCCAAATTTTAAGTTTCGTGCATATAACCAAACCTTTATTTCTAAAAGAACTTTCTGTGTGTGTTTTTTTTTTTTTTTAATTTTAACTTTTTGGTGGTCATATTTCATTTTATTTTTGAGGCTAGTTTTTATCTTTTGGGGGTGTTATTTCATGAAACAAATTGGTTCATATTGCATTATAAAAATATTCCTAAATTTGGGATCAATTTTATTTCTTATTTATTTTGCCGTATCCCTGAGGCTCCATTTCGCTTTCTCTTAATATTGCAAAAAAATTATTTTTTTTTCTTTGCTTTAACCCTTTTTCCAATATAAAAATTGGAATTATACAAAACAGCTTAAATTAATTATTATAATTAAACGACTAGACAAAATAACCTAAACGTGTCTAGCTTAAATTATATTTTAGTTACAGACGCTTTGGTGCCAAAAACAGCAGCAAACTATTTTAATTAACTAACTTATAAATCTATTACAGACAAAATACTTTAAAGTTCATATTAAAATATAGAAGCACTTAAGCATGTTTAATATTGAAGTTTACTAAAATATTAAAAAAACAAAATAACAAAAACATCATAGATGCAAACAGTCGTTGGGCGATTTTTAGGATTTTTGTCATTATTTTCTACCGATGTTTAAATTTTGCGTCATATGTTTAAAGAATAAGCGGAATTTTTAAAGCAACGTGCCGTGCCGCTCTATTATGGTATGGGTATGAACAGTATTTAAATATGTTACATTTTTCTAGCTAAATGTATTGACATGTGTGGCAAAGACTGAAAAGTTTACAAAGGAAGACTTAAAAGTTATTTAATTTAAAATGCCAAAACAACCAAAATAAATTTGAGAAAACGTTCTTGTAACAACAGCAAACAATTCTTTAAGTTACTAAGCAATGCGTTAATTGGTTTAAATATAAAAATAAAGTTATCATATTCAAATTTTACCAGCCACTGCTCTATCCCTTGTTGTCTTCATAACTTATGAACATTTTGATTGGATCATTATTATATTTTGCTATGATGATCCTTAAGTCATTGCTAGTTTTAATGGCAGATTCGAGCAATTTGTCACCAGTATTCAAAAAATCTAACAATATTGTATTAAAATCCTTTTAGCCTTCCCTCGTTAAAAAAGTAACACAAGAGTAAACTACCATACAAAGACAATCACACACTATTTATACCATCACCGTCATCAGCAACCTCTTCTCTTTTGTTTTTTATACAATTTTTCCTCTCTATAGGAGACAACATTAGTTAAATTTTAATAATGTCGCTTCTTTTACGACAAAAATAAAAAATAAAAAGTCATAACAATAACAACAAAACGATAGAGTGCAACATCATTTTGTTCCACTTAACTACTTCAACGAAATACAGTTTTAGTAGAAGGAAATAAAAAAAACAAAAAGCAAAACATGCATCCTCACAGATACATGTAGACATAAACAAAATAATGAATATAAAAATAAGCGAAAAATGTATTTAAACAAAAAAATGTTAACAACAGTAGCAGCAGCATCACACTACAGCACTAGCGACAATATTAAGCCTCAAGTAGGGAAAAATACACTCAAAATAGCGTCTGCACAGTTGTTGGCAAATGTCCGGGAATAACGTTTTTAGTTTTTCACAATATTCTTTATCACATGATGGATTTTTTGTTTTTGTACTCCTATTTTAAGTAAACTTTTTGTGCATATAATATTTTGTAACTAAAGTAAAAGTTTTGTTAGTATAAATGGTGAATATGGTGGCATAAAGAATAATGGATGGGAGGAAATGTAGATTTCTTGCAATATTTTTACACAAAAATTTATGCTTCATTGAAAATTTGTTTAAAAAAGGTACGTTTTAACAAAAAAAAAAGGTACGTTTTAACAAAAATAAGGTGTATTTTCCACAAAAAATTATTTTAGAAAAAAATTACTTTATATTATAAAAAAAAGAAACATTTTAATCAAAAAGGTATTTTTTTTGTAAAAAATGTACTTTTTATAAAAAATTTTTATAAAATTTATAACAAATGTACTTTTTGTAAAAAGGTACTTTTTATAAAAAAAGGTACTTTTTATAAAAAAAAGGTACTTTTTATAAAAAAGGTACTTTTTATAACAAAGGTACTTTTTATTACAACAGTACTTTTCATAAAAAGGTACTTTTTATAACAAAGATACTTTTCATAAAAAAAATACTTTTCATAAAAAAGGGACTTTTTATAAAAAAGGGACTTTTCATAAAAAAGGGACTTTTTTTAAAAAGGGGACTTGTCATAAAAAAAGTACTTTTCATAAAACAGGTAATTTTTACAAAAAAGCTACTTTTTATAAACAGGGTACTTTTTATAAAGAAGGTACCTTTTATAAAAAAGGTACTTTGTATAAAAAGGTACTTTTTATAAAAAAAACGGCACATTTTAATAAACAAATAACTGTCTGTGTCGATCTAATGATGTTTTTTGTCGATAGTCTAAGATCGATGTCGACCAATTATCTTTCCGAATCATTAAATTTGCGTTAAAATGGCATCGATTTGTTTTTGAATATTTTGGGGAAAATGCATATTTTTGCATATTTTGGTTTAAAATGCATATTTTTGCATATTTTAACATTTTAAGTAATACATTTTTTTTAAATTTTCAAACTATAAAACATAGTTCTTCAAAAAAATTTCCAAATTGTATAAAAAAAAATGTTTCTAAAAAAATTTTTAAAATCAATAAAAAAAATTTTTTTGAGCTCCGCTTCAAATACAAGATTTTCAAGATTTCGTCAAAAGATCCTTCAATTTTTAACGGATGCAGCATCTAACATGGTAACGGCTGTCAATTGGTCTAAAGCAATTAATCCAAAACTGTTACATGTTACTTGCTTGGCTCATGGGTTTTCACCGAGTTGTAAAGGAAATTAGAAGCCTATTCGATAAAATTGATATATTGGTTTCATACGGGAAAAAAATATTGGCTAGATGCATTAGAATACTATTGAAAAAACTTTGAGCAATTTAAGAATGTTATTGAAGAACTTGTAGCTATTGATGCTTATGCGATTAAATAAGTAAAAGAAATATTAAATTTAAATAACAACAAAAGTCAATTAGCATTAAATACAAATTTTGTATTTTCCAACTTCGGATATATTTGTTAACCTATAACTAAATTGGGTGGACTTAGTTCACTTAATAGCCAACTCAAGTAATTTGATTGGCAGAAAGTAAAATTAATAATATGAAAGGAAGAATAGAATAGACAAATAAAAAAAATCCAAAACGTTTTGAAAATATATAGGATTTTAAAAAATAAAACAAATTTCAACTATTTTCGATCTTGAATCAAATGTGGGATCTGAATTAGAAAACTAATATTCTCCAAATGAATTGGCATCCTTCAAGTTCGGTTGACGTTGAGAGATCAGTTTCCATGTAGAATAGAATAAAAACATCAATAAAATTTTTTTTTTTTTGTGTTTTAAATTATATTAAAATAACAAACGCTTTTTTATTGAAAATGTTATAGTTTTTAGTGCTTATTTTTTATTTTTTCAATGCATATTTTGGAGTTTTAAGTGCATATATGAAAATCTCATCCCTAGTCATAAGGAAATGGTAAGATAGGGTCTATAATAGCACATGGCACCCATACCAACTTATTTCCAGAATAATAATATAGTTGTTCTTAAACCTTAACATGATGCTTTAGTAATAGAAGAAACTGTTATTGTGTACAATACAAAATAATAATATTATTACGTTTTTCCTTTAATATATACACACTTATTCAACTTCACAAACTTTATAAAAATTAATTATTAAGTTCACAAAATTTATCCAATATTGTTAGTTTCGAAGCGAACCGTTTAATGTCTCAAAAACCAATTGAGCTCAACTTTAGGAGTCAGCCTGTATTTGTAATTCACCACCGATAGTAGTTGTAGACTCATAGATTCAAGAACCTTCTAGTCGATTCCAGACCATTCTGTTCGAAATCAAAATTCTGCAATTAAATTAAGCAATTTAAACTAATACGACATAAATTATAATTTACAAAATAACTTATAACTAAAACTATAAATAATTCTTAGATAAATCTAATTTCGTAACAATATAATACAATACAATTTTTAATGGTAAACAATTAATTGTTGCTTTTATAATAGTTTGTGATAATCACGCAAAACATTTTAAATTGTAAACATTATAGTCCGTTAGAAACAAAATAAAATTGAATTAATACAACTTCAAATTTAAACTCATTTGTCCTCGCCCCAATAAAATTTGTGATCATATAAGTATGTAGGATAATTTAATATTGCCTTTAGTAAAAATTGCTCTTGTATGTAGTTGTTTGTACAAAAAAAAGAGAAATGTAAAACAACAACGCACACACTCTGTTACAAATACACATGCCCTCATCTAGCATATTATAAGATAAAAAATGGAACAAAATGACAACAACAAAAAAGAAACATTATATAACATACTGTTGTTTGCATGATATTAAAGCATGTTGTTCTCATATGTTTAGTTGTTTCCTTCTACTCTTTAACAAACAACACAACAGCGGCTACAACAACAACAACGTCGAGAATAACAATAACGGCAAGCGCAACAACAAAGTACATAATAGTGAATAAAATTTTTTTTATATTTCCTTCAGATGTAACAGTTTAAAAAATGAACCAAAAAAGGATGAGCGAAAGGAAAAAAGAATTGTTTCCTGTTGTTATTTTTAACAACAAACAATAAACAACAACATTAACAACACTTGCATTATGAATTGTTGTCGGTTTGTTGTTGTTTTCGTTTTTCTTGTTTCTCATGGCATTCTTTTGTGAGTAATTATTTAAACGAACGCTTTAACAAGCATGAACATACATATTAACATTTCAAAGCAAAGTGAGAGAGTAATAAAAACTGCAATTTAACAAGTTTTCAATTATGATTGTTCATTATTTGTATGTGTTTGCTGTAAATACAGTGCGTATGATTAATATGTGATTCGAGAAAATTTTGGTAATTCTATACTAAGTATACGCTATGAAGCGCATGATATTTATTTATGCAGGGCCCGGACTTTTATGCAGTTACAATCCCGTTTTATGCGCATAAAAAATGCACTAAAAATAGAAATATATGTGCTAAAAATTTTAAAAATGTGAAGTTAAAATTATCTTAAATTTTTTTATTAGTGATAAAAAAAAAAACATAAAAAAAACAAGAAAAAACAAAAATAGCATGAAGAATGTTGAAATTAAGTCTCATAAACGTAAGAAAGTCCCAATAACCACAAAAGTAGAAGGCAAAATAAAGTTAAAGACAAAAAATATACAAAGAAACAGTAAGACAATAATGTAAATTAAGTCACTTGTGAAGGACGAACTATAATATGCATAAGCTGGCTTGAGCAACTGTGCGAATACATGCTTATCATAAGTGTCAAACCATATTGAACTTAAGAAAACTTTTTGTTAAATTTTTTGAAACTGTCATTTGCTTAAGCAAAGTGCGAAATTGATAGCAATTAAATACGAATCAAATGTTTATTGATTTTGTTTTTTGAAAAGCCTTTAGAGATATATTTGAACCTACATTTTTTCAAAATAAAAGTTTACTGCCTGTTTTTCAAAACAAAATAAAACGGAAGTGATAGGTGCATGATTGAATGCTGATAGTTTCTCCGTGGTATATTCATTTTCACTACGCTGTTTTCGAAAACAATTTAAATTAAATATGCAAGCAGTTAAGGACTTAAAACAATAAATTTAAATACTTAATTTTTGTTTTAACTTTATTAAGCTTGCTACGAATTTGTTAACTTAAGTTAAAGTCCACAAAATAAAACTTATTTATGGCAATATCAATTAACTTTAATTCACCATTGTTGAATCCTTTTACCACATCTTTGAATTGGCAAAAGTTTTCAGCATAATACATAATTGCTTTCAACCACGTCCCCCATCTGGTTGTTATAGGCTGTAGAGGAAGACATTAATCCGAATAATTCTTTTTATATGCGGCAACACCCGAAGGTGCTTTACAAAATATTTTTCCCATTAGAATTCAATAAATACATATCATCGAAGTTCTCTTTAATCTCTTCTGCGGAAGGGTGCATGGCAAAATAAAGCAATTACAGTTTTTTCAAAATATGCAACAAAAATATGCAATATATGCAAAAAATATGCATTCAAAGCAAAATATACAAAAATATGCACTTACAAATCGATGCCATTTTACTGCAAAGTTCTTGATTCGCAAAGATATTTTGTATTTGGTAATCTCCGACTGACTAGAACAAATATGCATTTGCATAAAAATCTGGGCCTTGATCATTAGAAATTTTTTCTCAATTTCAAAACCCATATAACGTCAAATAAAATAAAATTAGAATAAGCGTCAAAAATCAAATTATTGAAAACTCTCCCTAATGAACATACCTGGTACTTATTATACTATGTTTAACACCATACAGAACTTTTCACAATTAAAAGAAGAAAGGAAAAATAGTCGGTCAAGCCCGATTATTTGATACCCTACACCACAGTAAATAAAGACAAATGCTCGATTGTGCACTCGCAACTTCTTCTAACACTCTTATTGCTGTCGTTATTATCATTGTTGCATTTATTTTTATTCAAGTTATACGATACTTATATATTAAAATAGTTTTTAAAATGTCTGGCGTAATTTTAAAAATTAAATTCTCACGCACGCACTCACGAATTAACTAACTTTCTTATGGCAATTTTCTCAATGTATCGACAAACTGGCTGTTACTTAATGTCAACATAATTTATTAGACCGATAAACTGTTTGTTAACGATTTTGGGTTTCTCAATATACCGACAAAAAACATTGTTTTCAGTTGGCAACACCTCTTAAAATACATGTAAAAGTTGGGAGTCAGCTTATTGAATTTATCTGTATGGCAAATAAAAGGAAAATAATTAATTGCCAGATAAGTGCCGGTTAGCTTTGCGACAAAATAGAAGCAAACAAGACATTGAGGAAACCAAATTTCTTTAATGTGCAATTTTTCGTTGGGAAAAAAGATAATCGCGTAATGAAAAAACGGCCATTAGACTGGTTGAAAAAAAACTAAATTTGGATAATTCTTATCAGAATTCATGCCTGGCAATTTGGCAGGAACATGCGTTAATAAACAATCATATTCGTTAATTACTAAATAATTTCTTTTTGTGGGGGGACCTCCTATACCTCGAAGATTTTGTTGGCACAGTTTTGTCTAAAAGTTAACCACATCAAATCTACTGGTAATTTCATGATGTGCAAATAATATCTTTCTTTCGCACAACTACATTTAAAACAAATTCGTAAAACTTAGTTTTTTTTAAATGTTTTTGTGCGAAACACGAATTCTTTCGATATCAAGAAACAGGCAGTTAGTGTGATTATCTATTAGGGTACCCGTCTCCCCATTCCTATACCTATAAGATTTTGTTAGAACATGGCCTCTGGTTCTACGAGTTAGTTAAACTTAGTGAGCCTCGCTTTTGTAGTAGTGAAGATGCGAATTGTTCCTCGAAAAAAAGGCGTTTGGCCCCACTGTTAAACTTAAAATCAACGTATTAATTAAAAGGAACATCTAGCTTTTTTAATATTTTTTTGAAAAAATTCCTCTGGAAAGTTGCTTTAAAACCTTTGCAAATAAATTTTTTGATAAGTTTTAAGTCAAGCTGATCAATAAGTGATTATGAAAATAAATATTTAATTGATATACTCATTCTTAACAAACTTGAAATGATTCAGTTAATATATTTAATATTCAAAAGAACTTTATGTATTTTTTTGTTCGGTCTGCACTAATTAAAATAACTGTTTTAATCATGATTATTTATTTAAATTGTTTTAATGCAATATTGTTCAATCTGAAAAATGTTTAACCAATATTTGCTTTTGTCATTTATTAGTTAGTTCAACACTTGGACACACATACACACAAGCATCGGTGAGCATAATATATGAAAAGAAATAAATAATTTTATAGTGTGAACATAATTAATTGAATTACCGAACTCAAATTAATTAATGCCACAAATACAGTTTGAATATTTTAAGGTTATTTTTAATGAGCCATTATAAGAGGGGAAGGAAAAATCATTAAAAAATTCATATTTTGTTAACAATCATTCTGTAATAGTTTTAAGTATTCGCCAGTGCTGTGTCTATCAGTTTGTCTATCTGTCCATCTATTTTTTTTTATAACCGCCGCCTGTCTTTCCCAGAACCTGCTTAATTTGTTAGAGTTAAATTAAACGCAAATTTATTTTATAATGACACTTTTTTTTTTTTTTTTTTATTTTTTTTTTTTTTTTTTTTTTTTTTTTTTTTTTTTTTTTTGACCGACAAGCCAATGTATAATTATTATTTATGTATGTTTAACTGTTTGTTTTTGTAAATTTTTTCCTCTTCTTTTTTTAATTCTGTGGTTGAATGACTGACTTGAATGGATTTACTGACTGCACTCTCAACTTCATGCAATTTTTTTAAAACTACTTCAGATTGAATGAAACAATTTTAAGTGCGTTTTTAAATATTTCTGTTTTCCTTTCCTGACATAAATAACTTGTTTATTTAATCAATGGGATTGGTATTAAATACCAATGAATTCCTTTAAAAAAATGTTATTTTACATTTAAATAGCATAAATATTATTTATTTTTACTTATGACTGGATAATAGGTGAAACAATAATTTAAATATTAAATATTTACGGAATTTTTTCAATAAATTTTAAAATAACTATTAATAAATAAATAGTTACTGAAATGGGCATGATCAGAGGCAGAAATTTAAAGGTGGTAATGATTTATACACAACAAAAACAATTTTAACGAGCATTTTGGCCTGGCTGAGTAAGGACTTTTCAAAAAGGTGTATAACATCACTGCCTCTTCTATGTTTATGATTTAGTGTGCGATATGTATGCATGAATGTTACATAAAAATTTTAACGCAAAATTACATTTCACTTGGCACAAAAAAGTCAAAGTCAGGGTCTCTTGAGATCGCCATATCAATCAGCTCATCACAAGAAAGCATACTAGCCAACTCTGTATTTAAAAGAAATTCACATGTATAATACAATTATTAAAATGTCAGGGTTTGAGTGAGATTTTATATAAAAATCATTTATTGCTCTTTTGTCTTCTCTTTTTTCTTTTTTTATACTGATGTCTATATTTGTTAAACATTCATATAAATCAATGATTACAATCATGATGATTGTTTTATTATTTATAAAAATATTTTCTCATTATTATGATAACATCGCTGATAGGGATTACTGCCGCCACACACACAACCACATGTATATACTATTTGAATGTGTCTCGACGGGCACTCATAGTAAAATGACGTTTATACGGGATACAATAATTTATGGATAGAATTACTTTTATTTTGTATGAATACACAATCGTTTCTATAGGAATATTTATAAAAAAAAAAAATATATATATATATATATAAACAATGCTGTGGTTATTTAATTAAGTGTTGTTTGTAGTTACAACTTATTTTTATGGATTTTATTATTGTTTTTATTTTTGTTGCTGATTTTGTTAATATTTTTATCATATCATGTATTTTAGTCATTATTAAAAACTTTACACTATTTAATATAAATGCAAATTCTTACACACAAAGGTAATACGTTTTGTTGACTGAATTAAATTTGAAAGATTGAAAGAAATTAAAGATTTAGTGAAAAACAGTTGAATGGTTTGGTTTGAATAGTAAACTTTTAATTGTGATAATAAATATGCTAAAAAATTATATTAGCTTTTATAACTAGATTAAAGACAGCAACCGATTGAAATAAAACAACTTAACCTCGGATTCGAATTCAAGAGTTATCTTATTTTTTAGCTAATTTATTATTATTTTTTTTTATGAATATAAAAAAAATTAGTCATTTGGATAAAATTATTTCTATTTGAAGAAAGTGTATTAGTTAGATTTTTCATTATACCCATACCACAATAGTGGAAAGGGTATTATGCATTTGTATTATGCATTTGGGTCGAACTAACGATGTCCGTCCGGCTGGCTGGCAGGCTGGCTGGCAGGCTGTCCATGTAACCTTGTGAGCAAAGTACAGGAGATAATTTGATAAAATTTGGGACATTGGTTTTTATTGGCACAAGAACCAAGCCTATTGAAAATGGGAAATTTCTTCCTCTCAGAAACTATCAAACCGATTTTAATGAAATTTCAAAAATAGATAGATCCATATCTATATGGACACATACATGTTTAAAAATACATTTTTAAAAAAATAGGACCACAAGGAGAGATAGGGCCAATTTTTGCCTCTCAAACCGATTTTAATGAAATTTCAAACATAGATAATAGATCCATATCTATATGGACACATAAGCTATATAGTTTTTCAAAAAAAGGACCACAAGGGGAGGTAGGGGGCAATTTCTGCCTCTCACAAACTTACAAACCGATTTTAATGAGGTTTATAAACATAAATAAATCCATATTTATATAAACACATAAGCATGATGTGTTTTTAAATACTGTGGTGTAGGGTATCATATGGTCGGGCTTGACCGACTATACTTTCTTACTTGTTTTACTTTACATCAATCAATCAATCAATTTTAACTTTTTTTTTATTATCAACAAAATATCAAACAAACAAAATAATCAAATGTGCGTGCAAATTGTTTGTGTTAACCACAATCACAAGTGCTATGCGTACTGTTCGTCGCACAATTAAAGAAGTGTTGTGAAGGTACGATAATTGAAAGAAGACACTCCAGACTGTACTAGTGGACGAACCAAAAACTTTCAATACAGCAAAAAAAATTGTCTATTCTCCTAGTGAAAATTATCTCGTGCAGTCTGTAAAAATTTGTGATGCTTACGTGTGAGTCGTATGTGGAAAGAAGTTAGCATAAAACGTTAATAAAACTGACATTATAAAAATAAAGAATGTGTGTATTTTTTCCAACTCTCACAGATGCGTGTATTTTTTATTCCCTTGTTGATTTTTTCATTGTAGTAAATCAGTTTATATAGTTTTTTTTCTTCTACGCGATACACACTTACCTAAATTGGTATTTTTCAATGATTCGAATGTGTGTTCAGATGGAATTGTGCAGGTCTTTATTATAGAACTAAGCACAACTGTTTTGTAATAATCAAGAAATTTACAACCTCCCCTGCACACTGGTCAATTCGGGCCAAAAAAGAATTTTATTTTTGTTAATTTCAATAAAATTTTGATGACATATTACAGCCAATACTTCAAAGCATGCAACTCATTTCTTAAATTAGCTCTTAGATAACTATTCAATTGTTAATACTGGAGCAAATTTGATAATTTTTTGTTTTTGTAGTTCTAAGGTTTTAAAAGTTGATTTTTGTATTTTGGAATAAAATTAAGCTACGATTTTTCCTTCAAAGTTTTATTTGTAAATTAGCATGTTACGTTTAAGCCGTGTAAGTAACTTATAATTTCATGTGATTTTATGCGCGTTGCTTTTTTCGACAAGTGAAGTGATTGAGAATAGCTTCAAAAATTAATAAAAGCTTAACGAAACCAAATTTTAAAGGGCCATAACAAAAATGTATGGGCTAGAAAATGTTAAGTGTTAATTAAATCTACTACTATTAAGTTGTAAAAGTAAGTATTATAACTTTCAGCTGCCACTACGTGCCAACATATTAACGAGAACATTTTAGGGATTTCATCATAAGATAAGCTTGATTGAATGGTTAATCAACGACCAGTCCAAACAACTTGAGCTAGAGACTTAAAATTTTCCATGATCCCCTTCCGGGTACTTCGATATTCTAGCTGGTAGTGAGCTTGTCTAACAGTGCGAGGGTTGCGGGTTCCATTCCCGCCAGAGGCTCTGGTCGCAGGCAGACAAGCGTAGAGCTTCGCGAAATTACCCTAAGAGAAAAAAAGATACAATGGGTAAAAATTACGAAATTACCGAAATTACCCTAAGAGAAAAAAAGATACAACAAGAAGGAATTTTTGCTAATGGGTAAAAAGGGGTAAACTCGGTAACACTTATATCTTGTTATCTAACCGAGGTAGACGTTATATTCAAAATAGGTGTTTGGATGCTTTTTGAAATTTGTATATTTAGGGGACAAAAAAGGGCAAAAATATTGGTTTGGTAATTTTTTGTAACCCATTTATCATCTAAGGTTATAAAGATAGAAATACGATTTTAGGTTGTATTCTTCTCTGCTTAAAGAACATTTCCCTACTTTTATAAAGTACGAATATATAAATCTTTTTGTTATTTTTTCTATCCAGCTATCACACCTCGACGATTTGCAATATTTTTGCATTACCATTAAAC
Organism: Pollenia griseotomentosa; assembly: GCA_963931875.1. Classification (NCBI taxonomy): domain Eukaryota; kingdom Metazoa; phylum Arthropoda; class Insecta; order Diptera; family Polleniidae; genus Pollenia; species Pollenia griseotomentosa. The sequence continues at coordinate 53,148,008 of OZ007563.1, forward strand.
TGATCATAAAACACTTTAGTGCAAAATTATTGCTTTTTCAGTATCTTAACCATATTAGTGCACAATTTATTGAATTATATTATTTTCTTATTAAAGTATTTTTTTCTTATCAAAGTATATCAATTAGTACACAACTATTCCATTATTATTAAAACTTATCATGAATTGTGCATTATTATTGCATTATCACTAGATGTGTGTTAAAATAATAATGCATTATTTTCGCTTTATCATTAAAGCAGTTTTTGAAGTAATTCAAAAGAATTTTTTCTTAAGAAATCCGGATGCTGCTTTTGCAAATGGCTTAATAAATTTGAATTTTCACGCGAAGATAAAAATGTACATGGCAATCTGCAAAAATACCTCCCATCTTTGAATTCAGAAAATTACTTTGTTTACTGTTAGACTTTCGTTTTATTACCGATTGCACAACTTAAAATTTCATAATTGTTACAATCTTTGCTTTTTTGTCTTATGCTATCTATTTTCACATTTAGGTTTTTAAGCGCATTTAAACAAATTGTTGATTAACTGCCTGTTCATCTATTTACGAATAATTTGTTTTTGTTTTAAATGTAAGTTAAGCGATCGAAGTCTTCGTTCGTAAACAGATGAACAGGCAGAAAGTTAATCAAAGCCGTTCACATTACATTTGAGAAGATTTAGTTGACAGTAAAATACAGTAAAATAAAGATTTATCAATTAATAGTTCTTCAAAGCAATAAAAATTAAAATAAATACTTTAATAAAGTTATCTGAAGATTATTTTAAACTTTTTCTTAATGAAATTGTGAAAATTTATGGATTATTTAGGGACGAAATTAAAACATATAGAAGAAATCGTGGCCAGTTAAAGGTGCGTTTATTGTGGCCGATGCTACATCACAATCAGTTTGAGGTATGTTCAGAGGATTCTAATGTGATTAATGAAATGATTAAGTTTTACTCATGTAATTTTGAAGGAAATAACAAATCATATAAATGTATGGATAATCATCGCGCTTTTATTAGAGCTTAATCATGTTTGAGATCATTATACGATAACAAATAAACAAGTTCTATTTAAGTTTGCTGTTCTTAATATGTTTTAATGATAAGAATGTTTAATGCATTAGCATATTTAATGCACTTGTCCCAGGTCTAGCAGATATCTATGTATCCTTTAAAATTAATTCAATTGAAAATTAATTCAAATTATAATTACACACAGAAAAAAATCAAGTTAAAATCGAAGAAAACAAGGTTGATTTTACAATAACTTGCGAACAACATTTGTATCTTTTTAAATAGCTATAATTCATGTTAATTTAACATTGCAGTAAAGTTAGAGCAAAATGTCATTTATTTATATTGAAATAACAATCCGAATCACGTTGAATGAAAGTTATTTCAAGTTGAAACAACGTGAATTTCATGTAGAATCAAATTGGTTTGAGTGTGATGTAACAGTGTGAAGAAGCTTCAGAGACATCATATGCATTTATTTAAGAATAATTCAAAACACTTACCCCTGTAACACATGTTTCACTTATTTTGTATTCTCCTTTGTTAACAGAAGCATCAGCAGAATGGCCCGATATGGTTTTCGTCATCATTCTATTCTGAAAACTAGATGTACTATTTAACTAAATAATTTTAATTAAAAGAATACGGGAATTGTCTTCTTTTTATAATATATTTAAAACATGAAAACAAAAAAATGTACATACTTAAGTATGTATGCATGATAATTTAATAAGATAAACTTTTGATTTTAATATAAAACAGGTTTTAATGGATTCAATATTGAACAATGTTATTTTAACAATGAATAATATTAAATAAACGTGATTTAAGGTTATTTTAATATTTTTCGTTTAAAATTAACATGAAATAATGATAAATTTAAATAAAGGGCATACTTTTGCAGAAATTTCTCAATCAACATTTTGCCATTTGAATTTTACATTGGTATTTTTTTCTGTGTGTAGTAATGGTAATAAACTAATAATTTTATATGATGTCATGTAAGACACATTCTTATTTTAGATAGTGATGCAGTTGTGGATACAGCAGAAGGAAAATGGACATACGTTTTTCTAATATTATATTGAGACAAAAAAAAACGCAACAAACAGATTTATTTACTTTTTGAGCAATTTTCTCTAAGTGTACAATATCATTTTCAATTAGAATATACAAACTTGTGTTTATGTGCTTGAATTGTACAACAAACGTTTGTTATATTAATGAATACAAATGTGTTGTTATTACAGTTACATAAGCGTATGCTAACACTTGTATTAAAAAACTTTTATATATTTTTTTTTTTTGCTTGCTACAAAAGAGAAAAAATTAACAATTATCATTTTGCCTTTTTCCATATAGAGTATTTAATATAAATTAAAGCTAAAGTAGGTTCGTAAAGAGTTCTGTGTGAAAATACAAGTTTATTATTAGTTGCTGCAACAAGTGCTGTTGCAATAAAGTTGCTCTTTCCCGTATTACGTATACATACGTAATAAGCACAAGCACATTATTGCAAAATTTATAGCAAAAGAGTTTGTGATGAAGTGAGGTGTCGGAAAAAACAGAGTTTATTTAATTTATGCATTTATCAAGTGTCTGCTTGAAAAGTTTAAAGTGTTTTTTTTTATATATGAAATTATTAAAAAAGCAAAGTATTAGAACAACAAACAGAACAGCTGAGTCACTTAAATGAACACTTTGGGCCAGCCACATAATGACTTTGAAAACATTAATGATTACTACTTGTTGATTCAGTTTTTAAATTAAAATTATTTAAAGATATATTTCATTAAAATTTAATTTATTTTGTATGAAAATTTACTTTAAAAACGTTTGTTGAATTTAATTAGCCAGTAAAAAATTGATCTTTCTGGTAAGAAGTTTTGTAAGGGAAAACACAATACTCCCTTACAAAGCTCCTAACAAGAGCCATGATTTTTATGGCGAATTTCCGCTTGGAAGCACTACTTTTTTTCCTCTCAGCTACAAAAACATTTTGATGACCGATTGCGTAACAAAAAAATGTAATATCTATGTTCGGTAATATTTCGGTAATGCTAGTTAAACACATTTTAAAACCATCTCGATACAACCTGCTTCATGTAAGGGATTAAGAGAAGCACTTATAACTTTGTTCGTGAATTGTTTCTTTAAAATAATGATTTAAATTATTCACTTACAACCTGCTTACTTATAAGGGATAATGCGCAGTTATTCCATCATTTTTATTTACTTAAATTAAGAATTCACTTCAATGGTATTCACTTTTTTGTTGTTTCTTAGTAGCATGTAATAGCTAACGCATGTACTTTTCTTGCTTCCAGTAACCTTAAAATTTTTAACTGGGTATTGTTTATGAGTACGGGGGATATAGATAACAATTTAATGATTTTCAAATCCATTTTTTAAGTTTTCTTGAATATTACTTTAATGAGTCATTGGATGCAGCAGGAAAATGAAAAATTGTTTGCTTCGTAACGTGATTGAACAGCAGATTCAGTTCTATAACGTAAGTCATAAAAAATCTTGTAGTACATCACTCTTGGCATAATTTTCGATAAGCCCTTTGGTTTTGAAATATCAGCCATGGAGAAATATATGAAAAGTCCTATAGTTCGGTGCAATACTCTACACTGAAAAAATAGAAAACCGACTTAATTTAAAAAATTAGTTAAGACAATTAATTTTTTTTAACTGATTTTGTCCCTGCAAAACAAATTTGTATTTTTCGAGTCTTGCCACAAAATTTTAGTCAGTTAAAAATTTAATTGCAAACCAAAATATTTTTTATATAAATTTTCATATTATTCGAATGTGTATTAAAGACCTGCACGAGTGTATCAGTAAGTATTGTTAAAACAGATACACCAGATATTTATCTGTTACTACTGATATAAATGAGAGAATTAGTGTAACTGATATTGTATGGTTTTGCTTTTGCCCACTCACCATATCTTAAAAACAAAAACAGATGCTTATGGTTTTGGATTGAGTGTGTCATAACATTTTTTTTTGCTTACAAATATCTGTTGTCACCATAAGTATTTCTACAATATCTGTGGTTATCTGTTGTATGCTAAAATATTGTTGGCGAGTTGATGAAAATAAGAGAGTTTATAAAAACTTGTATAAGATCTCAACCAGGGGTGCCAGATGGTTTTAGTAAAAAATCGGCATATTTTCAAAAACAAATCGGAAATCAAATTATGAAAAAACGGCAAATTAAAATTACTGTTTAAAACACAATAAAACATTTTTTAATGACAAAAACAACAAAGCAAAACAATTAACCATTACATAATGCTTTAAAAAAAATAAATAAAAATAAATGTTTTATAAATTTTATTTAATTAAAAAAATTCCGGGGTATCTGATAGCAGATTTATAATTTCAAACTTAAATAAAAAATTTAATAATTGACACAAAGTTTTATTAAAAGCATTGAACGGTTAAATGGAAATGCAATGGAAATGGATTTTATTTTTTAAAGAATATGTCATCCACATGTCATTTGTCGACTTGAACACACTGTTCAAAACGGAGCCTTGTTTTTCGAGAATTTAAAAAAAATGACCCAATTTTCTCATGTAAAGGTATTTAATGTTTCAATCGAGGGTTGGAGGTTCTTGGAGACCAGTAATGGTAGATTTGTTTGTTGACGTGGCTATTTAAGTGAAAATGAACTTTGAACAAAATTGTCGACGAGCAATTACGTAAGAATCATTGCCCTTAAAAAATGTCTCCTAAGCGAACGCGCGATGCTCACTCGACTACTGTGACTAACAAATCCTCCCAATCGATAATTCCAACGGCGCCAACCTCCCTCCGCACCGTTTATTACTTTTTGAAATAATCGCACTAAAAATATAATTTTGCCACCGACACCCTTTATAAGAATAGATTTTACTTAAGGGTAAATGGCAGGTACCGTTAATAAGAGTGATCCATATAATTTTAGCTTGAAAACTCTTCATATTAGAGTCAGCGGAGACATATACTGTCTTATACCAATAGGTTCGTCTCTTTAAGAACCTATGGTGATCTAGAATAAACGATCTTAACTCCACAGTTAAAAATTATTTTTCAACGAAAAAATAAAAGTAGGTTTTAAGTATAAAAGTAGTAGTAAGTTCGGATGAACTCAATTTTCAATTGCGAACCTTTAACCATTATCGTTATATATATTTTATTTTGGTTGTGGTAATCAATTAAAGTAAAATTTATTTTTTTGGTTATTGATAACCTAAGTAATTTTTTGGTTAGATACAAATATCTTTTGGAAAAAATTATTTATTTATTTATATTTATTTATAGCAAAATTTAAATATGATTATTTCGCCTTTTGCTTTTTTCCTTTTTCCTAAAAGAAGAGCAAGTTAAAAAAGACAAAACAAAAAAAATTTAAAGCGCAAAGAAAAAAAAATCTTCTCTGACTGGTAATAACAAAAAGCCGGTTCAATAAAAAAAAAGCAGGCGACGATTACAGATTACAACGATAAAATACTGATCAGTGTACAACTTGACAGCTTGTACAAAAATTTGTTTTACTTTCCATACAAATACCGTTTCCGCTTGGAAAAGGTAAAACACACAAATTGTGACGTTTATTTGATTCCTACATTGTATAGAAAAAAAAAAAAAATCTTGTTGTGTTTGTCTGGCATCAAAAATATCACTTGTCGTCGTAAATTATTTCTCAGCAATAGTGTGACTTTTAGCAACCTTTTGTGCTGCTATTATCTCCGATTTTGCGTCTATTAGCATACATTGGTTTTTGATTTGGCGGCTAACAGACAGAAGCTGTTTGTTTCATTCTTTTTCCTACAACATAAAAGTGATTGCCGTTGCTTTTTGAGCTTGTTTAAATAAAAAATTTTTGCCATTGTTAAAAAAGCAAGTTGCAGCTGCTTTTGAAAAGTGTGGGCTATTTTAGCAGTAGAACTTTTCAATTTTGATTTTTTTTAATTAAGAAAATGACAAAATTTGGCTCAAAATTTGATACGAATTTTAGCACGTTTTTGTTTTTTCAAATTAATTTTTTTTAAAGGTTTCGTCACCAGCTTACGTTGTTGAAAAAAAGATCGTAATTTGAATACATACACAGAAAAAAGTTATATGATAAAATGTAAATGAGCTTCGTCGATTCGTCGAAGAGTAACCGTGCAGGGTTAATTGAGCGATATATACCCCCATAATACCTCTGAACGAATATTTGTAATACGATCTCACCCTACTAGTTATTCGCAAATTACCGAAACGTTTTTTGCGAGAAGGGGTTGAGGACTTAAGTCATTTTTAAAGGCCATTTTTATGAAGGGAGAGTCTTACAGCTTTTAAGCCTTAAAATGTTTGCAAGATATTGGCTAAGGATAATTAAGATTTCGGAGCATGAAGTCTTTAATAGAAACGAATGTGTAAAAAGTATTAATTCCGCAGAAAGCATGCAGGAGCTCCATGCAGTGCCATTTTATGCTTTAATAAAAGCATAGTTATTCCCATGACTGAAAGCATACACAAATGTTTATGTCAGGAGCGTAGTAACGTAGGGATGTTTTTTTTTAAACCTACTGTACTGTGCTTTTTTTGGGCCTTCGATTGTGATCGGGTAAGCCACCCAAGCTATTCTACATAAATTTTCTCACATTGGGACGTTGGTAGACCCATTGTTTAAACCAGGTGTTAAGACTACCGTGTGTTAAGGTAGACAATGAGAGGTACTCACGTTAGTCTCGACCAAAGCTGCCGCCCCGAGACATGTGCATTTGGTCTTAAGGATCAGATCTCTAAAATGTCATGCTGACCAATGTCTCTTCGGATATCACGATATATACGTTAAGGTTTTTTAAGCGATAACACATTGGCTTGGCTCCACGAAACCTTTGTCGAAACGATCGTAAGTATGTTTAAATTTTTTGGATTTCACTTTGTAATGCATAATTGCGGATATATACCTTCAACTTCAACAAATATTAGACGATCCAGGTGAGACCAAATCTGATAACCGAAACAAGAGAGTGCACGACAAGGAAACGTCATATGCAGTAATTAAATTGTTTTACGGAATACGTTAACACATATAGACCACATCAATAGCATTTAATATCTAAAAAAATAACTGTAGTATTATACAACCAAAACCATAGCACGAAATCAGAGGCAAATTAAGAGCTTGCGTTACATATCTCAATGAGACTATTCAATCATTTTTCAATTAATAAGACATAAAAAAACTTTTGTTAATTTTTAACGATTCGTTAAAATAGCGATTTTCTTTTACATAATATAACAAAAGTTTTATTAAGTACTAAGTTAACTAATAACAAAATATTGTTAAAAGTTTGTGATACATTTTGTCCAATATTCTATTAAAAATTAATAAACATTAAAAAAAATTCATAAACAATTTAACTAACAATACCCTTCTTTAGCGTATCTTATGCTCGCAATCTTTTTTCCTACCATATTTCAAGTATTTTGTCTGTAAAGAAAAATACTTGAGAGGAAAAAAGTATCATCATAATCTTTTATAGATATTGTAATACAATTTAAAAGTTAATTTTTTGTTATAAATATCTTAAACTAATACACAAACGCACATAAAACTATTATGTTTTACAAAAATATTTTGTTCACATCATCATAAAACCCAAACACTTGCACTTATACACTCACGCAACACTCCTGACTAGGGGCCGGCATTATATGCAAAAACATAGTTTTCTTTTCGACCTCTTTTTAGTTATTTATCGGAATAACATTTTTGCTAAAAAATGGCATCGATTTGTTTGTGCATATTGTTTGCATACTTTATGGTTAATGCATGTTTTGACACATACATGGTATTTAAAAATGAATACAAATTTTCAACTTATGTTTATCTTTGCTAAAAATATTAATAAATTGCATAATATTTTTTTTTTCTTCATAATTTGTTTGGTCTTTTTAAATTAGAATGATAATTTCTTTTTTAAGGAAACAAAATTTGACACCAGCAAAAATTAAAACAAGTTAGAAAATATAGTGGGTCAAGCCTGACCATATGATACCCTGCACTACAGTATTAAAAAAGATATTTTCGAAAGTGTAGCCTATTTGGAACACATGGGCAATCATGGACCCACAAGAACAAACTTATATTATGAGCTTTAGCTTTATATAAGAGTTCTTTGTGTTGAATATTGGTTGCACGTGGATACCAAATTTAGTCAGGCTTGACCGACTGAACTTTCTTTCTTGTTTATTTGTGTAATAGTTACGAGGCTAATTTGGGAACCTGTGTAGACCCTCCTGATATGTCTATTGATTCCAAATCCTAAACTTAAACTCTAATACACGTTCTTGATTAGCATCTGGAATTTAATTCAAACCGGACTAACCAGAATCAATTCTATTTTTTTCCAAAACCACCCACTTTGTGTCAGTTACAATCAATTGGTATAGCAAAAAATGGTCAACATGACTTACGATCAAATCGAACGAACACCTTATATATTTGATTTTATTCAAATTTTTTTTTTTTCAAAATGTCGCTTACGATAATTTCGCGAAACGGAGCCTTAGTACTTAGAAGATATGCTTAATTAATTCTAGCTAGAAGTTATCTTCAAAAAGTGAAACGTTGGATACAATCCTTCTACTCTATAGTATTGGAAGGCTTATAAGGGAAGGTTTGCCATAGGGTTCCACTGAAATTTCGAGGACAACACAGCCGAAAAAGCCAATTTAATGCGCATGTTTTTGAATAAAAAGTGTTTGAAATTTCGCACCCTACTCTCAACTGATTGTTATTGTGTCTTTAACTTTTCTCAATATATTTTTTTTTCTTTTGCTGTATTTTTTCAGAGACTGAGATATAGTGTCATCGATAAATTCTCATCACGTTCTTTAAATATTTTTCTATCACCTCTATTGTTTACACAGAAAAATATGTTTGTGTGTTTGTGTAAACTTTTTCTAATACACAAACAAAAACATACAAAAATCTATTGTAGCAACTTTTGGCATTTATATTGGTTTGTTGTTGCTTTTATAGTACAAAGAGTTTTGAAAGTAGCATAGATAAACATTAACGAATATTTTAAGTGTATGTGTGTGTGTGTGTCTTCACATTTGTGCGTTTGCCGGTGTACTGGGACTGAATATAATCTTTAGACAGGAGCACCAGAAGCATAAAAAATAGACACACAAACTTAAGGTTTGGTTACCCATGTTGCAAAACAAACCATTCTAAGTAGCAATTGCAATACATAATATATATATCTACAAAAACACGATGGTTGTTAAAAAAGAATATATAACGATTATCTTAGTTTTTTTTTTGTAATAGGGATTACAAAATAATTAAAATCTGTAAAATCGGTACAATTTTTAAAACTCCTTATTATCCTGAACTAAAATTTATTTTCATTTCAATAACTAGTTTTTTTTTTTTTTTTAATTCAAAATATGTATTTTCTTTTCATTTTTTTTTTTTTTTTGTGGCAAACAACCCTCGTTTCGTTGTCTACAAAACTGCAAAGTAAAATTCCTTAAGTCTTCGTTGTTGTCCTTATAGTCTCTTTGGACTAAAAATATCTCAAGACATCGAAAAATAGCTAAAAAAAAAAAAATACGAAAAGAAAAAGTAAACGTAAACGAATAAAAGCAAAAACCAATGCTTAAGAAAACTTTTATTATTTGTTTTCTATAGATGACATTCATAGATGATGAGGATGTTGTTGCTGTAGTTCTAGATATATTTAGCTGAGTTGAAATATTGTTCGGATTCAATTCCATAATATCTTTACTAATAAAAAACAGTAAAAGAAAACATTATTCCTTTATGTGTCTTATTACATTTGCTGGTGTTGTTAGTCTTGGGAGAAATATTTAAGTACAAACTCACATTTATGTTGTTTTATGTTTATTTTAATCTTTTTTCCAGTTCTTTTTGAAGCAAAATTTTTAGCTTATGATCTGCAGGAGTTGCTTTTATTTTTTTTTTTTTTTTGTGTACTATTGTTACAGTTTTCCTCCTGTGTAAATGAGATTTTCGCCCTTGTTTGCAAAAAAGCAAATACAAATTCTTCAGCAGTAATATTCAATATTAGAGGCAGGAATAAACAAACTTCAGTTTTTAGTGCGGTGGAGACTTAGGTAGGGAGGGAATTGGGAAAATCGTTCTCCATAGCAAAAGAAAGGGTTCATTTTTTATATAAGTTTGTCACTCCGTTTTTTATTTATACAGTTACTATGTTCTGGATCCTTGACCCTATAATGTATACATATTCGAATATAGCACTCTTACTTGTTCTTTTTCACCTTGAAATAAACTTAAGCCCCAACTATAATATGATTAAGTTGGATTAAGCAATTGTGCGAATACATGTGATTCATATCTGACGAACCATATTGAACTTAATAAAATACTCACTTTCCGTAAGGAATAAAATATTTTTTGATTTTATTTTTGTTTTCATAAATGCTTTTGTTAATTTTTGACAGTAGCTTAAGCCAGCTTACGCATATTATAATTAGGCCTTTAGAAAGAATACTTTTAACTTTTAATTTTACGGTGCAATTGGGAATAAATTTTTTTTTTTCATAATCATCGTCTTGAAATTTTCATGAAATAACTTAAAATGGCCGGTTGTATGAATGTGCAAACTTGCCAGACTGGTTTCATCAAACTCCTTTATAACTTTTGTGCAATTTTAAATAATTTATGGTAGTTTTAAAGAAACGTCAATACAAAAACAATTTAAATAATAATAAAACTTCTTTCGTGTTTTAATTTTATTTAATTTTTTTTATTTTTTTTTTTTTTTTTTTTGTAAGGACGCCTCTTCATCTGTTTTTTAAAATGCTCAATTAAAAATTAACGCATAAAACTCGACAAAGCCAAAAATAGCACTCTTGCTTAAGATACTAAACGAAATGTAACTTTACCATATTTGTCGGAAACACTGTTGCCAAAATTTCACCACCAAAAACCGCTTTGTTTTTGTTAAAAAAAAACCAAATTGTATAGCAAAATAAGATTGGCGGTAACAATTATTTGGTTCAAATAACCATAATATGTTTTAAAATTTTTCATTAAATATGGGTTTGTTAGAAACATGTTTTTTCTCTACATTCTCATAAGAAAAATGTCAGAATAAATGCAACATTTATCTCCATTTTACAAAATTTTGCTAAATAAAAATAGCTAATATATAAATTCATTTTTTTTAATGCTACAAAATGTCAAAATTGGCAACACTTGTCGACATTTTGTAATTTATTTATTATTTTGTTTATATATGTCAGCGGTATTTTCTAAACGAGGCTTTCTGTTATACCTTATTAGAAAAAGCGCAAACTGTCCAGTTAAACTTCATTAGGTTGGCTTGTTCCTTCATACTTTTTCCTTTTACGTACCATTCCGCTTTATCTAAAATAAATAATACACTCATATATTTTTAACAGCTCCGCAACTTCCTCTGACATCGTCCAAACTCAATACGGAAAGCAAAAGCACTTTATTTGTTTAACCATTAGTCTGAGATCTGAAAGTGAACTCATAAAAGTACTTAATGTCGATGCATTGGATTTTAAGCTGTGTTCGAACATAAACATATCTGTTTTTAGCGTTCTGTACGGTAGAAATGTGCAAACACAAAAAATAATAATGTTTGAGTAGTAAATACCTTTAAAAAAACCTTTTTCTGTATGTGATCTTCGTACACGAAAATAATACTGTACTTATTCAACTCAATATAAAGATGAGAGCATTTTATTGCGTTCTCTTCTTTATCACATTAATGTACGTTGGTTTCAGTTGTGATCAGCGCCCTTTTGGCTGGTAAATAAAACAAATACAATACATATGAGTTTTTAACGAAAAAAAAAAAATCAAAAAAAAAAAGACAACAAAAAATTTTTACACAAACAAAACATGTACATAATACCCACATACACAGGCTATTCGTTCTGTGGTCGTGCAAATTGGAAAGCAACAACAACCATACTAGTGAGAACCGTTGGTAAAAAAAAAAACACAAAATAGCATTATAATATTTTATTACTGTTTTATAACGAAAAACAGAACACTACCTAATGTTTGTTTCTTATTTTAAATAGCTATGAACGGTTTTGAACACAAACACTAAAAATAAATATCGTTTCAGCGTGTGTGAACCGTACGCTAAATAATGTGAAATGGTATGAAATGGGAATGTAGCACATTTAAACGAAACCTCGTTAATGTTCGGTTTATTTTGGAACAAGTACTTTATATGGTGTCTTAACCGATGCCTCAATAAAAATCGATGACACTAGAGATTCTATAAAACTAGCAACATTTCGAGTCATTACCGCCAAAAAAAGGTTAAGTGACAAAAACAAAATTTTACAGGAGAAGGTTATTTTTATTTAATTTCATTGTTTCTGCTATAAAATCGTAACGGTACCTTATGTGACCTTGACATTTTAAAATATGATTTAAAAAAAACGAAAATTGAAAATAATGTGCTTAAGCTATTTTTGCGGTAGGGGTTCGATGTAATTGTACAACACTCTGGCATCAGGCTGTGAAGTCGGCGTTGAAAATACGGTAGTGAACGCTGGATGCCTTCGATAGACTTATAGTATGTTCACATTTGGCTTCTTAAACGCGTTTAAGCAGTTCGAACTTGATTAAGCTCTAATCACTTCAAAATCGAGATAATTAACCATACATTGAAGTGATTTGTTAATCACTTCAAATTGACATGATTACAACTAAATCACTTCATAAATCACATAGAATCCACTGAACATACCTGAAATGTAGAATCGCCAACATGATCGTGTATAACCGGCCAAGATTTCTGCTTAATGTTTTTATTTTTTTACTTAAATAATTCATAAATTTCCACAGTTTCATCATTAAAATGATTAAAATAATCTTCTGATAACTTTATAAAAGTGTTTTTATCCATTTTTAATACTTTAAAGAAATATAAATTTGTTTGTTGTTTTTTGTGTGTTTGTTGTGTGTGTTTTTTCTTAATCATCTGTCATCATAATCATCTTAAATGTAATGTGAACGGCTTTGATTAGCTAAATCAACATTTTGCTTAAACGCGTTTAAAAACCTAAGTGTGAACTTAGCATAAAATCGGTTATAATTGTAGGTAAAATCTTGATTTGAGTCCATCTTTTAAACTAAGCAAATAGCATGTTCACACGAATACGTTTTTCTTAGTTCGCTCTATCATTCGTAACTTACAACCTCATAATAATTCGAACTACAATGTAATGTAATTAATACATGGTTTAAGTTAAATACTTTAAAAAAATCTAGGAATTAAATTTTTTTTAATCGTTCTTTAACTAAACATTTTATCGGAAAATGGAGCTTGATCTCTGTTCACTTTTATTTCATATCGAAATTCAATTTTTTTTATTAAAAGATCCAAATTACCTCAAACAGCACGTAATCAATATGTGGATTTAAAAAAAGAGGTATGAATTCGTTCGTAAAGGTAAAACGTTTCCTTATTCATAAAGTTTCACCTTTACGAAAAGTATTCTAACCCTAGCAACTATTTCTTTTGCACATATCTGCTTTATGCCGCACATTTGCGAAAAATTTCAAAGAACCCTTAAAGTTGTCATACCTTCAATGAATTTGTAAGTACAATTTAACACACAAAAACGCACACATAAATACCAAGAGACTGGAATTTCCTAAAGTGATTGTGTAAATGTGCATTAGAAAAGTGGCGTGGCAAAACCGTTAAAACATATTTTATGATTTTTTCGGTAAACTATTGCTATTTATCCTTAAGAGGATAAAAGAAAGAAGAAGAGAGAGAAAGCGATGGTAGTGTTTGTGTGTTACACCTTGTAGTTGTTGTTGTAATGTTATGACTGTTGCTAAAAAAGTTGTTGTTTTTTTTAATATATACTTTAAAATCGCAAAAAAATTATTTGTGTGGCTTGTTGCTATTAGAGTATCTTTCCAAATATAAGGTATTTTAAAGGGTTTTCTAAGACGAAGAAAATTTAATAGAAAACCTTCTTCTGGAATAAAAATATTTAAACAGGATATGCTTAGGTGTTTGAAGAGAGCACCGCATTCTTTACGGCTGACTCTCTAGAGTACTTGTATCTCTTGTATCTATCTTAGTTGCAGCTAATATTAATACTTAAACACTATAAAAATGTTAGGTCAGTTATGACTGGTTACGGTTAGGGACTTGTTACTAGTAAGAACACTTCAAGAATCACATAATGGCTGTGATTTAAAATTCAATCGCGAGAAGGTGAATTCTATAGATTTTGGAGAGTTGATTTTTGAGATAGTTCGACCAACCGATAAGCATTGTGCGCTGCAGACACGAAACCATAAAGGCTAAAATGGCTTTTAATTGCGAATCTTCGCAATTCGAATTTACATGACACTAATTTCCATAAAATCGGTTTGAGCAACAAAATACAGATTGATTTTGAAAACTTTTATACTAGCTTTAAGTCTTAATTTAAGCATGTTGATCTCTACGACTGGTGTGATCTTAGAAACGAAGCTCAAGATTTTGATTTTGACTACTTCTTTGTTTTAAGGTCCACATGAAGTCAGCAACAAAACCTGCTATGAAACTCTTGATTGAAGATTCTATAGAAACATTAATTTCTATACCCTCCACCTCTACGAGTATTATATATTAACCCTAGAATACTGTGGTTTTTTTTAATTGTTGCTACGCAAGTGTGTAGCGGGCTAACGGAACCAAATTTCAAAGGTGCTCGCAACATTAGCTTTTAAGCAGTCACGAAATCAAAAATAAAACATATTCAGTCTTCCAAGAGCTTTGAGCGTGTGTTCTTTAAAAGGCTACACGTAAATTTTACATAAAAATCGGCAATATGAAGTGAGCACCAAATAAAATTTTTTCTTGCAGTGTTGGTGTTTTTCTTGCTCTATAAAATAAATTATGTTATAAAGGTTTCGTTTAAATGTGCTAAATTCCCATTTCATGCTATTGATATACTGAAATTTATTGTTGATGGGATAAGCTATTCCTAT
The DNA here is from genome assembly GCA_963931875.1 of Pollenia griseotomentosa. NCBI lineage: Eukaryota > Metazoa > Arthropoda > Insecta > Diptera > Polleniidae > Pollenia > Pollenia griseotomentosa. The sequence goes on from OZ007563.1 coordinate 53,163,045, forward strand.
GCGCATTTCACTGGTTTCTTAGGCCAGATTGTCTGGAAACTTCATCCAAAATTTTAACTACAGATATTCTACAAATATCATAGATATTATACAAATAAAACTGTTAAGCGAATAAGAATTATAAACCCCAGTTTTACTTGTAACAATATCAACAAACAACAACAATAAACAGTGAGTTTATCTTTTCTTTTTTGTCAACTCTTAATGTAGTTAAAAGTGGGTAAAGAAAAAACAAAAATAAAAACAAATTACTTTATTTTATTTTGCCAGTTCAGTTTTATTTACACTGCCACATTCATATTAGTTATCAAAATTTTTCTTTGGATTCAAACTGGCAAAATAAAATAAAGTAATTTGTTTTTAAAAAGTAAATGGGACATTAATATAGCATTAATTTAGGCGTTTTAGGAGAAGATTCTTTAGTACGTAACATTTACGTGGCGTTAGTATTAACGTATTAAAAAATATCGTTATGATTCTAGGGCTAAGTTTGTCTTTTCGTATGTAACAGCAAAAAATATTTACCAAAGACCCCATAGAGTATACACATTTATATATCTGATTCTTGAGTTATTCTAAGTCAATTAAGCCATGCCCGCCAACTGTCTGTATGTCTGTTCAAAACACGCTCCTATCCGAACGACTTAACAGAAAAGAATGATTGGGGGGTCAAATTGTTTTTAGCTCTCCCAAAAACAATCTGTTTTTGGGGAAAATTTCTATTTTTGTTCCATTTATACTAAACTTTATATTTGGAACCAATACTAATAACTTTTTTTTATGTACCTAAGCGATATATTGTTATACCAGCGACAACAAATTTTTAAAAAAAAGTATGCATAAAATTTATGGCGCAATGCAGGTTTTGCCTCGAATTTAGACAGGAAATTATACTATTAGCATTCATGATGGTCAGTCCTTAACTTAAAAGCCTCATGCTGAGAACCTCTTTAATGCGCCTCAAGCGCTAACAAGTAACAACAATCTAATGGCCAATCCATAATTTATTATAGGTCACACGTAAAATTTACTTTAGAAAACATGTTCATAAGTCAAAAAACATAACAACTATATTGTGATGAAATTTTCTTTAATTTAGATTTATATGACCAAAGATATTATTTTAAGATTATTTGAACATCAGTCCATAAGTTCTCCGAATGCACTTTAATATTCTTCAAACCGTGACGAATAATGATATTTTCTATCATGAAATTTGGCACTCATAAGTTTTTGATGACTAGAAAAAAATATTACAGATCCCATATTAAGTTCCATCAAGAAATATCCTTGTCTTTGGTGTAGTGTACTCAGGAAAGGGCAGAGGCAAATATAAAATTATTTGTAATTTGATTAGAATTGCAAATTGTTGTTATTTACAGATTTCCCCACTAATTTCCAAGCAATAAACGATCTAAAAATACATTCTTGGTTCCTGCAAATAAACGTACCTGTCATAAAACCCCTTTTATACTCGAATTTTAAGTACCATAAAATTGTATAGATGTAAGTTGATTTGGTAGTTCAACGTTGAAGTTGCTACTTGTTGTGAATAGAATAGCATAACGATAATTTTATTGTGCGTGTTCTTTGATGGAATATTTTAGTATTAAATATGTATTTTGTTCGACCTTTAATATTTCAAATATTACTAAATTTTCGAGCTTAAGGTCTTTTTGTTATAAAAAACTTTTAACGTTTATTTTAAAACCAATATTTCGGCACTTTCTTGAGTGCCTTCTTCTGGGTTTTTTTCTAAATTAAGAAAAAAAAACCCTGAAGAATGCACTCAAGGAAGTGCCGAAATATTGGTTTTAAAATAAACGTTAAAAGTTTTTTATAACAAAAAGACCTTAAGCTCGAAAATTTAGTAATATTTGTTTTTATTTTAGTATTAGAAATAACAAGTACAAGTGCTATATTCGGCTATGACTACGGTGACCATATTTTTCAAATGAAAAAAGGACATTTCGAAATGTAGTAAGAATTATAAATAGTATCAAGGTTATTGGATAGGCAATAAGATAATTCAAAGAATATGATATTAGCAAGTAGATCCACTATTAATACATATACCTATTTTATTGTCTATGAAAAAATCAATAAAATATACCTAGAAATTCATATAAAAAAATGATAATTGATATATATTTCTGTATAGTCCATTTGAAATTTTCACTTTGTTATTAAAAGTGGTTCTTACGTTACCAATTTTAATTGGGACTTTTCGATAATCCAACAAAATTTTAGCAATTGAAAGTTATCTTTTTGTTGGCGCACTAAAGGACGGCAGATACAAACAAAATGCTACAAGCTTCATTATATTTTTACCTCCAATATTTTTTTCATTGAAATAGCCAAAATGTTTCATCTATATTTGATCCACTGAAGTATCATCTTTTCTCGACTTATCACCCAATCAAAATGTTAAATTTTTGTAAACACTGCAGCCCATTGATTTTAATCGTCAATACAGAACACTACCTGCAACTTAGTGTGCTAAAATAGTTTTGATAACCAATGGTAAAAACACATTTTCTTATCGTGCAATTTATTTTTACCTAAAGTCCTTTAAAGTAAGAGCAGCCTCAGGCATTGGAATATGTTGTGACTCTAGATGACTAATATATTTATGAAATAAAGGGTGGTTAAATTGTAAGGGCCGATGTTGAATGTGAACCACACCTAAACGCCAAGTTTTTTTCCGAATTTTATTTGACATTTCTCTATTTCAGACTTACTCAATTTGAACCATGGAGAGATACACAATCCAACAACGTGATAAAGTTATCCAGACTTATTATGAAAATGGATGATAAATTTCGAAGAAAATCATCTTCAGTGATGAGGCACATTTTCACCTCAGTGGATTTGTCGATAAGCAGAATTTCCGCATTCGGGCGAATAATAATCCAAGAGTGATTGTCGAAAAACCAATGCACCCACAAAGAGTGACTGTTTGGTGCGGTTTATGGGCTGGCGGCATCATCGGGCCGTATTTTTTCCAAAATGAGGCCGGTCAGGCAGTTTCTGTGAATGGTGCTCGATATCGTGAGATGATAACGAACTTTTTATGGCCCGAATTGGAAGATATGGATGTGGACGATATGTGGTTTCAGCAGGACGGTGCCACTTGCCACACAGCTAACGAAACAATGGCTCTTTTGCGCAACAAATTCAATGGCCGTGTTATCTCACGTAATGACGATGTCAATTGGCCGCCAAGATCATGTGATTTGACACCGTTGGACTTTTTTCTTTGGGGTTATTTGAAAGAAAAGGTGTACGTCGATAAGCCAGCAACAATTCAAGAGCTAAAGGATGAGATAATTCGGCACATTAACGGCATAGAACCTCCATTATGCCTCAGGGTCATCGAAAATTTGGACCATCGGATGGAGGTGTGCCGCCGTGGTCGCGGCGCCCATTTGGCCGATATTTTGTTCCACACATAATTGAGTAATACCAATATATGAGGAGCCGCAGTACAAAACGTACTTTTTCACACATTTAAAATTTTTGGGAAATTGAGGTTTATTTATTTCGACCCCTTAAAAAACTGTATAAACCTGGAAATAGAAACAAGTTTTTTGCTAACCAAAAGATGAATCAGACTGCCGTAAGTCAACACATTAAATGTCAAGGATGTTTAATATCCAACCAATTTTATATCGAAAAAAGTACGTTTTGTTAAAAAAAAATTAAAAAAGTACGTTTTGTTTAAAAAAATATTTAAATTTTCTACAGATTCTTGTAATTCTTCCATGTTTTAATTATACTATTGTATTAATTATTTTTTTCATAACATTTATTCACCAAACAATAGTTAAATTAAATTATTGTTATCTATTCTCGAAAGCTCGTTAAACAAATACAAATTTACATTAAAACAAAAGAATAGTTTAAAAAATAGTTTTTGTTTATCATAAATTTCTAAAATTAAATAAACGTGAGAATTTTGACGCATTTCTCTCTCTAAAAAACGGTATATTGTATGATAAATAAAAAAACAATTTCTTAAACTTTGTTTTTGTTTTAATGAAAATATTAACTTTTTCGACGCGTTTTCAAGAATAGTCACCATTATTTAACAGTTAATTTTAACGCAAAGGAAATGACATAACTAAAGGCTCAGTTAGCCGGGAGTAACAGTAACGCTGCAAATCAGCTGCTTCATTTTGTTGTATGTAAAGCAATTAGGACGATTATAGTTAGCAGTAAGATGTTACGTCTCAATCTGTAAGAAATAGATTGGTCTTACTTTTTTACGGTAAGGTTACTGTTACTGTTACTCCCGGCTAACTGAGCCTTAAACGTCCATTAAATTAAGAATATTAAGAAATGTCATGTTATTAAAACAACTACACAAAGAAATGGCAAAAACAATGAAAAAAGCACGTTTTGAAAAAAAAAAAATTAAAAAAGTAAGTTTTGTTATGCAGCAATTTTTTTTAACCCATTTTTTTGGTAAAAAAAAAGAAAAAAATATGCTAACTAGATTTTTTCTTAAAGATTTTAACCTAAATATTATAAAAATATCAAAAAACCAATTTGTCAAAAAATGTGAAAAAGTACGTTTTGTTCTGCGGCTCCTCATATCATAATAAAATAAAATTACAATAATTTCCTAAATAGTTTGTGTTTTATTCAAAATCAACATCGGCCCTTGAAATTTAACCACCCTTTATATTAAGCTTGGATATGTGACAAAAGTAACCACAATCCAGCACATGGATCATCAAAATAATTTTTGCAATATCATCGGGCTCCTTTATTGAGAGAGAAAATATTCTCTCAATTAAACGAACAATTTTAGAATTCGATCTTACGGTGGCATTAATGTTAACCAGCGTGTTTTGCTGTATAATTGTTGAAATTTTGGGGTTTTAGGATAATAAAACTTATAGTTTTTGAGTTTAAAGAAGAAGTCATAATCTAACAAAAGGACTATTCACTAAAAAAAAGGAAAATTTGTTGACTCTTAAAAAAAGGACGAATGGTCAACGTAGCTATGCCAAATTTGTTATACCCTTCTTAATAATGCGATAAGAACAAACAGTTATGTAAATACAGTTTTTTAGACATAAATAAATCTTTTTTGTGCTGCGCCCACTTCTCTAACCGCGCCCACATTTTGTCAGATATTATGTATTGATTAGATGCTTGTGCTCAATTTGGAAACATTGGCTTTTGCCGTTCAAGATATTCAAATATCTAAAATGCCACGTCCACTTCTCTAACCCCGCCCACATTTTGTTGGATGTTGTGTATTGATAACCAAGATGCTTGTAATTAATTTGGGAACTTTGGCTTTTGCGCTCTCCAAACATACAGACATCAGTAATATATTTGTACTTGAGGAGCCACACTCACTTCTATAATCCCGCCAACATTTTGTGGGAAGTTGAGTTTTGATAACCGAGATAATGAATCTTTCCGTTCTCCAGATATACAGAAATTTATAATGTCTTTGTATAGGAAGGGCCACGTCCACTTCTCCAATACCGCCCATTTTTTCAGAGAGATTGTGTATCCATAACCAAGATACTTGTACCTTATTTGGAAACTTTGCTGCTGCCTTTCTCTAGATACATAAAAAAGAGAAAAAAACCAACAACAAAGGATTTATATCTCAGCCATCTGTGAACCGATCTGGCTGAATTTGAATAGCAACCTTTGCCGCAGTATATGTGACATATAAATACATATATAACAACCTAGTCCACATTTCAACATACACACGGACATATGGACATTGTTAAATCAACTTCGCTACTTATTAGGATCCACTATATACACTTTTAAGGGTTTAAAGACAAAATTATAGAAATTACAAAAGGAATGAAAAACTTAAATATGTTCCTTTTATCTTCGGTGAAGGGTATAAAAACTCCTATTAAAGTCACAAAACATAGTAAAAACAAATATGATGACTCAAGAAGTTTCAATTTGAAAAAGTATCGTATAGAAAAAATGTCGAAGTAAGTTATATTAAGGGAGCTCAGCCAAGAAAATTATTAATGAATTTTAATAAAATTTTAATGTTGTAAAATTCCTTCCTTCAGTAAAAATAATTTAATGAAAAATTTAACTAAAAAAATATCAAAATTAAAAAATTAACACTTCAACTAAAAATCACAATTGTTCTTGGAAATATTTGATTAAATTTTTTATTAAGAAGAAATTGGATTCCACCTTTATCTATTTATCCAAATAACAGTTTATTCTTGAGCTTCTGCTCAACTAAATACATGGAGAAATAAAAAACAACATTTGCAGTAGTTTTGTTAACGCCTGCCACATTTTTGTTATATACAATTCAGAAAATAATGTTTTAATATTAAAAGAAGGTGTTTTTATGTTTATTTTATAAGTTTTTATTTGTTTCTCTCTGTATTTTTATTACCCAGCAAAAACTTCTCTAACCCAGTAACGAATATTGTAAAAGAAAATAGTATTTACATTTCATTTGTAATAAATAATTATTTTAAAAATTTTAGTTTTAAGCCATTTTTATTTTTCTTAAGAGAACCTTTCATGTAAGTAGAAACATTTACTTGACGAAAAACAATTTGGCTGGGCTGAGATTGATACCAATGCTACAATAAACAACATCTTTACTTACTCGTCCTGGGCCTTACCCACTACTCCTCTTCGGTATAATTTAATTAACAGTAAACAAATGATTTTTACACACAATATATAAAAAAATTACTATCGCAGTTGAGATTTAAGCTTTAGTCTTTCTTTCTTTATTGACTTTTTTTATATTTTGCCAATATGTATGCGAACTACTGTGTGAATAATGAGAAAGTACTTTGTAAATAAATGTAGTGTAATGCTGCGAGTAGCAATTAGATAATGTGCTTAGGAAGCTATTACATGGGTAGTTATTGTTAAAATGTAAGTAAAATTGTTGCTGGGTATTTTAGATATTTTGTCACAAATAAATGTTTGCAGATTAAATAATTATGGCGTTTTCTTTCCACCATTCATTTATTTTCCTTCTGTTTATTTCTTTGAACATTTAAGAAGATTAAATAGTGTTGATATTAATCTCCGATTTTGTTATTACAAAAAAAAAAAGATAAATAAATAAAAAGTGGGTGAAAAAATAAACATATTTACTACATATAATAAAATTAAATATTATGGCATTTTATTTAGTAATTTTATTTATTTTTCTTGTTTCTTGTGAGTTGCGTTGCATGTTGTGGGTTAATTTGTTGTAATGTTGACAAGTATACAAACAATTTTGAAACACGTAATATTCTTTTATTTTCATAGGAAGTTATTTAAAAGTTACAATATACTTTGTTTATATGGATATGTTCATGTGAAGTTTTTCTTTTTATGAAGGCCACTTTCGAGTTGAAAAGGCAACAAAGTGAAAAGTTGTGATAAAATATTAGATAAGATTTTTTCACCATGACGACAGACAGCTTGGGAAAAGATAATAGATGAGAGTAAATATTTTCTTTTTAGGGAATATCAAAGCTTAAGAACAATTTTAAAAATTTTCTTTCGTTTAGTTTAAAGTTGCCCATTCAACGACAAAGTCACTGAAAAAGATTTATTTGGGCTCAAACATTTTTATTAAGTTATTACTAATGAATCCATACGACCTAAAAGACTCATCCATAACTTATCGAGTAACCTACACCTTCGCTTAGGAAGCCAAGGCTTCCAAGGTCAGCCTCTGATTCAGCTTCAAAAATAAAATTGTGTTGGTACTCCATCAGCACGTTTAAAAAAGTAAGGTTAAAGCGAATTCATATGGCGTATGTCGAACTGCAAATAAAGGGTCACGCAATTTAGTTATGCAACGCCAGATCATTTACCAATATGTATGAGCTAAACGTAAAACGAGTAAAAGCAGATAAGCAAAAACGTCCTGATTTATAGTGCTCCACTATTTGAATATGGTCTTCAATCGTAATACTGAACCCACGATGTTTATCGGTTATGTACACTAAAGTGGACCATCAATGAAGGGAAAATCTAAAAAGTTATCTGTTTCAAAAAAGTAGACCAGTTTTGTGTTAGGTTAGGGTAAAAAAAAATTTGGTAAAAATATGAGCTTGATCGGTTGAAAATTGCCGTGCCGCATGCGCATTGAAATCTGTGAGAATGAAATTCGGGCTAAATGGAGAGAAAAACGCCCGTAACTACTGAGAAGTCTCCCCTAGAGATGTAAATGTATGAGCAACCCCCATTATTTTTGCATCCTCAATATTTCTCTAGAACAAACTTATCCTCTATCTCCAACCCTTCATACACACAGAAAAAAATACCAATGTAAAATTAACATGGAAAAATGTTGATTGAGAATCATAGTAATTTTCTGCAAAAGTATGCCCTTTATTTAAATTTATCATTATTTCATATTAATTTTAAATAAAATAACCTTAAGTCACGTTTATTTAATATTATTCACTGTTAAAATAAAAAAAAAAATATATTAAAATATAAATAAATATGGATTCAATATTGAATCCATAAAAACCTGTTTTATATTTAAATCAAAAGTTTATCTTGTTAAATTAACATGCATACATACTTAAGTATGTACATTTTTCTTTTCATTTTTAAAATATGTTATAAAAAGAAGACAATTCCCGTATTCTTTTAATTAAAATTATTTAGTTAAATAGTACATCAAGTTTTCAAAGTAGAATGATGCCGAAAACCATATTGGGCGATTCTGCTGATGCTTCTGTTATCAAAGGAGAATACAAAATAAGTGAAACATGTGTTACAGGGGTAAGTGTTTTGAATTATTCTTAAATAAATGCATATGTTGTCTCTGAAGCTTCTTCACACTGTTAAAACACACTCAAACCAATTTGATTCTACATGAAATTCACGTTGTTTCAACTTGAAATAACTTTCATTTAACGTGATTCGGATAGTTATTTCAATATACATAAATGACCTTTTGCTCTAACTTTACTGCAATGTTAAATTAACATGAATTAAAGATGTTTTAAAAGAAAAAAATTTAGTTCGAAGATATTGTAAAATCAGGTTGAGTTAACATGAAAAACGTATAAAGCAAAATCACCACCGAAAAACTTTAAATCGACCTTGTTTTCTACGTTTTTAACTTGATTTTTTTCTGTGTGTATGGTCCCCATACGACAAATTTAATTTTCTCGAAAACCGACTCTAGAACAAACGGACGGACAGCCAGACGGAAATGAAGTCCAAGATTAAAAAAACGGAATTGGTTTGGATTAATCCTTATTGGTTTGAAAACATACTAAAATTCCTACAACCATAACATGATAACATTCTATTCTATACGTGTAGTCATAGTATGTTTAAGATGTTAACATAATCTTTACTATAATAATATTTTGTTAGCGCCATTTTGTATCAGTTCTGTCGTAATATTTTATAGAAATTAAAACAAAAATTGTTCATCAAATAAAAAATTGTTGAATAAAATAGCACTGCTAATAACATTTAAATTTTTTTTCTGTGTACAAGTGCAAAAAATATTGACCATGTTATTTTAATGTTATTTTAATAGAAAAAGTAAAAAAAAATTATAAAATAATTTATAAATAATTGCGACCTACGACAAACGATATTATGATAACCTACAATTATAATATGATTACAGTAATTATAATATAATTATTTCAGATATGTCATGACTACTTTTAACTTATTATGATTAAAAAGACAAAGATATGATTACTTCTTAACTTATTTTGATTAACATGACAACAATATGATTACTTTTTAACTTATTATGATTAACATGATTATAATATGATAACTTCGTAATGTATTATGATTAACAGAACAGAGTGAGTTTCTCACTATATGTGCTATCGGCAGTAACTTAGTGACTAAGTTTCGCCTGCCTACGGATATTGTTATATGATAAGGATATCCAACAGAGCTGTAAAAATATTTATCGGATATTCTCCCAAGAAAGGATTTAGTAAACGATCTGGAAAATAATGTGCTAAAATTTAGTTTGAAAATTTTAATCATAACTTAAACTTATTTGATTTCCCATAAATGCATAACAATGAATAATAATATTTCCAGTCTAGTTACCCCCGCTATTTTTTGCCATTTCGCAAATTTCGCAATAATTACCCATGTAAATTTTGCCACAATGCATAACTAATTATTAATCATTATAATTTGACACTATTGAGCTCGCAATGCACAATTCGTTTAAAATAGTTCACAAAATATAATTGTTCATTGACAAGTTTGTAAATTTTTTCCCTTTTTTGTTAGTACACAAAAACAATTTTTTTTTTAATTGGCGACATGAAACAATTTATGCGGCCAATTTTTATAAATCATAAAAATATATGATTTATAGATGATTTCAATCAGAAATACAATTGTGAAAAATAAACCTTTCAAATGCAGTTAGTAAGAGTAAAAAACAATACAATTTAAAAGCAAATATTTTGCGAAAACAAACAACAAAAATCGTAATAGCCAACAACATAAATTAACCCTGTACAACAATATTTTACCCTCCTTGTATTTTTTGTTGATTTCATGGCTCAGCTGTCAATATGACAATATTTGACACATACACAATATATTTGTGTAATAAAAAATGGCAAAAATACCGAACAAATTTATGGTCTTTCACAGCGAACATAAACAGTTGGTTAAATCCCAATGCAGGAATTTTATACTCCTAAAGTAAATATTTAACTATCTTTATCTTTAAAGTCAATAATAAAAAATAAAAAAAAAAAAACTACAAGTATTAAATATAGAAAAATGTTAATAAATTTATTATCTTTATAGATGTCAAATTTATTTAATTAATTTTAGACAAGAAACCTACTGTCACATTAAGAATTTACTACTCGTGTTATTTCATATTCTTTAGTCGATTTTATTTATATTCAAAATTTGTTTGCTTTTGTTGTGGTTTTTTGAAATAAATTTGTATGGTAAAACTATTTGAAATTTGTTTAATATTTTTCATTTGTTTTTGTCATAATCTAAAGTATTAACTGTAGGCATCCTAAAGGATTCTTTTAGTTCTATTGGTATTTTATTTGGTTGATTTTTCTTTTATTTTTATGGTAAATATAAATTAAACATAAAATGTTATGAGTTTCAGTTTTCTTTGGTACATATATAAATGTTAGTGTAAATAAACTTATATACCGATGTTCAATTTTCAGGGTTAGTTTGTTGCTTTTATGGTTGAATAAATCAAGAAAAAAAAGAACAAAAAAGTACACTAAAAAGTAAGTTTTGTGGATTGCCAAAGTTTTCAAAATGCTCTAAAAGAAAAGAATATTAAAGTTTAGTAATGCCTTTAACGCTTATATTAGTAGAATTTAAAAATATTAATCCTTAACTCGCATTTTCTGAACCACTCCCGAACACTTTCCTATATCTATTTAATCATATCTGTCTGTGTATCCATGTAAACCAGTTGTGAGCATCAACTCGGCACGAGTGTTGTCTTTAAAATATTTTGTTTTTATTTGCTTTTCATCGAACTACGGGTCACAATTTTAAAAATAATTTTATAAAATTTGGTAGGCCCCACATTCACAAAAAAAAAATTTGTAGTACATATTTTGGCTAATATTAGACAAAGTTCCATAAAATCAATAACTAGACATCCAATTAAATCGAAATTGTCGTCGGCTGGAAAAAAAAGTTATCGGCGGCGGCTTTAAGCTGGTTGAAGCTGATAAATGTTTTCTAAACGAAATGTAAAACCACATTTTAGTAGCCTTTTAAGAAACAAGTCAACCAGATGATGGAGAACGACTTTAACCATAATACGGTTTCTGGTGACAATAATAAAGTTAAAGTATCGAAAAATACAAAACTGTCTTAAAAAAACTGTTAGATCCTACGGCATTCGAAATCGATCGAAATTACAATACAATTTAAATGGGAATTTTGATCGATATCGAATGTTGTGATTTGCCCCCAGAGACGCACGTGTACCGAGAAATGAAGAATCTGTCTATCACTGCTAGACATGACTTTGTCTAAACTAGAGTTATGTCGTTCCATTACGACCTAGTTCCCTAAAAAGAACGGTGCGGACTTTTTCAAAAATTCCTTTTTTTGTCGTTCCTCGTTCCGCAATTGCAATCCATTGGATCATCACATGTTTATTCTGTAGGTTCATTTTTTGTGTAATGATCATTGTTGCCGACTTTTGTGTATTTTTATCGTGACATACATTTACAAAATTTCTAATTAAATTAATTACTAATGTGATCAAAAGCAATATTTTTTACGGCGGCATGAAATAACCCTCCAAAATATAAGCCCCCAAAAAAATAATTTAATAACCCCCTAAAGTGTGGGGCCTTATTTCATATGCAATAAACCCCCAATTTTGAAAATGAAATAAGCTCCCAACGAAATGAAATAACACCCCAAACAGAAATGAAACAATACCCCAATTTTGGGGGCTTATTTCATATGAAATAAAACCCCAAATTCTGGAAAAACATTCCCTTAATAAATTTTAAAATAAAATAATAACCAAAAAAATATATTGGGGCTTTATTTCATAATGATTTTTTGGGGAATTATTTAATATGAAATAATTCCCCAATTTAGAAAATGAAATAACACCCCAAACAAAAAGAAATAACCCCCTAAAAATCGTTGTTGTTGTGCTCTGTACAAACTTTAAGGGGGTTATTTCATTATTTTTTTTTGGGTGGCTATATTTTGGGGGGTTATTTCATGCCGCCATTTTTTACAAACATTTAAACAAATACATAATTCTTATTTATGTAGTGGTTACGCCACAACATGAAAACAAACAATAACAAATATTTGTTTGTTGACGTTTTTACGAAAGCCAGAAAAGTCTTCTCGTTCCTCGTTCATTCATTGTTCAAAGTAAAAAACGGGAACGATGAGCAAAAGGAACGACCTAGTTCCTTTGAAATTTCGGATCTAGTCTAAACGGTTACTATTTTGCTAAATTATCAGAAATATTGTCG